>CM068381.1:38494490-39777618 GCA_034770075.1 Aralia elata | reverse complement strand
TAAATAATAATGTTAGTTTTTATAAACTAATAACCCTTGAAATAATAGCATATGCATGCATGTTTTGTGACATGGTTAGTTACCTATTTGTGTGTACTTTATGTATAACACAATCGTGTAGGATTGCTGTGGAGAGGATAGGCTAAGTTAAATTTTCTAACGGTAATCTCTAATTATATGGACAAGTTTCGTCAGTTTATTTCTTCTATGTTAACATGTCTTATGTTTACATATATGTGGATATTCCATGGGAATTGCTTTTATGTTGCCTTTCTGTGATTGATTAAAGCCAATGTCATGACTAAATGTAATTTGAGTTATGGAACTCAATTTATTTAAAGCATGTGATATTGAGTATAATGATTAGGTTGCGATAATATTAGAAGGTTATGATGTGAATATAGAAGCTATGTGGCTAAGTGATGCATGATAGACTCTTAAATTTGCTAAGCTGTCGAGCTCCAATCTTGCAAAAATAAACTTTTTGCAGGTGAAGAATACAATGCGATATTATTTGCCAATCTAAATGATATGGATTAGAAGACATGCAAAGGAATACTAATTTTCTTTTAGTTGAAACTTATCTGATATTATATTGATGATGTACAAGTTTATACAAATTAAATTAAATTCCTGTAAAATATTCTATGAATAGGGAATGCTTTGTTCATGGAACTGAGAATGTAATGGTGGTGATTATCTCGTTTGTAAAGGATTACCATAGATAAATTCTATTTTACTCTGATAAGAGGAGTCATTACAATTACATTATAATTCCGAAATATTATGTAATCGTGAAGGTTTTGCGATTTAAGGGAATCGAATGAAGAACAGAAAAAAATAAGTTTTAAATTATTCCGCATGTTTAGCTATTTTTAAACATTGAATAATCTTTTAAAGCATAGAACAATATAAGTATTAACAGCCACAAGGTCGGGATTGAAGGAATAGTTCCCGATTATCGGGGGTGGCCGTTACAGTTGGTATCAGAGCTATAGGTTATAAACCTTAGGTAAGAGTACCTTAGACTATAACCTTAGATAATAGAAAAAGAAGAAGAATGCTAAAGTTATTAATACTCGAATGAGGTTCTAATGGATCTTAAAATGTATTTAGAAATTCGTAAATAATGCCTTTAAAATAATACGCACAGATTCAAAAGAAGAATCTTAAAAAGAAACTAAAATTGATTCATGGGTACATCACCTGACATCCAATTATAGAAATTCAGAAAACGATAGTTGACTGATAGAAGCAGATAAGTATATAGAAAAAATCCATTAATAGAAACATGATTAACGGAGAAAAGTAAGAAAGATTCGTTATAAAAAACGGAAACGATCATAGAAAAAGAGAAGAAATCGTAATATATGTACGATTATAAGAAAGAATCACAAGACATGATCTGATTAAGTCATGAAATGACAGATCATCAATCGAATGATTTGAAAAATTTATAGCAGAGTGCTTGTACATGAACAGGTACTAATATAAGTTAGTACAAGAATATAAACTCAGAAAGAGTTACTAGATGATGAAAATTACGGTATTAAAGAAAGATTCGTATAAAGGCAAAGAGAAAGCTAGGCATTTTATGGGATTTCAATTGAGGACTCATGTGATAGCTGAGTTTTACAAACCCTTTGTGAATGGACAGTGAAGGTTTTGTGCTTGGTTAAACGACCACTTAGTTTATTACATTGATAATCAGTTGACAATGTTGGTGACACGCGATCAGTAATATATATAATTATATGGTAGAGAAAGGTGATTCTTTTTCTCTATATTTATATTTTATTATTTAGAGAATAAGATTAGGTTGCGAGTTCCTAAATAAAACTCATACATATGGTAAAGTTTGTGACACATATCGATCATATGGAATGTTTCTGGAACCCCTAAGCATATGGAACATTCCCTGATTGTGTTTTCTTGGACTACGTATTGCTAGGACATAGTTCCGTAAACTCATCATTTGTATTGGAACAGTTCTTTAAACACATAATTGTATGGTACGTTTGATGATAAGGGGGGGGGGGGGGGGGGGGGGGGGGGGGGGGGGGGGGGGGAGGGGGGGGGGGCGGGGGGGGGGGGGTGTTTTTTTCTATACCTAGGGTATATGAATATTATAGAAATAAGAGCTAATTATTATTAGTGTATCTGAAACATTGATGGTACTAAAGATAGAATAAATATTGTTTTTCATAGTGATTCAATGGGGGGAGGTTGAAGCTGATGAAGGAGGAAATCGGATAAATTTCCCAAATCTTTCTAGCTTATGCTAGATCTCGAAATTTTTTGAAATCAAGCTTAAAAATTCGCATCATGATGTGCTTTTAGAAATACAAAATGAATTTTTGCTATCATCAACGCATGATAACAAGGGGTGTGGATGTGGAATTCGAGCCACTAACACATTGTTACCTGTTGTGGCATTAATAAAAACACCTATGTACATAATTTTCAATGGTTTTGAACCGTTTAAAGAAGAGTCTATGCTAAATTGTTTGTCGGCTAGACAAAGTTACAAAATATCAAAATGTATTTTAAAATAGTCATCAATGCAGCTTAAATCTAGTAATTGGTAATATGAATCTAAGGATCCGTCACCCCACTATGGTTATGATGTAATAGTAGGTCTATGATCAAAGTTTACAAAATAACGGCATCACTCAACGTAACTAGTTAAAACAGTGTGGTACTATGCTTCATAACACTTAAATTTCTGTATTTTTAAGTAAATAAAGCTGTGAAAAGCCCACCAAATTTCAGGTATTATTTTTGTTAACACCTTATTCAGTGTCTCACGATATCCAAAAGCATAACCAAAATAGATACCCAAACCTATATAAAAATTATTACGACAAAGTTTTCAAAATCCCAAAAGTACGTAACTTAACCTACTCTTAATTATGATAATTAAAAATATATACCAAACATTGTTAACTATCTATTACAGGGAGCAAACAATTTTAGTCTAACAACCTTCCCTTTGCACTTTGTTTCCTGCTGACCCTGTAGCACACTCCGGGGTTGCACTGAAAACATTTTATAGACAAAGCAAGATATGAGCATTAAAAGTGCCTCAGCAAGTTAATATACAATCATAATATATGGAAAGAATAAATATTTTTCTGTGGAGTAATTACTTTAATAAGTAGGAATAAGCTGTTAAGTAACATGAACGGAAGTCATATTCAAGATAACCATTATCATTAAATAATATGCTAGAGTGGTTATATAAACCTATATGAACAATAGTTTCAATTTTTTTTGAAAAGGTTCCAGGTCCCAAAAGTTTTCTTTTGCCGAACCGTCTGAACTAACTTACAGGCAACGGTGGGTGATCAGCTCGATATGTGCCCATGCCGTTGATCAACACTGTTTTGGTTTTGGTGAACTCAACTATTAGGTTCACTATCCCTCACCACTCATAGAGTGCTACAAGTTCGGTAACCGCCCTTGGGGCGGTTTGGGTTTCAAAATATTCTCATATTCCCAATACTTTAGCATATTTAAACCCATACTTCCAATATAGTTGAATAACAACTAACATTTCGATAATTATTTGGAACATAAAAGAATAGAAATGTTAATAGAGATTTATAGTCCACAGCCTAACACAATTGGCTTAGAGACACCTCTGAGTAAACGAACCTTCATTGTCATATCAGCATATCTATATAATAAATAGCCATAATAAAAAGTCTTTCAACCAAACCTATGTGAAGCTGATTGGACATAAAAAGAGATTTAACCTCCTTTTATTTTACTTTTATGTATGAAAAAACATAAACTTACCTCTATATGAATCCAAGTCAACTTACTTGGTCTAATTTAAAAAGAATTCTGTGTTTAGAATACTTGCCCTGTTGTTTAAGTAATGGATAACACTCTGCTAGTTCCCGACCCTGTGGAGATTCTACAAAATATATATTGATATATGAAGAAGGTTCATTTATATGTATTCTAGCGATCAAAATAATAGGAGTTGATATCACATAAATTACATTAACGGATACATATTAAAATACATTTTTTTCAAATTACCTCCATTCATACTATGGGCCCAACCTCTTTATTGATTAATTTTGGGGCTCGAATAAGATAAGAAATACTCTATTACTCTAGAATCATATTTAAGGAAAGTAGGTTGTTCATTTTATAAATTTCCAAATTATTAGAAATTTTGATGGTTTTATAAGTCCTAAAAGTTTTGGAAAGACTAGTCCCAATTAGTTTTCATTCTTGTTGTTTTTGAAAATTCTTATATTCTTTTCAAAAACACTTATTCTTTTACTCACGATAGTTATTTATCGCTTTAATAAACTTTGACGTTATTTTAATTCATGAATACCTCACAATTTTTGTTTATAAATGACTTGTAATTTAAATACATGGGTATTTCATCCTTTTATACATAACTTAGATATTCAAGGTGAACTCGTAGCTCATTTTGTGTATTGGGTGTAGTTATAGATAAAATAGGAAAACTATAGTTACCAAATCATTTTATAGATTCATTCTTATAGGCTAATGCGTTAAAAACCAACACACTTCAACACATTGCCAAAACAACCCCCTAAACTCACTACACCCATGCTTTCAATTCAATTATATAGAATTGTAAATTTATTATAGATTTATATACTTGTTTATTTTGAAAATTTTTAAACCAAACTTTATGGTTAAATTCTCAAACTACATCATGAAGCTAAAATAGTTCACCTAAAACTGCTATAGCAGCTATTTGCTACTACCTACTGTTGCTATTAGGCAGCAGCCCTTTCCCCTGTTCCTTACTTTGGGCAACTTCATTTCCTAGTTTACTAGTTCAATCACCACGAACTTTTGGTATGCTATAGGTGATGCAACTACGTATTAAAATGCTACAACAACTGTAACAAATAAACAAGCTATGCGAACTAATTTGCTCACCACAATCACCATGTTGGCCCTGCAGCGGCTGTTGCAGTTGGTTCGCTGCACGCTGTGCGCGATGGGCTGCTGGGCATGCATGATGTGCACACTGCTGGTACGTTGCTGCTAGGGAGGTGCCCGCTATGGCCTGCTGTGGCGATGGGGCTGCTGCTGGCCTCCGCGTGCTGCTGCTAGCATCTATTTACTGTTGTTGTGTAGCACGCTACTGCACATTGCTGTGCACGCAGCTGCTGCACACACAGCAGCCCCTCCCCCTTGCCACGTAGCTAATTTACAAAATTATAACTTTTAACACGTACGTCCGATAAAAATCAAGTTCGAATATATTATAGTCACTATAGTAGAGTATTTTTAAAAAATACTAGTCACCAATTGCGGGTCCGATAATCAGTCTGAATAGCACGTCAAAAATAGGCGCGCGCACTAATTTTTAAGTTTTCATTTTTTGTTTAAAACGCGTTTCGCCATGGTTTAATTCCACGAGGCTATTAAATTAGTTCTAGTTAGGATATACGAACTTAACTTGGGTCTCGGCTTCGCAAAATTTTGGGTTTTAAGCCAAAATGGCTCTTTTAGGCCATTACACGAACATATCGCGTGCGGTATTTTTATGGACTGATTTCTAAGGGTTTGGTTTACGTTTTAATCCCATTTTCGCCACCCTTATAGCTCCGCACAACAACAACTAGTCTCCATGGCTCTACCTTAGTCCATAACCACCAATTTCAATCCACATAATCAATAATAATAAGCATCAAGCTTTCTTTCAAGATTCCCAATATGTGAAGTTACACAATATGGCATGTTTTAAACCATTAACTCTAATCTAGCATGCTTACTAACATACTCAATCACATAAATATATATAGAGGTCACCCCCATGATACCAATTAATGTTCTATATGCATAATTCCTAAACTTTTATACCAAACCACATGTTTGAGAGCATCTTCCTTTTTATGCCAAAACAGAAAAACACCAATCCATGACCATAAATTTAATTACCATTGCTAAACCAATTAAACAAGCATATATCAGCTTTCCTTTACACAGAAATCCCAAATAGCATAGGTAATATCTTCAATTAGGATGAACATTATAAAGTTGCAAAACAAAATCCCCAAACTCTATAATTCCTACAGAATGTCCAAGTATAATATCCAATAACCAATTTTTGTCAAGCTAATAAAAATAACAGTCTGAATATCACCTTAACCATACCCAGAAATTATAAGACTCGAGCCCTAATTACAAGGACTACCAAATGAAAACCCAAAATTTAAGATTCAAGCATACCTGAAGCAATTTCGGTTTTAATGCTCAACAATTGCAAGCTCTTCCCTCTTCTTCCCACACGAAACTGCCGAGCCCTATCACTGAGGTTCCCTACCGAAATTCCCTCCTCTCCTTTGTGTAAACCGCCTCCTTTTTTAGCAGAAGCAAAGAACTTACTCATTATTCCTAGGCCCTACCTAGGTCTGCTGAGTTATGCTCTAATCCCTCCAAATTTCGGCCAGCTCTTGATTAAACCAATGAATCAGCAACCCCCAACCCAGCCTTGGCCACCTCTTACTTTAATCGGATGAATAAAAGAATAGGCTTAAGGTCGTGTTTGGCTTGGCTGAATAAAAGAGTTAGCAATAGCTTGGCTTCCTCTTTCCTTTTGTTTTGAATCCCTCATGAGTATTACTTAATAATTACTCATTAAGTAAGGAACTAAAAACCCCCTTCACATAATCCATTATAAACCAATTAAGGGATTATACTATTTATCTTTAAGGTACACTATTAAAATAATTTATACTACTAAATTATTTTAATAACCTATAAGATAAAATAAAATATTCTACTCCTTAATAAAATATTAAAGAGTCTCGATTTCTATTAACCACTCACTTAATAACGCAGAGGGGATTACATAATTAACCTAGGGTTTAAATATTAAAATAATTTAATCCTTTAAATTATTTTAATAATCTGTACGATAATTAACAATATCGCTCCAATTATTTTAGGATTTCGTCCCACAAAATCCTAACTTGCGACCACATATATTATATACATATGTCACAACAACAAATAAAATAATAAAGGAGAAAATAAAATAACAAATAACAAAAAAAAATTTATTCCCATAATTCATATATTAAGTGAGGCTAGAATAATTAAACTTGTTTTAAAAAAACTTTAGGGTTTTACAATCTTTCCCCCTTATAAAGATTCCGTCCTCGGAATCGCCAAAAACATACTACTCGAAGAGGTGAGGATAATTCTGTCGCATTTTATCCTCCAACTCCCAGGTTGCCTCTTCTACATTGTGGTTTTTCCACAAGACCCTTACCGAAGGTATTGTCTTATTCCGCAAAATTTGATCTTTTCTATCCAATATTTGAATAGGGACCTCTTCATAGGTCAAATCTTTTTCGAAATGGATCGGTTCGAAATCTATCACATGTTTATAGTCCGGTTTATACGCTCGTAAGATTGACACGTGAAAAACATTATGTACATGTTCCAAATCTGGAGGTAAGGCGATTTCATATGCTACCTCACCCACTTTTCTTAAAACCTCGAAAGGTCCAATGAAACTAGGACTCAGTTTTCCCTTTTTACCAAATCTAATTTTTCCTTTCCAAGGAGATACCTTCAGGAAAACATGCGACCCCACATCAAAATCCCTCTTCTGCCTGTGCTGATCAGCATACTTTTTCTGACGATCCTGGGCAGTTACTAATCGCATTCTTATGATTTTAATCATATCTGCAGTTTGTTGTACCAATTCAGGTTCTAGCATTTGACGTTCACCGACTTCATCCCAACACAATGGTGATCTGCATTTTCTACCATACAATGCTTCGTAAGGCGACATGCCTATACTAGCGTGATAACTATTGTTGTATGCAAATTCCACCAGGGGTAAATGTTCGTCCCAACTTCCTTTAAATTCCAAGACACGGGCTCGAAGCATGTCCTCTAGAGTCTGTATAGTCCTTTCACTTTGTCCGTCAGTTTGAGGATGATAAGTTGTACTTAACCTCAGCTGCGTTCCCAAATTTTCTTGAAGACTTTTCCAGAAGTTTGACGAAAACCTCGGATCTCTATCCGACACAATCGAAATTGGAACCCCATGACGAGAAATGATTTCTTTAATATACAGGGTTGCTAATTTATCCAGAGAATATCTAACTTTAATCGGTAAAAAGTGTGCCGATTTGGTTAATCGATCAACTATTACCCAGATAGCATCAAATCCCCGCTGAGTTCTTGGAAGTCCTACCACAAAATCCATTGTGATATGCTCCCATTTCCATTCCGGAATATCAAATGGTTGAAGCAATCCACTTGGTCTTTGGTGTTCCGCTTTAATTCTCTGACAAGTCAAACACTTGCTGATGTATTCTGCAACTTCTCTTTTCATACACGGCCACCAGAAATGTTGTTTTAAATCCTGATACATTTTAGTACTCCCCGGATGTACTGTGTATCTTGAACAATGTGCTTCTTGCATAATTTCTTCTTTTAATTGTGGTTCAATCGGAACCCAAATTCTTCCTTCAAAACGAATTATGTTATCGTTGTCTATTCTATACTTGTCCTCTTTTCCCCTTGAAATTTTCTCCCTTAACTTTGCACATTCTTCATCTTTGCCTTGGGCTTCTGCTATTCTATCCAATAGAGTTGAATTAGTCTCTATTGAATACAACTGTTCCCGTATTTATGAAGAAATAGAAACTTCTAATTCCATCCTCTCCATGGCTGTGACTAACTCCTCCTGAGCTGTTACCATCTTCAATTGTTCACGACCTTTACGACTCAAAGCATTGGCTACCACATTTGCTTTTCCTGGATGATAAAGGATTTCGCAGTCATAATCTTTAATCAGTTCCAGCCATCTTCTTTGCCTCATGTTCAACTCTTTTTGAGTGAAAATATATTTCAGACTTTTATGATCTGTATATATTTCACATTTCTCTCCATAGAGATAATGTCTCCATATTTTCAAAGCAAACAGTACCGCTGCTAATTCAAGATCATGAATAGGATGTCCCTTTTCATAATCTTTCAACTTCCTTGATGCATATGCGATAACCTTCCCATGTTGCATCAACACGCATCCCAACCCCTTATGAGATGCGTCACTGTAGACTACAAAATTACCAGTATCATTTGGTAGAGATAACACCGGTGCATTGGTCAACCTTCTTTTAAGTTCCTGAAAACTAGCCTCACACTTTTCAGACCAAATAAAGTTTTTAGTCTTTCTTGTTAAATTGGTTAACGGAATTGCTATTTTGGAAAAATCTTGAATGAATCTTCGATAGTAACCCGCTAATCCAAGAAAACTACGCACTTCCGTTGGCGTTTTTGGCTGTTCCCAGTTCATAACTGCTTCCACTTTGGCTGGGTCCACTGATATTCCTTCCTTATCAATCACATGACCCAAAAATTGAACTCTTTCTAACCAAAATTCACACTTACTCAATTTTGCATACAATTGTGCTTTTCGTGGTGTTTCCAACACTATTCTTAAATGATCCGCATGATCCTTTTGAGTCTTAGAATAGATAAGAATATCATCAATAAATACTACCACAAACTTATCCAAATATGGTTTGAATACCCGATTCATCATGTCCATAAATGCTGCTGGCGCATTTGTCAGACCAAATGACATTACCAGGAATTCGTAGTGACCATATCGGGTTCGGAATGCTGTCTTGGGAACATCCTCGTCCCTCACTTTCAGTTGATGATATCATGTCCTCAAATCTATCTTGGAGAAATATCTTGCTCCCTTCAACTGATCAAAAAGATCATCAATTCTGGGCAGAGGATATTTATTATTTATTGTTACCTTATTCAACTCTCTGTAGTTAATACAGAGTCTTAATGAACCATCCTTCTTTTTGACAAATAGTACTGGAGCACCCAATGGAGATGTGCTTGGTCTAATATACTTCTTATCCAGAAGCTCCTGTAGTTGAATCATCAACTCTTTCATTTCAATGGGAGCCATTCTGTACGGTGCCTTTGAGATTGGTGTTGTGCCGGGTACCAACTCAATCACAAATTTCATTTCCCAATCTGGTGGCAGACCCGGTAGTTCCTCTGGAAAAACATCAGTAAATTCGTTTACTACTGCAATCTGTTCTTTTTGTGTCCCTTTCTGTTGAGTATCTATCACGTATGCTAGATATCCCAAACATCCTTTTTTTCAATGACTTTCTCGCTTGCATAGTTGTTAAACAACGAGATTGTCTTGGTGATTTATTACCATAAAACACCACCTTAGGTTGCTTTACCGGTTTAACACTCACCAATTTCTTGTGACAATCAATCAATGCCCCATGTTTATACAACCAATCCATCCCCAGGATGATATCAAACTCTCTAAGTTAAATTGGAATTAAATCTACCATTAACTCACATCCTCCTATTTTAACACAACAATTCTTGTAGACATGCTCTACAGGAACGATTTCTTTATTCGCAATTTCAATGTTTAGAGGCATATCTAAGTTTGATAAAGGCACATCTAAACACTTAGCAAAATCAGAAGATGCAAAAGAACAGGATGCTCCAGAATCAAACAACACATAAGCATTTATATTGTTGATTGGAACAATACCTGAAACCACCTCCTTTGATGTCATCGCATCCTTAGCCGTCATGTTGAAAGTTCTAGCAGTTGGCTTGATCGGAGTGGTTATACCTGTTGCAGGTGCCTTGTTGTTATTATTATTCTTAATATTATTTCCTCCCTCTGATCTTTTCTTGGGACAATTCTTGGCAAAATGGTTTTCTGATCCACAGATAAAACACCCTGAACTTTTCTTTGTACTTGTACAATTTGGAGAGATGTGGCCCTCCTGTCCACATTTATAGCAGACTGATTTCCCTTTCATACATTTCCCAGAATGATTTCTTCCATAATTCTTGCAGGCTTCTGTTTTTGATTTCATCTGATTTTTCTAAAATTTACCTGCATTTCCAAAGTTATTCCATTTTCTTTTCTTTGATCCCCCGCTTGTTCCTTCGGTTTTATCTGAGCCATCTATTCTTCCCTTGTTTTTCTTATTTTTGTTGTAACCCATGACTTCGTTTCCACCTTCAGCTATGATCGCTTTTTCAAGAATGGCACCGAATGATCCAATTTGCAGTACTGACAGTTTATTATAGATTCAGGGCCTCAAACCTAACTCAAAGCGTCTAGCCTTTCTTGCTTCGGTGTCCACCTGATGTGGAGCAAAACGAGCTAATTCGTTAAACTTTGCCGCATATTTTGACACCGACATATCGTCTTGTTTCAGTTCCAGGAAACGAACTTCCATTAAACTCTGCATTCCTGGAGGAAAGTAATTTTCAAGGAAAATTTCTTTAAATTTTTCCCACGGTATTACCCCAGCACCTGCTCGGGCTTTGTTTACTTCCCACCAAAAGTTAGCTTCCCCTTTTAGCATATATGCTGCAAATGCAGTTTTCTGTTCTTCACTTACCCTTGCTACCTCAAAGGCTTTTTTCATCTCCTGAATCCAGGACTGAGCTTCAATCGGTTCTTTAGCCCCTCTGAACTCTGGAGGTCCCGTACTTTTAAAATCTTTGAAACTAGCCATATGTGCCACTGGTGGTGGTACATTAGCCTGGGGTGGTTGATTTCTATTTTGGAAAGCCCCCATCATATATTCCATGAAATGGTGCATAGGATTCTCTTGATTTTCATTTCTATCATTATTCAAGTCATTACTAGACTCCTCGTCCCGATGTCTATTATGTGGCGGTCTCCCACGACCTCTACCTCTACCTCTAGGCAACATTCTCTGTTTAATAACAATTTAATTATTACCTTATTCTTATGGCTTTAAGACAATAGAATAAATAACAAAACAACTACAAACATACACCACCAACATAGCTAATACCATTTATATATATTAAAGATGTTTATATACAACCTGCAACTCACATCATATATCGGTTATAGCTACATCTGCTATACCTTAACTGAAACCAGCCATACATATGATGTTAGCCAACTCTTCCAAAAAGAGTACTATACACAACAACTTTACCCTGCAGTAGGAATCTAACTCCTTACCGCTCCCAAAAGTGGATAACAACAGACCAGTACTAACATAACATATATACAATCATCTCAAAACCTGAAAACTATGTACAACAAACTTTCAAACTTAACCAACTCAAAGCGGCCCCTGGCCCCCAGACAGGGATCCAATCTCCTCTATCTCAGATATGGCAATAACTCTAGCTCGAGAGATGGAATATGGAAGTTATCCTGTCTCCTGCGGATAATTCCAGACTGCCGTCTGGACTCGCTGAATGGAGGTAGAGTATGCCCTTGACATCAATTCCATCCTTCTATTGCATTCTCTCAACTTAGCCTCCAAGAACTGCACATACAGATCGGAGGCTTCCTGGCGTTGAATTCCCGCAGTCCTAATGTTGTTGAGTCTGTGGTACTCAACCTGAAGCTCCTCCAGCTGCTCCTCCAAACTATGAACCCTAGTCTCTGCTATTTGCAGACTAGTAGTCAGCTGAGTATTCTGGTTAGTTAGGTGCTGAACCAAATGCTCCATTTGTGCTAATGTATGCTGCTGCTGAGTAACATCATCCTGAGCATTGGTCTCTGGAACTATTATCTCAATAGGATCCTCCTCCCCATCAGTATCGGAGTCGATAATCAGAATCTCTTCAGTAATTGGTATAGGAGCATTATGCTCCTCCACTTCCACTGGCTGTCCTATGACTCCTGCCATCTACACACAACCAACAAAACTCAATTAATACCTAATAGATAACCTGGTCATAATATAAGACAGTTGACTAATACAATTAACAGTTAGGTATTATCTTTTATTAAGAACGATGATGAACCTCCATATTTCATCACTGAGTCGACTCTACATGAGTCTAGGCTTAACAGCAGTCTTACTAGCCTAAAGTTATAACCCAAGGTTCCCTCCTAAGGTTTCTAACTTAAAGCTCTGATACCAACCTGTGAAGCCCCCAAATTCAGGTATTTGTAACCCTTATTCAGTGCTCACGATATCCAAAGCATAACCAAAATAGATACCAAACCTATATAAAATTATTACATCAAAGTTTCAAATCCCAAGGTACGTAACCTTAACTACCTAATATGATAATTAAATATATACAAACATTTAACTATCTATTACAGGGAGCAACAATTTTAGTCTACGGCCTCCCCTTTGCCTTTGTTTCCTGCCAACCCTGTAGCACACTCCGGGTGCACTGAAAACATTTATAGACAAAGCAAGAATGAACATAAAAGTGCTCAGCAAGTAATATACAATCATAATATATGAAAGAATAAATGTTTTCTGTGGAGTATACTTTAATAGTAGAATAAGCTGTTAAGTAACATGAACGGAAGTCAATTTATGATAACCATTATCATTAAATAATATGTTGAGTGGTTATATAAACCATGAACAATAATTTCAATTTTTTTGAAAAGGTTCCAGGCAAAGTTTTTTTGTGAACCGTCTGAACTTACGGGCACGGTGGGTGATCAGCCCGATATGCCCTGCGTTGATCAACACTGCTGTTTGTGAACAACTATTAGGTTCACTCCTCACACTCAAAGAGTGCTACAAGTCTGTACCATCCTTGGGGCGGGTTTCAAAATATTCCCATATTAGGGACTGTTCATACTCAGACTAGAATTCAAACCATACTCAATATAGTTGAATAACAATAACATTTCGATATTTTGGAAATAAAAGAATAGAAATGTTATAAGTTTAGTCCAGCCTAAACAATTGGCTTGGACCCTCTGTAAACGATTCATGCATATCAGATATCTATATAATATGCTATAATAAAAGTCTTACCAACCTTGTGAAGCTGATTGGAATAAAAAGGATTTAACTCCTTTTATTTACTTTATGTATGAAAACATAAACTTACCTCTATATGATCAAGTCAACTTACTTGGTCAATTTAGAAAGAATCTGTGTTTAGATACTTGCCTGTTGTTTAAGTAATGATAACACTCTGCTATTCCGAACCTGTGGATTCTATAAATATATATTGATATATGAAGAAGGTCATTTATATGTTCTAGCGATCAAAATATAGGAGTTAATATCACATAAATACATTAAGGATACATATAAACACATTTTTCAAATACCTCATTCATACTATGGCCCAACCCTTTATTGATTAATTTTGGGCTCGAATAAGATAAGAGTACTCTATTACTCTAGAACATTTTAAGGAAAGTAGGTTGTTCATTTATAAATTCCAAATATTAGAAATTTTGAGGTTTATAAGTCTAAAGTTTGAAAACTAGTCAATTAGTTTTCATTCTTGTTGTTTTTGAAAATTCTTATATTCTTTTCAAAAACACTTATTCTTTTACTCACGATAGTTATTTATCGCTTAAATAAACTTTGACGTTATTTTAATTCATGAATACCTCACAATTTTTGTTTATAAACGACTTGTAATTTAAATACATGGGTATTTCATCCTTTTATACATAACTTAGATTTTCAAGGTGAACTCGTAGCTCATTTTGTGTATTGGGTGTAGTTATAGATAAAATAGGAAAACTATAGTTAACAAATCATTTTATAGATTCATTCTTATAGGCTAATGCGTTAAAAACCAACACACTTCAACACATTGCCAAAACAACCCCCTAAACTCACTACACCCATGCTTTCAATTCAATTATATAGAATTGTAAATTTATTATAGATTTATATACTTGTTTATTTTGAAAATTTTTAAACCAAACTTTATGGTTAAATTCTCAAACTACATCATGAAGCTAAAATAGTTCACCTAAAACTGCTATAGCAGCTATTTGCTGCCGCCTACTGTTGCCATTAGGCAGCAGCTCTTTCCACTGTTCCTTACTTTGCGCAACTTCATTTCCTAGTTTACTAGTTCAATCACCACGAACTTTTGGTATGCTATAGGTGATGCAACTACGTATTAAAATGCTACAACAACTGTAACAAATAAACAAGCTACGCGAACTAATTTGCTCACCACAATCACCATGCTGGCCCTGCAGCGACTGTTGCTGTTGGTTCGCTGCACGCTGTGCGCGATGGGCTGCTGGGCATGCATGATGTGCACACTGCTGGTACGTTGCTGCTAGGGAGGTGCCCGCTATGGCCTGCTGTGGCGATGGGGCTGCTGCTGGCCTCCGCGTGCTGCTGCTAGCATCTACTTGATGTTGTTGTGTCGCACGCTGCTGCACATTGTTGTGCACGCAGCTGCTGCACACACAGCAGCCCCTCCCCCTTGCCACGTAGCTAATTTACAAAATTATAACTTCTAACACGTACGTCCGATAAAAATCAAGTTCGAATATATTATAGTCACTATAGTAGAGTATTTTTAAAAAATACTAGTCACCAATTGCGGGTCCGATAATCAGTTTGAATAGCACGTCAAAAATAAGCGCACACACTAATTTTTAAGTTTTCATTTTTCGTTTAAAACGCGTTTCGCCATGGTTTAATTCCACGAGGCTATTAAATTAGTTCTAGTTAGGATATACGAACTTAACTTGGGTCTCAGCTTCGCAAAATTTTGGGTTTTAAGCCAAAATGGCTCTTTTAGGCCATTACACGAACATATCGCGCGCGGTATTTTGATGGACTGATTTCTAAGGGTTTGTTTTACGTTTTAATCCTCTTTTCGCCACCCTTATAGCTCCGCACAACAACAACTAGTCTCCATGGCTCTACCTCAGTCCATAACCACCAATTTCAGTCCATATAATCAATAATAATAAGCATCAAGCTTTCTTTCAAGATTCCCAATATGTGAAGTTACACAATATGGCATGTTTTAAACCATTAACTCTAATCTAGCATGCTTACTAACATACTCAATCACATAAATATATATAGAGGTCACCCCCATGATACCAATTAATGTTCTATATGCATAATTCCTAAACTTTTATACCAAACCACATGTTTGAGAGCATCTCCCTTTTTATGCCAAAACAGAAAAACACTAATCCATGACCATAAATTTAATTACCATTGCTAAACTAATTAAACAAGCATACATCAGCTTTCCTTTACCACAGAAATCCCAAATAGCATAGGGAATATCTTCAATTAGGATGAACATTATAAAGTTGCAAAATAAAATCCCCAAACTCTATAATTCCTACTGAATGTCCAAGTATAATATCCAATAACCAATTTCTGTCAAGCTAATAAAAATAACAGTCTGAATATCACCTTAACCATACCCAGAAATTATAAGACTCGAGCCCTAATTACAAGGACTACCAAATGAAAACCCAAAATTTAAGATTCAAGCATACCTGAAGCAATTTCGGTTTTAATGCTCAACAATTGCAAGCTCTTCCCTCTTCTTCCCACACGAAACTGCCGAGCCCTATCACTGAGGTTCCCTACCGAAATTCCCTCCTCTCCCTTGTGTAAACCGCCTCCTTTTTCAGCAGAAGCAAAGAACTTACTCATTATTCCTAGGCCCTACCTAGGTCTGCTGAGTTATGCTCTAATCCCTCCAAATTTCGGCCAGCTCTTGATTAAACTAATGAATCACCAACCCCAACCCAGCCTTGGCCACCTCTTGCTTTAATCGGATGAATAAAAGAATAGGCTTAAGGTCGTGTTTGGCTTGGCTGAATAAAAGAGTTAGCAATAGCTTGGCTTCCTCTTTCCTTTTGTTTTGAATCCCTCATGAGTATTATTTAATAATTACTCATTAAGTAAGGAACTAAAAACCCCCTTCACATAATCCATTATAAACCAATTAAGGGATTATACTATTTATCTTTAAGGTACACTATTAAAATAATTTATTCTACTAAATTATTTTAATAACCTATAAGATAAAATAAAATATTCTACTCCTTAATAAAATATTAAAGAGTCTCGATTTCTATTAACCACTCACTTAATAACGCAGAGGGGATTACATAATTAACCTAGGGTTTAAATATTAAAATAATTTAATCCTTTAAATTATTTTAATAATCTGTACGATAATTAACAATATCGCTCCAATTATTTTAGGATTTCGTCCCACAAAATCCTAACTTGCGACCACATATATTATATACATATGTCACAACAACAAATAAAATAATAAAGGAGAAAATAAAATAACAAATAACAAAAAAAAATTTATTCCCATAATTCATATATTAAGTCAGGCTAGAATAATTAAACCTGTTTTAAAAAAAACTTCAGGGTTTTACAAAAGCAGTGTCAAATACCACTTGAATCGGCTAGACACATATTAAAATATTTCATTACTTTCATATTAAGCCTTTGAAATCTTATTACTGAATGGATAGAACTGTCCAACTAAATTGATTTGGTTTGGACTCCAGACTAAGAATGAACATCCTTAAATTGGGAAAACTTTTATATTGCGCCTAAAGGGCGGTGACGAAGAACGCAAATGTCGTTCCTAAACTAGTGTTGATCAACAAAGAACATCCCTGAATTGGGAAATTCTGTTTGGGCTGAATAGCGGTGACGATGAACGCAAATGTCATTCCTATAGATAACACTGATCAACACAGGGCATAACAGGCTGATCACCTACGTGCCCGTAAGCCAGCCGGTTTGCAGATGAATTTCTGTTAAAACCTTTTCAAAAACATGAAAAAGAAAATTTGTGGTCTTTACGACCCTTAGCATGATGCAAAAAGCTCTTCCTAAGCGAATCTTTTGAATTCCTAAGTTATTTATATTGCTTCACAATTATTGATCAATTGTGGAGAATTTCTATTCTGACAGTTGGATATAGAAAGGATAAAGTTCCTTAGAAGAAAGTAGGTCATAGAATACGACAATTTATAAGCAAATCCTTGAAGAAGGAAAAATGTAGAGTCATGAGAATTGAAAATTTCCTGATCATGAAATTGATAGGGAATAGTCACGTGAAGATTAAGAAATGTGAAAGAATGAAAGAGTAAGTCCACGAATTATAGGACTTTTAGAGTACTAGAAAGAAGAATATGAAAAATGCAATGTTTCAGAAATATCCTTAGAAAAAGAAAATTGAGGAATAAATAATACTCGTAATATAATCGATTTAAATATCAATTACAAAATGGAACCTGTAAGAATTGATTAAGGAAACAAAGGAGATAGATGATATAAAACCTAAGGAAATAGTACGTTGAAATAATTCAACGATAGAGTTATGAGAATGAATAATATCTAAACCGATTAAGAACGATTCGGTGTTGTGATTCCGGGGACGGAATCCTTATAAGGGGGAAGAATGTAATGACCCGGATTTTCAGAAAATATTAAAAATATGAATTTAATAAATAAAATTCTTATTTGGTGATATGTTATGCAATATGTGATTTTTGTGAATAGTAAATATATTATTATTATATATTTATTATTTCATGAAAAAATAAATTGTAGAATCAATTTATTAAGAAAAAATGAGATGAGTATAGTTTATGAAAATTATGAAAATAATTTATAATATTAAATTATTTTAATATAGTAAATTGGTGGTATTAAATATATTTAATAACCTCCATTTTATTGGGTGAAATGTATGCATGTTATGTAATATAGTGAATATATTATTATATTTGCTATAGTTAAATAAATTATGAGAAAATAATTTATAGAAAGAAAAGAAAATAATTGAATATATTATTATATATTTGTTTTGATTGGAAATAAATTGTGAGAATCAATTTATTTAAAGAGACGAATAGCTTTAAAGATACAAAATTTCTGTATCTATTAATGAGCAAATTAAAATAATTTATAATATTAAATTATTTTAATAGGAGTATGATGTAAATAAATTGTTAGAAGTAATTTATAGATGGATATTAAATTTTAATTATATTATGAAATAATATAATTTGATTATAAAGTCTTGTACTAAATTCGTTATGAATTAAATGTCATGAGCAAGGTAATTAATTCACTTAATTAAATTGGTGAATTAAGGTAATATTTAAATTATGGTTAAATATATTAAAGAAATATATTTAATGAATAGCAATAAATTATTGAAGACAATTTATGGGAAGAAGAAGTTGATTAAATTTAAATATACAAAATTTGTTGTATATATTAAATAAGTAAATTAAAATAGTTAATTGAATATTACTTATTTTAATTGGTCTGTTACATTAAATAAAGTGAATTAAAATAATTTATGATATTAATTTATTTTAATAAAGTAAAGTTATTGCATTAAATAAATTATTTCTATTTCATATATAACTTCCATTTTTATGGAAAAGATTTTGGTGTAATAATTATTTTATTACGCAATAAGTACGGAGGGGTATGTAATATATATTATATGTAATATATGTGTTATAATATCAGTATGTATGTAAAATGCATTATGCTGAATCATTTTTAAAGAAAGTAGGAGGTGGCTTGGTTTAAGTGAATATTAGATTGACTCAGCTGAACTTAGCATGAGTTGTCTGTATATATGGGTTTTTATCAATTTTCTATGCTCCGTTCCATTCCATCTCTTGTTCTCTCTAAACTTATCAAGCTTAAGTAAATTCCTTCCTTTCCCTTTTGATTGCCGAACCATACACCCCATAATTTGTGTTAAAATCTTCTTGGGTTTTATTATAATCATCAAATTAGGCAAAGAAATAAAGCTAAAGGGACTGAAGTTAGAATCAATCGGTATCAAAGGAGGATTTTGGGGCTGTTGTAAAAAGGAATTTGAATTAAAGAGCAAATAAGGAGGTAAGTTATGAGATTATATTGCAATTTCAGAAATGGAATATATATATATATATATATATATATATAGGGAGAGCTTCTAAAGCGAACTTTAAAAAGCGAACCAAAGACGAACCGCCGTCTTTGGTGTCTATGGCGATGATTCGACCCGTCGCCGTAGCCATGTAATCTTTGGCGACGGGTCAAATCGTCGCCATAGACACCAAAGACGACGGTTCGTCTTTAGTTCGCTTTTTAAGAGTTCGCTTTTGAAAATTCTCCTATATATATATATATATATGCGAATATGAACTAATATAGTGTTACATGAAAATTGAACTATTGTTGAGCTATGATAACCATGAATTGAGCAAGAATCGAGCCAATTAAGAAGTAAGCCTTGTATTTGCTATATTCATATGGAATTGGGTGAATACATATATAGGTATTGATGTATATATTTCATTTGGTTATACAATTGGTTGGTATGGACTGAAAGTAGAGCCACGGCGTGTAGTTGTTGTTGTGCGGAGTAATAAGGATGGCGAATTTGGGTTAGAACGAAAACAAAACTCCATGAAAATAACTCACAAAAGTACCGCACGCGATATGTTCGCGTAATGGCCTAAATAAGCCATTTTTGGCTAAAACCCCAAAATTTCGCGAAGCCGAGACCCAAGTTAGGTTCGTATATCCTAACTGGAATTAATTCAAGAGCCTCGTTGAATCAAACCATGATGGAACGCGTTTTAAACGAAAAATGAAAACTTAAAAATTAGTGTGTGTGCCCATTTTTGACGCGCTATTCGGACTACCTATCGGACCCGAAATAGGTGGCTAGTATTTTCTAAAAATACTCTTGTATACCGAATATATCATGTTCGAAAATAAACGCAATTCAATGTGTGTGCTAGGAGTTACAAAATAGCAAACTTGCTACGTCGCAACTAAACTAGCTGCCAGCAACAGCAGCAGCCATAGGGTTGCGCTGTGCGGCAAGCTGAGCAGCCCGTTTGGCATTAGATTTTGTCTCGTTTAAAGTGTCTGAATGGTATGGTTTATATTTTTTAAAAATAGATGGGTATGTGATCTATAACATATCCAAAATGCAATGTCATTGGATAAGTATGTTAGAAGCTATAAAATTACAAAAGTGGCGACATGGAATGGGGGGCTAGCAGTAGATAGCAGCGTAACATAACAGCAGCAGATGGCTGGGCCAGACAGTGCCCAATTGGTGCACTGTTTGGTTTGCGACGCGTCTTTGATAGTTTTAACAAATTGAACTTATAGAAATAGACTAATGCAAAAGTATAACGTAATATAAAAGCTATGTATATGCGAGAACTAGTTCAATACGAAGGATGAGTTACGGATACGTAAAATGTTAATAGCAAGCAAAGGTTTGAAATATTTTAAATGAATACAAAAGATAAGTTATGCATATGTAAAAGAAAGCATGACTATGTATATAACCTTGAGTTTACGAATAGAATGTGAATCGTTTATGGAATGATATTATGAATAATGTATAAAACTAGAAGGTGTTATAGTTTTATACTTCAAAAGCCGTTTATTTTGAAATGTTTTGAATCAAAAGTCGTTGTATCAAGTAAAAGTCTAAAAAAATTCCAAACAGAGTTTTGAAGCTGAGATTTATGTAGCGGCGTGTATGTATATGTATATTTAATATATGTACAAAGCGAAAATGCAAGTTATTCGCAAAACGAAAAGTGAAGCTATTATGCTAGCGGAATAAAATATTTATTCACGAGGCAATGGTCCGAGTTGACTCATGAACAGGCAAAAAGTTATAAAGATTATGTAAATCAAAGAAATAATATAGTAAATTGAGTTTTACTATAAAAGCAATATATTAGCTATTTAAATCCCAAATTTACGAGTAAAGGCAAAAGATATTCCTAAAATGGGATGTGAATGATTTAAGCTTCAAGATGTAAACTATTTACATATTAAAAATGTGAGAGACCTTTATTTTGCATAAAAAGGTTAAAACGAATAAAATTTCTAAATAAACCAAGATTAGTTTTGAGATAAGAATAAATAATAATGTTAGTTTTTATAAACTAATAACCTTGAATGATGAATATGCATGCATGTTTTGTGACATGGTTAGTTACCTAATGTGTGTATATATGTAAACACAATTGTGTAGGATTTGTGGAGAGAAGCTAAGTTAAATTTTAACGGTAATCTCCAATCAAGGCAAGTTTCTCAGTCTATTTCTGTGTTAACATGTCTTATGTTTACAAATATGTGGATATTCATGAATTGCTTTATGTTGCTTCGTGAATGATTAAAGTCAATGTATGACTAATGTGATTTGAGTTATGGAACTCAGTTTATTTAAAGCATGCGATATGAGTATAATGATAGGTTGATAATATTACAGGTATGATGTGAATATGAAGCTATGTGCTAACTGATGCATGATAGACTGTTAAATTTGCTGAGCTGTCGAGCTCAATCTTGCAAAAATAAACTTTTTGCAGGTGAAGGATACAATGCGATATTATTTGCCATCTAATGATATGGATTAAAAGACGTGCAAAGTAATACTATTTTCTTTAGTTGAAACTTATCTGGTATTATGTTGATGATGTACAATATACAATGTAAATTATAAAATATTCTATGCATAGGGAATGTTTGTTCTGGAATGAGAATGTATGGTGGTGATTATCTCGTATGTAAAGATTACATCGATAAATTTTATTTACTCTGATAAGAGGAGTCATTAAATAAATATGATTCCGAAATATATGTAATCGTGAAGGTTGCGATTAAGGGAACGAATGAAAAACAGAAAGAAAAGTTTTAAATTATTCCGCATGTTTAGCTATTTTAACATTGAATAATGTTTTAAAGCTAGAACAAGATAGTATTAACGCACAAGGTCAGGATTGAAGAATAGTCCCGATTATGGGGGCGTTACAAAGTAGGTAATAAAAAATGTATCCGACATGTACCTAATCACCCCCTTAAATTGTCTATAAACATTAATTCATGTGTTTTTGCTTCTTGTTAATTTATTTTTTTCTTTTCTTCTTTTGAGGAAGCAGGAAAAACATATTTATATTTGTCTAGCTAGTGAATTAACCTTACGTTTGAACTTGAAAACGAGTTAAATTTGAGCAAATAGTACTCAAGTTTAAATTCAATAGGGTTTTTTTGGGTACTCAGATCAACTTTAATTCGTTCAAAAATTCTCGAACTCAACTTCACTTAACTCGTTTTCTAAGTCAAACTACTCATGATTCTGAGTGGAGTTTGAACTTGAGCTAACCCAAAAAATGAAATCTAAATAACAAAGAAATCAACCCTTATATATAAAAGCGTAAGCCGATTCATCTAGTTGCAAAAATCGTTGAGTTGTCTCGGTTGGTTTGTATTATGAGTCAGCTCGGTTGGTGCTAAAGTATGTTGAGTTGTCTCGGTTGGTCTCAAATCCGCGATTGCTTTTCCTGTTCATTGAATCTGTCTTTCCGTCGAATGTTTGTTGTTTCGTCTTCCGCATACCACTTCTGTTTCTCTATAATTGCATCTACTCTCTTCTCCTAGTTCAATTGCAGTACGTTGACCAAATCAAGTAATGACCACAAAAACTCTGGACCTAAGGAATCCGGTGATGGCCTTCACTCATATATCAAAAATCGGAACCTATCTTCGGGAAATTGAAAACAAACA
This sequence comes from Aralia elata, assembly GCA_034770075.1. Taxonomy (NCBI): domain Eukaryota; kingdom Viridiplantae; phylum Streptophyta; class Magnoliopsida; order Apiales; family Araliaceae; genus Aralia; species Aralia elata. Next base: position 39,754,240 of record CM068381.1, on the reverse strand, counting down.
GAGCCACCGATCAGAAGAAGAAATTTGTTGCCCACAACGACGCATTGTGGCCGGGGAATTAATACGGCAACACATACTTCTACAGCATTAATTTGCAATTCCCTTTGAATTGTGAGTTTCTCTCTCTATAAGCTTTCCGGTTTTTGATCTGCCTTTATATTTTGAAATTCGCGATAGAGGGGTGTTTAGAGGTATCTGGCAGTACATGAAAATTCACAAAAATTGTTATATGGTAATACAGTAAGTACACATTCTAGGGCTCATATTTATAATTTTAACTCACATGAAAGCTTTTTATGCTTATAGGGGTTGATTCTTCAGAATTTTAGTAGTGTAAAGCTTAGTGAACAGAACTTTTTGAATACTTTATTATTTGATAATTTGATTATTATTATTATTATTATTATTGGGTTTCGAGTTATTAGTTACTTCAGGAATTACAAATTTTATCGTTTTGTTTTGGGCCTTCAGATTTCTGATTCCTTACCGGTATACCAAATATAAATACATGGGGTGTAAACCCCATTTTTTGGCAAAGGAGTAAAAGGTAAGAAGAGTTCTTGAGCAGACACCAAGCAACAATGAATATTATCGATTAGTTGCAGAGACAATATATCAATTCCTTCACTCACATCTTTGTACCGCGAGGTCAGTTTTTTCACTAAAAATAGTTTTGATTTGAGAGATTTTTTATGTGGGTATTTGTGATTTTTCTTAAAGTTACTTTTTTTTTCTTTTTTTTTAAATTGTGAGATGTGTTTCTATTTAACTTTTTTGATGGACTTTTTTTTTATTTGGGTGTGAAAATAGGGGCTTTAGATGATCAATTTTTGCAGCTTTAGAAACTGCGGGATAAAAGCAACCTAAATTTTGTGAACGAAGTGGTGACCCTCTTCTTTAAAGATTCTGAGAATCTTCTCCTCTAGTTGAACATTGCTCTATCAGGATTCTTTAGCTTCTTTATGGATTGTTTATCAATTCAATGTTGCAGCAATAGTTGTTATTGTTCTTTTAATTATCTTCTCTTTCAAGTCAGCATCTCCTTCTCCAATTCCCCATAAATCTCAATCGTATTATACACGCAAGAGCGGCCACAAAGAAGTCCTTTATGATTTCGATGTGAAGGTGTATATATAATTGTGGAATGATATTGTAATTGAAGCTTAAACACATGTGCATATTTAACAGTTATCTGTGATGTTTTTCTTCATGGTTTTGATTGTGTTGATCATATTTGATGTTTTTCTTTTCTTAATTTGGTTTCAATTGGTTCATTTATGATGTTATACTTTTGGGGAGTTGTCTGTAATGTTTTTTTCTTCTAGGTTATCCTCTTTAGGATGCCGTTTCTTAATGATATTCATATTATGTTGCATGTTTTTTTTGAGATTCAATGCACAAAAGGCGTACCACTGGAGGCAAGAAGAAGGCTTGCAGGAAGAAGCATAATTAAGCTTCTTCTCACAATCAACTTTAGAGGAACTTTTGGTTATATTCTTAGTCATGCTATTTTAGATGTCATTGTTTGGATGGTTTGTTATTGTCTCTTTTTGGGTTTGACATGATCCAAGTTAACACACATTTTTCTGTTATATATTACAACTTTAAGAATTACCACGTTGTGAAATGATTTTGAGAAGTTTAATTTGTAATTACTTTTCACTTAATTAGTGGTATAGTGCATCTCAAGTGTTTGATGAAATGAGACTGGGAATATTTTGTATTTTTGTTTTTCAACATGTTGCCCACAATATTTTGGTGATAATCAATTCATATATGAGTCTACATCCATTTTTAAAATCTTCTCATATAACTTAACATACTTAACCCTCAATTTATGATCATACAAGCACGGGCTACTAAACTAGTTTCAATAAAAATAGAAATCCTAAAAAATGTAATAAAACTAACATGTCAACAACAATGATTAATTAGTACTTAACAATCATCAACAACAGTATTTTCTCTATTATATTTTTAAAGAAAACAATGTTGTTGATGTTTTTCAAGTCGAAACCATTTAAATCTGTTTTAGTTGCAGATATTTTTGTTGTTGACAGTGCAAAATTGGTTACCAGTTAAAAGTTTTTTGGTAGGTAGAGGTGTTTTGTTTATGGGTGAGGATTCTAATTGTAGCAGTGTATAGTCGGATAGGGGCTGTTGAGTGTAAGTAATTTCAGTGCATCTTATTTTGAATCATTAGAGTTTTAAAAGTAAAAATTGAGTCATTGGTGAGTTTATAACAGCCGCAGCTATGTGGAATATTTGGTTAGAAAAGATACCAAGCTATTTTTGAGAAAAAGTTCAGTTGTGGAAAAATAGTTGTGCAGAAGATCAAGAATAAGGCTTTCAAGTGGTTGTGTGGGGCAGGAAAAGCAAAAGAAGAAGACTTTCATCTATGGTTTAACAGTCCAATGGAAGTTATTATGTATCAGCAACCGGAGCATTTCAATGTGGAAAAATGTTGGCAACATTGTATTAGTGAAGTGGGGCAGTAGTGTAAGTGTTTGCAGTAGGTTGAAGTGATGTAGCATTTGAAGTTATGCAACAGCGTAATAGCAATAGTGCAGTAGCGCAGGTGCATTAGTGCAGCAGTGCAGCAGGGGTAGTGTAGAATTGTTTTTATTTTACTAGAATAAAAACTAGTGCAGCAACGCAGTTTTGTTTGATTTGTTCACATTCAAGCATGTTGCAGTCTCTAAATTTTCAAACAAGATCCAAAAACAAAGATTGATGGAAGGACACCATCCAAGCTTGCTCAAATAGAACAAATAGAAGACAGATGCATAAAGAGTGGATTTAATGGAGGCAATGAGATACATTCAACAACAATTGTAGGAAGAGTTAGTAGCAACAATAAAAAAATAGTAGCATCAGTTGTAGAAAGCAATAGCAGCAGTAGAGTGATAGATGAAGAAAAAATGATTTACTTTGTATGCAACAGACAAATTTATAATCTTATATTATCTAATTCTTATAGATTTTGGGATATGTTTTTCAATAATATATCATATTTAGCCTTTTGCAAAAAAAAAAAAAGCTGCTTATATTTATCATTTTTCGTACTCTATAAGATGTCAAGAACCGTGAATTCAACTAATATATCAAATACTACTCAATCAATCTTCAAACATCATGCACGGGACAATAGTAGATACATTAAAATTAACAAAGTTTAATTGATGTGTCTACTAACAACAAAAGTTAATATATATTTTTTTTCTTAAATGCACTTTATCCATTCTTTTAGACACAAATGAGAATGAAAATTAATGTGTTACTCCAATTTTACTGCGTCACAAACTTTCTCCATCATTCATTATTTATTCTTTTATAAAATAAAGGCCCAAAAAATAATTACATTACTCCGTACAAGTAACAAACAATCATATATCACCCCCTCTCTATTATCTGGTCCCTACTCCATATAACCCAACCCATCGGCCAACACGGCTCTCTCTCTCTCTCCACTTTTTCCCTATAAAAACCACCTCTCCCAAAATATATAATGTTAACTTTTTACTCGTGCGTAAATACTTAAATCCAATAATATTGACTTGAGTCCTCCTTGTCACCTTTGTTTCTATTTATTTTTGTCCTAATGAATACTTGGCAACAAAACAAGGAATATTAACAAAGTTAACCAAACAAGACTTAAAAAATTATATGAGATTTCGAATTTTTGTGGCCCAACAAGATTGGGGGGCTAAACTACACAATTTGGACCGTGCCCTGTAGTAGATTGGGTCGCATAACCTGTCCAAACCATCATCAGTTTAAAACTTTCACATAAACTCAATTCGGCCTTCTTAATTGGGCTTTTACTCGAAGGCCGAAGGAGAAGAGTAGCACGAACATTTACAATTTGGACCACACTATATTAAATCTGAACATGATTTTTTTTTAATTTTTTGTTATATAAAATACTCAACATCATATTCTTTTATGTTTCAAAATTAAAAATACATTTTTCTTTTTAGTCCGTTCTAAAATTAGAGATACATTTCTATTTTAGGACTATAAAGTGACTAATCTTACTACTGTATCATTTTCAATTTTAGGACTATAAAGTGACTAATCTTACTAATATCGTTAGAAATACATGTTTCTAATTTGCCATTACTTTTTTTTTTTTTACTATTGTATCATTTTCAATATCAAACCACCACAGTTAAATTCTTAACTATTACTAAGATTATATATGAAAACATAAAATTATTTTTAAAAGTCATGATTTTACAAATCTAATTTTGGAACGAGAGTATTTATATATATATATAGAAACAGGAATATGAAAGGTGACATGTAATCCACGGGAGGCAAACAATTCCATTTAACTTTCTTAAATGATACATCAATATACTTATTTATAAGTAATACACTATAAGATGATTATTATAAGGTGATGATAAAAATTATAAAGTAGTTAACAAGATTGTTACGATGATGTTTTTCTTTAACAAGAAGGCAATTTCGAGCATAAGAGGCAAGGCTAGTAGGCTACAAGGGTGCAAATGGTGTTTGAAATCAAATGGAAGGCTATAGTTGATATTAATTAAAGCAGCCAAACATGGGCACTTGAGGGACTCTCTATAGTCACTCATCAAGCGGTGAATATAAAAATATTTTGTAGCAAATCCCCAATTATATTTTGTGTCAAGTGATCAAGCTGGTGTTATGGAGTTTCAACGATGCTGTCAAGATTGCCGTGGAGATATACCATCACATGGCGAAGACGTACGGGCAAATGATTGTAGTGAAACCCTACGTACATAGAGTTGATCAAAATTAGTACTCTTTCGAATCCCGAGATGGTCGATGTCTGCACGTTTACCAGTTGGTGTAAATTTCCATTTTTTGAAGCTGATTTTGGTTGGGAAAAACCCCTTTGGGTAAGTTGAAGGACATGCTTATTTATTTGAACAGGATTACAACATTAGAGACTTTAGCACTTAGTGCAACGTCTTTTGTCCACCATGAACTAAATTTGGTGCTTTGTTCATGGATACAAGTATTTGTATCTATTAATTATCAAGATTAAAAAAGCTTGTTTTTACTTTCTATATATCTATATAAAAGCATTGCTAATCCATTCCCACAGATGGACAATGTACTTGTCTCTTCACAATATCTTCAACAATTAGGAAACGTAGTGTCCTCAAAAGAGTAATGAACAAGAGAATCCATAATATATACTTTCTTCCAGCCTAAAGCCTAATTAGAATGTAAAATCAATCTATTAATAGACTCAAATTATTGAAGCAATATTGATATACATGAACACAACACTAGCTACTAACTAGTATTGCTACATAGTTAATGCATAATGTTATAATGACAAAATATGGTAAAAAAAAATAAATATAAAATGATGTGTTAAATTGGGGAGTGGTTAGCATGAAGTTCATTTTTTGGTAAGTTGGTCAATTGGCCAATAGAGTGCTGACATGTAGGGAGAAAGAATACATCCTGCCTGCGTGTCAGCACTCTATTGGTCAATTGACCAACTTACCAAAAAATGAACTTCATACTAACCGGATCCGTTAAATTGTAACTAATTAATGCTTCACATGCATAACTGGGTCCAATGATTATAATCGATCACAATTATACACATCATTTTGTATTTCATTTTTGTAACCATTTTTTAATCACCGGAACATTATTGATAGTTCACGTGTGACGGATGCTTCACTAAGTGGTAAATCTTTTGATGTTACAATTATGTTCGAATTCAGGCATGTCTTTCTCATCCAAACTTACCCATGCTTCAATCCCATCACCTTCTTTATCATCAATCAAAATAACAACATTTCTTATGGGAATGTTGACACTACTTACCCAAATGGGCTTTCCCCAACCAAAATCAGCTTCATAAATTGGAATCTTACACCAGCTACTAAACCTGCAAGTATTTACCATCTTAGAATTAGTAAAACTTTTATTCAACTTAATGAGGGGATTAATTATCATCATTTGCTCATCTTCGTCACTCGATAATATCTTTGCACAATCCTCCAAGGTACTCTTCACAGAGTTCCCAAGCAAATCCACAAAATCTTGAAACTCCATCTCGTTTTCACTGGCAACAAATTGACAAGTGGCAACTAAGCAGAGGTTTCCGAATAAATATTTTGACAGTGGAGGAATTGTTCTTTCCCGCATATTCACCGCTTGAAAAACTATAAACTCCCTTGAGTGTCCGTGTTTGGCTGCATCATTTACATCAGCAAACGCCTTGCATATGATTCCAATCACTGACTGCACCCTTGTGGCCTTAACTCTAATTCTTGAAATCGCCTCCTTGTTGAAGTAAAATAACTTTGTGACAATCTTATGGAGTTCAGCATTTTCTTTTGACCTCGGAAATCCTAAAGAAGATCCAGGTAAACCTCTTCCAGGGAAAAACAACCCCGAGTCAAAGCTGGGGGAGATTGAGTCAGTGTCCAATCTCCCCCATCTTGCAATACTAGCCCATCCTTTAATAAAAGCGCTGATAGTTGATATATCGGCCACCCTATGTGAAATGGACACCCCGATTGCTAAACCGCTGCAATCAAGAGTGTTGACTTGGACAGCAAGCAATGGATCCGTGATTTCATCCGCTGCACCTAATGGACTTGGAAGGAAATTATTAAGCAACTCGGCTTTCAAATTCACCCCTTGCTCGAGAAGATCAGCGAGCCGAATATCCACTCTGGCTTGCACAAATTCAGCACCTTGGTCACTACAATCAACCGAGTGACTGTCTTTCATGTATCTTCCCGCTAGAGGGTAGAATTTGGTTAAGGTCTCGGCTAGAGATATTTTTAAATGAGAGGAACATTCATTATTGGGACCATTAGCTGCATGGTAATAGAGAATGAGAGGAACATTTATTATTGGGGCTAACTCATCTACTAGGGATATCTTGTAGTTCTTAAAGCTTGGGGGAGTAGGACTAGTTGGTTTTATGAACTCTTTGGATATGATTTGCACTTTCATTTTGCTTTTCTGGTTATTTCATTAAATTGTTATGCTTATATTTATAGAAGAAACGGGGTATGGAAGACTAATTATTGGTGGAACATACAGGATGGATATAACACACACACACACATATATACACACACACACACTTCCTTTTAGAATTATAATTATGATATTATTATTGATTTTTGAAAGTTAATTTGAAATATATATCTGCAAACTTAAATTTTGTTAATTAATTATACAATAGACTACAACTTAAACACTACGTTTAGGTTTTAGATTTTCACTCAACTTTGAACTCTAATTAAAAATCCATATATAAATACGAATGATTGATTATAAAACTAAATATTAAAATTTGAAACTATATAAAAACTTGATATTAAATTAAAAATAACAAAAGAATCACATTAGTAATACTCAATATGTGATCTGTAGTCATTTGTTTTGAAGCAAAATTTATAGTTATTCTATTAATAGTAGTAAGTCAATTTGAAATTCAAAAAGTATATATTTTATAATCATTATATAAAATAAATTAAAAATTAAAAACAGTTTTATTTAAAAAACAACTCGCGCTTCGCACGGGGCACTTAGGTGGGTCCTATATAGAAATAATAAATCTTTTATTTTAGTAGTACATTTTAGATTGTTTACAATATTAATTATTGTATTAATTAAACTTAAATTTATTTATGTTAATTTTAAATTTAATAATGTGTACAATTAATTTTAAGAAATTAATAATATACGATCACATATTTTGAAACAAAAAATATTTATTTTTACTTTGGTTGAACAGTATCATTTCATTTTTATTATGATCGCTGCATGTGATATCACCTACCTCATTATATACCTGATGTAGATTTTATTAATGGGTTGAGCATTCTGCACTTCAGAAGATTCTAAATATGTTACTGTTGCATTAAAAATGAGGAAAGTGTCTTATTGTAAATTTTATAATTTTTTTATTATATTGATTATAGAAAATATTGTGTTGATAAATTTTACAGTAAAATTGGTAATAATTTCATCCTAATCGGATTCATAAAAAGTCAAATATACCAAATTATGATCAAATACAATAAAATATAAATTTTGGTCATGTGGAATGCGTATGTCTATTTTTCGGAGTAATAAAATTATATGATCTGTAATTAAGATCCATCGTGCTTACTTATTATTTCGCATAGATTTATTTTTAATATATTTGAATAAATTTATTTATAAAACCGATAAAATTTTGAGAGTGAAAATACTAATAGCCCTATTATAGATAAATAAACCCACTATTTTTATGTCCTCTATATAACAGTCCAATAACAATTGTTTATTAGATCAACAAGAACAAGAAAATGCTGTAAGATTGACTCAAATCAAAACATGGATTCTAGAATCAATTATTGCTTAATAAACGACCCAAGCAATAATACAAGAGTTGTCATTGCATTCGTATATGATTAAGATTCGAGTTGACTTATTGTAAGACGAACATATAATTACTTGGGAAAATACAAACAATTGTTTAGCTTGGTAGCCGTCCGTGTGATTCAAATACAAGAGGCCAGTCTAACATGGGGCCATGGGGGCTGTCATGTACTGTTCCTAATAGTTGTATCACCGACAGATAAGGCCATAAAATGAATTAAATTTTTTGGGTTTGGTTCGTACTCGTTCGATTAAAAGTTCGATTCGAATTCGACTCGAAATACAAATGATTCAAATATCAATAAATTTTAAAGTTCGAAAAATTACTTAAATCTCTACAAATAGTACTTTTCTATTAATACTCGAATCATATTCGCTCAAAAAGTTCAAACTACTCGGGCTCGATTCGAGATCGTGTTTGACTCGGTTGCTAAATGAGCCTTAAACAAATCTTATTTTATACTCGATAAATTTTGTAAACTAAATCTGAACAACTCAATACTCGATTTGACTTGATTTATTTAGACCTCTACATACATCACTTGAAGAATACAAAGAATTGTTTAGCTAGGTAGCCGCCTCGGTGATTTAAATACAATTTCCATCTTCAAAACTAACAAAAATAAAATAATACTCCCCTCCGTCACTAAAAAGATGACTAAAAGATACAAAAGTACATAAAGTGAAGAGTAAAAATATTTTTTAGTGGGGTCCATGAATATATATATATATATATATATATATATATATATATATATAATGAACGTATCACTTTATATAATTATATAAGGTCACTAAGGATAAATTTAAATTATTTTACTCTTTTTTCTTTACTCTATATGTTTCTTAATTTGTATAAAAAATATACTTGCGTCATCCTTTTAAGGACGAAGAGAGTAATTAATAATAATAAAAAAAGTAAAGTCCCACTTGTAGATCCCAAAATCATAAAACATAAACTTAAATCTTTTGTAGTAATTGTGGAATGATAAACTAATAATATTCAATCATCTAAGTATAAATTATCCAACTTTTTGCACAGTCCTATTTATAAGTCTACTTGTATATAAATATAGGACCCGGTTAGGGTGAAATTTGTAATATCCGAGAATTTTTAAAAGATTATTATTAATGAAATGAGAATTATTTGATAGTAGCTATGTGTATTTATGTGTGATATGTGAATATGAAAGTTGTTAACAAAATATCATCATGTATGAATTATGAGAAGAGATTAAAGTGAAACTATAATGTGCGGTAAGCGTAATTTATGAATTCACTAAGATTAAAGAAATGGGCCTTTTGTGGCACCATTGAGTGTTTAAATGAACTATGAAGAATGGTAGTAATAAGTGGTATCGGGTTGGTAATATTGAGCTAACCGCGTATAGTGAACTATTATGTACTAAATGTTGCTTATGATATCACTAAGTTTAATTATGAGTTCTGGAGTGACTTAATAATCTGACTATATGTAGTAATGGGCTGCCTCGAGTAATTGCTTAAGGTTAAATCCAATAGAATAATTAGAACATCCCAGTCGAATCATGCTAAGCATGCAACTAGAACCCATCAAATTTTGCACCAGTCCCATGTTGCATATTGATGCAGACTATAGGCAAGCCCAATCGACATTAGAGTATATGGAACCCAGTGGTAAGTGGTAACCCAATCGGCAGACCCGACTTTAAATGTCCAAATTCCAAAAAATATGTGTAATGATAATAAATATTATAATAAGAGTACTGATAGTACTCCCAGCCGAAGTAAGCCAATGGCCTATTCCACCATGTTGCTTAAAAAGTAATCTAGTGATGATTACTGTGGGTGTGGCTGAAGGACGGGTTGGTAGAGCTTTCTACCTAATCTTTCTTAACCAGCGGGTAAACCTGTTATGAACCAGTCCTAAGGTCTGAGTAAAGACCAGTGTATGTGTAAAAGCTTTCCTATAAATAGAGGCCCCCAGTCACCTTGCAAAGCTTGCTAGTCAGTGCATTACCAATATACAGAGAGAAGCAGTAAGAGTGAGAGATAAAGAAAACTCTAGAGGAACTCTTGTTGTTTGGGAGGGCAGGGTCTAAAAGAGTTACAAGTTGTCAAGGTTTTAAGGTACGATCTTGTTACCTTAAGCATTATTCTTGTTTACTTAGTGATTTCCTTTTTGGATTGAGTAGCAAAACATGCATGAGTTGTGTATTATATTTGGTAATGGTTAAACTCGGTAATCGTAGGGTAGCCGTACAGAAAGGCTGCATGTTTAGAGGGTTAATGGCGTAAAACAGAGTTATGTTAACGACTTAGTCACCTTACCTAGATAATGTCAAGAGTCAGTCATACAAGCGGATTGAGCCCAAAGCTTAGTGTCTATAGTTATACCGACCATGGATATTGATAGTAGACTTGTGGCTGAGCCTGAGTAAAACCAATGAAGGATCTAAAATGTGTTGAATAATGAATGTGCTAGCATAGAATGTGTAATAATAAATAGTGACGGGGGTGCCGAAGCCATTATGATGGACGTAAGTTAGTTGTCTGACCCGCACCCCTAGACCAAAGTGGCACGGCCGAACGAGAGTTGGTCATCCAACCCCGAATCATAAGGATGTTCCCGAAATGGAACCCATAGTCAAATCCCCGAAGACGATGGGTCAACCAGGCCGAACTCTTGAACCCAGAAACATTAGTGTCTGCTCTCGGTTTGGTTTAGTACTAGACCCTAACTTCCCTAAATGTGTACCTTATGTCCTGGTCAGAACCCAATCCGAAGTCGAGTTCTTGATGAAGTTGAGACCCGAACTCAACCCTCGTAGTGGCAGAATCGAACGTAAGTTCGTCTTCTGACTTCGAACCCTCGAAGGGACTTCCGAAGTCATCATCTAGGCCGAACCCCAGACCTCAAAGTCACCAACGCCTAATCCGAACTTGACTTTTTAGCCGAAGTCTAGTTCACATAATCGATTGTAGTCTCTTCTGCAGACGTACACACCTTAAGATACGTGACTTAGTGTTCCACGTCTGACCCAACCCAATGAGTCGACTCGAGTTGTAGAGTAAGTCATCCGAATGTCTGGTCGTAGAGTAAATACACCATTGTAGAGTGACCGAACTAGTCATGGAGTAACCATACTAGTATAGAGCGACTGAGTCAGCCAATGGTAGAAGTCCTATTTGCCGATCGTAGAGTACCAACCGTAGGGCGTTACTCTACGATCGTAGGGCACTTCGACAGACTGATTAAAAAGGTATGATAACCTAATAACTAATAAGAATTGTTAATGAGAGAACTTAGTATGCACTATGACTCGATGATCGGACAGCCTTACTAAGAGAACCTTGATAAGTGACTAAACAAATGAAATATTAGAAAATGTGTTACGCAAGTCCTAGTTGTAAAATATGGTAATGGTTGGACTGATTATGTTTATTATCTTCAACAATGATTAATAAATAGAGTAACGTACAATCAATATAGGTTATTCGAAGAGAATGTTTAGAGAAAATAGTAGCAGCAATACAGGCAAGTTCCCTAACCTTACTCAAATTTATATTGAGCAAGTTCCCTCACTTTGAGCCTGCTAGATTAATTGGTATACCATTGTGTATATCTTTGCAAGTTCTTAACCTTATTTACATTGTGCAAATTCCTAACTTACACGACTTTATATATTGTGCAAGTTCTCTCACTTTGAGCAAATCCGATTGTAGTTATATGACCTGATTATATTATGTAAGATCCTCTGTTGAGCAAACTAGCTGTTGTTGTATAAACTCTGTACATCGTGCAAACTAGCTGTTAATCCTTCGTGTGGATAACCAATGCTCTAAATGATTTTGAGAAACGTTATGCATAATGTAGGTGTTATGAGGTTGTGCCTGTTTAGAGGTTTCACAGTAAAACAACTGTTTATCCTTCTATGTGTTCATGATCCTTTATGACCACTCAGTAAGAAAAGTGTTTTGAGTTGAAACTATGATATTCCATTGTCCTTACATTTCACGGTCTATTCATATTCTGTTTATTAATCGATTAGACCTCCATTATCATTAAACCTTGAATGTGGTTATTATTGTTGCTTATATACTTGCTGAGTAAACTCGTTGCTCACCCTTGTTTTACTATAAACATTTCAGCTAAAGAAGAACAGGGCGGTAGTTCCGGAAAGGACAAAGGGAAGGGCAAGGCTATAAATTAGTTTTAACTTGTAGATTATTAAGAAGACCTTGAATTGATTGTACTTAGACTTATATTAGTTATTTGTATTACCTTAAGTATGTTTTGTAATAGTGCAGGTTGAGAGAACATGGGATTATGTTAGGAATTATTTCTGAAAGCATTTATTATTCTGCTGTGAGATGTTATTTAGTTATGATATGAGTAGTACAATGAAATACCAAGTTCGAGGTAGAGATACCTGAATTTGGAGGCGTCACAAAATTAACACCAACTTTACCGTAGTAAGTTTATTATTTTTTATTGTATTAGTTATAAAAAATGTTGCATTGATAAATTCTGCGGTGAAGTTGGTGCTATTATCATTCTAACCAGACCCATAAAAAGTCAAATATGGAAAATTATGATCAAATACAATAAAAATATAAATTTTGATCGTGTGTAATGCGTGTGTCTATTTTTTGAAGTAATAAATTTATATGATCTCTAATTAAGATCCATCGCGCTTATTTATTATTTCGCATAGATTTATTTTTAATAAATTTATTTGTAACACCAATAAAAATTTGAGAGTGAAAATACTATTAGCCCTATTATAGATAAATAAAACCACTATTTTTATGTCCTCTGTATAACAGTCCAATAACAGTTGTTCATAAGATCAACAAGAACAAGAAAATGTTGTAAGATTGACTCAAATCAAAACATGGATTCTAGAATCAATTATTGCTTAATAAACGACCCAAGCAATAATACAAGAGTTGTCATTGCATTGTATATGATTAAGATTCGAGTTGACTTATTGTAATACAAACATATAATTATTTGGGAAAATACAAATATTTGTTTAGCTTGATTGCCGTCCCTGTGATTCAAATACAAGAAGTCAGTCTAACATGGGGCCATGGGGGTACTGTCATGTACTGTTCCTAACGGTTGTATCACCTACAGATAAGGTCATAAAATGAATTAAATTGTTCAGGCTCAATTCGTACTCGCTCGATTAAAAGTTTGATTCGAACTTGACTCGAAATATAAATACTTCAAATATCAGTAAATTTTAAAGTTCGAAAAATTCCTTGAACTTTTTCAAATTTGAATTTTCTATTGATATTCGGATTATATTCGCTCAAAAAGTTCAAATTACTCGGGCTTGATTCGAGATCGTCCTCGATTCGAGATCGTCCTCGATTCGAGATCGTGCTCGACTCGGTTGGTAAATGAGCCTTAATCAAACCTTATTTCATACTCGATAAATTTTATAAACTAAATTGGAACAACTCATTACTCGATTTGACTTGATTTATTTACACATCTACATATATCACTTGAAGAATACAAAGAATTGTTTAGCTAGGTAGCCGCCTCGGTGATTTAAATACAATTTCCATCTTTAAAACTAACAAAAATAAAATAATACTCCCCCCTCCGTCACTAAAAAATGACTAAAAGATACAAAAGTACATAAAGTGAAGAATAAAAATGTTCTTTAGCGGGGTCCATTAATATATATATATATATATATATATATATATATATATATATATATAGTACGTATCACTTTATATAATTATATAAAGCCATTAAGGATAAATTTAAATTATTTTACTATATTTTCTCTACTTTATATGTTTCTTAATTTGTATAAAAAATGTACTTACGTCATCCTTTTAAGGACGAAGGGAGTAATTAGTAATAATAAAAAAAGTAAATTCCCACTTGTAGAGCCCAAAATCATAAAACATAAATCTTATGTAGTAATTGTGGAATGATAAACTAATAATATTCAATCAAATAAGTATAAATTACCCAACTTTTTGCACAGTTCTATTTATAAGTGTACATGTATATAAATACAGGATCCGGTTATAGTAAAATTGACACTAACTTTACCGTAGTAAGTTTTATTATTTTTTATTGTATTGATTATAGAAAATGTTGTATTAATAAATTCTACGATGAAGTTGGTGCCAACTTTATCTTAGTCAGACCCATAAAAAGTCAAATCTGAACAAATATGAACAAATTCAATAAAAATATAATTTTGATCGTGTGTAATGCGTATGTCTATTTTCAGACGTAATAAATTTATATGATCTGTAATTAAGATTCATCGTGCTTACTTATTATTTTGCATAGATTTATTTTTAATAAATTTATTTATAACACGGATAAAATTTTATGAGTCTGAAAATACTATTAGCCCTGTTATAGATAAATAAACCCACTATTTTTATTTGCTCTAATAGTCCAATGACAGTTGTTCATAAGATCAACAAGAACAAGAAAATGTTTGCTTAATAAACGACACAAGCAATAATACAAGAGTTGTCATTGCATTCGTATATGATTAAGAATTAAGATTCGAGTTGAATTATTGTAAGACGAACATATGATTACTTGGGAAAATACAAATAATTGTTTAGCTTGGTAGCCGTCCCTGTGATTCAAATACAAGAGGCCAGTCTAACATGGGGCCATTGGGGTACTGTAATGTACTGTTCCTAATAGTTGTATCACCGACAGATAAGAGCATAATTGAATTAAACTGTTCGGACTTGATTCGTACTCGCTCGACTAAAAGTTCGATTCGAACTCGACTTGAAATATAAATGATTCAAATATGAGCAAATTTTAAAGTTCGATAAATTACTTGGACATCTTCAAATTGCAATTTTATATTGATATTCGAATCATAGTCACTCAAAAAGTTTAAACTGTTCGGGCTCGATTCGAAATCGTGCTCGACTTGATTGTTAAACGAGCCTTAATTAAACCTTATTTTATACTTGATAAATTTTATAAACCAATCTGAACAATTAAATACTCGGTTTGACTTGACTTATTTACACCTCTACGTACATCACTTGAATAATACAAATAATTGTTCTTGAATAATACAAATAATTGTTTAGCTAGGTAGCCGTTTCGGTGATTTAAATACAATTTCCATCTTCAAAACTAACAAAAATAAAATAATACTCCCCTCCGTTGCTAAAAAAATGACTAAAAGATACAAAAGTACATAAATTGAAGTGTTAAAATGTCCTTTTGTGGGGTCTATTAATTAATATATATATATATATATATATATATATATATATATATATATATATATATATATAACAAGTACGTATCACTTTATATAATTATATAAGGTCACTAAGAATAAATTTAAATTATTTACTCTCTTTTCTCTACTTTATTTGTTTCTTAATTTGTATAAAAAATATATTTGCGTCATCCTTTTAAAGACGAATGGAGTAATTAATAATAATAATAAAAAAGTAAAATCCCTCTTGTAGAGCCCAAAATCATAAAACATAAACTTAAATCTTTTGTAGTAATTGTGGAATGATAAACTAATAATATTCAATCAACTAAATATAAATTACCGAACTTTTTGCACAATCCTATTTATAAGTGTACTTGTATATAAATTCAGGATCCAGTTAGGATGTAATTGACACCATCTTTAACGTAGTAAGATTTATTATTTTTTATTGTATTGGTTATGGAAAATCTTGTATTGATAAATTCTACAGTGAAGTTGGTGTCAACTTCATCCTAACCAGAATCATAAAAAGTCAAATATGAAAAATTATGATCAAATACAATAAAAATATATATTTTGATCGTGTATAACGCAACGCGTATGTCTATTTTCTGAAGTAATAAATTTATATGATCTCTAATTAAGATCCATCGCGTTTACTTATTATTTCGCATAGATTTATTTTTAATAAATTTATTTGTAACATGGATAAACTTTTGAGAGTGAAAATACTATTAGCCCTATTATAGATAAATAAAACCACTATTTTTATGTCCTCTGTATAACAGTCCAATAACAGTTGTTCATAAGATCAACAAGAACAAGAAAATGTTGTAAGATTGACTCAAATCAAAACATGGATTCTAGAATCAATTATTGCTTAATAAACGACCCAAGCAACAATACAAGAGTTGTCATTGCATTCGTATATGATTAAGATTCGAGTTGACTAATTGTAAGACGAACATATAATTACTTGGGAAAATACAAATATTTGTTTAGCTTGATTGCCGTCCCTGTTATTCAAATACAAGAGGCCAGTCTAACATGGGGCCATGGGGGTACTGCCATGTACTGTTCCCAGTAGTTGTATCACCTACAGATAAGGTCATAAAATGAATTAAATTGTTCCGGCTCGATTCGTACTCGTTCGATTAAAAGTTTGATTCGAACTCGACTCGAAATATAAATAATTCAAATATCAGTAAATTTTAAAGTTCAAAAAAGTCCTTGAACTTTTTCAAATTTCAATTTTCTATTGATATTCAGATCATATTCGCTCAAAAATTTCAAATTGCTCGGGCTCGATTCGAGATCGTGCTCGACTCGGTTGCTAAATGAGCCTTAATCAAACCTTATTTCATACTCGATAAATTTTATAAACCAAATCTGAACAGCTCAATACTCGATTTGACTTGATTTATTTACACATCTACATATATCACTCGAAGAATACAAAGAATTGTTTAGCTAGGTAGCCGCCTTGGTGATTTAAATACAATTTCCATCTTTAAAACTAACAAAAATAAAATAATACTCCCCTCTCTCACTAAAAAAATGACTAAAAGATACAAAAGTACATAAAGTGAAGAGTAAAAATGTTCTTTAGTGGGGTTCATTAATATATATATATATATATAAAGCACGTATCACTTTATATAGTTATATAAGGCCACTAAGGATAAATTTAAATTATTTTACTCTATTTTCTCTACTTTATATGTTTCTTAATTTGTATAAAAAAATGTACTTACGTCACCCTTTTAAGGACGAAGGGAGTAATTAGTAATAATAAAAAAAAGTAAATTCCCACTTGTAGAGCCCAAAATCATAAAACATAAATCTTATGTAGTAATTGTGGAATGATAAACTAATAATATTCAATCAACTAAGTATAAATTACCCAACTTTTTGCACAGTTCTATTTATAAGTGTACTTGTGTATAAATATAGGATCTGGTTATTGTAAAATTGACACTAACTTTACCATAGTAAGTTTTATTATTTTTTATTGTATTAATTATAGAAAATGTTGTATTAACAAATTCTACGATGAAGTTGGTGCCAACTTTATCCTAACCAGACCCATAAAAAGTCAAATATGAAAAATTATGAACAAATACAATAAAAATATAAATTTTGATCGTGTGTAACACGTATGTCTATTTTCTGAAGTAATAAATTTATATGATCTATAATTAAGATCCATCGCACATAGATTTATTTTTAATAAATTTATTCATAACACGGATAAAATTTTGAGAGTGAAAATACTATTAGCCCTATTATAGATAAATAAAACCACTATTTTTATGTCCTCTGTATAACAGTCCAATAACAGTTGTTCATAAGATCAACAAGAACAAGAAAACGTTGTAAGATTGACTCAAATCAAAACATGGATTCTAGAATCAGTTATTGCTTAATAAACGACCCAAGCAATAATACAAGAGTTGTCATTGCATTCGTATATGAATAAGATTGGAGTTGACTTATTGTAAGACGAACATATAATTACTTAAATACAAATAATTGTTTAGCTTGGTAGCCGTCCGTGTGATTCAAATACAAGAGGCCAGTCTAACTGGGGCCATGGGGTACTGTCATGTACTGTTCCTAATAGTTGTATGACCGATAGATAAGGCCGTAAAATGAATTAAACTGTTCGGGCTCGATTCGTATTCTTTCTCGACTAAAAGTTCGATTCGAATTCGACTCGAAATATAAATGATTCAAATATGAACAAATTTTAAAGTTCGATAAATTATTTGAATTTTTTCAAATTACAATTTTCTATTAATACTCGGATTATATTCGCTTAAAAAGTTCAAACTGCTCAGGCTAGATACGAGATCGTACTTGACTCGGTTGTTAAACGAGGGTTAATCAAACCTTATTTCATACTCAATAATTTTTGTAAACAAATTTAAACAACTCAATATTCAATTTGACTTGGTTCATTTACACATCTACATACACCACTTGAAGAATACAAAGAATTGTTTAGCTAGGTAGCCTTCTTAGTGTTTTAAATACAATTTCTATCTTCAAAACTAACAAAAATAAAATAATACTTTCATCCGTCACTAAAAAGATGACTAAAAGATACAAAAGTACCTAAAGTGAAGAGTAAGATTGTTATTTAGCGGGGTCCATTAATATATATTAAAAAAATACGCATCACTTTATATAATTATAAAATGCCACTAAGGATAAATTTAAATTATTTTACTCTCTTTTCTCTACTTTATATGTTTTTTAATTTGTATAAAAAATGTACTTGCGTCATCCTTTTGAGGACGAAAGGAGTAATTAATTATAATAAAAAAAGTAAAATCCCACTTGTAGAGCACGAAATCATAAAACATAAACTTAAATCTTTTGTAGTAATTGTGGTATGATAAACTAATAATATTCAATCATCTATGTATAAATTATCGAAGTTTTTGCACAATCTTATTTATAAGTGTACTTGTATATAAATATAGGATCCGATTAGGATGAAGTTGACACTAACTGTACCGTAATAAATTTTATAGTTTTTTATTATATTGATTATAGAAAATATTACATTGATAAATTCTACGGGACAGTTGGTGCCTACGGGACCCATAAAAAGTCAAATATGCCAAATTATGATCAAATACAATAAAAATACAAATTTTGGTCGTGTGTGCCTATTTTTTGAAGTAATAAATTTATATGATCTCTAATTAAGATCCATCGTGCTTACTTCTTATTTCGCATAAATTTATTTTTAATAAATTTATTTATAAGACGGAAAATTTTTTGAGAGTCTGAAAATACTATTAGCCCTATTATAGATAAATAAACCCAATATTTTTATGTGCTCTAATAGTCCAATAACAGTTGTTCATAAGATCAACAAGAACAAGAAAATGTTGTAAGATTGACTCAAATCAAAATATGGATTCTAGAATCAATTATTGCTTAATAAACGACCCAAGCAATAATACAAGAGTTGTCATTGCATTCGTTTATGATTAAGAATTAAGATTCGAGTTGACTTATTGTAAGACGAACATATAATTACTTGGGAAAATACAAATAATTGTTTAGCTTGGTAGCCGTCCCTGTGATTCCAATACAAGAGGCCAGTCTAACATGGGGCCATGGGGGTACTGTCATGTACTGTTCCTAATAGTCGTATCACCGATAGATAAGGTCGTAAAATGAATCAAACTGTTCGAGTTCTGTTAACGTCAAGATTCGTTCACGCGCCTCAATCACTAACAGTGCGTCCAATATTGCATAAAAACGAAGTCACACAGATAAACTTGATGGCTTGAGCCGCCAGAGGATAATTCACTTATGAGAATAAGTACAGGCTGAATAAGGTTAACAATAGAGACTTAATGCTTTAGTGCTAAAAAATTATTGAGATACCTGAGAATTAGGGTTTAACCATGCATTTATAGTGACCACACCTCCTTCTTCATGTCCGTCCCCGTATGGAAATAGAATTCCTCATTAGAATAGATACCTTAATGGAATAAATATGAATATCCTTAAAGAAAGGAAGTCGGATGCTATCCTGACTCTTTTCTTAGGAGTTAGAAATTAAATATAGTTAAAAATCCTAGATTCCTTAAAATTCTTCCATTGCCCAAACCAGATTTCTACGTGGGGATACTTCCTCCACGTGGACTACGACCCACCGAATCTATCGGGCCCAAATACACACGCCCTAACAGGCTCGATTCGTACTCGCTCGACTAAAAAGTTGATTCGAATTCGACTTGAAATATAAATGATTCAAATATGAGCAAATTTTAAAGTTCGATAAATTACTTGAACATCTTCAAATTGTAATTTTCTATTGATATTCGGATCATATTCGCTCAAAAAGTTCAAACTGCTCAGGCTCGATTCGAGATCGTGCTCGACTCGGTTGCTAAACGAGCATTAATCAAGCCTTATTTCATACTCGATAAATTTTGTAAATCAAATCTAAACAACTCAATACTTGGCTTGACTCGGTTCATTTAGACCTCTACATACATCACTTCAAGAATACAAAGAATTGTTTAGCTAGGTAGCCGCCTTGATGATTTAAATACAATTTCCATCTCCAAAACTAACAAAAATAAAATAATACTCTCATCCGTCACCAAAAAGATGACCAAAAAATACAAGAGTACAAGAAGTAAAGAGTAAGAATGTTATTCAGTGGAGTCCATTAATATATATGAAAAAATGTTCGCATCACTTTATATAATTATGTAAAGTTACTAAGGATAAATTTAAAATTATTTTATTCTTTTTTATCTACTTTATATATTTCTTAATTTGTATAAAAAATATACTTGCGTCATCCTATTGAGGATGATGGTAGTAATTAATAACAAAAAAGTAAAATCCCACTTGTGGAGCACAAAACCATAAAACATAAACTTAAATTTTTGTAGTAATTGTGGTATGATAAACTGATAATATTCAATCATCTAAGTATATATTAATGTAATTACAGGTAATAACATTTTACGAAATAGACGTTGTTTTTCTAATTTTAGAATGAATAAAAAAATAAAATCTAACTCAAATTATATTGGAGGGATTATTTTATTCTTCATACATACCTACTTTTGGTGGCTAGAACTAATTAACTAGATATGGATAATCTAGTCATAGGGAAAGTGCTCCCGTCTGCATCAATGAACTGATTAGCTAAGCATAAAATGCACCTAACCAATGCACAGTTTAATCTTAGCCCTTGTCATCGATCACATTTTTACTTTTAATCTTGATTTAGTTTAATGCTTGACTTGATTTACTTTGACGACCCGTTCTGCAAATTGCTGGCTAGATGGCTAGTCATAAAACATGTTACGACTAATAAATAAACTTTTAACATATATATATATATATATATATATATATATATATATATATATATATATATATGTGAATGCCGAATTTTGATCGCTCGTCAAATCACCAAACAGAGAACTTAAAATTTACACAGCGAACAAATAAATATACCAAAAAGCTTGACGGTCGGGGCGGTCGGGGCTGCCGGGGGATAGCTCCAGTGTGAGAATAAGTACATGCCAAAAACGTCAACAATGGAGGTATGTAATTGCTCTAGTAAATAAAATCAATAATAATATGTGTGTACCTTGAACTTGAATTATGGCTGTATTTATAACTTGATTACACCACCTCAATTTACCACGTCCGTCTCCGAGTAGGAATAGGAGTCCTATGTAGAGATTCCTTATTACTGTAGGTTCCATAACCGAATAGGATTTGATTTGCTTAGAAATAGTAAGTCAAATAAGATAAGGGATTTATAAGTGAACTTGGACTGTGACCCTTCTAGAATATCAAACTTCTCATTGTCAATATAACCATCCAGCCACGTGGCATGGGTCCCCTTGAATCTCTCGAACCCATCAATCTACACTCCAACATTGTCTCCCCACTCTCTTATTATAAGAAATTTAAAATAAGAGAGTATAAAAATTATTTAGCAAATCATCTACTTATTTTATCACAAAAGTGAAACTATTAGCCCAATATGCCACGTGATTGACAGAAACCCCCAATTTCATCATTACGCTGTAAATGGAGAAACGTGCCATTATCATACATACAGTATTTTATCCCTTTAAACTTTTTACCCAAGCATCTGAACCGTCACTTCTCATCCACATATTTAAAAAAACAAAACTTCTGTTGCCTAATTTCTTACTAGCACTTAACACGCAAGTATACACGTTCGTTTATAATATTTAGCAAGCAAGGATATCGTTCTCACGAGGAAATATGTTAATAGTTATCAATTACTAATTTTTAATCCAATTAATCATATTTAAACTACGAATAATGTGTGTAATTTTGAAAATTAAATTAATACAATAACTACTAAATTATGAGAGCACAAGAGTAAATGTATAATTAAAAGCTTAAGATTATAACTTCCCTTAGTATTTCATTTAAACCAATTCACTTCCTATTTAATTAATTAATTACAATGAATCGCTAACTAATAATTCTTTATAGTATTCACGCACTTCTCCCGATAAACATATGAACAAATCCTTATAAATCTAGCAATTAAGCAACAAAATTACAAGCAACACCCTAACTAATTAACCCACTATATTTCTATGTGAATTATGTTAATTAGGGTTTCAAGCACAGATTCTTTCAATGGCTACACAAGACAAATAGGTATATTCCTATCCTATACGCTAATCATATTAACTTTATTAAGATTATACGAATAGATGTTATCATACCCAGATCTAAATTCATACTCCATCTTCTAATTTTGAATAAATTATTTCAGTAATTATTGGTTAGACAATTAATCAACAAACACAAAATATGATAAATGATTCAAGAGTTATCAACTTAAAGTAAACAGAAAGCATCAATCTAAATTACATACTAAGTTCCGTTGCAATCTTAATTGAAAGTTTAGTTCATAATTAATAAAGAAAATATCATCCAAATAACAAATAAAAACATCCTAGAGATTACAAAAACTAAAGATAAAAAGAAGGGAATAGAAGAAACTATAAAGCCGCTCCCAATCTCTGTCTTGATCTTCAAGCTTTACAAATCTCCTATGTGTTCTCCTTTTTTCTGTCTCTGCAATCAATTATTACGTTATGTTCTAAAGTCTTCTCCCTTGTATAATGATCAAAACCCTTATTCAGATTCTTTTTTGGCTTCGAATTCCTTCCCAGCCGTAACAATTTTCACTTCTGGCCGCAGTAGAGTGCGTAGATGCTCAAATTAACTTTGTTCCAAGCGCCTAGGCACTTGATTGGGACGAAGAAATTATAAAAATGCCACTCAACCCAATTTTTAATGATTTTTTAATTCTTTTCTTCACCAAATAACTTCTATACCCCTCCAACTCTATCCTACAATAAATAAACACAAAAATAAATCAAATGATACCAAAAATAATTAAAGATAGTAATAATTAAGCTCAACAATACCTTATTCATTGTTATGAATCCCACTCATCAACTTCTTAGAGAGCATAAGCGCCATCTCCTACCAGCATTCCACCTTGTCAAACTGTAGTGCCCACTTCTACTGCTGGCAATACTTCCTTCATCATGTCCGGTGGACATCCCCGTCAATACCATATTTCCCATCGACCAAACCCCTGTCCCAACTACTCAAACAATCCCAACCACCACATAATCCATTGTGATGACACCAACCACCAACGTTGATGAGTAGAAACAACATGACCATCCCACTGAAAAAATAATCACCTTTATCAACGATACCATCCCCCTTCTTGTAACCTAGTCTATCGTCGTTACCTTTGTTACCTCCACCCTTCTAACCCCTCTCTCACACATAATTGAAGACCCCTCATCATCTAAGATGAGCGAGGCCGATGCTAGGTAAATGGGCATTCAGGAACGCGACCATTCTGACAAAACCCACTCTCATATCAACACCAAATCTTCTATGTCCGAACGCCTTCTCCCCAATCTTTGATCCCAATATCAGATCTCCGATCAGTATGAACTTCTGGCTCCAACCTTATCGGAGAGAATGTACTAGCGCCCGAAGGGTGAATGGGTAGCTGTTCCGACATATGCCCTAAGGTACAGAGTAAGATTTCTTTTTTATGAATTTATCTCTTCATTCCTATGTTTTGTTAGGATTGAGTTCACACAACTGGTGCCGAACTCCTATATTCACTTAATCTACTTCATATCCTTCTGTCAGAATATGTAGTTGAACCCTCCCTAAACTTCTTTTTCGCTATATTCACCCTTGGTCGCTTGAAGGATTCGGGGTATTGCTAGTTGAACAAACAACCAGTAGACGTGTATGGATGAAAATCCCTTCCAGCAATAAAGGGTGACTTTCATACTTGGTTTATATCAAGGGCCCCGATACCCATCTACTCCCAAATTGAGGCAAATTTTCAAAGACCACTTTTGGGTTCGACTCTGCCCCCCAAGATTGGGAAGAAGAATTTAAAGCTTTCTACACCAAGATGTCGAAGACATGCTGGTCCTTAGACCTAGTATCCAGCCAGTCTTGGCTCTTCAACCACAAACGTAAGTCCTAACTTCAGCACAATATAATACATACGAAATCATTTCATCCTAGCTCTTACTACTTTTTACACAACCTCAGTGACCATCTTCAAGCCACAACTGACCACCCAAATTGGAACAAAACCTTCCACCGACGCCACTGTTAGTTTGTAGAATTTAGAAAAACATACAATCATATGTATATATATAAAGTGAAAGCATGACATAAATCGAATTTAAAATTTTCTGCAATCCCAGGAATCACCTTATGCGATATTATTAATTGAGGAAGGATAAAAGATATACCTTATGAAGATGATTCAACTCCTTGATTGATCTTCAAGTTCCAATCCTTTGATCTTCCGCGCTTATTCGAATCCACGGATCAAACGTTAGCTACTCAGTGTGTGCAGCGCTCTAAAAGTGATCCACCAAGAGATTATTGATTGGAGAAGTAAATTTAGGTTTCTCCAAACCTTAGGTGGCTAACCCTAATTCTCTCTCTATCTCCAAACTCCTTAGGTTGTAGAGAATTATAGAATACCAATGACAGTATGAAAATCTCTTACCCCAATCTATCATAAGGTCTCTCCTTATATAGATTTAATTCTCTTCCTAATCTCTTTAGGACTTAAGATTTTAATTTAATTCCCAAACCATTAAGAACTAAATTATTTATAATAATAATAATAATAAGACCCCTCTTATTAATTTATAATTAGTATTTCTTCAAATACTTAATTATAAATATTAAGTTATTTAATTTATTCCACCAATAAATTAAATACACTTAATTTATTATTATTAAGCCAATTACTTCAAAAATAATATTTCTCTTTTATGGTGTGACCCTTTAGGTTCCATATTATAGTGGTAGTAGAATAAATAAATTAGAATAATTCTAATATTATTTATAATGAATTAAACTCCTTTAATTGAAATATAAATAAATATATTTATTCTACATCATGAGTGACATCTCTCAGCATATCATGATTATCCAGATAATATTTGAAATTTAATCACATAGAACCTATTCAGTAAATAATTACTGTACAATTCAATCCTTCTACTATACAATGTCCCGAACAAACATAAAACATGAAATTTCTATCAAGTTTTATTTATTGGATCATATGCATTTCGATTCTAAAATGCACAACTCTAGTTAATGTAAATTAGAAATTCCTTTCTAATTTTCATTCACCATGGCTAGGGATTTTCGAGTTGTCACTTATCGAATCACATAGGACATTCTCTCCTTTTACTGGAAGTGATAGATTCTTTGTTGATCATTCACCTACCACCATGTACACTTTATTATACCCGAACATACCCTTTTATATACTCTAAAAGTATTAAGGAATATGACAAAGTATAACTCAGAATACATAAGGTACTATGATGATCTCAAGTGCAAGGATCACTTGTACTATTATCACTTTAGGACCTCCTATTGACAGAAAAGTAAAACTCCATTAGGTAACTTTTAATCGAGTCACGTTCAGTGAACTTATTCTTCAATAAGCACCTACACACTTGCTTTACTGTCTCTACATAAATGATTATGAGATCAATCATCCTCTTCAATAGAGCAAGCATAGTATGTACTAATCTATTCGGATTCAGTAACCCCACATTAGTGATCCAATGATTAGGAACGTTCTAGTTTTAAGCTATTTAGATTTTAGATCTCATTAGCATGAACTCATCATGATTCTAAAAACATTGCTCCAAAACTATAGGTTTATCCTAATTAATTCTATTAATTAAACATGGATAAATAAATACATTTAAATGAATGAATTCTTTCATTAATAAATGAACAAGATTACAACGTAAATGCTTATAATAACATCCTATATGATTGGCTTGAGGGCATACTACTTTTAGCCACACCAATTGAAGGCATCCCCGAACCGACTTCTGAAACCCCCTTAAGATATCCAACAACTAGGGAAACCAATCCCGGCAACAGGTTTTTCATCTATCCTCATGCTCAACCCGTGCCTGCACCGAAGAGTGCCTTAGAGCTCAACGATGAGGAGAAACGGGCTCTAGCAAAAAAGAAAAAATGAAAATTAGTCAAGGCCTCGTCCAAAATCTCCTCTAAACCATCGACCCCATCTATCGATCATCCACAAGGTATTATTCTCGAACCGATCTTACCCCCTACCTCCCAAAACCATATATAAAACGATGTCGTCCCCGTTAAACGAAAGAAATCTGAAGGACCAATCCTCGATCCTCCCTCATCCAAGAAACCTCGCATAGAAACGACACCTCTAACACTTGCCGACTCTTCTCAAAACCTAATTCCTTCCCCAATAATGCCTGATTCCCCATCGACCATTGACTTAAAACAGAGGACCCCACCACCAGCTACCATTTGGCTCGTAGACGTTCAAAATGATTATCCTATCGAATGATCTTCGACGCCTTCATCTTCGTCAATAACACAGTCCATAGGGGTCAGGTAAGTGCTATATATATATATACTTTCTCCTTCCCTTCCGTACTTATCACTTTGGTAACCTAAGCGCGTCGCTTTATGTTTCAGGCTCTTGCTGCCTTCGGACGCATTCTTCACATGCTCGATGAGGCAACCTCTCAAGAAAAAAAGCTGAAGGTCAAAATCAAACGCCTTAGAGAGGAAACCAAGGTTCTCCAAGCCGAGCTCCAAAAAAGAACAAGATCACAATGCCGACACCATGATCAAATCCCAAGAGTTACTGCGCCAATTAAAAACTTTAAGATGACAAAGCTCTGAACTAGTCGAACAAAGGCATAAACTTTTGGAGGACAAGATCGAGCTCAAATGAGAAATAAAGAGCTGAAGAAGATTATGAAAGCCAGCTTCGAGACATACACAGCCAGATAAAGGACTTGGTTAAAGGTGCCTCCCATCTAGAAAAAGAAATAAACGACTTTCAGGCCCAAAGCTGGTAAATCACTGAAGCCAATAAACAGAAGGTCATAGATGAGTACAAAACTTTTCCAGAGCTGATTGAAGCTGTTGTGGAGCAATTCGATAAAGGCTATCAGTTCGCCATACCAAGATCAAGGCATCCGACTTCGACCCCCTCTTCTTCGATTTTTTCGATAACGAAGAAGAGGAAGGAACCGAAACCGAAGAGGATCCCCTTGCCGATCCTTAACTTTATATTTTTGAATTTTTAAGAACTGTGTATGATGCCTTTTGTGTAGTGGATAAATGTTTACATATTTATAACTTTTGCAAATGCAAACTATTCAAAAGAAAAATGAATTCCTTATTAATAATGCAATAGGGCTACAATTTAACCAACTATTCACTCCAACTTTAGATCCGTAACTTTTAAAAATGAAAAAAACTATTCTTATAAATAGAAAACATATCTTATTGATAATACTTACTAAGCCTCCCCGCATACCATGTATTCTTCATTTCTACACCCTCTATAGTCTGAAGCCAATACGTTCTCGGCTTCGGCACCTCGATGACTTCATACAGTCCCTCCCAGTTAGGCATGAGTTTCCCTGTATTCTAAGAAGTAGAAGCCTCAACTTTTTGAAACACCAAATCTCCAACCTCAAACCTTTGTTATTTAACCTTTCGGTTACAATGTCGAGCAATTCGTTGCTGGTAAATGGCCAACCTTATCATCACTAAATCTCGAACTTCATCTAACAAATCAAGGTTTAACCGAAGACCTTCATCATTATACAACTCCTTAAACTATCTAATTCGAAGAAAGGGAGACTTAATTTTCATTGGAATAAAGGCATCGGTTTTGTATGCCAACCGGAAAGGAGAATTCCCTATGGTGGTCCGAGGTGTAGTTCGGTAAGACAACAAGACACTGCATAATTCTTCTGTCCATCGGCCTTTAGCTTCGTCTCATCTCCTTTTGATGTCATTCAACAAGGTTTGATTCGTCACCTCGACCTGACCGTTGGACTGAGGTCGGACCACCGAGATTGCACGATACTGGATGTTCAAATCCTTTAAGAACTGATTAAATTTGGCCTGTGACGTCCCCAAATCTGTGTACTAGCTGCAGTAGACTTGGTGCATCACTATTCAACCACATACATGATAACTAGCTATTATTATAAGCTAGACTACACGATATATTAATTATTTACATTATTCACACATACATGTCAGGTCTTACTTGCACATTATGAACTAATACATTAATTCCAAAATATTACATAATTAATTATTTATTTAACTAACACAATATTATTTATTTATTCCTCTTCATTAGCTTTGCCCTTTCCTTTATCTTTTATACCCGACCCTTCGGGTTCCTCGGTCTTAGGTGCTAACATAAAATTTATGTAAGAGTAAATAACTAATTTGCTTAGCAAGTATAGTAGTTTAAAATAAAATAAAATTGTCTAGAAGTAAATCAATATTTAAAGATTTATAAAGAATTAATATTATTAACAATTCATGGAAGCCAACAAAAATCTCTGTACATAATAATGAACATTATATTTCTAAATAAGATTAATTTTTTGGGATCTCTCAAGTTTAATTAAATGTTCACAAGGAAAATTATTTCTTTTGAGGGTCACTGAGTGGTTGTAAGGACCATGAACTCTTTACACAAATGTTCAACAGTCACAAAGACCGTGAATCTTTTCATGACGTTAACCAATCACAAGGACTGTGAACTCTTATAATCCCTCAGAGTATCATTAGGTGATCAGCCTAATAATACCCCCATGTTATGCATAACATTTAATCATGTTGTATTTACACAACGTGATAATGTTGGTTATCCGACCATAACACAATACCCTTATTTTTAGGGTTGTTCATACTCTGTCATAACCTCAGGATCCGCACCAAAATAATTTAGATTAAATTAATATATCACCAAAGAATCATAAACAGTTCAATAAATTGATAGAAATATAACTAAGTTTAGTTGAACAAATGACATAAACTCCTTTTATAGATGGTTTAAGAAGCTTTTTAGAAAAAAATTACAGTTTTATAGTGGGTGAAATTCAAATGCACAATAGTGCGGGAACTTGCCTGTTGTGGGCGTACTTTCCTCGAGTAGGGTATTTCCATTCTCGGAATAGTAACCTACACAATTCATAAGGATTTATTAAACTATTAGTTATCATCGATAACTATTTAAAATTTTGTTTCGGTATTTTCGGGTGCCATAATTTATCCCCGAGTATATTCTTACATCATTAAAATCTCATTACAATATTTATTTATTACTCACGTAGTCTTATACGTCTCTTTTTGACGGATTTTAGCTGATAAAATATATTATTTATTTTTTGGCTTTTCTTTAATTAACTTTTTATATATTTTTATACTTTACTTTATCCATTAAAGCACTCTAACTATTTTATTATTTTTCTCCTTCTGGCCCCACTTAAATAATTGTAATTTAGATAGTTTTTAAATTTTCTAGATTTTTCTCGACACTATTACTATTTATTTTAAGCCTAATTTTGTCTAAATTTGTGAAATTCTTTAAAATTCGAAATTGATTCCAAATATTATAAATTTTGGGCAATATCTTGATTACATCAAAATACATTTCATCCCAAAATTTCATCATAATTTGAGTTACAGAACTCAAGTTATGACTATTTTACTTTTAAAAACCCTGATTTTATTTTGGTCATAACTCTTTCATTACAAGTCCGTTTATGTTCATTATTAGGCCAAAATACACTTTATACTTTCAAGTTTCATTCTCTAGAAGTCTGGAATTTTTGTCTATAGCTGTCTACCCAGAACTTCCTTTTTTAAAACTAGGTTAAGGTTGTCCAGTGTGCCCTATTTTACTAGAAATTCACTAAAAATAATTTATAAAGAATTTTAACCTAAAACTAGTGCATGATTTTACTAACTTATAGATCTAGCTTCTCAAATAAACTTTACTTAAAAATTTGAAATGTGCTAAAAGTTCTGTTCATTACAAAATCAACCTCTGTTTTAGGGTTTTTACCCTTTATGTTGAATTTCTTTTTAACTTTGTTTAATTTTTCAGTTTTCTTATTTCTTGCAATATCTTTGATTTCTTTTACCTTAGTTCATGTTATCATACTCCACCATGTTATAATCTACCCTTAGCACGAACAAATTCATATACACACATAGTTACTTCATAAAATTTTTATAGACACTATTTTAGGGTTTTCTTTAACTAGTTTGTGTTTCTTTCTTATTTTTCTTTATTCTTTTAATTTTTCTTCCATGATCCAATGTATTTTATATATATATATATATGCTCAACATGATCTCAAGTATACATAAAGCCTATTTACTTTTATCAAAGAAATATTTTTAAGCTTTAAAAGGTTAGGGTTTATACCTAGTTTTGTGTGTGTGCGCGCTTTTCCTTGACTTAGATCTTCTCCTTCCTTCCTTCTTAGTGGCTGATCTTGCTCCTTTCTCTCATTCCTCTCAGTTGAACTCTTTCTTTTTCTCTCTCTCTTCTTTGCTTAACTTTTGTTTTGTTTGGTGAAGTGAGGAGAAATAAAGTGGGGTTGGGTATTTATAAACCAAAGTTGAGCAACTTTTCCATAAAAATATCTTGGGAGGCTTCTCAAGGAAGCCTCTCCTTTTCCTTATCCGTCTAGGCCAACCGAAATTGGTATAGTGTTGTCCCATTTTTTCTTTTTTTAGCTTATTTGGTAAGTTGAAAAATTTTCTAGATTTTTGACTTTTTTGTCCAGCTTGTTTGTTTGCTTACTTGCTATACACACACACACACACACACAAACACACACACACACACACACACACATATACACACACACACACACATTGATGACACACACGTGTATGTATGTACACATGTAATTTATACTTGTATGCATACTTTTATTAGTTGTAAAAGTATACTTGTATTAATTGTATGCATTCTTGTTTTATTTATATGTATTTATACTCGTGTTAGTTGTATACATATAAGTATACTTGAATTAATTATATGTATGTATACTTGCATTTTATTTGTTATGGTTATGTGATTTTTAAAGTGTTACATTTTCTAGTTACCTTCCCATTTATTAGAGTTACTCAAATAATATATGTATTTATATACATTCCACACAAATATTTTTCAATAATCAAGAATTAAATTTTTTACTTTAATAATAATTTCATTTATAATCACAAAATTTGTTACAAGGGTTTTCAGAATATTACATTCTCCCCCTTATAAGGATTCCGTCCCCAAAATTACCAGCACTTACTCAAAAAGATATGGGTAATTTTTTTTTTCATTTTGTCCTCTAGCTCCCACGTAACTTCCTCCACGGAGTGATTTCTCCATATTACCTTCAACAAAGATATTAGTTTGTTTCTTAGAACTTGCTCTTTTCTATCCACAATTTGAACTTGAATTTTTTTATAGCTGAAGTCTTTCTCAACTTGTATTGGCTCATAATCTATCACATGTTTATAGTTCAATTTATAGAGACGCAAAACAGAAACGTGACACACATTATGTATGTGTTCCAGTTCTAGAGGTAACGCTATTTTATAAGCTACTTCGCTTATTTTTCTAAGTACCTCAAATGATCCTATAAAACGAGGACTAAGTTTTTTCTTTTTCCCAAATTGTATTTTTCCTTTCCATGGAGATACTTTCAGAAATACGTAATTGTCCACATCGAATTCTCGAGCCAGACGCTTTTTGTCTACGTACTTCTTTTGGTGATCCTGAGCCGCTACGAGTGTTCCTCGTATGGTTTTGACGATATCTGCTATCTGCTATACCAATTCTGGTTCAAATAATTGTCGTTCTCTAACCTCATCCCAATATAGTGGAATTCTGTATTTTTTTCCATATTGAAATTCCGTGTGTGCACTGTTAGAATATTTTGTTTCTTTATATGGCCTCTACTATTTATGTAATTATTGGACTTACATATTGTATTAATTTAATCACTTTATTTATGGGTTTGGTAATTAATTATGTGGCCTATAAATAATATTACTGATAATACTTGACATAATAGGCCCTAGGGTTTCATAATCTTAATAGACGATTTTGACCCTTAGCTATTCTATAAATAAAATAGTTAGAGTTTCGTCTCAATTATCGTCTTAAGAATTTTATATACACCTATACATCCATCATAAGATTGAGAGAGTCAATTGAAGACTTTAAACTTTAAGCGCAATGGGAGCGTGATACATAAAAGATGTTTTCCCTCAATTTATGTAAGTTTCTAATGTTATAATTAATTGATTTTATTCTATGTAATAGCACATTCCGATATAATTTATTTTAACATTTAGTATCAGAGCATAGTTACGCTATTGTATAGAATAAATTAATTACGTTGTTATGCTAGAATTTTTTAATATATTCTCTTTATTGATATGATGTACAATTGTTTCATATGTTCTCATGAATAGAAGTTTTCTGTGACAACCCGAAAATTTATGAGACTTATAAATAAGATCTCGAATAAATAAATAAAAGTTTAAAGAATAAAACCTAGATTCGAAGCAGAGGAATGATTAAATTTTTTTAGAAAAACCTATATGATTTGATATTTGAAAGAATGTAAAGAGAATGTGAACGATAGAAATGTTAAAGAATAAGATTACTAAGGGATTAAGAATATGACAAACCATATTCAAGCCTAATATATATAAAAATCAAGATTTAGCTATGTTATATGAAATTTTATTGCATAAGTGGGTATTAACTATGCAATATATGATTTTGGTGTATAATAAATATATTAGTATTATATATTTACTATATGTAAGTAAATTGTAGGAGCAATTTATTTCAAGGAAATAAGATGAGTAAAATTAAAATAACTTATTATATCAAGTTATTGGTGGCATTAAATGTACTGAATGTATAACTACCATTTTATTGAAGAAATCATATATTACATTATTGAGTGTAATGTATGCATATTTTTAATGTAGTGAATATATTATTATATTTATTACAGTTAAATTAATTGTTAAAAATAATTTATAGAAGGGAAAAGAAGATAATTAGTTTTAAGTATGCAAGAATTATTGTATACTTTAAATAAATGTTATTAGAATAATTTCTAGCGTTGAATTATTTTAAAGAGAAGATATTATTTTAATATCTTATTTACTGAATAAATTGCCATTTATAAGGTAAATATGTTAAGTTATATTTACTATATGTAAATAAATTGATATAAATAATTTATAATGTAAGAAAATAAATTTATTATTTATTTTCTATATGTGATGTGAATAAATGTATGAATAGATGGATTAATGTTAAGTTAATCCTAATCGAATTAAAAAAAGGTTATTATGGAATTAATTGGGTGATTATATTGATTATATTAATTAATCAATATTTAAATAATTTATTGATAAATAATTTATGAGGAATAATTATATAATTTATATAATTATAAAAATTATATAAGGAAAGTATATTAATTAAAGAAAATAGTAATTATATATATTGTACAATATTTAATTGTATATATATATAAAGTGATTAAACTAATTGAGTAATTTAAATGGTAAATGAATATATTAAATAAATATATTCATAATTAAATACATCATTGCAAATGATTTGTGGAGATGAGTAATTTAATTACACAATTATTTGTGTAATATTAAGTAAATAATTTAATAAATTATTTAAATAAGGAATTGAGTAAATGAGTTATTGTTTTAAATGCATTAAAAATATATTTTTGAGTAAATGGATTTAATTCCATATCTTATGAGAAATTAGTTTATTTAATTTAAATGTATTAAATAATTAATTTCATGGTGTTAATAATATATATATATATATATATATATATATTGCAAATATTTTAATTTCACAAGTTATTGTGAAAATGTTTATGTAACGATTTAAATTATAAAAATAATATATATATATTGATTATATATATTATTTAATTATTTTTGGAGGTATAAAGTACATTAAATTAGTACTATGTGGTAAAATAAAGTACATCCGTTTTTAGTGAAACGAATTTTAAAATGATCGTGATGATATAAACTATTTGATGGTATATTTATTTTTATACATGTGGTAATATTATTTGCATCATGTGTATAATTAAAGAGTATTTATGGTATAAGTATTAATTATTTAATATTTTATCCTATATTACGGAATATGAGCCGCATAGTGAGGAATCAATTATTTGCTAGTAGAGGGAGTAAATCATTGTTATCAGTAGAGGAAGTCTCCGTTAGTACTAACCAAGAATAGCTAAGAACGATTAAAAGAGAACAAAACCCATTTCTCTCTCTCCATTTCATAACCATCCGAGAAGGATTTTGAGATCAAAAATCACAAATAATGTGTATTGCTAAGGAGGGATAGTTGATCATCTATTTGGGAAATTAAACTCAAAAAGGTAATTTTTAAAACTCTTGATTTATACTTGGATTTACGTTTTTATGGATTTTATGTATAGATGTTATGCCTATATACTTGTATTTGAGGATTTAAACAAGTATTAAGGAAGAGAAGTCAAGAAATCTAAAGAGTTTGAGTTCGCCGGAATTTTTCCAAAAAACTTAGATCTAGCGGCGATGGGTGGTTTGTTTTTAAAAATAAAACCATGGTTAGACTCCTGAGAAGTAGTAGTACAGATCTGGGCAGAAAAATGTAAGAAAACTCGCCGGAAAACTACACAGTCGCCGGAAACGATGACCGGAAAAGTCGCCGCCGGTGAAATTTTCGGCCAAGTCAGATCTGCTATGTTCCGTCCAGAATTTAGAAAAATTTCCTTCTACAAAATTGTAGAGAATTAAATTTTATGTGGAATGGATATACGATTCGTAATTTTCGGAAAAACGGGCTAATTACTATGATTTTCGGAAGTTTCAGCACATTAAAAATTATTATTTAAATAACAGAAAATTTATTTTTGTGCTAAAAATTATTTGACAGTAATACTGTGATATTATTTCAGAATTACTGGGAAATTTTGGTGAATTATTGAAGAGCCTAGATATTTATTGTATTTTTAAGACTATTTAAAGCTAATTTAAAAATAGTAAAAATTCATAGAAAATTCTATGAATGTCAGAAAATTATGAAAATTAGTAAAAAAATCTTATAATAATATAAGATAAATATTGATAGTGTTTGGAGGATACAAAAGTATGTTGAGTGACTATTTATATTTTAAAGCTATTAAATGATAGTTTTTATAAATAGAAATAATTACAGAAAATTGTCGAATATTTCGAAAAATATGAAAATTGGTTGAAAAGTGTAGAATAATATTCTAGGGACTTTAAAAGGTTTATTAGACTCATGAGGTGTTAGGATGTTATGGATCGTGTGTTGACTAACTAGTGAACGCAAACGGTTAAGTAACGAAGAGGTTACGATAAATGCAACGTTGTTAAAGTTTAGTACAATAATTTAGAAAGTGTTATTTCTCGAACGAGATTATTGATTGTGTTATAACCTGAGTTATGCTATATAGGTTATTTGACGAATGATAAAGATCAAAGAAATGTTAATTGACGAACAAGGTTATGTGCCAGATGTTTGTAAGTGTTACATAATGAACGCAATCCGAGGTAAGTTCTTCAGTACTTGTTGCTACTTGTTTACCTGTTGACATGTGATTAAATTGTTCAAGCACATATGAAATTTACGTGTTACATGATGCTTGATAATATGATTTATGTGTGCACGTAGTGCAATTATGTGATTACATATGAAGATGTTCAATGTATGTTTAGAATAATTGTTAATCCGTAACGGATATGAGATATGTTGCATTAATATATGCACACCACGTTATGCATGTCACACACAAAGAATGTTGATTATGTATGATACGTGAAGCATGAAAGGTGAAAACTGTTGGACTTGCTGAGCCGTAGTGCTCAATCTTGCAAACCATTTTGCAGATACACATGGAATTAGCAGACGACCAATGTATTGAAGATTTAAACACATTGCGATTATAACGCGCGTTGTTTTATTAAATGACACATGGCCAGTGTCATTGGTTGATATGAATATTAAGTGAGTTATATAAGTTTTTATATATATACTCATCGAGTAAAGGTGGAATTTATTTATTCATTTAATTATCAGTTGTAACTTTACAATGAGTAAGATTTACGGTTTCAAATTCTGGAACTGAAGGAAGTTTTAATTAACTAAGTTCTAATATCTATATTGATATTTATTGTATGAACAGGAAGATTAAAGATGAATCATAATTTGGATTCAATGTATGTAAGTTATTAAAGGAATGTATCGAGATAAAGGTTGTAGACCTTGGGAAATATTGTAGTATACTCTGAAATAAACAATGTATGTTTATATTTTCCGCATTAGTTATAGAACAGGTATGAAGATGATGTATCGTGACGTATCAAATCCGAGGTTCAAGGTACCCGGATTTGGGGGCGTCACATTTTCAAACCGAACGTTATGCGATATTTATGAAAAGAATCATGTATCCTGCTACTACATAATTCAATACTCATTTTTCGCTACCAAATAATTTATTGATTGAAGTGTGCTCTCCATGCGTTCCTTATATATGTTGATTGACAGAATAATGAATTGATGAATTCATGATCAATACTTTTGTTATCAAGTTTTCTATTGCATCATGTTAGTATTATTTTTAATATCTTAAATGCATGACCTACTAATATGATGTTAAAGTAATAATATAGAACAATTCAGTCTGTTAAGGAATTTTTGAATGGAAATAAATAAATTTATATTCCTTTTCAGTATGTTTAGTATGACTATACTATAAATTTACGTATGTTCAGTATGACTCATGTATTATATATTAATTTTCATGAAATCCGTTTCTTGATGCCAATGAGGCGTTTCAGTATATTCACTGTATATGTAATTAATATTTTTTTTGATGGTATATATTAATTCGCCTTTTGCATGAAATAGTAATATGCATGTATTGCTTTTTTAGTCATTCTAACTAGGCTGAATGCCACTTATTACCCTCCAAGTTACCACCCACTTTCAATATCGTCCTTAAAGTACATTTTTCGTCAATTGGGCCCTTAAAATGGCATTATTTGACGTTTTTGTTCCTTTTACCCTATTTTACCCCACCTGACACATTTTGACCCAAACCGACCCAGTTTGACCCGACCCAATTTCATCAATTATTTTTTTTTAAAAAAAAAATAAAAAGTTTTAAAATTCTTTTAAAAATAATTATTAGTTAAAAATTCTTTTAAAAATAATATTTTATTTTAAAATATTAAATATTATTATTTTTAATATTTTTAAAAATTATTATTATTTTAAAATTAATTATTATTTTAAAAATAATATTTTATTCTAAAATATTAAAAATACTTATTATTTTAAATATTTTTAAAAATAATTATTATTTTAAAGAAAAAAATATTAAAAACTTTTATTTTTTCATAAAAAGAGTAAAATTTCATAAAATATAGATTCAAAATATTTATTTAAAATAATTATTTTTAATATTTTCAAATAAAATATTAATTTTAGAATAATTTTAAAATAATAATTATTTTTATATTTAAAAATAAAATATTATTTTTAAAAAGTTTTAAAAATAATTATTATTTTCAGAAGAAAAAAATTAAAAACTTTTATTTTTTTCAAAAATGAGTAAAATTTCATAAAATATAGATTCAAAGAAATTAAAGTTTAAATTTTTTTAATTCTTAATTATTTTTATGAAAATTTACACATCTTTTAAAAAATAAATATTTCAAGTTTTTTTGTATGAAAAAAAAATTATTTACTTTTTTTGAATCTATATTTTCTGAAACTTTACTCATTTGTAAAAAAAATTAAAATTTTCTATTTTTTCTGAAAATAAAGTTTAATTTTTTTAATCTATATTTTATAAAACTTTACTAATTTTTTTTAAAAAATGATAAATTTTCTAATTATTTTTCCTGAAAAAAATAATAATTTTGAAAACTTTTTAATTTCTTTTTTTTTAAATTGAATCATTTTTTTTATTTATCTTTTACTGTTTTTTGTATTTTACATATAAAATGAAAAAAATCAACTTTTTTTTAAAAATAAAGTTTTATATTTTATTTATTTTTTTGAATCTATATTTTATGAATTTATATTTTTTCCTGAAAATAAGAATTATTTTTAAAAATATTTAAAATAATAATAATTTTTAAGATTTTAAAATAAAATATTATTTTTATAATTATTTTTAATATTTTAAAATAAAATATTATTTTAGTTTTTTTTTAAAAATAGTTAGTGAAATTGGGTCAGGTCAAAATTGGTCGGATTGGGTCAAATGTTGGTAAAAATGGTTTGGGTTTGGGTCAAATCGAGTAAAAGGAACGGAAACGCAAAACAATATCACTTTAAGGACCCAATTGACGAAAAATGTACTTTAGGGACGACATTGAAAGTGGGTGACAACTTGGAGGGTGATATGTGTCATTCAGCCTTCTAACTATATGGTATTATTATGCCCTAGTGTATTCAAGTTAAAATTAATTTGATTATTTTATATATAATCAATTCATGTTCATAACTATATATCTTGATTTAAGATTCAAGAACATGATGTGATATATTATTAGAGATTTTAAGTTGCGACGTATAAATTATAAATAATGTTAATTTTTAAACTTGATTAATATGTTGTTTAAAAAAAATTAAGTTTGATCATAATAATTTACATATATGCGTGACTCTTTTATTGTTGAAATTAATAATCAGCCCAACAGAAGGTTATTAATTGAAATAATTAAATATTAAGAAAAGTCACATAATGTTACATTTAATAAATGAAGATTTTAATTTTACCCAACGGAAAAATTAGAATTACATACTAATTAAATGGAATTTTATTGTATAAGTAACATGTTTATTTTGTTTCTGCCCAACGGTGATGCGTGGATAAATGTGTTGTGCATTATTTTTTGGGGATATTATTAGCATATTATTAATTGGACCAACGAAAGATTTATAATTATGCACCAACATCTCATTAAAATCTATTTTTGGGTATTGCAAATAGATTTTATGTAACTAATTGCTTGCCCTATAGTTGGTTTTACTATGATTAATTATTAATTGTTGTTGTACATTGTGGATTTCTTTTAGTTTTTTGTAAGCATACTTATGAGCTTGATTATGTTTCAGCATTGACTCCAACTAGTATTTCTGGATATCTCTTTGGAATTGAAGTCTTGAATGGGACTAATTTTACTACTTGAAAAGAGTAAGTAAAAATTGTTCTCGGCGTTATGGATTTGGACTATGCATTATGAGTGGATCCTCTTACTCCAGTTACAGATACAAACCCAATTGAGCAAAAGGCTATTTATGAAAAGTGGGAGCGATCTAACCGCATGTCCCTTATGATTATGAAAAACTCTATCACGACAGTCATTCGAGGAGCCATTCTTGACTCTGAGAATGCTGAATAGTACTTAACTTCAGTCGAGGAACAATTTAAGGGTTCTTATAAAATTCATGCAAGTACCCTTATTCTGAAAATGCTCACTAGCAGGTATGATGGGGTTAGTGGAGTGCGCGAGCACATTATGATGATGAATGACATGACTTTTAAATTAAAAGGTATGAACATGGCGATTTCTGAGGGTTTTCTTGTTCACTTCATTATGACTTCTCTTCCTGCATAGTTTGATCCATTTAAGATCAATTATAATACGCAGAAAGAAAAGTGGAAGATGAGCGAATTAATTGTCATGTGCGTCCAAGAGGAAGAAGGGCTTAAGGTTGAAAAACCTAATGTTGCTCATTTGACTACCACTAGATCCCATGAGAAGAAGGCTTATAAAAATGGCAAAGGTTTTAAGAATAAAGATAAATAAATTTCTACCAAAACAAATAAGGCAAATTATTCAGGTAACAACTCTAAGGCAAATCCTAAATGTCACTTTTGTAAGAACCAATGACATATTTAGAAAGAATGCCCTAAGTTATTGCTCCGGAGGATCAAGATAAGACCACATTTATATGCCCATTTGGTACTTTTACGTATCACCGCATGGCCTTCGGGTTGTGCAATGCCCCAACTACTTTCCAAAAGTATATGGTTAGCATATTTTCAAATTACATTGAGCATATCATGGAAGTTTTTATGGACGATTTTTCAGTTTATGGAGACTCCTTTGATACTTGTTTGCATTACCTTACACTTATTCTTCAAAGATGCATAGAAACTAACCTTGTTTTAAATTCTGAAAAGTGTCATTTTATGGTTCAACAAGGTATAGTTTTGGGTCATGTTAGTTCCTTTAAAGGCATTGAAGTAGATAAATCAAAAATTGATGTTATTTAATCTCTCTTTTATCCCACTAGTGTGCGGGAAATTCGTTCTTTTCTTGAACATGCAGGTTTTTATCGAAGGTTCATCAAAGACTTTTCTAAAATTACAGCAACCCTGTGCAAGCTACTGCATAAAGATACGATATTTGATTTCAATGAGAAGTGCCAAACCACATTTGATAAATTAAAGGGATTGTTGACATCTACGCCAATGATTCAACTGCCTAATTGGAGCCTGCCTTTCGAGATAATGTGTGATGCAAGTGATTACGCAGTAGGAGCTGGTTTGGGTCAAAGAATTGGAAAAGCATCCCATGCCATTTACTATGCGTCAAAAACCTTAAATGATGCCCAACGAAACTATTTTACTACTGAAAAAGAATTTTAGCTGTTGTATTTGCTTTAAAAAATTTCGATCTTATTTACTTGGGACTGAAGTTATTATTTATTCTGATCATGCAGCTCTTTGTTATTTGATGACGAAGAAAGAGGCAAAATCAAGATTGATAAGATGGATACTTCTCTTAAGCGAATTTGACTTGGTGATCAAGGATAAAAGAGGAACAAAGAATAGATTTACGGATCATTTGAGTCGTTTAGTCAATGTAAATGATGAACTGCAGCTGAAAGAAGAGTTTCCCGATGAACAATTGTTTTCTACAAATACATCCATGTCTTGGTATACAAATATTATAAATTATTTGGTTACTAATAAATTGCCTTTTGGTTTGTCTAAAGCTGTAAAGGATAGGATCAAAAGTGAGGCCAAATACTATGTATGAGATGATTCATTTTTGTGGAAACGTTGTGCCGATCAAATAATAAGAAGGTGTGTTCCTAAGAGTGAAATCACTTCTATTCTTACTTTTTGTCATTCTTATGCTTGTGGAGGTCACTTTGAATCTAAACGAACGACAAGAAAAGTGTTAGAGTGTGGTTTCTTTTGGCCATCCTTTTTTCAAGATTCATATTTGTTTTGCAAGTCATACTCTAATTGTCAAAAGACAGGTAATATTTCTCAATGAAATGAGATGTTGCAAACCCCTATTCTATATTATGAGATTTTTAATGTTTGGGAAATTGATTTCATGGGACCATTTCTTGTGTCTTTTGGTTGTATTTATATTTTACTTGCTATAGATTATGTTTCGAAATGGGTGGAAGCAAAAGACTGACGATTTTAAAGTGGTTGCAGATTTTATTCGGTCTAACATTTTTTTAGGTTTGGCATTCTAAGAGTTGTAATCAGTGATAGAGGAACTCATTTTACAATCGGACTGTGGGAGCTTTGTTGAATAAATACCATGTAATGCATAAGGTGTCCATTGTATATCATCTACAAACGAATGGGCAAGCAGAGGTGTCGAATAGAGAGATCAAAGCAATAATTAAGAATATGGTTAATCCTAACAGAAAGGATTGGAGTTTGCACTTGGATGATGCCTTATGGGCATATCAGACTGCA
Source organism: Aralia elata (assembly GCA_034770075.1). Taxonomy (NCBI): domain Eukaryota; kingdom Viridiplantae; phylum Streptophyta; class Magnoliopsida; order Apiales; family Araliaceae; genus Aralia; species Aralia elata. Next base: position 39,711,822 of record CM068381.1, on the reverse strand, counting down.
TATAAGACACCTATTGGTATGTCACCTTACAGATTGGTATTTGAGAAACCATATCACTTGCCCATTGAGTTAGAACATGTGACGCCCCCAAATCTGGGTACCTCAAACCCGAATCTGGTGCTCCATGGTACATCCCATTCCTTACAACATAATAGACATGAATGTAATTACTATATTATTACAGCACGTCTTACTCTCAATCCCAGGTTTTATTACCATAACATCATTCCAAATACAAAATAAGTCTTAATATTACATCATTACAATAATAAATAAACTACGACGCCATCTAAGCGTTCATCTTGCCTTTTTCCTTGTCCTTATTGGAACATTCGACCCGCTCGACCTTAGCTGCAATGTTTTAATATAAAAGCAAGAGTAAGCATTCAATTAGCCAACAAGTATAACAGTTGAATAACAACAATATCAATAATTATACCACTTCTTTACTCTGCAACTGGAACAATAGTTGTAAGCCATTCTGAATAACAGGAATAATACTTTGCTTTCATTTTAAAAATATATTTTTTTGAAACAACATTGAGTGGTCGCAAGACCTTGAACTTTCTTTTGCTTTCTTGAAAAGGTACACAACAATATAACTGTAAACCGTCTTACTTATGAGCACTTCTAGGTGATCAACCTATTGTACTCTATGTTGATTAACGCTCTACCAGGAAAACGACTATATACGTTTTGTTAAGGCTGCTTACTACCTTATCGGATTTAACTGACTTTAAAAATTTTCTCAATATAAGGGTAGTTCATCTCATACATGTCTCAGAGTTCTAGCCAAAACAATTCGGTTGGACAGCTCTACCTATCATCAATAATATTTCAAAGACTTATATTAAATCAATAAAACATCTCAATAATTATCTAGTCGAAACAAATGGCACTGTATGTGAACTTGAAAGCTTCAACAATTTATATCATAACATAGCTCGAATACTTGTGCAAATACTAAAAGATTTACATAAGTAAAGAATTCACACAACCATATATATATATTGCGTCAATTGGAACTTCAAACATCGCATGAGAGTAATGGGAATATAATCAAATGAATCAAATAAACTTGCCCAACACAAGGGTTAGACAAGCGTTAGAAAACTTGCCTTAAGCGCTTGCTACTATTTGACGTTAATCGTCCTTCAAAAATGTCCTACCCATTTAAGTACATATTTCACAAACCAATTAGTCACACAATAGACGCTAACATTGGTATACATTAATCATCACATTATACTCTTTTAGCAGTTCTCTTGGTCCATTATAGACATTGATTGTCACTACGACAACATAGTCGGGGGTCTCGCTCCTCGGTGAGCGAGCGGCTGCCCAGCTCGCCGGTGAGTTGGCGGGGCTGTAAGGGGTCAGCGCCCCCTGGAAGCCAAACGTAAAGTATAATTAGACTATCCCTAGAACACCTTATGACTCAACAGGATACGAATAACTAACTTGTCTAATCATTCTGTGCAAAATAAAAAATTCATTTTTTTATTAGAAACATAACTCTAAACCATGTTCTATAGTCTTACTATAGGGTCATGATATAATTATAGCATTATTCTAATCATTGTATATCATTCCCTCTCTTGCAGACCCGTTAAGCATTCTTCATTGGGTCCTGACCCAACCCGGCGCTGCTGCGCCGTGTCTAAGCCTACAAGCGACGCAGTTGCGCCAGCAATTTCCCCCAGCTATTGCATAGCGAGCGCAGCTACGCTGGCTTATGCCTTGCTAACGGTGCTGCTATGCCGTGGTCATGAAACGACGACATTTTTGTGGCGCTGCTGCGCCTGTTTGTTTGTTAATATCAATGCTGCTGCACTGAGCCCTGTTTAGCGATGGTTTTGATAGGCGGCGCAGCTGCGCTGATTTTAGCCTTATGAATGGCGCAACTGCGCCATTCATATTTTTTGGAAAATTTGAAGATTTCTGGGTTTCAAAATTTGGTTCGTGCTGCAACTGATTCAGAGCTTCAAAATTCTTCATCCCTTATCAAAATGAGTCCGTTATTGAGTCGTTCTCTAGCTCTTGCTACACACTACAATATATCCTAAATTCATAACTTTTTAGACTCTCTAACAAGTCTGAATCGAAGCTCTAAAAAGCCTACTTAACTAGTTTTTTGCGTATTTTTACGAACTAGACATACCTTCATCAAATCGCCATAACTTCTTCATACGAAGTCGAAATGAGATCATTCAAAAGCCTATGGCTTCCTTACTAAGTGTACTACACATACCCATAAGTTCATAACCTCATAGGCAATATAACATATCCAAAAATTGCTTCTAGAGACACTGTTCACACTAGTCTGTATAGTCCATTTGTTTCTCCTTTATGCAAAGGTATGGTTTTCTTTCTTTTGTTTCACGCTTGGATGTTATTAACAGATGTTTTAAGGTACTAAGAACATATATATATTCATTCGTTAACAACCAACAACAATCACAACAATTATAATAACATCTACCATTAACGAACTAAGGCTAAGCTAGAAAGCTTGAAACTATGGACAATGAGCTAGGTTTCGGGTACTTACTTTTTGTAGCTTTCTTCTCAATGTTAGAGGGTTGTTACAGAGGCTGAACTTTATGTTCTTCTTCTCCTTCCACCCATCTCTCTCTCTACTTTCTTTGCATGTTCTTACTAGTTCTTTGCTTGTGAAACGGAAAGGACTGAAAGGCTATGCAAGGGATGTTATTAATAGAAGGAAGAAGCTCAGCTCCTTCATGGGCTGAGCGTGCAAGCCATCGTCGACTCCCCATGTCTTGGACGGGAGAGCTTTGGCTCTCCCATATGGATGTTCTCCCAAGTTTCTCACTTCCCCTTTTCCCTACAAGTTTGTCCCTCCTTTCTCCTTACCTAAGTGTTGAATTATTTTTAACCCATTCTTGGTCGGTAAATCCCCATTCCTTCCGTACTCTTCTTCCTCACAATGCTCAGCTGGAAATTTCTCTCTCCTCATGACCCAATGGGTCATGGATCATGGGCCTTGGATTTGGGTTTCGGTCATGGACTCGACCCGTGGGTCTTGGGCTACTATTTGGGCTGCTATTCATAATCTATTAGGCTTCAAATCACCAATGCAATTGGGCTTCTAATAAAAATTCAATTGGGCTCAAACAAAATCCCACACTTAGATTATTAACCCCTCTCATTAACCCTTTGACGAAATTACGAAAAGTCAAAAAATTGGAAAAGACGTTTATCGCGTAAATAATGTTTTAGTGCTATTTCTCTAAATGATTTAATCAATTCCATGAAATAACAACACTCAAAAATTATCACATACACATCATATGTTATAACAAACCTTCAAACACATAACACCGAATAATATTAATAAAAGTTCAATTTATTCAATAAAATTTATAGGCTCGCATTACAAAGCTACCCACGATTCATGGTCATTACAGAACACACGGCTTATTGGGCTATCAAGAGCTTTAATATGAGGATGCGTGAAAGTGGAGAGCCTCGAAAGTTGCAATTACAAGAGTTGGAAGAAATTCGTAATGATGCCTACGAGAGTGCAAGGATTTACAAGGAAAAGACAAAAGCTTTTCATGACAAGAAGATTTTATGGAAGGAATTTTAAATTGGTCAAAAAGTTCTTCTTTATCAATCAAAACTTCGTTTGTTTCCAGGTAAATTGCGTTCTCGTTGGAATGGACCTTTTGTTGTTACTAATATTTTTCCTCATGGTGCAGTTGAAATAAAAAGTTTAGCAACTTCTAAAGTATTCAAGGTGAATGGACATAGACTCAAACCTTTCTATAAGGGTTTTTGAGAAGAAAAAGTGGACAATGTGGACCTTGTGGATCCAATTTATGCCGATTGACAAAAAACCGCATTGAGTTGAACCAATGACAATAAATAAAGGCACTACTTGAGAGGCAACCCAAAAAATCATATTTACTTTTCTTTTCCTTTTCTTCTTTTTAGTTACATTTATTTTATTATTTTTCTTTGCATTTTTACTTTACATTGGAGACAATGTAAGTTTTAAATGTAGGAGGAAGGATTTAGGGTATTTGTTATTTTATTTGTCATATTTTGTTTAGATTATTTGTTATTTGTTATTTTAGAGCATATTTTTAGGTTATTTGTTTTTGTTATTTTGAATTTTGTGGGTATATTCACTATAAACCCTCATGAGATACAACTCGTCCACTTGGAGTAATCTTGGGGTTTAAAAGCTTGTTGCACATGCTAAGTGCAATCGTGTTTCCTACAAAAATAGGGTAGTTTTTAGGATGTGTCGCTTGAGCAATAAGTTGATTTGGATTTTAATTTTTGACCAGTGATAAAATTTTGATTTCTTTTTAATAACTCTTTGGAAGATTGATAAGTATTGAGTAGTCTAAATTCGTTCTTATTGTTGGTTATTACTTTATTTGAGACTTTTTATACTTGAGCACGTGTCCATTTGGTTGACCTAGTCTTAATTTGGAAGGAATTTATTTGATTGAATGAATTGAAGGAGGAATTTTAGAACTCTATTACTTGTTTGATCATAATTTGAAATGAATATGAAATATTATTTAAGAAAAGGGAAATGATTTAGGCGAATTTTGCAAGTTTGAAAGAAAAAAAAAGAAAGAGAAAAAGAAATAAAGAAAAAAAATTATGAGATTGTGGTGGGTTGAGATGGAGCATGAAACGCACTCACTCATAAACACGTGACATGCGAGATGGAGCGTAAAACACACTTGCTAGTAAGATAGAGCATAAAATGCACTTACCGAAGAAAGTAAGAGAAAAAAAAAGAAGCCTCTTGATCTTCTTGTGTTGACTACTTGTGTTAACTGAGAATGGTGTGAAAATAAGTGCTTGAGTTTCTCTTTTTCCTTTTCAAGGTTTTGATTTCATAAGTTTATCTGAGTTCCCATTGGGTTGGTACATTTGGATTCACACACACACACACACGAAGGGTTAAGAGTAAAGTAAGATTGATAAATAAGCCCGAATTTTAGATGATACATTATTTTGAAATTTTTCAAGGGTTATTGTTTTGAATCTTTGAGATTAATATTGGAATTCATATTGATTTATGGCTCAAGGTTGTTAAGATTGTCAAGTTGTCTAGTAATTTTTGGTGTTATAGTTTATCTTAGTTTTGTTTTTATCCCTTAATTCTTTACCTTTTGTATTGATTTTGTACCTAAATACGCTCACTACTCTTATATTTTGATTTTAGGTGCAATTGGAGGAGTTTATAACTTTGGGACTATTTGGAGAACAATTATGCGTTATTTTTGGACTTAAAGCAAAAAAGTTAGAATTCCATGAACTGGCCCAGTGCGGCAGTGCCGAGATTTCTACTGAAGTTAGCGCGACAGTGCCTGATCTGCTGAAGATGGTCATTCTCTTGATGAGTGGCGCGGCAGCACCGGTCTTGGCTTTGAAGATGGCGCGACAACGCTATAATAAGAAGAATCTCTAGAGCATTGGCGCGGTAGCGCTGAGACGAAATTTTGCAAACTCTGGAGGGATGGCGCGGCGGTGCCAGAAATAAGAAGGAACGTGGTGCGGCAGCGCCGGTAGCGCGGAAAGCCCAGATCTTGTGCTATTTTGACTAGATTTTGATTCTAAATTGGATTTCTTTTCTTTTTAAGTTAGGGTTTTCCTATGTAAACTATATATAAATACATTTTATTACGTACTAGAGAAGGTATCCTTGGCTAGTAACTTTCTTCTATTATTCTTTGGTGATTTCCATGGCTCTGAGCAACTAAATTCTTATTCTTAGATTAAGGAGACGGAAACCTCAGAATTATTACATTATGAGATCTAGTTGATTTTAATTGTTCAATATTATTTTAAGTATTGATTATTCTTATGCACTTGAATTTTATGATTAATATGTTTAATTATTAGGTTGCAAACTAGTTTATTATTCGTATAAATATACTGCTAAATTAGATATTAAATCCGTAATTGTTTGGTCACTTTAATTTGGGAAGCAACTAAGGTTAATAATTGACTGCATATCACGAGATTATTATATCTTAGGAATAATGTCCAACTAAATTAAATGCAACCACTTGTACTTGTGTTGTTTTGCTTCATTGATTTTTCTAATTCTTAAAGCATCTACTAGATCAAACTTTTAGTGCTTGTCTGGAGTTGTTTAGTAGTTAGGGTTATTTAGATTTCTTGTTTCTATCTAACTAAAATTAAGAAAATACATGGAATGATTCAGAATGGTGAATAGATTCTAACGCTGAATATTCAAAATATTAATTGATTATACTTGAGTCAATGATCAATGTAAGTTTCTGAGGTGGAAGTTGATTTAATCCAAGGTTTGTTTTCTCTGATTTACTTTAATAAATTATTTTGTATTATTTTTAGTTTACTTTAATAATCACAATCAAAACCCCCAATTTTAGTTTACAAAGAATAAATTTAGACTAATCATTCTTTGTGGGATCGACTCTTACTTGCACTACTACATAATCATCTTTCAGAGTAAGATTTTATTTTTGGTTGCCTGCGACAACACATCATGGACCGACTAGATCCTCAAAAATTCTGATCATGTGAGGATACTTAAGGAGTCCGATATTATGCATTGTATCTAGTTATGTAGGGATCTTCGTATCCATTAGGACCATGATGCTCTTACCCTATTGCTTTCTCGCTGGTGCTCCTCTACCTGCACCTTTATCACTGCTTGGGGGGAATTCACCTGTGATGACCCGGATTTTCAGAAAAATGTTAAAATAAAAATTTAATAAATAAAATTCTTATTTGGTGTTATGATATGTTGTATTATATTGCATAAGTCATTACATGCTTTGCAATATGTGATTTTTGTGAATAACAAAAATCTATTATTATTATATATTTATTATTTCATGTAAATAAATTGTAGAATCAATTTATTAAGAAGAAATGAGATGAGTATAGTTTATGATGAAGGAAATTATTAAAATAATTTATAATATTAAATTATTTTAATATAGTAAATTGGTGGTATTAAATATATTTAATAACCTCCATTTTATTGGGTGAAATGTATGCATGTTATGAAATATAGTGAATATATTATTATATTTGCTATAGTTAAATAAATTTATGAGAAAATAATTTATAGAAAGAAAAGAAAATAATTGAATATATTATTATATATTTGTTTTGATTTGAAATATATTATGGGAATCAATTTATTTAAAGAGGCGGACAACTTTAAAGATACAAAACTTTTGTATCTATTAATGAGCAAATTAAAATAATTTATAATATTAAATTATTTTAATTGGAGTATATTGTAAATAAATTTTTATAAGTAATTTATAGATGGAGATTAAATTTAAATTATATTATGAAATAATATAATTTGATTATAAAGTCTTGTAATGAATTCACTATGAATTAAATTTCATGAGCAAGTTAATTAATTCACTTATTTAAATTGGTGAATTAAGGTAATATTTAAATTGTGGTTAAATATATTAGAGTAATATATTTAATGAATAGCAATAAATTGTTAAAGACAATTTATGGGTAGAAGAAGATGATTAAATTTAATTATACAAAATTTGTTGTATATATTACATAAGTGAGTTAAAATAGTTAATTGAATATTAATTGTTTTAATATAGTTGGTTCGTTACATTAAATGTGTTATTTTATTTAATGTATTAATTCCATTATTATTGGAAGGACTAAGTAATTTAAGTACATTAATTGGTCTATGTACTAAAAGTATAATATGTATTATATAATATATATTAAATAATATGTATGAGAATATGTATATACGTATTATATATATGTATTGTGTACTTATATGTATATATAATAAGAATGTTAAATGAATGTGTATTATAAATATATGCTGGGACATGAGAGTTGGCATGTATGCTGGGTCAATTAAGAAAGTTGGAGGTGTCATCCTAGTATTTAAAGAGAGGACACTAAGCATTAGAATGAGAAGTAAAGGACTAAGTCGGTTAAAAAAAAAAAATAATAACGTGAGAGAGAGAACCAAGAAGAGAAGAAGAAACGGGAATGAGGAAGGAGGAAACACAACTCTGAGAGGTAATAATTTTACCGTGTTCATATTAGTTATTCTGTATATATGCATAATCATATATATAGAGATGGAAGTAGAAGAAAAACCATGCCGGAAAGTAGTATTTCAAGAAATGTAACCGGGTGGTAAGATTTCAAATTGGTTTGTTAATTACCGGATTTTAAACTATAACGTGTGCATGCGTATGTAGAGAGAATACCCAGAAAGCTAACAAGCTAAACGAAACGTTATATAGTTGAGAAACTAAGGAGAAATGAAGAAAGAAAACTCGCCGGATAATATTTTCGGGACGACGTTTCAACGTCCAAACGTTAATTATTTTCAAAACTAATCATACGGTCGGACTCCTGGGATGTTATAGGACTGATCTGGGCAGAAAAGTAATGAAAAATTCGCCGGAAAACTGGTTGGTCGCCGGAGAAGATGACCGGAAAGTCGCTAATTATTATGAATTTTTAAAGTTTCAACACATAGGAAATTATAATTAAATTATCCGAAAAATTATTTGAGCTGAAATGAATTTACAGAAATCTTATAATATCATTTTAGAATTTTTGTAAATTTTTGAAAAATTATTGAAGAGTAGAAGTAATTATTATATTTTTAAGCTATTTAAAGATAGTTTAAAAATGGTGGAAATTCATAGAAAATTCTATGAATGGTAGAAAATTATGAAACTTGATGGAAAATTCTATAATATTATTTTAGAATTACTGAAAAGTTTTGGTGAATTATTGAAGATCAGAAGTAATTATTGAATTTTTAAGCTATTTAAAGTTAGTTTAAAAATTAGAGGAAAGTCATAGAAAATTCTATGAATTGTAGAAAATTATGAAACTTGGTGGAAAATCTTATAATAATATAAGATTAATATTGATGGTATTTCGAGGAAGTAAAAGTATGTAGAGTTATTATTTATATTTTGAAGCTATTAAAGTATAGTTTTTCTAAATAGAAATAATCACAGAAAATTCTCGGATAATTCGAAAAATGTGAAAATTGGTTGGAAAGTCAAGAATAATATTCTAAAGACTTTAGAAGATTTAGTAAGCTCGTGAGGTGTTGGGACGTTATGGATGGTGTGTTAACTGACTAATGAACGAGATATAATTATTGTAAACTAAATTATCTCGTTAAGTTAATGTGAACTAACTTGCATGGATTGTATGACTAATGTTTGGTCTATATGAACACTTAAATTGGTGTAGGATTCGTGAAGCGCAGATAGCTTAAGTGTAATCAACGCGCAAGGCAAGTCTTTCAGTTCCTATGTGCTATATGAACTAGATATTGATTGATTATAATTTGTACTGAAATGAGTATGTTGAATTACCTATGATGCACTATAAATTGTGAAAGTCAATTTATGACTAAGTTGATTGAGCTACGGAACTCAATCTTTATATGATATGTGAACAGCAACATGTATGATAAGTATAATAGAATGTTTATGATGTATGAACTGAGCATGAAATTTTATGCTACGTGAAGCATGAAAACTATTAGATTTGCTGAGCTGTCGAGCTCAATCTTGCAAAAATAAACTTTTTGCAGGTCAATGTTATAATGCGATATTATTCGCCATCCGATGATATGGATTAGAAGGCGTGCAAAGGAATATCTTTTCTTTATTTAAAAATTTGCATTGAATCATGATGATGGTTCTTGACATATGTACTGATAGGTAAGTAAACCTTGAGTTATTCAATAAATAAAGAATATTTGTTTTGAATGCATGAAAATAAGCAAATCAATATAGTGATAATACTATATAATAAAGAATCCGAATGTAGAATTGAGTTGTATATACTCATATCTACTTCGATATATAATCGTAAAGGTTGCGATTCAGGGAATAGAAAGAAAGATATAAAAAAAAAATTTAATTATCCGCATTTTTATTAGTTTTACCATTGAATAATGATGTAAAGCTAGTACAAAATAATATTTAACGCACAAGGTCGGGATTAAGATTAGTCCTAATTATGGATTAAGTTGGTCCCGATTTTGGGGGCGTTATATCACCCCTACTCTAGAAGACGTCTATGCTATTTACCAGTAAGTTTCTCTTTCATTTTGCTCCTTCATCATCCTCATTTTTTTGGATTATGTACTTATTATGAATTATATTTTGTAGCTTTCCTGCTGCCACTTCGGTTTCGTGCGGTCCATCTAGTCTATCCTCTCAGGATACCGAGTGTGTTACATACTTGACAGAGGCCTTCAGGCAGGCTTCTAGTTACACATTGCGGTTTCAGGGTGATAAACTCTTTTCAGACACCCCCAACCGGAAGAAGACTTCCTAGTTATCTTGGGTGCGCTACTTCTTCCGAGATTACAAGTTCGGTCACTAGGATAGTTTCATTCACTGTGAGTCCGTTTTTGCTTTTCGTGGGGAGTAATGCCCTTTTCCCTTAGCTGCTTATCTAATTATGTGGTTATCCTGTTTTATCTTCCCAGAATTACCCGCAGATGGTCATTCGACTCGCATGTTTAGCTTGGTTACTCTACTAGTTCGGGGTTTGCAAGTTCCCCTTGCTCCTCTCTTCTTGGGGACCTTGTATCATCGCTTGGACGAAACTGTCTTTGCCATGAAGGAATCTATTAGAAGGTATCCTTTTTTAGCTTTACTCATTTCTATATCAATTATTTTTCGTACTGCACTTCCCTTTCGCTTATTAATATTTTCTCATTTATTTAGGTATGACTTGAATTGCTTCGTTCCAGGCTCTTTTCTTCAAATCTTCCTCTTCGAGCGTTTTCGGGGCCATTCTGCCTCGTTGCACTTATCCAAGAAGAAGAAGAAGCGTCCACCCCCTTTCTCATTGCCAAATATTGTTCCCTGCACTTCTCGTTGGATTGATCACATGGCTAATTTAGACTTGCAGCTTTACATTGATGACTTTTCATGTTTCATTGCTCGTCTCTGCACTATAGTCTCGGAGGGTGGTCTTCTACCTCATTTTTATGGGAATGACTTTCGCTCCTTCTCGAGTGTCGAGGGATTGTACGGGTCCTCGCTTTTTTGGTTCCTATTCCTCCGAGCCGCGGAGCTTCCATACTTTGTTGAGGATAATGAGTTCGACATCGTTATTTAATCTCCTTAGAGGGTTATGTTTCAATTTGGCTTCGATCAGTATCGGCCTTTCGGTTGTTCTTGCCAGAGGGTTATGCGAGTGCTCTTGATAGCTTTGTCCCCGTATCTCGCTCGTTTACATGGGAGCTTCTGAGACTGTCGACTGCTCATTTTGACCCTCTCCCTTTTGTCATTCTAGATGCTTCTTGGAAAGAACGCTATGCTGTTAGTGAGCGCAACTATTGGCTCATCGATCTTAAAACGTGGCAGGATAAGACTATGTTTTGTTCGTTACCAGTTTCTGTTCCTAAACATCTTCGATGGGCCAAGCTGTTATGTGTTCGGCTTCTTGAGTGTGAGGCTTCAATGCCCAAATCTCTTTTTCTTCAATCGGCAGAGAGTCTTCTTCAGAATCCTCCCAATGTTCCTCTAACTCAGGATCCTATAACTTCCAAGTGTCTTCCTCCACGAGCTTCGTCTCAGGTACCTCCGTCTCGGATACCTCCTCCAGCTCCTCCCCAAAGATCCTCTACTGTCGAGGAGATGAGAGTTACTCGTTCTAGGGAGAGAGCACCCATTGATACTACTTTTTAGGTGGTACCCCTGGCAGATTGTACTGTGGGCCCGACTGGTCGCTCTATTATTAGGCGAATGTTAAATAGGACCACACTTATTTTGAAACCGTTGGCGAAACGCCTATTGTTTATACTAGTTCTAGTCTACCAACAGCTGAGGATCCGGTTAAGAGACACCAAAAACTTATGGTAAACTTTGTATAATTTTCATTTATGTCTTTAAACATTCGTATGGTCTCTTTCATGTTTCCTTATGGTATTCTTTCCTTGCTTTTCAGATTACCGTAGACGATGATGATGATGATGATAATGTCCCCATTAGGTTGTTTACACGTACTGCAAGTGAGGTGACGATTTCTACTTCTTATGAGCCTCCCCGACCTATCACTATTGTTGTCGAGTCTTCTTCACTACGTGATGATCGGCAGTCTTGAGGATATTGATTTTTTGTCTGACGTAGGCTCGGGTCCTGCTGTTGGTGGTACAGCTCCCTCTGCACATCCTTCTACCATATCTCTGCATGACAACCTTAAGGGTATTGTGATACCCTTACCGATGTTAATGATCTTATAGTTGTGACTCTTCTTTCTTCAAGGGAAAATCTTTCAGAACCTCTTGCTGATTTTTATCCTCCCTAGAAGGATTCTGCTGAGGTTACACTTGACAGGGAAGGTATAGTTGTTAGCTCTTTGGGTGGGGCATCCCACGACACCTTCTCGATCGGCTACCTTGTGAGTATTTTTCTTTAGTTAATGTATACTTGTCTTCTTAAATTTTCTTCCTTTCTTCACAATGTATTATGATTTGTCATTTTCCTTTTCAGAACGAGAAGATAAAGGATGTGCCTTTGCCAGATGAGATGCTTGCCTTATTTGATTCTCTCAATCCTGATGTTGTCACGTCGCCGTATAGTAACCTTGGTTATCCTCCTAAAAACCAAGGTCTTATAGAGTTGCCAATGGTCTCGCAGCCGTTGATTCCTATAGCTCTTTCCCCAATGGATGCTATGGTGGCTTCCTTCAATCCAACTATAGATCTTATTCCTTGGAGGGGTTTTCAAATTTCTTCTTCTATCTAGGAAACCCTCGATCATCTCTTATCTTGGTTCCTGTAGATGCTTGACCGGCTGACTATTCAGATGGCTCTGGTCCAGACCTTCTTTTTATATCGACTTGCGAGCCTTATCCTCGAGTTGCACAGTCTTTCTCTCCATTCTTTGCGAGCAGAAGACTTGGATAGATTTAGCGGTGAGGTTAACGACTTCTTTGCTGTAGGCTTTGATATGTCTCCCTTTCGTGCTCGGCTGGATCTTCTTAGTTCTAATTTTCATATTGTTTCACTATGGTCAGAGGTCACTATTTGTTAGTACGATGCTAACTCATTTTCGTAACAGTTTTTGGGACCTCGAGGAAGTAGCAAACAAGCTGGAGACCCAGCTTCAGGGTTTAAGGTCAAGTATCCAAGATTTTTAAAAACTGAAGGCCACCATTATGAAGACTCGGGATGCTGCCATTGTTGAGTTGGAGGCTCTAACTTTGCCCCTTCTTAAGTTAGACATGTCATGGCCTTTAGATCATGACTTGTGGTAGTTATTTCTATTTCCTTTATTAGAGAACTCATTCATATATATATATATATAATATATCATAATAGAGTTTCTTTAGCATTATCGATTACCTTTAACTTGAATTTTTTCTTAAATCCTAATGTTTAACATTGAATCGTAAGTTATTCAATACTCCAAGACAACAATATGCATAATATAAGAGTAAACATGAAAAATTAAGTAAAAAACATGTTTTTTTTCTTGGTTTCTCGCAAACCAACACTTGAATCCATATTTTTAAAATCAGAAATCATCCAAGTATAAGTGAAAGTTTGACATTTGATTGATAATGAGATTAGTTTTAACGAAAAGCATAACGTTTTAGATTTTCATAAAAAATAAATAATAAATCTTTCTTTTGTCGGAGAAAGCATAACGTTTGCCACTTTTAGAGATAAAATGTAACTTTCTCGGGTTTGAAGACTTACACTCAGGTGCCTCAATCACTTTTTAAGTTGAAAGTATAACTTGTTGGGTCCGAGGACTTATAGTCACGTGCCTCGATTACTTTTAAAGTTGAAACTATAACTTATCGGGTCTGAGGACTTATAGTCAGGTGCCTCGATTTTTCTTTAAGTGATAAAGCATAACATTTGTGCCTTATCCGTTAGTCATGTCGATTTTGGCATATAGGGTTTCATAAGGGCTTAAGTTGAGTACCCCATCACTTGGTCATCCAATTTCTTGGCAACTGTAATCTACGAGGACTTGAAATCGGGTGTCTCGTCACTTGAGTCATCCAATTTCTTGGCAAGTGTAATCTAGGAGTACTTGAAATCGGGTGCCTCGATCATCACTTAGGTCATCTAATTTCTTGGCAAGTGTACTCTACGAGGACTTTGGCCATCCTTTAGAGTGGACCACCATCTTGGGTGAATTTTTAATTCATCAATTCTTGTGCCTCCTCTCTTGGTTATCCAATTTCTTGGCAAGAGATACTCCTGAAGACTTCAACCACCATTTTTGGTGGACCACCATCTTGGGTGAACTTTTAATTCATCAATTCTAGTGCCTTATCCCCTGGTTATCTAATTTCTTGGCAAGAGATAATCTTGAGGACTTAAACCACCATCTTTGGTGGACCACCATCTTGGGTGGATTTTTGATATTCTTGTTTTTACAGTTTTGAGATTTTTCGATGGTAGAACCAATATTTGGGTTGTCCATCATCTTATGTTGATGAAGTTTGCATAACAAAACTTCTCATAGTTTTGGCATGAGCATTAACTATTGATTCTTGATGTTTGCTTGTTGTATGCTACTAAAGCCTATTGTCTTGAATATGTTATTGTGGCCCTTGATCGTGTTTTTTGAAATCTAGTATGAGCCTTCATCCTTCTTGTCGTCATACGGCTTTAGCAGAGCATCAGTCATAGCTATAGTAAATATACTATTATCTACATTATCATAGTAAAACAGCCGTGGAAGAAGTAAGTAGGGCTCTAATATTCTTTTTGGATTGATGTCACACACGCCTTTATCATGACGTCACTATCTTTAGCCTTTTTGAGTAGCTTTCTATGTCACGAAGGACTTGAGGGAGATCATCCATAAGCTTCCATGTATTTTTTCGCCATTTCCCTTAATTTAAATTATCTTGATCGTCACAATAACCAAGGTTCGATAAGAAAATCACATCGAAGCTTGAAAAAGAGTATGCCACCTAGAGACCGAACCCTAGGATGGGAACCTTTGAGTTCTTCTTCTTGTGCTTATTTCTTATGTTATATCCTCGTTTTGTTCGGTAATTAATCTTGCGTCAAGAAAGGAACTCCATCAGAATGAGTTTGAAGAGTTGAACCCTTAGGGGGTTTCTGAGCTCAAACATCCTTGAGCCCTCTTGTGGAGTTATTTCTTGGCCACTTTCAGTATTGAGTTTATTAGCCCTTTCACCTAAATTATCCTCCTATAAAACTCAATCGTTTGCCAACCCTGAAGGATGCTCTGGTAAAAATATTTCTTCATAAATATTGCCCAGTAACCTATAATAGAACCAGATTTGTTAATTATATGGGCATTTATATATTAACACATGTGTACATATGTACGAACAAAAATATATAAGGAATCATATAATGTACTTCCCTTGATTGGAAAAGTAGGAATTATGGGGTCCATCATGCCCCCAGTTTTCAGTACTTTGATAAATCGAAAGTAATGAAAACTTCTTGAAATACTTCCTCAAATTTTTTGATTGATTTCTTTAATCACTGGACTTTTGACTCTCGTCGTTTCAATAAGTGATTTTTTAGCTCTTATTTTCAATAACTTTTATCGGTTATACCTCTTTAGCTCTAGGCATTCACCGATGAAATCTTTGTTGGCCTTTTGTTATTGTCGGAGGCACTTGTATCAATTATTGATGAAAACTCCTCATTTCCGCTTGTTGCTTATACATCTCAGACATCATAAACCTCATCATTCCTTATCTCTCGTGTGCATCCTTCAACGCCTTTAGCATCTCTATCTACATAGCATTCATTGTTAGCTAGTCTCTAGCCATTTCTTCACTTTGTATGCTCGTATTTGCTTATCTAGCGTTGGCAGGTTGTTGATCAGTCATATATGAGGAATTTGATCTACCTTCTAAGGTGTCTTCTATGATGGTGTACGTCTTCTCTTCCCGTTGTTCTTCCATTTCGAGCTATGGTCATACCCTTCACAAATTTTATACCTCCTCAGCAGAGTTGCCAAAGAAATATGGGCAAGAAAATCCTACCTTGTTAGGATTTAGGGTTTCGTGTTGGCTGAGTAGCAAAAAAATCCACGAAGAGTACATAATTGACTGATGAATTGATGAGGGGAAAAGAACAGGTGAGCAATTACTCCAGTAACACGTGGTAGAACTCTTAGGATCTGAGAGCTTTCTTGAGTATCAAGGATCCATATAGCCTTCTTGAGCTTTAGTCCAGAGAGAGTCAAAAGGTGTCCCTTTTATAGAAATTAAGGGGGTATTTATAGAGTTTCCTGGAAAGTGGTCACATGTCTAGGTCTTGTGCCTGACATATGACCTCAGAAAAAATTTCAGAAATACCCTTAGTTACCCAAGTAATGCCCAATTCATCCTGTCCTTCTAGCCACTAATTCAATCCCTCAATCAATTTCTAAAATGAGTCATCCCATGAGTCTTTTGCCTCGGGACTTGTGGAAGCTTCTCTCAAGTCTCGCTTATTTATTTTCAGCTTTTCTGTCTTTTTTATGTAATTCTTTCGGTTACATGTGAACCCTAATTTGTACTTGGGCTCACAAAGAATAAAAGAACGAGGCACATGCTCGGCAGTTGTTGACTGGGGACATATGATTATGTTTCCATTGTGGTTTATAGATTAGGATTAGACTATTAGAAGGGTTGTTAGATTAAGGTTAGGATTCTCCGAGGAGGTTGCTGGTTTAGGATTCCCTATGGGTGTTTCTAGGTGAAGGTTCAGAATCAGGATTCCTCAGGGCAAGGATTTTAGCAAGGTTTCTGCATGAATGTGGAATATGATGAACAATATGAACCAAGGGCGAGGCTCTATTCTTGGGGAGAGATTTTAGGAAGAGGATAATATGCACACAAAGTTCAAGGCTATGTTTTGTGGAGGGGAGATGAGCAGTAGGAGCTTAGAGAAAGGTTTTGGAAGTTCAAGGCAAGTTCAAGGAAGTTTTTATTTTTATTTTTAATTTTCTTCTTCTTCTTTATTTTAGTTAGTTTATTTATTTTCATGTCTAGTTAATTTCTTTAATCTAGGATGAAGATGAAATTAAATAATTATTCATGATAATATTTTTTTTATCTCTTCTATTATTTATGTTTTTGTGTTTAATTGATTTTGCCTTCATGTTTCGTTATTGAAATACCTCATTTTATAATTCTTATGTAATTTTAAATTAATTAAGAGGTTTTGATAGATTATTGTTAAGATATGAGTTTTTCATAATTCATACTTGCTCAAAAAAGAATTGATGGGTTATAGTTAATCCTTAAATTTTTATAGTCTATGCTTGGTAATGTTAATTATAAAATTACTAAATTAAAGGTAAGGGAGATCAAAATTATAATTAAGTTATAAAAATAGAAGAGATTGAATTACTCGTAATGTTTATTATTTAATAGATTAGGATTTCTAGATTGCTTTCTTATTATTAGTTAGTTTAATTATAGTTAATTGATTATCAATCTTTATTTCTAATTCATCTAAAATAGATATTAAGGATACATTAAACTTAATCTAGTCTTTGTGGGTTCGACCTGTACTTGTCAATTCTTCAATTTGACATTGTGTACTTGCAGTTACTAAATTTTATCACATCAAGTTTTTGGCGCCGTTGCCGGGGACTAGAATTATTTTTTGTATTCCTTAATTTTTATTTAATCGAATTAGTTTTTAACTCTAATATTTTATTTTTATTTTTTTTCTTTCCAGGATTATCGATACGAATCAATGGTGCGGAGAGACCAGGATTATCGATACGAATCAATGGTGCGGAGAGACTAAATTATTGCTACGCTATTCATGGTATTTTGTATCTTAACTCAAAAAAAATAGTAGCTTAGTTTTATTTTATTTTATTACTTTTTATTGTTAGTTAGAAAACTAATTGTCGCATTCATGCATTCACTGACGTAGAGCACATCCTGTTTATGTTTTTTTTTGTCAAATATAAACTGTGGTGATTGCTGGTGGATTGAAGTACGTCAAATTCCTCTTTACTTCGTAATTCACATAGTTTTAGGACATTTTATTTGTTTACAGTTTTTATTTTTGCATTTTCATCTTTAATCTAACATTAAGGGCAAAAACCTATAACAAGATAAAGTGGGGATTTCATTACCCTTCCTTGGCCCACAAACAACCCAACCTGCATTTTGCATAACCTTGACCTAATAAAATAAGTAGATGTTAGCCCCTAGGACTCTCGAGCTCAATTAGGACAAACGACACCAAGAGGAGGCTGAATTTTTAATTAATCAAACTACTGGTGTCTAGGCAATGGTTCAAAAGGCAAACGCTTAAAGAACGTGTGGTTATTCAATTAGTCACTGTACCCACGAAGAGACTCCCATCGTTCTTACACTTACCTGGCTAGTGGTGTGATTAATTTCGAATTTGGTGGACCTTAAGGTGTAACTTGGAACAGTTAGGAGCTGTCTAGATTTTATTTAGGTTAACTGTAGAATTAGAATTTTTATTTGATTTTACTTATTTATTTTTGTGTGATTTTCGTGATTAGTTGTTTATTTGTTTTGTGATTTGTAAAAAGATGGACTTCTATTATAGTTGGAATAATAATTTTGCTTGGAATCAAGAACCCTATGAAAATTTTAATGCACACCAAGTAAATCAATTTTATCCAACTTATGAAAATCCTTATCAAAGTTCATATCCATATCCATATTTGGATCTAGAACCTCAATATCCACAAGAATTTTCAAATGAAGAAGAGGAAAGATTGAACACCTTAGAAAAAACTATGGAAGCTTTAATGGAAACTCATTTTAATTTCATGCAAAACACGAATCAAGCTATATCTCGTCTAGAAATTCAAATGAGTCGGTTAGCCACCATAATAAATGAACAAGAGGTGAGTGAGTTTTCTAGTAACTCTGAGGTTAGTTTTGAAAATTATGATGACTGTGGAAATGATGAGAAAAATAAAAATTTTGTATTCAATTTTACACAGTTTGAGTCAAACCAATTTGAGGAGTCTAAAAATTATGAGTCTATGCCTAAAATTAATCATGTCACATTTAATGAGTCGGTTGAAAAAGTCTATAAGCCTAAAGTTTCATATCTTGAAAGACTTATTCCTAAAAAACAACCGAGTGATTTTATGGACCAACCCATTAGAGTAAACATGATCTAAGAGTTGTCCATGACCCAAGAAATAATTGAAAATAGACTCGTGATTGAAGATGATCCAATTGACCAAAATTGGGATAAATCTGAGTACTTAGATAAGGTCAACGAGTTGTTGAGATCCACTTCACATAAGTCGCACAAATTAGAACATACATTGGACCAATTCGTCTACATTTTGAGTATATTCGTAAATATTTTCCTAAGGTAGACTTTAAGCACATTCCTGATGAAAATTGTGACTATTTTCAATTTCCTAGACCTCCGAAAAATCATGAAGAGACCACACTCACATACTCATTTGTATCACTCTTTTATCATTAAATGTGTTTTAGGATTTATGAAATTCGTAGGTATGTACATTTGTTTTCTTTTTCACCGCATTTATAGCACTACGGCCCCACATACAAGGTACAATTCTTTCATTTCTTTGTTCTCTATTTTTCATTTGTATACATTGAGGACAATGAATGATTTAGGTATGGGGGAGTTTGTATTATAGTATTAGATTTTTTTTATTTTTTTAGGAATTTAGGAAAAAATTTAAGATTTTTTTATTTTAAAAGAATGATACAAAAAATCAAAAAAAAAGTTAAATTTTTTTTTTTGACTTTTTATGAGTTGGATTAATTGTAATATGTATATGTGGAGCAGAACTTATGAGTAAGATTAAAAGATTTAGAACTCTTGAACCTTAGATAAGATACGAAATCTTAGTTCAACATCATCTGGAATAAAATTGAATTCATATCTATTTTTGCATTTCATATTTGCACTAATTCTTAGTTGTGGGGTATAAACTATGATTCGAACAATTTCGAAAAAAAGAAAAAAATTGAAATAAAAAAAAAACGAGTTGAAAAGTTGAAAAATAAAATAACTGTTTCAATATCCATTGAACGAAATAACTGGGTATCTAAGCCTTAGGAAGCATCGATATTTATGTTGAAAAGTGTGATGGATAAAAGCAGCTTGACTAGTCTAATTTTGTGGCCTTTGTTACTCGAGTTAGTAAGTCCTAAGGGGTGTCTCTACACCAAGTTCCCTAAAGCCAACTGGTTTGGGAGTCATTGGTCCAATGCTCGCTACATGGGTAACTCTAAAAAGCCTAAGAAAATGAGACATTGCACAAGTCAAGAAAAAAAATGAGAAAAGGAAAAAATAAAAAAAGGAGGAAAAAAGAAAGAGAAAAACGAGGTTGCTTGATTTTTATGGTAAAAATCCCTACTAAGAGTTACATCACATACACATGCATGCATCACATGGAATTAATTTTATGAAGGATGGGGTCTAGAATGAAGTTTGAGTATTTTTGATAAGGTGAAAGTGTGATTTTGAATTTGATATTGCTTATGTATAATGCCCATGTATATTTAGAAGTTTTCTTTCAATTTCATAATTGGTTAAACTCAAAAAGATTTTAAATTTTGAATTTTGTAGGTATATTCACTGCAAACCCTCACGAGACACAACTCGTCCACTTGGGATAGCTTTGGGGTTTAAAGGTTTGTTGCACATGCTAAATGCAATCGTGTTTCCTACGAAAATGGGGTAGTATAATTTTTGTTTTCAATTTTATTTTCTTTTCATTTTATTTTACTCGAGGACGAGTAAAAGCTAGGTATGGAGGTATTTTGATAGAGACATAATTCATACATTTTATTATCCCTAATTTTGTCCTCTTAATTATATTAGTTTATTAAATTAATATGTTTAATTTTATTTTGTTGCGATAAAGTCAAAATCTTGGTGATTAAGAAATATTTAATGCTCTTATTCATGTAAGGAAATATCCAAGAAGAATGCTACAAGGAGAAGGAAGGAGGTGGAACAATCTTAGTGTGCAAGTCAAATCCAACGAGAGAGAAAAAGTCAATTTAGAAGATATCTTTGAGAAGTTGATTGCCACTAGGAAATTGAAACCTACATGGAAAAGGACTCTTGAGAAATTACCATGTAGAGATTGAAATCAAGAAGGAAAGAAGAGGAAAAAAAAAGTGAACAAAAGAAGCCAAGTTCAATGAATGTAAATTAGGGCACAAATTTATTTTTCCTATAAATAGGTCTCTTGTTTTAAAGAGAAGGAGAGTATTAGTTTAGATTAGGAGTAGGAGTAAGATTAAATTATTTCTTCATCGTTAATAAAGGGAATTATTTTATTTTATTTTTAATTTTCTTCTTTTTCTTTATTTTAGTTAGTTTATTTATTTTCATGTCTAGTTAATTTCTTTAATCTAGGATGAAGATGAAATTAAATAATTATTCATGATAATATTTTTTATCTCTTATATTATTTATGCTTTTATGTTTAATTGATTTCGCTTTCATGTTTCGTTATTAAAATACCTTCGTTTTATAAGTCTTATGTGATTTTAAATTAATTAAGAGGTTTTGATAGATTATTATTAAGATATGAGTTTTTCATAATCCATACCTGCTCAAAGAAGTTTTGATGGGTTATAGTTAATCCTTAAATTTTTATAGTCTATGCTTGGCCACGTTAATTATAAAATTATTAAATTAAAGGGAAGAGAGATCAAAATTATAATTAAGTTATAAAAATAGAAGAGATTGAATTATTTGTTATGTTTATTATTTAATGGATTCAGATTCTTAGATTGTTTTCTTATTATTAGTTAGTTTAATTGTAGTTAATTGATTCTCAATCTTTATTTCTAGTTCGTCTAAAATAGATATTAAGGATACATTGAAATTAATCTAGTCTTTGTGGGTTCGACATGTACTTGTCAGTTCTTCAATCTGACACTGTGCACTTGTAGTTACTAAATTTTATCACATCAATGAGTAATAAAAGAAATTTAAAAGTCAAATTTTCAACCATATTCAACTCATTAAGATCAAAAATTGGAAAAGAAAGAAAGAAGTTTACTTTACGATTTTGGCCTTACTCCATGATCCTACTCCCAATTATAGTTGGTCATAGCGTTTGCAGTATTAAACTACGGACGAAGGACTTATTTTAAAACGACATCGTTTCCCAGTTGGTCAGCCATGCCTAGCGTCAGCAGTTTAATACTCCATTTTTAAAAACCTCTCGAATTCTCAAAAATTTAAACTAGTGTTCTATATATCTCTATTTCCTTACAATATCGAGAGATAATATATATATATATATATATATATAAACATACCAGAATTATCACTACTTATTTCTCTCTCTAAATTTCTGCAATCCACAAATCTAAATTGGAGGGTGGGTTTTTGGTTGGCGATGGAACGGAAGAGAGAGGCCTTACTCCACGGTCCTACTCGCAATTATAGTTGGCCATGGCGTCGCAGTTTAATACTGCGGACGACACTTATTTAAAAACGACATCGTTCCCAATTAGTCATTTGGCTATATCGAGCATCTGCAGTTTAATACTGCGGACAGGAAACATTTACAAGGAGGAGTATTTAGGTCATCTGTCCCGTCCGCTGTATTAAACTGCGGAATACTAAAAACTAAACTGCGGATTAGACCTCTATTAAACCGTTAGATTATCGGATGGACGGTCAAGATGTGTTGTAAGGATAACCTTAAATTTACAACGTTGACTATGAATCGATCCCTTATATATATAGAAAACTATTTATAATTAATATTACATGTTAGCAAAATTCTCGGAGTAAACCTCCCAAATATATTATACAGTATATTTTCAGGGAGGATGCTAGATAGTAATGCAATATTGTTTGGGAGTAATATTTTCAAAAATTTAATAATATTTGATGTTAATTACGGATAACTATTATATTGTTTTAAAATATTAGGGTTCTTATATTTTATAAACTCGTTCATATCTTATTTAAATTACTATTAAATAAAGAATCAAATAAGATATTTTAGCAGTTTTTTTATTGTTTACAAGGATTAGATAAATAACAATAATTTAACTTTCTTTTTACTCGTGCATAATACTTAAATCCAATAATATTGACTTGAGTCCTCCTTGTCACCTTTATTTCTATTTATTTTTGTCCTAATCAATACTTGACAACGAAACAAGGAATGTTGACAAAGTTAACCAAACAAGACTTAAAAAATTATATGAGATTTCGAATTTTTGTGGCCCAACCATATTGGGGGCTAAACTACACAATTTGGACCGTACGTGCCTGTAGTAGATTGGGTTGCATAACCAGTCCAGACCATCATCAGTTTAAAACTTTCTAAAATTTCAAGGGTCCTTAACAGTAATATACAACAATTAGAAAGTAATTACAAAAATAAAACACACACAAAATAATTATAAAAATAACAAAACACAATATATTACGTTACTAAAATCACGTATCATTAACTCCTACACATCAGTTATTCACTTTCATATTTGTAACTAACCGCACCTAAATTCAAGCAACTGAGGAAACATGCAACTTTGATATCTGAATAACAGATCAACGACAAATCAATCGGAGAAGACAAAATAACAGATCAACGGCAAATCAATCGGAGAAGATAAAATATTCTGCCGCGACGCAACTCGTAATCGGAGAAGACGATTCCAGTTGAGGCGACGAAGCTCTGTGATCGGAAGTAGCATACAAAATCAGCATCGCCTTCAAGTTCAGTAACCAAAAACTTAATTAATTACTGCAGTGAGTGTAGAATAAAAGATCAACATCAAATTCAATACAAATACTGAGGTATGAGAGTTTAAAATTTATAATCATATAGTTACCTATGGTTACTACGAATTTCTATATTGATTACCTTTCTTAAGTGTTTCGAAATTAAAATTGTCACAAAGTTTGAATACTGAATGTTGTGATTGCAAAATGTATTTGAATACATGTTTTATAATATGGTTACTAATGTTATATAAATTGGTTATTGTCTAATGTTGTAATGGTTACTGCCTATTTTGTATTGATTACCGTGTAACATTTTACTGTCTAATGTTGTCTTAGTTACTGACTAATGCTGTCTTGGTTACTATATAATATTACTAATAAATGCTGACTTGGTTACTAACTAATGCTGACATTGATACTGAGTAACATTATATTGGTTACTAACTAATGCTGATTTGCTTACTGTGTAACACTTTAATGGTTACTGACTAATGATGAATTGGTTACTGTGTAAAATTATAGTGCTGACTTGGTTACCGTGTAAAAATATTATTTAGTGACTAATTCTGACTTGGTTACTGTCTAATGCAAACTTAATTACTGCAGTGATTAATTGGTTACTGTATTATTGGTTGCTGAAGCATATTAATGTACACTTCTTCTTATGTTTTTTATATTAATGGTTACTTGTTAGCTTCATTGGTTACATTCTTAAAAAAAATTTGCCTTAAGTTGGTAACAAACAAATCATACTAGTTGTTTTTTACTATAAAAATGCAATGGAAAATGTGTTTATGTTGTGGTTACTAAATTAATATGTGTTGGTTACAGTCTAAAATGTATTTGGTTACTGTATAAAGTTGTTATGATTACTGTATAATATTACGGTGTTTTATATTGGTTTGTTTTAATATGGTGGTTACTTATTGGCTACATTGGTTACCTGCATACAACTGTTATAATTTAATTGGTAACAAATATCAATGTAGTGATTATTTCTATTGTAAGATTAATGTACAAATGTGTTTTATATTCTGGTTATTAACATCATGCAGTTTGGTTACAAGCTAACAGTGATTTGGTTACTTTACAGTACTTATTCTGTTGCCGGACAATGGAGATGATTCTAGTTGTACTTTGTTTCAACGGTACATGGACTGATAGTAACCAATACACCAAATTTGAAGTTACCGGCATACTAGTTACATCAAATTGTTCGTTCAGAGAAATGCAGAACATGATATGTAGTGCATTACGGCTAGACATAAACACAACAACATTGTCAATCAAATTTCAAATTAGAAGCGATATTCCTCCGATCAACATATCAGATGAAGCAACCTTAAGATTTTTTATTGAAGTCAGTAGAAAATCTGATGAGCAAGGAAAATTCCCACTGATTATAGAAACTGAACACAGAAGGGGACACATAACAATCTTGACAAATGTAGAAGAAACTACCATTAACAACGTAACGCCAATAAGATCAACACAAAGTAATTCAGCACTAGTTCCACTACCAACACACGATTGCCAAATTGGAAGGCAGTATGTCGATCACCTTGCAATGGAAATTGTGGAACAAGAACGAGACAGACAATATGACAGATCATAAACAGAAGAACAATATGATGATGTAATAACAGATCCAAATGAACGTGAAGTACAATTACATCAAACCTACAAAGACAAGAAAATCCTATCACAAGCTATGAGGCTGCATTCAATCAGGAAAAACAGACAACACAAAGTTCAACGAACAGGTCATATAGACTTTGTGCTAGTGTGCCTATATGATGAAAATTGTAACTGGAAGATGAGAGCATTAAGTTTTTGAAAAACCAGTATGTTCAAGGCGAGGGAATTCAACGATATCCACACGTGTTCAGTCAACGTATTGCTAGGAGACCACAGACAGGCAAATAGTGAGTTGGTCAGTGAATGCATAATGCACAAATTAACAAATTTGAAAAAAGTGTACACACCAACCGACATTGTGGAGGACATGATGACAGAATATAATGTGTCTATCTCTTACCAAAAAGCATAGAGATCAAAGGAGAAAGCATTGGAAAAGGTAAGAGAAAATCCACACGACTACTCAATGATCCCATCATGGTTACACATGTTGAAGAAAACAAATCCAGGTAACAATTAAAAATATTTTATTGGTTTTCCATAATTAGTTGGTTACCCTACTAAAATGATTTGGTTACCTAACTCAACTGATTTGGATGGCATTAACTAACTGAATGGTTACCAACTATTAGTGATTTAGATACTGTTTACTACATCTGATTCTAATGATAATGCTCATGTTTTATATCAGGTTCTGTCACATCCCTAGAGTTGGAAACAAATGGTCGTTTCAAGTATTTATTCTTTGCTATTGGAGCTTCCATTCAAGCATGGAACCATTGCTTTCCAATAATTGTAATCGATGGGACGTTCATACAATCAACTTACGGGGGGACACTACTAGTAGCAAGCACACAAGATGCAAATCGAAACATTGTTCCGATTGCTTTTGCAGTGGTTAATAGCGAAAATGAATTATCTTGGAGATGGTTTTTCGTAAATTTGAGAATTGCTTGTGGCGTTAGGGAAGGCCAATGCATTGTCTCAGATAGACATGAAGCCATTATACAAGGACTGAATTTTGTGTTTTCGGACGTCATGCATGGTTCCTGTACATACCATGTACTGAAAAATATAAAAAATAGATTCAAAAAGAGAGGGGAGGAACTTAAACAGTCTTACAATGGGGCTTGTAGAGCTTACACTATTGAAGAATTCAACAAACATATGGCTGAACTTGATGCCATTGATCCTCGAGTAAGGACCTATTTGGAGGAAGAGGTCAAATTGGAGAAGTGCACCAGGTTCCATGGGGCTGTAAGCAGATACTCAACAATGACTTCAAACACCGCCGAATCTATTAACAACGCATTCAAAATGATAAGGGATCTTCCAGTTGCATCAAGGACTGAATGCCTACGTTGTCTCGTTCAAAGATGGTATTTCAAAAATAAACAAGTAGCCATATCAACATTCACAACACTTTCTACAACGGCTGAAGGAAGGTTGCAATCTAATATCATTAAATCAAAGAAACGTAAGGTAACTAATACAAATTTTAAATTATTGCGTCATAAGTTGCATTTGCATTTTATGGAACCCTATTTGTTCAAAATCGGTTTATATGTAACATTATACTGTCTAATGTTGTATTAGTTATTAACTAATGCTGTCTTGGTTACTGAATAATGTTACTAATTAATGTTGGATTGGAAATGACTTTGAAGACTTGGTTACTGTCTAACAGTATAATGGTTACTGACTAATACATACTTGTTTACTGACTATTGGTAACTTGGTTACTATGTAATATTATATTGGTTACTAACTAATACTTAATTGATTACTGCACAACATTATAATGGTTACTGACTACTGCTGAGTTGGTTACTGTGTATCATTGCTCTGGTTACTAACTAATACTTGTTTGGTTACTCTGTATAATTATAATGTTATTGTGTTTTGTAATTATAACATTGAGTTGTTTACTTTACTATATTTATTCTGTTTTCAGACAATAAAAATGAATCCAGATGTACTATATTCTAACAAAACTTAACTTGTGTTATAGGTTGAGACATCAAACTTGGTGATTTTCACTATTTACGATGTTGCCAAACAATATATTGTGGACATCGACCAAAAGACATGCACATGTCGTAAATTTCAGTACCATGAGATGCCTTGTCCGCACGCTACTGCTGTTATGAACAAGCGAAATTTGAGCTGTTATAATTTTTGCTCAAAAAATTACTTTAAAACAACTTTGGTCGACATATATTCAGGTTCTATCATACCGTTAGATGACAAAAAAAACTGGGATATACTAGAGGAAGTAAGAAACATATGTGTAAAACCACCGAACACAAGAAGACCAGCGGGAAGACCAAAAATAGGAAGGTACAAACACGGGTTTGAAATCAAAATTCAAAACAAATGCAGCAGGTGCCAAGAAAAAGGACACAACAGGAAAACATACAATAATCCACCTGTTTTAAGACCAAAAAAGGTCTGATATAGTGCAATTATATTAAGAGTGTAAATACATGAATATATAATTGTTTACTATGAGTAACCATTATCCATATGGTTGGTAACATTTTTGGTTGTGTACAGTAAACAAAATTGTTATTGATTAATATTTTGATTTCTGATTGCATTATGAATTTTCATTAAACAAAATTGTTATTGTTTGGATATTTACCTAACATTTTAACTTAAATAGCTGATATATACTGATTTTAACAAATTTTATGTCAATTTATTCACTACTAAATAATAAAATGGTTACCTATATAATGGTAACTAGAACAAAACAAGAATCCATCTTAGAAAATCATGTATAATAAACAATTAAATATTAACTATAAAATAAAAAGAAAATGCCTCATTGATTATACAATAATAGTAATCAAAAACCATTACAGAAAAGAAATACAAATATAATAAATAAGTAACCAAATAGTTATATAACAGTAACCATAACATGTTTTAATGGTAACCACAACACATAATAACCTGAGTATCCAGCATCATGTAATGAATGTGATATTGTTTGTTTAGGCAACCCAAGTATACTCTGACATGTACATTTCACAATTGATATATGTCCTGAAACAAGCTTGTAACTCTCTGGTTACTATAAAAACAATAGTTGGTTACCTTTTTATACATATTTGGTTACCAACTGTACATATCAAACAATTTAGCAAACACAACTTAAAAGAAACAAATACCAACCAACAAACAATGTTACTTTCATTACTGCTAAAATTCTCAAATATGTATTCCCATCTATATAAGATCCAATAAACATCACTAACTCATAACCCATACAAAAATATTGTGTATATCCCAAAAAAAAATACAAACTCAAATCATAAATACAAAACAACGAGATCCGAACTAATCAAAATCTGGAACAAATCTTCCTGGAAATTCTTTTTCAGACTCATATCCCTCCAACTGTTTGTTCCTTACATGCATATACAGGTTTGTGCATAACTTCTTCCGATACTGCGCAATGGGGAATGGAATATATAGGAATTTCATCAACTTTCTAATGAATAACATGCTCAGCGAAACATATCGTGAACATCTCGCAATCACTACATACACAAAAAATATATAACAAATATCAAAACTAAAATCAACCTATATGTAATAATTAAAAAAATGTAAACAATGTAACCCTTACCCCTCGACTTGTTCAGGAACCGCCTCTGCAAATTCCAACTCAATTATATCATCTTCCTCCTTGTTGCGAAACGGTTCACTGCTAAAGTCAATGTCAGACCTATCCCTCCAAAAACCACTCTTGCGCAATAAAGTGGGGAGAATGAATATGTATAGCTCACAAACATCCATAATTTTTGTTTGCATAGATTTCTTTTTTGGCCGAAAAGAATTATAAACAGTTAGACGTCTACGGTGCACATCAAATGTCAACAAAACCAATGTTCTGGTGATGACATATGAATGGGGAATAACACGTAGTCAACATTTCTCCATGGTGTGTTGACATTCATAAACAGCCCATGGATGTATTCATCAACATCACTATCCACAGACAAAACACTCTTATCTTCATTTTTACTGGTATACTCCTCAAAAAGAGCGGTTATCTTATTATGAAACCAACAGTCCGTAGTCGTTGCCCTTATATGAACACTGTCGGAATGTCTGGCCAATTTATGGAAATAATAAAATGCAACATTGATGTGCTGAACCATAAAAAAACATATATTATTACACAGTTGCTGAAAAATGTAAGTATGTAATGAATGTAACCAACTCTGTTAACACTAGTTACTACCCCAACTAAAAAATGTAACCATATCTAGAAAAACATAATTATTTAAAAAAAGAACTCACATCGTCGTCTAACCGTTCTCCAGGAGTCTTCAATTTATAGAATCACATTTTTGATGATATTGGGACAGACCCAAATAAAAAAGCATGTTCAATATTATTATTCTTTCCAGGGAATTTGTCGGTCCTTCAATAAAAAAGTATATTAGTATACACATTAACATTAACAGTTTTCGTATTAGCATACAATACCCATAATCAGACTTGAACAGTCAATAATTAACAAACTAATCAACAACTTAATTGTAAACAGTAACCAAAACAGTAACCAATACATAACAAAACAGTAACCAAAATATAAAATAGTAGTAACCATAAAATAATTTAATAGTAGCCAAAACAACAACATTATCTACTCAATAATAATTTTAAACAACATGAATGTACTAAAGAAAAACCTTGTAATCAATCAAAATATAATATAAAGTAACAAACACTTTACTTCAATGGAACATTAACATTAAACAAATATTTCATAATAGTAACCAAAATATAATATATTAATAACCAAAACATAATATGACAGTAACCAAAATATCATATGACAGTAAATAAAACAGAGATATAATGTAATCAAAAACAATTTAACCAACATGCATATACCTAACAATTACATAGTAACCAACATATAATATGATATTGACCAAAAAATTATTTTGTGAAAACAAAAATGGTATCCAACTTATAATTTAACAGTGACCATAACATGATAAAGCAGTAACCAAAACATAAAATAATAGTAACCATAACAATTATTTAATATTAACCATATGTTTCCACGAAAAAAAAACAAATTGACTTGTTTGATAAAAAAAACTATAGCATTCTTAACAATAAAAAACAAACTTTTTCCTGTTGTTTAGACCAATTTTGAACCATTGTTCAAACAATGCCTCTTCAAACTTTGATGGCATTTTCATGCATACTTTCGGAAATGCTAAACGAAATAAAAACGTTTGACTAGCACCTACGGCGGTAGACGATGAACCAGCCGATCCAAACATTGAAGTATATGGAGACCGCAAAACGGCACTCTTTGCATGTTCACGTACAGGTCTACCACTGGTTTTATGAATACTCTTCTCCAACTCATCACATTGAATTATGTCCTGTGTCGTCAAAATCATCTGATCAAGGACAGACTTGTTTTCTGCCTCATATTTATTAACCTGTTTATATTGACATAAAGGTATTTTAAACATAAACACTTGCAGTTAACAACTATATGCAATAAAAAAATGAATGAACAATAATCGACATATTAAAGTGAACATATTATAATAGTAGCTAAAACAAAATAAATTACTAATCAAATTATAATATAAGAGTAATCAACACACAATGTAATAGTAACCAACCAATATTATGATAGCGAACATAATATATATAATAGTAACCATATCACAATGTAACAGTAACCAGAATCAATAACATGTAAAAAGAAGGATGGCATGACAATTATAACACTAACCTCAACAGGAACATACACAACAATCTCTTTTCCAGTGCATTGGCTTAATATGTCAAACGATGGCATGTCACTATTCTTGCCAATCTGTGCAAAATAAAAAACAACCAATTAATCATTAAATAAAAACATATAACACAACAAAACAAACAAATATGTCTAACCTTGACATTTTCTACATCATCATTAATTTTAATTTCATGATGTTCTTCAACCACACCGTCACGATCAACTTCATTACCAATGTCAATTTCATTCTCATCCTCTTCTCAACAAAATTCAACACATCATCACCATCATTATTCTTATTTAGTTTTGAACCATCATCAACATCCTCATCAACATCCGGGTCTTCGCACTCTTTAACAACTTCATCATCTTTAACAACTTCATCAACCATAACAACATCTTTAAACTCTTTAACAACTTCAGTTTCAAACACGTCATTCTTCTTATCGACTTTCAACCCATCATCACCAACTTCATTATCATCATTATTGTTACATTTAGAAATATCATCATCATCATCAACAACATCATCAGATACATCAACTTCATCATCATCATCATCATCAACATCATCATCATCATCGCCATCATCAGAATCAGAATCATCATCAACTCGTTTGCTCCCAACATCTTTGATGCCGCGTAACTCATCTCTAATAATGGACCTAAAGTCCCTACACAACTGAACATGTAAAACATGCATATCATCCTTAATAACAGCCCGCAATTTTACAATGTCTTTCTTAATTTCAGACACTTTCTTCTCCAACGGCCTAAACCGTGCATCAATTGCATCTTTAACTTCAGATATACCAAATCCAATGTTGTCAGCCTTTCCTTTTTTTTCAACCTTCTTATCAGCATCCTTCCCATTGAAAAATTGTAGACCGCCTAAATCAAGCCGATCCTTCTCCTCGGATGTGGGAAACAAACTTTTTATCCTCAACTGAAAAACATTAAGTACAATTAGTATAACATCTAACAAACATTGTACAAATACAGTAAAAAAATAGTAAATAAAGAATCATAAAACATAATTAGTAACCAACTACATATGTACAGGTAACCAAATGTACATAAATCAGTAACCAAATCATTGAATAAATGTAGCCAATATATGTATAACAGGATAACCAACAAAATTGTTATAAGAAACATGAGGCTAATTTAATTAATAACCAAATGTGTATATTCAGGTAACAAAATACACTGTTATTATTAACATACACATAAATAATAAGTAAGCAAATGAGTATATTAAGGTAACTAACTACATTGTTAACAGTAAAATTCACAAAATATAATCAGTGGGAACTAAATATATAACTAAAGATAACCAATTATATTCTTAATAGTAAACTTCATACCTGTCCGGAACAAAATACTAAATCATTCAACTTGCCATTCGTAGGGGGCTTCACTAGCTCCTTCCATCTAAATAACCGGACATCCGACGGATACTCATCATTGCATATGCCCCGAGTTTTGAATGTCGGAATGGTTTCAAACATAAACACTTAGAATACATAAGGTAGCCCATTCAACTTGTACAATTTTGTATAATAATCCTTGTAGAAATTATATATTGATCCCTACTAAGGTATTTATAAAAATGCACGCTCCCCGAAGGGCATCTAAAAGGTGTGCGCCTTAGTAGGTCCTATATTAGCTCCGGAACTAAACATAAATACTAACGGGTTCTATACATAGTCGGACTGAGGATTTCAAAAACCTTTTCTCAATATTATCGATATTCTAAACAATACTTTCCCACAGTTCAAAATCATATAATCTCATTTCACAGTTCAAAAATAAATACTTGATCCGAATTTTGAAATACAAGAACATAACATTTAATTTAATGGAAGCCTTAAATAAAATATAACGAATTTTGAAACCATATATTTAGGCATCCGAGTAATTACTAAGGCATACATAAAAATAAACGATAATTTTAAAAACACTAAATAGTTCGGAAAGCCACTTACCTCGATATTGCGAAACACAAAATTAAAACGAACAAATCCTAAATATAAAATTAGGACAAATAAAATTATTAGGATACAATACTATAACTTACTCATACTCTTAACTCAAATCTTTTATGCATTAATCTTAATTTAGTTCAATTTGCAAATAATCACAATAATAGATCTTTTAAGAATTTATGAAATTTATAAGTTTTGGTGTTAGAAATATAAAATTTAAGATCAAAATAATAATAATATTAGCTAAATAATAAATCTGTTACTAGTTTAAAGTTCATGATTTCTTTTTAATATATAAATACTACTAATAAGCTACTAGCAATTCACATATGATATAAAAGTAATTATGCCTACTGACTTAGATGATATACATACTTACATGTGTTTCCTGACTCAAATAATTAGTCTATTATTAAGGTACAAAACCCCACACTAATTATACAATTAAACTCACACCACACTGATGCATACTACACATGAACTCATATATATAATATATACAAACCGTAACGAACATACACGTGTATATATTATATACATAACTTAAATACACAAAATCATGTACTAATATATATATATATATATATATATATATATAGTTTGAAATCTATATTATTTATACAGAAAACACATATCTAATAGTATGTTTATGCTTTTTTTTTTTCTTCTTTTTAAAAAAAAAAATTATAAACATGTTCTAAAATATACCATACATACATAACATGAGTATCAACTCTTAATTGAAAAGGAAGGGTTTAGGTTTACCTTTGAGTTTTTTTTTTTCCTTCTTCTCTACTCTCCAGTAGTTCCAAAGCCAATAATTGTTTACGTTCTTTTCTCTCTTTAGTTGTTTATATATATGCAATTCCTTTGCAAAATAGGGTATCACGTAAAAGAGTCCTTTTAAAATTTAACAATGTTGTTATAACTTATCTTAATCCTTATAGGTTTTAGATATGTATAAATAATTATCAGTTACACTTCTATTATCTAATTATATTATTATTATTATTATTATTATTATTTTAAAAAAAAAGGGTATTACAGTACTCTTCACAGAGTTCCCAAGCAAATCCGCAAAATCTTGAAACTCCATCTCGTTTTCACTTGCAACAAATTGGGAAATGGCAACTAAGAAGAGGTTTCCGCATAAATATTTTGACAGTGGAGGAATTGTTCTTTCCCGCATATTCACCGCTTGAAAAATTATAAACTCCCTTGAGTGTCCGTGTTTGGCTGCATTATTTACATCAGCAAACGCCTTGCATATGATTCCAAATACCGACTGCACCCTTGAGGCCTTGCCTCTAATTCTTGAAATCGCCTCCTTGTTGAAGTAAAATAACTTTGTGACAACCTTATGGAATTCAGCATTTTCTTTTGACCTTGGAAATCCTAAAGGAAGTCTAGGTAAACCTCTTCCAGGGAAAAACAACCCCGACGCAAAGCTAGGGGAGATTGGATCAGTGCCCAATCTCCCCCAGCTTGCAGTACTAGCCCAACCTTTAATAAAAGCGCTGATAGTTGACATATCGGCCACCCTATGTGACATGCATACCCCAATTGCTAAACCGCTGCAATCAAGAGTGTTGACTTGGACATCAAGCAATGGATCCGTGATTTCATCCGCTGCACCTAATGGACTTGGAAGGAAATTATTAAGCAACTCGGCTTTCAAATTCACCCCTTGCTCGAGAAGATCAGCGAGCCCAATATCCACTTTGGCTTGCACAAATTCAGCACCTTGGTCACTACAATCAACCGAGTGACTGTCTTTCATGTATCTTCCCGCTAGAGGGTAGAATTTGGTTAAGGTCTCGGCTAGAGATATTTTCAAATGAGAGGAACATTCATTATTGGGACCATTAGCTGCAGGGTAATAGAGAATGAGAGGAACATTTATTATTGGGGCTATCTCATCTACTAGGGATATCTTGTAGTTCTTAAAGTTTGGGGGAGTAGGACTAGTTGGTTTTATGAACTCTTTGGATACGATTTGCACTTTCATTTTGCTTTTCTGGTTCTTTCATTAAATTGTTATGCTTATATTTATAGAAGAAACGGGGTATGGAAGACTAATTATTGGTGGAACATAAAGGATAGATAACACACACACAAAGACACACACATATATACTCTTCCTTTTAGAATTATGATATTATTATTAATTTTTAAAATATATATCTTCAAACTTAAATTTTGTTAATTAATTATATAATAGAATACGACTTAAATACTACGTTTAGAATTTTAGATTTCCACTCAAATTTGATGTCTGATTAAAAATACATATATAAATACGAAGGATTGATTATAACAACTAAATATTAAATTTTGAAATTATATAAAAACTTAATATTAAATTAAAAATAACAAAAGAGTCACATTAGTAACACTCAATATGTGATATGTAGTCATTTATTTTTAAGCAAAAATTATAGTCATTCTAATAATAGTAGTAAGTCAATTTAAAATTCAAAAAATATATTTTATAATCACTATATAAAATAAATTAAAATTTTAAAATAATTTTATTTAAAAAACAACTCATGCTTCGTAAGGGACAGTTAACTAGTATATAGAAATAATAAATTGTATATTTTAGTAGTACTTTTTAAATTATTTATAATATTAATTATTGTATTAATTTAATTTAAATTTATTTATGTCAATTTTAAATTTAATAATGTGTAGAATTAATTTTAAAAAAATTATAACATATGATTATATATTTTGAAACGAAAAAATATTTATTTTTTACTTTGGTTGAAGAGTATCATTTCATTTTTATTCTGATCGCTGCATATGTGATATCACCTACCTCATTATATACCTGATGTAGATTTGCACAGTCCTATTTATAAATGTACTTGTATATAAATATAGGATCTGGTTAGGGTGAAGCTGACACTAACTTTATCTTAGTAAGTTCTATAGTTTTTTATTATATTGGTTATAGAAAATGTTGCATTAATAAATTTTACGGTGAAATTTTGCCAACTTCACCTTAACTGAATCTATAAAAAGTCAAATATGCCAAATTATGATCAAATACAATAAAAATATAAATTTTGGTCATGTGTAACGCATCGCGCACGTATGTCTATTTTCTAGAGTAATAAATTTATATGATCTCTAATTAAAATCCATGGTACTTACTTATTATTTCTGTTGGAGTATAATATTAACAGCAACCCACATGGTTCCACCATTTGTCAAAATCCATCAGTAGCAGCCATGTCAAATGTCATTAGTTGTGTGCTGAAGATTTGCTATAAAAGGAGCTTACATGCTCCGAATGAAATCATCTCATCATCTCTCAGCTTGTATATCATATAGCTGATATTATATAGCAGAAAAATAGTTCATTTGAGTTATAGAAAAAAGTAAGGAATAGAGAAAATAATTACTAATATTATTTTCTCTAATTTGTATAATATTTTCATAGTAGATTTCTGAGATCTCTCCCCGTGGTTTTTTTCCAAATGGGTTTCCACGTAAAAATTCTGGTGTTATTATTTTATTTCCACGTATAATTATTTTATTCCATATTAACAAGCAGTAAAGAGCTACATATCCTCCACCGTTAAACGTCTTTTCGGCTCGTTATTCGGTGATTTGGCGAGCGGTCAGAATTTGGCGTTAACATTGACGCTAGAAGGAGTGCCTTTAGTATATGATAATTTTCAATCATACATTACTTTTCTGATAAAAAATAATGGTGTCCAGCAAGACAAAGAAAGCGTCGGCACGAGATAAATTAACGGCCAGCCTTTCTTAACCTAGAGGCTCGGTCAAGGATAGGCTCGGACCATCTAAAAGCATCTCGGACAGGCTAGGCCTCCAAAACCAGTCGGTGGGCGCAACCGATCCTCGAACAACAATTGTGAGAAGATAATTATTCTCAACCACACGAAGAACGAGGGGCCATGACAATGGTGTCGATGACCAGAACTCTAGGCAGGATCAAGGTCGAGACAAGAGGGAGTTGATCCTGACCAGAAAGGTGCAGTAGAATAAAGACGCTATGGAGGTCCTACGCCTTTAGCAAGTAGAGCTAGATAAGCAATTGACATCGTTGCTACACGAAGAAGAAGTTTTCTCTAGTGATCATCAACGCCAAGAGGATCCTCCAGGAGACCGATCCAGGACACACCGTCCGGACGGTTCCCGTCGGGAGAACAGCAGGCCAAAGAGTCGTACCCCAGTCCGCGGTAGGCACCGAAGTCGCTCGCAGTACATCAGCACCGAAGCTGCTCATAGGACATTAGCAAGCCGAAGAGCCGCACCCCAATCCATGGCAGGCACCGAAGCCGTTCGCAGGACCTGAGCGGGTCGAGGAGCCGCTCCCCAATCCGCTACAGGCACCAAAGCCCCTCGCAGGACTTGAGCAGGTCAAGAAGCTGCTCTCCAATCCGCAGGAGGCACAATAGCCGCTCACAGGACAATAACAGGCCAATGAGCAGCACGTCAGACCGAGGCAGGCGTCAAAGTCGCTCCAGGAATAATTTAAGAATCAGACCCGAGACGATTCTTCTGGAGAGTGGGACCGATGCCCTAGCCAGAAGATTGGAGGAAGTGGAACAAAGGCTAGCGGCGGCCGATCAGTCAGTTGAGTTGTCGAACAGCACCAGATCGCCTTTTACCCTGGAGATTAAGCGAGTAAAAGCTGATATGTCCAAAAAAATGTCGTCGTTAGAGATATATGATGGCACTGGTGATCCCTATGATCACACACACGTTTATAATTAGATTATGGACTATTATGATCATCCCAAAGCCGCCAAATATCACATGTTCGTTACTACACTGAAGTATGTGGCTCGAGAATGGATGGCATCTCTCAGTCCGAACTCGATGAGTTCGTGGGAACAGCTGTGTGATAAATTCCATGCACGGTTCGGAAGCAATAACCGAAGGGAAAAGCTGACGATGTCATTGATGCAAATCAAAAAACGTTCCGAAGAAAGCCTCGGCCAATATGTGAAGAGGTTCAGGGAAGCAGTCGGCACGGTGACCGACCTAAATGTGCAGCAGGCTGTAGGGTTCTTTACCACTAGATTGGACATTGCAAAATCTAAGAAGTTGGTCAAGGATCTTATTCTTAATCCACCCGAAGACTTGTCAGAGGCTTATAGCAGGGCCGATGGATTTATCACTCTCGAGGAGGCTATTGGGAGCCTAAAGTCGCAGGCACGTGCAGAAGATAAACTGAAGGATCGGGATCGGAACAATACGCCTAGGTCGGATAACCAGTCAAGGTGAAGTTTTAATGGGGGAGGTTGGGGAGGAGGCAGGCCACCCTTCCCAAACAAAAACGTTAATAAAGTTTACACCCCCTGAACACTGATCAGGCCAAAATATTAGAAGAAATTCGAAATAAGCCTGGCTTCAAACCTTACCAAACGAGCACAAAGTCTTATAGGGGAAATCATAGCCGGTACTGCACCTATCGCCAGACTTCGGGACATTCTACATAAGACTGTTACACTCTAAAAGACCTGACTGAGAAGAATGTGCAGTCTGGGGAGTTGGTTCAGTATGTCGCGGGGCGAGGGGTTTTAGAAAGGACAACCACTAGTAATACTACTCAGCAGAACCCGAATTCCCAAACTGATCCAGTCCCGATGGTTCGGGGAGTTGTGGATGTGATAACAGGCGGATCGTCAAGGAAGGTGCTCGAAAAGAAAAGGCAGGATATGTTGGATTCGATCATGTCAATATCTGAACAACCAGTTCAGAAGGATCGACCTTATTCGGGCAATATGATATCATTCACGGATGAAGATTATCCCTCGGAGTCGATTGAGTCGCATGAGGGAGCTCTGGCCATTACTGCCCAAGTAGGGATCATGGATATGAGGCTAATCATGATCGATAACGGCTCTTCGGTCGACATACTATATGCTCACGCCTATCAAAGGTTGGATTTGGGAGGAAAAAAGATGGAGGTCGGATAAGAACCCCCGCTGTATGGGTTCAGAAATGATCCCGTTCGGGTGGCGGGGATTATCGAGTTGCCAGTTATCTTCAGAATGGGTCCTCAACAGGTAGAGGTCAATGTCAGGTTCTTTGTGGTATATGTGGATTCGGCTTATAACGCTATTTTGGGAAGACCGACGTTGATGGCACTGCAGGCCGTAACCTCTATCCCACACTTCAAGATAAAGTTCCCTACGGGAAATGGGGTCGGGGAGGTGAAGGGTGATTTGGATTTGGCTCGAAGGTGTTATAGGACTTCATTGATATCTTCAGCTGTGGGTAGGTGTAAACAGAAGCAGACCATGGCGATTGAGATTGAACCTTTCACTGAGGGGAACACGGAACCGCTTGCTCTGCCAGCCGAAAAGACTGAAGATATTGAGTTAGTTTCAAGAAAAAAGGAAAAGACAATAAAAATTGGTTCCGATATGCAGGAGCCCTTCAAGACGGGGATGATTGATTTGCTTCGGGTCTACGCCGATATCTTTGCCTGGGAGCCCAGTGATATGCCAGTGATCGACGAGTCTGTTGCAGTTCACAAACTGTGTGTAGACCCGATGAAGAAGCCAGTTCGCCAAAAACGGAGGATTTTTTCCCCAGAAAGGCAGAAAATTATTGACGAAGAGATAACAAAATTGCTGGATGCGGATTTTATTTTTGAGATTGATTATCCGGAGTGGCTAGCGAATGTGGTGCTTATTCAGAAGCATAACGACAAGTGGAGGGTATGCATCGATTACACTGATTTGAACAAAGCATGTCCAAAGGATTTTTATCCCTTGCCACATATTGATCAGTTGATCGATGCAACTTTGGGATTTGTGATGCTAACTTTATGGATGCCTTTTTGGGGTATTATTAGATTTCAATGTGCAAGGAGGATATCCCGAAAACGGCTTTCATCACTCATCGGGCTATTTATGCATATAAGAAGATGACTTTTGGGTTGCTTAATGCTGGGGCCACATATCAGCGGATGATGAACTACGTTTTTAGAAAGCAGTTGGGGAGGAACATGGAAGTCTACGTGGATGACATGATCGTCAAAAGCTCTTCTGTGCAAGGCTACTTGGACGATTTAGAAGATTATTTTCAAACCATTAGGGAACATAATATTCGGTTGAACTCTACCAAGTGTACCTTTGGCCTCGGGTCGGGAAAATTTCTGGGGTATATGGTAAGAAAGAGGGGAATTGAAGCGAATCCTGAAAAGATCAAAGCTATCATGGATATGAAGTCACCGAAGTCGTTTAAAGATGTACAGAGTCTAACGGGTCGGATTGCAGCGCTTCGGAGGTTCATGTTGAAATCGGCGGAAAGATGTCTACCTTTCTTCGATACTTTGAAAGGTCCAAAGAACGAGAAGACTTTTTAGTGGAATTCAGAATGTGAGGATGCCTTCCAAGGGATCAAAAAATACTTATCCCCTGCGTCGTTGGTGATGAAGCCGGTCCCTTCGGAAGCTCTATACTTATACTTGGCTGCCAGCTCGTTAGCGGTCGGGGCTATTTTGATTCGGGAATCGGGTGGAAAACAGTTCCCTATTTATTATGTTAGTCATGCCCTTCGGGATGCAGAGACGATGTATCCAAACCTGGAGAAGTTTGCCTATGCGTTGATCATTGCGAGCAGGAAGCTTCGGCATTACTTTCAAGGTCGGTTGATAGTGGTGTATACGAATCAGCCCCTGAAGAAGGTGTTACACAAACCAGATATCTCGGGGTGGCTTGCTGCGTGGGCTATGGAATTAACCCAGTTCCATTTCGAGTACTATCCTCGGACGGCGGTAAAAGGTCAGGCTTTGGTCGACTTTGTGGTGGAATATTTGTTTTCCGAAGATGATTCAATTATTGAGCCAGGGGTAGTGGGTTCTATTTATGACATTCGGTCGGTTCAGACATCTTGGACATTGTATGGGGATGGGTCTTCAACCTTGGATTGTAGTGAAGCAGGGGTGATTTTGACAAGTCCAGAGAGATTCAGAGTTCAACAAGCTATCCAGTTCGGGTTTCAGGCGACCAACAACGAGGCTGAGTATAAAGCGATTCTGGCAGGGCTTCGGTTGGCGAGGAGTCTAGAGGTTCAGAGACTGATTATTTTTAGCGATTCCCAATTGGTGGTCAAGCATATATCGGGAGAATATGAAGCTCGGGGGGCAAGGATGTCCAAGTATCTGGTAGAGGTTAAGGACCGGTTGCATTACTTTAGTTGGTTTATTTTTCAAGGGGTGGATCAGCCCGTTAATATGATTACTGATGCATTGTCTAAGTTAGCTGCTTCGGATATGGGTACTTTCAGTGGATCAGTTTATCTGGAAGTTTTGGATTCGCCAAGTATTCAGATGTCCGAGGTATTGGTCATGGAACATTCAGATTGTTGGTTGACGGTGTTTTACCTTCGGATCGATTGTTGGTAAAGAAAATAAAGTATATGAGCTCTAATTTTGTGCTGATCGATGGGGATTTGTATAGGCGTGCGTACTCTTCACCCTTACTGAAGTGCTTAGTCCCATCCGAAGCGGAGTAGTCCTTCGGAAAGTTCACGAAAGGATTTGTGGCGATCATATGGGGGCCAAGTTACTAGCATATAAGGTACTTCGACATGGTTATTATTGGCGTAATATTTTCAAAGAAGCTAAGGAATATGTTCAGAAATGTCCCAAGTGCCAATTTAACAGCCTAGTTCCTCATTAGCCCCTGAAGAACTCTTCTCTGTTTTGTCCCCAATTCCGTTTGCAGTTTGGGGGGTTGATATCTTAGGACCGTTGCCAAAGGCGAAGGGTCAAGTTAGCTTTGTGATAGTTGCTATTGATTACATGACTAAGTGGGTAGAGGCTAAATCCCTTCGGGCAATCACAGAGCAAGAATGTTTAAAGTTCTTTAAAGAGTTTGTAGTATTTCGATTTGGCATCCCTGTGGTGTTGGTGTTAGACAATGGTCGACAGTTCGTGGGCGCTAAATTTGAGGAGTTTCTGACTGATTTGAATATTCAACATCGGAGGACTTCAGTTGCACATCCTCAATCGAATGGGCAAGTAGAAGTAACAAATCGGACCCTACTCAATGGAATCAAAAGAAGATTAGATGAAGCCAAGGGTTGGTGACCTGAAGAATTACTCAGTGTCCTATAGGCTTATCGAACTACACCTCGAACGACGACATGAGATTCTCCTTTTCAGTTAGCATATGGTACCGATGCCCTTATTCCAGTAGAGATTGGGTTCCCTTCTCTTTGGGTCAGCCAATATAAAGAATTGTATAACGATGATGGCCTTAAGCTTAATTTGGATTTGCTAGATGAGGTACGGGATTCAACGATAATAAGATTGGATATCTATTAACGTCGAACGGCTCAACATTATAATCGAGGTGTTAAGCAAAGAAGGTTTGAGGTTGGTGATTTGGTTCTTCGGGAAGCCTAGGCTTCTACTCCTCTAAACACAGGGAAATTTATGTCTAATTGGGAAGGTCCTTACGAAGTTATTGGAGTGCCAAAGCCAGGTACTTACCGGCTTCGAGCAATGGATGGATCGGAGATAAAAAATACTTGGCACGCTGGAAGGCTTCGGAAGTACTACCAATAAGATCGATGATCGGGGACGTCAGGAGGATCAAATACCTACTAATATTTATCCGAAGAAATACGACACCTCTTGTTTTGCTCGCATAGTTTCCTCTATTATATGAATTGTTTTGTTAAGTTCTATCTATATCTTTGGTTGTGATAAGGTTGGTTATCCACGGTCGGTGGTGATAAGGTTATCTATCTATCTCTCTATAGTGGTAAGGTCAGTTATTTTTCTATCTTAAAATTGAACAAATGAATGGGGGATCAATATTAGGAGCCAGAAGTTTTCGTCCATCGTATGATGTTTGGGTGTGACAGTTCATCTTCAGCAGCTATAAATATTTTGATGATACAGATTTTTGTACTCTCTCATTTTAAATTCCTTACAATAAGAGAGTGGGGGCAATGTTGGAGTATAATATTAACAGCAGCCCATATAGTTCCACCATTTGTCAAAATCCATCAGCAGCAGCCATGTCAAATGTCATTAGTTGTGTGCTGAAGATTTGCTATAAAAGGAGTTTACATGTTCCGAATGAAATTCATCTCATCATCTCTGAGCTTGTATATCATATAGCTTATATTATATAGTAGAAAAATAGTTTATTTGAGTTATAGAAAAAAGTAAGGAATAGAGAAAATAATTACTAATATTATTTTTTCTAATTTGTATAATATTTTCATAGTAGATTTCTGAGATCTCTCCCCGTGGTTTTTTCTCAAATGTGTTTCCACGTAAAAATTCTGGTGTTATTATTTTATTTCCACGTATAATTATTTTATTCCATATTAACAAGCAGTAAACAGCTACATATAATCCAATGTTAAACGTCTTTTCGGCTTGTTATTCGGTGATTTAGCGAGCGGTCAGAATTTGCCGTTAACAATTTCATATAGGTTTATTTTTAATAAATTTATTTATAACACCAATAAAATTTTAAGGTTGTTCATAAGATCAACAAGAACAAGAAAATGTTGTAAGATTGACTCAAATCAAAACATGAATTCTAGAATCAATTATTGCTTAATAAACGACCCAAGCAATA
Organism: Aralia elata; assembly: GCA_034770075.1. NCBI lineage: Eukaryota > Viridiplantae > Streptophyta > Magnoliopsida > Apiales > Araliaceae > Aralia > Aralia elata. The sequence continues at coordinate 39,668,082 of CM068381.1, read as the reverse complement.
ATACAAGAATTGTCATTGCATTCGTATATGATTAAGACTGGAGTTGATTGTAAGACGAACATATAATTACTTGGGAAAATACAAAGAATTGTTTAGCTTGGTAGCCGTCCCGTGAGTCAAATACAAGTGGCCAGCCTAACATTGGGGGGGGGGGGGTTGTACTACAGATAATGTCGTAAAATAAACTAAACAGTGTAGGCTCGATTCGTATTCGTTCGACTAAAAATTCGATTCGAGCTCGACTCGAAATATAAATGATTAAATAGGAGCAAATTTTAAAGTTCGATAAATTACATGAACCTCTTCAAATTGTAATTTTGATCAAATTCACTCGAAAAGTTTAAACTGCTCGGGCTCGATTCGAGATCGTGCTGGGCTCAATAGGTAAACAAACCTCAATCAAAACTTCTTTCATACTCGATAAATTTTATAAACTAAATCTGAATAACTCAATATGCGACTTGACTTTATTCATTTACACCACATGTACTTGAAGAATACAAAGAATTGTTTAGCTAGGTAGCTGCCTCGGTGATTTAAATACAATTTCCATCTTCAAAACTAACAAAAATAAAATAATACTCCCTTTTGTCACAAAAAGATGACTAAAAGATACAAAAGTATATAAATTAAAGAGTAAGAATGTTATTAAGTAGGGTCAATTAATATATATGAAAAAAGGTATGCATCACTTTATTTAATTATGTAAGGTCACTAAAGATAAATTTAAAATTATTTTACTCTTTTTTCTCTACTTTATATATTTCTTAATTTGTATAAAAAAAGTATTTACGTCATCTTTTTGAAAACGAAGGGAGTAGTTAATAGTGGAGCACAAAACCATAAAACATAAACTTAAATCTTTGTAGTAATTGTGGTATGTGTGTGTGTGTGTGTTCGAAGTGTTTCCCTGATAGGTGCATAATATCTGATTATTTTTATTCCTTTATGCTTAGTTTAGTTGCATGTTATCTGTCCTATGAGCTGATTTAAGTATTTATTGATTTATTGAAGAATTTGATGTGATTCTGTAAAAATGTAGTTTAATGATGATTTTTATGTTGTTTTGCAGAATACTCTACGATCGTTAGGTGAGAGGTCTACATTTGTAGTGTTATAGTGGTAGCCTGATAGCTCTACGATCGTAGGAAGGTTAAGGCAGAGTCACGCGATGATTTGATTTAGTACTCTACGTTCGTAGAGTGGGAGCTCTATGCTTGGGTGGCTCTGAACTCTACGATGGTGCTGTCAACTCGACGATTGTCCCAAGTTTACTCTACGTTTGACGAGAGAACTCTACGATGGTCGAGACCTAGTACTCTGCGATTCCGAGAGAAGTTTGACTCTGCGATGACATGTCTACACTATGATTGATGAAGGAGTACTACTCTACGATGTTGGTCGACTTTGCAAATTTCCTATTCTGAGTAGGATTTGGAGTATTGGAGTGCTAGAGTTCGATTCCTAACATGATTTGGAGATAGAATTATACATCAAGATGGAAAGTATTTCTGATTATGGGAAGTAGAATCTGATATGGAATCTGAGTTGCAGTTAAATATGAGAACTGATGCTGAATTAGAAAAGGAAACGGAGGAAGACTTGGATTTGGAAATAAAATCTAATTTGATAAGGAAGTTACTTAAAGTTGGATTTCAGAGATTGACAAGGATTTAAAATCTTACCATATCTACAGATTGAAGACTTCCGAAGTAGAGTTAGATTATAATTCTTCTAGGCTTTAGAGATTTATCTATAAATACTTGTTACTTGTAATCAATTGAGATCATCCAATACAATTCAACATCCATTATTCCTGATCTTAGATTATACTTTATTTAGCATGCTAGCTTAGTTATTTTATTCAGTTCTGAAGGGATGTGGAACCATATTTACAGTTAATATAATAATTGAGTTATATTATTGACTCCTTCGTGTGTGAAATTTATTTTGATAATCCGGTTGAATTTCTTATATGATTTTCAGTTTACTAATTTAGTTTCTGCAGGATTAAATTGGTGAATTGTTATCATCTGCTAGATTAAGGTATAATATTAAGCAAACGATGTTATATCTGATCACATGTAGTACTTAGTAATATTTGATTGTGGACAAGCTTTTGGGTATTAATTATTAAGATTATAAGAAGGCAAGTTAAATAATTCCTGATAGTGTGATTGTTGCTTGGAACAACCTAATTCTCTAATTCTTAATGCTTCTGTCATATTAAATCTAAACTGATAGTTTTGGGTTATATAACAGTTAGAGTTTAGTGGGGGCGATTGTCACATTAGATTTAAAACATAAGGAGAATTTTGGATAATTGAGCGATTGCTGATCATCTAGGGTTGTTAGTTTCATTGAAGGAAGAGATAATATTAACTTGATCATTCTATTACTATAAATTGGTGAAACTGTACTGAAGAACTGAAACTTTTACATATTTAATAATCTTTATTAATTTAATTCTGTTTTCCTTTGTTAATTACAATTGATTCCAAAACCCCCCTATCTTTATTTCTTGTTTATAGTTAGAAACATTAAAATAAATTTAAAATAATATCAATTCTCTGTGGGATCGATCCTTACTTACTACTGTGCTAGTTATTTGAATTCGTATAGTGCAAGTGAAGTTAATTTTGGACAGGATTACATCGTTAGAGACTTTCACAATTAGTGCAACATCTTTTGTCCATGAACTAAATTTGGTGCTTTGTTCATGGATACAAGTATTTGTATCCATTATCAAGATTAAAAAGTTGTTTTTAGTTTCTATATATCTATATAAAAGCATTGCTAATCCATTCCCACAGCTGGACAATATACTTGTCTCTGTCACAGTATCTTCAACAATTAGGCAAATTAGTGTCCTCAAAAGAGTAACGAACAAGAGAATCCACAATATATACTTGCTTCTAGCCTAAAGCCTAATTAGAATGTAAAATCAATCTATTAATATAGAGCACTCAAATTATTGATGCAATATTGATATACATGAACAGAACACTAATATCAAGAGAATCCACAATATATACTTGCTTCTAGCCTAAAGCCTAATTAGAATGTAAAATCAATCTATTAATATAGAGCACTCAAATTATTGATGCAAAATTGATATACATGAACAGAACACTAATATTGCTACATCCTTCATGAGTAATGTTATAATGACAAACTATGATTACAAACAAGTAAATATAAAATAATGTGTTAAATTGTAACTAATTAATGCTTCACATTCAATGATTATAATCGATCACAATTATATACATTATTTTGTATCTCATTTTTGTACCTGATATGAAATCCATATGAAAATGAAGATTCATTTTATTATTACAATCACACACTAATACAGAGATAGTTCTATTTATTTGTATATGTAAACTGCTTACATTATAAGCTAATTATCAAACTAACTATATTACAAAATTACCATAAACATAACTACCATAAGCTAACGTACATGACTGGTGAGCTAAAGCTTTGCCACTGTCAATGTAATAACCCATATTTTTGTTAATAATTAAATATTAATTGATTTTATTTATAATAGTATAATTGAATTGGAAAAGGTAAGTTACTATTTGTTTTCCTTGTTTTGTTTGGATAGTTAAATTCTTTTAGTAGATAATTAAATAGTTGATTATATTAAAATTGAGTAGTCCATTAGGGTTTTGGTAACTCCCATATTGATTCCTATTTATATTTAAAGAGTGAAGATGTAACCCTAAGCCTATTTTAATTTGGTTAGTTAAATTCCCGCGTAGAATAATCATACGCACTACAGCTCATTAGAAAAATCATAATTAATTCATCCGATGTCAGAATTGAGTGAATCCAAAAGCTATTTCTTCAGTTTTTCGTTCTCTACAATTCTAAAGAGGAAAAAGAGTTATTTGACATCATATTCATGTCTGAAATTACTGGAAACCACAATTTGTTCTAATTCCCGCGATAATTTTTAACCCTAGTTTTAAAAATTCGTAACTCAGTCATATTAACTCCGAATCGAGTGATTCTTGAGCCTATTTTGTGTATCTTTTCGAGAGCTACAATTTTCATGAGACATGAAGAGATTTTGAAGACTCTAGAAGACCCAAAAGTCAGATTCTTTACTGCTGCGTATTGAAGAAAGGCGAACAAGGAAGGTAAATATTATTTCGTATTTTGATTTTAAGTTTAGTTATGAGAATTTTTAAATTAGTGATTATTTTTTTAATAAATTATAGACATGAAATTAGATATCATGATAATCAAAATGAGGAGATAAATTTATACAGAGGAATATTATTTGATAGAACGTAAACGTTAAAATCTAAAAATCAGTTTCTATATTTTTAGGTATATTGTGTGGGTTATATCTCTTAATCTGACCGTTGGATCGTTATAATTTTTGGATATGTTATACATATATAAGTAAGAATATGTTCACCAATTTTGAACCGTTAAAGATTAACGTATAATTTGTTATGAATTTTAAGAAGGGGCTGATTTAGAATTTTTGTAGCAGAATTTTCAGCAATAAGTTCTAATATTTAAAAATGTATAACTTAATGATTTTAAATCCGATTTGGATGATTCTTGAGGCTAAATTGGAGTATTTGAAGTCTAGTTTCTGTTAAAGCTAGTTAATTTGACAAATAAGTTTTGATTAATAGTGATAAGACCAGAATAGTGGACTGACGTCTTAAGAATAATTTGTCATATTGGGGTTTTAAGATTTCTTAAGCTTAGTTATTGATTTTTTTTTTAGTTTTGGAATATTAATAATGATCTAAGACAATAGTTAAAGGCATATTAAATGAGTTATAAATTATTTTGGAATTATTAGTTTGGATTATATTTAATTCGAGGCGAATATATTTAGGTGGTGATTAAGATTTCGTATTTGATATCATTGGCATTGGATGTTAACATTTTGTGGAGTGTGCTATAAGTGGTTTTGCGTATCAGGTACGGATTCCGTACTCCACTCCTTTGATTATTGTTATATTCTTTATATCTCGTGATATCTCGTCATTCGTTACCTTTTGCTTATATTTCTGTTGACGCTCTTGAATAGAAGTTTGATCTTCGACATCTTCACTTTATTTTATAATTTGAACTCTTTTCCTTCTTTTATAATTTAAAACATATTCCATATTTCTTCAGCGATACTCTCATCATGTTGATTTGTTTGTTTTTGCTAATTATTCAGAATTTGGTGCTAGCTTAATTGTTTCGTTTCTAATCAAATTCTTATTTTGCTTTGGTTTGATATAGATGTTCCAAACTTCATATTTTGTAATCTTTTGAATTTATTCTTCATGCATAAAATTTATTGATCTTTGTAGAGCGGTACATGTTGTTACTTTCTTTTGGAGACATTGTGTTTATGATTTGATTTGGTTCAACATGTACATTTAGAACCCTTTGTTGGTATTATGTTGCATGTGTTGTGACATTATATCTTTGTAGAATAAGCGATAGGGTATACCTGAGCTATAACCACCTGTGGGGGTACCACAGACATGTCCTCTTAGCACCGAGGCATGACACTTTCCGTGGCGGTGTGATCAGTCCACGGCGTCTCCGTTTTGGGCTCCGGAGGAAGTGGGCCATTTGGTGTTTTTGTTGTGGGAGGCGTATGGGTCGGCCCTAGTTTCTGTTCTGTTTTGCGGATTGGTGATGTTTGTGCTAGACATACCTTCCGATTTGCATGCATTTGGATTCACGGTCCAATGTGCATGTGATTTGTGTGTGTGGCAATATTTTGACTTGCCTGTGTGGCAAGACATATTTGTGTTTTGTTTTGAGCTCGGTATGAAATAATCACTTAGCCACCTTGTTTCAACCTCCTGTTCGTTTCGTTAATTCTATTGATTCAGACATGTTCTATCGGACTTTAGAGATTATATTTTTCCGTCGATATTTATTCTCGAGTCCTTACTCAGTATTTTGTTCAGTTGATTCAGTATTTCAGTTGTGCATCTTTTGTATATCTTTATCCGTACTGGGCATTTGGCTCATGCTGTGTTTTTCTTCCGGCAGGTTTGCAGGGGCGGTTTAAGATTTCATGTGAAGAGAGACCTTTGACCGAATAGGTTTATTTAATTTTAGGTTTTGATTATTGTGTCAATTTTTAGAGAATTTGTATTTAATTCGTCATTAATGGTTATCGACTATTAAATATTTTAAGTTATTAGTGCTCTGTTTACTTATTTCGAGGTTTGTTGTGTTTTGAATATGACCTCCCTTTCCTGTTCCGGAAAGGGGTGTTACAGTCATGAATTTGATTGTGTTGGCTGAGAGCTTGTGACACTATGCTGCTGTGAGTTTGACACATAATTATAAGCTTTACTTGCCATATCTATAACAGTAACCATTCTTTAGTCGCCGGAACATTATTGATAGTTCACATACGACGGATGCTTCACTAAGTGGTAAAGCTCTTGATGTTACAATTCTGTTCGAATTCAGGCATGTCTTTCTCATCCAAACTTACCCATGCTTCAATCCCATCACCCTGTTTATCATCGATCAAAATAACATGATTTCTTATGGGAATGTTGACACTACTTACCCAAATGGGCTTTCCCCAACCAAAATCAGCTTCATAAATTGGAAACTTACACCAGCTACTAAATGCGCAAATATTTACCATCTCAGAATTAGAAAAACTTTTATTCAACTTAATGTAGGGATTAATTATCATCATTTGCCCATCTTCGTCACTCGATAATATCTTTGCACAATCCTCCAAGGTACTCTTCACAGAGTTCCCAAGCAAATCCGCAAAATCTTGAAACTCCATCTCGTTTTCACTTGCAACAAATTGGGAAGTGGCAACTAAGAAGAGGTTTCCGCATAAATATTTTGACAGTGGAGGAATTGTTCTTTCCCGCATATTCACCGCTTGAAAAACTATAAACTCCCTTGAGTGTCGGTGTTTGGCTGCATTATTTACATCAGCAAACGCCTTGCATATGATTCCAAACACCGACTGCACCCTTGAGGCCTTGCCTCTAATTCTTGAAACCGCCTCCTTGTTGAAGTGAAATAACTTTGTGACAACCTTATGGAATTCAGCATTTTCTTTTGACCTTGGAAATCCTAAAGGAAGTCCAGGTAAACCTCTTCCAGGGAAAAACAACCCCGAGGCAAAGCTAGGGGAGATTGGATCAGTGCCCAATCTCCCCCAGCTTGCAGTACTAGCCCATCCTTTAATAAAAGCGCTGATAGTTGACATATCGGCCACCCTATGTGACATGCATACCCCAATTGCTAAACCGCTGCAATCAAGAGTGTTGACTTGGACAGCAAGCAATGGATCCGTGATTTCATCCGCTGCACCTAATGGACTTGGAAGGAAATTATTAAGCAACTCGGCTTTCAAATTCACCCCTTGCTCGAGAAGATCAGCGAGCCCAATATCCACTTTGGCTTGCACAAATTCAGCACCTTGGTCACTACAATCAACCGAGTGACTGTCTTTCATGTATCTTCCCGCTAGAGGGTAGAATTTGGTTAAGGTCTCGGCTAGAGATATTTTCAAATGAGAGGAACATTCATTATTGAGACCATTAGCTGCAGGGTAATAGAGAATGAGAGGAACATTTATTATTGGGGCTATCTCATCTACTAGGGATATCTTGTAGTTCTTGAAGCTTGGGGGAGTAGGACTAGTTGGTTTTATGAACTCTTTGGATATGATTTGAACTTTCATTTTGCTTTTCTGGCTCTTTCATTAAATTGTTATGCTTATATTTATAGAAGAAACGGGTATGGAAGACTAATTATTGGTGGAACATAAAGGATAGATAACACACACACAGACACACACATATATAATCTTCCTTTTAGAATTATGATATTATTATTAATTTTTAAAATATATATCTTCAAACTTAAATTTTGTTAATTAATTATATAATAGAGTACGACTTAAATACTACGTTTAGAATTTTAGGTTTCCACTCAAATTTGAAGTCTGATTAAAAATACATATATAAATACGAAGGATTGATTATAAAAACTAAATATTAAATTTTGAAATTATATAAAATCTTAATATTAAATTAAAAATAACAAAAGAGTCACATTAGTAACACTCAATATGTGATTTGTAGTAATTTATTTTTAAGCAAAAATTATAGTCATTCTAATAATAGTAGTAAGTCAATTTAAAATTCAAAAATATATTTTATAATCACTATATAAAATAAATTAAAATTTTAAAATAATTTTATTTAAAAAACAACTCATGCTTCGTAAGGGGCACTTAGCTAGTATATAGAAATAATAAATTGTATATTTTAGTAGTACTTTTTAAATTATTTATAATATTAATTATTGCATTAATTTAATTTAAATTTATTTATGTCAATTTTAAATTTAATAATGTGTAGAATTAATTTTAAAAAAATAATAACATATGATTATATATTTTGAAACGAAAAAATATTTATTTTTTACTTTGGTTGAAGAGTATCATTTCATTTTTATTCTGATCGCTGCATATGTGATATCACCTACCTCATTATATACCTGATGTAGATTTTATTAATGGGTTGAGGATTCTGCACTTCAGAAGATTCTAAATATGTTACTTTTGCATTAAAAATGAGGAAAGTGTTTTATTTCTAGAAGATGTTCAACCGGATTTATAATTAGCTACCATGTTTATCCAAAATTTATCATACCGAACCGTACTGAATTGGTCTGAATTGCACTGAATCGGTTACTGTTTTTACTGGATACCGATACCGAATTGATATCCCGGACCGATAAACTTGGTTATAAAAATTAATTTTATACCGAATTTCTTTCTTCTTTTTTCTTAAAAAAATAAAAATTATTACTATGCAAGATTTGTAAGTTCTTAACATTTTGACAAACTTGTTTGTTCTTCTACTCCATTTTATTTCAGATTCTTCATCTTGGGTGGAAGTGATACAACAGCTCTTCAAATAGAAAAAATTAAAATAAAAACATATCCTAGTTTTGGTCACCAAAAGGAAGATGACCATTTTTTTCTCCAAATTTCCTAATTAATCTCTTCAACTTTTATTAAATCCGGTGATGAAGAAACATATTAACTTCAATTCTACCATGTTGTTTACAATAAAAGTTGAATGCAATTTCAGGAAGAACTTTTGTATAATCTTCATATTCCTCAAATATCAATTAATCTCATTCTTTTTTGAAATGGTACTTTCTTTTTTTATTGTTTAATTCTCTCCAATCTGCCGACAGGAAAAGAAAGAGGAAAATGTCAAGTGGTTACGCCTACAATTTCATCCACTTAATTGCTAGGAAGATCACGATGTGTATAATAATATAATAATAATAACAATAAACATTCTCAAATTTCCATGAAAATATTTTAACAACCAACTTGCTTTTAATGTGTGTTGCGGATGCATTGCATGGCACATATGTTTAACGATTCTCCACATGTACGTAGTGTTCCACATTAAGAAATTTTATAGTAGAAATTTTGTCTTAGAAGAACCAACCGGTGCGACCGGTACGGTTTGGTAATTAGCGAAGCTCCATAAGTGCACACCGTTATCGGTCCCCGAACATCCGGTTTTTACCGGCAAAAAATACCGGTACCGAACCGGTATTTATATTTACTGTACCGACATTATCAAACCGATTTGGTGAAGGTAATTTACTGAAATTACTGAACTTTTTGCACAGTCCTATTTATAAGTGTACTTGTATATAAATATAGGATGTGGTTAATTAGTGTGAAGTTGACACCAATTTTATCGTAGTAAGTTCTATAGTTTTTTATTGTATTAGTTATAAAAAATGTTGCATTGATAAATTCTACGGTGAAGTTGTGCTAACTTCACCCTAACCGGATCCATAAAAAGTCAAATATGCCAAATTATGATCAAATACAATAAAAATATAAATTTTGATAATGTGTAACGCAACGCGCGCGTATGTCTATTTTCTGGAGTAATAAATTTGTATAAGCTCTAATTAAGATCCATTGTACTTACTTATTATTTCGCATAGGTTTATTTTTAATAAACTTATTTATAACACGGATAAAATTTTAAGAGTCTGAAAACACTATTAGCCCTATTATAGACAAATAAACCCACTATTTTTATGTGCTCTAATACTCCAATAACAGTTGTTCATAAGATCAACAAGAACAAGGAAATGTTGTAAGATTGACTCAAATCAAAACATGGATTCTAGAATCAATTATTGCTTAATAAACGACCCAAGCAATAATACAAGAGTTGTCATTGCATTCGTATATGATTAAGATTACTGTTGACTAATTGTAAGACGAACATATAATTACTTGGAAAAATACAAAGAATTGTTTAGCTTGGTAGCCGTCCCGTGATTCAAATACAAGAGGCCAGTCTAACGGGGGTAGTACGGATAAGGCCGTAAAATGAACTAAACAGTTCAGGCTCGATTCGTATTCGTTCGACTAAAAGTTTGATTCGAGCTCGATTCGAAATATAAATGATTCAAATATGAACAAATTTTAAAATTCGATAAATTACTTAAACATCTTCAAATAGCAATTTTGATCCTATTCGTTCAAAAAGTTCAAACTGCTCGGGTTCGATTCGAGATCGTGCTCGACTCGATAGCTAAACGAACCTCAATCAAACCTTCTTTCATACTCGATAAATTTTATAAACTAAATCTGAGTAACTTAATACTTGACTTGAAAAATACAAAGAATTGTTTAGCTAGGTAGCTGCCTCGGTGATTTAAATACAATTTCCATCTCCAAAACTAAAAAATAAAATAATACTCCCTTTCGTCACAAAAAAGATGACTAAAAAAATACAAAAATACATAAATTGAAGAGTAAGAATGTGATTTAGTGTGTTCCATTAATATATATGAAAAAAAGGTATGCATCACTTTATATAATTATGTAAGGTCACTAAGGATAAATTTAAAATTATTTTACTCTCTTTTCTCTATTTTATAAATTTCTTAATTTGTATAAAAAATGTACTTGCCTCATCTTTTTGAAAATAAAAGGAGTAGTTAATAAAAAACAGAAGTAAAATCCCACTTGTGGAGCACAAAACCATAAAACATAAACTTAAATCTTTGTAGTAATTGTGGTATGATAAACTTATAATATTCAATCAACTAAGTATAAATTTATGTAATAACAGGTAATAACATTTTACAAAGTAGGCATTGTATCTCTAATTTTAGAATGAATAAAAAAATAAAATCTAACTCAAATTATATTGGAGGGAGTTTATTTTATTCTTCATACATCTACTTTGGTGGCTAGAATAACACTAACTGATTAACTAGATATGGATAATCTAGTCATAGGGAAAATGCTCCCGTCTGCATCACAAAAATTTTTGACCTGCAATGAACTTATTAGCTAAGCATAAGATTTTAATCCACTTAACCAGTGCACAGTTTAATCTTAGCCCTTGTCATCGATCACATTTTTCCTTTTAATCTTGATTTAGTAATGCTTGTCTTGATTTACTTTGCTGGCCCGTTCTACAAATTGCTGGCTAGAATATGGCTTGTAATGACACAAAAAATTTCAGATAATATTTAATTATTATAATGACAAATTTTGTGTATAATTTTTTTTACTTAATTGTTGTGGTATTAGAATTATTTAATACTTAATAATTTATTAAGTATTTCATAATTATGTACAGTAAAGGAAGGGATGATGATATACATTATTATAATGATATTTAAATATCAAGAATGAAAAGGAAAGCCAACATGGCTTAATTAAGAAAGATTCTTGACATGAAGCTATCTATGTGTTCAAGGAATTAATTATATTAAAATATAGTTAAAAGTGTTATTTAATAACAAATAAAGAAATGGGGTACTATCATGAATTATTTAAATTACACGGAACCATTATCTTTAATGATGAGTGTGTTAATTACTTTTGTTAGCCTAATCAAAGGTGGTAAATATAATTCATAAATAATTTTATTTATTGAAAGTCCACAATTATTTATTTGGGTCATACTAAGTCACTAGCCTTTATATTATATTTTCATAAGTCATTGTTTGCTTATGTGAGAGTCTATATTAAGTTAAGTGTATGGGCCATAATAAATCTTCCTTGTATGCTTGTTACATTAGTAGGTGTTAGAGGATTTTCTTGCCATGATACAAGGGTATAATTGGCCCAAGATTAAAACTCATATCTACACTTTTACTAGCCCAATCCAGCAAACCAAATAATATGCAAAAAGGGATTGTTTGAGCCCAAAAGAATAAAACCATTCGAGCACATTTTTTTTCCTTATCTAATTCGGCAACCACATTGGGGGTTAGAAAGGAACTGAGTTGGGTTTCACTTAGCAAGATAGTTGACTCCTAGAGTGCATAAGTTAGCTGCTAGGGGCCAAGTAGAAGTGTGCCAGGTAGCTTAATAGGAGCCATCTGACTGCTGTGTCAGGGGGAGGTGAATAGAAGCCATAACTTATAGCCATATAGAGCAATGATGGAATGCAGTTTAGGGCCAAGTAGAATGATGAGAGAGAGATTAAAATCAGCCATATATGGTAGCACATGGCACCCCAGTCCAGTTGGCTTCATACAATCTCTGAGTTTTAAAATCAGTAGCATATAGAGAGAGATTGAGAGCTCGTCTGAAGGGGAGAGAACTACACAATAAACAACCATCAGTTCTAAAAAGCTATCAAGGTAAACCAATTTAAATCCTTTCCATTCATTTCCATTCTATTTTATTATTACTAGTGGACTGTAATGGCCGAGTGGCCTGGAATAGACATAGAGAGTTGTTACATGAATGCAATGACTGCTATGTTGACTTTTGGCTGCTATGTTAACTGTTAGAAGGTTTAAGTGTTGCTGTGATTATTGCTTTGTATGGTTGATTGAGGCATTACATGAAGACCTTAATAAATCAAAAGCCAAAAGGCTGAGGAAATTGGATAGGAAACTAGTTGTTCTATATAAATAAAACTAATGCTCACCAACTGTTTGATAGAATGCTAATGTAAGGACTGTTTTGGTGTCAAGATAGTATACAAGAACTTGAGAAATTATTATGTAAAAGTTAGAAAAAGCTAAGTTTAGAGGGTCAAAACCAAATCTATGCTTAGCAAAGTCAAGGGAATGCTAAAACTAGTCTTAACTAGTAATAATTCAAGTGTTGGGATGAACCCAAGAGGCCAGAAATGAAAATGGCAATAATTGACCAAAGTTAGTAAAGTTAAAACTGCGATAAACCACCTAGTTTGAGCATAAATTTCAAGACGCATAAAAGGCTTACTTGAAAACCTAAACCAATGCAAAAATACTTTTGTATATAGTCTAGAGGTGTGTCGAAAATTTATTTTCAAAAGGCTAATACAAAAATTCATAAAAACCATCGAAGTAGCCTCAAAATTCATAAAAAACTGCAATTTTGGCCAAGTAGGAAAACTGTAGAACAGCCCATTCGGGGTCTATTTTTGAATTGCTTAACTTAATAGTTTTAAAGACCTAAACCAAGAATAAAATACTATGCTATAAGGTCTATATTATTGCATAAATGGGAGATTCAAAAGGTTACTATAGAAATTACTAAAAATCTCCAAAAGTACCTCAAAAATCATATTTTTGTGTTTTTGAGTTTTGTTTCAAAAGTAAAGTTTAAAGTTTGTAAATGTCGTAGCATGACTAAATGAGATAATAAAGATATTTTATGATCTAAGATCTATATCCTGATATGTTGAGACTAAAACTTATAATTCTTGGGATATGTGAAGGCTATATGTACTATGTGTCTATATGAGCTAGCTACGTACATACTAAGTTGTGATAATGTATGGAGATACACTAAGTGACTATGTGTACCTCATTGTATTTGCAAATAGAAGATAGATACATGATTGTTTGACGTTAGTAAGTAACATACAAGTTAGTTATTGCATATGGCTTCAATAACTATAGTTTAAGTATGAGTATCAATAAATATACTTTGTGCTATGAGATCACTAAGTAAACCGACACTGTATATATATATATATGTAGGCTACTCAGTGGTAAGATACTCTATTAAAAGTTTAAACGACGTGAGAGGCAAGTACATCCACCTTTCTTACTCAAATAAGTTTATGTTGCAAATACTTAACTCGAAAATTTACTTTTTCAAGCTTATTGAAATTATTGTACTGCAATACTTCAGATTCAGTTATTCTTATGATATTGAAAGCATGTCAATGCCATTATTTCGGCTAGGCAAATGTTGAGAGATATATTGATATTCTTCATTCATGAAACTTTCATTTAATGTTCTCCAAACCATTTTGTTGTGGTGCGGGCTCTTATGTAATGCTGTGAACGAACAACCCTTTTATAGGGGCGTATGATATCGGACATTATGATTCTGGTGGACACGTAAAGTGTTATATAGACTGTTATGTTGTGCACAATATAGGGTACTTGGGCTGATCACCTAAAGTACAAGTCTAGGGTATATTCAGTTTTTTAACATCTGTTTATATCCATGGATTGCAGTTTTAGTACTGTCAATTCTAGTACAGAGTTCACTGGTCATTTGACCTTACAGCATATTAAAGCCTGATTTTTAAACTCAAAGCTTTTAAAGAATTGTTTTGCTCCGTATCTTATGAATTACATTTCCTTTATCATAAGTATTCTTGTTCCATTATATTCAACTGTTTATTTCCTTGCTGAGCAAGCTCTTGCTCACCCTTGCGTTGAATATAATATTTTAAGTTAAAACCGAGAAAGCTGGTACATCAGGGAAAGATAAAGGAAAAGGCAAGGTTGCGGAGTAATTCATTTATTAAGCGTTTGTGCTTAACTAAGTTTAAGGATTATTGTAATAAGTCCCTTTAGTATTATATTTTGTAATATTATTTGGTATTTTAGTTATGTAAAGGTCTTTAGAACCTGAGATTTAAGTCATATTATTATGTAATTTAAGACAGGTTTAAGTTAGAATTTTGATAGAATGAATGGTTATAATAGTATCGTGAGCACCAAACTCGAGGTAAAGGTAAACCCGGATTTGGGGGTGTCACATGGCTAGTCATAAAACATGTTACAAGTAATAAATAATCATTTTTCATATATATATATATATATATATATATTAGAAATGATTCATAGCATATATTTGCTATGGATTTTTATAGGGTATACACTATCTATACAATTGAAACAAGAAGGAACGGCTAGAATCCTAAACCATAAACCCTAATTTATAAATCCTAAACTCTAGTTAATAAACCATAAACTCTAGTTAATAAACCCAAAATATTTATTGGTCAAGTCAAACCCTTATTCTGATTAGCGTATGCTATTATTAGTAGCGGATGATATGCGTTTTTTTTACCGTTCGCTACTATTAGTAACAGACGTCGATTTTCAGTTTCTAATACTGACCGTTCCTTCTTGTTTTTAATAGTATAGATGATGTATGCCATATAAGGATCCGTAACAAATAAATGTTATAGCTGATTACCATATATATATATATATCCTTAATGTTCCACCAATAAACTTTAATTATAAGAAACAGTATTTGGTCTATAAATTTAAGCATAACAATTTAATGAACTAGAAAAGCAGAAAACCAAAAATGAAAGTACGTACAAATCTTATCACAAAACCATCTATTCCTACTCGCCCAAGCCTTTAGAACTACAAGATTAACTATCTCCCTAGTAGATGAATTATTTTTTGAAAAACCATTTTACCAATTAGTATTTTAAAACGTACCATAGACTTAATACTGTATTTATAAAAAATAAATTACGTTTAGCATAAATTGTTATTTGATGAATAAAATTCTAAATCACGTTTGTTGCGCTTAAAAGACCAAACACTCCAAAAACAAGTAAACGAACAAACACATAGTGCAACATACTTCGTCTATGAACTGGTGCTGGTGCTATGTTCATGCATATAAGTATTCGTTCTAAATTAAAATAAATAATTTGATTTTACCTTTTAATAACACTTAGGTCTGTATTATGGACTATGGAATATCTTGTTCTTTTGTAATGTGCTCCTTCGTCCACAATTTTATTTTTATCATCCTTCAAATAAAACTGTGGACGAGCTGGAACTTAAGTCACACAATCTTGTTTTTATGATTATGGATAATGCTAACGATTTATACTCAGCTTTGAGGCTGTGTCACAAATCTCTTCCTTCTTTTGTCCCTGTAAATTTAGTTATTTATAATTTTGTTCTTATTAATGTTTTTTTATCTTTTAAATTTGATAAAATTATTATTATATACTCATAGTAATTTTACACGCAACACCTTTGTCACAAAGACTCGTATATATTAAAGTACTACTCTCCAAATAATACTGCGTGCAACTTAAGTGTCTCAATTCATGTCTTGAACATATATAGATGAGTTGAGGTTTATGATTCGTATCTAATTTTGATTTTGGATCATTCTCTCTCTCTCTCTCTCAATATATATATATATAGGGAGAGGCTCTCCAGCAATCCGCTTGAGAGCGAACCAAAAACGAACCGGGCTTTAGCAACGGTTTTGTCCGTCGCTAAAGTCATGCGTCACTTAACATACCTATAGCAACGGTCCGGTGACGGTTCTGTCCGTCGCTATAGGTCTGTTAAGTGATGTATGACGTTAGCGACGGACAAAACTGTCGCTAAAGTCCGGTTCATTTTTGGTCCGTTCCCAGCGGTTCGTTGGTGAGCCGGACCGTATATATATATATATATATATATATTGTGGGCCCAAGTGTAAATTAGGGTTCACATGCCCTAATTGAATTAAATGCACAATTAGGGTTCCACGATTTTAGTAAATGTACAAATTACATTTCTTTGACCTAATTAAAGGAAGACGAAAAAACCGAAAATAAATATACTAGACCCGAGAGAGGCCTCCATGTGTCCCAAGGCAGAAGGCTCGTGGAGGCGCCTCGTTTTGGGAATTGATTGAGGGATTGGATTGGTGGCTAGAAAGACAAGACGATATGGGCATTATTCTAATGACTAAAGGGTATTTCTGGAATTTCCTTGAAGGCATGTGTCTGACATGTGACTACTTAAGTTTCAAGAAACTCTATAAATAGCCTTTCCATTCTATGAAGGAAGGGGACCTCTCTTCAGACTCAGGACTGGGACACTTGGAAGATTGAAGGACTCATACATTCTTCTCTCAACTAGAAGCACTCAAGAAGGCTCTTCGAATCCTTGCTATCCTAACAAGGTTTTTAGATTCTAGGAGTTCTGCCACGTGTCATTGGAGTAATCGCTCACCTATCGTTCTCCCCTCTTCAATCAATCAATCAATTCCGTGCTCTTCGTGGATTTCTCTCCTCCTTAATCAACACAAAACCTTAACTCTAGCAAGGCACGATTTTCTTGCCCATATTCTTTGGCGACTCCGTTGGGGAGGTGTAGAATTCGTGAAGGGTATGCCCACAACTGGAAGTGGGAGAACTACAAGAAGAGTTTCACCGACAACAAGCATCACTTCACCAGATCCGATTCCAAGGCAAGCAAATCCATTGTTCCCAAGCGCAAATCTGGATCTCGATCAACCCATCTTAGAAGACGCTTCACAAGGAAGTTCGACATCACCATCCATGGTTGATCAACAACAAATAAATGTTGGGCAGACAAGCACGGGAAGGCAAGGTGAGGAAGCAAGTGTAGAGCAGACAACCACGAATGTTGTGCAGCTGGAGATGCTTAAGGCGTTGAAGGAGGCACGGGAAGGCCAAGGAATGATGATGACTATGATGCTGGAGATGCAGAATAAATAGGAAGAGATGGGGAATTTCCGCCAACAGTTGATGCAGATCCCCACTTTTAAGGCCATGTTTCCAGGAAGTTCGCAGGGGGAACGAACATGAGTGGAGGACAACAACAACAACAAAGAGAATTAGATTGCGCCTCCAGCAACGGAGAGTCAGCCGATTCCAATCATCAACTTGGAGCCTCAGAACAATGGTGACTTGCCACAATTCAGATTGGAAGTGAGCCAACCTTAACCAAATATCATCCCAACCACTCTTCCAACATTTTCACAAGTGCAGATACCAACCATCCTGAGCCACATACAACCAACAAGCCAACAAGCACAACCGATAAAAATCTTACATGATGCAAGTGTACACTCGCCAATTTCCTTACCATACTTATTGTCAACACATCCATACATCACAGCCCCTCAAAGAGTCCATACCACAAGCCCGTATGTGACAAAGAATGATATGATCGGTATGATCAATAAACTTTGCAAACAGACATCTCGACGTTCAGAGTTAGACTTTACTCCACCTTACCCGGCACACATTCGGAGGCAACCTTACCCAATAGGGTATATTGAGCATCCCCCACAGTTTTTAAAATATAACGGGGAGAAAAAAAATGTCAGGGAACATATTGTCAGGTTCGTGGAGTCGATGTCTCCTTGGCTAGTATGTGATGAAGTAAACAACCACAACTTGTTGATGAGGGAATTCAGCAAAACTTTAACAGATAGTGCCTTCAGTTGGTACTATAACTTGGAGAAGGGATCAGTCCATAATTGGGATGATCTAAAATTATAATTTTAAAGAAATTTTTCTATGTGTAGAAATAGGTAACCATTGTAGAGCTGATGCGATTCAAATAGAAGCCGAGTGAGGAGCTGTCAGATTATGTGGACAGATTCTAGGCCCAAGCACAGAAGTATGCAGAGCCAATCGAGGAAAAGAACTTGGTCAGCATATGCAACAATGGTTCTTTAGACTCTTTCAAGCCCCATCTCATTACAAAGGCCTGTGATTCATTTGCGACCCTCTCATCCTTTGCACAAGACTTGGGAGGAATCATGACAGTACCCACCAGCCATGCGACGGTTACATGGAGGGGTAAGAGGACAAGAACAAGGCTTTGGCTGACTCTCAGTCAAAACCACAAGGGGGCAAGAGGGAGAAGAACGAGAGAAAGTTTAAACGGAGTAAAGGAAAGCATGGGGACAAATATACCAGAATGCCAGTTCTATAGGCTATCACATGCAGTGAGAAGGCATTCAGGGGCTTATACAAACAATGGGTTGAGCACGGAGTGGTGAAACCTCCAAGGCTTAGAGTTGTGGTGACGGAAGAGATGAAAAGAAGACCGGACTTCTGTGTGTACCACCAGTACACGGGACATTCCACTATAGACTGTTACAGTCTGCAGAGGATATACCATGAGAAGCTGGCAGCCAGAGAAATTGAACTAGGAAAAGAAAGCAGCGTGCATGACAAGCCATTTCCAAACCACAAAGGAAAAGAAACATGCAACATTATTACCCATGGTGTAGTCCTAGAAGTCGAAATGATGGAAAATTTAAAAATGACAAAAGAAAGAGAGGATTGTGATATTGTCTTGCAGGTGATGGCGCTAATGAACGGAGCCAAATTCAGAAATATTTTCGATCAGATAGGATTGACCAAGGAAGCAAGGATATAAGCAACTAAGGCAATCATTAAAGCTACCGAGACACAAGAGACCTGTATGGCCGTAAGTAAAGGATTTGTGAAGACGATGGAAGGGGAAGAAAACAAGATATTTTTCTCCAAAGCTGATAGAGAGATAAGATACCCGCACAACAGGCCACTGTATGTGACAGTGATAAGTAGGTTTCATACCTATAAATCGGGTACCTATTGATGTGGATTATTGCTTATTTCCTTGGAGTATAGTTACTTTTCATGCATTTTATGTGTTTTTGTAGGTTGTAAGTGTTGGGAAGTGAATTGGCAAGAGTTGAGAAAAATTAGCAGCAAAGGAATCAAAAGTTATAGGAAATGAAGCAGCGCGACCGCGCCCAAACTGTACTTGGGAGCAACGCGATCGTGCCTGTCTTCAGAGATGCAAAATAATTGTCTGCCAGTGTAGCGCGACCGTGCCCAATTCAGACTTATTTCCAGCACAACCGCGCCGGTTCGGGATGTTGACTAGAGTTGACTTTTTATTTAATTGGAGCATTTGATGTGTAATTAATTTCCAGACTTCTAATTTATTTAGGATTTTTATCAGATGTTATAAATAGATGTTTTAAGTCATTATTAAGGTTGTTGAACTTATTAGTTGAAAACCCTAGTTTTTGAAAGCCAATTATGAGGAGTTGAAGCAAATTGATAGCAAGAGAGATTCAACGCAAGAGCTAAGGAAAGATACAAGGATTGCACCATAAGTTTTTATTCTCTTCTCTATCTTCTACTTTTGTATTTTGAATGCTATTTAATTTGTGGATGATGGATTCTAGTTTAGTTATGAACTAATTCTCCTTTTAAGATTATAATGGATCTTATTGTGTAGCTTTGATTGATATGCTTCTTTGATAATTATTGCTAATTATTACAGGATTGACTATTATGGTTTATGCTTAATTGTTTAATTATTTGGCCAGTAATTACCGTGATAATCTATATGAATTTGAAATATGAAGTATAGATTTAGATCCAACCATAATAGCTTATGATTGTGTTTTCTGCATTTCGATGGAATTCATGATTTGTGTTTAGGATAGAGATATACCTATTCACCGCATGTAATTTGATAGGGAACCTGTGCATTAGATCTTTTTTAATTGTAATTCACATAGAGATATAGTGAATTAGTTATTTAGGGTGTTCATCTTAATTCTATTATCTGTGGATTTAAGTTGATTTGTTTATGATACATTGAGAGATGGTCATAAATATTAATGAGTTCTCGATTAACAATCCGAAATAGTTAGCATAGTTTGATAAGAAGTGCATTGATCGAAGTGAATTAATAAGTGAAGGTATAATCTTAAGTCTTTAAAATCTGTTTTCAAACTTGTGATAATTAGCTTTATTAGAATTAATTAATTAATTTCAAAAATTCACAAATATTTAATCGATTGTTTAATAAAATTGGGTTAATACAGAGTAGATATTTGTCATTATAAATTTCAGTTTTCTCCATGGGAACGATACTCTACTTTCACTTTATTACTTGTGGACTGCGTATACTTACGTATTTTTGCTAGTATAGATACGGGAAGGCGTGGTACAGCTTCATATGTGCCAATCTGATTCCAACAAGGCATCAGAATAATGTGACCAAAGATAGAGCTATCCTGCTATACGGGATTGTGCGAGGAAGGAAGATAGATGTCGGGCATGTCATTCATCAGTCTATTCTTTGGGATATGCAGGGTGGTACTTCGGGTGGGATCCCGCATGCATCAATTATTTCTAGGCTATGTCTTGTTGTTAGGGTGCAATAGGATGATGGCGAGCCTATGCAGCTTTCTATGAACACAATTGACCATGCTACTATTGAGAAGTACAAAGTTTGGACTGGTGCTCCATCTCATTCCCGTGGGGCGGGATTTCTTCTGGCTGATCAGAGCGAAAGCGAGGAGGCATCCGATCAACCTATAGCAGCACCCAAGCAGGCGATGAATGTTTTTTAAGCTAGATTAGACAGATTGGAGAGGCGCATGAATCGATGGATGGCTAAACTCAGGTCCTTCTCAACTCAGTTATCGGATAGTTTCAGTCAAACATTCACTCAATTGGGCGTCCAAGTCCAATTCCCAACATTTGGTACTGCCCCAGCTTACCCTCCCCTGGACATACCTTTCGATGATGATGGGGAGGCCGCGGATGATGCTTTCTCGGATTAGGGGAGTTCTTCTTATCTTTCCTTTTTCCTGTTTTTTTTCCAATGAGGGCATTGTTTGTCTTAAGTTTGGGGGGTTTGTGTTTGTTTTTACTTAGCATGATAGTTAGTTTGGTTTATGCATATTTGTTAGCATGATGATAATTAGGTAAATTTAGTTTGTTTGCATGAATCCAAGCGATGGGTTGGTATGATTTTGGCTCAACCGATGATGAGATTGGTTTTACGGGGTTAACTTGGACAATTTTCATAATTAATGTGTAAATTATAATTTCAATCATGAGGATAGTTATGCCTGTCTAAAACTTGAGTTAAATGGATAGCACATAAAATTTGATTGTTTTGCTCAATTTGGTTCAAGGGTTGCATAATTGATTTCTAAATGGGAATGTTTTGGGTTAAAATTAAGGAAACCGGTGAATTGACAATAAAGGCTAACATGAGGTGAAAGCGTGAGTTTGGTGATGAGTGGGTTTTACATCTATGAATTGAGTACGTTTAGCTTGATAATTTGTGAGTTCTTAAGTATTTTAAGTTAGTATTAGGTATTTATAGTGTTTTTATGTTATTTTGTAGGAATGAGCAAGAAAACGCAATTCAACATCTTTTGGAGTACAACAAGAAAGCAAATGCGAAAAGGGAAGATTGCAGGGCTTTTAACATTTAAATAGATGCACGTTCTTGGTTTGGAACTTAGATTTTATTGTAGATTTACTTCTTAGCTTTTCGGAACATCTTGAATCACCCCAATCGGAGTTCGGATGCGAGAGTTATGACATTTTTATCAACAGAGATCAAGGTTTGGAGTTGTCATTAACATAGAAGTCACTTGAAGCTCAATTTCAACCATTCTCCATCCCGAATCTCTCAATTCTCAAAGCAGTAAAGTTGTAGATCTCGTCGAGAGCTTCGATTTGATAGGTGGCAGACCCCGTAACTCCTCCCGGATCAAAAGTTATGACCATTTTACCAACAGATGTCCGAGTAGAATTTGGTTAGGCGCGGCCGCGCCGGTTCCAAGTGTATTTTGGGCGCGGCCGCGCTGGTCTGCAGAGTGGAAAACATGATTTCTGGCACTTTGGCGCGGCCGTGCTGCTTCCTAGGCCAAATATGGGTGCGGCCGCCCTAGGTCGGGTTTTTAAAAAGCTTATTTTTGACCTAAATTGAATGGAACAAGGAATGTAATGTCTAATTGGTTTAGGACTTTAACTAGAACCTATAAATACATGATATGAAGTATAGAATGAGAGAGATCTTGCTACATTTTTCTAACCCTAGTTTGGAAGAAAGAGAAGGAGGCTTGAAGCAATTGCAAGAGCACAAAGGATTCAATTTAGGAGCTAAAGGAGAGACTCAAGGATTACAATTACAGATTCTATTCTCTTCCCTAACCTCTTATTTTGTATTCTTGAATGCTTTATCAATTGTGGATTATGGATTTTAATTCAATCATGAACTAATTTCTTTTTATGATTACAATAGAACTTATTGTGTAGCTTTTATTGATATGCTTCCTTGTTAATTATTGTTGATTATTATCGGATTGTCTATTATGATTTGTGATTAATTGTTTAATTGTCTGATCAACAATTACCGTGGTAATCTATATCAACTCGAGAGATGGATTATAGATTTAGACCTAATCATAATAACATGTGATTGTGTTTTTTGCATAGTGATGGAATTCATAATTTGTGTTTAGGATAGAGATATACCTATATGCCGCATGTAATCTGAAAGAGAACCTGTGCTTTAAATTATTTTTAATTGTAATTCACATAGAGATATAGTGAATTAGTTAACTAGGGTGTTCATCTTAATTCTATCTTTTGTGGATTTAAGTTGATTCGTTTATGATACATCGAGAGATGATTATAAATATTAATGAGTTCTTGATTAACAATCCAAAATAATTAATATAATTTAATAGGAAGTGTATTAATTCAAGTGAAACATTAAGGGAAATTGTAATCTTAAGTCTTTTTATCTGAATTCAATTCTTGGTAGTTAGTAATTAGTTAGTTTAGTATTTTATTTTAAAAATTCAAAATCTTTTATCAAATGGTTTAAATAAAATTAATTTGATTATGAGTTAGTATTTGGTAATTATTATTAAATAATTCTCTGTGGGTTCGACACTCTTTTATCACTTTATTACTTGTTGACCGTGTACACTTGCATGTATTTATTGATTGCTAAATCGACAAACAAGTTTTTGGCGCCGTTGTCGGGGAATTAGTTTAATAATTTTTGCCATCATTAACTTTAATCAAATTAGTTTTAATTTAATCATTTTATTTTTATTTTAATTCTCTTCCTATATTTCTCTCTTTTTAGGTACACCATGGTTGACTACGACTATCAATGGCCTTATACGAGAATGATTCGACCAAGAGCGACAAGAATTTATGAATTCGATGAATTGTCAGCACCGATTGAGACATTTTCGAGGATGATTGACGCTTTTGCAGTACAACGTATTCAAAGTGTGGCGGTAATTTGTGATTATTGTGCTGGAAATCATCCGAGTCATCAATGCGCTATCAATTTTAAGTCGATGCAATATGGTGGCAATTTCGGCTATTACCCCAACAGTTATGCCTATCCCAACAACTATAATCAAGATTGGGGGTATTATCCGGATTTTTCATGGAGCCATAATAATCAAGTCCAAATCTTTGCTCCAAGCCAATCATACAATCCAGAATTTCAAGATTCAGCCTATCTACATGAAGAAGAAAGGAAACTAAGTTTGGAGGAGGCCTTGGCGAAGTTTATTACAGCTACAGATAAAAGAATGAGTGATCAAGATCAGCTGTTGAACTTAGTGGATTTAAATATAAAAAGCCAAGCAGTGTCGATTCGAAATCTTGAGAACCAGATGGGACAGCTTATAAATGCCTTCAAGAATAGTTATCATTGTGCATGGCCCAGTGACGTGGTTCTCGAGACTGATGGATTGCCCGTGCCAAAGCTGCAACCAGACGTGCTAATTGATGATAATTCTGATATGGAGGAGAATAGTGGGGATCAAGAAAATACAGCCGAAGTCGTGAGTTTCGACGCTGATGTACCGATTTTGTTAGTGTCCCATGTACCTTTTCCACCAAAGCTCAACGATCCGGGTAGTTTTGCAAAATCGTGTCCACTTAGTAGTCATGTCCTTGGTAAAGCTCTTTATGACATTAGAACTAGGACTACATTACAACCATGGTGGGATGAAAGAGAGGAGATAGAAGAAGAGCCCGTGGTGTTTGACAAGATTCAATGTCCCAATCTAATCACGAACACAACGGAGGAAGCACCTAGCTATTTGACAGTCGTAATTAGGAACCTATCTACAAAACGCAAACTAGGTGACTTTGAAACATTGGCCCCTACTGCAGCAAAAGCTTCAAAAGTTACATTGCTACTAATGGATGGAGGGTTCCTC
This sequence comes from Aralia elata, assembly GCA_034770075.1. Lineage (NCBI taxonomy): Eukaryota > Viridiplantae > Streptophyta > Magnoliopsida > Apiales > Araliaceae > Aralia > Aralia elata. The sequence goes on along the minus strand of CM068381.1, from coordinate 39,643,013 downwards.
AATTTTCGAAGGGGAATTGGATAGAAAATGGTGAAGTCGGGCTGACGACTTTAAACCAAGGGCTTCTTGGGAGGCAACCCAAGTTTTATTTTTAGTTTTAGTTTTTATTTATTTTATTAGGTTTCATAGTAGTTAATAAATTTGCTTCTAATGTATTTACAGGTTATTCGAGTCCAATTCAAGTGCAATGCCTTATTCATTCTGATGTGCCTAACCTATTCTTCAGACTTAGCAGACAAAGAGGAAGATTGCTATATTTTCAGGGAAGTCATTTGCTTTACTTTTTCCTATTTTAGCCATTGAGGATAATGTCTGGTTTAAGTTTGGGGGTGTGGTCTTGTTTTGTGTTATTTTTTTTTTAGTTTATTAAGGTTGTATATTAGTTAGTATGTTTTTAGGATAGGTGAACAATGGTTTGATTTGAATTTGATTATGGCCAATGATAAGAAAAAAATGGGTTAATTTTTTTTTAACTCTTGTGAAGTTGAGAAGCATGCTTAGTTTATATTTTGACTTATGAGTTGGGTTTACACTATTTTTGATCTTTTTGAACTTCAAAGCACATATCCATCTGTTTAGCTAGTTGTGTCTTAAGGAAAAAAAAATTTTGGTTGAATACTTGTGAAAGATATCATTGAAACTTTAAAATCTTGTTTGACCATGATTCAAAGCGAAATTTAGGCATTAACATAAGTTTGGGGGAAATCTTGGGTTATTGAAAATTCTGAAAATTGGGAAACCTTCCTGAGTTAGAATGATGAATCATGTGGTGGGTTGAGATGGAGCGTAAAACGCACTCACCCATAAGGAAAAAAAATTTGTGTTTTGAATTACTTGGGAAGGGTTCAAGTGTGCTTAAATGTATGAAATATCTTTTTGATCATCTAAATTTTATGTTTTGCCTTTATTAGCGGAGATTGATGTGATAAAAAGGTTTTTAGAGTTGATTTGAAAATCTTTTATGAGTATTTGATTATATGATCTAGTGTGAGTCATGGCTAGTTGAACATTTGGATGCACACACACGCACTTAAAGGATCATGAGTAGTTGTGGAACTGATAATTAGGTTAAAATTTTAGGCTTTACATGTTTTCGAAAATTATTCTTGAGTTATCATTAGAGAAAATCATTGAGGCTATTATGAAAATTTGTATTGATTCATTGCTCGAGTCGTGTGAGTTGTTATTTAGAATTAGTTGTTATAGTTGTTGTTCTTAGTGTTTGCTTGAGGACAAGCAAAGATTTAAGTTTGGGGATATTTGATGAGTGAGTTTTACATCTATGAATTGAGTACGTTTAGCTTGATAATTTGTGAGTTCTTAAGTATTTTAAGTTAGTATTAGGTATTTATAGTATTTTTATGTTATGTTGTAGGAATGAGCAAGGAAACGCAATTCAACATCTTTTGGAGTACAACAAGCGAGCAAATGCGAGAAGGGAAGATTGCAGGGCTTTTAACATTTAAATAGATGCATGTTCTTGGTTTGGAACTTATATTTTATTGTAGATTTACTTCTTAGCTTTCCGGAACATCTTGAATCACCCCAATCGGAGTTCGGATGCGAGAGTTATGACATTTTTATCAACAGAGATCAAGGTTTCGAGTTGTCATTTACATAGCAGTCACTTGAAGCTCAATTTCAACCATTCTCCATTCCGAATCTCTCAATTCTCAAAGAAGGAAAGTTGTAGATCTCGTCGAGAGCTTCGATTTGATAGGTGGAAGACCCTGTAACTCCTCCCGGATCAAACGTTATGACCATTTTACCAACAGATGTCCGAGTAGAATTTGGTCGGGCGCGGCCGCGCTGCTTCCTAGGCCAAATATGGGCGCAAACGCGCTAGGTCAGGTTTTTAAAAAGCTTATTTTTGACCTAAATTGAATGGAACAAGGATTGTAACGTCTAATTGGTTTAGGACTTTAACTAGAACCTATAAATACATGATATGAAGTATAGAATGGGAGAGATCTTGCTACTTTTTGCTAACCCTAGTTTGGAAGAAAGAGAAGGAGGCTTGAAGCAATTGCAAAAGCACAAAGGATTCAATTTAGGAGTTAAAGGAAAGACTCAAGGATTACAATTACAGATTCTATTCTCTTCCCTAACCTCTTATTTTGTATTCTTGAATGCTTTATCAATTGTGGATTATGGATTTTAATTCAATCATGAACTAATTTCTTTTTAAGATTACAATAGAACTTATTGTGTAGCTTTTATTGATATGCTTCCTTGTTAATTATGGTTGATTATTATCGGATTGTCTATTATGATTTGTGATTAATTGTTTAATTGTCTGATCAACAATTACTGTGGTAATCTATATGAACTCGAGAGATTGATTATAGATTTAGACCTAATCATAATAGCATGTGATTGTGTTTTCTGCATAGTGATGGAATTCATAATTTGTGTTTAGGATAGAGATATACCTATATGCCGCATGTAATCTGAAAGAGAACCTGTGCTTTAAATCATTTTTAATTATAATTCACATAGAGATATAGTGAATTAGTTATTTAGGGTGTTCATCTTAATTCTATCTTTTGTGGATTTAAGTTGATTCGTTTATGATACATCGAGAGATGATTATAAATATTAATGAGTTCTTGATTAACAATCCGAAATAATTAATATAATTTAATAGGAAATGTATTAATTCAAGTGAAATATTAAGGGAAATTGTAATCTTAAGCCTTTTTATCTGAATTCAATTCTTGGTAGTTAGTAATTAGTTAGTTTAATACTTTATTTTAAAAATTCAAAATCTTTTATCAAATTGTTTAAATAAAATTAATTTGATTATGAGTTAGTATTTGGTAATTATTATTAAATAATTCTCTGTGGATTCGACACTCTCTTATCACTTTATTACTTGTTGACCGTGTACACTTGCACGTATTTATTGATTGCTAAATCGACAAACATTTGGGGGTATCTATAGAGTATTATTATTTTTATTATTAAAAAAATAAAAAAATAAAAAACCAAAAATTTAGAAAAAAAAGAAGAATAAAATGCTTTGACTAGATGGTTTCTTTGAGCTCTGTTACTCGAGTAATTAGATCCTTTGGGGTGTCTTAACACCTAGTACCCTAAAACCAACTGGTTTTGGGAGTCACTGATTGAAAACTCGTTACATGGGTGACTTTGAAAAGTCTAAGAGAGCCTGATATTGCACAGTCAAGTATAAATACGAGATGGAGCATAAAACGCACTCGTGAGTGAATAAAGGTAGAAATAAACCTCGTAAGGGCTCCTATACTTAGTGATTACTTAGTTTTACCAGAGTTATCATATTTGCTGAATTTGAAGGAGAAACAGACTAATCTTGTTAGGGAGTTGATTATGTGACTAAATTTGAACTATGATTGAGTAAAGTGATTAATGAGCACACACACACACAACTTGGGTGACAACAGGTGTGAGTGTTTGATTGATTGGGATTACTGCTTCGTGTTGATTGGATTTGCTGTTTTAAGTAATTTGTTGATATCTCTGAGGCTTGGGGTTAATTTTTATCCTAACTATTGGTTAGATTCGTAGGCATGATAGTTAGTAGTTTGCATTCCTGATATTGTGTTTTAATATGTTGCATTGTGTTGTATTGTGTTGCTTGGGGACAAGTAATAGTTCAAGTTTGGGGGTATTTGATGAGTAGGTTTCATATCTACGAATCGGGTACCTATTGATGTGGATTATTGCTTATTTCCTTGGAGTATGGTTACTTTTCATGCATTTTATGTGTTTTTGTAGGTTGTAAGTGTTGGGAAGTGAATTGGCGAGAGTTGAGAAAAATCAGCAGCAAAGGAATTAAAAGTTGTAGGAAATGAAGCACCGCGGCCGCGCCCAAATTGTACTAGGGAGCAGCGCGGTCGTACCTGTCTTCAGAATTGGAAAAAAAAATTATCTGCTAGTGTAGCGCGGTGCTAGTGGTAGTAGACCTGGAGAAGGAAGGAAAAGGAGATAAGAAAAGGCCAGTAGGCCCTGAAGATGCCAGAAACATAATAAATGCCAAGCGAACAACACAATCAGAGGATGTCAAAAAAATGAAATGGGAGAGGGTTGTTAAACCCGACGAAAAAGTGGTGTTTTGCTTGTGATGGTGCAAGGGGGAAGAGCCCAAGGGAGAGTGCAAAACTAACGGCTCAGGAGGTGTCCCCCACTCCAGCAGTAATAAAGAATGAGAAATTGTGCAGCAGAAGGTAGAATCAGCTCCAGAATGCTTTGAGGATAGGTCGAAACCTCAACAAAATGAATTAGAAGAAGTTGATTTGGCAACAGATGGAGGAATGCCAAGACCGACTTATTTTAACAAAGAGCTAGATGCTTATCAGAAGGAGGAGCTCGTGAAATTACTACAAGAGTATAGGGATGTCTTTGCTTGGAACTACGACGAGATGCCCGGGATTAACAAGGAGCTGGTAGAGCGCAATCTGAATATAAGCCCGGGAATAAAACCAGTGAAGGAATCACCTCGCAACTATGCACCTAAAGTCGAGACCCAAATAAAGGAGGAAATCAAGAAGTTGCTGGAAGTAGGGTTCATCAAGCCAATCCAACATCTAATATGGTTATCCAATATTGTACCAGTAAAGAAATCAAAGGGTGTGTTGATTTCAGAGAGTTGAATAAGGCATGCCCGAAAGACATGTACCCATTACCCAACATAGACACTTTCGTAGATGCAACGGCTAATCACGAGATGATGTCATTCATGGATGGGTTTGTGGGTTACAATCAGATAAAGTTGTTCGTCGAAGATGCAGAGTTGACGACCTTTCGTACCCCGTTTGGGAATTTCTACTATGTAGTAATGCCATTCGGTTGAAGAATGTGGGGGCAACTTATCAAAGGGCAATGCACGTTATATTTCATGACATGATTCATAATATAGTGGAGGACTATGTGGATGATGTAGTAGTGAAATCCAAGAAGGCGACAACCAATGTGGAGGACCTGAGGAAAGTGTTTGAGCGATGCCGAAGATACAAGTTGAAGATGAATCCGAAGAAGTGCGTCTTTGGAATGACAGCTGGAAAATTCTTGGGCTTCTTGGTGCACAACAGAGATTTGGAGGTAGACCCAAGCAAGGCGAAAGCAATTAAGGAGATGCCCCCACCAAAAATGAAAAAAACAGTTGAATAGCTTTCTAGGGAAAGTTTCTTACATGAGGAGATTCATGCCAGCATTAGCAGAAGTCACAGAACCTTTCGGTAAATTGCTAAAAGGAAAGGCAGAATGGGACTAGGAGCAAGACGAGCAACAGGCCTTTGAGAAGGTAAAAAGAATTTTGGCTTCAGCGTAAACGATGGTAGTACCACAAAGAGGAATCCCGTTGCAGTTATACATCACATCTACCAAGAAGTCTATAGGCGGATTGATCACGCATGAGGTGGATGGAGAGGAGAAACCTGTGTATTACATTAGTCGGATAATCAGAGGACCGAAAACCAAGTACTCATAGGTGGAGAGGCATTGCCTACCGTTTGTGTTCATTACGCAAAAAATGCGACATTACTTTCTGGCTAACGAAGTGAAGATTGCAACCAGAACTGATCCGATCAGATATCTACTGACTAGGCCAGCATTAGTAGAAAGACCCGCTAGATGGATGATGATCCTTTCAGAATACGACATCAAGTGTATGACACCGAAGGCGATCCGATGTCAAGCCTTGGCAGACCTGCTAGTTCAATTTCTAAATGGAGAATATGAATATACCTCTGAGGATCTTCCAGGTGGAGAAGTGGAAGCAATCGACTTAATGGACGAAGACCCAAAATGGTGGAATTTGGCTTTCGACGGATCATCTGCAGAAGGTAAAGGCGGAGCAGGAGTAGTGTTGACTACCAAAAAAGGGAAAAAAGTGGCCTTGTAATACAAATTGGACTTCCCTTACACAAACAATGAAGAAGAATATGATGCGTTTATATTAGGATTGTTGGCGGCTCAAGAGTTGGGGGCCAAGCATCTTAAAGTAAAGGGAGATTCAAATCTGATAGTACAGTAAATAAGAGGCCAATTCGCAGTGATGGAACCTATCTTGGCGCCATATTGAACTATAGCACAAAAAGTGACGGAGGCTTTCAAGAAGGTGGTGATTGAGTATGTGTCGAGAGGACTAAACAAACGACCTGACACATTGGCAACTGTAGCATCTTGAGTGTTTGTCCAAGGAGAAGACTTGGATGTGAGGGTAATGAAGAGAACCCTCCCAACCACGGTGCTAAGCTTGTTTTCCAAAGACATAATAGATGATTGGAGACATGACATCTCCCATCAATTGCAAACAAAAGAGGGAAAAATATCACCAGTGGAGCTTCAGAAATACAGCATCATCAAGGGAGTCTTATATCACAAAGAAGCAGATGATGTATTGACATGATGCTTGGGGAGGCAAGAAGCGGATAAACTCTTACATAAAGTGCATAACGAGAACTGCGGATTGGCAGACATTGGTTTGCTTCGCAGGTTACAGTGCCAAGGGTATTATTGGCCCGAAATGAAGAAGGAAGCAAATGCACTTCAACGACAATGTGTTTCGTGCCAAGAATACCCTGGGGAGGAAGAATGCGCCTTGATTGATGACATAGCAGATTGACGAATCCCTTATGTGGAGTTTTTACACAGCGGCAATCTTCTTGCCGAAAAGAAGGACACAATCATAATAAAGAGGAAGTCACAGCGATTCTTCTTGTAAAATGGAGAATTGTTTAGAAGAGGGTTCAACGACAAGCCCTTACGGTGTTTGGAAGTAAGAGAGGCCAAAGATTTGGTCTATCAAATGCACAAAGATGAGTACCAAGGGGGAGCCAAGTTGTACAAACAACTTATTGATCACGATTATTACTGGCCGAAAATGGAAGAAGATTGCTTGGATTTTGTCAAGAAGTGCCACATCTGCTAAATCCACGGAAATTTGATTCATGCTCCTGCTGTAGACTTGCGAACTATAGCAACAACATGGCCTTTCCATACATTGGGAATGGATCTTATAGGTCTCATTCATCCAAATTCCAAAGGCAACATATGGATCTTGACGGCCACTGAGAGGTATACAAAGTGGGTAGAGGCAATCCCTTTGAAAAAGGCTACGGGTCCAGCGGTGGCGAACTTCATTAAGGAACATATTATTTGTCGTTTTGAGATCCCGAAGATTATTCTGTCAGATAATGGAACTCCCTTCATCAATAGAGACATCAAAAATTTAATGAAAAGATACAAGGTGAAACACTACAAATCATCACCCTACTACCCAAAAGGCAATGGACAAGCAGAGGCCACAAACAAAACCTTAATCAAAATCTTAGTAAAAACTCTAGATGATCATCCAAAGACATGGGCGGAACAATTACCAATAACATTATGGGCATATCGAACTTCAAAAAGAAAGCCTACAGGTGAAACCCCATACATTTTAGTTTATGGTGAAGAAGTTATCCTGCCCACTGAAATAGAAATACTTTCTGCTCAGATGAGACTTTGAAGCTTAGTCGAGGAAGAGAACTGACCAGTTGCCCTAGAGGCCTAAGCTGAATTTCGAGACAAAGCTAAAGAAAAACTTGAACGGTATAACGAAAGACTGCGACGACAATACAATACCGCAGTGGTACCACGACAAATTCTGGTGGGAGACTTAGTGCTCAAAACGGTAACTCAAGTCATGAGGGGAACACCAACCACCAAATTTTACCCCAAATGGGAAGGCCCATATAAGGTACAAGAGATCTCCGAAAGCGGGTATTGCAAGATATCTCGTGTGGGATCAGATGCTATCTCAGGCCCATTAAACTTGAAATGGGTAAAAAAATATTATACATGAGATGTTTATCACAAAAAGTTATACTTTCAAACTTCAAAAGTAATCGAGGCACCTGACTATCAGCTCTCGGATCAAAAAGTTATACTTTCAACTTCAAAAGTAATCGAGGCACCTGATTATTAACCCTTGGCAGTTACACTTTATCTATAAAAGTGGCGAACGTTATGCTTTCTTTGAGAAAAGCAAGATTTATTATTTGAAAAGTTATGCGTTTCGTTAAAAGCAGTTTGACTATCAATAAATTATCAAATTTCACTTATACTTAAATGTTTTTTTTTGATTTCTTAAAAAAAATATAGATTCAAGTGTTGGTTTGCGAAAAAAAAATATATACATGTTATTGAAAAAATTCATGTTTACTTGTTCATAATACCTATTATTGTCTTAGAGTACTAATTTGAATAACTTGAGATTCAATGAGAAATATTGAGTTTTAAGGAATCATTCAAATTAAAGGCAATCAACAAGGTTAAAGAAACTCTACTTTGATAAATGAAATATGTGTAAATGAGTTTCTGATACAGGAAAAGAAAAAAAAAAGACTACAAAAAGTCATGATCTAAAGGCCATGACATATCAAACTGAAGAGAATACATAGCTAAGTCCTCTAAATCAGTAATGGCAGCATCCCGAATCTCGAGATTTTCAGCTTTTAATTTCTTGACATCTCGGGTAGCTGACTCTAAGTCCTGAAGCTGACGCTCTACCTCCTGAAGCTGAGACTTTAGATCTTGGGAATGGATCTTCAATTTGTTTGTGGCTTCGTCAAACTCCGAAATCTGTACTGAAAAGGAGTCATCTTCACACTTACGTACAACAACCTCCGAACGTAGCCCAACAAGATTAAAATTTGACTTGAGGAGATCTAGCCTAGCCCGAAAAGGCGACATATCAACACCCACGACTGCAAGGTAATCTACATCATCGCTAAATTTCTTCAAGTCCTCGACTCGCAAAGAGTATAAAGAAAGAGTGTGTAACCCAAGAACAAAGCCTGCGAGCTGATCTAGGAAGAAGGTCTGGGTAGAAGACGCCTTAATAATAAGCCGGTTAAATATCTATGGGAATCGAGCTAGGAGACGCTCAAGACTTTCCTGACTAAAAGATGATATTTGGAAGCCCCTCCAAGAAACAAGATCTCCACTTGGATTGAAGGAAGCTCTTGCAGAAGCTACTTTAGAGGCCATCATAGAATTTGTCGTTCAACCCACCAAAAGTGCTATCAACAATACCCTCCCGAGAAATCACCAACTCGGCAGAATCCTTCTAGGGAGGATAAACATCAGCAATAGGTTCGGTCCGTCGCTATAGGTTTTAGCGACGGATTACATATAGCTACGAACAAACATATAGCGATGGGCCGAACCTATAGCGACGGACTGAACCTATGGCGATGGACCAAACCGTTGCCCGGTCCGTCGCTAAAGGGGGTATGCTTGGAATGCTATTTAAGGTGTAATGCTTAAGATCCGACATATATATATATATATATATATATATATATATATATATAGACACACACACACACACACATATATATATGAAAATAATCTTAGTCATACCTTAACCAAACTTGACTAAGCTACTTAGTAAAACCTTAGTAAAATGAGGTAGTTTTACCTTTAGCGTTAAAATTTTCATTTTTGGATTTTATATAAACATCTACAATTATAATTTTTATACAAAAATAGGTCGTTTCACTAAAGTTTTACTAAGTAGCTTTAGTCAAATTTGGCTAAAGTATGTCTTAGATTACCTTTTTCCTATATATATATATATATATATATATATATATATATGGCATATAGTTGTAAATTTTATACTCCATTCGTTCCGAAATTAAAATTATTATTGACTTTTTGAAGTTAACTTGAGACATTTTCAAGTTCAAAATTAACATGGATTCCATTACTTTTAGTCAATAATGTGATGAGTATTGCAAATTATCTAAAAAATCCTATTTATTATAATATTTATTGTTTCATAAATTTTAATAAATCATCTCAATTTTGAGTTTGAAATGTCTTTGATTAACTTTCAAAAATCAATAATGGTCTTATAATTTGGAACTGAGTGAGTAATATTCTTTGTTTTAAAAAAAAGTTCATTTGCAAAATTTGCTAATATTAAAAATATTTTTATTGTTATATGTTTACCCTAATAATAAGTGACTTCTTTATAGTGTGATATCATAATAAATTTGTAATGACAAACTTATCAATATTGTGTCATTCTATATTATTATATATAAAAAATGGACTCATTTCGCGACGCTATTTATGCAACTATAGCTATACAAATGCATACTATTTCTACATTCAATTGATATATATCCTGATTGTTTTACAAGTTTTTTTTCACATATTAGTGAGACTCATTTATCAATAATATAAAAAAGACTTTATAAGAATTATCATTTTTATTTATAAAAATACCAATTCACTTTTTATATTGAAATTCTCAACTTCATAAAATCTCAAATTCACGGATCCAAGTGCAAGACCCATTTATTATTCACAACCCATTTATTATTCACATAAACCTTGCTGTAATATCATTTAACTAGTGAAAATAGTAATTTAGAGAAGAAATGTAACAACCCCAAAATCGGGACCAACTTTATCCAAAATTAGGACTAATCTTAATCCCGACCTTGTGCGTTAATTACTATCTTAATTTAGCTTTACATCATACTATGATAAAATAATAGTTGAAAATGCGGATTATATTGATTATATATCTTTATTTACGATATATAATTTTTCTATATCTTTCTTTCTATTCCCTGAATCGCAACCTTTACGATTATATATCGAAGTAGATATGAGTATATACAACTCAATTCTACATTCGGATTCTTTATTATATAGTATTATCACTATATTGATTTGCTTATTTTCATGCATTCAAAACAAATATTCTTTATTTATTGAATATCTCAAGGTTTACTTACCTATCAGTACACATATCAAGAACCATCATCATGATTCAATGCAAATTTTTAAATAAAGAAAAGGTATTCCTTTGCACGCCTTCTAATCCATATCATCAAATGGCGAATAATATCGCATTGTAACATTGACCTGCAAAAAGTTTATTTTTGCAAGATTGAGCTCGACAGCTCAGCAAATCTAACAGTTTTCATGCTTCACGTAGCATAAAATTTCATGCTCAGTTCATACATCATAAACATTCTATTATGCTTATCACACATGTTGCTTTTCACATATCATATAAAGATTGAGTTCCGTAACTCCATCAACTTAGTCATAAATTGACTTTCACAATTTATAGTGCATCATAGGCAATTCAACATACTCATTTCAGTACAAATTATAATCGATCAATATCTAGTTCATATAGCACATAGGAACTGAAAGACTTGCCTTGCGCGTTGATTACACTTAAGCTATCTGCGCTTCACGAATCCTACACTAATTTAAGTGTTCACATAGACTAAACATTAGTCATACAATCCATGCAACTTAGTTCATATTAACTTAACGAGATAATTTAGTTTACAATAACTATATCTCGTTCATTAGTCAGTTAACACACCATCCATAACGTCCCAACACCTTACGAGCTTATTAAATCTTCTAAAGTCTTTAGAATATTATTAAATCTTCTGACTTTCTGGCTCTTGGGATGATTAGTGGTTGGTCGACTCACGGGAAGCTGTCATGTCCAGTCTGTATGGGGGATGTGCAAGGTCATCAGTTGCAGCATGGGCGAAAATGTAGTTTCTTTGGAACAGCTCGTAGATTCTTGCCTGTTGATCACAACTACAGAAAGATGTCTGCACAGTTCAACAGAAAGACAGAGAAGAAGGGGGTTGTTGGTAGACTATCGGGCAACGAGGTCTTGACCAGGCTGAACGAGTTGACATTTCCACCGCCAGGCAAGGGGCACAGTACACTGAGAGCAATTGGTTACGGGAAGACTCATAATTGGACACACGTCCCCATATGGTTTGAGTTGTCGTACTGGGTTACACTTTCCGTCCGTCATTGTATTGATGTCATGCATACAGAAAAGAATGTTTTTGAGAATTTGTTTTACACCGTGTTAGATGCGAGTGGTAAAACAAAAGACAATGACAATGCCCGAAAAGACTTAGAGGCACTGAACATCAGGCCGGAGTTGTGGCTTCGCGGTAACAATTCAAAACCTAAGGCGAATCCGGTGCTACACGGTACATCCCATTCCATATAACATAATAGACATGAATGTAATTAGTATATTATTACAACACGTCTTACTCTCAATCCCAGGTTCTATTACCATAACATCATTCTAAATACATAATAAGTCTTAATATTACAACATTACTAATACAAATAAACTACGACGCCATCTAGATGTTCATCTTGCCCTTTTCCTTGTCCTTACCGGAACCTTCGACCCGCTCGGACTTAGCTGCAATGTTTAATATAAAGCAAGAATGAGCATTCAATTGCCCAGCAAGTATAACAGTTGAATAACAACAATATCATCAATCATACCATTTCTCTTCGACAACTGAACAATAGTTGTAAAATATTCTGAATAAACAAGAATAATACTTTGCTTTCGTTTTAAAAATATATTTTCAAAACGACATTGAGTGGTCATAAGACCTTGAACTTTCTTTTGCTTTCTTGAAAAGGTACACAGCAATATAACTGTAAACCGTCTTACTTACGAGCACTTCTAGGTGATCAGCCGATTGTACTCTATGTTGATCAACACTCTACATGGAAACGACTATATGCGTTTGTTTAGGCGCTCGATGCCTTGTCAGAATAACTGACTAAAAAATGTCCCTAATATTAGGGTTGTTCATCTCATTCATGTCTCGGAATCCTAACCAAAACAATTCGGTTAGATAGCTCTACTTAATCATCAATAACATTTCAAATTTTTATTATCGAATCAATAAAACATTTCAATATCTATCTAGCCGAAACAAATGGCATCGACGTTCTCTATAACAGTTCATATATATGTGAACTTGAAAGCTTCAACAATTTATGTCATATCATAGCTCGAATACTTGTGCAAATACTTAAATATTTACATAAGTAAGGAATTCACACAACTATATATGTATTGCGTAAATCGGAACTTCAAACATCGCATGAGAGTCATGAGAATATAATTAAATGAATCAAATAAACTTGCCCAATACAAGGGTTAGACAAGCGTTAGAAAACTTGCCTTAAGCGCTTGCTACTACTTGACGTTAATCGTCCTTCAAATATATCCTACGCATTTAAACACATATTCACATACCAATTAGTCTCACAATAGACACCAAACATTGGCTTACACTAATCAACACATTATAATCATTACGAACATTGATTGCCACTACGACTACCCAAACGGGGGTCTCGCTCCCCGGTGAGCGAGCTCGCCGGTGACTTCCAGGTTCTGCTACTGCAGAACCAAAAACCAACAATTTTTATTCCGTCCCATTTGCTTCTTAGCCATTATACAACAAGTCTATATGACTTAAAACATGCTTTTACAGCTGAGCTATGCATCATAACATCATTAAATCAATTAATCATCCCTAATTCTCATGTTCCTTAGAGAAATCATTCTCTTAAACATTAAACCAAATAGTTGGTGGGCATGAGTTGGAAACTCATATTGGAGTAGAGTTTCATTATACTCTAGTCAAAATTTCCAATTGAAATCATTACTCATACCTTCTTGACATATACCAACAATACACAACCAATGCACATAACCAAACCAAGATTATAACTTCATTAATACACAATAAAAGTCCTTAACAGTCCACTAATGTCTATCTCAGTCCATTTCTTGATTCCTTATGCATAGGTTCGATTCTCATTCTTGGAGCTTGTTCTAAGGTTGCTAATGGACTCAAATACCAGCTGCTACAATACTCCTTCTCCTTCCTCAATCACCCGTGAACACTCTCTTCACTATTTTCTCTCAAGTTTCAGTTTCAATACTTAGCAAAATGAAAGGAATGGAGGCTATGAAATGGGGGAGTATATATAGAGGATTGGTCAGATGTTCTTGGAGGTGGAGGAGCTGAGCATGCTCGGGCATGGCAGCTCCCCATGTATAGGCGACTGAGCCTTTGGCTCTCCCCATGGCTCGGGTACTCCCCCCTCTTCTCAAAAGTTGCTTTATTCCCTCCTTGCTTCACCAAATGCAGATTTTGCTCCTCCCCAAAGGCACCATGTTCTTCCTTCTCTTCTCCTCTCTTCTTCACTCCTTCTCCCGTACTCTTCTCCTTCAAATGATCAGCTGCAAATTTATTACCCATTTCCCTTCATGGGTCATGGGTTTGGGTCATGGATGGTGGGTTTGGTTCATGGACTAGGTCCATGGGTTTTGGGCTTCAATTAATAACCTATTGGGCTTCTCTTGGACTCCAAATTTAATTCCAATTGGGCTTCTAATAAATATTTAATTGGGCTCACATAAAATCCCACACTTGGATTATTAATCCCTCTCATTAACGCTTTGGTGAAATTATGAAAAGTCATAAAATCGAAAAAGGCGTCTTTGGCGTAAATAGCGCTTTAGCGCTATTTCTCTAGTGATTTAATCAACTCCAATAAAATTAATAACAATCAAAAATTATCACCTACACATCATATGTAGTAATAAAATATATTCATACACATAACACGGAATAATATTAATAAAAGTTTCATTTATTCAATAAAATTCATAGGCTCGAATTACAAAGCTACCCACGATTCGTGGTCGTTACATTAAATCCCTTCTTAATACATATACTGGCATTAATCGACTAAATAAAAGGAGAGGGTTTTAACGCAACGAGAAACGAAGAAGAGGCGGAAGAGAGAGTTGTGAAACAAAAGGAAAATTTGGGGAAGAAGATTGTGAGACTATATTCAACATAATCGTATTTCCAAGAGGTAATAATTAAATTTATTATTTTACTATAATTAGATATCTATTTTTATTTTTATAATTATAAATTTCATCGTACTAATTTGGTGTACCGTCAGAAATTAAACCCTCGTGGGTAATTTGATTTATGATAGATAAATTATATATTAGATTGAGAGTTAATTTTCGTTGCGATTCATTCATTTAAGAAAAGGAATTGTGTCGAATTCATTCGTTAAAAAAAAGAAAAAGGAATTGGTGCCACAATGTGACACTGTGCATTGCAGGTTAGTAGTTATGCTTTGTGACATTGTTAGATTATATAATGTATCATATTATTTTAATATTAGTTATGGTTATATGATATAAGTCATGGTTAGATTATATAATATATCATATTATTTTAATATTACTAATATGATATAAATGCAAGTCAGATGTATAAGTATCAGGAAGCCTTCAATAAAGAAACGGGAAAGTGAAATAATATTATGTAATGTTGTTATTAAAATTAAAATGTATCTTTTGATTACAAATTGAATATGGTATACTATTATATTAAATTTATGAAAATATAAACTATATAAGTCCACAATTTAATTAACTGTATTGTATTTATTTTGATAATTAGATCAGATTGAGGGAGTCTAACGGATAATATTTGGCTTGTGTGAATTGTTTTGGTAATATATTAAGGTACAGATATTCTTACTCCTTCAGCAATACTCTTGTGGAATTTAATTATTTCGTTTTGTTACTCGTTTCAATTTTCGTTATTATTTCACATAATTGTTTCTTGTGAAATTCATATAAAAGTTTCATTTTGAAGTTGATACATAGGACTCATATTTGTACTCTTTGAATTAGGTTATCATGTCTAGTATTTATTTTGATATTTGTAGTGCGGTCCATATTGTTACTTTCTTTTTGAGACATTATGATTGTGATTTGATTCGGTTCAACATGTACATATAGAACCTTTTTTGTTGGTATTATGTCGTATGTGTTGTGACATGGTATCTTTGTTAGAATATACCGTAGGGTATACCTGAGCTATAACCACCTGTGGGGGTACCACAGTCATGTCGTCTTGGCACAAGAGACATGACACTTTCTGTGACGGTGTAATTAGTCCACAACGTCTCCGTTTTGGGCTCCGGAGGAAGTGGGCCATTTGGTCTTTTTGTTGTGGGAGGCGTATGGGTCAACCCTAGTTTCTGTTCTGCAGATTGGTGATGTTGTTTCAAACACACCTATCCAATTTGCATGCATTTGGATTCGCGGTCTAATGTGTGATTCGCCCGTGTGGCATTATTTTGATTGCTTATGTGGGCATTATTTGACTTGTCTATATGGCAAGGTATATTTCTGAGATCGGTATAAAATAACACTCAGCTATTTGATTCAGCCTATTATTTCATTGTGTTAGCTTTGTTCATTTCAATTCAATTCATTTAATTGAGTTAGATATGTGAGTTCTTATTTCTGTACTCTTCTGTTTGTTTCGTTAATTTTGTTGATTCAGATATATTCTATTCAGATCTTTGGAGTTTATATTTTTTTTTGTCAGCCTTGTTCAGTATTTTGTCTTAGTTGTTTTTGTATTTTAGTTGTACATTTTTGTATATCTATATCCGTACTGGGCATTTGGCTCATGCTATGTTTTTCTTCCATCAGGTTTGCAGGGGTGATTCAGGGCTAGTGTGATGAGAGATTTAGCCTTTGACCATCTCGACTCATTTGATTTTAGGTTTTGATTATTTTGTCTTCTTTTGGAGAAGGGTATTCAATTCATCATTGAAGGTGTATCATTATTATATATTTTGAAGTTATTAGTGCTCTGATTATTAATTTTAAGGTTTATTGTGCTTTACACGTGACCTCCCTTTCCTGTTTCGGGAAGGGGCTGTTACAGAGTTGGTATCAGAGTTTAGGTTATGATTTTGTAGATTGCTTTTAGGCTTTACTTGTGAGTTATGGGTGAACGACTGGGTAAACGTAGGAGTTTGTTTCGATTTGGTTCTTTGTTTGGTTGGTTTTGATTTTGACTAGATGTTGGTCTTTTTTTTGGCTTCGTAGTTGATTTAAGAAATGATCATACAATTATAATATGAGTATTTGTATCAGTGAGTTTTTAATATTAGAGAATTATTTGTTAGAGTTATTTTTTGTAACAATTATTATGATCTTAGAATTAAGGATTTGATTTGGGTTATGCTTTGATTTTTGTTAAGTTTGTGAATTATTTGAGGTATGCGTATTGATGTGATAATATGATAATTGAAAACTATTAAGTATAGAGGATTATAAATTTGAGTTATTGATATTCGAGGTGATTAGATTAATCATTAGGAGTTAATGATCAATTTTGCGGTTATTTCTAGTAGAATATATATTAGAGTTATGTTTGTGAAATTTTTGTGTGTTTGATGAGGGTATTTTATACACACAATTTGGGTACCTTTGACCTTGATAGTTTGTTAGTTTTTGGGACTGTTATATGGTGTTTAGTTATTTTTATCGTATTTCGAGATAATTTAGTTTTTAGTTATTTTTACATGTTTTACGTTGCTTTGATGCATTTTCATTATGTTTGTAGGAATGGAAATAAAGACCGATCGGATCGTTGTTCGTAATGACTCATTATCCGTGCTTTAACGTCTGTGCCCGAATGGTAGTACGATGGAAATTAGTGCTTGGCGACGCTCGGTGCTTATTTTGATAACATTTGGTAGTTGGGCATGCACGACGTCGGAGAGCGTGCACGGCGTGCGGCATCGGCCAAGCCGCGAGGGCAAGCCCGTGCTCGGGTATCCGTGCCCGATTGATAATACGGTGAATATTTGTGTTTGGCGATGTTCGGGGTTTAATTTGATGACATTTGGAAGTTGGGCGTGCACGGCGTTGGAAGGCGTGCACGGCGTGCGGCGTCGGCCAAGCCGCGGGCACGACGTGCAGCAGCTGGGGGCACCAGGCAGGCGCTGGGCGTGTGGCGCGCGCGGGCCTCGGCGGCAGGCACGGGCGTGCTGGGTGTTGCTCGCTGGGCACTCGGCAGCCTCGGCACTGGGCGCTCGGCAAGCGCTGACGCTCGGCAGCCTCGGCAAGAAGATGCGTTGGGCGCGCGCGCGCTGGGCTCGGCGGCTCGGCAGCGCTCGGCAACATTCGGCAGGTAGGCAGGAACTGGGTGCGGGCGCATAGGCGCTGGGCGCGCGTGCGCGCTGGACGTCAGGTAGGTTGGCGCGCTGGGCGTGTGGCAGGTTAGGGCGCTAGCGTGCGGCCAGGACGTGGGCACGGGTGCGCGCGCTGGCATGCGGGCGCGCGACGTGGGCGTGCGGTAGCCAGCGTGCGGCACTCAGGGCTTGGGCGCACGCGCGCTAGGCACCGGGCGGGCATGCCAATGTCGTCCTGAGTGCGATCTGAGCTCCATTTTGTCCACCTTTGGCTAGGGTTTTCTTGATGGAGACTATATATAATCTCTTTTAAGCTTCATATCAGATATCTAGAGAGAGGGAGGCTACAAAATACATCAAACAACAGGGCTAAAGGCTGCAAATCAAGCTGAATCAAGCCACAAGCCAAGGAACTCAGTTAACAAGAATTGCAAAACTAAGGAGGAGAGTTAGAAACCAACAGCAAGCTAAGGAACAACACCTAAACAACTTGAAAAGTGGTTTCATTTCTAGATTTTCAACTCCTTTGTAATTCGAATTTGACAATGTATAAATTCAAATTGATGTTTATTGTAGCTATCATGAACTAACCTTCTATTCTAAGATTGCAATGGAACCCAACACTTAAATTGAATTGATTTCTTTCTCTATTGATTTTAGTTATTTCTTTGTGAATTGATTATCATAACCTTTGCTTCTAGATTAATTGCTTGGCCCGTAATTACCTTGGGAACCTATATGAACTTGACGAACGGATTATAGGTTAAGACCTAGTTATGATAACATACAAGAGTATAGATTGTTGTGGGTTATTAATCGGGTTAAGTGACGTGTGTCTTATTAATTATCTATAATAATAGGTATCTTGATTGGGATAGATATATACCTAATTACCGCATGCAACCAATTGAGAATCTAGTCTTAATGACTTCCGATGTGAAAGTTGGTAATTGAGGGGACGATTAATTAGATTTAGTGACATGTGTCTATTAATCATTCCTGAAATTAGTCTCTTGATAGTGTATAGGATAGACATATACCTATGCACCGCTTAGGAAGATTCGTGATTGACCATCGACAGAGGCTTTTATGTAGTTTTGATTTCTCGGTTGTTAATTCCTATGCTATAACTGATTGAAAAGAGAGAGTTAGGAGATTCAAATGACGTGTTGGAGGAAATTATAATCTTAGACCTTTCTATCTTGATATTTTACCGTGTTTTATTCTTTACTTGACTTGTGAACTCAACCAATCAACAACATTCAAACCTTCATCGTTTAAATTAGATAAAATTGATATACGATTGGTACTTGGTTATTATTTGTCACAATTCCCTGTGGGTTTGACTCATATCTTATCATATATTACTTGTGGACCGTGTATACTTACACGTGTGTGTTTATCGATTGCTAAATCGACCAACAAGTATTTGGCGTTGTTGCCAGGGAATTGTTTTCTAATAATATTACCAATATCAATTTCAATCGACTTGGTCTCTTTTTAGACTTGTATATTGGGAGCTGTCGTTTTACACTCCAAAATTAATACCTTACTAACACTCTACTAAAACAAAACTTAGTATAATGACAAGCAAGGATCGATCCCACAGAGAAGTGAATTAATCTTTTACTTATTCTAACATTCCTATTATTTCTATTAATGAGGGGTTTTTGAGTTTGATTCACTAAACTAACAAAAGTAATTAAGAATGATCAATGAATAAAAAGCTTCAGTTCTTCAGTTCAGTATCACCTTATCACAATTATGGGAAAATCAAGTTTAACAATATTTATCCTTCAATGAGACTAATAACCCTAGATAACCGCAATCGCTAATTATCCGCAATTCTCCTTATGTGTAAATCTAATGTGACAATCGCCTCAAGAGACTCTAACTATCATATAACCTAGAACTATCAGTCTAGATTTAATATAACAGCAGCATAAAGAATGAGAGAATTAGGTTATTCCAAGCAACAATTGCACAATCAGGAATTATTTAACTTGCCTTCTAATAATCTTAATAATATCCAAAAGCTTGTCCACAATCAGATACTATCAATTGCTACCTATGATCAGACATAATATCGTTTACTTAATACTCTATCTTAATCTAGCAGATGGTATCAATCAAATTAATTCAATTGGCCAAATCAAATCAAAAGATTAGATAACATATAATCAATTAAAAACAGATTATCAGAATAAATCTCATGCAAGAAAGAATAAATAAATAAAACCTGATTAAACCATTAATTATGAAAAAGATTCGACATCCCTTAGAATTAAAAGTAAGAGTTTAGCCTGACATGCCTTCAATCTTCTCCTATTAAAGTTACAATTGTAGTTGCCAGGATCCCTCTCTAGAAAAATAGAATAATATATATATAAGTCCTCCAGTTCCTACTTAGAGTTTCCTTCTTACTATCTGATCATAATGAATAGAATCCTCTTCCGAATCAACTTCCTTTTCCTCCTTCAACTGGCCTTTAGTACTCAAGAACGCGAACTAGCGCCGCTGGCGCTGTCCCAAGCGCTGCTAGCGCTACTATGCAGTGTGCTCAAGTTGTGCCTAGCGCTGCTGGCGCTTGGTTTGTGAAGGGTTGAGCGCTGTTGGCGCTGATGTAGCGCTGCTGGCGCTGTGTTGGGCGCTAATAGCGCTGGTGTGCAGTGTCTGGTGGTGTGTGTAGCGCTGCTAGCGCTGCCACTAGCGCTGCTGGCGCTAGCCCTAGTCCTCGAATTTACAAAAATGCCACCATGTGTATTTTAAGCTCCAATTTCCCATCTTTTTCCACTTTTGACCTTGAATTCTCCTGAAATCAATAAATAACCTAATAAGTGCATATACACAATAAAACACGTAATAAACTAGATATAAAGGAATAAAAATAAATGAATAATATGCACTTATCAAATTCCCCCACACTTAGTCTTTACACGTCCTCGTGTAAACTCAAACAAAGGTTATAATGGAATCATTTGAATTCTATTCAACCAAGCTCCCAAAGGTTCAAATTCAATTAGCATCCATGAATACTAACACCAATCAACAGAAATTCATTCTATACATCATCAATCAATTCATAACAATAATCCCATCAGTCCCCACTGAACATCTCTAAATCAAATTGAAACCACATAAGCAGCTCCTATGATTAACACATATACTCAACTTAGTTTATATGGAACAACAACCATGCACACTGACTCACAACCAGAACATATTTTTTTTTCCTGCCATTCATTTTTTCTTCATTCAGGTGAATGCATTTTATGCTCCATTTCACCTTCCTCATTCTTTTCTCAAGCGAGTGCATTTTATGCTCCATCTCACTTTTCTTCTCACAAACAAGTGCGTTTTACGCTCCATCTCATTGCATGTGTTTATGGGTGAGTGCGTTTTACGCTCCATCTCAACCCACCACATGTTTTCCTTTTGAGACAAAATGTTTTTTTTCTCAATTTTTTTTCTTGCTCTCAATTTTTCTAATTTCCAATTCTTGATTTTATCTTCACATGATCCTAGAAACAAGATAAGCAGTTAAACAGTTCTAAATCATGAAAGCAGTGCACATAGTCAACTCCACAACTAACCCAGTCAAGTAAACATGTATCTCACATTCAAGTACTCATGCAATACCAACTCAATCTAAATCAGTCAACTATGGTTCCTAACTTCATTATCATCTTTTATCAATTAATTCAGCATCAAACAAATTCTATCAATTAGCATCAATTTTCATTCTAAAACCAAAAACCTTTGAAAACTTGACCAAGCACAAATTTTTCACAAAACAACTCAAAACAACTCAGATTTTCACATTTAAAGCAAACCTACCCTATACTATCCTACCTAAACCCCTCCCCCACACTCAAACCTTACATTGTCCCCAATGTAAGACAATCATGCAAAGACGAGATAAAAAAAAAACAAATAAAGAAATAAAAAGGGATAGAAAAGCAAATCTGATGTCTTGGGTTGCCTCCCAAGCAGCGCATTTGGTTAACGTCGTTAGCCCGATATCGATTCTCCGCAATCACTCATAACTTGGATTCACTAAGTCTATCATCTCCACACTCTCCATCGAAAATCCTTCACGGAAAGGTTTCAGCCTATGTCCATTGACCTTGAATACTTTCCCTGTCTTTGGATTCTTTATATCTATAGCACCATGAGAGAACACATTAGTAACAACAAATGGACCTTCCCAACGAGAGCGCAACTTACCTGGAAATAACTGCAGCCGCGAATTGAATAGGAGAACTTGTTGGCCAACGGTGAAATCTTTCCTCAAAATCTGCTTGTCATGGAAGGCCTTTGTTTTATTCTTGTATAGTCTAGAACTCTCATAAGCTTCATTCCTCATCTCTTCCAATTCTTGTAGCTGGAACTTCCGATGCATTCCCGCGTCATCCAAACTCATATTACATTGCTTGATCGCCCAAAAAGCTCTATGCTCTAATTCCACGGGTAAATGACATGGCTTCCCAAAAACCAATCTGTACGGAGACATACCAATGGGGGTTTTGTATGCAGTTCTATACGCCCACAATGCATCTTCTAACCGCAGACTCTAATCTTTTCTGCTTGGCTTGACAACCTTCTCCAAAATCGATTTCACTTCACGGTTGGATACTTCAGCCTGACCATTGCTTTGCGGATGATAAGATGTAGAAATCTTATGCAAAACATTATATTTCCGGAAAAGTGCTGCTAGCATCCTGTTGCAAAAGTGAGTTCCTCTATCGCTGATGATAGCTCGAGGAGTTCCAAATCTGACAAATATATTAGTTTTGACAAAATCTGCAACAACTTTAGAATCATCAGTCCTGGTGGCTTTAGCTTCCACCCATTTAGAAACATAGTCAACAGCCAAGAGAATGTAAACATTACCATAAGAAACAGGAAAAGGTCCCATAAAATCAATACCCCAAACATCAAAAATCTCAACAATTAAAATGGGAGTTTGTGGCATTTGATTTCTATGTGATATGTTACCTGTTCGTTGACAATTCTCGCATGATTTACAAAATAGATATGAGTCTCTAAAAATTGTTGGCCAATAAAAACCACTTTCTAAAACTTTATGAGCAGTCCGTTTGGGTCCAAAATGACCTCCACAAGCATAGGAATGGCAAAAATTTAGAATAGACAATGTTTCGGTATTAGGCACACACCTACGGATTATTTGATCAGCACAAAATTTCCACAGGTACAGATCATCCCAAACATAATGTCTAGCATCACTCCTAAGCTTATCCTTCTGGTTTTTAGAAAATTCATTGGGAATAAATGCACTTGCCAAATAATTAACAATATTCGCGTACCAAGGCAATTCCTCCTGAATAGAAAAGAGATGCTCATCTGGAAAGGAATCATGCAAAGGTAGTGCCTCCTCATCTCTCATCAATCTACTCAAGTGATCTGCTACCAAGTTATCTGATCCCTTCTTATCCTTGATTTCCAAGTCAAATTCCTGCAACAGCAGAATCCATCTGATAATCCTGGGTTTAGAGTCCTTCTTGGTTAACAAATACCTGAGAGTTGCATGGTCAGAATAAACTACAACTTTAGTGCCAAGTAAATAAGATCGAAATTTATCTAAAGCAAAAACAACAGATAAAAGTTCTTTTTCTGTTGTCGAGTAGTTAATCTGAGATGCATTCAATGTTCTAGAGGCATAATAAATGGCATGGACAACTTTGTCAACTCTTTGGCCCAAAACAGCTCCGACTGCATAATTGCTTGCATCACACATTATTTCAAAGGGAATATTCCAATTTGGCGGTTGAATCACGGGTGCGGAAGTCAATAGGCTCTTCAACATATCAAATGCCTTCTTGCACGTTTCATTGAACTGGAATTCCACATCT
Organism: Aralia elata; assembly: GCA_034770075.1. NCBI lineage: Eukaryota > Viridiplantae > Streptophyta > Magnoliopsida > Apiales > Araliaceae > Aralia > Aralia elata. Next base: position 39,619,260 of record CM068381.1, on the reverse strand, counting down.
TTTTGCAGCAATTTACATAATGGCAGAGCTATTTTGGAGAAGTCTTTGATAAATCGCCGATAGAAACCTGGATGTCCAAGAAAAGAGCGAATCTCCCGCACACTAGCAGGGTAAGGCAAAGCAGACACAATATCTATCTTAGCTTTATCAACCTCTAAACCTTTAGCTGACACAACATGACCAAGCACTATACCCTGTTCTACCATAAAGTGACACTTTTCCCAATTAAGAACAAGGTTAGTTTCCAAACATCTATCTAGCACACGCGTTAGATTTTCCAAGCACAAATCCAAAGAATCACCATGTACTGTGAAATCATCCATAAAGACCTCGATGCAATTTTCCAAAAGATCAGAAAAAATGCTTACCATGCATCGCTGGAAAGTACCTGGTGCATTACAAAGTCCAAACGACATCCTCCGGTATGCAAAAGTACCAAATGGACACGTGAATGTGGTCTTTTCCTGGTCTTCGGGTGCAATCACGATCTGATTATATCTGAAAAACCATCTAGAAAGCAATAATAAGTATGCCCCACTAATCGTTCTAGCATTTGATCAATAAAAGGAAGAGGAAAGTGATCTTTTCTGGTTACAGCATTTAGTTTCCTGTAGTCAATACACACTCTCCATCCTGTTTGTATCCGTGTGGGCACCAACTCATTATTGTCATTCGTGATGACAGTTATTCCAGACTTCTTCGGAACTACCTGTACCGGACTCACCCACTGACTGTCGGAGATGGGGTAGATTATGCCTGCATCTAGTAATTTAATCACCTCTTTCTTGACTACCTCCATCATGGGTGGATTTAATCTTCGCTGTGCTTCTCTCGTGGGCTTTGCTCCGTCATCCAAAAGAATCCTATGCATGCACATCGCGGGGCTTATACCTTTGATATCTGTTATCGTCCAACCAAACACTGTGACATGGTCTCTTAGAACTCTCAACAATTTCTCTTCCTGCACTTTGGTTAGATTACTAGCAATAATCACAGGTAAAGTTTCATTTGTTCCTAAATATGCATATTTCAAGTGAACAGGTAAGGGTTTCAATTCTAAGATTGGAGCTTGCTCCACAGATGGTAACAATTTTTTATGAGAAATAGGCAATTGAATTGATTGAACTGCATACTTATCTGTGAATTTTGGTAAAGAGTGCAATGCAGCCACAACTTCCTTCAATTCTTGATTCTGGTCAAATTCTTCCTCTTTATCCATGTCCAAGTTGTTAGCAATAGCCATCTCCAAGCTTTCCCTATGGTCTTGTTCAAAAGATCCCTGCACTATAGAATCAATGATGTCAATGGCAAAAACATGATCAACATCACTAGGGTACCTCATGGCGTCATATATATTGAACTGAATTTTCTCTCCATCAAATTCCATGGTCAAGGTCCCATTGTGCACATCGATCATAGTCCTTGCTGTTTTCAAGAATGGCCTTCCTAGCAAGATGTGCGAGGGATTTGGAGATCTATCATATCCACAATGTAAAAATCTGCAGGAAATATTAACTGATTCACCTGCACTAAGACATCTTCAATTACCCCTTGAGGGTAAGTGTTAGTACAATCAGCAAGTTGAATGATAACACCAGTTTGTTTCAAAGGTCCTAGATTTAAAGAAGCAAATACAGATAATGGCATGACATTTATTGACGCTCCTAAATCTAACATGGCTTTCTCAAATCTGGTATTACCTATTCTGCATGGGATTGTAAACATTCCTGGATCTTTACATTTAGGAGGCATTTTCCTTTGAAGCACTGCTGACACATTCTCTCCTACAGTGACTTTTTCATCATCTTTCAATTTTCTTTTGTTAGTGCACAATTCTTTCAAAAACTTTGCATACCAGGGCACTTGTTTGATGGCCTCCAAAAGAGGGATATTGACTTCTACCTTCCTGAAGGTTTCCAAGATTTCCTTATCCTTTTCCTCCTTCTTTGAAGTCTTGTGTGTTCTAGGTGGAAACGGCAACGGTGGAGTCTTAACTGGAGTAGATGGGGTAACAGCTTCCCTCGGTGTCTCTATCTCATCACTAGCCTTCTCCTTTTCAATTTTCGTCACTGTTTTGGGTACTTCCAACTCCTTTCCACTCCTTAGTGTAATCGCACTAGCATTCTCCCTTGGATTGACAACTGTTTGGGAGGGCAACTTTCCTGAACCCTGAGCATCCAACCTCCCCACTGTGGTGGCAAGTTGACCTATCTGATTTCTCAAGTCTTGAACAGAATTTTTCGTTTCCTGTTGGAACTGCTGTGTCTGTGTCATGAATGCCTTGAACATGTCTTCCAAAGATGTTCCAGGATTTGCAGGAGCTGCCTGTCTAGGTTGATATTGAGGTTGAGTTGGTTGAGAGCCTTGTGGGAACCCTTGTTGTCTAACCGGATACATGCTTTGCGCTGGTGGCCTATGTCCTCCATAACTAAGGTTAGGGTGATCCCTCCATCCTGGATTGTAAGTATTTGAATATGGGTCATACTTCCGCTGCGGTTGTGCTTGATAATTTCCCACTGCATTAGCTTGTTGTGCGGTTTCATCCTCTTGCAATGTCGGACAAGAATCGGTACTATGACCAGTCATTAAGCAAATCCCACAAACTTTTACTGCTGGTGTATTTCCTGTAGCCATTTGTTTAACCAGCACAGTTAGATCAGAAATTTGTTGTTCAAGGTTGCTCGTGGTCATCTCATTCACTCTTGCAGGTGCATGGTTATTCCTTGTCCCATACTGCTGAGAATTAGCAGCCATATTTGCAATTAGAGTCCTTGCAGCCTCCGGTGTCTTATCTACTAGTGCTCTTCCACTGGCAGCATCGATCATACTCCGATCCATTGGTAATAATCCCTCATAAAAGTACTGAATCAGGTGTTGATCGTCTATTTGATGGGGAGGACAACTGGAGCACAGTTTTTTAAATCTTTCCCAATACTCATACAATGTCTCTCCGTTGAACTATCGAATGGCGCATATCTCCTTTCTGATGTTGGCAACTCTTGAAGCAGGAAAGTACTTCTCCAAGAACATCTTTTTCATGTCATTCCATGACTGTATTGACCCTAAAGGAAGATAGTACAACCAGTCCTTCGCTAGATCTCACAGTGAGAATGGAAATGCCCTTAGCTTGATTTGATCCTCTGTTATTCCATGTGGCTTCATGGTGGAACACACCACATGGAATTCTTTCAAGTGCTTGTATGGATCTTCACCTGTGAGACCACGAAAAGTAGGCAAAAGATGAATTAGTCCCGATTTAAGTTCAAAAGCAGCAGTTAAAGTAGGATATTCAATGCACAAGGGCTGTTGATTAAGATTGGGAGTGGCTAATTCTTTGAGTGTTCTGTTGTTATTTGGCACCGCCATTTCTTCTTCCTTCTCTGAATCGGTGGATGATGTATTTGACAGTAACTCAAGTGCTATGTTGAGTCCCGGAGATGGAATTTCGTCTGACTCTGCAGTGATGCCTCGAGCTTGACGAGCTTCTTTCCTTAGCCTGCGTGCAGTTTTCTCAATTTCTGGATCAAAATTCAAATCACCGGATTGAGAGGATCGTGTCATAAACTACAATAATGAACAAAAATAAAATAAAATAAAATGAAGAATAAATAACACTTCCCCGGCAACGGCGCCAAAATTTGGGAGCTGTCGTTTTACACTCCAAAATTAATACCTTACTAACACTCTACTAACACAAAACTTAGTATAATGACAAGCAAGGATCGATCCCACAGAGAAGTGAATTAATCTTTTACTTATTCTAATATTCCTATTATTTCTATTAATGAGGGGTTTTTGAGTTTGATTCACTAAACTAACAAAAGTAATTAAGAATGATCAATGAATAAAAAGCTTCAGTTCTTCAGTTCAATATCACCTTATCACAATTATGGGAAAATCAAGTTTAACAATATTTATCCTTCAATGAGACTAATAACCCTAGATAACCGCAATCGCTAATTATCCGCAATTCTCCTTATGTGTAAATCTAATGTGACAATCGCCTCAAGAGACTCTAACTATCATATAACCTAGAACTATCAGTCTAGATTTAATATAACAGCAGCATAAAGAATGAGAGAATTAGGTTATTCCAAGCAACAATTGCACAATCAGGAATTATTTAACTTGCCTTCTAATAATCTTAATAATATCCAAAAGCTTGTCCATAATCAGATACTATCAATTGCTACCTATGATCAGACATAATATCGTTTACTTAATACTCTATCTTAATCTAGCAGATGGTATCAATCAAATTAATTCAATTGGCCAAATCAAATCAAAAGATTAGATAACATATAATCAATAAAAAACAGATTATCAGAATAAATCTCATGCAAGAAAGAATAAATAAATAAAACCTGATTAAACCATTAATTATGAAAAAGATTCAACATCCCTTAGAACTGAAAGTAAGAGTTTAGCCTGACATGCCTTCAATCTTCTCCTATTAAAGTTGCAATTGTAGTTGCCAGGATCCCTCTCTAGAAAAATAGAATAATATATATATAAGTCCTCCAGTTCCTACTTAGAGTTTCCTTCTTACTATCTGATCATAATGAATAGAATCCTCTTCCGAATCAACTTCCTTTTCCTCCTTCAGCTGGCCTTTAGTACTCAAGAACGCGAACTAGCGCCGCTGGCGCTGTCCCAAGCGCTGCTAGCGCTACTATGCAGTGTGCTCAAGTTGTGCCTAGCGCTGCTGGCGCTTGGTTTGTGAAGGGTTGAGCGCTGTTGGCGCTGATGTAGCGCTGCTGGCGCTGTGTTGGGCGCTAATAGCGCTGGTGTGCAGTGTCTGGTGGTGTGTGTAGCGCTGCTAGTGCTGCCACTAGCGCTGCTGGCGCTAGCCCTAGTCCTCGAATTTACAAAAATGCCACCATGTGTATTTTAAGCTCCAATTTCCCATCTTTTTCCACTTTTGACCTTGAATTCTCCTGAAATCAATAAATAACCTAATAAGTGCATATACACAATAAAACACGCAATAAAGTAGATATAAAGGAATAAAAATAAATGAATAATATGCACTTATCATATATAATTTTTTATTTTGTTTTGTAGGTATTCTTGATTTGTATGCCACACTCACGTGGTCTTGAGTTAACTCCTTACGATCCCAAGATCGAGAGAAATATTCAAAGACTACGAAGAGACAAAGTTTGGGGTATACCCAATCAAAATACCATGGCTGAGGAGGAGCCTAAATCCTTGAGGGAGTATGTCATGCCTCTTGTCATAGATTTGCACTCAAGCATTTCCAAACCAGCTATTGAGGCCACCCACTTCGAAATTAAGCGAGGCACCATCCAAATGGTCCAAAACTATTTGCAGTTTGGTGGGTTGCCCAATGACGACCCAAATGCTCATTTGGTGAGTTTTCTGGAAATATGTGACACATTCAAGTACACTCAAGTTATTGATGATGCAATTAGACTCCGATTATTTCCTTTCACGCTTCGTGAAAAGGCAAAGAGTTGGTTGCATTCGCTTCCCCCGGGCTCAATTACCAAATGGGATGACTTAGCCCAGAAATGTTTGGCAAAGTTCTTCCCACCAGCGAAAACTGCAAGATTGAGGAATGACATCACTTCGTTTGTTCAATATGATCCTAAGTCCTTGTATAAAGCTTGGGAACGATTCAAAGATCTAATAAGGAGATGTCCACACCATGGTTTGCCTCAATGGTTGCAAGTTGAGATCTTCTATAACGGGTTAACCAATGCCACCCGATCAAGTGTTGACGCAGCTGCAGGTGGTAGTTTAATGGGAAAGAGTTTTGCGAATGCCTATAAATTATTGGAAACCATAGCTGCCAATATTTATCAATGGCCTTCGGAGAGGAAAATGCCACAAAAGGCAGCAGGGAAATTTGAGGTTGATCCTTTCACTACAATAGCCGCAAAGCTAGCCGCACTTACAAAGGAAGTGAAAATTTTAGGAACTCAATCTGTGCAGAGCATTTCTGAAACCTGTGAGTTGCGTGTTGGGAATCATCCTACCGAGCAATTTGCAATTAATGTAGAATCCGTACAATTCGTTGCTAATTATAATAGGCAACAAAATAACCCTCACTCCAATCACTACAATCCTGCATGGAGAAATCACCCGAATTTCTCATGGAGCAACAACAGCAACACCCAAAACCAATATTCAGCTCCTAGGCATCAATACCCCCAGGATTTCAAAACCAAACTCAACCACATCATCAACCCCAATCACACCAACAAGCCTCAAACCTCCCTTACCTCAACAGGAGAAAAAGCCTAGTGGGGATGATTTATTGGCTCAAATAGTTGCACGAAACAACGCTTCGATACGGAATCTAGAGCTTCAGCAAGGACAAATAGCTAGTGCTATGAATATCCATCCTCCAGGTGCCTTACCTAGTGACACTGAAGTCAACCCGAAAAGAGAAGGCAAGGAGCATTGCAAGGCTGTGACTTTGAGAAGTGGGAGAGAACTACCGAAAGTTGTGAATGATGTTCCATCAGAAACAGTGAATGAGGATGTGAATATGGAGAAAGAAGAAGAAAAAAGAAAAGAAGTAGAAAAGAAGGAAAAAGAGCCCGTGTCAAAATCAAAAGGGAGCAAGCAAGGCCCAATCGATTGCAAATGGTTGTATAAAGTTAAATATAAGCCAGATGGGTCTATGGAGAGATACAAGGCTATGCTTGTAGCTAAAAGGTTTATATAAACTGTAGGCCCAAATTACTTTGAGACCTTTGTTCCTATAGCAAAGATGACCACTGTTAGAGTACTAATTACTATAGCAGCTATTAAGGGGTGGTCTCTCACACAAATAGATGTAACAAATGCTTTCCTTCATGGAGAGCTTGATGAAGAGGTATATATGGCTCTTCCTCCTAGTTTTCATCACTTTATCAACAAGAAGAATTCATCTTCATCTACTGCTCCTTTGGTGTATAAGTTGAGAAAGTCTTTGTATGGCTTAAAACAAGCTCCTCACCAATGGTTTCTTAAACTTTCTTCAGCTCTCACTCAGTTTGGTTTTCGGCAATCTCACAGTGATCAAATCTTGTTTGTATATAATACAACTACTGAGTTTCTGGCTATTTTGATATATATTGATGATATTTTCCTGACTGGTACCTATCATTCTATGATACAAAAAGTTAAAGACTTTTTTGGTACTCAGTTTAAAATTAAGGACCTTGGTTATTTGAAATACTTTCTAGGAATTGAAGTGGCCAGGTCATCTTAAGGAATTTACTTGAATCAAAGAAAGTATACTCTTGACATACTTAAAGATATTGGTCTTGCTGCAGCCAAACCATCCAAAGTCCCAATGGACCAACATCACACTTTTTTAGAAGTCACTAAAGAGACTCTAGGCCCTTCTGATGTTAGTACCTATCGAAGACTAGTTGGGAGACTAATTTACTTAACAATTACTAGATCTGATATCTCCTGCTCTGTGAATATCCTAGCTCAGTTATTTGCTAGTCCTAAGGAAGCACATCTTCATGCTGCTTTCAAATTGGTTAAATATCTTAAGCAATCTCATGGCCAAGGTTTTCTTTTCTCTGTTAACAATTTTTTATCCTTAACTGCTTTTTGTGATACTGACTTAGGGGGGGGCTATATACTGTCCAGACAGCCTTTGATTGGTTACTATGTGCTACTTGGATCCTCTCTTATCTCATGGAAGAGCAAGAAATAGTCCACTGTCTTTAGATCATCTAGTGAAGCTGAATATATAGCATTGACTAATTCTTGTTATGAGATCACATGGCTTTTAGCTCTTCTCAAGGACTTTAATATTACATCTCTTTCCCTGGTTACCTTGTATTGCGATAACAAATTAGCACTGCACATTGCGTCAAATCTTGTCATGAGAGAACCAAACATATTGAGATTGACTGTCATCTTGCAAGAGAAAAGCTTATTCAAGGAATGATTACTACATCTCATCTTTCCTCTCATTTACAACCTTCTGATGTCTTTACCAAAGCTCTAGCTGTTAATCAACTTCAAGTTTTGATTTCCAAGTTGGGTGTTTGCAATTTATTTCAAACTTCCAACTTGAGGGGAGTGATAATAATATAGAAGGGTAGCTTAGCTAGTCAATAATAATAATATAGCAGGGTAGTTTAGTCAATATATTTATTGGGTATGACATGAATCCTTATTGGATTTAAATTTAGGTATTGCCTAGAATCCATTTTGGTTTAGGAAAATTATCTTTCCTAGTTATACTCAATTTGGTATTTCCTATCCTATTTGGTTATGGAATTTTCTATGACCTATAAATATAGGTGCTAGGATTTTGGAGAAGAAATATTCAGAAACATTCTAATAATTCTCATAGTTCTCTCTCTATATCTTGTACTCTTTAGATATTTATTTAGTGAATTTCTTCTGCCTTCTCCGCGGTTTTTTCCTGATTTGGGTTTCCACGTAAAACCTTGTGTTATTATCTTTATCTTTCTGCGTTGATTTATTGTGTTTGTCATAGTTTGTCATAACAAACTGGTATCAAAGCTTGGTTATTATCGATCCATACTATGACATTGAGTTCGACTTCATTAACGAAATTTGATATTGACAAATTCGATGGGAATATTAGTTTCAGTCTTTGGCAGGTTCGAATGAAGGTTGTTCTTACTCAGCAAGGCTTGAAGAAAGCCATTGTAGGGAAACCAGTGAAGCCTGTAGATATGTCTGATACAGATTAAGAGACGAAGAAAGCTAGCGAGATGTCTGAGTCAGAATGGGAAACTATAGATGATAAAGCACTTTTGACAATTCAGTTGTGCCTTTCGAATGATGTGTTGCAAGAGGTGTTTGCGAAAACTACAGCTGCTGATTTGTGAAAGAAATTAGAGTCTCTCTATTTGATGAAGTCCCTCACCAATAGATTAAGACTTAAACAACGTCTTTACACCTTGCATATGTTAGAAGGTACTCAAATCAAATCTCATATCACTGAATTTAATTCAATTATAATTGAGTTGTAGAATATTGATGTTAAGATTGATGATGAAGGTCAAGCCCTATTGTTGTTAGTCTCATTACCAACTTCATATAAGCACTTTAGAGACACTATGATCTATAGTAGAGACACTATCTCAATTGAGGATGTTAAGACGAATCTTATGAGTAAACAAAAACTAGATTCTGAGATGACTTTTGAGAAAAGTGATGATCAAGATGTTGGAGTGTATGCCAGGGGAAGATCAATTGAGAGAAGTTCAAAAAGTGACAGTACACACAGATCAAAATCTCGGAATAAGAATTTCAACTATAACTACTGTCATGCAAAGGGGCATATAAAGCGTAATTATCCGAAGTTGAAAAATAATGAACAAAGATGAGACAATCATAGTCAGATTAATAGTGGACAGAATGTGCAGAACCAACAAAATCAGGGGGCAAGAAAGACTGCTCCCGCTAGCGTTGCTGAGGATATTGATGATATTATGTTAGTAGCCGATGATAGAGAAAGACTTTAGTAGTGATTAAATTTTGGATTCTAGGTGTTCTTATCATATGTGCCCTACTCGTGATTGGTTCTCCACATATGAACCATTTGCTAGTGGAATTATTTTGATGGAAAATAATTCTAAATGTAAAGTAATTGACATTGGTACAATTAAAATTTAGATGCATGATGCTATAATTAGGACATTGTCAGATGTTAGACATGTTCCAAGTTTGAAGAAAATCTTATATCTTTGGGTACAGTAAATGAAAACAGGTGTAAGTACACAGCTGAAGGTGGAGTTATGAAGATTAGTATAGGCTCTCTTATATTGATGAAAGGAATCAAGGTCGGTACTTTATATAAGTTAGAGGGTTCTACAACTACAGATTTGGATTCAATTTGTTCTTCAATTATTGCATATGACACTACCAGGTTATGGTATATGAGGTTAGGCTATATGAGTGAAAGAGGCATGGGTGCTTTGAGTAAAAGAGGTCTTTTCTCTGGACAGAAAATAGGAAAGTTGGACTTCTGTGAGCATTGTGTCTTGAGGAAGCAGAAAAGAGTTAGTTTCAAGACTACGGTTCATAGAACAAAGGGGACTTTGGACTATATTAATTCAGACCTTTGGGGTCCTTCACGGGTTCATTATAAAGGTAGCGGTGCACATTATCTACTAACCTTCATTGATGATTACTCTAGGAAGATTTGGGTCTACTTCTTAAAACATAAGTATGATGTTTTTGTGACTTTCAAACTATGGAAGACTTTGGTTGAGAAGCAGACATGAAAGCAGATTAAGAGTTTCAGATCAGATAATAGCCTTGAGTTTTATGAGACTGAGTTTAATGAGTTCTGCAAGAGTGAAGGAATTATTAGACATCGTACAGTTGTGAAGACAACATAGCTGAGTGGAGTTGCAGAACGAATGAATAGAACCTTGATAGAGAAGGCCATGTGTATGGTGTTAAATGCAGGTTTGGGCAAGAAATTTTGGGCAGAAGTAGTGAACAGAACTTCTTTCTTGGTGAATCGTTCTCCTTGTACAGCTATAGAATGTAAGACCCCTGAAGAGGTTTGGTCAGGTAATCCTGCAGATTATTCATTTCTTAGGATGTTTGGTTGTCCTGCATATGCACATATGAATGAGGGAAAACTCGAAATTAGAGTCAAAAAATGCATCTTTCTTAGTTATGGTTCTGGTGTGAAGGGTTATAGACTTTGGCGTGCTGATCAGAAGTCAGCAAAGGCATCATTAGTAGAGATGTTACTCTTAATGAGTCCGCTATGCTTCATAAGAACAAGGAATCCTCTGTTCCTTGTATTGATAGTTTTGATAGTGTTGGTCAGAAAGTGGAGCTTGAAGTAACTTCTTCTCAGGTTCAGAAATCACAGCAGAGTTTAGATGAGAATATAGTTCCAGAGGAGGAACATGTGGACAATCAGTATAGTCTCACTAGAGACAGGGCAAAGAGGACAATGCGACCACCAAGGAGATATAAATATTCAGATTATGTTGCTTATGTCATGTCAGTTGCCGAGGCAGTTGAGTATAGTGATCCTGTGACTTATAAAGATGATGTTTCCTCGAATGATTCAGAAAAGTAGTTATTTGCTATGAATAAGTAGATGAAATCTCTTCAGAAAAATCAGACTTAGGAGCTTGTGAAACCACCTAAAGGTAAGAAAATTGTGGGTTACAAATAGATATTTAAGAAAAAAAGAAGACATCCCATTCAAGAAAAGTTCAATGATTTGAATGTGAAAGGTATGAAGGCATCCAAAGTACATAGCGATTTTCTTTCTCCTAATCTGGCCTTTAACTAGATTTGTAGCTTAATTATTTTTGCTAGTCCTCTATAAATATATATAATATTTAGATATTGTGAGTGAAAAAATTGTTAGTAGGTGATAGATTACACTCCAGTTGATAGTTAATGTGGAAAAATACTAACTTGTATATTTATGGTTTAAATGCATGTACATCTGGAGGAAAACAAATTTCATTTTTTTGTTTTACTTTTTTCACTCTTATGAGTGGTAAATTTTATTTCTTAACAATCCTTGAATAGCAAATAAAAAACTTAAAAATTACAAAAAAAATAATCTTGTAGGGTGAGTTTTGTTCATTAGGCATGAAAGATGGAGCATCTGATATAGAAAAATTAGAGTTAGGTGGTGTTTGATAAAACTAAGTAATTAATATCTGAATGATTAGTATATCTTAATAAATTAAATCATCTGAGTGAAATAATATCTGCACTTAAAAACTTGTTTGGTAACTAAAAAGAATAAAATATTTGAATGACTTTTAAATTTAAAAATAAATATCAATTTTAAATTTAAAAATATTTCAAATTGACTTTTCAAAAATCAATAATGATCTTAAAATTTGGAATGGAATGAATACAATATTTATAGAGGATTCATACACTTAAAATTTTCATTAAAAACAGCTCTTAATGATTTAGATTTATATAGTCCTTTTACCGATTAAGAGATGATAATAGACAAACAAAATTTTACCAAACAACTTTACCTTCTTACCGAATCCGACGGGGAGCTGTTAAGAGGTATTAAGAGGTAGACAAATACCACCTTAGTCCATTTAAAACATAGAGAAGAGGCAACATAAAAGAGAGGTGTACTAGAGATGAGAGGAGAGAGAGAGAGAAGGATAAATGAGTTTTGTAGAGCTCATCGAGAGTTTCAATTTAATATATTATGGGTCCCGTAACTTCAAACGGATCAAAAGTTACGCCCATTTAAAGTTTACCCAACGAATAACTCATATTTCAATTCAGCTTACGAATCAGCTTTCAATTCCGAATCAACTTCGAAATCCTGCTCTCCATCAAAACTTGTAGCCAATATTATTTTGTTCCATAACAGTTATTTTTGAAAATCATCACGTTTAGTCAAAATTTGTGTGCGCGAATGTCTTTTATTTTCTATTTTATTTTTAATTTCATTAAGGGCTATTCCATTACAATTTTTGGGGGAGATAGAGCTGTGTCTTCTACTGTCTGGGGGATTGGGTAGCTAACAACGCTACCAACCTAACTCAAATGGTAATGGGGTGAGGTTCGCTTGTTAATATTTAGTTAAATATGAGTGGAGAACTCTGTCGACAGAATCATAATAAAAACACCAATATCTATTAGTAGAAGAACTCTCAAAACTTGTTCGTAGATTACCTTAAATATGACACTATCTACTTTCTTCTCATTTGGCTTAAATACATTTTAAACTTTAAAATTTCTCGCTTTTTACAATTTAAACCTTTATGTTTCAACTTTAAGACTTTAAACCTTAATGTCTCTAAATATTTATAAATTAAATATTTTGGCCACCTAATTTAACATTTTTTACCGGAAAAAGTCACATGACTTCAAATAAAAAGACAAAATTAAGTCTTTCAAGTCTACATATCGTATATATTAGCTCAATTTTTTCCTAATTTTTGTTCTTCATCATGCACTAATCGCGTGTCTACAATTTTATGTACCTTCTAAGATATTTAAGCTTTTCTTTAATAAGTGAAATTAAGTTTTTTAATGGTTTCAATTTTTTCTATTTATTTTCTTCATCGCACAGTAATTATGTGCTTACAATTTTCTGTATTTCCAAAGATATTTAAAAGCGAAATTACACAAAATACTCTCATTCATAACAATTATTACACAATAGTGGGCTAAAAGGTTTAATTTATAAAAATTTAAAGACATTAAGGTTCAATATCTTAAATTTGAAACATTAAGGATTAAAGTCTAAAAAGTGAAAAACTCTAAGTTTTTAAGTGTATTTAAGCCTTCTTATTTTGTGTCAAACAAATCGGTCGCCATTGGTTATAAAAATTTAAAATTCAGAAACATGTCTTTTTTTGTTCTCCCCCTTTTAAATATAAGTGATATGGACATAGTTCGTTGAACCGAGAAATCCGATAATGAGAGCTAGAGTTAACGAAAATTAAGCATTCATTTTTCATGACCTTTACGCAGGTTTAATTATTTGTTTCATAATATAGTTTAAACGACCAACATGCCGGTGATTTATTTATTACATTCAATTAACCGCCAACATTTGACAGTTAATTTTGTTTAGTGCAGAATATTCGATATTACCAAATGCTTAGCAGGGATAGATGACAGCACCAACGACAACTAGACCTTTCTTCCAAGTGGTTCCATCACTCCCATTGAGAGAGAACTTGACATTTTGATCACATCCACACTTTAGTCCATTATTAAATTCCCCAACTCTAAGCCCAATCCATTGGTTGGTCGGCTTTTTGTTCAAATCTTCCTTGTGCTCTTGCACGGATCCATCAGGGCGAGTAAGGTTAAGTGTCACCGGACCATTCATCACCAGATTATCTTTCAGCTCCACCACAAAATCCACTGCATACCTTGTTCCTCCTATGAGCTTGTTAGTCTCATATTTTCCATCAACTTGTAGCCAGCATACTTCAATTAATTCAGCAACCTCAATCTCCTTGCAGCTGCAAAATGAATGTATATAATCAGAAATTTTTGATTTTCAGTCCATTAAATTCCTTAGGTGATTTTATCTTGGAGCAAGTTTATTCAATTCATAACAACATACCCCTGATTGGGCATGTATTTAAACTTATGTTCAAGAGTACCACTTTCAGTTGATACAAGCTAAAGTTAAAAATAGGAAGGAAACAGAGAGATAGTATCAATGAATATAGGGGAAAACTCTACTATATTGAGAGCCACTGTTTATGTTTATATATATCAATATTTTGATAATGTTTGTTACATAAATTGTGATACAAAACAGACTTCATTACAAACACAATTAGGTAGCAGAGATAAGAGTCCTAGAGACTTTGGTTCCTAAAGATTTGGTACATTTAACTACTGATAAGAGTCCTAGAGACTTGAGTCAATACCCCTCGTCAAGCTGATGGGGCTGGAAGAACTGTCAGCTTGTCGCGAAGAAACTGAAAGCGCGGGCAACGCAGAGCTTTAGTTAAGATATCGGCTATTTGATCCGCAGTAGAGACATAACGAACCTACAACTTTCCTTTAGCAACCTTTTCCCGGACAAAATGAAAGTCAATCTCAATATGTTTTGTGCGTGCATGAAAAACAGGATTAACAGCTAGATATGTGGCACTAATGTTGTCACACCAAATCACTGGAGGAGTGTTTAAATAAATGCCTAACTCACCAAAAAGAATCTGTAACCAAGAAAGTTCGGCAGCTGTGTCGGCAAGGGACTTATACTCAGCTTCTGCTGAAGAACGAGCAACAGTCCGTTGCTTTTTAGAAGACCTGGACACCAAATTTGATCCCATATAAATGGCATACCCGCCAGTGGAACGTCGGTCATCCAAACTGCCAGCCCAATCGGAATCGGTGAAGGCCTGAAGTTGTACTGGATATGGTGACTTAACAAATGATAAGCCAAGGTGAGCGGTAGATTGGAGATAACGAACAATCCGTTTAACAACTATCCAATGATTATTACTTGGCGCATGCAGAAACTGACAAACTTTATTTACAGAATACGACAAATCTGGTCATGTCAAAGTAACATACTGTAAGGCTCCCACGATCTGCCTATACAACTTCGGATCGCTGCATGGTTCAACATCAGACTTTGAGAGTTTGTCCTTAATAGAGGAAGGAGTTTTTAATGGCTTACAAGTACTCATGTTTGCCCGACGGAGTATATCCATGATATATTTTTGTTGAGACAATAAAATGCCATTAGGGTGATAAATAACCTCAATACCCAAAAAGTAATTAAGGCAGCCCAAATCTTTGATTGAAAATTCCCGTCCCAAGGCAACAATTAACTGATCAACAGCCACAGAGGAGTTACCGGTAACCACTATATCGTATACATACACCAACATAATTAGTTTCAAATTATCAAAACAATACATAAACATCGATGTATCAGATAAAGAAGAAGTGAAACCAATTTGCAATAAGAATGTGGAAAGGCGATGATACCAGGCGTGTGGAGCCTGTTTTAAGCCATATAAAGAACAATGAAGACGACAAACATAATCAGGATGGGAAGGATCCTCATACCCCAGTGGTTAAAGCATGAAAACCGTCTCAGATAATGTTCCATGAAGGAACGCATTGTTAACATCCAATTGTCGAATTACCCAAGAATGCGAAATAGCTAGAGAAAGAATAACACGAATTATAGTCGGCTTTACCACCGGACTGAATGTCTCATCAAAATCAACACCTTCTTCTTGGTGAAAGCCCTTCGCAACTAACCGTGCTTTATATCGTTCAATCTTCCCATTTGCCTTTTTCTTAATTTTGTATACCCATTTACACCCGACAATGTTCATATCAGTTGTTTTCGGAACTAAGGACCAAGTACCATTAGAGAGCAATGCATTAATCTCAGCAGACATGGCATCACGCCATTTTGGATTCCATTTGGCTTTGAAATAACAAGTCGGTTCAATCATGTCATCAACAGTTGCTATCAGAGAAACAGGTTGGAAATTACCATGTTTCTTGGCCATGGCTCGAGTGAGAATTTAGGTATTTAGGGTAGGATCAGGGGTTTTATTTTGGGAAACAAAGTGAGAGGTAGAGGTATTAATTGGTGGAGAGGTGCGAGAATTAGTGGTGGACAATGGCAAATCCGTGAATGTTGGGGTGATAGGGGCGACATAGGATGGGCAGAGCGGTTATAAACATCAATTAAGTCCCGAATTTTAGGGTTAGTAGGAGTAGAGGCAAGAGTGGGATTTTGGCTTGAGGGTGTAGGCATAGGCTGAGGAGAATTTATAGGTGTCAGTGCGGATAATGGGTGATGAGCTGAAGTTGTTGGTGTAACCGCAGTTGGAGAGATAACACATGTGGACCGAGTATGATCAGCAACAAACGGAGTGTGAGATGTGGTAACAATGGCCCATGGTGAGGAAACAGATTGTGACACAACGGAAGGATTTAACTGACTATGAAGCTGAGAGTAAGGAAACTAGTCTTCATTAAACCGAACATGTCTTGCAATATAAAAACGATTTATCTTTAAATCAAGACAACGATAACCCGCATGTGAAGAACTATATCCCAAAAAAAAGACAAGGACTAGACCGAAAATCAACCTTATGTGAATTATAAGGTCGAAGCAACGGGTAACAAAGACACCCAAAAACCTTTAAAAAGGAGTAGTCGGGAGGTTTAGCATATATACACTCAAAAGGAGATTTACTATTAGAGACAGTAGATGGCATGCGATTTATTAAGAAAACAGTAGTGTCAAAAGCAAAATGCCAATATTTAAATGGCAAGGAAGAATTTGCAAGTAGAGTGATTCCAGTTTCAACTATGTGACGATTTCATCGCTCAACCATCCCGTTTTGTTCATGCGTGTGTGGGCATGCTAACCGATGGAAAATGCCAATGGACTCAAAAAATGGGTTTAGTTTCCTATATTCAGCCCCCCAATCCGTTTAAATTGATTTAATTTTGCAGCCAAATTGACGTTCAACAAACAATTGGAATTTTTAAAAAATAGGAAATACATCATATTTGTATTGCATGGGATAAAACCAAATGAACTTGGAATAAGCATCAATAAAAAGCACAAAATATTTATGTCCTTCCATAGAAAGATAAGGGGAAGGGCCCCAAACATCACTGTACAAAAGTTCAAGAACAGAAGTAACACGATTATTTGTTAATGATAAATGAAATCTGGATGCTTTTCCTAACTAACAAGCATGACGTAAAGTCATGTTATGAATAGACACTGGCAATTTATTATCTCTTAGAATTTGATGAAGAACACGACTATGAGGGTGGCCAAGACGATTGTGCCAACGATCGGATGACGCTTTTGCCGAAAGAAACGTTGAAGGAGACGGAGGTGATGAAAAAATAGAGGTGGAAAAATGATACATGCCATGTTTACTCTGTAATAACCCAAGATTTTCGATATATTTAAATAAGAAATTTTACGAATAAATTTTTTTTTTATTTATTTATTTTTGAATATGGTAATACGTGAAAGGTAAAGTATATGTGTACATGTGATAAATTTATATTTGTTTATCGCATGAATAATTTCAAATAAATTTTTCGAAAAAGGAATTGTTGATTATTATAAATTATATTCTTATAATAAATTAATTTTGTAGTAAAAATATTTTATTATTTATTTTTCATGAAGACACGATTAATGTATTATTTAAATAACATATGTATATTTTACGAATAGATCTTTAGTATTATTATTAGTGATATGATTATTTCCTTATGATATGAATTTAGTAGATTAGTCAGTTTATTTATTTTAAATTGACTAAGAAAGGTAAATGAGGCAAAGTGAAACAATTGATCAAAACCCTAATTTGATCTATGAATATGGATTTGAATGTTAAATACATTTATTATTATAATTGTATTTAAAAGTATGTATGTTTATATTATGTAAATATATATATATATATATATATATATATTAACCCAAGAGATTAATTTTATTATCTCAATTTATTATTTATTTTAAACCTAATTAAAGCAAGTCTAATTGGGTTATGTAATTAAACTAATATAAGTAATTATTTAAAAAAAAGTCCAAAGTAAGTGGACTAGTAACCCTTATTAAATAATTAGGGTAAGATAAATTTGATGTATTGGACCTATGCTATTTTGCATGACCCAAATAAATTAATTAGGGAGCCCAAATGAATTAAAGAATAGCCCAAACTTTGGCCCAAAATTAATTGGATATTCTAGAAGCTAAATTAGCAAATAAAGTGGTTAAAGAAAAATCAAAAATGGTGGAAGTATCCGGATGAGTAAGGGTGGATTCATGCACCACATGGTCTTATTAATTTTTTTATTTTATGCTTTTACACCTTGCACATCTAACTCACCAACTCACCTAGGCTACTAAAATAAATAAATTCATAGCTTAGATATTGAGAGATTTGTGTATATATATATAAGTTGTATGTATATATTTTTGGCCTATAAATATAACTCATCCCAAGCATTAGCAAAGCATCCACTTCATTTCATCTTCTAAAATTTCAAGAGAGCTTAGAGAGAAAATCAATAGAGAGAGAGAGAGATGATCAAGAGGGGGAGAACCACCATAGAAGAAGAAGAGAGGAGAGCCTTGTAGTTTCAAACTCCATAACAAACCTTGGAAGTAGGAGAAAGAAGAACATCCAAACAAAGGTATAAAATCCTAATCTAGTTTATGTAATCTTTGTGGTTGTTTTAGAATAAATGATGAATTTTATGTTGTTAAACTTTATGATAGTAGATCAATGTGTTATATGATGTTTTATGGTGTTTTATGTTTAGATCATACCATTTTAAGTGATGAAAAGCTTGGAAATCAAAGAATGTTCAAAACAGTTTTTACCCTAGAAAACTCTGGAATTTCAGTCCACTTTGAACCTTTACCATTTTAAATCTGTAAATTATATTTATGATCCGTCAAAGGCATGAGTTAGATACATGAGTTATCTGATGAATCCAAGTGGAATCATTCAAAAAGATTAAACGAGCAAACCGTAGCATGATTTTTCGTAAAACACTCCCTGCCTGCGAAAAAAACTGGAAAATCCAGTGAGCCTACTGTCCAATTTTTGTAAAGGCTGTTTCGGTCACTTTTTAGGGCTCTAAAAATTCTGATATTTTGTGGTATGTTAGTATATCAAGTTAACTAGTTGCTGTCCAAAGATGACAATTTGTTGATGTATATAATGAGAGTTATGGCTTTTATAAGAAAGTACGTTTTAAAAAAAAAACTGTTATAACTCCACTTATAAAGCCCAGAAAAATGTGAAACTTTTACAGGAGCTAGGTTTTGATAAGAGGAGACTACCGTATAAATTTCATAATTTTTGAATTAAAGGATAATTTATGATAATTGTAATAATTTCGGACTGTTTTGGACCATTTGAAAATAGTAAATTAAATTGAAAAATTCCAGAAAATTTATATGTTCACGAGGATATCATATTCTGATATTATCCTGAAAATAAATTTTTTTTGAGATGTTTTGGTATTTTTAATGTGAATGATTGAGTTATGAATAAATGGATAAAATAAGTAATGTAATGTTAGAAATGGTGAAAATGTGATTTTATTGCATAAAGACCCTTAATATGATATGATCAGATTATGTAAGGGTACTTTGGTCATTGTTAATAAAATATTATGTTTATGGTATATTTTGTTTGTTAAAATAAATTCAATAGTAAGGGATAAACAATTAGATTAAATTGTTTATAAGTATTAAAATATTATTAAATGATTAATAGTATTAGTAAATAAATAAAATATTATTAATTGATTAATAATATTTGAAATTAAATAAAATATTATTAAATGAATAATAATATTATTAAATAATTAATAATATTAATAAGTGATTAAAATATTATTAAATGATTAATAATATTAGTTAAGGATAAATAATTGATTAATTATTTATTATTTAATTAATATTAAATAATAAATAAGCTTAAATGCTAATTAACTATTCTTTAATAGTAAAGAGTAATTAAAGACAAATAAGGTTTATAATTTGATTACTTATTATTTAACCTTAAATAATAAGTAGATGTAATTAGTTATTATAAATAATAACTAAAGGTGACTAATTAGTTACTATTTAACTATTATTAAATAGTAATTAAAAGAAGATAAAGTTAGTAAAATAATAAGTAGATACAATTAGTTATTCTTTATAATAACTAAAGGTATTTAATTAGTTACTATTTAACTAACACTAAATAGTAATTAAATGCAGATAGTGTTAATTAAATAAAATGAATTTAATTAACACATTAATTAAAAAAAAATTATAATAAATTGTTTAAAGGTTTAACAAGTGTTTATCACTTGAGAAAAATAGTATTACTTAATTAAATTATTAACCTTAGGTCTATTAAATGTCCAATAGACTTAATGATAAGTATAAGCGATTATAAGTGTTATGTGATTAATTGATTGCTAGTTAAATGGTATATGATAGAATATAAATGTTCAATTATACGCAATGCTAATTGATAGACCAACTATATCAATGCTAGGTCATTCGAAGAGTTGTAATTAAAGCTAGATAATTGTAGCTCGTCGAACAGGCAAGTTTCTTACTTTAAACCTCTTACATATTGCAAGTTCCCTAACTTTACTCAAATTTATATTGAGTAATTATCTTAACCCTTGCATTTACTTTATGCAATGGATCCATATATTATGCAAGTTTCAATACTTTTTTTTAATGTGCAAGTATTCTTGAACTTTATTCAAGCTATCTATTGATTTCAAATATCTTGATATTGTCTCATGTGAAGCATTTGTAATCAAAATTATTCTGTTCTTTGTGCAAGTGTCCTCACTTGTACAAATTGTTATAATTATTGTAAATTCGAAATTCTTTGACATGATAAGTTTTGATACGTACTATTAAATTTCGGTATGTATACATAATTTAAAGGTTGTCTAAGCTATTTGATTCGGCTAGACATAGTTTGGAATGTATTATTGAATATGATTGGTCATGATAAAGTCGTCCAACTAAATTGCTTTAGTTAGGACTCCAGACTGAGTATGAACAACCCGAAATGGGAAATTTTTATGCGCCAAAGGCGGTGATGATGAACGCAAATGTCGTTCTAGCATGTAGTGTTGATCAATACAGGGCACAACGGGGCTGATCACCCTCCGTGTCCGTAAGCCAGACGGTTTGCAGATGAATTTCTGTACAAACCTTTTCAAACTTGAAAATAAAAGTTCATGGTCTATTGACCGCTCAGCATTCAAAGTCACTACGTTGTTTCAAAAATTGTAAACGATTTGATATGTTATTCAGAACTATTTCAAATGACTTCACAACTATTGATTCGTTGTAGAAGTAGTCCTCAAAGAAAACATTTACTTCTTTCAGCTAATGTTTATTAATTGTTATTATTTGCTGAGCAATTAAATGCTCATTCTTGCTTTAAATTAAATGTTTTCAGCTAAGTGTGATCGACCAGAAGGCTCTGGCAAGGACAAGGAAAAGGGAAAGCTGAAGGATTAAGTATAAGATGTTATTTGTAATATCTAGACTTTAGTATTGTGATAATATAATATCTATCATGTAATAATGTACTTTAAAGGTCGTCGTACCTGGGAATTAGACAACTCTGATATAATTTTTAAGTTTGTAATATATTAAGTAGTTTGAAAGTATGGTATCGTGTAGCACCAAGTACGGGTTTCAAGTACCCGGATTTGGGGGCGTCACAGGTTGGTATCAGAGCTTTAGGTTAGAAACCTTAGGTGGGAGATACCTTAGGCTATAACCTTAGGTTAGATAGAAGCGTTGAAAAATAAATAACTCAAATAGAGTTTAAAGGAAATGAATTAAGGAAATTCATTATAAAATGAAATAAAAGTAACTTATATAAACTATTGTTTGTTATGTGCATATATTATATACTAATCAAGAATATTTGTGTATAGATGTCAGGAAGGAAAGGATTAGAAAATTTTCATGTCGCGAAGAAGGAGCAAATCACTCCAACTAAGCCAAAATCCCAGACAGTAGGTGAAAGGGAGGTTCATATCGAAAACAACCCTGATGAATTGGTTATCTTGGAAAACATAGAACCAGAACCAGAAACGGTAATGCTGACAGATAGTGATTCGGACACTGAAGTTGGAGCTGACCAGGCATCAACGGAAGTGCAGAAACTGAAGAATAAGGTGTTATCTTTGGAAAAGTTATGGGACATGGAAAGGCTACTAAATAGTCAATTGCAAAAGGCGTTAATCGAAATAATGGAAGAACAAGATAAGCTAAAAATACAAATTGATAAGATGGGAGCCAAATGCAACAAATCGTGTGCAGCTCCAAGTCGGAAGGGGAAAAGAAAGATGAATGACCGTGATATGGAAAATTCCAACCAAGGAAACTTTAAGAAAGTAATAAGGTGTGCAAACTGTAACAGAAAACATGAAGGTGTATGTATGAAAGGGCAGAACGTGTGCTATAATTGTGGATGTGAAGGACATATCTCTTCTCATTGTCCCGAACCGAAGCAATGCGTATGTTTTGTATGTGGAATGGTAGGTCACCAAGCAAAGGTTTGCTTATGATATAAGAATAGTATATGGAATAAATAGGATAAGTGCTTTAGGATTATGTATGATATGATGTGTGTGTAATGTACTACTCCCGACTTTTGTTGTCACTAAGGGATAGTAAGTGGTTGTAGCAGCATGCGCTGTGTAATGAAAAGTAATATGTACTATTTAAATTAATATGAATATAAGTTAAATGTTATGATTTTATGTTTGATTAAGATAGTATGTTGTTTAATTGATAAAGTGTTAATTCGGCAAGCTGAATTCATGAATCCAACAAACTGAATTGGTTTAAATTCAAAATTGTGTGTTCAAACTTTTATGATACCACTAATAATAGGTGGCATAATGGTATATGAAAGACGAAATAATAATTTAAGGATTTGTTTATTCAGACAATGCCGCCAAGAAGAGAACAACGACACCGAAGGGTAGATGAATTCGATAACAATGGAGGAGGTAATGCAAACCCGATGCAAGATTTTGTGAATATGCTGGCAGAGGCTATACAGAATCAAGCACCAGTAGCAGGAAATCCGCCAGGGAATCAATTAGCAAACTTCAAAGACTTCAAGGCAGTAGGACCGCCTGAATTTAGAGGGACGACTGATCCTATAGAAGCCCAAACCTGGGTAAATGAGATAGAAAAAGCATTTGTTATTGCTAGGATAGCGGAGGAGCAAAAGACAGCTTTTGCTACCTATATGATGAAGGGGGAGGCGAATTTCTGGTGGGAGGCAAATCAAACTAGAGCCGGAGCAGGAATGGTGACATGGACAAGGTTTAAGGAACTGTTCTTCGAGAATTACTTCTCGTCCAATATGCAGGCTAGGATGGAGGTTAGATTTCTAGAATTGAAGCAGGAGAATATGACTGTCTCGGAATACGCCGCTAAGTTTAACGAATTAGCTAGATTCGCTCCACACCAAGTGGATACTGAAGCAAGGAAGGCACGAAGGTTTGAGCAGGGCCTAAAACCCTGGCTCTATAATAAGGTGGCAGTATTGCAGATTGAATCTTTTGTATCGCTATTGGAAAAGGCTATTATAGCCGAAGGAGGAAGTGAGGCCATGAGCCTTTACAATAAGGAGAAGAAGAATAAAGTCAAAGCTGAGGGAAGTAGTGGAAGTGGAAAAAGGAAATGGAACAATTCAGGAAATACTGGTAATAGCCAGGGAGAAATAAAGAAGCAGGTTAAGAAGTGTGAAAATTGTGGGAAGAATCACTCGGGAGAGTGTCTGAAAGGAAAATTTGTGTGTTATAAATGCGGGCAGGAGGGACACATCTCTCCTAACTGCCCCAATCCAAGGAAGGACACTGGGTGTTTTATTTGTGGATCAATAAATCATATGGCAAGGGATTGTCCGAAAAGAAAGGCTGATGGGGGAAGTGCTAAGGCAGGGAATAACGGCGAAAAGTTAGCGATAACTTATCCAACTCCAAGAAACAAACCAACTGCAAGGACCTTCAATATGACGGTTCAAGATACGGTATCAGCCGGAGATGGAGTTCTAGGTATGATTCGGATATAATTTATTTTTGCATGTACCGTGAGGTACGTTTACACTTATAAACTCTAGAATCCTTGAATATAGTCATACAAAAAGAACTTTACGAAAAGACCTAGGTTAATAAATAAATAATACATAATCTAATAATAAATCGTTTTATTAACGTATTTTGAAGGAGGAATTTGAGTTATATTAGAAATCAAATTCCGTATAATCACATAGGCAAGCTTTATGTTGAATAGTTAAAGATCGATTCGATTGAATCAGATCGTGATCTACTTATGATATGAATGTGAATGATATTTACCCTCATGGGTATAAGTTTTGTAACGGTGATTCCGGGGACGGAATCCTTATAAGGGAGGGTGAATGTAATAACCCAAGATTTTCGATATATTTAAATAAGAAATTTTACGAATAAATTTTTTTTTATTTATTTATTTTTGAATATGGTAATACGTGAAAGGTAAAGTATATGTGTACATGTGATAAATTTATATTTGTTTATCGCATGAATAATTTCAAATAAATTTTTCGAAAAAGGAATTGTTGATTATTATAAATTATATTCTTATAATAAATTAATTTTGTAGTAAAAATATTTTATTATTTATTTTTCATGAAGACACGATTAATGTATTATTTAAATAACATATGTATATTTTACGAATAGATCTTTAGTATTATTATTAGTGATATGATTATTTCCTTATGATATGAATTTAGTAGATTAGTCAGTTTATTTATTTTAAATTGACTAAGAAAGGTAAATGAGGCAAAGTGAAACAATTGATCAAAACCCTAATTTGATCTATGAATATGGATTTGAATGTTAAATACATTTATTATTATAATTGTATTTAAAAGTATGTATGTTTATATTATGTAAATATATATATATATATATATATATATATATATATATATATTAACCCAAGAGATTAATTTTATTATCTCAATTTATTATTTATTTTAAACCTAATTAAAGCAAGTCTAATTGGGTTATGTAATTAAACTAATATAAGTAATTATTTAAAAAAAAGTCCAAAGTAAGTGGACTAGTAACCCTTATTAAATAATTAGGGTAAGATAAATTTGATGTATTGGACCTATGCTATTTTGCATGACCCAAATAAATTAATTAGGGAGCCCAAATGAATTAAAGAATAGCCCAAACTTTGGCCCAAAATTAATTGGATATTCTAGAAGCTAAATTAGCAAATAAAGTGGTTAAAGAAAAATCAAAAATGGTGGAAGTATCCGGATGAGTAAGGGTGGATTCATGCACCACATGGTCTTATTAATTTTTTTATTTTATGCTTTTACACCTTGCACATCTAACTCACCAACTCACCTAGGCTACTAAAATAAATAAATTCATAGCTTAGATATTGAGAGATTTGTGTATATATATATAAGTTGTATGTATATATTTTTGGCCTATAAATATAACTCATCCCAAGCATTAGCAAAGCATCCACTTCATTTCATCTTCTAAAATTTCAAGAGAGCTTAGAGAGAAAATCAATAGAGAGAGAGAGAGATGATCAAGAGGGGGAGAACCACCATAGAAGAAGAAGAGAGGAGAGCCTTGTAGTTTCAAACTCCATAACAAACCTTGGAAGTAGGAGAAAGAAGAACATCCAAACAAAGGTATAAAATCCTAATCTAGTTTATGTAATCTTTGTGGTTGTTTTAGAATAAATGATGAATTTATGTTGTTAAACTTTATGATAGTAGATCAATGTGTTATATGATGTTTTATGGTGTTTTATGTTTAGATCATACCATTTTAAGTGATGAAAAGCTTGGAAATCAAAGAATGTTCAAAACAGTTTTTACCCTAGAAAACTCTGGAATTTCAGTCCACTTTGAACCTTTACCATTTTAAATCTGTAAATTATATTTATGATCCGTCAAAGGCATGAGTTAGATACATGAGGTATCTGATGAATCCAAGTGGAATCATTCAAAAAGATTAAACGAGCAAACCGTAGCATTATTTTTCGTAAAACACTCCCTGCCTGCGAAAAAAACTGGAAAATCCAGTGAGCCTACTGTCCAATTTTTGTAAAGGCTGTTTCGGTCACTTTTTAGGGCTCTAAAAATTCTGATATTTTGTGGTATGTTAGTATATCAAGTTAACTAGTTGCTGTCCAAAGATGACAATTTGTTGATGTATATAATGAGAGTTATGGCTTTTATAAGAAAGTACGTTTTAAAAAAAAAACTGTTATAACTCCACTTATAAAGCCCAGAAAAATGTGAAACTTTTACAGGAGCTAGGTTTTGATAAGAGGAGACTACCGTATAAATTTCATAATTTTTGAATTAAAGGATAATTTATGATAATTGTAATAATTTCGGACTGTTTTGGACCATTTGAAAATAGTAAATTAAATTGAAAAATTCCAGAAAATTTATATGTTCACGAGGATATCATATTCTGATATTATCCTGAAAATAAATTTTTTTTGAGATGTTTTGGTATTTTTAATGTGAATGATTGAGTTATGAATAAATGGATAAAATAAGTAATGTAATGTTAGAAATGGTGAAAATGTGATTTTATTGCATAAAGACCCTTAATATGATATGATCAGATTATGTAAGGGTACTTTGGTCATTGTTAATAAAATATTATGTTTATGGTATATTTTGTTTGTTAAAATAAATTCAATAGTAAGGGATAAACAATTAGATTAAATTGTTTATAAGTATTAAAATATTATTAAATGATTAATAGTATTAGTAAATAAATAAAATATTATTAATTGATTAATAATATTTGAAATTAAAATAAAATATTATTAAATGAATAATAATATTATTAAATAATTAATAATATTAATAAGTGATTAAAATATTATTAAATGATTAATAATATTAGTTAAGGATAAATAATTGATTAATTATTTATTATTTAATTAATATTAAATAATAAATAAGCTTAAATGCTAATTAACTATTCTTTAATAGTAAAGAGTAATTAAAGACAAATAAGGTTTATTTATAATTTGATTACTTATTATTTAACCTTAAATAATAAGTAGATGTAATTAGTTATTATAAATAATAACTAAAGGTGACTAATTAGTTACTATTTAACTATTATTAAATAGTAATTAAAAGAAGATAAAGTTAGTAAAATAATAAGTAGATACAATTAGTTATTCTTTATAATAACTAAAGGTATTTAATTAGTTACTATTTAACTAACACTAAATAGTAATTAAATGCAGATAGTGTTAATTAAATAAAATGAATTTAATTAACACATTAATTAAAAAAAAATTATAATAAATTGTTTAAAGGTTTAACAAGTGTTTATCACTTGAGAAAAATAGTATTACTTAATTAAATTATTAACCTTAGGTCTATTAAATGTCCAATAGACTTAATGATAAGTATAAGCGATTATAAGTGTTATGTGATTAATTGATTGCTAGTTAAATGGTATATGATAGAATATAAATGTTCAATTATACGCAATGCTAATTGATAGACCAACTATATCAATGCTAGGTCATTCGAAGAGTTGTAATTAAAGCTAGATAATTGTAGCTCGTCGAACAGGCAAGTTTCTTACTTTAAACCTCTTACATATTGCAAGTTCCCTAACTTTACTCAAATTTATATTGAGTAATTATCTTAACCCTTGCATTTACTTTATGCAATGGATCCATATATTATGCAAGTTTCAATACTTTTTTTTAATGTGCAAGTATTCTTGAACTTTATTCAAGCTATCTATTGATTTCAAATATCTTGATATTGTCTCATGTGAAGCATTTGTAATCAAAATTATTCTGTTCTTTGTGCAAGTGTCCTCACTTGTACAAATTGTTATAATTATTGTAAATTCGAAATTCTTTGACATGATAAGTTTTGATACGTACTATTAAATTTCGGTATGTATACATAATTTAAAGGTTGTCTAAGCTATTTTGATTCGGCTAGACATAGTTTGGAATGTATTATTGAATATGATTGGTTCATGATAAAGTTGTCCAACTGAATTACTTTAGTTAGGACTCCAGACTAAGTATGAACAACCCGAAATGGAAAATTTTTATGCGCCAAAGGCGATAATGATGAACGCAAATGTCGTTCTAGCATGTAGTGTTGATCAATACAGGGCACAATGGGGCTGATCACCCTCCATGTTCGTAAGTCAGGCGGTTTGCAGATGAATTTCTGTACAAACCTTTTCAAACTTGAAAATAAAAGTTCATGGTCTATTGACTGCTCCGCATTCATAGTCACTACGTTGTTTCAAAAATTGTAAACGATTTGATATGTTATTCAGAACTATTTCAAATGACTTCACAACTATTGATTCGTTGTAGAAGTAGTCCTCAAAGAAAACATTTACTTCTTTCAGCTAATGTTTATTAATTGTTATTATTTGCTGAGCAATTAAATGCTCATTCTTGCTTTAAATTAAATGTTTTCAGCTAAGTGTGATCGACCAGAAGGCTCTGGCAAGGACAAGGAAAAGGGAAAGCTGAAGGATTAAGTATAAGATGTTATTTGTAATATCTAGACTTTAGTATTGTGATAATATAATATCTATCATGTAATAATGTACTTTAAAGGTCGTCGTACCTGGGAATTAGACAACTCTGATATAATTTTTAAGTTTGTAATATATTAAGTAGTTTGAAAGTATGGTATCGTGTAGCACCAAGTACGGGTTTCAAGTACCCGAATTTGGGGGCGTCACATACTCGGTCCTGAAAGTAGTGTTCTCCCCGACTTGCGATCCTTCACAACAAAATAAGTAGGGTGAAATTCAAAAAAGACATCATTGTCAGTAGTAAATTTATTGACGGAAACTAATGACTTTGTAAGAGATGGAACATGGAGGATATCATTTAGCACAAAATTGGAACTATTGGAAATGAATGAAGTAGATCCAACATGTTTAATATTGAGGCCATTACCGTTGCCAACTTGAAGAGTATCATTACCAGTGTAGGAATCTGCACGACTCAATGACGCAATATCAGGAGTTCCATGATGTGTCGCACCAGTGTCCAGGAGCCATTGATGTATAGGAGAGGCAGATTGATAAAAGGATGCAATATTAGCACTTGGTAATTGAGCATGGTTGTAGCGCTGATCCCAGTTTGCAGTAGTATGATTAAAGCGAAAACAGATTTGACACTTAGGACCACGATCTGTACGAAATCCTCGAGTAGCATTCTGATGATTATTGAAATTGTGCCCCCTAAAATTACCATTCAAATTATTATTGAAGGTACGACCCCTGTTATTACCATTTTGCCAAAAAAATTTCTTATTATATCCGTGGAATTGGCGTGACCCAGTAGAGTTATTTTTCTATGCCAAATTTGCTGAAGGGGAAACACTTGAGTCGATGATAGTGGTTGGAGACGGAACCACCGAACTAATTTGGCTATTAGTTTTTTGGTACAAAAGCTCGTGATTTAAAAGAAGACTAAGGAGAGTGGAAAAAGTCACAGTCTCCAGACGGGCATCAATAGTTGTCATAACAGTATAATATTCAGGGCGAATGCCCTTGAAAACATTCACAATGAATTCTTTCATTGACATAGGACTACCAGCAGCTGCAAGTTGATCCCAAATAGCTTTTGCTCGGTATAAATACTTAGACACACTATCATCGTTTTGCTTACATTCTTGGAGGTCAAAGTGAAGATTAACAATACGACTCGCAGAGGGGGAGGCAAACGCAGTTTCTAGCATCTCCCATAACTGCTTGGAAGACTGGGCATCAACCACCAAAATAATGAGTTCTTCTTTAAGGGATGAAATTAGGAGGCTTAGGAGATGTTGATCCTGTTGATACCATGGATTAAAATAAGGATTATTGGCAGCAGGAGCATTGCCAACGGCAGGTAATTTTTTTG
This sequence comes from Aralia elata, assembly GCA_034770075.1. Taxonomy (NCBI): domain Eukaryota; kingdom Viridiplantae; phylum Streptophyta; class Magnoliopsida; order Apiales; family Araliaceae; genus Aralia; species Aralia elata. The sequence continues at coordinate 39,589,298 of CM068381.1, read as the reverse complement.
GTGGTGGTGGGTATGAACCATCAAGAAAACGTAAAAGACGATTCCCACAAAACAACGACATTATTTGGGTTTTCCAGGCGAGGTAATTGTCAGTACCTAGTTGGATACGAATAAAATGGCTGGGGTTATTGAAATTCAAGGGTGAGGGAAGGGATGGGTTAATAGTTGTTTCAACTAAGGAAGAGGAGGATGAGATCGACATTTCTGTCTTAAAAGGCTCTGATACCAAGCTAAAGTTAAAAATAGGAAGGAAACAGAGAGATAGTATCAATGAATATAGTGGAAAACTCTACCATATTGAAAACCACTGTTTATGTTTATACATATATATCAGTATTTTGATAATGTTTGTTACATAAATTGTGATACAAAACAGACTTCGTTACAAACACAATTAGGTAGCAGAGATAAGAGTCCTAGAGACTTGAGTCAATAATACATATCTCAACATATTTCAGATTTTCAAATTTAAAATTGATATAATTCATTTAACTTTAGAAAACAATAATTTTCATAATTGTATGTCCTAAGCTTAAATATATATATATATATATATATATATATATATATATATATATATAATATCATATGACTTAATTTGTAAATAGCTTAAATTAATTTAAAAATTCAAAACTCCTATATTTTGAAACAGTGGGAGTGTGTAAGTATTTGTACGCTACTTAACTAACACAAATAATGACCTTTAGTTTGATTAAAGGTTTCTTCTAGTTAATTACCTAATAAGGTCGAACATGGGCATCCACTTCCAGTAACGAGAATCTGAACTCCAAATGATTGAGAGTTCCTTTGCAGTCATAACCGTAATGGGAAATTGAATAAAACAAGAATGGGATAATTAATATTAATGAAAGTAGCTAGCTAGTGATATATAACATGAATATGGTTTCGATTAACTAGTTATAATTAATAGCGTTCATATGAAGATTTCAAATTAAGTCGAGTAAGATGAATTTATCATAAAAATAAACAAGACTAAATTACTTCCTTGCCTTGGTGGGGGTTCTGAGCGCCAAAACCTTGAGCCCATACCGATTTGATGCCATTGTGCTTCACTAGTTGTGCCATTTTCTCGATTCAAATTTCTTGCTTAACTGCCTGTTTTTTCAATATGTTTTGATGCCAAAACCCTCTTTGGGAGGTTGTATTTATACAACAGCTGAGGGTCAGATCAGGCATCTTACTGGGTCAATAACTCTTATCTCCATTGATGGATGCTATATTCAAATATTCCTTCCTTTTCATAAGTGGGGCTTGGATAAGATTCGATCAGTCAGATGCCATTTTAACTTCTTTCTTTAATTTGTTCCATTTAAGAAAAGTTCAATGATTTGAATGTGAAAGGTGTGTGTTGGTTTATGTATTATTGATTTTAATGATGACAATATGTTTATGTATGTAAGTTATTTAGTGGACCAAATTGATTTTGTTTGGGTTAATTTGATAATGGTTAATTGATTATAATCTGTTTGGTTCATGTTGTCTCAATGTGGTTATAAGCTCAATTGATAGAGTGCATGTAATATTCCTAGCCCAAAGAGTTTTAAATTTTTGTTGCTGGAAAATCTTTCTTTAATATATGTTGTCAAAATTAGATTTTGAATTGGAATATATTAAGGAATATGCTTATCTGTGAAAGTTATTTCAATTTGAATTTGTGTATATTAAAGAATCTTAATGGATTGCATGGATCATATTTTGGGCTGATCGGATATTGTTTTATTGAATATGATATTGTAATGACCCAACTTGATGTAAGTCCAACTGTTATAAAGTGCATAATATTATGGAATATATCTTGATCAGATGTTTTATTGTTGGTGGAAAATATCTCTTTAATATATGCTGTCAAATCATATTTTGAATTGGAAAGGAATATGTTTAGCTGTGATATGCAATCCAATTTGAAAAGGTAACTAAATAAGGTAACTGTTATTCAGTGATTGGCTAGTAACAAACTTTATCATGTATCTCCTTGTTCCTTTATTTAAGGTGTTTTGGTTTGACTTGAAAACATATTCGTTAGAACCAAATCTTTGTTAGGTGATTTAATGAAAATTAAATATCCGTTGGTCTCTAATTAATTGTTGATATCTTGGGACTTTTATTGATAACAATCTTTTATTACCGTTATTCCTTCTTTTATATATACTCATTCTTCATCAAAAAAGAGGACAAGGCACTTGAAGGATATATCAGTGGTTATATAGAGAAAATATTATTAAGAGCCTTCATAGTTTATTTTCTAGATATTCTTTGTATTGAATTTAATTCTTTGTGGCTGGAAAATAAGAAGTTTATTGTAATACCTAATATTAAAGTTCTGAGTTTAAGCCTTGTTTGGCTTGTTGATCCAATAGTGGATATGGTCTGTTCAAAGTAGCTTTCAAGGCTGCAGAGGTGCAAAGGTCTTAGTGGTGAAAAAGGTTGCAAAGGTGCAAAGGGGACAGTGGAGTCCATCAGTGGAAAACTTACTTTGAATAGAGAAGTTTTTGTATTGTGTATTGAAAAGTTTATTCAATAAAGTGAGTCTCCAATACCAATTGGTATTGGACATGGATTAGAGCACTAGTTAGAGGATAGGGTCCAAACTACGTAAAAATCTTGGTGTGATTTCTTGTTTTATTCTGTTCTGCATTACATTTATTTTTCTAGAAAAAGTATTCTGCTGTTTTTGAATATACACTAATTCAGACACCAATTCAGACAGGGTATAACTGTCTGTTCATATCATCACGAAGAACATATACTAATTCAGACACCAATTCAGACAGGGTATCACTGTCTGAATTTTCTGCATAAAGTTATTTTTAAAATTTATCACTATTGCTCATTAATTACCAATTACACCTATTCATCCCCCCTCTAGGTGTGCACATACACATAATTACAGTATGAAGGCATCCAAAGTACAAAGCGAATTTTCTTTCTCCTAATATGGCCTTTAGCTAGATTTGTAGCTTAATTATTTTTGCTAGTCCTCTTTGAATATATATATATATATAAATATATATACCGAACCGATCTCCAACGGACCCAAAAAACGGGTCCAAAAAACGGACCGGCTATAGCGACGGACAAAACCGTCGCTGTAGCCTAAACCGTCGTCCTAGGTCTATGGCGACGGTTAGCTATGGCGACAGAACCGTCACTATAGGGCTTTAGCGACGGTTCTGTTGTCATAGCTAACCGTCGCCATAGACCTATGACGACGGTTTAGGCTATAGCGACGGTTTTGTCCGTCGCTATAGCCGGTACGTTTTTTGGACCCGTTTTTTGGGTCCTTTGGAGAACCGGACTCTCTCTCTATATATATATATAATATTTAGATATTGTGAGTGAAAAAATTGTTAGTAGGTGATAGATTACACTCCAGTTGATAGTTAATGTGGAAGAATACTAACTTGTATATTTGTGGTTTAAATGCATGTACATCTGGAGGAAAACAAATTTCATTTTTGTGTTTTAGTGTTTTTACTCTTATGAGTGGTAAATTTTATTTCTTAACAATCCTTGAATAGCAAATAAACAAATTAAAAATTACAAAAAAGAATCTTGTAGGGTGAGTTTTGTTCATTAGGCATGAAAGATGGAGCATCTGATAAAGAAGAATTAGAGTTAGGTGGTGTTTGATAAAATTGAGTAATTAACATCTAAATGGTTAGTATATCTATTAGTAGAAGAACTCTCAAACTTGTTCGGAGATTCCCTTAAATATGACACTATCTATTTTCTTCTCATTTGGCTTAAATACACTTTAAACTTTAAAATTTCTCGCTTTTTACAATTTAAACCTTAATGTTTCAACTTTAAGACTTTAAACTTTAATGTGTCTAAATATTTATAAATTAAATATTTTGGCCACCTAATTTAACATTTTTTACCGGAATAAGTCACATGACTTAAAATAAAAGGACAAAATTAAGTCTTTCAAGTCTATATATCGTATATATTAGCTCAAATTTTTTCTAATTTTTGTTCTTCATCATGCACTAATCGCTTGTCTACAATTTTATGTACCTTCAAAGATATTTAAGGTTAACTTTAATAAGCGAAATTAAATTTTTTTAATGGTTTCAATTTTTTCTATTTATTTTCTTCATCGCACAGTAATCACGTGATTACAATTTTCTATATTTTCAAAGATATTTAGAAGCGAAATTACATAAAATACTCTCATTCGGAATAATTATTACACACCAGTAGGCTAAAAGGTTTAATTTATAAAAATTTAAAGACATTAATGTTGAATATCTTAACTTTGAAACGTTAAGGATTAAAGTCTAAAAAGTGAAAGACTTTAAGTTTTAAAGTGTATTTAAGCCTTCTTATTTTGTGTAAAACAAATCGGTCGCCATTGGTTATAAAAATTTAAAATTCAGAAACATGTCTTCTTTTTTTTCTCCCCCTTTTAAATATAAGTGATATGGACATAGTTTGTTCAACCCAGAAATCCGAAAATGAAAGCCAGAGTAAACGAAAATTAAGCATTCATTTTTCATGACCTTTACGCAGGTTTAATTATTTGTTTCATAATATAGTTTAAACCACCAACATGCCGGTGATTTATTTATTACATTCAATTAAACGCCAACATTTGACAGTTAATTTTGTTTAGTGCAGATTATTCGATATTACCAAATGCTTAGCAGGGATAGATGACAGCACCAACGACAACTAGACCTTTCTTCCAAGTGGTTCCATCATTCCCATTGAGAGAGAACTTGACATTTTGATCACATCCACACGTTAGTCCATTATTAAATTCCCCAACCCTAAGCCCAATCCATTGGTTGGTCGGCTTTTTGTTCAAATCTTCCTTGTGCTCTTGCACGGATCCATCAGGGCGAGTAAGTTTAAGTGTCACCGGACCATTCATCAACAGATTATCTTTCAGCTCCACCACAAAATCCACTGCATACCTTGTTCCTCCTATGAGCTTCTTAGTCTCATATTTTCCATCAACTTGTAGCCAGCATACTTCAATTAATTCAGCAACCTCAAGGTCCTTGCAGCTGCAAAATGAATGTATATAATCAGAAATTGTTGAAATTCAGTCCATTAAATTCCTTACGTGATTTTATTTGAGGCAAGTTTAGGATAAAATATTGAGCTCTTCAATTCATAACAACATATCCCTGATCGGGCATGTATGTAAACTTATGTTCAAGTGTACCACTTTCACTGGATACATATCTCAACATATTTCAGATTTTCAAATTTAAAATTGATATAATTCATTTAACTTTAGAAAAAAATAATTTTCATAATTGTATGTCTAAGCTGTATATATATATATATATAATATATATATATATATATATATATATATATATATATCCCATATGACTTAATTTGTAAATAGCTTAAATTAATTTAAAATTTTAAAACTTAATCCTATATTTTGAAACAGTGGTAGTGTGTCAGTATCGGTACACTACTTAACTAACACAAATAATGAACTTTAGTGTTGATTAAAGGTTTCTTCTAGTTACCTAATTGGGTCGAACATGGGCATCCACTTCCAGTAACGAGAATCTGAACTCCAAACGATTGAGAGTTCCTTTGCAGTCATAACCGCCATGGGAGACTGAATAAAACAAGAATGGGACAATTAATATTAATGAAAGTAGCTAGCTAGTGATATATAACATGAATATGGTTTCGATTAATTAGTTATAATTAATAGCGTTCGTATGAAGATTTCAAATTAAGTCGAGTAGGATGAATTTATCATAAAAATAAACAAGCCTAAATTACCTCCTTGCCTTGGTGGGGGTTCTGAGCGCCAAAACCTTGAGCCCATACCGATTTGATGTCATTGTGCTTCACTAGTTGTGCCATTTTCTCGATCCGAATTTCTTGCTTAACTGCCTGTTTTTTCAATATATTTTGATGCCAAAACCCTCTTTGGGAGGCTGTATTTATAGCACAGCTGAGGGTCAAATCAGGCATCTTATTGTGTCAATAACTCTTATCTCCGTTGATGGATGTTATATTCAAATATTCCTTCCTTTTGATAGGTGGGGCTTGGATAAGATTCGATCAGTCAGATGCCATTTTAACTTCTTTCTTTAATTTGTTCCATTCAAGAAAAGTTCAATGATTTGAATGTGAAAGGTATGAAGGCATCCAAAGTACATAGCGATTTTCTTTCTCCTAATCTGGCCTTTAACTAGATTTGTAGCTTAATTATTTTTGCTAGTCCTCTATAAATATATATAATATTTAGATATTGTGAGTGAAAAAATTGTTAGTAGGTGATAGATTACACTCCAGTTGATAGTTAATGTGGAAGAATACTAACTTGTATATTAATTTATGGTTTAAATGCATGTACATCCGGAGGAAAACAAATTTCTTTTTTTTTTTTTTTTACTTTTTTCACTCTTATGAGTGGTAAATTTTATTTCTTTACAATCCTTGAATAGAAAATAAAAAACCTAAAAATTACAAAAAAGAATCTTGTAGGGTGAGTTTTGTTCATTAGGCATGCAAGATGGAGCATCTGATAAGGAAGAATTAGAGTTAGGTGGTGTTCGATAAAACTGAGTAATTAATATCTGAATGGTTAGTATATCTTAATAAATTAGATCACCTGAGTGAAATAATATCTGAACTTAAAAACCTGTTTCGTAACTAAAAAGTATAAAATATTTGAATGACTTTTAAATTTAAAAATATCAATTTTAAATTTAAAAATATTTCAAATTGACTTCTCAAAAATCAATAATGATCTTAAAATTTGGAATGGAAGGAGTACAATATTTATAGAGGCTCCATACACTGAATATTTTCATTAAGAGACAGCTCTTAATGATTTATATTTATATATTCCTTTTACCGATTAAGAGACGATAATAGACAAACAAAATTTTACCGAACAATTTTACCTTCTTACCGAATCAGACGGGGAGTTGTTAAGAGATATTAAGAGGTAAACAAATACCACGTTAGTCCATTTAAAACATAGAGAAAAGGCGACATAAAAGAGAGGTGCACTAGAGATGAGAGGAGAGAGAGAAAGATAAATGAGTCTTGTGGAGCTCATCGAGAGCTTCAATTTAATATATTATGGGTATCGTAACTCCAAACGGATCAAAAGTTACGCCAATTTAAAGTTTACTCAACGAAAAACTCATATTTCAATTCAGCTTACGAATCAGCTTTCAATTCTGAATCAACTTCGAAATCCTGCTATGCATCAAAACTTCTAGCCAATATTATTTTGTTCCATAACAGTTATTTTTGAAAATCAGCACGTTTAGTCAACATTTGTGTGCGCGATTGTCTTTTATTTTCTATTTTATTTTTAATTTCATTAAGCCCTATTCTATTACAATTTTTGGGGGAGATAGAGCTGTGTCTTCTACTGCCTGGGGGATTGGGTAGCTAACAACGCTACCAACCTAACTCAAATGGTAATGGGGTGAGGTTCGCTTGTTAATATTTAGTTAAATATGAGTGGAGAACTCTGTCGACAAAATCATAATAAAAACACTAATATCTATTAGTAGAAGAACTCTCAAAATTTGTTCGGAGATTCCCTTAAATATGACACTATCTACTTTCTTCTCATTTGGCTTAAATACACTTTAAACTTTAAAATTTCTCGTTTTTTACAATTTAAACCTTAATGTTTCAACTTTAAGACTTTAAACCTTAATGTCTCTAAATATTTATAAATTAAATATTTTGGCCACCTAATTTAACATTTTTTACCGGAATAAGTCACATGACTTAAAATAAAAAGACAAAATTAAGTCTTTCAAGTCTATATATCGTATATATTAGCTCAATTTTTTTCTAATTTTTGTTCTTCATCATGCACTCATCGTTTGTCTACAATTTTATATACCTTCAAAGATATTTAAGGTTTTCTTTAATAAGCGAAATTAAAATTTTTTAATGGTTTCAATTTTTTCTATTTATTTTCTTCATTGCACAGTAATCACGTGATTACAATTTTCTGTATTTTCAAAGATATTTAGAAGCGAAATTACATAAAATACTCTCATTCGGAACAATTATTACACACCAATAGGCTAAAAGGTTTAATTTATAAAATTTTAAAGACATTAATGTTCAATATCTTAACTTTGAAACGTTAAGGATTAAAGTCTAAAAAGTGAAAAACTTTAAGTTTTAAAGTGTATTTAAGCCTTCTTATTTTGTGTAAAACAAATCGGTCGCCATTGGTTATAAAAATTTAAAATTCAGAAACATGTTTTCTTTTTTTTCTCCCCCTTTTAAATATAAGTGATATGGACATAGTTTGTTCAACCGAGAAATCCGAAAATGAAAGCCAGAGTAAACGAAAATTAAGCATTCATTTTTCATGACCTTTACGCAGGTTTAATTATTTGTTTCATAATATAGTTTAAACCACCAACATGCCGGTGATTTATTTATTACATTCAATTAACCGCCAACATTTGACAGTTAATTTTGTTTAGTGCAGATTATTCGATATTACCAAATGCTTAGCAGGGATAGATGACAGCACCAACGACAACTAGACCTTTCTTCCAAGTGGTTCCATCATTCCCATTGAGAGAGAACTTGACATTTTGATCACATCCACACGTTAGTCCATTATTAAATTCCCCAACCCTAAGCCCAATCCATTGGTTGGTCGGCTTTTTGTTCAAATCTTCCTTGTGCTCTTGCACGGATCCATCAGGGCGAGTAAGTTTAAGTGTCACCGGACCATTCATCACTAGATTATCTTTCAGCTCCACCACAAAATCCACTGCATACCTTGTTCCTCCTATGAGCTTCTTAGTCTCATATTTTCCATCAACTTGTAGCCAGCATACTTCAATTAATTCAGCAACCTCAAGCTCCTTGCAGCTGCAAAATGAATGTATATAATCAGAAATTTTTGAAATTCAGTCCATTAAATTCCTTAGGTGATTTTATTTGAGGCAAGTTTAGGATAAAATATTGAGCTCTTCAATTCATAACAACATATCCCTGATCGGGCATGTATGTAAACTTATGTTCAAGTCTACCACTTTCAGTGGATACATATCTCAACATATTTCAGATTTTCAAATTTAAAATTGATATAATTCATTTAATTTTAGAAAACAATAATTTTCATAATTGTATGTCTAAGCTTATATATATATACACACACACACACACACACACACACACACACATATATATATATATATATATATATATATATATCATATGACTTAATTTGTAAATAGCTTAAATTAATTTAAAATTTTAAAACTTAATCCTATATTTTGAAACAGTGGTAGCGTGTCAGTATCGGTATGCTACTTAACTAACACAAATAATGAACTTTAGTGTTGATTAAAGGTTTCTTCTGGTTACCTAATTGGGTCGAACATGGGCATCCACTTCCAGTAACGAGAATCTGAACTCCAAACGATTGAGAGTTCCTTTGCAGTCATAACCGCCATGGGAGACTGAATAAAACAAGAATGGGACAATTAATATTAATGAAAGTAGCTAGCTAGTGATATATAACATGAATATGGTTTCGATTAATTAGTTATAATTAATAGCGTTCGTATGAAGATTTCAAATTAAGTCGAGTAGGATGAATTTATCATAAAAATAAACAAGACTAAATTACCTCCTTGCCTTGGTGGGGGTTCTGAGCGCCAAAACCTTGAGCCCATACCGATTTGATGTCATTGTGCTTCACTAGTTGTGCCATTTTCTCGATCCGAATTTCTTGCTTAACTGCCTGTTTTTTCAATATGTTTGGATGCCAAAACCCTCTTTGGGAGGCTGTATTTATAGCACAGCTGAGGGTCAAATCAGGCATCTTATTGTGTCAATAACTCTTATCTCCGTTGATGGATGTTATATTCAAATATTCCTTCCTTTTGATAAGTGGGGCTTGGATAAGATTCGATCAGTCTGATGCCATTTTAACTTCTTTCTTTAATTTGTTCCATTCAAGAAAAGTTCAATGATTTGAATGTGAAAGGTATGAAGGCATCCAAAGTACATAGCGATTTTCTTTCTCCTAATCTGGCCTTTAACTAGATTTGTAGCTTAATTATTTTTGCTAGTCCTCTATAAATATATATAATATTTAGATATTGTGAGTGAAAAAATTGTTAGTAGGTGATAGATTACACTCCAGTTGATAGTTAATGTGGAAGAATACTAACTTGTATATTAATTTATGGTTTAAATGCATGTACATCCGGAGGAAAACAAATTTCTTTTTTTTTTTTTTTTTTTACTTTTTTCACTCTTATGAGTGGTAAATTTTATTTCTGAACAATCCTTGAATAGAAAATAAAAAACCTAAAAATTACAAAAAAGAATCTTGTAGGGTGAGTTTTGTTCATTAGGCATGCAAGATGGAGCATCTGATAAAGAAGAATTAGAGTTAGGTGGTGTTTGATAAAACTGAGTAATTAATATCTGAATGGTTAGTATATCTTAATAAATTAGATCACATGAGTGAAATAATATCTGAACTTAAAAACCTGTTTGGTAACTAAAAAGTATAAAATATTTGAATGACTTTTAAATTTAAAAATATCAATTTTAAATTTAAAAATATTTCAAATTGACTTCTCAAAAATCAATAATGATCTTAAAATTTAGAATGGAAGGAGTACAATATTTATAGAGGCTCCATACACTGAAAATTTTCATTAAGAGACAACTCTTAATGATTTAGATTTATATATTCCTTTTACCGATTAAGAGACGATAATAGACAAACAAAATGTTACCGAACAATTTTACCTTCTTACCGAATCAGACAGGGAGCTGTTAAGAGATATTAAGAGGTAAACAAATACCACCTTAGTCCATTTAAAACATAGAGAAAACATGACATAAAAGAGAGGTGCACTAGAGATGAGAGGAGAGAGAGAAAGATAAATGAGTCTTGTAGAGCTCATCGAGAGCTTCAATTTAATATATTATGGGTCTCGTAACTCCAAACGGATCAAAAGTTACGCCAATTTAAAGTTTACTCAACGAAAAACTCATATTTCAATTCAGCTTACAAATCAGCTTTCAATTCTGAATCAACTTCGAAATCCTGCTCTGCATCAAAACTTGTAGCTAATATTATTTTGTTCCATAACAGTTACTTTTGAAAATCATCACGTTTAGTCAAAATTTGTGTGCGCGATTGTCTTTTATTTTCTATTTTATTTTTAATTTCATTAAGCCCTATTCTATTACAATTTTTGGGGGAGATAGCTGTGTCTTCTACTGCCTGGGGGATTGGGTAGCTAACAACGCTACCAACCTAACTCAAATGGTAATGGGGTGAGGTTCGCTTGTTAATATTTAGTTAAATATGAGTGGAGAACTCTGTCGACAAAATCATAATAAAAACACTAATATCTATTAGTAGAAGAACTCTCAAAACTTGTTCGGAGATTCCCTTAAATATGACACTATCTACTTTCTTCTCATTTGGCTTAAATACACTTTAAACTTTAAAATTTCTCGCTTTTTACAATTTAAACCTTAATGTTTCAACTTTAAGACTGTAAACCTTAATGTCTCTAAATATTTATAAATTAAATATTTTGGCCACATAATTTAACATTTTTTACCGGAATAAGTCACATGACTTAAAATAAAAAGACAAAATTAAGTCTTTCAAGTCTATATATCGTATATATTAGCTCAAATGTTTTCTAATTTTTGTTCTTCATCATGCACTAATCGCTTGTCTACAATTTTATGTACCTTCAAAGATATTTAAGGTTTTCTTTAATAAGCGAAATTAAATTTTTTTAGTGGTTTCAATTTTTTCTATTTATTTTCTTCATCGCACAGTAATCACGTGATTACAATTTTTTGTATTTTTAAAGATATTTAGAAGCGAAATTACATAAAATACTCTCATTCGGAACAATTATTACACACCAGTAGGCTAAAAGGTTTAATTTATAAAAATTTAAAGACATTAATGTTCAATATCTTAAATTTGAAACATTAATGATTAAAGTCTAAAAAGTGAAAAACTTTAAGTTTTAAAGTGTATTTAAGCCAGCTTATTTTGTGTCAAACAAATCGGTCGCCATTGGTTATAAAAATTTAAAAATCAGAAACATGTCTTTTTTTTTTCTCCCCCTTTTAAATATAAGTGATATGGACATAGTTAGTTGAACTGAGAAATCCGATAATGAAAGCAAGAGTAAACGAAAATTAAGCATTCATTTTTCATGACCTTTACGCAGGTTTAATTATTTGTTTCATAATATAGTTTAAACCACCAACATGCCGGTGATTTATTTATTACATTCAATTAACCGCCAACATTTGACAGTTAATTTTGTTTAGTGCAGATTATTCGATATTACCAAATGCTTAGCAGGGATAGATGACAGCACCAACGACAACTAGACCTTTCTTCCAAGTAGTTCCATCATTCCCATTGAGAGAGAACTTGACATTTTGATCACATCCACACTTTAGTACATTATTAAATTCCCCAACTCTAAGCCCAATCCATTGGTTGGTCGGCTTTTTGTTCAAATCTTCCTTGTGCTCTTGCACGGATCCATCAGGGCGAGTAAGTTTAAGTGTCACCGGACCATTCATCACCAGATTATCTTTCAGCTCCACCACAAAATCCACTGCATACCTTGTTCCTCCTATGAGCTTCTTAGTCTCATATTTTCCATCAACTTGTAGCCAGCATACTTCAATTAATTCAGCAACCTCAAGCTCCTTGCAGCTGCAAAATGAATGTATATAATCAGAAATTTTTTATTTTCAGCCCATTAAATTCCTTAGGTGATTTTATCTTGGAGCAAGTTTAGGATAAAATATTGAGCTCTTCAATTCATAACAACATATCCCTGATTGGGCATGTATTTAATCTTATGTTCAAGTGTACCCCTTTCAGTTGATACATATCTCAACATATTTCGATTTTCAAATTTAAAATTGATATAATTCATTTAACTTTAGAAAACAATAATTGTCATAATTGTATGGTTAAGCTTTTATATATATATATATATATATATATATATATATATATATATATATATATATATATCATACAACTTAATTTGTAAATAGTTTAAATTAACTTTAAAAAATCAAAACTAATCTTATATTTTGAAACAGTGGGAGTGTGTTAGTATCTGTACACAACCTAGCTAACACAAATAATGAACTTTAGTGTCGATTAAAGGTTTCTTCTAGTTACCTAATTGGGTCGAACATGGGCATCCACTTCCAGTAACGAGAATCTGAACTCCAAACGATTGACAGTTCTTTTGCAGTCATAACTGCCATGGAACACTGAATAAAACAAGAATGGGACAATTAATATTAATGAAAGTAGTTAGCTAGTGATATATAACATGAATATGGTTTCGATTAATTAGTTGGAATTAATAGCGTTCATATGAAGATTTCAAATTAAGTCGAGTTAGATGAATTTATCATAAAAATAAAGAAGACTAAATTACCTCCTTGCCTTGGGGGTTCTGAGCTCCAAAACCTTGAGCCCATACCGATTTGATGTCATTGTGCTTCACTAGTTGTGCCATTTTCTCGATCCGAATTTCTTTCTTGACTGTGTGTTTTGATGCCAAAACCCTCTTTGGGAGGCTGTATTTATAGCACAGCTGAGGGTCAGATCAGGCATCTTATTGTGTCAATAACTCTTATCTCCATTGATGGATGCTATATTCAAATATTCCTTCATTTCGATAAGTGGGGCTTGGATAAGATTCGATCAGTCAGATGCCATTTTAACTTCTTTCTTTAATTTGTTCCATTCAAGCAAAGTTCAATGATTTGAATATGAAAGGAATGAAGGAATCCAAAGTACATAACGATTTTCTTTCTCCTAATCTGGCCTTTAACTAGATTTGTAGCTTAATTATTCTTTGTAGTCCTTTATAAATATATATAATATTTAGATATTGTGAGTGAAAAAATTGTTAGTAGGTGATAGATTACACTCCAGTTGATAGTTAATGTGGAACAATACTAACTTGTATATTTATGGTTTACATGCATGTACATCTGGAGGAAAACAAATATATTTTTTTTACTTTTTTCACTATTATTTGTGGTAACCCAGACTTTTAAACAAAAATATTAAAATAAGAATTTAATACATAAAATTCTTATTGTGAGACATAATGTGTTTAAATATATAAATATATATATGTGTTATATATATTTATGTGATTTAAGTGGTAGATTTTAAAATATATATATATATATATATATATATATATATATATATATATATAGGTATGAAATATATACATTTATTAAAAAAGTAAGATTTAATAGTGAATTTAACTATTGAGTTAGTTAATTTGAGTTAGTTGCGAAATGGGATATGGAGGTAAAGAAGATTAATCAGTTAATATTAATTAATTGAGATTAGTTTGAAATTATATTATGAAATAATATAATTTGAATGTTAAGTCTTTAATGGCAATAAAATTATTATGAATTAAATTTCATAAACGAGTTTATTAATTCACTTACTGAAAATTAGTGAATTAATATATGTATTTTGTGTGAACAAAAATAAGGGAGTTAATTAAACTCGTCATTTTAATATATTACATATGATGTAATATGTAACGCCCCAAAATCGGGACTAACTGAATCCAAAATCAGTTCTTAATCCCGACCTTGTGCGTTAAATACAATCTTGATTCAGCTTTACATCATACTTAGATTTAATAATAGCTAAAAATACGATAATTAATACTTTTCTTACTTCTTTTCGTCCTTTCCCTGAATCGTAACCTTTACGCTTATCTTTATTCCATAATCATATTCATTTTATGATTTATTTCATCAGAGTAATTATGAGTATATGCAAACTCATTTCTTAATATACATTCTTTCTCGTATAGTATTATCACTATATTGACTTACTTTTTAAAATAGCTACAATGCTCTCTTTCAATCTCAAAACAAACATTCTTTATTTATTGAATATTTCAAACTTTACATAATGTTAATTACACATCTCAAGAACCATCATCGTGATTCAATATAATTTCTAAATAAAAAAAAAGTATTCCTTTGCACGTCTTCTAATCCACAACATTAGATGGCAAATAATATCGCATTGTATCCTTGACCTGCAAAAAGTTTATTTTTGCAAGATTGAGCTCGACAACTCAACAAATTTAATAGCTTTCATGCTTCACATAGCACATAATTTCATGCCCAGTTCATATTTCATGATTATCATAATTCTAAACAATATAATTCATATGTTTAGCATATCCCGTATCACATCAATACTGAGTTCCAAAACTCAATCAATTTCAGTCATAAGTTGACTTTCACAATTCAACAAGCATAAAGTATAATTTAGCATATTTGTGAAAATATCATAAAATATCAAGATCACATAACACAAAAGAATTGAAAAACTTGCATGTGATTTGCGTTTATCTCTATACATTCATTGAGAGCTCATGATCAATTTCTATTCATCGATTGTTAACACCCGTACACGTTCATTTGTCACACGACCAATATATTACAAGTCGGTTATAATATGTTCATTCATCCCATTAGAGATTTCAATATCATTTAAGACTTAAGAATATTCCTAGATTAACTTAATAATCATTACTTCATCCTACGCTCGTAGGTACATTTAACACATAATACATCTAACACTTTATTTCAAAACATAATTTCTTGTTATACATAGATTTGTACATCCGACATGTAAACATGGCTATAAGTCTGAAATCGAAAACTCAAATAATAGCTTAATGCTTTTATAATCTTAATCTCTTAATATTTCATCATACTTATATGTTATAATTTAGTTTTCATTTTAGACATTTGCTTTCCAGCAAATATTATAACCTTTAATATGCTCGGGCCTTCTCAAGCTTGAGAATTTAGATTCAAGTCTAAGATTAGCCACTTTGTTCAATATGCCAACATTAAACTAACCTAACTCTACACCACCCTGCTTAAGGTAACCGACTTTATATTCTTAAATAAAAATTATTCCATCATTTGCATAGTGGAGAACTAAAGCAGCAACACCAAAAGTAGCTATAGGAGCAGTCAACAACTTTTACTTTGAATTGAATAGGGATGATTTACTATGAAATACATTACCAAAAGAAACAAAATCAGTATCGGTATCACTTATGTTATCAACATCCTTATGAAATACACCACTTGATTTTCAAGAGAAATTGTTTGCTGGAATGCAACTTTGCATCACAGGGAAATCACTTTCACTTGTCATACACCCTTTAAAAGGTCTTACATGAGCAAATCGCCTAGTTTTCATTTGTTGGGGTTTTCCACAAAGAATCTATGACTAGCAGTATTTTTGCACATTTTATCTAACACTTAATGTGCAAAATATAAAACTCAGTTTACATATAATTTGAACATTCAATCATGCCATTTCCTTAGAAAAAATCTCACTTGTCAATGTACATTAACACATAAGGCTCGGTTTGCTATTAAATTTCCATTTCCTTCACTTCCATGAAATTTTACTTTCTATTAAAATAAAATTCTTATTTTTTATCATTTTATGTACAAAAAAAATTCGGCTAGTACAAAATCAATTATTTAAATAACTAATATTATTTAATTAATTATCTAAATAACTCATTTAAACTTTTCCACTAAATTTTCTTGCTTTCTTCCATAAATTGTTCCCAAACAATTTATGTAAATTAAAAATATAATTTAATATATTCTATCCTTTATTTAAAATGAATTTAATGTACATCCATTCGTCATCATACTAAATATTATTCCATTATTCACGTTATAATTTTTTTTATTATAACATAAACATAATTATCATTATTAATTAAAGAAATTTCATTATTTAACTAATTAAAATAAACCTTTTACTCACTAACTTTCAATTAACAAATTAATTTACTCATTTCATTTTAATTTAAGACAACTTATTTAATAGTTTTATTGACTATTAAATATAACTCTTCAAATAAATGTATACTCTCCATTTATTTAAACATTTAAACATTCACACTAAAATCACATAATTCACATCACGTAGACATTTACGCAGTCAAAACTCAACACATTTGTAACGACCGGGAATTCTGAAATTTTCTTGTAATTCAAACTTTTGAATATTAGCGGATATATTATACTTTATTAATATCATTTTGTGTTGCATGTTTAAAGGTTGTGTGGCAACCTGGATTATGTGAATGCATGAAATTTTACATGTTATAGTTTTGTTTACGTGAATATTTGATTTCGCGTAGCATTGTTAAATCTCTATTCACGAGTTAGTATTCACGTGGGGAATATTCATCTAGAGACGTCTTCTCGGGTGACTTCGATTTTTCCTAATTATTGCCAACCCATTTAGGCAATGAGATAATAATCCAAGTGTAGGATTTATGGGAGCCTAATGGGAATTAAATTAGAAACCCAAGTGATTTTTAAGGATGACCCAAACCCATGACCCATCCCATGACCCAAGACTTGACCCATGTGGGATATGGGCACAAAAATCAGCATTTTGGTGTTTAGATGAGGGAGTATTCGGGTAACATGGTAAGGGAGAGGCCAAATGTGTGGAATTGCATGTTGAATAAGTGGGAACCAATAAACAATTGTTAGCCAATAGAAAATCTGGCCACCTTGAGCCACTAACCCATTTCTTCCACTTCTCCCTAATTCACTCCTCCACTTCTCCCAAATCATTTTCCAATTCTCTCTTGCAACTATCAGCTGATAGAGAGAGAGGGAGAGAGCTGCTGTTAGAGAGAGAAAGTGCTGAAGAACAAGAACAAAGGAAGAAGAAGAGGAAGGAACTTGAAGGAAGAAGAAAAGAGAGGCACGGATGGAGAAGAAGGAACCAAAGAAGTAGGAGGAGAGTCTCAAGCCAAGCCTAGCAAGCTCTCTAGCATCTAGGAAGGATTTACAAAGGTAAACACCAACCAAATCCTTTCCATTCGATTTCTTGTTTAGGTTTTCAAGTTTTTATGGTTTTTGAGCTCTTGAGCTTGTGGATTGATTTTCTAGCGATCCTTGTTGTTTTTGTTTGTGTTGGATGTTTGTAAATGTTGTTAAGAGGATATGTAAGCTATTAATAATATCAAAGTGGAACAAAAACGCAATAAATCCGTACCTATGCTTAAGGAGGATGAAGAACATGAAGAACAATGGACTTTGGACATGAACATGGACTGTTGGACGAATTTAGAGGACTTTGTAGCTATGATTCCTTGCTTGTTGTGTTTATTTGTTGTTGTCATATTGTAGTTCCATGGGTTATGAGTTTAACCCAGTTGAAATGGAGTAAAAAGGGATTAAAACAAATATATTTGGTGATGATTTTTGTAAAGAACACCAAGAACACCAAGAACACGAAAATATAGCATGAGTTGATGCTTTGGCCTAAGATTTGGCCATGTTAATGTTAATGGATAGCTCTAAATTTTTGATATGTTGTATCTCTATGTCTTAGGAGTCCATAGAGTCCGAAATGGACTAATTTGAAGGTGTATAGGAGGAGTTATGGTGGTTGGAAGCAAGGTAGGTCTAGAACACCAGAAAATAGAGCATCCGGGAAGCAAAACGAACTGGCCACGAGCTCAGCTATTGGATAGAGCGCCCCGGCGCTGGCCATAGGCCATTTTGAGCGCCCCGGCGCTGGCCACAGACACTAGGTAAAACAGCTTCGATGTCCTTTAGTAAAATGGGTGTAACTTTCTCATACGGACTTGGATTGAGATGATTCAAGATGATTTGGAAAGATAACGAGTAGGCCTACAACTTTTGTTCTTTAAGTTTTTCAATTTGAGGTCTGTAGCATAGTCTAAATTGGCCATTTATAGGACTGTAGTGTATTTGGAGGCAATCGGAGGGCGTCGGACATACACGTATGCAACGTGTTATGCTTCCAACGCTAAAGGATGTTATTCTAAGTTCTAAAACATGAATGTTATGATTTATTATGATACTTAGCATTAACCAATGAGTATTAGATGAATCGAATGGGCGTGTTAGGCGTACACAATTACGTGTCGCTTGGGCATTCGAATAGGCAAGTTGGGCGTATAGACGTGCAAGCGTTGTAACGCCGTAACTAGTGGGTATAACCTTGTTTAATATTTTGTTTCTTATTTGAATGGGACATTATAGAGTTGTGTAAACAAATATTTGGTATTTCGTATGTGACTAATTGTATGTGAATATGTACCTAATTGTGTAGGATATTAAGGAGCGTGTGTTGTAATATTGTAGCAGCGATTCAGGCAAGTTTTATAACGCTTGTCTAACCCTTGTGTTGGGCAAGTTCCCTAATTTCATACTTTCTATATATTGAATGCAAGTTTCCTTACTCTAGCTCAATTTAATATTGGGCAAGATTTCTCAACCGTACAACTTTTGTTTATTGTGCAAGTTATTTATTGATTGAGCAATCATTCTAGATTATTGCAAGTATTGTGACTCAATTGGAGTTATTAATTTCAAATTATATTAGTGGATTAATTATTTTCAATTACCCTACATCAAGGATAAATTATTGATATTCGCAGCTTATACATTTGAATTCATTATCTGTTGTTGGACTGTGAAACGTTTAAGTTTTTCATTCATGAACTGTTTAAAGAGATAGTCTACGCCATTTGTTTCGGCTAGACACATACAGGTTATTATTTCAAAAGCTATCCAAACCAGTAGTTGGTACGGATTCTTGGACTGAGAGAGCTACCCTTATTAGGGGATTATAATGTGTCGGTTATTCGATGCAGTCAGAGTTAAACGTTATGCATATACATGGTGTACGAGAAGCTGATCCCCTCGAGTACAACTAACGGGGCCAGGTTTTAAAAGAGTTAGTCGAATGATTGACTCTTTGGCCAAAAGTTCATGGTCGGTTGGACCACTCAGCAGTAAATAATCATTATTCATTGTTTCATTTGAACTTTGATTATGTCATTTCAGCTATTTCATCAATGTTCATAAATTGTTGATCTATACAGCTATTATTCTTATTCATTCATGATATATCTTCATTCTTGCTTTTAAACTGTTGAGCACCCTTGCTATATCATGAACCTATTGCAGTTAAACCGGGGAGTTCCAAAGCGGACAAAGGCAAGGGAAAGCTTAAGGAATAGTTATATGTACTATCCCGTTATGTAATCGTGGAATAGTTTTGTATTATTAATATATTCTGCGATGTATTTATTTAAGGTTATAGACCTTGGGACCGTAGTAAACGTTTTGTAATGAACAACATATGTTTATTTTATTCCGCATTAGTTGATTTATGTTGTTTAGAGGTGTATGGATGTATTGTATCGTGAGCACCAAATTCGAGGTATTGGTACCTGAATTTGGGGGTGTCACAGGTTGGTATCAAAGCTTTAGGTTATAAACTTTAGGATTTGCGAAACCTAGGTTATAACCTTAGTATTAAACTCGTATTGAGTACGCTAGGTAATGGATCGAGGAGATTCATTTGATGGTCATGTCTGGAGGTGTATTGTGGAAATCCATCGAGCCGAGTTGTGCATGATAAAATATCATTTCATTTTATCAATGAATATATTTTATTGTTGCACTGACATCTTGCTGTCTATTTGTTTCTGTTTGTGGCTGTAGGATGTCTGAGATGGGAGAATACAGTCCTGCTAGAGAGGTAGAGTTCACAGACATTCATGTGGATGTAGGGCCTATAGTGGAGGTGCAGCCGAGTGAGCCAAAGATGATGGACACTAGGGATTAGTCCGAGGCCGAGTAGGGTTCTAAGGAGGAGCCGGTTACCGAAAGAGTGCTGAGGCTATTAAGCGATGAGGGGGAGGATGAGGACCCCGAGGAGGATCCAGTGACGGAGGATAATGAGCCACCTGAGTATGCAGATGGCATGGGCACTACTACTAGCGATATTATCGAAGAGCTGACAAATAGGAACGAGGAGCTCGAGAATCGAGTAACTCACTTAGAGGAGCAGAACCAGGAGCACCAGGACCGAGAAGAGCAGTACAGGTCATTGGCATATCAGACTTTGGGGGAAAAGACTGAGTTGACCCAGAAGTTGCAGGAAAAGGACCAGAGGATTGCCGAATTAGAGGCAGAGGTTCACGGTCGTTGAGGGGTTTCTGTTCAGTTTGGTGTGATGGTTTATGACCTCCTAGAGAGGAATGTGATGCTGGTAGGATAGATAGAGCGGGTAGAGGATCAGCTGGAGACTACTCGTCTAGAGCGAGATAAGGCTATGGAGCACTTGGCAGCCCTGACTGCAGAGATTGATTTCCTCAGGTCAGGCTTGACCACTTCCATTAGCAGGCTGAGGGACAGGGTGAGGAGGTACCCCAGGGACGAGGGTAGCAGCAGGTGCATGATTAGGCACCGAGTGGTCGACAGACTGGCTCGACGGGAGCTCAGGGTTGCAATTCGCCGCAGCAGGCGGTGATGTGTTATTTCTAGCATTATGTTTGTAGTAGGTTCCACTTTTGTTGTATTAGGGGCTTACTTATGTTGTAAATCCCTCTGCTTGTAGCGTGCGTGGGATAGTAGTTGAACCCCTAATTTTGTTCCTGATAGAGGGGTGGAAGGTTAGTATTCCCCAATTTTGTTCTTTAGGGGATAGTTAATGGTTGTAGGCTATGTCATTTAACATTTATAGAAGTATGCCACATGTTGAGTCTGGTTGTATTAAGATAATGACATATGGTTATAAATGCGGTTATTTTATTTAAATCAAACGTGTTTGATGGATATTTTTACTTTTAATTGTTGACTTAAATGACTTATTGCATGAGGCTTAGATCTATTAGTAATAGCCGACGGTTTTTCTTTTAGCAGATCATGGCGCCAAGAGGACGACCGCGTAACCAAAGGGTTGAGGAGTCGGTGAATAAGAGGAGGGTCAGGCAGACCCTATGAGGACTTTTATGAACTTGTTAGCCGAAGCAATGCAGGGCAGACAAGCCGCTGCAGTTGATCAGCCAGGAAGTCATATGGCGAATTTTAAGGACTTCAAATTAGTAGGACCACCGGAATTTCGTGGGACTACGGATCCGATTGAAGCCCAGACATGGGTAGAAGAAATGGAGAAAGTTTTTGAGGTCGCAAGGGTGGCCGAAGAACAGATGACGTCGTTTGCCACTTTCATGATGAAAGGTGAGGCAAATTACTGGTGGAAGGCGAACAAAGGTCGAGCGGGGGAAGGCACGATTGCATGGGCTCGTTTCAAGGAGCTGTTTTTCGAAAATTACTTTCCAGCGAGCATGCAGGCAAGCATGGAGATAAAGTTCCTGGAACTAAAGCAAGGAGGCATGTCAGTTGCGGAGTATGCCGCAAAATTTAACGAGTTAGCTAGGTTTGCTCCACATCAGGTGGACACTGAAGCTAGGCGGGCAAAGAGATTTGAACAAGGACTGAAATCTTGGGTGTATAGTAAGGTTGCGGTTTTGCAGATCAACACATTTTCTACATTACTTGAGAAAGCAATCATTGCTGAGGGAGGAAGCGAAGCTTTGGCCAGGCACAACCAAGATCAGAAAAAGAAAAAGAGTCATGATGGTCATAAGGAAGGTAGCAGCGGGGGAAGTAACCCAAATAAGAGAAAATGGAACGACAGTCAGATGACAGGAAGCAAATCCGGAGGGGATACAAAGAAGGGTAATAAATGCGAGAAATGTGGAAAGAATCACTTTGGAGAATGCATGAAAGAAAAAGGAGTTTGTTTCAACTGTGGTCAACCAGGGCACTTTGCCCCACAATGCCCAAAGGCGAAGGCAGGAAGTTGTTTTTCTTGTGGCGCTTCAGATCATCAGAAGAAGGATTGCCCAAAGAGGAAGAGTGATGCAGGCAGTGCTAACCAAGGGAACAACAGTAAGCTGACTATCGGAGGACCAACACAGCAGAACAGACCAGTAGCACGCACCTTCAACATGACAGTACAGGATGCGATGGAATCAAAGGATGTGGTGTCAGGTATTATTTCGATCAATAATATTAATGCATATGTATTATTTGATTCGGGAGCTACCTGTTCATTTGTGTCGGATGAATTTGCTAAACGGCTAAACTTACCTCGTGAGAAATTAGAGAATCCAATGAATGTGGAAGTAGCTAATAAAGAAGTTATTCCTGTGGAATACATCCATAGAAATTGTTGTGCTGGGATAAACGGGTTTAAACTCAGCGTAGATTTAATTCCGATACGGCTAGGAGAATTTGATGTAATTCTTGGGATGGATTGGTTGTCTAGTCACAGGGCTATGATTGATTGTCAGAAGAAAAGTATACACCTAAAGACTCTGAATAAGTCGAAGGTCGTATTTTACGGTAGTAAATCGCCGAGACAATCTTGTTGTCTGACGATGATGCAAGCGAAGAAATTGCTACGAAAAGGTTGTATAGGTTATCTGGCTCACGTGGTTGATACCCGAAGAGTAGAGGGTGAGCTGGGTCAGATACCTGTAGTAAGGGAATTCCCAGACATTTTCCCAGATGAGATACCGGGATTGCCGCCGGATAGAGAAGTGAAATTTGTGATCGACTTAGTACCGGGAACCGCACCGATCTCAAAGGCACCTTACAGAATGGCACCAGTGGAAATGAAAGAACTGATGGTTCAATTGCAGGAGTTTCTAGATAAGGGGTATATTCGTCCAAGTGTATCTCCGTGGGGAGCGCCAGTACTATTCGTAAAGAAGAAAGACGGATCGCTTAGGCTTTGCATTGACTATCGGGAGTTGAATAAAGTCACGATTAAGAACAAGTACCCGTTGCCCAGAATTGATGATTTGTTCGATTAATTCAAGGGAGCGAAATACTTCTCGAAGATTGACTTGAGGATGGGATATCACCAACTAAAGGTGAGGCAGGAGGATATTCCAAAGACAGCATTCAGAACTCGATATGGACACTTTGAGTTTTTGGTGATGTCGTTTGGGCTGACGAACGCGCCAACAACATTTATGGACATGATGAACAGAGTGTTCAAGCAATACCTAGATAAATTTGTCGTCGTTTTCATAGATGACATTCTTATCTACTCTAAGACGGAGGAGGAACACGTCGAACATTTGAGGATAGCCCTGGGAACGCTAAGAAGAGAGAAGCTATATGCAAAGTTTTCCAAGTGTGAATTTTGGCTACAAAGAGTGCAATTTTTGGGGCATGTGATTGACAATGATGGTGTATCAGTGGATCCTGCCAAAGTAGAAGCAGTAATAAACTGGGAGCAGCCGAAGACACCGACAGAAGTCTGAAGTTTCTTGGGATTAGCAGGTTACTATCGGAGGTTTATTCAGAACTTTTCAAAGATAGCGACACCGTTGACAAATTTGACAAGGAAGACTGTGAAGTTTGTATGGATGGATAAGTGCGAAGAGAGTTTCTTGGAGTTGAAGAAGAAGCTTAGTGAAGCACCTGTGTTATCACTGCCAGATAATACAGGGGGATTTGTGGTGTACAGTGACGCGTCACACAAAGGTCTTGGGTGCGTATTGATGCAGCATGGGAAGGTCATTGTGTACGCGTCACGACAACTGAAGGACTATGAGAAGGGGTATCCGACTTATGACCTGGAACTAGCGGCAGTAGTGTTTGCTCTGAAGATTTGGAGGCACTATTTGTATGGAGAGAAGTGTGAAATATACATAGACCATAAAAGTCTGAAGTATATCTTCACTCAAAAGGAACTAAACATGAGGCAGAGGCGATGGTTGGAGTTAATCAAGGACTGTGACTGTGAAATTCTGTACCATCCCGGTAAGGCCAATGTAGTAGCCGATGCTCTATTCTGGAAGAGCTTACAAGAAAGATTGGGAACTCAGTTGAGGTTGAGTACAGCGTATCATCCTCAAACGGATGGGCAGAGCGAACGAACGATTCAGACGCTGAAGGACATGTTTAGAGCATGTGTGATGGATTTTAAAGGCAGTTGGGACGATCACCTACCACTGGTGGAGTTTGCCTACAATAATAGTTATCATGCAAGTATTGGCATGCCGCCATACGAAACATTATACGGAAGGAAGTGCCGAACACCTCTGTGTTGGGACAAAGTCGGTGAACGGAGACTGTTAGGACCTGAATTGGTGCAACAGACTGTGGATGTCGTTAAGGTGATAAGAGCTCGATTAGTAGCGGCTCAGGATCGACAGAAGAAATACGCCGATTTGCATCGTCAGAAGCGAGACTTTGAAGTTGGCAGCTTTGTGTTTTTGAAGGTATCTCCCTGGAAGGGGAAGATCAGATTTGGAAAGAAGGGAAAATTGAGTCCCAGGTTCGTAGGACCATTTGAAGTTTTAAAGAGGGTAGGTGAAGTGGCGTACGATGTAGCTCTACCTCCTGAACTGGAGCATATTCATAATGTGTTTCACGTTTCTGTGTTGCGGCCATATAAACCCGACTACAAGAATGTGATATCCTATGAACCAATTCAAGTGGAGAAGGACTTATCATATGAGGAGATTCCTATCCAGATATTAGATAGGAAAGAGCAGACGTTAAGAAATAAAGTCATCCATTCGGTCAAAGTACTTTGGAGGAATCACGCACCTGAAGAAGCCACGTGGGAATTGGAAGAGAGGATGAGGAAAAATTATCCGCATCTTTTTGAGTGAACCCGTTAAGTTTTCCGTACCTAGACTGTAATTCTGGGGACAGAATTCTTATAAGGGGGGAGGATGTAACGACCGGGAATTCTGAAATTTCCTTGTAATTCGAATTTTTGAATATTAGCGGATATATTATACTTTATTAATATCATTTTGTGTTGCATATTTAAAGGTTGTGTGGCAACCTGGATTATGTGAATGCATGAAATTTTACATGTTATAGTTTTGTTTACGTGAATATTTGATTTCGCGTAGCATTGTTAAATCTCTATTCACGAGTTAGTATTCACATGGGGAATATTCATCTAGAGACGTCTTCTCGGGTGACTTCGATTTTTCCTAATTATTGCCAACCCATTTAGGCAATGAGATAATAATCCAAGTGTAGGATTTATAGCAGCCTAATGGAAATTAAATTAGAAGCCCAAGTGATTTTTAAGGGTGACCCAAACCCATGACCCATCCCATGACCCAAGACTTGACCCATGTGGGATATGGGCACAAAAATCAGCATTTTGGTGTTTAGATGAGGGAGTATTCGGGTAACATGGTAAAGGAGAGGCCAAATGAGTGGAATTGCATGTTGAATAAGTGGGAACCAATAAACAATTGTTAGCCAATAGAAAATCTGGCCACCTTGAGCCACTAACCCATTTCTTCCACTTCTCCCTAATTCACTCCTCCACTTCTCCCAAATCATTTTCCAATTCTCTCTTGCAACCATCAGCTGATAGAGAGAGAGAGAGAGGGAGAGAGCTGTTGTTAGAGCGAGAAAGTGCTGAAGAACAAGAA
Source organism: Aralia elata (assembly GCA_034770075.1). Classification (NCBI taxonomy): domain Eukaryota; kingdom Viridiplantae; phylum Streptophyta; class Magnoliopsida; order Apiales; family Araliaceae; genus Aralia; species Aralia elata. The sequence continues at coordinate 39,562,908 of CM068381.1, read as the reverse complement.
CAAAGGAAGAAGAAGAGGAAGGAACTCGAAGGAAGAAGAAAGGAGAGGCACGGGTGGAGAAGAAAGGAACCAAAGAAGTAGGAGAAGAGTCTCAAGCCAAGCCTAGCAAGCTCTCTAGCATCTAGGAAGGATTTACAAAGTTAAACACCAACCAAATCCTTTCCATTCGATTTCTTGTTTAGGTTTTCAAGTTTTTATGGTTTTTGAGCTCTTGAGCTTGTGGATTGATTTTCTAGCGATCCTTGTTGTTTTTGTTTGTGTTGGATGTTTGTAAATGTTGTTAAGAGGATATGTAAGCTATTAATAACATCAAAGTGGAACAAAAACGCAATAAATCCGTACCTATGCTTAAGGAGGATGAAGAACATGAAGAACAATGGACTTTGGACATGAACATGGACTGTTGGACGAATTTAGAGGACTTTGTAGCTATTATTCCTTGCTTGTTGTGTTTATTTGTTGTAATCATATTGTAGTTCCATGGGTTATGAGTTTAACCCAGTTGGAATGGAGTAAAAAGAGATTAAAACAAATATTTGGTGATGATTTTTGTAAAGAACACCAATAACACAAAAATATAGCATGAGTTGATACTTTGGCCTAAGATTTAGCCATGTTAATGTTAATGGATAGCTCTAAATTTTTGATATGTTGTAGCTCTATGTCTTAGGAGTCCATAGAGTCCGAAATGGACAAATTTGAAGGTGTATAGGAGGAGTTATGGTGGTTGGAAGCAAGGTAGGTCTAGAACACCAGAAAATAGAGCATCCGGGAAGCAAAACGAACTGGCCACGAGCTCAGCTACTGGATAGAGCGCCCCGGCGCTGGCCATAGGCCATTTTGAGCGCCCCGGCGCTGGCCACAAACACTAGGCAAAACAGCTTCAATGTCCTTTAGTAAAATGGGTGTAACATTCTCATACGGACTCGGATTGAGATGGTTCAAGATGATTTAGAAAGATAACGAGTAGACCTACAACTTTCGTTCTTTAAGTTTTTCAATTTGAGGTCTGTAGCATAGTCTAAATTGGCCATTTATAGGACTGTAGTGTATTTGGAGGCAATCGGAGGGCGTCGGACATGCACATATTCAACGTGTTATGCTTCCAACGCTAAAGGATGTTGTTCTAAGTTCTAAAACATGAATGTTATGATTTATTATGATACTTAGAATTAACCAATGAGTATTAGATGAATCGAATGGGCGTGTTAGGCGTACACAATTACGTGTCGCTTGGGCATTCGAATAGGCAAGTTGAGCGTATAGACGTGCAAGCGTCGTAACGCCGTAACTAGTAGGTATAACCTTGTTTAATATTTTGTTTCTTATTTGAATGGGACATTATAGAGTTGTGTAAACAAATATTTGGTATTTCGTATGTGACTAATTGTATGTGAATATGTACCTAATTGTGTAGGATATTAAGGAGCGTGTGTTGTAATATTGTAGCAGCGCTTCAGGCAAGTTTTCTAACGCTTGTCTAACCCTTGTGTTGGGCAAGTTCCCTAACTTCATTCTTTCTATATATTGAATGCAAGTTTCCTTACTCTAGCTCAATTTAATATTGGGCAGGATTTCTCAACCGTACAACTTTTGTTTATTGTGCAAGTTATTTATTGATTGAGTAATCATTCTAGATTATTGCAAGTATTGTGACTCAATTGGAGTTATTAATTTCAAATTATATTAGTGGATTAATTATTTTCAATTACCCCACATCAAGGATAAATTATTGATATTCGCAGCTTATACATTTGAATTCATTATCTGTTGTAGGACTGTGAAACATTTAAGTTTTTCATTCATGAACTGTTTAAGGAGATAGTCTACGCCATTTGTTTCGGCTAGACACATACAGGTTATTATTTCAAAAGCTATCCAAACCAGTAGTTGGTACGGATTCTTGGACTGAGAGAGCAACCCTTATTAGGGGATTATAATGTGTTGGTTATTCGATGCAGTCAGAGTTAAATGTTATGCATATACATGGTGTACGAGAGGCTGATCCCCTCGAGTACAACTGACGGGGCCAAGTTTTAAAAGAGTTAGTCGAATGATTGACTCTTTGGCCAAAAGTTCATGGTCGGTTGGATCACTCAGCAGTAAATAATCATTATTCATTGTTTCATTTGAACTTTGATTATGTCATTTCAGCTATTTCATCAATGTTCATAAATTGTTGATCTATGCAGCTATTATTCTTATTCATTCATGATATATCTTCATTCTTGCTTTTAAACATGCTGAGCAAAGTAGTTGCTCACCCTTGCTATATCATGAACCTATTGCAGTTAAGCCGGGGAGTTCCAAAGCGGACAAAGGCAAGGGAAAGCTTAAGGAATAGTTATATGTACTATCCCGTTATGTAATCGTGGAATAGTTTTGTATTATTAATGTATTCTGCGATCGATTTATTTAAGGTTATAGACCTTGGGACCGTAGTAAACCTTTTGTAATGAACAACATATGTTTATTTTATTCCGCATTAGTTGATTTATGTTGTTTATAGGTGTATGGATGTATTGTATCGTGAGCACCAAGTTCGAGGTATTGGTACCTGAATTTAGGGGTGTCACAACATCTCAATTTACACATTAAATAAAATATATAATTTAATATATTTTATTTATTAATAATTTTCAAAAAATTCCGGAATGTCACATAATATATTTATGTAATGGCTAAACATATATTATTTTATGCCAAACAAATATAAACTAAATGAGAAATTGGAATTTTGTTATAATAGTGAAGTGTAACATTTATAGTGGACTAATAAATAATATTATGTCAAATAAGAATGCATTAAAAGTGTGAGATGAGATCCAATATATAAGATATGTATATTGGTATTAAGTTAGTAAATTAAATTCATATTTGAACAAATGATTGAATATATTAAATTATATATTTAATATATAAATAAATTATTTGAAAACAATTTATGGAGAGGAGGAAGTTAAATTTAATTATACAATAGTAATTGTATAAATTAAATAAGTGATTTAAAATAATTAATGAATTAAATATTGATTATTCCAAGTAGTGATTTGTTACACAAAAATTGTTAATTTTTTTAATGGACTAATTACATTTTTAATGAAAATAATTTATACATAAATTATAAATGTATAATTTATTAAAATATGTTAATACATGTATTAAGATTATAATATATGTATTAGTATAATATACATATATGTGTGTGTGTGTGATATCCCGTTTGTTTATAAGATTAATAAATCCCGATTGTGGATACAGTGATCCTTAGAAAAGGATGGTAATGGAGTAGAAGATGACGATTCTCGAAGTATAATGAGTCTAATGAAGGTTATGAAGTAAATTGAGAAATGTGGAGAGGAAAAGAATGAGATAGGTATTATACCATCTATGTTGATACGATATGTTACAACAAAGACTTCGGAAGAAGATAGACTTAAACCGAATAGGTGAGGTTCGATATTGTGATTTCGAGGACGGAATCCTTATAAGAGGGGAAGAATGTAATGTGTCGGAGTTTCAAAAAATATTATTAATAAGAATTTTAATGTGATTCCGAGGACGGAATCCTTATAAAAGGGGAAGAATGTAATGTCCCGGAGTTTCAGAAAATATTATTAATAAGAATTTAATTAATAAAATTCTTATTTAATGATATGATATATGATATTGCATTATATATGTGTATACGTGCTATGCAATATGAGATTTTATGAATAATAAATATATATTATTAATATATATTTAATATATGTAGATAAATTGTAGAATCAATTTATTACGAAAATGAGATGAGTAAGGTTAGGAGGAAGGAAATTATTAAAATAATTTTATAATATTAAATTATTTTAATATAGTAAATGGGTGGTATTAATTATATTTAATTACCTCCATATTGAAGGAAATTTGTAACAATATTACATTGTTGAGAAATATATACATATGTTTTAAATATAGTGAATATATATATATATATATATATATATATATATATTTACTATAGTTAAATAAATTGTGAGGAAAAAATAATTTATAGAAAGAAAAGAAAATAATTGAATATATTATTATATATTTGTTTTGGTTTGAAATAAATTGTGAGAATTAATTTATTTAAAGATATGGATAGCTTGAAAGATACAAAATTTTTGTATCTATAAATGAGTAAATTAAAATAATTTCTAATATGAAATTATTTTAATAGGATTATAATGTAAATAATGGCTAGAAATAATTGGGGATTAAATTTAGATCATATTATGAAATAATATAATTTGATTATGAAATCTTGTAATGAATTCATTACGAATTAAATTCATGCGCAAGTTAATTAATTCACTTAATTAAATTGGTGAATGAAGGTAATATTTAAATTATGGTTAAATATATTAAAGTAATATATTAAATGAGTAGAACTAAATTGTTGAAGACAATTTATGGGAAGAAGAAGATGATTAAAGTTAATTATACAAAATTAATTGTATACATTAAATAAGTGAATTAAAATAATTAATTAAATATTAATTATTTTAATTGGTTCGTTACACTAAATGTGTTATTTTATTAAATGGATTAATTCCATTTTATTGGAAAGAATTTATACACGTGTGTATTTATAATACATTAAAATGTGTTAGATGTATATACGTAATATATGTATTAGGTATATACGTATATATGTATGTAATGAATATAATATATTATGTATACTTATAAGTTGGGAATAAAATCGAGAATGTTGAGTAATGGCTTATAAGAATGACAAGGCTTTGGTTGCTTAATTTCAAGCCACCTGGCCTTAGGAATTTAAGTGGAAAGTCACCTCCTGCTTGGTAAAGATGATGGTTGTTAGTGAGAATTCTCAGCTCACTTTTCCTTAATATCATTTTGTTCCAAAGCAAAAAGAAAGAAACATTTCCCTAATTAATTCCATTTTCATCCATCCCAAACAAAAACAGCTCCACTGACCTTCCTATCCGTTCCAAAAAGGAAGAAAAGAAAGAAACACAAACAGTTTTTCACTCTCAGACTAATAGCATGCCAAGCGTATTAGAAGAAATGGGAATTAACAAGTCAATTGGGGGGAAATTAGAAAGCAAATTCGCAGCAAGAAGGATTATACTTGTTCATCACCAAGCTAGAATTTTTGCATTTGTTAACTGAAATCGCAAGGTATGAACACTTCCTTACTAATTCATGGAAATTAGAGTAAATTATGTTATGTATCGCTATGATTGGTTATGGGAGGTTATGTGTTGGGGAATCAGATGGATTCTGAAGATATAAGGATGGATATGTACGGAGATTATATGGTTAAACATATTCAAATGACTATGAAATCAGTCAATGAATGGGCGTTCGCGTTATGTCCGATTAAATTCTTAAAAGTGACATTTTGCCTAAAAATCCATAATTAGGCGAAGCGAAGACCCGAGTTGGTTTCGTATGTATTATACATAACTAATTAAAGGGTATGGGTGAATCAAATCAAGAAAGGAAGTATTTTTTAGACAAAACGAAAGTTAAAAACTATTATGGAAGGGCATTTTCGAGGCCTGTTATGGGCTGCTTAGAGAGCCCAAATTGAGTGGTTTATATTTTTTAAAAATAGCCTCATATGCCATGAAGAACATATATAAAATTTGTTGCGATCAAAGCTACGAGCTAAAATTTAAAAATGCGTAAAATAAGCATTTCGTTATGGGGGCAGCAGCCCAACTTGGCACGCGCTGCACCAGCCACGCGCGCACGCCGTGCAGCGCTGCGCTGGGCAGTTCGCTCAGCTGGTTTTGGCTCGTGGTTTTAACGGTCTGGGTTGCTTATAATGCTTGGTTTATAATTTTTATAATTAGATGGATATACTACCTAAAGCATATCCAAAATTTAAAGCATATGAATGAGTGGTTTAAAAGATATAACATCGCGAAATGAGTGTCAAAGCGAAGGGGCTGCCTAGCCGATGCCGAGCCCGGCTGAGCCACGCAGGGCCACGCGAGGCCTAGCTGCTGGCAGCATTGGGCTGTTTGGCCAGTTGGTTCCGCAATGCGATTTTTGGTTGGCTTTAACGATTTGGCATGTAGCGAGACACCGAAATGAATGTGTAAATATAGTATAATGAATATATATTGTTAACTCGTTCAATATACCAAAGAAGCAATAAAACTCTTATGTAAACGTAAGTTTACATATATATGTAAAACCTATTCATGTAATAGAATAGAAAATGGATATAAGTTGATATGAGATGCGATAATCCGTTTAAAGCTATATTGAAAAGAAAATTTGAAAGCGAAAGAGTTTTTGAAATACGAAACAAAGATTATACAAACGGATTCAAGAATCCATTAAAGGACATATGTATAAAACTAATATACATATGAAATGAAGAGTTCTATTTATTCGCGGGAATAAATAGTAAGCTATGGATATGTTATGTAAACTAACAGTACGAAACATCCGTGTACGTGATTATAAAATGGTTTAACGGACTATTGCGAAGAAATAAAAGCTATAAATCTATTCAATTCAACAAGTGAACTTTGTATACCCAATAGAAACCTTCAATGACCGTATAACTTCAAGTTTACAAGATAAGAAATATCTGTAAAACGGGTTGTAAATGGTTTATAACTCGAAACGTAGAATATTTATATACTAAAGCCATGAAAGAACCTTTTTGGGCATAAAAGGGTTATAATGAACAAAAGTTTCTAAAGAAACGTCGAATAGTTTTAAGACAAGAACAAAATATTATAGTTCATGTAAACCAACAAATGTGGCCTATGTAGTTATACAATTTACATACATGAGTACATGTTACGTGACATGATTTGTTACCTAATATATGTACATATATGAACACAATTGCGTAGGACTTGTGAAGAGAAGTTAAGCTAAAAGTTATAAGTGTAATCAACTCGTAAGGAAAGTCTTTCAGTTCTTTTGTGTTATATGAATTTGATATTGATTATACGTAATCTTTATCATATGGTGAATGAGATCTTCAGAAGTATGTTAAATTTCATACTATGCTTTATAAATTATGAAAGTCAAATTATGACTAAGTTGATTGAGTTATGGAACTCAATCTATATGTGATATGTGATATATTAAGCATATGAACTCGCATTATTTAGAGTTATAATGCATGTATGAAATGCATAGTAGATTGATTATGATGTATGAACTGAGCACGAAATTCCGTGCAACGTGAAACATGAAAACTATTAGATTTAATGGACTGTCGAGCTCAGTCTTGCAAAAATATATTTTTTGTAGGTTAAAGATACAATGCACTAATACTTGCCATCTGGATGATAAAGATTAGTAAACATGCGAAGGATTAAATTTTCTTTAATTAGAAGTTGTATAGAACTATGTTGATAGTTTTGATATATGTAATTGACAGATGTGTAAATTCTGAGATATTTAATAAATAAAGAATATATGTTCTGATTATGTTGTGATGATTGCTTTGTAATATAAAGCTCTATAGTGATAGTACTATATTAGAAAGAATTCGTATTGAGGATTGAGTTGAACATACTCATGACTACTTTGATAAGATGAATCATAACAAAGTAAATATGATTCTAAAATATAGATAATCGTAAAGGTTGCGATTCAAGGAACGAAAGAAAGAAAGAAAGATATAAAAGTTTTTAATTATCTGCATGTTTAGCTATTATTCCATCTTAGTATAATGTAAAGCTAAATCAAGATAGTATCTAACGCATAAGGTCGGTATTCAAATTAGTCCTAATTTTGGATTAAGTTGGTCCCGATTTTGGGGGCGTTATAGTGTGTGTGTGTGTGTATAGGTATATTATATACGAATATATAAGTATGCATATATGTTTAGATGTGCAATATGATTAGTATTGAGTTAAGGATATGGTTTATTAATATAAACATGACACCTAGCTGATTGTGCAAGGAGGAGTTTTCCGTAGCAAACCAAGTGTTAAGGAATGTCAGTTTATTTTAATACATCTATTGATATAAATCATATATATATATATATATATATATATATTATGTATATATTACATGTATGCATATATACTTAGTCTTAAATAATAAAAATATTATAATGAATACTTCCTTAAATTCCAAGATAGAGTTCATCTTCTCTTGACTTGCCTTCAATTTGTACGGATTTTAGGTAGAGATTGGTATAATCTGTAAAGAGTTTTGTTGTATTTTTAGCTTGGGAAGCTTTTGAGCTTAAGAGAATGAATCCCCTAGAGCTTAAAAGAGAGAATATATTTTGTGAAACATCTCACAAGTGGCTTCAGACTTTGTACTCATTTGATAGTTGTTAAGCAATTAAAAGGAACACGTGTTCAAGTTAACACTTGTCCCCCTTTCTTAATACCAAGCTGGTCGTCGTCTATGGTTACGGTAGGTAATGATCTTCTCCCAGTCAAATCTGCATGACTAAGAAAAAAAAAGTCATACAATTCCTCAAATAAGTCAAACAATTAGGTGTTGCCAATACTTATATTTAAAACTAAAAGTCTTAAGTGGAGAATATATATAACTTATCAAAATCAAGAAAATAACCAAAGGAATTCATGCATTGATTCATTTATTGTTATATTTCTATGTCATAATTCATCATGAATTATGCTTCAGTTTCTTTATGCATGCATATGAACTAACATGCTTCAGATTCTTGGGGGGCATATGACCCCCCTCGCCCCCTAGTTCCGCCAGTGGTCCTAACACCCACCCTCCTCCCCTATTCCAGGCCCAGAAAAGGAACAGGTTAAAACCCTAATAGTCCCTGTCCTATTTTCTTCAAGAACTCGAATCCAGTCCCAATCGTGAAAAAAGGTATTGGGGTTTGTTAGGCTTGTTAGTTAGATTAATAATAAGCATGTTTGAACTTTAAGGTCTTGTTTCTGTAACATGTAGTTTGCATACTGTGATTGAAGATTGTGATCTTATTGCTTCATAGGTGTCTTGAGATTGGAGATAGAGGTGTCCTTTGTTTGACATACAGATTTTACCTCTGTTTCACACAGATTGATTTTTGACATGAGAATTTTATTTCTTTTATTTAGAAAGGGATTATTATGGTAGTGATTGATTTAATTGTTTTATTTTTTTATTTAAAATGAAATTATTACACGAGTTTACTGTTTTGCCCTTAAGAAACGTCTCAACTTAGTAAAAGGATTGAATTAAACCTGATTGGTTCGATTTTGGACCATATTGAGACTTTTACCAATTAAGGGGCTACATCGAAATTGGGTGGCAACTTGGAGGGAAAGTTTTTGATATTCTTCCAAAAGAAAATTAGGACAAGCAAACTTGAACGGAGAGAGTACTATTTAGATATTGTGAGCGAAAAAAGTTGTTCATAGTTAATGTCGAAGAATACTAACTTGTAGATGTATGGATTAATGGTATGTATATCTGCAGGAAAGTAAATTTCATTTTTTTAACCTTTTGTAAATTTTATTTGTTAACAATCCTTGAATAGCAAATATAAAACTTAAAAATTACAAACAAGGATCTTGTAGGGTGAGTTTTGTGTTAGAATTTGAGCCAAAATAATTGTGGGTTTCATTAATTATTTGAAATGAATCCACACATCAATGTGTTCTACTCCATGAGTAGATTAAATTAAGTATTTGGAAACTCAAATTCATGACGTAATGAATGAGAAATTAACTCCCAAAGATCAATCTTTGAAATGATAATAAATACTTGTGGGAAGCCAAGTCCCACATCGGTTAAGAACTAAAATATTAATTGGTTTATATACAAGAAAGTTGCTTCGAGGTTTGGGCCCCAAGGGGCACCCCACTTTTGTGGAAGGGAGAGGACCTAACCAAGACTTGGTTTGAACCCACACGCGAGCGACGCCGCCGGCCGACCAGGTCGGGCTCGTGGGTTTGGGTTTGAGTCCTTGTATATATTTTTTGGACAAAATTTATTTGAATTCTGTTTATTTTTATTTAGTTCTATTATCAAAACTGTGTCCTTTTGATAAATGTTATTTATTATCAAACCTGTGAAGCGTTATCTATAGAACAAACACAAATACTACGTCGTTTTGGGAAGTGCCTGTAACGACCACAAATCGTGGGTAGCTTTGTAACACGAGCCTGCGAATTTTATTGAATAAATTGAACTTTTATTAATATTATTCCATGTTATGTGTTTGAATATTTTATTACTACACATGATGTGTATGTGATAATTTTTGATTGTTATTATTTTTATTGGAGTTGATTAAATCATTAGAGAAATAGCGCTAAAGCGCTATTTACGCCAAAGACGCCTTTTTCGATTTTATGACTTTTCATAATTTCGCCAAAGCATTAATGAGAGGGATTAATAATCTAAGTGTGGGATTTTATTTGAGCCCAATTGAATTTTTATTAGAAGCCCAATAGATTATTAATTAGAAGTCCAAGAGTGGCCCAAGTTGAAGCCAAAAACCCATGGGTCAAGTCCATGAACCAAATCCACCATCCATGACCCAAACCCATGACCTATGAAGGGAAATGGGTAATAATTTGCAGCTGATCATTTGGAGAGGAAGAGTACGGGAGAAGGAGGAAGAGAGGGAGAAGAGAAGCCAAGAACGTGGGAAGAGCATGGGGAGCAATAATCTGCATTTGGTAGAGGAAAAGGAGAGAATAAACCTATGGGGAGAAGGGAGGGGAGTACCCGAGTCTTGGAGGAGCCAAAGCTCACTCCCCCAGCCATCGGGAGCTGCCTTCGCAGAGCACGCCCAGCCCCTATCACCTCCTTGAAGCTCAGTTCTTCTCCTATATATACTTCCCTATTGCTTAGCCTCCATTCCTTTGATTTTTGCTAAGTGTTGAGACTGAAAACTTGAGAGAAAATAGTGAAGAGAGTGTTCACGGGTGATTGAGGAAGGAGAAGGAGTATTGTAGCAGCTGGTATTTGAGTCCATTATCAACCTTAGAACAAGCTCCAAGAGGTATGCAATATAGAGCTTAGCTCATTTCCACATTCTTTCCAAGTTCTTAGTTTTGTGTTGGTTGCTTTGTTGAAGTTATGTGACTGATTTTGCTAATTAGTTCATGAACATGTATGGATGTTAATTATCTCTATTAAAACCTTGTTAATGGTATGCGAAAGTGGAACAATGAATGAGAATTAGAACCTATGCATAAGGAATCAAGAAATGGACTGAGATGGACTGTTATTCATATTTTGTTAATAATGTAATCACTATGTATTGGTTGTGTTAGATGGTTGAGAATTGTTGCTATGTGCTTAGAGGTTTGTAGGAATGATTTCAATGTGAAATCTGGGGCAGCCATATATTGGCAAAGCTATGAGTTCTGAATTCTAAGGCTATGCCCACAAACTGTTTGATAAAATGTCTAAGAGAGGAATTTTTCTAAGAACATGAGTACTAGGTGTTATTAATTGATGAAAAGAATGTTGCGATGCATATCTCAGTAATAAAAACATGTCTTAAGTCATATTGACTTGTTGTATAATAGCTAAGACATAAAGAGGAAGGATGAATTGGCCTAACTCTTAGTTTCGCTAAAAACTTGGACTAGGCTCTTTGGAGCCAATATTTCGATTTAGTAAAAAGTCTATAAGATTACGAATTCATGAGGGTTTTGTAGTTCATGTTATAAGCTTTTCATAGCCTCCGGAACGGCCTAATTTCGACTTATAACGAAGAAGTTATGAAGGTTTGAAGTTTGCATGTCAAACTGCCAAAACAAGAAGGAAACCAAGTGTTGGGGTCAGCGGCTTTGGTGCGGGCGCACTAGGGCATGGTGCGGGCGCACTGGGGGGGCGCTGGGGGGCTGTTGGGCGCAGGTGGGGCGCGCGCGGGCGCATGGGCTTGACAGCTGTGACATCCTTTACTAAAATGGGCGTAACTTTCTCATACGAACTCCAAATTGGATGATTCAAGATGATCCGGAAAGCTAAGAAGTAGAACTACAACTTTCAGTAATTAGAACTGTAATTTAATGTCTTGACCAATTTCTAAATTGGCCATTTTTAGGACTATTGTGCATTAGGAAGCAAAAAGAGGGCGTCGTACATGCACGTATCTAACGTGTAATGTTTCCAACGCTAAAAGTTATTGTTTTAAGTTCTAAAACTTGTACATTATGGTTTATAATGACTCTTAGCATTAATTAATGATGGATTAGACAAGTGTATGAGCATGCTAAACTTATGCATAGGAGGCGAATCGGGCGTGTGTTGTGCGAACGTCGAAACGTCGTGTCAAGTGTGTGTAACCTTGTTTGATATTATGTTTCTAATTAGAATGAAATATTATAGTGTAATATAAACCAATATTTGACATCAATTATGTGGCTAATTGGTATGTGGATACGTACTTAAATGTGTAGGACTTTTGAAGGACGATTAACGTCAAGTAGTAGCAAGCGCTTAAGGCAAGTTTTCTAACGCTTGCCTAACCCTTGTGTTGGGCAAGTTTATTTGATTCATTTGAATATATTCAGTATTTGTATAAGTATTCGAGCTATGTTATGACATAAATTGTTGAAGCTTTCAAGTTCACATATATATGAACTGTTATAGAGAACGTCTATGCCATTTGTTTCGGCTAGACAAATATTGAAATATTTTATTGATTTGATAATAAATCCTTGAAATGTTATTGATGATTAAGTAGGACTATCCAACCAAATTGTTTTGGTTAGGATTTTGAGACATGAATGAGATGAACAACTCTAATATTAGGGGTAGTTTTTAGTCAGTTATTCTGACAAGGCATCGAGCGCCTAAACAAACGCATATAGTCGTTTCCAGCTAGAGTGTTGATCAACATAGAGTACAATAGGCTGATCACCTAGAAGTGCTCGTAAGCAAGACGGTTTGCATTTATATTACTGTGTACCTTTTCAAGAAAGCAAAAGAAAGTTCAAGGTCTTACGACCACTCAATGTCGTTTCAAAAATATATTTTTAAAACGAAAGCAAAGTATTATTCTTGTTTATTCAGAATATTTCACAACTATTGTTCAGTTGTCAAAGAGAAATGATATGATCGATGATATTATTGTTATTCAACTGTTATACTTGCTGGGCAATTGAATGCTCATTCTTGCTTTATATTAAACATTGCAGCTAAGTCCGAGCGGGTCGAAGGTTCTGGTAAGGACAAGGGAAAGGGCAAGATGAACGTCTAGATGGCGTCGTAGTTTATTTGTATTAGTAATGTTGTAATACTAAGACTTATTATGTATTTGGAATGATGTTATGGTAATAGAACCTGGGATTGAGAGTAAGACGTGTTGTAATAATATAGTAATTACATTCATGTCTATTATGTTGTATGAAATGGGATGTACCGTGTAGCACCGGATTCGGGTTTGAGGTACCCGGATTTAGGGGCACCACAGGTTGGTATCAGAGCTGATAGGTTATAAACCTTAGGTTGGGGAAAACCTTAGGAATATGACCGTAGAGAAAATGGAAGAGTTAATAAATGAACTCAAATAGAGTTGTTAAGAGGTGAATTGAGGAAATTCATCAAAAGAACTAAAAGTTAACTTTAAATAAACTATATTTATTATGTGTTATAATATTATATGTTATTGCTATGTACTAATCGAGTTAGTAACTTGGATTGTAGATGTCAGGAGGAGGACCCGAATATAGAGATATTCACATAGTGAGTGAGGAGTTGATCGCTCCACCTGAGCCAGCACCTGAGCCATCAGCAGAGGTTGAGGCTCAAGTAGATAGTGACCCAGAAGAGGATCCGGAGGAGGAACCGGAGATGGACCTTTCACTTGATGAGGACCCATCCGAACATTGGGAGGAACCCAGTGAGGAGCCAATTGAAGTGGTTGATGATATGCAATCTGAGGCTGTACCCTCAGAGGAGGAAGTGGCACCATCAGACATTAATAATATATTTGAAGTGGTACTTGACAGGAATGCAGCACTGAGGGGTAGAGTTCAAGCCTTAGAGACGAGGGTTCAAGAACTCCTGCAAGAGAGGCATGAGTTAGAGGCCTACTGGGAGGCAGAGATCGATGATAGGATCAGGGCCGAAGATCGGGCCGATGACCTGGAAGAAGAGGCGAGGATCAAGAAGGTGAGGACCGATAGGTCCAACTATGCCTTCAGGTCGTCACATGGGCGATTTCAGCGTAGGGTCACCCATTACCCAGTAGAGGAGGGCCAGACCAGGCACACCGTTAGTAGGGATCTGGTGATGGCCATAGCTGATGACGAGTATGCAGACGCCATTAGGCGTGGTCTAGTTCAGTGATTTGGCGAGGTCTAGAGGTGTACCTTGTAAGGATGTAAATCCTAAATTTTGTTTATGTGATGGATTATCTGGTGTAAATCCCATCTTTTTAGTAATAGAGGGATATATGGTATGCGAATAGCAGAAGCTATATGTTATAAGATGTATGAAATATGAAGCATATTAATATAAGTTTGTTTATTAAATGTGCTTTGTGATGAGTATGTGTATGTGTTGTGTTAATAAAATACTTGAGGATGGATAGTAGATTAATAGTGGCATAATTTGTTTAACAGAAAAATGCCACCGAGATGGAGAGGAAGGGGAAGACAGGGAACGTAGAGGAATGAGAATAGAGAATCCGATAATGAGAGTGAGACTAGGGAAACAGGAAACCCTATGCAGCAATTCATAGACTTACTGGTAGGGGCTTTAAACAGAGTTCCAACCATACCACCTGTCGTTCCTCCAGTTGTACGTGTTGCCAACTTTAAGGACTTTAAGAGCGTGGGACCGCCTGAATTTAAGGGGACCACCGAGCCTATAGAGGCTCAATCATGGGTTAAGGAGGTGGAGAAAGCATTCATCATTGCTGGAGTTGGGGAGGAGCAAAAGACCACTTTTGCTACCTACCTACTGAAAGGGGAAGCAAATTTCTGGTGGGAAGCAAACCAGAATAGGGCTGGAGAAGGAGTCATTGCTTGGGAACGGTTCAAGGAGTTGTACTTCGAGAACTACTTTCCCAAGAGCATGCAGAGTCGCATGGAGATGCGATTCTTAGAACTGAAGCAAGATAACCTGACAGTACCCCAATATGCTGCCAAGTTCAATGAGCTGGCTCGGTTTGTGCCACACCAAGTGGACACCGAGGAAAGGAAAACGAGGAGGTTTGAACAGGGCCTGAAACCCTGGCTCTACAACAAGGTGAGTGTGTTGCAGATTAATTCTTTTGGATCAATCTTGGAGAAGGCTATTATAGCCGAAGGGGGAAGTGAGGCACTGAGCCTCTACAATAGGGAGAAGAAGAATAAGGGTAGGAACGAAGGAGGAAATAAGACTGATGTAGCCAGTGGAAGTAGAAGTAACCAGAAGAGGAAATGGAACAATTTCGGGAATACGAGGAACAAACAAGGAGACCCAAAGAAGAGGGTAGAGCCGTGTAAGACCTGCGGGAAGAATCACCTGGGGGTCTGCTTGAAGGGAAGGACGACATGCTACAACTGTGGGCAGGAGGGACACATCTCTCCTAACTGCTCTAACCCGAAGAAGATCGGTGGATGTTTCGTTTGCAGAGCACCAGGCCACATGGCAAGGAATTGCCCAAAGAAAGAGGCAGACGGGGGAGGCAATGGGAATAGCAGTGGCAAGCTGACTATGACTGGTCCAGCTCCACCGAGTAGACCAACAGCCCGGACCTTCAATATGACGGTCCAAGATGCAATGACATCAGGAGATGTAGTCTCAGGTATCATTCTGATCAATAATATTAACGCATATGTGTTGTTTGATTCGGGTGCGACCTGTTCTTTTGTATCATATGAATTTGCTCAACGTTTAAGCTTACCTCTAGAGAAACTAGAGTCTCCCTTGAACATAGAAGTTGCGAATAAGGAAGTAATCCCTGTTGAACATGTTCATAGGAATTATTGCGTTGAAATTAGAGGGAGTAAGTTATCGGTAGATTTAATTCCGATTAGACTGGGAGAATTTGACGTAATACTGGGAATGGATTGGTTGTTTAACCACAGGGCAGTAATTGATTGCCAGAAGAAAAGCGTAAACCTTCAGACTTCGAAGCAGTCTAAGGTAGTGTTATACGGTAGTAAATCTCCTAGACGTTCGAGTTTGCTATCGACGATGCAAGCCAGGAAGCTGTTAAGAAAATGGTGTGTAGGTTATCTGTGCCATGTTGACGATACCCAACGAGAGGGAGCCAAAATAGGGCAGATACCTATCGTCAATGAATTCGCTGACGTATTTCCAGATGAATTGTCAGGACTTCCACCAGATAGGGAGATCGAATTTGTGATAGACGTAGTGCCTGGAACGGCACCCGTTTCAAGGGAACCATATAAAATAGCGCCAGTAGAGATGAAAGAGTTGATGGTTCAACTGCAAGAATTGTTAGATAAAACGTATATCCAACCGAGTTTGTCTCCATGGGGAGCGCTAGTGTTATTCATGAAGAAGAAGGATGGATCGCTGAGGCTTTGTATCGACTATCGGGAGTTGAACAAAGTAACGATCAAGAATAAGTATCCGTTGCCCAGGATCGACGATTTGTTTGATCAGTTGAAGGGGGCAAAATACTTTTCTAAAATAGATTTGAGAACGGGATATCACCAGTTGAAGGTGAGGGGAGAGGACGTACCTAAGACAGCACTCAGGACTCGTTACGACCATTATGAGTTCCTAGTGATGTCATTCGGGTTGACGAATGCGCCAGCCGCATTTATGGATTTAATGAATAGAGTGTTCAAGCAATATTTGGACAAATTTGTAGTTGTGTTCATAGATGATATTCTAGTCTACTCCTTGACACAAGAGGATCATGCTGAACATCTAAGAATAGTGATGGAAACCTTGAGGAGGGAGAAGTTGTACGCGAAATTCTCGAAATGTGAATTTTGGCTAGAAAGAGTCCACTTTTTGGGACATATGATAGATAAAGACGGTATATCCGTAGATCCAGCGAAGGTGGAGGCAGTTATTAACTGGGAACAACCGAAGACGCCGACAGAAGTGCGTAGTTTCTTAGGGTTAGCGAGCTACTATCGAAGATTTATTCAGGATTTTTCGAAGATAGCGACCCCATTAACCCAATTGACGAGGAAGATGGTAAAGTATGTTTGGACAGAGAAGTGCGAGGAGAGCTTCTGAGAGCTCAAGAAAAGGTTGAGCGAGGCGCAAGTATTATCCTTACCGGATGATACAGGTGATTTTATAGTTTATAGTGACGCGTCACACAAGGGACTTGGATGCGTGCTTATGTAGCACGGTAAAGTCATTGTGTATGTGTCACGATAGTTGAAAGATTATGAGAGGGGATACCCTACTCATGATCTCGAATTGGCAGCAGTTGTGTTTGCCCTGAAGATTTGGAGGCATTACTTATACGGCGAGAAATGTGAAATATACACGGACCACAAAAGTCTAAAGTATATTTTCACACAGAAGGAGTTGAATATGAGGCAGATGAGGTGGTTAGAATTGATCAAAGATTATGATTGTGAGATTCTATATCACCCGGGGAAGGCGAATGTAGTGGCCGACGCCTTAAGTAGGAAGGGTCGGGGGAAGTTGTCAAAGTTAACGGCTCAAGATGAGCTAATAACAGAGATGGCTAAACTGGAGATAGAAGTGAGGTTCCCGACAGAATCGGGAGAGAAGTTGTTCACAATAGAGACTCGTCCAATCTTATTGGACCGAGTAAAAGAAGCACAACTTAACGATGAGGAGTGCGAGGGAATAAGGCAGAGAATTTCCCAAGGAGAGGAAATTAAGTATAAACTCGATAATGATGGAGTGATGAGATTTGAAGGAATAATTTGGGTACCGCCAGTACCCGAGTTACGAGAAGAGATTTTGCAAGAGGCCCATAGTTTGAGGTACTCGATCCATCCGAAAAGTACAAAAATGTATCAAGACCTCAGACTACATTTTTGGTTGCTGGACATGAAGAGAGAAGTCGCAGAGTGCGTTAGTAGGTGCTTGACTTGTCAGAGAGTCAAGGCCGAGCATCAGAGACCAAGTGGGTTGCTTCAACCCTTAGAGATTCTAGAGTGGAAGTGGGAGCATATCACGATGGATTTTGTGGTAGGACTCCGAACAACGCAGAAGGGATAGGACGCTATATGGGTCATAGTGGATCGTTTGACAAAATTGGCGCATTTCTTACCAATCAGAATTAGGTTCAAATTAGACCAACTAGCTAAACTCTGTGTTAAGGAAATTGTTTCTAGACATGAAGTGCCAATTTCGATTGTATTGGATCGGGATCCGCGTTTCACGTCGAATTTTTGGAAGAGCCTGCAAGAACAATTGGGAACATAGCTGAGGTTGAGCACGGCGTATCATCCTCAAACGGACGGGCAGAGCGAGCGGACGATACAGACTTTAGAAGATATGTTACGGGCATGTGTGATAGACTTTAAAGGGAATTGGGACGACCACCTGCCTTTAGTTGAGTTCGCCTATAATAATAGTTATCACGCTAGTATAGGCATGCCGCCTTACGAAGCGTTATACGGAAGGAAATGCAGAACGCCATTGTGCTGGGATGAGGTAGGGGAACGCAAATTGTTGGGACCGAAAATGGTACAGCAAACTGCAGAGATCGTCAAGGTAATAAGAGCGAGACTAGTCGCGGCCCAAGACGGGCAAAAGAAGTATGCAGACAAGCATCGCCAGAAGACTTCGACGTCAGTAACTACGTATTCTTAAAGGTGTCTCCCTGGAAGGGGAAGATACGGTTCGGGAAGAAGGGGAAGCTGAGTCCAAGGTTTATAGGACCGTTTGAAGTGTTGAGAAGAGTGGGGAAGTGGCTTATGAGGTAGCCTTACCTCCTGAGTTAGAACACATCCATAATATATTTCATGTGTCGGTACTATGGCCTTATAAGCAAGACTATAAGCATATAATAGAGTATGAACCTATTCAGGTTGAGAAAGACTTAACATATGAAGAAATTCCTATTCAGATAATTGATAGGAAAGAGCAAGTCTTACGAAGTAAGACGATATATTTCGTGAAGGTAGTATGGAGGAACCACAACGCCGAAGAACCGACGTGGGAACTCGAAGATAAGATGAAGAGAATTATCCCCATCTTTTTGTTTAACCATATGTCGTAATTCTGGGGACAGAATTCTTATAAGGGGGGAGGATGTAACGACCACGAATCGTAGGTAGTTTTGTAACACGAGCCTGTGAATTTTATTGAATAAATTGAACGTTTATTAATATTATTCCATGTTATGTGTTTGAATATTTTATTACTACACATGATGTGTAGGTGATAATTTTTGATTGTTATTATTTTTATTGGAGTTGATTAAATCATTAGAGAAATAGCGCTAAAGCGCTATTTACGCCAAAGACGCCTTTTTCGATTTTATGACTTTTCATAATTTCGCCAAAGCGTTAATGAGAGGGATTAATAATCCAAGTGTGGGATTTTATTTGAGCCCAATTGAATTTTTATTAGAAGCCCAATAGATTATTAATTAGAAGTCCAAGAGTGGCCCAAGTTGAAGCCCAAAACCCATGGGTCAAGTCCATGAACCAAACCCACCATCCATGACCCAAACCCATGACCCATGAAGGGAAATGGGTAATAATTTGCAGCTGATCATTTGGAGAGGAAGAGTACGGGAGAAGGAGGAAGAGAGGGAGAAGAGAAGCCAAGAACGTGGGAAGAGCATGGGGACGAACAATCTGCATTTGGTAAAGGAAAAGGAGAGAATAAACCTATGGGGAGAAGGGAGGGGAGTACCCGAGTCTTGGAGGAGCCAAAGCTCACTCCCCCAGCCATCGGGAGCTGCCTTGGCAGAGCACACCCAACCCCTATCACCTCCTTGAAGCTCAGTTCTTCTCCTATATATACTCCCCCATTGCTTAGCCTCCATTCCTTTGATTTTTGCTAAGTGTTGAGACTGAAAACTTGAGAGAAAATAGTGAAGAGAGTGTTCACGGGTGATTGAGGAAGGAGAAGGAGTATTGTAGCAGCTGGTATTTGAGTCCATTAGCAACCTTAGAACATGCTCCAAGAGGTATGCAATATAGAGCTTAGCTCATTTCCACATTCTTTCCAAGTTCTTAGTTTTGTGTTGGTTGCTTTGTTGAAGTTATGTGACTGATTTTGCTAATTAGTTCATGAACATGTATGGATGTTAATTAGCTCTATTAAAACCTTGTTAATGGTATGTGAAAGTGGTACAATGAATGAGAATTAGAACCTATGCATAAGGAATCAAGAAATGGATTGAGATGGACATTATGGACTGTTATTCATATTATGTTAATAATGTAATCACTATGTATTGGTTGTGTTAGATGGTTGAGAATTGTTGCTATGTGCTTAGAGGTTTGTAGGAATGATTTCAATGTGAAATTTGGGGCAGCCATATATTGGCAAAGCTATGAGTTCTGAATTCTAAGGTTATGCCCACAAACTATTTGATAAAATATCTAAGAGAGGAATTTTTCTAAGAACATGAGGACTAGGTGTTATTAATTGATGAAAAGAATGTTGAGATGCATATCTCAGTAATAAAAACATGTCTTAAGTCATATTAACTTGTTATATAATAGCTAAGACATAAAGAGGAATGATGAATTGGCCTAACTCTTAGTTTCGCTAAAAACTAGTTGGACTAGGCTCTTTGGAGCCAATATTTCGATTTAGTAAAGAGTCTATAAGATTATGAATCCATGAGGGTTTTGTAGTTCATGTTATAAGCTTTTCATAGCCTCTGGAACGACCTATTTCCGACTTATAACGAAGAAATTATGAAGGTTTGAAGTTTGCACGTCAAACTGCTAAAACAAGAAGGAAACAAAGTGTTGGGGTCAGCGGCTTTGGTGCGGGCGAACTAGGGCATGGTGCAGGCGCACTGGGGGGTGCTGGGGGGCTGCTGGGCGTAGGTGGGGCGCGCGCGGGCGCATGGGCTTGACAGCTCTGACATCCTTTACTAAAATGGGCGTAACTTTCTCATACGAACTCCAAATTGGATGATTCAAGATGATACAGAAAGCTAAGAAGTAGAACTACAACTTCCAATAATTAGAACTGTAATTTAATGTCTTGACCAATTTCTATATTGGTTATTTTTAGGACTATTGTGCATTAGGAAGCAAAAAGAGGGCGTCGTACATGCACGTATGTAACGTGTAATGTTTCCAACGCTAAAAGTTATTGTTTTAAGTTCTAAAACTTGTACATTATGGTTTATAATTACTCTTAGCATTAATTAATGATGGATTAGACAAGTGTATGAGCATGCTAAACTTATGCATAGGAGGCGAATCGGGCGTGCGTTGTGCGAACGTCGAAACGTCATGTCAAGTGTGTGTAACCTTGTTTGATATTATGTTTCTAATTAGAATGAAACATTATAGAGTAATATAAACCAATATTTGGCATCAATTATGTGGCTAATTGGTATGTGGATACGTACTTAAATGTGTAGGACTTTTGAAGGACGATTAACGTCAAGTAGTAGCAAGCGCTTAAGGCAAGTTTTCTAATGCTTGCCTAACCCTTGTGTTGGGCAAGTTTATTTGATTCATTTGATTATATTCTCATGACTCTCATGCGATGTTTGAAGTTCTGATTTACGCAATACATATATGGTTGTGTGAATTCCTTACTTATGTAAATTTTTCAGTATTTGTACAAGTATTCGAGCTATGTTATGACATAAATTGTTGAAGCTTTCAAGTTCACATATATATGAACTGTTATAGAGAACGTCGATGCCATTTGTTTTGCCTAGACAGATATTGAAATATTTTATTGATTTGATAATAAATCCTTGAAATGTTATTGATGATTAAGTAGAGCTATCTAACCAAATTGTTTTGGTTAGGATTCTGAGACATGAATGAGATGAACAACCCTAATATTAGGGGCAGTTTTTAGTCAGTTATTCTGACAAGGCATCAAGCGCCTAAACAAACGCATATAGTCGTTTCCAGCTAGAGTGTTGATCAACATAGAGTACAATAGGCTGATCACCTAGAAGTGCTCGTAAGCAAGACGGTTTGCAGTTATATTGCTGTGTACCTTTTCAAGAAAGCAAAATAAAGTTCAAGGTCTTACGACAACTCAATGTCGTTTCAAAAATATATTTTTAAAATGAAAGCAAAGTATTATTCTTGTTTATTCAAAATATTTCACAACTATTGTTCAGTTATCGAAGAGAAATGATATGATTGATGATATTGTTGTTATTCAACTATTATACTTGTTGGGCAATTGAATGCTCATTCTTGCTTTATATTAAACATTACAGCTAAGTCCGAACGGGTCGAAGGTTCCGGTAAGGACAAGGGAAAGGGCAAGATGAACGTCTAGATGGCGTCGTAGTTTATTTGTATTAGTAATGTTGTAATACTAAGACTTATTATGTATTTGGAATGATGTTATGGTAATAGAACCTGGGATTGAGAGTAAGACGTATTGTAATAATATAGTAATTACATTCATGTCTATTATGTTGTATGAAATGGGATGTACCGTGTAGCACCGAATTCGGGTTTGAGGTACCCGGATTTGGGGGCGTCACAGTGCCTATCTGAACAGATGCGCTCATTCTGTTAAGGCTCAAAACTACGTCGTTTCATATGCATCCGATGTCCTTTCAATGGGTTGTGTCCTATCAGATGGGTCACGAATCCTTCCTATAAATAGAGTAAGAGGGGCGGCCATTTCGTTCATTCAATTCAACATAGTATCAAGCATTCTAGTCTTCTAGTTTTCATTATTCATAATTTCTTTTTGAGATAGAGTTCAGAACATTTATTTGGTTCGTCGTTTGTGTTATTTGTTGTGTTGCTATAACATAAAATTGTCATTGTATCATGGGAGACAAGTGCCGATAACTCGAAGCACCAATAAGGAGGGCATAATTGTCTTAAGGACATAATATTCAATACTAGCCTTGACATATTCATTTCTCAGAAGTTGGGTATATCAGATAAGTTTATATATATATATATATATATATATATATATATATATATATATATATATCAGTCTCAATTATTATTAATTTGTAAGTTGCAAATATATATTATTAAATACATATATTTCGTAACATTTTGTTCATTAGGCATGAAAGATGGGGCATCATGATAAAGAAGAGTTAGAGTTAGTCCATTTCAAACATAGAGAAGAGATGACATAAAAGAGAGGTGCACTGAGATGAGAGGAGAGAGAAGGATAGAGGATTGTTTTTTTACGGATTGGCTCATACTTCAGAGAGTTTGAACAATAACTACTACGACATGGTAATAATCGTAAGGGCAACACTAGGGACGAAGACACGTTGAAGGGTGTGGGGTTAATTAACCCCACTGAAAGAAAAAAATTACTTTATTATACATGATAAATTTAGAAAAAAATTAAGTTAATGAACAAATTGACTCCACTGAAACTTTATAAATTTTCTAATATATGGGGTCAAAGAATTAAAACAAAGGACTGTTCATACCAATTTTCATTAACAAACCTAGTTAACTAATTCTTTCGCTACGGATTCGTTTTAAGAGCTTTTTACTCCGTTCCAATTGGGTGATACTCCTCATTCATAAGAGTATAACACAACACACATAAACACAATATTTAACAAACATGATTACCGCAGTTCTTGTCCAAACCAGTCCGTACAGTTCGTTTCTTTCTCCTTTATGCACATGTATGATTTTCTTTCTTTTGTTCCACCCTTGGATGCTATTAACAGATGTTTTAAGATACTAAGAACATATATATTCATTAACTAACAACCAACAACCATCACAACAATCATAACAAAATCTACCATTAACGAAGCAATATCTAGAAAGCTTGAGATGGTTATGGAAATAGGCTAAGGTTTTGTTATTACCTCTTGTAGCTTATCTTCTTAGTGCTAGAGGGTTGTTATAGAGGCTGAACTTTCTCTTTTTCTCCTTCTTTTTCTTCCACCCGTCTCTCTCTCTACTTTCTCTCTTTAGTTTCTTTGCATGTTCTTACTAGTTCTTGCCTTAGCAAAAGGAAAGGGATGAAGGCTGAGCTTAGAGGGTTATAAATAGAAGGAAAGCTCAGCTCAAGCATAAGCACAGCATGCTTGCAAGAATCCAACTCCCCGTGTATGGACGGGAGAGCTTTGGCTCTCCCAGGCGAATGTCCCGCCCGGGTTTCTCCCCTCCCCTTCTCCCACATGCTTGTCTCTCCTTTCCCTTTGCCCAAATGTTGAATTGTTTTAACCCATGCTTGGTCGGTTGCTTCCTCTTCCCTTCCTCCTTTCTCCCGCATGCGTTTTATCTCTCTCTCTCTCAAACCCACCTGCAGATTTCTCTCTCCTCATGATCCAACGGGTCATGGATCATGGGTCATGGGCTTGGGTCTGCTCCATGGGTTGCAAATAACCAATTCAGTTGGGCTTCTAATACAAATTCAATTGCGCTCAAATAAAATCCCACACTTGAATTATTAACCCCTCTCATTAACGCTTTGGCGAAATTATGAAAAGTCATAAAATCGAAAAAGGCATCTTTGTATAAATAGCGCTTTAGCGCTATTTCTCTAAATGATTTAATCAATACCATGAAATAACAACACTCAAAAATTATCACATACACGTCATATGTAGTAATAAAATATTCAAACACATAACACGGAATAATATTAATAAAAGTTCAATTTATTCAATAAAATTTATTGGCTCGTGTTACAACTCTACCCACAATCCGCGGTCGTTACATCCTCCCCCCTTATAAGAATTCTATCCCCAGAATTACGACATAAGGTTAAACAAAAAGATGGGGATAATTTTTCTTCATCTTATCTTCGAGTTCCCACGTCGCTTCTTCGACGTTGTGGTTCCTCCATACTACCTTCACAGAATATATTGTCTTACTTCTTAAGACTTGCTCTTTCCTTTCAATTATCTGAATAGGAATTTCTTCATATGTTAAGTCTTTCTCAACCTGAATAGGTTCATACTCTATCACATGCTTATAGTGTGACGCCCCCAAATCCAGGTACTTGAAACCCGTATTTGGTGCATCACGATACCATTTCTTTGAGCTGTTTAATAATTACAAACTTAATATTTATATCAGAGTTGACTATTCCCCAGGTATGGCAACCCTTAATTACATTCTTTACATGATACATAAATATAATATTGTAATAACAAAGTTTATCTATTACACATAGCACCTTTTGACTTAATTCTTCAGCTTTTCTTTCCCCGGTCCTTGCTAAAGCTTTCTTGGTTGAACACGCTTAACTGAAAATATGTATATCAAAGCAAGAATGACCATTTGATTGCTCAGCAAGTAATAACAATAAATAATCATAAACTGAAAAAGTAAATATTTTCTTTGAGGACTGCTTCTACAACGATTCAATTGTTGTGAAGTCTTTTGAAATTGACATTAACAACATAACAAGTAGTTTACGTTTTTTTTTTGAAACAACCTAGTGACTAAGAATGCTGAGTGGTCAGTGGACCATGAACTTTCATTTTAAATTTTCGAATAGGTTTAAATGGAAATTCATCCATAAACCGTCTGGTCTTACGGACACGGAGGGTGATCAGCCCTATTGTGCCCTATATTGATCAATACTATCTATCCTTCTGCTTGAACGACTTTTGCGTTCACTCTGTTCACCTTGGGCACATAAAATATTTCCCCATTACGGGTTGTTCATACTCAGTCTAGAGTCCTAACTAAAACAATTCAGTTGGACAATGTTATCATAAACAATAATATTCAACGACTTGTGTAAGTGAGGGCACTACACTAATAACAGAATAATTTAACTATACTTGCATTACATACAATAATAATGACCAACAATACTTTTGAAATTTGGTCTAGCTGAGTCAAGTAGCTCAGACAATATTTAAAACATGAATACATAGCGAAATTTAATAATGATTACTACAATTAGTACAAATGGAGACACTTGTACTATGAAGAGGACAATTTACACAAGTGGGGACACTTGTATAATCCAAACGTAGGATACCAAGTTTAAACTTGACACATATGAAATCAGTATTGAAATATTTATAAACTATGAACGAATTGAAGGAAATACAATAAAGTAAGAACAGTTGAATAATGAATAACAGAGATTATGTACAAGTGGGGACACTTGCACAATAAAAGTAGAGTTCAGATATTTGCATACGCGTGAATCCATTTCATAAAGTAATTGAAAAAGGATAAAGTACTTGCACAATATAATGTGAGTTAAGAAACTTGCACAGTAAAGAAAGAGTTCAGATACTTGCTTACTAAGATCCATTGCATAAAGTAAATGCAAAGGTTAGGATACTTGCACAATATAATGTGAGTTAAGAAACTTGCACAATAAAGAAAGAGTTCAGATACTTGCTTACTAAGATCCATTGCATAAAGTAAATGCAAAGGTTAGGATACTTGCACAATATAATGTGAGTTAAGAAACTTGCACAATAAAGAAAGAGTTCAGATACTTGCTTACTAAGATCCATTGCATAAAGTAAATGCAAAGGTTAGGATACTTGCCTTTGTCGTTGACTACTGCTATGCGTTATAGCTTAAACTTTAATACCGGGTCCTATCATCAATAAAATTATTCTTTTAATTAGAATAATACAACTTAACACATAACACTGCTTAAATATTATATTAGATAATTTAATTATCAATTATAACATTTTTCCAAACATTAAAATCATTTATAATGATTTTTCAATCATTATTATCATTTATAAAGATTTAAATAATAAATAATTTCATTATCATTAATATTCAAATAATTTAAAATATTAATGAACTACATGTCAACACATTAAAAGTTATTTATTATAACTTAAAAACATTTTTAAAACATTATTATCGCTTTTAAATGATTTTTAAAGTATTAAAATTATTTTTAAATAATTACCATTAATATTAAAATATTAATGTAATTCATGTCAAATATTAAAAGTTATTAATTATAACTAAATATATTTTTTTAAAATATTTTTATTGCCTTTAAATAATTTTTAAAGTATTAAAATCATTTTTAAATAATTACCATTAATATTAAAATATTAATGTAATTCATGTCAAATATTAAAAGTTATTAATTATAACTAAAAATATTTTTTAAAATATTTTTATTGCGTTTAAATGATTTTTAAAGTATTAAAATCATTTTTAAATAATTACCATTAATATTAAAATATTAATGTAATTCATGTCAAATATTTATAGTTATTAAATATAACTTAAAAATATTTTTAAAACATTTTTATTGCCTTTAAATGATTTTTAAAACATTAAAACCATTTTTAGATAATTTATTTAATATAAATATTAAATAAATTAATTATCATTAATATTAAATATTAATGAATTTTTTTATTAAAATATTAAAAGTTATTTAATATAACTTAAAATACTTTTTAAAACATTAATATCATTTTTTAAATGATTTTTGAAATATTAAAATCATTTTTAACTAATTTATTTAATATAATAATTAAATAAATTAAATACCAATAATAATTAAATAAACTAAATTTTTAATGAAATTTATGTAAAAATATTAAAAGTTAATTTTTATAATTTAAAATAATTTTTGAAATTATTTTATGAATTTTTAATAATTTATTTCTATTTATTTAATTAAATTAATTAATTTTCATTAGAAACCGTCGCTAAAGACTTTTAGCGACGAAAAGTGTCGCTATAGGTGCTCTTCAGTTCATGAAGAACACCAAGAACAGCCCAGTCCATGTCGAGGAGGCTACTTTGAGCGTTAATAACTTGCAATCTGTACATGATATGGTCGTGATTCCAGTTCTAGATTGTTAAAATACTGGCATACTACAACTAAAAAGCTTTAAACACATCAAACCATTAACATATCAAGATCTATGGTCTCTGACATTTGACTGTCAGACCATGTTTTTAACTTAGAAAATTTTCTGGGTTTTCCAGAAAGTACAACTTTCATGATCGATCAAGGACTTTTTAGCTTGCATAACTTTCGATCTAGACATGCTATGATCGTGATTCCACTTCCAGTGTACTAACCACATAACATACTACATATAAGAATCTTTAAACACAACAAATCATTAACAGGTAAAGATCTACGGCGTCTGACATTTGACTGTCAGGCCATTTTTTACACTTTGAACAATTTTCTTAAATCTTCAATTTCGTGCATCTAGATGTTATGGATTCATGATATAACAACCCAGATCATTAAATAACATAATATACAACATATTTAAACACAAAAACATAAAATTTATCTAAGAATACAAGATCTAGCTTAGGGTTAGGGTTTTATACCTTCTTGAGATATTTTTGATTTTCACTTTTTGATTCTGACCTTGGCTTGCTATGGGGTGTTTTTGGTTAATCTTAGGACTTATTTTTGGAGAAAATTTCGTGGGTCTAGGAGAGAGAGAGTCTTGGCTTTGGTTTAGAGAATAAAATGAAATATTTCTTTTCTTTTTCTTTCTTTCATTCCAATCTTTTGATTCAATGAATCTCAGCATGCTAGCTGTCACATTTCTGCTGATTGAAGTTTATTTACAACATGTGGTAATATCTTAGGTGATGAGTCACCAAGATTTTGTAAAGATTTGCAAGCTATCCAATTAAAATAACACAAAAAGGTTATTTTAGTACACTAACAAATAATTTTAAGGGTATTCTAGTCCATGATGCATAATTCTAGGGTTTAATCCTTAGATTTTAACCCTTAAGGTTTCCCAAATAATTTCTAGGGTTTAAGAAATTAAGTTTAGTGATTTATAAATATTTAATTAGGATATAATAATTCAAAAATTAGGGTTTTTAATGTAACTAGGGTTTTATAATTTGAAAATTAGGGTTTCTTGATGTTATTAGGGTTCCCAAATTATGAATTAGGGTTTCCTAATCATTTTCCTTAATCACATATTATCCACATAATCATTTAAATACAAATATAATTAATTACTATATTTAATATTTAAATTACTTAAACAAAACAAATTCTTAATATCCAAAATACATATTCCTTTATTTTAAATATAATTATATCATTAATTATACTTAAAACTAATATCCATAATATACATTCACACATACACACATAAATATAATCAATAGCAGATTTAGTATTCGAATTTACATAAGAAAACAAATTCTTATTATTCATATATCCATTATATAAACATGAATCCTTTTAAATATAATTACAACAATAATTATATTTAAAATTAAAATACATGACCATAGATCAAATTAAGGTTTTGATTCGTAATGTCACTTACCATATTTACCATGCTTAATCAATTTAAAATAAATTGGCTAATCTTACAAATTCATATCATAAAGAAATAATCATAGTAATAATAATATTATTAATAATCATTTCTTAAAATATATATTTATTATTTAAATAATATAGTAATCATATTTTTATGAAAAATAAATAATAAAATATTTTTACTACAAAAATTAATTTATTATAAGAATATAATTTACAGTAATCAATAATTCCTTTCCTTGCACGCATTCCCACACTTGCTTTAATATATAATAAAATAATTTTATTTATATAAAAAAAATTTATACGTAAAATTTTGTATTTAAATTATATCAAAATATTGGGTTGTTACATATAGTCTTGCTTATAGAGTCGTAGTACCGACACGTGAAACACGTTATGGATGTGTTCTAACTTAGGAGGTAAGGCTACCTCATAAGCCACTTCTCCTACCCTTCTCAACACTTCAAACGGTCCTATAAACCTCGGACTCAGCTTCCCTTTCTTCCCGAACCGTATCTTCCCCTTCCAGGAGATACCTTCAAGAATACGTAGCTACCGACGTCGAAGTCTCTCTTCTGCCGATGCTTGTCTGCATATTTCTTCTGTCGATCTTGGGCTGCAATTAGTCTTGCCCTTATCACTTTGACGATCTCCGTAGCTTGCTGTACCAATTCCGGTCCCAACAACCTCCGTTCCCCTACCTCATCCCAGCACAGTGGCGTTCTGCATTTTCTCCCGTACAAGCTTCGTAAGGCGATATGCCTATACTTGCGTGATAACTATTATTATAAGCGAATTCAACTAAAGGTAGGTGGTCGTCCCAATTCCCTTTAAAGTCCATCACACATGCCCGTAGCATATCTTCTAAAGTCTGTATCGTCCGCTCGCTCTGCCCGTCTGTTTGAGAATGATACGTTGTGCTCAACCTCAGCTGTGTTCCCAATTGCTCTTGCAGACTCTTCCAAAAATTCGACGTGAAACGCGGATCCTGATCCGACACAATCGAAATTGTCACTCCATGTCTAGAAACAATTTCCTTAACATAGAGTTTAGCTAGCTGGTCTAATTTGAACCTAATTCTGATTGGTAAGAAATGCGCCGATTTTGTCAAACGATCCACTATGACCCATATAGCGTCGTATCCCATCTGCGTTATCGGGAGTCCTACCACGAAATCCATCATGATATGCTCCCACTTCCACTCTGGAATCTCTAAGGGTTGAAGCAACCCACTTGGTCTCTGATGCTCGGCCTTAACTCTCTGATAGGTCAGGCACCTACTAACGCACTCTACGACTTCTCTCTTCATGTTCGGCCACTAGAAATGTAGTCGGAGGTCTTGATACATTTTTGTACTTCCCGAATAGATCGAGTACCTCGAACTATCGGCCTCTTGCAAAATTTCCTCTCGTAACTCGGGTACTGGCGGTACCCAAATTCTTCCTTCAAATCTCATCACTCCATCATTATCGAGTTTATACTTAATTTTCTCTCCTTGGGAAATTCTCTGCCTTATTCCCTCGCACTCCTCAACGCTAAGTTGTGCTTCTTTTACTCGATCCAATAAGATTGGACGAGCCTCTATGGTGAACAACTTCTCCCCCGATTCTGTCGGGAACCTCACTTCTATCTCCAATTTAGCCATCTCTGTTATTAGCTCATCTTGAGCCGTTAACATTGACAACTTCCCCTGATCCTTCCTACTTAAGGCGTCGACCACTACATTCGCCTTTCCCGGGTGATATAGAATCTCACAATCATAGTATTTGATCAATTCTAACCACCTCCTCTGCCTCATATTCAACTCCTTCTGTGTGAAGATATACTGTAGATTTTTGTGGTTCGTGTATATCTCACATTTCTCGCCGTATAAGTAATGCTTCCGAATCTTCAGGGCAAATACAGCTGCTGCCAATTTGAGGTCATGAGTAGGGTATCCCCTCTCATAATCTTTTAACTGTCGTGGCGCATACGCAATGACTTTACCGTGCTGCATAAGCACGCATCCAAATCCCTTGTGTGACGCGTCACTATAAACTACAAAATCACCTGTATCATCCGGTAAGGATAATACTGGCGCCTCGTTCAACCTTTTCTTGAGCTCTCGAAAGCTCTCCTCGCACTTCTCCGTCCAAACATACTTTACCGCCTTCCTTTTCAATTGGGTTAATGGGGTTGCTATCTTTGAAAAATCCTGAATAAATCTTCGATAGTAGCCCACTAACCCTAAGAAACTACGCACTTCTGTCGGCGTCTTTGGCTGTTCCCAGTTAATAACTGCCTCCACCTTCGCTGGATCTACGAATATACCGTATTTGTCGATCACGTGCCCCAAAAAATGGACTTTCTCTAGCCAAAATTCGCATTTTGAGAATTTCGCATACAACTTCTCCCTCCTCAAGGTTTCCATCACTATTCTTAGGTGTTCAGCATGATCTTCCTGTGTCATTGAGTAGACTAGAATATCATTTATGAACACCACTACAAATTTGTCTAGATGCTGCTTGAACACGCTATTCATTAAATCCATAAATGCGGCTGGCGCATTCGTCAACCCAAATGACATCACTAAAAACTCATAATGGTCGTAACGAGTCTTGAACGTTGTCTTAGGTACGTTCTCTCCTCTCACCTTTAACTGGTGATATCCCGTTCTCAAATCCATTTTAGAAAAGTATTTTGCCCCTTTCAATTGATCAAACAAATCGTCGATCCTGGGCAACGGATACTTGTTCTTGATCGTTACTTTGTTCAACTCCCGATAGTCGATACAAAGCCTCAGCGATCCATCCTTCTTCTTCACGAATAACACTGGCGCTCCCCATGGAGACACACTTGGTTGGATATACTTTTTATCTAATAACTCCTGCAGTTGCACCATCAACTCTTTCATCTCCACTGGAGCCATTCTATATGGTGCCCTTGAAACTGGTGTCGTTCCAGGCACTACGTCTATTACAAACTCGATCTCCCTATCTGGTGGAAGTCCTGGAAATTCGTCCAGAAATACATCCGTGAATTCATTCACGATAGATATCTGCCCCATTTCGGCTCCCTCTCGTTAGGTATCAACAACATGGCACAGATAACCTAAACACCCTTTTCTTAACAGCTTCCTGGCTTGCATCGTCGATAGCAAACTCGAACGTCTAGGAGATTTACTACCGTAGAACATCACCTTAAACTACTTCGAAGTCTGAAGGTTTACACTTTTCTTCTGGCAATCGATTACTGCCCCATGGTTAAACAACCAATCTATTCCCAGTATCACGTCAAATTCTCCCAATTTAATCGGAATTAAATCTACCGATAACGTATTCCCTCTAATTTCGACGCAACAATTCCTATGAACATGTTCAACAGGGATTACTTCCTTATTCGCAACTTCTTTATTCTCTTTAGAGGTAAGCTTAAACGTTGAGCAAATTCACATGATACAAATGAACAGGTCGCACCTGAATCAAACAACATATATGCATTAATATTATTAATCAGAATGATACCTGAGACTACGTCTCCTGATGTCACTGTATCTTGGACCGTCATATTGAAGGTCCGGGCTATTGGTCTACTCGGTGGAGCTGGACCACTCATAGTCAGCTTGCCACTACTATTCCCATTACCTCCCCGGTCTATTCCCTTCTTTGGGCAATTCCTTGCCGTGTGGCCTGGTGCTCCGCAAACAAAACATCCACCGATCTTCTTTGGGTTAGGGCAATTAGGAGAGATGTGTCCCTCCTGCCCACAGTTGTAGCATGCCGTCCTTCCCATTCAAGCAAACCCCCAGGTGATTTTTCCCGCAGGTCTTACACGGCTCTATCTTCTTCTTTGGGTCTCCTTGTTTATTCCCGATATTCCCCGAATTGTTCCATTTTATATTGTAGTTTATGTTCCAAGCTTTCTATAGCCTCCGAAATGAACTAATTTTGAGTTCGGACGACCGAGTTAGAAGTAAGCGCTTCAAAACTGTCCAATCTGGAAAACCAGATTCGAACCAGCCTATTGTAAGAATTTTCAGGACTCGTGTGTTCAGAATTTGAAAATGGTTAAAACATAAAGTTGTAGCCCCGGAAGTTAGCAACGCGTGGGCACAAGAATCGCTCAAAAAGCTTTTGAAACGAATTAGTTATGACTGTTTTAGCGAAGTAGGGTCAATCTGGCCAGTTTTTTTGTAGCAATCTGAAGTTATTGGTAATAAGTGAAAATCTATTTTGATTGAAGAAGGACCTGGAACCATGGCCTAGATGAGATTAAAGTATACTGTATAAACTTTAATTTGACGTAAGAATGAACGAAAACGTTTGAGTAACGAAGAAGTTATGATTAAACGAATAATAGTGTTCGTTAACGATTAAAATAGTTCACACGAGTTTATAACTCTTTTTAAAACGAAAATTTGAGGATTGATATATTGGGTCATATGATGATTATAAGTCGGATGATGATGAGGGTCGTGTCGTCTTCGAACGCCGCGACGCCGAGAGAATATTTTTGAGATTTGGTCGCATTATTAAATGTTAGCTATATAGAATGAGAAATAGAGTAATGTAAACCAATATATATGTGAAGCCTTTATTGTGGCTAATTGGTATTTTATTGTTAATAAATTGTGTAGGATATTTGAAGGACGAATTCTCGTAATTTAACAAGGAGCACTTAAGGCAAGTTCTTTCAGTAACTTGTTAATTTGTTTAAATGTATTAAATATTCAGATGTTTATGTGAATTGCTTGTGAGCATGATTATGTGTGCACGTTGTGCAGTTATGTGAGTATATTGTTCTATGTGGAACTTGTATTATTGTGAATATACAATATGAGGTACATGATGTATGCCATGAGATGTATGGTGCATGTGTAGATGAATTGCATGAGAAAGATGCATAGTATGAGAATTATGAGACATGAAGAAGATAAATACCATGAGAATTATGATGCATGAATGAAACATAAATTTATATGTTACGTGAGGCATGAAAGGTGATAACTGTTAGTTCTTGTTGAGCCGTCGTGCTCATACTTGCAAAAATAAAACTTTTGCAGATTTTAGATGAGACAAATTATCTTGGTATCGTGATGCTAAGGACTAGAGACGCATGGATACAGGAAGGTTACTAAATATTCTTCTTTATTGAATTATTTAGCTGTGATGGTGGTACACGATGTATGTGAATTAGACTATTCTATATTGAATTAGAGTTAAAAATTTTCAAATTTCGAATCAAGAAGTGACTATATAAGTTACCTTGTACGGTAAAGTAGTACGATGACATTGTTGTATAAGGACATTATATAACAAATGAACGATTATTGAATAACTCTGCGATTATTCAGGGAACGATTAAATTCAGAAGTTGAACTTTATGTTCATAGATGAAATTTTGTAAGGATCATGATATTTATTCAACCTTGATCATAAGAGTAGAAGTTTAATGGTTACGGAACCTGGAATTGTGAAAAGTTTGTAATAATAAGTTTTAATACTTATATTGGTGTAGACTACTTTATACAACATGATTAGAATGGTATTGTGATGAGATTTCAGAATATAAAAGATTTTTATAATAAGTTTTAATTTTTTCGCATTTTTATTTTTTACATCATTTATTAATGATGTAAGCTTAGAGAGTGAATGTTTATTAACGAGCGAAGTCGGGAGCTGAGGTCCCTTCGATTTTCGGGTCGTTACACCCTATATATATACTCCCTATTATGTTTACTTGCTAAAAACATTTGCAAGTATTACATCAATTTCAGAGTTATAATCGAGAGAGGAGAGAGAGAGAGAGAGAGAGAGAGAGAGAGAGTTTGAGAGAAGAAACAAAAAGTGCTAGAAGATCAACGTTACGGGAGATTAAGCTAAGGAAGAGGAAGAGCATTATTAAAGCTTAATTTCAGAAGAAGAATTTTCTTGACAAGGTATGTCCATGAAACTTGGTATTATTTTTTTTACTAAGTTATGGAAGCATAGTTATGATAATAAAGATGATGAATATGTGATATATCATGAGTTAGTATGCATGAAAATAAAAGTTGATGAAAGTATGAATATTAACCTTTAAACCACCTTTGGAGCTTAAATTGAATAGTTATGCATGTGGGAGTTTATGTTTTAATAGAAGAATCTATATTTATAAGATGATTATGTTGATAATTATATAATTTGCAGATGTTATTATGCCCAAAAATGCAAGTTATAATGAAAGATATAATTATAGCTTGAAAGTAAGAAGTTTAGTTTATAAAATGACTTTCTATGGAATTTTAAGTTTCGGATATATACTCTATAATTGAGTTTCGGGAAGTTAAGTACATACTCTTATGAGTTACAAAATCAACTCAAGTGGAATGAAGTAAAAATGTTTTAAAACAAAGTCATGGCGGAAGTTTTCGTAAACATGTTAAAAACTAAAAATTTTGTCAAAATAGGACTTTTGGACTAAAATCGGATTAGTTAATGAAACAAGAAAATTATGGGCTTTAGATATGTTTCAGTTTATGTTATAAGCAAGAAAATGGCTCAAGAACGGACTCATTCTGATATAGGCGAAGGAAGTTATGACATTTGGAATTATGTGTAACAAATTCGCAAAAACTGAAAGTGAGCTGGACAGTTTTAGCATCACTTAGTAAATTGGGCATAACTTTTTCATACGAACTCCGATTTAGATGATTCAAGATGATCCCGAAAGATAACAAGTAAACCTACAACTTTCATTCTTTAAGAATTTAGAGTTTCTTCACGTAGCAGGATCCAAATTTGGCATCTTTCGGACTGTTGTGCAGTCGGGTGTTTGGTATTCGCATATGTTACGTGAAATGTTTCTGACGATGAAAGATGTCGTTTGAGGACGAACATTATAAATTGTAAACATGCTTAACACTAATCAATTATCATGTAAGTATTATAACATCTCCTTAATATGTTATAACATTAAAAATAATAGAGAAAGAATTAAACTAATGAATTAAGTCTTAATGTGACTAATTGGTGTGATGACCTTAATAATATGTGTATGTCTTTTGAAGGACAAATTAATAGCAGTATATTTAGACGACATATCGGGCAAGTATCCTAACTTTATTCAATTTCTATATTGAATGTAAGCTTTCTAATCCTAACATGTGCAACTATTATTCCGTACAAGTTCTTATGATGATGATGTTATAACTTACACAAATTTACATATTGTGCAAGTCTCCTTTATTGTTGAATTATAAAGTATTCAATTGATGATAGATGCTAGTATTCGTACTTATGTACATTAAAAGCATTGTTTCGTTATCGAATTTCTTATGTTATTAGAGTTCTTAATATTCATGAATTGTTGAATAGATGCGCCGAGGCCAATTGTTCCGGCTAGACAATATTAATGTGCGATGATATATTGTTGAATTCGTTCAAATCATAGATGTTATTTAAAGTCAAACCAATCCAAATTACTTTGGTGCGAACTCGTGGTATAAAACTAAGATGAACAACCCTAAAAAAAAGGATAACAGATGTCGGGCATACAGTCCTATTTACGCTTAGGCGTTAAAAATTTTATATGGGCACAATATATGGTACGATAGGTTGATCCCCTAAAGTACCTGCGAAGGATGTTTGTCAGTCTTTGTGGTTGATATTCGTCCTGATAGTTTTATTTGTTCAAGGTATTTATTATCGCTCAGTACGATGGTAACAACTGGAAATCTCATTCTTTCTTGTTATTCAAATACTTCTCAATTTTATTCCAATTGTTGAAGCTCAAATGTAGATGATCCTTTTTCTTGATGTTCGATGTTAAACTCTCATATTACTTGCTGGGCAATTTGTGCTCATTCTTGCTTAAACCTAATATTTGCAGCAAAACATAAAAAAGTCGAAGGATCGGGCAAGGATAAAGGGAAAGGAAATATGGATGAATAGGAAGCATGTTATGCAATGATTAAATATTTATAATATTTGTAATGAATTTGAAGGATTTTATATATGTGTGTATTTGTAAAGGTTATAAGAACATTGGGACTAGACGGAGATGTTTGTAATAAACTATCTAAGTTATGATTAGTTAAATGTGAGTATTCTTAATTTAGATTTAACATTATTGACAATGTCTAGAATGTTCAATCAAGGAAAGGGGTTATTTGATTGCGCGCCGTTTATACGGAAGGTCCCCTCTTTCCTGGGAACTGTCTGGTTGTCAATAGTGTGAGTCTAAACTTTATATACTCAGAAAAATTCAGGTTGAATAGTGAGCACCAGTTCACCGTAGCTAGTACATGGATTTGGGAGCGTCACAAGTATTTATAAAAAGGCTATAATGCAACGTTCATAGTTAGTGATTCCATCAAAAATATTATTAAAAAGACATATATATTAAGAGACAGGAAAATAGATTTTAAATAACAAATAAATGAGACATCCTTTTATAGTTTTATTGAACAATTTAAGTAAATATGTGATGTCTAATAAACTAAAAAATTTCAAAGAAACAGTTAATCAAAATCAGAGGCTTGGAGGTCAAATAATTATAATAGCAAGCCTTTTGGACATCAATATTGCCATCTATGTTAATTTAGACCTGGATTTGGAAGCCCAATAAAAGGAATAATTCTAGTCAAATATTCTTTAATTTCATTTCAAAATTAAAAATATATGTTTTTAATTATACAACTTTTAAAGATAATAAGTGTATGGTTAGTAGCATATCTATCATGGCTCGCTATTCAAAATAAGTCTAAATAAAAACATTGGACCCTAAATAGTAATTTGACCAATTAAGTCATCGGAACGTGTCAGATGTTGACACGTGAGTAGTATTTAAATATTTTTGTATAGTCAAACTATAATCAAACTATATATACTCACGCGGCTGGAACTCGTGATGATCATTGCGATTGTTTTTTGGTTGAATTTTACCGCACGATCGATATCGATTATTTATTGGTACTTGGAGGTCAGTATCTGAAACGAAAATTTAGAGACGAACAATATTTCGTCTCAAATAATTCAATTTTGAGACGGAGCTTAAAATCGAATTTCTATGCGTATCAAGGACGTTGAACATGTAAGAGTAGAGACGAATTTTGAAACCAACAATTTTGTTTTAAATAGGAGATCCCGAATATTTCGTATCAAATATTAGAAACCAATTTGGAAACGCAATCGCCGTCTCAAATATTTAATCAAATTTATTATTTAAAACTGAGACAAATTAGATACCGATGATAATTGTCTCAAACAATTTTAAATATTTACTTTTTGAAAATGTAAGATCTAAATGGATTAGAGACCGATCAATTTTTTTTTAAGTATTCCCTCCTGATTGGTATCCAATTTTCCTCTTTGTTTTTTCCCCTCCGTTTCTTCTACAGACCTCCCTCCGTCGATTTCTCCATCCCTTCTTCGTCGATTTATATCCCCTTACCGACCGCCGTAAACCACAACCACTAACACCCTTCATCTTCTGCTTTTCCGTCAATTTCTCTGTTCGCCTCCACCACTACCGTAGATGAAAATCTCGAGCTTCTCTTCCTCTCTCCGTGTTCGTAACTGCTTTACTTCTTCCGGTCGCTAGTCGATTCATCCTTATCTTCATCGTAGCTCTTTTCCTCTGTCAATCGGCTCACAATTAGTCGGTGTTTAGCGGTTCAACTTCAATAAGATTCGAACGCCATCTCTCTCTCTCTCTCTTCATGCCCTAACTTCGCAGGTGAACTATATATCTCGATAATAACGAATAAAGGCCATGCCTGAATTTCCTTATATAAATGCGAAATTGTTAGTTAGGGTTTACAAGATTTTGAAATTTCCTACTGAATGTTATATACTTGAACCAAATTAGGGTTCATTTCATTTTGGAGTAGTATTTATTGACTAATTGAAATCTAATTGTACTGTTTGCCCTATGATTTGCCTTAATTGATTGCTTCTGGCTTATTTTCTTATATATGTTTCTGCTTTTGCCTTGGTATGGGGAATGAAGTTGTAGAACTTTAAGTTACAAATTTTTTTGCCTAGTTGCTACAAAAAAATTTCCCTTTCTCTTTCTCTTTCTCATTCTCATTCCCATTCACTCCACTCTCATAAATCAGAGTGAGTTCCTCTTTCAGCCAATTTTCATCCCTGCTGAGTCAAGGTACGTATCTCTCTGTCACAATTTTTTTTTCACCTATGCCTGTGCAGCCCTCTTCTAAGTCTAATCTCTCTAGTTTTTAATGAGCTGTTTGGAAGTATAAGCAGATAACTTGCATTTTTTCTGGTTGTATATCTTTAGCAGTAATTTTGAAAGCATATTGAACAACTTTTGTGTGTTTTCCTCCCCCTTTTGGACATTGCTAAATTTGTAGAGCGTCACTACTTATTTTTGAGTGCTTTAATCACTTAATTCTTTTATTTTAAAATTTTAACTTCTAGTCTTTGTGTGTTGTCATTGTTGTTTGGAATAGTTACTGCATTTAGAATTGTATTGACATTAATAACATTGGGATTTCCACCTTGACATATATTTAGCATTTTTTGTTGAATGGTGCAAATTTTCTGTATCTTTTGAACTTTTTCTTCGAGTGTTAGGATGGGACACCGTTAATTATTTTAAATTTTTCCTTTTTACTTTTTAGAAACCTTCCGGCATTATAGCTCTTCTGGATTAAACTTGGCAAGTATACACTGCAAAGTTGTTCACTTTTAGTTCAGATAGATTAGTAACTCAATTCTTACCTCATTAGTTTATAATTATAATTTGATATGATGGTTATGATACTAGGATAGCACTTAAATTGTTTTGTAGCATGTTTCCAAGATCAACACATGAAACATTTGCCCAAAAGCTGTACTAGTGCTGTATCAAACATTTAAGAACCATAAATGATTCAGCAAGCAAAGCTCTTTCGTTCTGACTTCACCATAGGCCATTATGCTGGTGATGTAAGTTTCTGCGTGCCACATAAAGCTCTTTCCTTTGTATCGAGTTTGTTTTCTAGCTTTAAAATGCATTGCATATCTTCTTAGGCAACATTGGTAAGAGGGTTGTTGAGAGTTTTATTCGATGTAAATGAGTTTTATAGAAGTTTTGTCTAGACTAGTCTTCTGCAGGTTAAGGTGATATTCAATTTCAAGGTAGAGCATTCTAAATTTTTTTCCCGAACTTGTCTTCTGCAGGGGAATGGTATACCAACTTACTGCATCAAATTGGCTTATACGATTATATGAGAATGGTATAAATGTAATCTGGTGGATGGAATGGCATGCTCTGAACTTCTCTAACCTTGTCCTACCAATAGGCAATAGGCAATAGGTCAGCTACCGTTTGCATTTAACCACAAGTATATCTACTTTAATCTGTTAATCTAATTGGTTATCAGCCATCACTTGATATTATTACTGTTGTCTAGGGACTTGGTTAAAAATTACAAACCAACTCTTTACTTTGGTTATCTACACAAATTTAAAGGAATAACTAGAAACATGAGTTTATTTGTTTTAATATAACTGTTGCTGAATGTTCTTGTTTGTTCTATTTCTATCTTTATAAATGAAATTTTCAGCAAGATGGGGGAAGGTATAACCTCTTATACCTTCCTTAAATTTATGTCAAATGTATGATATCTCTTGCTATTATAAGGATGTGATCATCTCCGGCCAGGACTGCAAGATTACTAGGAAGACTACTTCCACACCTAGTAAGATAATCAATTCTGCAATACTGCAATATTACTACGCTAATTCTGAAGACTACTTCCATAATCTAATTTGTTTCATGTGCTATGTGCTAAATCCATAATACTGCAATATTACTACACTGTGTCCCTAAAATATTACTACCACTCTGGTTCCACTACTTGGAAGTGGGGATTTGATATTTAAGGATGGTATGCAGGCGTAAAAGGATTTGGCAACTGATGTCTGATGGACTGAAATAGCAAAGTAGTTTCAGGCAGGTAAATGCATGTTGATGTCTTAAATTTCCTATTTCTGATTTATTAATGGTGAAGGCTTTTCTGTTAATTCTTTATGTCAATGTAATCATTGTTTAGGCGAGTAATTGTAGTTAATTAAACAGTATTAGTCTGCTCCTTGTGTTATGTGTTATGGTCAATGATGATGTCTTTTCATTATGTCCTGTTCTGAGTCTAAAATCTTTTGAAATTTGAAAGTTTGTGTTTTGAATTTGGTTATGAGTAGTTTCTCATGTTTTGTGAATGATATTGTCCCCTTTGTCTCTACCTGGTAAGTTTTTGAGGGGTTAATTTGTATACTCGATAAATGATATTTCTTTTCTTGCTTTTACTTTTTATTTCTTCCATCAAAGCTTGAAGTTTGGAGTATCAACTTTCAGCCAGTGTTGACTTTTAAGTTTGTAATAGCCAGACTTGAAGTAAATAAATATAATAATAAATATAATAATAAGTTTATAATTAGATAATGGAATGGTAACTAATAATTATTTATACATATCTAAATCTTATTAGGATAAGTCGGTTAGACTGTAACAAACTTTTAATTTAAAAAAGGACTCTTTTACTTGATAACATATTTTACAAAAGAATTAAAGATATTTAAATAACTAGAGAGGGAGAAAAGAATGTTAAAAAAAATAAAAAAAAATTATTTGACTTTGAAGTACTGCAGAACAGAAAAGAAAAAAAGAATAAAACTCAAGGGTAAAGTTAAACCCTTTTTTTCCAATTATGAGATGATTCTGTATTATACATGTATAATTAGATTTTAAAATAAAGTTCTGAAAATAGTGATACGTATGTATATTGTGTGTATATTATGTGTAAAAAAAAGGAAACACGAATTTTGAAAGAAATTGTAGGTTAGAGCTTTGAATTAATTAGTAGGTATCCAATATATGTTAATGTGTAGTAATTTATATGTAAATTAAGTTTAAAATCTTACCATGTGTTGACCAATCTGGTCTATGCTAATGCTGGTACTGTAAAGATGCATTGCTTTTATATAATATTATACATTGAATAAGAGATGAAATGGACTTTTATAATCAAAGAACTTACTTCAGTACCATAATAAAATCATAGTACTAGTAAGGGAGTCAGCATGTATACAATGGCGGATTTATGCTTGGGGCAGGGGGGCACCTGACTTTCAGGGGGCTGGGGGGGTCAACCTGCTGCTGGAATTGTTTTGGACCATCCACATATGGTACCCATGCCTATAATATCTATCATAAAGCAATATTGGGAATAAACTCTAAATTCTAAACCATCTGCAAGTTCTTGGTCATTCTGTTTTACACTTACTATGGGAATCATCATCTGCTATAAGGTCAGTAGAACATAACATTGTAAAAATATTTATATTTCAACAGTACAGTTTGCAAACTATTTTGTCAAGATTTAGAAACTTCAAAACGTAGAGTTCTGGGGTGTTAGTTTCAATAATACAGTTGTAGACTTCTCAAACCCCGTAAGATAACTAAAGACACAAGTGGCCATAATATCAGATGGCATATACATATATGACCAGAGAATTACACCCAACAAAGTCATTGGAGATTTGAGAGTAATATTAATTAACATGATAAGCCATGCAACTAATATAGTTTGAGAGCTTTCATGTAAGAGGTATTGTTGTATCTTTTGGAGGTTTTCTTTTTATGATTGTAAAAGACCATACCGACTGCAAAAGACTCTAGCAAATAGCAAGGAAAACATTACCATTTAGTTACTCATAGATCATACTTTACTTTTGGTTTCAATATGATAAAGTCAACAAGTAAAGAGAAAAACATGAAATAATATATATTTTATTGTAAGAGGTACAAAAACAGTTTGACAAAAGTACATAAACATTGCAATGCCTAAGGTATTAAAACATATCAAGAAAATTTTTTTGAAAATCAATTTCAAGCAATGAAATCTCAAAGAATGTTATTGTAAATAATATTTGAGAATTACTCCCTCCGTCCTGTATTAAACGTCCTAATTAGTTTCGGCACGTTAATTAATAATATGTTTTTTACCTAAATTGCCCTTCTAAATTACCTTTAATTGTAGTATCCATTCACTTTTCTATGACTCAAACATTAATTATTCCTTGTTAGTTCCTACATGAATAGAAGAGATGTTATATTGATGATATGAGAGAGAAAGTGATATAACAATACATTACTTCCCAATGTAAACCTTTTATCATCTTTTAAGTTTCCAACAAAAGTTGACTAAAAAGATTATGAGGGTATAAGTGGAAAAATAAGATAGAAATAGTTACTAATATAGAAATAGGACATTTATTGTGGAACATTCTAAAAATAAAATTAGGACGTTTAATACGGGACGAGGGGAGTATTTAGTTTTGTGATTCATTTTATTAAATTTTTATTTTTAAGGAATTTTTATTTTTAAATGTGACCTCACTGAATTAAGTGGCTGGATCCGTCCCTACATGTATATGACATGTAAGTTATTAATTTACAATAATCAGGAAAGATATATTAAATACCTTAATAACTTGCTGTAAGAGACTAAACATTAAAACTACTTTTTGTATGTATTTATATTTAAGCATTATACTGCACATTAATTAAGAGCACTAACAATAG
Organism: Aralia elata; assembly: GCA_034770075.1. Lineage (NCBI taxonomy): Eukaryota > Viridiplantae > Streptophyta > Magnoliopsida > Apiales > Araliaceae > Aralia > Aralia elata. Next base: position 39,519,096 of record CM068381.1, on the reverse strand, counting down.
TAATAGTCAAAATGAATAATTAGAAATTTCTTAGGATAACTTCCAAAAAGGATGATATGATGTGTTTGGGTGCATAATTAATAATGAATAATTTCCTTTTATGATAATAAGGTCTGGTACGAGAATTATTTGATTTTTGGGACTAAGAGGTTTTAGTTAACTCAAGTGCACTGTAAGTGGCTTTCTGAACTATTTATTGTTTTTAAATTATCTTTTACTTTTATGTATGTCTTAGTAAGTATTCGGATGCCTAAATGTACTGTTTCAAAATTTATTTAAGGCTTCCATTTAAATTAAAATGTTATGTTCTTTTATTTCAAACTTCGGATCAAGTATTTATTTTTGAAATGTGAAATGGATTATATGGTTTTGAACTGTGAAATAAGTATAGTTTTGAATATCGATGAGATTGTGAAATATTTTTAAAATTCTCAGTTCGACTATGTATATATAGAACCCGTTTACGCTTAGTTCCGGAGCTAATATAGGACCTAAAGCACACACTTTTAATGTGAATTATTTGATTTTATTGATACCTTAGTTGGGTATATGATAATTGACATTATCGAATTTTTGGGCCGTGTTACAGAGCTATTGTAACCTTAGTCACTAGGGTTGTGGATTAAAAGATATATTGTATACATTGAAATCATATTTTAATGTGAATTTGCTTTGTTATTAATTGTTTTAGTTTTGAAAGCATACCTACTATTGTTATCGAACAAAAGTTATTTTGAAAATGTGTTTTACAAATTATACTTAATCCACCTAATTAGTAAAGATTGTCACTTGCTGAGCTTTAATGCTCACCCCTTTATATAAATTTTTACATGTTACATCGTTGATAGTTGAGCACTTGTTTGATATACTTTGGATAGCTGGAGTTTAGTTTAAGATGTTTATTTCTTTTTGCCGTTGAATTTTGATAAAACTCTTAGTTTCCGGAAGCTGCGTTTCCATTTTACGAGTTTGGTATTTATTTGTTTTTCATTTTGAATTGGATTTGAAAGATGTTTATTGTTAAATTTTAATTTAGGATTCTTATTGAGTTGTTATTGTTTGAGTTTCACACTATTAGTATTTTTGTCTTGTGAGCCTTTGGGCGGCGTGTAGTACAATTCGGGCATGTAGTGGGTTTTGGGTGTTACAGAGATGGTATCAAAGCAATGGCTCCTCTCAATGTGTTGGATCGAAAAGGATAAGTCTACATACACTACTCCAAACACTACATTTTACACTATATTGCACATCCAACCATTAAGAAGTGGGACCTGACGTGGATTTCTTTGTCAGGTCCCACTTTTTAATGGTTGGATGTGCAATGTAGTGTAAAATGTAGTGTTTGGAGTAGTGTACATAAACTTATCCAGTCGAAAAACCTACATATTCCCTGGGGAGTGATTTTGGGAGTTAGCTGTGCGTTATAGTTTTCGCTAAATTTAAGAATTGTGAAGTTAAATAGAAAATAAGGTAAATTTTTTTTTTATTGTTTGAGGTTTAGTACTCGAGGCTAATTGGGTATTTTATTTTATTTGGTTGTAGGATGGGTGATCAAAATATAGTAGATGAGTTAGATAAGGAATTTGGAAAATTTTGACCCAAAATCTAAGTCTATTCGTGAATCATCTCAATACGGAATTAAGGATGAAGAGTCAGGGAAAACCTCGGGGACCTAGCTCCCTAGTGAAGATAGAAAGGGCGAAACAGAATAGGCATCACTTCAAGGATAAAGTAAGAGATCATGGCACGATCGCAAAGTTGAAGGATGAGGTTAAAGACCTTAGAAGGCAATTGAGTGACATGGAGATAAAGTTAGAGATTTCCGTAGGTGATCGAGATATGTATGCAAGACAGGGTTTATGGGGTTGTAATATTAATGTATATTATGTATATATAATATACAAAATTTATTAGGCGATAAGTACAGAGGGGTGTGTAATATATATTTGTAATATATATTATATGTAATATATGTATGTAATGGCTTAATATATGGGAAGAGGTAATTAGTTGATAATGAAAATTATGTTACTATAATGTAACATATAATGATATAATATTCATTATATTATACCAAATGAATGTGAATTTAAAATAAGAAATAAGAAAAATTAATATATTTATTTTAGAATAAAGACATTTATTCGATTAAGTGAAGATGGCTTAATGTTATTAAATAAATTGTTTAGAAATAATTTATGGAAGGAAGTAAGGAAAAATTTAATTAAAAAGTTTAAATGAGCTAATTAAATAATTAATGGAATAAATATTGATTGATTTGTTCCATTATAAGAGTTTATTTTAATTATGAAATTTAATTTCATAATTAGTGAAGAAATTTTTATACATGATTATAAATGTACAATTATTTAAATTTGATTAATAATTTATGGGAATGAATGTTATTACAATACATGAATTAATTTGTGGGGAAATAATATATTATGTATTGTGTGATATGTATTAAGTAAGCAAGATTGCTTGGAATTAAAAGTTATACGCTGAGTCATTTAGTGAAGCATGAGGTGTTGAGCTTTGGGCTTATTAACAGGACACTAAGCCATTCACGATTTGATAATGGAGAAAGAGAGCTAAGAGAGACCCAATAACCCTGCTCCTTCACTTCCATCCCAAAACAGTTCTTAAGCTTAATACATGAGTCCATAAATTCTACTCAAAATTCATTCCAAAATCTATACAAATTAATGGCAAGTCAAGAGAAGAAAGGTTCTAGTTGGGGAATTTAAGGAAGTTCACAACAAATTCATGGAAGAAAGAGTTCGATTCAAATTATGCGAAGAATCAATTAACCAAATTTCTAAAAATCGGGTAAAAGACTTTTCTCATCTAATTCATAGAAATTGTTTGAGTATTAGTTTTTTATTTATTTACTGGAATAGGTTGTATTGGTTCCTTCTATCACATAAATTAAAGACAATTTTTAAATCTCATTTTGTAGTGCAGTTTCTTTTATGGATAAAGGCAGAGAATTTGATGGATTTTATATATTTGATGTTACTCTTCAGCAAACATTGAGTAGCGTCTTAGCTCAAGTTAAATACTGAATTGGTCAATAGTTCATCAGAATTAAGTGATTAGGAGCTTGTCTCCTAAATTAAGTGTTCGTTTTCCTTTTCTGGGATTGAATATTAAAAGAATTTACTATTGAAGCTATAGTTAAATCTTTTGGAATTGATTAAATTTGAATGTGACTGATGGTAGTGATATAGTTTAGACTTCCTTAAAAAGTTTGAGGTCTAAATGGGAAATCTTTTTCGAGGAAGGATGTAGTTATTTTAAGAGGGAATGGTCCCTTAAGAAACCAAATGTATAAAGATTAAGTTTCATGAATCAATTACTAATGTAATAATTTGTACGAGAAATATCGTCAATGTTTATGATGCATCATGCTATTCTCAAATATATTTAATATAATATAGAAGTAAAATGTATTCAACATGGTATAGAAGTATGAAGCTCACGGAGGATATTACTTCATTCATGAAAATTATAGTTATTAATATGTGAATGTGCAATTTATGTAAAAGAAGTGTTGTTAGAAAACAAATGAATGTTATGAATTTATTAAATATAATAAGTATGTGCTTAAAAATATTTAATAAAATAGAAAAAGTTAGTTTTATGAAAAGTATTGGATATATTGTATATGTTATGTGGTTATATGTTTAATCCTAATTTTTGTGAAGCTTAAATAGGTTATATGGACTGTAATTTAAATATAAATTAACCTATATTTGGAATAATAAATCCAACTTGGTTAAAATTAAAGATTTGAAATATTAATCTAAAGTGTACGAATTTTGAATAAAATTCGTAAAACGCATTGTGTGTCAATTATGTGATAATTCTATTTATATTACATAGGTGTTACGAGAGACGATAAAGTTACAAATTCACGCAAACGAGTATAAGCAATAGCGTGAACGGCTACAAGCGATAGTGAATACGACGAAAGGCAAATCTTTCAGTTTCTATTTGTTATATGAACTTGACCTGATTATATGAATTATATATTATGCTTGTTAAATTATGAAAGTCTAATTATGACTAAAACGGATTGAGTTTTGGAACTCAGTCTTGACGTGATATGTGATATACTAAACATATAAATCATATTGTTGAAGTTATAATACATGCTTAATATGAGTATGAACTGAGCATGAAATTATGTGTTATGTGATACATGAAAACTGCTAGATTTGCTGGGCTGTCGAGCTTAGTCTTGTAAAAATAAAATTTTTACAAGTATGTTATGCAACGCGATTTCTTGCTGTTCAGATGATAAGGATTTGAAGAATATGCGCAGGAAAATTGTTTTCTTTAGTTAAACACTGTATGTTTGTGGTGTGTATGTAAATGTAAGGTTGTAAATATTGAATTGTCCGATATATAAAGGATGTTGTATTAAGACTTGAATTCTTATTCAATAACTCTGATAAAATGAATCATAGAATAAAAATGATTCCAAAATATGTAATCGTAAATGTTGCGATTCAGGGAACGAAGAAAAGACAGAAAGAAAAGTTTTTAATTATACGCATTTTCAGCTATTATTTCATTTTAGTATGATGTAAAGCTGAATTAAAATAGTATTTAACGCACAAGATTGGGATTAATATTAGTTCTAATTTTGGATTAAGTTGGTCCCAATTTTGGAGGCGTTAAACACATTAACCACGTACCTACATTTTCCATACTTTCAACGATATTTTGGAGTGAAATTATCCGAAATACTCTCATTCGGATTAGTTATAACTCGTTGATGGCCAAAGAGTTTAATTTATAGAAATTTAGAAACATTAAAGTTCAATGTCTTGATGTCAAAACATTAATGTTTAAATTGTATATAAAAAAAAGAACGCTTGAAAGTTATAGTGTATTTACGCCTAGCATCTTCTTTCATTTTCAGGAAAGAATATGGTTCTCCAAAGAAAAGATTAAGCATCATTTTGGGAGTTTGCCATACTAAGCCATAAAAATGTAGCTATTTCTAGTACTTTAAAGTATAGTGAAAACAAAAACTTGACATTCAAGCATTTTAGACAGATGTTGAAAGGACGGACAAAAGGAGTTTGCAATACCATTTAAACAAGCTATTCCTTATCATTTTATATACTCCCTCCGTCCCCCAAAAGAATAATTAAATGTATAATTTTTTTTCCCCAAAAAGATGATATAAAATACATAAAGTGTAAAATAAATATGTCATTCAATGGAGTTCATTATTATAAAAAAATAAAAGTGTTCATTACTTTATATATATTCTTGTGGGGACACTAAAGATAAATTTAAAAAAAAATTACTCTCTTTCTTTTATTTTTATTTTTCTTAATATGTATACAAATTGTACTTTGCTCATCTTTTTAGGGACGGAAGGAGTAATAATTAAGTTTATTCCAAGAATAATATTCACTACCTTTATAAAATTTTGATTATAATATTTTGTTATCTAGCTATTACCTAAAAAATGACTATCAAAATGGAAAAGTGTTAAAAATGAAAGCCATTATAATTTGAAGCAATATGAACCACATTTTGTGAAGCTCCCTTTAAACATGTGAAGGGCCAGCTTTAAAGGGTATTCTCTTTATCTTCATTTTGACCGTACAATTCTTTCGCCCCACCACAATAGTATTTTGCTTTAGACAACATCTGTGCCGCGTCTTAATTAGAACTTAAACATCTATTAAAAATAAGCATCAAAAATATATATCATGTTAATACTTTCTCTAAAATACTCTATCTTAAATGAAATTTTATGGAGAAAGGACAAATTAAAGTGTATTTGCACTCTTAAATTAATTATAAAGTCAAGGAGTGGTCAAAAGATTAAAAATCAAAACTTTGCACACCTAGATCTCTTATATCATATTAAGTAACCAACTCATTTAAAACTAAAAATTTAAGTTATTAGAAAGTCACTGACACTAAGTGACCTACAATAAATTTTTGGTAGCCTTTTCATGTTTAAATATAAACGTAATTGAAAAAAATAAAATTTTATTTTCTCCCAAAAATAATAACATCATTAAACTTTTACTACTAAAAGCATATTTATAATGTTGCCGAACACTTTCACAACACAATTTTACAAGATTAAAGTTCATCGTTTCCTAGTATTTGCTCACTATTAAGTCCCTTTCAATTACAGGGATGATGCTTTCGACCTAACTCCTCTCCGCTGCACTTTCATTCAATTTCCTACACTAAATTTGTGGTAACAAAAATATTATTTTAGTCTCGTTATAACTCGCTAATACTTTTTTTTTTTCCGTTGTTGTCACCAAAAAAAAATATTTTAGTCGCCAGGCATGTCATTTTCAATGTAAAATAAATTAGAAACTAATCCGATGCTTGCTCCTTTCTCACTAACATTATATATCCCACAGTTCATTATTGTAGGCCCTCGCGTCCGCCCCTCCAAATAATTCTAGGAGTTCTGTGTCATACTATATGTTATTCCCGTTTGATGTAATTACTTATTTATAATTAACTTTTAAAATAGATAAATATTACTAGACACCAATATATGGGATGAAAAATTGGATGAGACATGAAAAGAGAACAAATCTGAATTCTTATCGAACAACCCTTTCCTCTTTAAACTATAGTGAAAAATGTGAACAAATTAAAAAGTAATTTCCAAAATGTCCAAGGAGAGTGAGAAAAACCAGGATTTGTCCACATCAATTGTTATTTAAATGTATAGAAATGTGAACAGATTATATATTATTGTTTAAATGGTTGAATTAGTTCAGGCGACAAAATTGGCCATGAAAAAGTCCGTGACTGAAACTCTGGTTAGCAACGGAATTGCCCATTTAGTGACGGAATCGTCGATATGGTTGATTCTAGTAGTGAGTGTTGTGTTCATCCAAAATAAATTTGAATTCAAAAGCTCAAAAATTCAATTAAAACTGCTTAAGGTAAAGAAATAGATTCGAACCCTCAGTTGTTCATAAATTTCAACCACATATGTGTGACACCCCTAAATTCCTGCACTCTCTACAGCCGATTTGGTCTATAACTATTCAAATACAGCTATCACACGTGCTTAATATTCAAGCATAAATTCTTTATACATTTAATAGCTGCCTCACCAAAAGTAATAAATACATACAATCATTCTTCCCCAGGACTCAAACCTAACATTCCCAACACCTGCCTATAATATACACTAGGCTCATTTACAATAAATTACACGCCAATGAAATTACATATTTCCACATCTCTGCTCCTTACACAATTTAATACTTGATTACATCATAATGTATCTTACAACATTACAAAAATTAGTATAACATAGCAAATTTGCTACATCAATATTATTTATTCTCAGATTTTACTATTCCTTTCTCTTTATCTTTAACTTCGGATCTTTTTGATCCTTCTGCCTTATCTAAAAATTTAAATAGAATTTAAGGGTGAGCAACAAATTTGCTCAACAAATTTAAAAGAATTTAGGACATACGCACGAGAATAAATATCAGCTATTGAACTAACATCACAGATCACTGTAAAAACTGATGAATCAAAAAAAATCTTAGAACCAACAACAGTAATATCACAAAATATCCACCTTTGGATTTCAGAGTCTATGAAATTCATCACAAGGATTTCAATATTTTTAGAGAGATAACTGACTGGTCGTAGGACTGATAGACTCCACGACACGCTTGCGTGAGGTGGTCGTCGCCCGGATCGTTTCCAGTAAGTTATGAAGGTAGAACACTCTCGACAACTCAACCCAACGTCTATAATGAGACGAGAACCTTGGTACAATTGATCGCGTAAGGAAGTTACGTTGAATGGAACATCAATGGCACCTTGACCCCTCACTTATATGTAAGCGGTAATCTTGGTACAATCAACGATTGATGTTAAGTAGAAGATGCTCCCACACAACTATGTATTTGTTGTATGATAAGTCAATAATGAATCTCAAGAAAACTAAGAACTAGTCTAGGAATTCTTAAAGAACAAAAAGATGAGAAAATCTCACAAAGTAATTTTTATTAATCAAAAAGTTGTTCTCTCTATTACATAAGCTATGTATTCTATTTATACTAGTAACATGAAACCCTAATCCTATAAGGAAGAAACAATTTGAATGGAAATAGAAATATATGCTAGCTAACAAATCATAAGGAAATTAAATCATATCTAACAAACATCTTAGTTACATTAGATTTGTAAAAAGATCTAACAAATCCCTAAAAATATGGAGAAAATCTGATCAAAAACGAGTGCCTCGATATCCGTATCAGAGCCCCAACACCCCAGTGCTACAAATAAGCTACAAACCAGCGTCCCGGCGATGCAAGACAGTGAGCCCTCTAGAGACTAACACCACAACGCTACAAATAGGTTAAATTCCAGCGCCCCGACGCTGAATTCCATCCTCAAATCTTTGCAACGACCCCAAAATCAGGACAATTCTCACTTCTGATTTTGTGCGTTAAAAGACAATCACAATCTAACTTTACATCATTAATCGATGTTGTATTCAATTAAAATGCGGATAAATTTAAACATTTTATAACTTTCTTTCATACTTGGGATTTTCATCACAATCCAACTGTATTTTTACCGTACATAACAATCAATAACAATATAAATATTAATACTTAATTATTTATACCTTTGAAATCTTCTTTTATCATTCTTTGTCCCCAAAATCACAACCTTTAGTTTTTTTTTACACTTATGCTAAAGATCGTATATGTGTGTGTGTATATATATACGGTAAGCTTCTAATGCGAACCTTAAAATGCGAACCAAATACGAACCGTCGTCTTTGGTGTCTATGGCGACAATGATGACGATTCGACCCGTCACCAAAAACTACATGGCTAGGACGACGGATCGAATCGTCGCCATAGACACCAAAGACGACGGTTCGTATTTGGTTCGCATTTTTAAGGTTCGGATTAGAAGCTTACCATGTATATATATATATATATATATATATATATATATATATATATATACCATAATCTATTTCAAAATGTTATATGTGATTGCTAGGTTCAACTTCTAACTTTAAACATTTCCTGAATATTCGGAATGTAATCAAATATATATTCATTTCACACCATCGTCATTATTCTACTTTACAAAGCAAACTATATAATTACATCTTAATTCCAAAATGAATAACCTTTATTCATTACTCAAGGTTTACATAATCTAGCTTATATACACCGTAAACTGTCATCACAACTTAATATAACTTCAACTAAGGAAAATAGTTAAAAGCATTCCTTTTCATGTGCCTCTAATCTTTATCATCATGATAGCGAGAGGATCGCATCGCATCTTTAATCTATAAATTATTGCAAGGTTGAGCACGACGGCCCAACAAGTCTTACAGATAACACATAACACATAATTCACCTTTCATATATGTTTTACAATTGTTATATTTTGCATTCTAGAACATGCTTTCTAATCTTTATGTATTACACTTTTAGATCACGTGCCATGATTCACAATATTAAATATTACATGCCATCATGTTAAATACAGTTCATGATTCATCATGCTTAAACATACTTACATCTCGTTGTCAATATACACAATACATTTTCTTTAAATAACATATATCACACATTGAGACATGAGTTTCCGTAACTCAATTCGACCTGGTCATACTTTGACCTTAGCAAGAATAAATTTTCAATGTAGCACAAAGGCACATAAATGCTAATAAATTTACACACAACAAGTATGAAAAACTTGCCTTTGATTTATGTTAATCGATATACAGGCATCAAGCATTCCTCGCGTAAGCTCATTCGTCGATCTACCTTGTTTGATCTCCAATCGTCCATGTATGATCTCTATATATATAACACTTTGGGTTATAACATGCCTCATAATTACATTTGAAACTTAACACATAACTAAATTGGTTTATAAATCTCTAGTTGTTCACCATGTCATAATCCACGTCCATCAATCTTTACACTTTCAAAGTCCTAAATTCTTAAGATTTCATTAGTTTACTTAATCTTTAATCCGTTTCTGAATTGATTTCATCATTTTGATGTTAAGTCGTATCGTTAATATCATGCATATTACTTACACCCACTCTTGTTTCCTTGAAACATTACTATCTCATGTAATACCTATGTTATGTAATTGATGTATTGCATAGCTTAACCCGAATGCGTTTCATAAAACTCAAACAAAACTTGTACATCTTCAAGATCACTAATTTAATCTCAAATCATTAACCATGTTAAGTTATTAGCCCCATTTATAAGTTAATTATGTATTAAACATATTCTATTATTGATTATAATCAATCACATGCTCGGCGTAAAAATCGGAATAAGAAATCAAAGTTGAAAACTGAAACAAGCTTCCAGCGCTGCAGCGCCCCAGGGCAGCGCTGCTGCCCATTTCTAGAATTCTACAGTTTTCAAAATTTTTGCCTACTTTGCGATTTTCTATCTTGCAATCTATACATCTAAATGACTTCAATTTTGGATATGTTTGAGATGTAACTACATATTATTTTATAAAAATATAACATAACAAATTTGGGTTCGTTGAGATATATCTATAGAGGCCCCAATGTCCTGTTAGCCACATTTTTCATTTGAACTTAAGTTTGTCAAAACTTATGAAACTCGTTTTGGACTGGTTTCAATACTCTTGAATCATTATAGTTGCCCCATAATTCACGTACAAAGATTACCTAGCCCCAGGTTTTTCTTAAGTTTTTAAGCAAAAATTCTCATTGAGGCAAAATTTTAAACATCTTGTGTGTATTAGTTATTAGGACAGATTTCATTAATATTTAAGTATGGCTTCAAGCCATGATTTCCTCCCTTATTACTCCACACAACAACAACTAATCTCCTTCTAAGTCAGTTCACAATCCAAACATAAACAATCTATGGTAAAACAATGCCCCATTTAACTAAATTATGAATGTAGTGTAAATATATAACATACCTCTTTTATGGTTCAATCTTTGTTCAATTGCTACTCCAATTTGGTTTTTGTGACGCCCCCAAATTCAGGTACTTGAAACCCGTATTTGGTGCATCACGATACTATTTCTTTGAGCTGTTTAATATATTACAAACTTAATATTTATATCAGAGTTGTCTATTCCCTAGGTATGGCAACCTTTAATTACATTCCTTACACGTTGCATAATATATATGATCACAATACAAAGGACTAATTCTTATAGATAACACCTTAAAACCTATTCCTTGAGCTTTTCATTTCCCTTGTCTTTACCAAAGCCTTCTGAACATTCACGCCTAGCTGAAAACATTTAAGTCGAAGCAAGAATGAACATTTAATTGCTCAGCAAGTAATAACAATAATGATAATGCACTGAAGAAGTAAATGTTTTCTTTGAGGACTATTTCTACCACGAATCAATAGTGGTGAAGTCATTTGAAACCATTCTTAACAACATATCAAATCATTTTAGGAATTTTGACACAACATACTGACTTTTGAATACTAAGTGGTCAAAAGACCATGAACTGTCATTTTTCATTTTTGAAAAGGTTTAAACAGAAATTCATCTGCAAACCGCTCTAGTCTTACGGACATGTAGGGTGATCAGCCCCGTTTTGTCCTATATTGATCAATACTATCTGTTGGAACGCTAATTGCGTTCACTCTGTTCGCCTTGGGCACAAAAACATATTCCCCATTACGGGTTGTTCATACTCAGTCTGGAGTCCTAACTAAACAATTCAGTTGGATGACTTTATCATAACCAACATTATTCAACAATACATTTCAAGCTATGTCTAGCCGAGTCAAATAGCTTAGACAATATTTAAACCATAAATACGTACCGAAGTTTAATAATATGTAACAGGATTTGTCATATCAAAGAATTCTAAGTTCAAGAGTTCTTGTATAAATACAGTAGTTTATACAAGTGGGGACACTTTTTAGCAATTTTTCTTCATTTTTTTCTGCCCAGATCTGTTCTCCATCATCCCATGAGTCTAACCATATGATTTGTTTTGAAAATCATTATCATCTCCATGTTGAAATAAGCTTTCGAAAATATTTTCCGGCGAAAAAAAGTTTGTCATTTAACCACTGTTTTACCATCTTTTCTTCCTCTATATTGACTCTAAAATATTTCTGCGTTCAACCCATAAAATTTACTACCAATTTTAATGCCCAACCATGGTAAAATATATCAAACCCACTACCCGCCACCTTCCATGGTCATTGAAGGGTTTGACGTAAACCAACAAGTTCAAGTCAAATATTTAGCCAAGTAAGCCTTTACTAGCAGTACATATGTATATATTACCGACATAAATAGAAAAGGGAGAGTTTTACTTTCAAATTTTTGAATTTTTCCTCCTTCCTCTCTCCCGTTTCTTCTTCTCCTCTTGGTTCCTCTTTTCTCTTTTTTTAATTTAGAGAAGAACAAAAATGGAATGAAACGGATGGATTAGAATAACTGAATGAGCAGAGTATTTACTTCTTGGCTTGCTTCTCAGTTAACGGCATTGCTTAGTCACACTCTTATTGCATAATACACTGCCACCTCCAGCTTTGTGTCTTGACTCAGCACTATGTACTAACCAATTTTAAATTTTCAGCATATAGTTTAGTTTTTTTTTTTTTTTTTGTAAACTCTCAACACTTATACTAATATACAACATATATATTATACATAGTGCTTTAACTTTACGTCATGTTATCACTTATCAGCATACTTGCACATTGCATAACGCATATAATACATTACATTATGCATTTTACATTATTTTCACAATTTAACTCGTACATAATAACATGTCTTCCAATACCCACATACTTTAACTTATGTATTTTTAATTTCACGTAATACCAAAATTGGATATTATACATTCTTAATTATGTATAAAAATCATCCCACTAATTATGGAATTAGTCCATAATTACTTTTTATGTAACGAATATTACATTAAATAATAAATTATTTAATTTATACAATTAATATTTAAATTAAATTAAAATTTCTCCTTCTTCCCATAAATTGTTCCAAAACAATTTATTTATTCAATACCTTTAATAATAAATTAAATATTAATTTAATTTATTAATTCTTGACACCAATATTCATTGACATATATATTGGTTCACCGCCTCATATTCTTAATTCACATTCCTTTGGTATGATATAATAAATATTATATCATTATATGTTACATTATAGTAACATAATTTTCATTATCAACTAATCACCTCTTCCCATATACACACTAATTTAATGTATACACTAATTCGGTATACATAAATTTAATTATCTCATTTTTATTCATAAATTATTTCTAATAATTTATTAAATATAGTAAATATAAATTATTATATTTACCATATCACATACACTATATTACACTGCACGTAATCACCCATACCATGCAATATAATATACTGTCAAAATAGAAATTTATTATATTTAAACTCTTATTTTAATACTTTTCAAAAATTCGGATTGTCACATTAAATATATTGTTGTAATATATTTAACCATAACTTAAATATTACCTTAATTCACCAATTTAATTAAGTGAATTAACTAACTTGCTCATGAAATTTAATTCATAACGAATTCATTACAAGACTTTATTTACATCATACTCCTATTAAAATAATTTAATATTATAAATTATTTTAATAATTTCCTTCATCATAAACTATACTCATCTCATTTCTTCTTAATAAATTGATTCTACAATTTATTTACATGAAATAATAAATATATAATAATAATAAATTTTTGTTATTCACAGAAATCACATATTGCAAAGCACGTATTGACTTATGCAATATAATATCACATCACATACCACCAAATAAGAATTTTATTTATTAAATTCTTATTTTAATATTTTTCTGAAAATTCGGGTCATAACATTCTTCCCCTCTTATAAGGATTCCGTCCCCGGAATCACAATACTGAACCTTTCCTACTCGGTCTAAGTCTATTCTCTTCCGATCATGCCAATTCCTTCTTAGCGGCATTATTATGCGCTAATGAAATATATTATTTTCACATAACATATAACACAGATTAATACACATATTAACATGCATCTCCAATTATTAATAGTGTTCCGCTATTTCATACTTATCTTTCTAATGCTCCAAAAGTCCTTAAAATTCTCGAACTTAATCTTTCTTTCTTATATTATTTTCTATCTATTCCCTGATCCGAAAATCTTTTCTTCTCATAATTTTATCCCCTTCTTCTCAGAACTTGCCCACACAACTCATCAATATAGATTTTCAGGTTATTCTATTCTTTTTTAAAGATTCGCTTTGTCGTATTTTACGACCTACTTTTTGTAAGGAACTTTATCCTTTCTATACCCAACTGCCAGAATAGAAATCCTCCACAATTGTTCAATAACTGTGAAGCAATATGAATAATTCAGGATTTTCAAAGATTCGTTTAGGAAGAGCTTTTGTATCATGTAAAGGTCATATGGACCGTGAACTTTCTTTTTCATGTTTCTGAAAAGGTTTTAACAGAAAGTCATCTGTAAACCGTCTGGCTTACGGGTATGTAGGTGATCAGTCTGTTATACCCTGTGTTGATCAGTGTTATCTACAAGAACGACATTTGCGTTCATCGTCACCGCTATTCAGCGCAAACAAAATTTTCCAATTCAGGATTGTTCTGTATTGATCAACACTATCTGCGTGGCCGCCATTCGACGCCAATTGAACGATATACGTTCATCTGTGCCACCATTTGGTGCTAAATTTTTTTTTCTAAATCAGGGATTATCATACGAATTCTGGAATCCAAATCAAAACAAGTTAGTTGGACAACTCTATCTGTTCAACAATAATATCTCAGAAGCTTATTATAAGCGATATCTGAATCTGTGTCTAGCCGATTCAAATGGCATTTGACACTTCTTTAACTATTAAATTACTGAAAATCATTTAATGACGCATAGTACCGCACTGTTTTTAGCAGTCCGTTGAGAATGTCGTCATTTTATGATTTCGTCATACTACATCGTACCATAGTGGGCTGACAATCTTTAGATCACATCCAACACTAGGTTAATTCTGCATTGATGACTCCATCATCTGTCATTCTACACCAGGTTCCATGATACATTGATGACTATTTAAAAATATATTTTGATTTTTTAAATCATTTTTGTCTAGCCGAAACAAATAGCGTAGACTGTTCTTTAAACAGTTTAAAACATTGAAAAATTATTTTTGGTGTTATCATGCCACAACAGGTAACGATGTGATAATGGCTCGAAGTCCATCTACACACCCTTGTCACCTTGTTTTAAAGATAACAAAAATTTTATTTTTATTTTTTTAAAGGCACATCAGTGCGAATTTAGCTTGATGTCAAAAATTTCGAAGTCTAGCATAGGTAGAAAATTTGGAATACTTATGTCTCCACCATCAACTTCAATTTTTCCAATGATCCATTGCTTACTAATTCTATCTATTTCTATGATCCTTAAAGCTCATTATACTAAAAATCCTCAATTTTTCATGCACAACTTTTCTATACCCTAGTATAGTTCATTAAACATACCACATGTTATGAGTTCAGGAACTTACCATAATCATATGAGTTTAGGAACTTATCCTAGTCAGACCAAAGACGTCCATTCGCTGAGGGGTTCAAAAACGTACCATATGATTAGGAGTCACGAACTTACCATAAGTATGATTTTTAAGAACTCGTACCTAATCTTAATATTCTCTAACTATCGAATATAAATATGAGAAAAGAATCACCTTCTCACCATATATATATCAATAGCGCGACACCAATATTTCAATGATTATCAATATAGGAAGCTAAGTGGTTGTCGAACCAAGCATAAATTCCCGTCCCATACTAGGAATCGTACAACTCAGCCACTAACATGAGTCCTCAATTGAAATCCCACATAATTCTAACTTCCCCTTTACTCAATACGAATTTCATTTAATCCGTATCTCAACATTAATTACTCTTTCATGAGTTTACATAGTAGAATTTCATAGTACAACTTTCATACAATAATTCTGCTATAAATTTTCAATCAGTCGATTGATCATCTGTCATTTCATGACTTAATCAGATCACGTTGTGATCCTTTCCTACAATCATCTTACATTACGATTCTTTCTTTATGATCGTTTTGTTTTTACGACCTTCTTTCTTTCCTCTTTAATCATGTTATTTTATGATTATTCGAATCAGGTGTCCCCTGATCCTTTAGCTTTTCAAGATTCTTATTTGAATCTTTGCGTATTATCTTTAACGCATTCTTTACGAATTTTCTAAATTCCTTTAAGATCATTTAAACCTCATTCGAGTTTATAATTAACATTTTTATCCCTTTCCATCAATCTTGTTTATAGTTATAGCCTAAGGTATGTTTACCTAAGGTTTATAACCTTCAGCTCTAATACCAAGTGTAACGAACATGGTGCTTTAACCATAGCACCTCACACTGGTACCTATCAGTTTGCTACCGACTCGCTCGGCGTCCCCTACAGAGAGTCTGGCTTCGGTGCCTTCCCATTTTCGGGTCGTCACCAGCGAGAGGCTCGGGGCTCTTCACAACATTCGTGCTTATAGCTCTGATACCAAGTGTAACGCCCCCAAAATCCGGATTATTTCTATTCCCGATCTTGTGCGTTCGATGCTATCTTGAATTAGCTTTACATCATTATTCAATGGTAAAACTAATAAAAATACGGATAATTAAAAACTTTCTATATCTTTCTTTCTATTCCCTAAATCGCAACCTTTATGATTATATATCGAAGTAGATATGAGTATATACAACTCATTTCTATATTCGAATTCTTTATTACATAATATTATAGAATTTTCCATCAAGTTTCATAATTTTCTACCATTCATAGAATTTTCTATGAATTTTCACTATTTTTAAACTAACTTTAAATAGCTTAAAAATATAATAATTACTTCTACTCTTCAATAATTTATCAAAAATTTATAGAAATTCTAAAATGATATTATAAGATTTCTGTAAATTAATTTCAGTTCAAATAATTTTTTTCGGATAATTTAATTATAATTTCTAAAGTGTTGAAACTTTAAAAATTCATAATAATTAACTCTTTTATCAGAAAATTACGAATCGTATATCCATTTCATACAAAATTTAATTCTCTACAACTTTGTAGTTCAACGGTTTTCCAAATTCCATCGTTTAGACCTCCGAAATAGCAAATTACGGATTGGTGACATCATCACTGCGGTGATGACGTCATCTCATCTTCAACCTCCAACCAACACCCTTTTTAGCAATTTTTCTTCATTTTTTTCTGCCCAGATCTGTTCTCCATCATCCCATGAGTCTAACCATATGATTTGTTTTGAAAATCATTATCATCTCCATATTGAAATAAGCTTTCGAAAATATTTTCCGGCGAAGAAAAGTTTGTCATTTAACCACTGTTTTACCATCTTTTCTTCCTCTATATTGACTCTAAAATATTTCTGCGTTCAACCCATAAAATTTACTACCAATTTTAATGCCCAACCATGGTAAAATATATTAAACCCACTACCCGCCACCTTCCATGGTCATTGAAGGGTTTAACGTAAACCAACAAGTTCAAGTCAAATATTTAGCCAAGTAAGCCTTTACTAGCAGTACATATGTATATATTACCGACATAAATAGAAAAGGGAGAGTTTTACTTTCAAATTTTTGAATTTTTCCTCCTTCCTCTCTCCCGTTTCTTCTTCTCTTCTTGGTTCCTCTTTTCTCTTTTTTTTTTTAATTTAGAGAAGAACAGAAATGGAATGAAACGGATGGATTAGAATAACTGAATGAGCGGAGTATTTACTTCTTGGCTTACTTCTCAGTTAACGGCATTGCTTAGTCACACTCTTATTGCATAATACACTGCCACCTCCAGCTTTGTGTCTTGACTCAGCACTATGTACTAACCAATTTTAAATTCTCAGCATATAGTTTAGTTTTTTTTTTTTTTTTTTTGTAAACTCTCAACACTTATACTAATATACAACATATATATTATACATAGTGCTTTAACTTTACGTCATGTTATCACTTATCAGCATGCTTGCACATTGCATAACGCATATAATACATTACATTATGCATTTTACATTATTTTCACAATTTAACTCGTACATAATAACATGTCTTCCAATACCCACATACTTTAACTTATGTATTTTTAATTTCATGTAATACCAAAATTGGATATTATACATTCTTAATTATGTATAAAAATCATCCCACTAATTATGGAATTAGTCCATAATTACTTTTTATGTAACGAATGTTACATTAAATAATAAATTATTTAATTTATACAATTAATATTTAAATTAAATTAAAATTTCCCCTTCTTCCCATAAATTGTTCTAAAATAATTTATTTATTCAATACCTTTAATCATAAATTAAATATTAATTTAATTTATTAATTCTTGACACCAATATTCATTGACATATATATTGGTTCACCGCCTCATATTCTTAATTCACATTCCTTTCGTATGATATAATAAATATTATATCATTATATGTTACATTATAGTAACATAATTTTCATTATCAACTAATCACCTCTTCCCATATACACAGTAATTTAATGTATACACTAATTCGATATACATAAATTTAATTATCTCATTTTTATTCATAAATTATTTCTAATAATTTATTAAATATAGTAAATATAAATTATTATATTTACCATATCACATACACTATATTACACTGCACGTAATCACCCATACCATGCAATATAATATACTGTCAAAATAGAAATTTATTATATTTAAACTCTTATTTTAATACTTTTCGAAAATTCGGATTGTCACATTAAATATATTGTTGTAATATATTTAACCATAACTTAAATATTACCTTAATTCACCAATTTAATTAAGTGAATTAACTAACTTGCTCATGAAATTTAATTCATAACGAATTCATTACAAGACTTTATAATCAAATTATATTATTTCATATTAATCTCCATCTATAAATTACTTCTAACAATTTATTTACATCATTCTCCTATTAAAATAATTTAATATTATAAATTATTTTAATAATTTCCTTCATCATAAACTATACTCATCTCATTTCTTCTTAATAAATTGATTCTACAATTTATTTACATGAAATAATAAATATATAATAATAATAAATTTTTGTTATTTACACAAATCACATATTGCAAAGCACGTATTGACTTATGCAATATAATATCACATCACATACCACAAAATAAGAATTTTATTTATTAAATTCTTATTTTAATATTTTTCTGAAAATTCGGGTCATCATAACATGCTTCATTTTTTATTTTTTTTGTATATAATTCGAACATGCTCCACTCACTGTTGGCTTGGTTAATATATTGTAGATTCTCAGCACTCAAATTTGACCATATTGTTAATTCTTAGCACTCACCCAATACATATATATGTATTATATATATTACTTACATTAACTATATAATACATTCCCACTACATATATTATATGTAGTTTAATTTATGAATTATTATTACATTGTTTGTGCCATACATATACATAAATTTATTAAGGTATTATGATTACATGTATTATAACTACATGTAATCTCATTCACTACAAAAAAATGGGGCTTCAGCAACAACCGATTTTCGTTGCTAAAGGTGTCAAATTACGTTGCAAAAGGGTTTTTGCAACGACTTTATTGTCGTTGCATCTTCCGTTGCGCAATGAGCGTTGCTAATTGTTCCGCTACGAACGTATTTTGTTCGTTGCAAAAAGTAAAACTTTTTGCAACGACATATGGCTTTTGTACAGAGACAGTTATCCTTTAGCAACAAAATGTAGTGTTGCAAAATAATTGCAATTTCGTTACTCAAAACCCCATTTCGTTGCAAAAGCCTACTAATTGGAAACGAAATGGACTATTTTTGTTTGCAACGCCTTGCATTTTCATTGCTATCGACATCATTTTGCAACGACATTTTGTGTTGCAGTAAATTATGAAAATTGTTGCATAAGCTTACTTTCGTTGCGGAATGTAAACTTTTTAGCAATGATTTTCGTTGCTAATTGTATTATTAGGCTACATTATTCTTAATTAGCAACGAAAATGTTTGTTGGTGGATATTTTGCAATAGCAACGAAAGTCGTCGATTAGCAACGACATTATATGTTGTCGATTCTTTATATGTGCAACGAAAGTTGTTATGATTTGCAACGATTAAAAATGTTACCTTTTATGTTTTTATTAGCAACAATATCCTCTCCGTTGTTATTAGGTTAATTTTTCGTTTTCAAATATTATTTTTTAATGCCATTAGCAACGAAAATTTGTTGCTAAATGTATAAAAAATTGTTGCTATATTAAAACTTGGTCAATGCTTTGGTAACGAATTATATTGTTGCCAAATCAAAATTTGTCATTCTTTTTGTGTACCTGGCTGGCTCAAATATGTCCCCATTGCAAATAATGACAAAAATACAAAAAACTAAAATATTATTTACTTAATAAAATCATCCACTACATAATCATTCATTATCTTTACAATTAACCATCTAAAGTTACCACAGTTCTTCAATCAAAGTATATATCTACATATATAGAGAGAGAGTACACTTCATAATTTTGTCCTCAGGTGGTCTGATTTCAATACTGTATAGGAATACAGAATTAATCCTTTCATCTACTTCTCTGTAGTCATCGCCCGGGTCCACAATTTTTGAACCGAGGATCAGCACTGGTCCAGTTAATTTTTTCAACATTTTCTGGAACAAGATGTATATTCTTTGTGATCTACATAGGAGCTTGTCATCATCCCTAAGATAAAGCACAATAGGACTGGTTTTTGATATTGAAACAAGAACCTGTAAGAGGTCACAGTTGTTATACTGCATAAAAGCTTATACAAAATCGTACACTGGAATGATAAGCTGACATCTACGATGGAGGGAGATAAGTGACCTTGTATAGTGTCTCTATAAAAAGCTTTTCATCAAAGGACAAGCTACTAGTACGCTTAAGAGGAGCTGAAATATAGATATCATCGGTACAACTGAAAAGAAAGATAAAATCTGTTAATCTTTGAGATAAATAAGCAAATTCTTAACTGGATGTGAAACCAAATTTGTCTGAAATGCATGATTCATTTATATGAGGAAGGTCCTACAAATTCCAAAGTTTTAAGATATATTTGATCCAGTAATGTTTGTTCAAGAAAATTTAACCAACTGTATGAATTAGATAAAGAATCTTAGAGTTATGAGGACAGAAAAGAACAAAAACAGATGAGGCAATTATAACGAATCTGAAATGGTACACCGAAGTTATTTTCTCAAGGTAAGACTATAAAAATTTCCTGCTTGGGCTATCTTCGTCATGGCTCTCTTCCTTTGGACATTGCATCTGAGTTTTGGTTAAGAATATGCAAATAAGAACCAAAGTGAAAGGACAATTAAAAAGAATAAAGCAAAAGGACTGACTGGTTAGATAGACCTATGTTCTTATCTTGATGTCTTGACTTGACTTATCTGCTAAAGCAACACACATAATCAACGGCTAGTTATAAATGCATTACGACTGTCTTGACTTGACTTATCTGCCAAAGCAACACACATAATCAAACAGACATCTACAATAATATGAAAGGAAACAATGAATTCATATCTATTCAATTCATCCCTTAAAGCAAGGAAAATGAAAATATCCAAGAAACAAAGGGCATATTTACATACATACACACAATAATAACTGGCAATGGCTTATTCTTAAAGATTACTTCAAGGTCCTTTTGAGGCCTAAAGTTCTTCACACAATCCAGCATGACCTCAACTATATCTGCCCCTTCTTGTTTAGCCTTGTACATATCGTCCATCATCTGTTAAACGGAATGGCTCATTAATAGGGCACAAATCATTGCTGTATTTTTCAAAACCTAATTAATAAGCAACATTAGTTGCCAATTATTACTTACTGAATTGAAAGGCAAAAATAGCATAAAGTGACATTACTGCTTTAGACTTGTATCTATGGAAAAACTTTCAATAAAACCCTATAAATTGAATTGAAACCCATCTTCAACAGCTAGAGTTTAAACCTGCAGAAATATCAGAAAATTATCTACAAACCAATAATGAACATCTCAAAAATTAAACAAAAATAAATAAATAAAACCAAAATAAAGAGTACTATGACCAACACACAAATATTCAGTTAAGTGCCCATATTTCAAATTCCAAACCAAAAGGATTATGTAATACCTGTTATCATTTTGCAAGTTGCCATCTTACTACACGGTGAACAATATCCTTCCTAATATGTACATCAAAAAATTCACCAGCCAAAACCATAGCCTTTATCTTCATTATGAAAATTTGTTACGGGAATTACCAAGTCCTGGTAGAGCCCTTTGGTTGCATTGTTTTCATCACTCACATATTTTACCATACAAGCTAAGCTAAGCTAAACTATAGTTCTTTGTGTATCCGTTGAGAATGACGAGACTAAAAACAAGGTTCCCAATTAACAAGAAATATGTTAATGTAACCGTTACCGTAATGGAAGCAGTGTTACTTTGACACGATTAGAAGCACAAAGTGAATCAGCTAATGTGTCAAGAAGTTCAAAAATTAGATAAAAACAAAGCAAGAAAGTACAAACCAGTAGAGGAAAACATAATTACATATATTTTAATACCTTACTTTACTTTGTTTTCCTCAACTTCTTACGGAAAACTACATTTTGTCAAACTTCCACTTATTTGGAACAGAGTGTATAATAATTGTTAATAACAGAATTCCCATTGTCTGCTTTGCTTTTAGAACTATTATCATCTTCAAATCAGAATTGAGTAGTAAGCTAACTTGTATCAGATGAATGTTTGCCTTGTTCTATGCCAAGTTGGTCAAGCATAGTTAACTTCTTGTTCCATTTAGGAACAAAGTTAGATAAAACATTAAAAAGAAAATGTTAAAAACAAGGTTAGTAGAGAATTGTTGATATTTTGGTGGCCTGTGGCTAAGGGGGCAGAGAGAGAGAGAGAGAGGGCTTACCTATTTTCGCTGTTAACAAATTATCTACTTCTTTTATTTCGCATTTTATTCAGTGCTGACAATTAGCTACATTTTTCTTCACATGCTCTATACTAATATATTACCACATTTACTCTAGACTCGAATGTATTTCGTATCCCATGCTGTTCAACTTGACTTTCCTTACCAGAATTCCTAGAGGTATCCCACTGGATAGAACATCAAAAAATTTATCTCAACTTATTTCCATATGCAGAAACTATACAAAGATGGAGTATTTAATTATGCTCGTCTATGTGCAGATAATGCAATATATGTGCATGTTTGTTTGCACATTATTCATGAACATAAGGCTCGTATCTGTGTTATACAATGACATGAAATTACTTTCTATTTGTTTTACAGAATTTAGTATCACTCTAAACAAATGAACTATAAACTCAGAACATGAGGCATATGCATCGAGGAGATAACACCAATTGATGATGAAGTGCGCCATTGGAACACTTTTTTTTTTAACACAATGTGACTAGAACTCTATACATTTAAGTGCACCAGAATGTACACAGATGAAAATGGAAGAAACTAGTGCACTCATTCCTCATGACAGTATCATAGAGGAGCACCAGCACCATTTGTGTTGAGAAACAAATATACAAAACAACAGTTTATTAATATGACAAAAGTCATACCTTATTTGATGCTAGTTCTCACTATCTTCCTCGTTCATACTTCGTTCTTCCTGGCTACGATAATCCGCAATTGTATCATCCTCGCTATACCCCTCCTCATCGAATTCCTCCTCCTCAAAATCATCCTCGTCGACATCATCATTAATGTCTTCATCCAATAAAATATTTTGTTCAATGTTATTTTTGTGATTTCTTTGTATTAAGACACTGCTATTTATTATTTCTGGGTCAACGTCAACTCTATCCATTGGCCCTATTTCCCGATCCTCAACAACAATGTCGATATCGGGTGAGTCATCATCAAGGTTAACAACATCGTCAGTGGTATAATTTTCAATGTCGTCCATTTCATCCTCCGGAACATCAAATACATGTCGGTGGTTAAACCTTTGGACAATTTTCCAGTTGCCTACTAATTTCAAATCATCCAGAAAAAAAACCTGTTTTGTTTGAGAAGCTAATATGTATGGATCGTTTTTATACCATGTGCCACTTACGTTTACACTTATAAAGTTTGTATCCTTCCTAATACCCAATCGCCGATTAGCTAAATCAAACCACTCACAAGAAAATATGAACACATTATAACCTTTTCCATACTCTATTTTGATAATACCATTTAATAAGCTATAAAAGTCAATACTTTTCCCATCGTGTTCTCCTTCACATGTTTTTCCACTATTTTGGCTTTGCCTGTGATTGTCACGATCTTTGACAAGAAACCTCACTCCATTGACAATGCATCCTTTATATTTCTATACTCGTAAATTTGGACCACATGCTAATGCAAATAGTTGATCACTAATGACATTTGATGTGGTATTCCAAATATGATGAATCTATTAGAGGGAAAAAAATAAAATTAATCATTGTATTTCAAATAGTAACAAACAGATTCAAAAGGGCAAAGAAAAACAAATTTTACCTTCTTTTTAAACCATTGAGGAAATCTTTTTTCCAATTCGATGTTGATTTGGTAATCTCGTTTCAATTCCTCCTCACATTCCCTACCAGAATAGTATTAGTACATAAACTTAGTAGAAAGCAATAATCATTTGAATTATATAATGATATAATATTCAACTTACTCGAGATAAGGTTGCACCTCTTCACAATTATTCAATACATACCAATGAACCATTTGAATCTCAATCGAATCAGCATAATCGAAAATAAAACCACCTTATGGATGAACATTTTGAGAAAACACTGAAAGAGCATCTTTTCTAACTTTTCCATCAGGATTACGTTCCTTTTTATTGAACTTGCTCTGACTTCGTGGTAAGTACAAGGAACAAAATGTCAAGCATTCATCTGCGACATACCCTTCAGCAATTGATCCTTCTGGGTGTGCTTTATTCCTTACGAACTTTTTTAAAGTGCATAGATACCTTATGTACCCAAAAAATACGCATTTTAGTATGAAACAACTACATAGTGCATAGATAACCAGAAAGATTTAATTATGTACCTTTCAATTGGATACATCCACGAATAACATACAGGGCATGTAAACATTGTTTCTTGTGGTAGATGAATAGCCAAGTGAACACAAATATCTATGAAGGCCGGTGGATAAATCCTCTCAATCTTACATAAGATAATTACAATATCCTTCTCCATTTTTCTCAAGTCATCCACTTTGACTGTCCTAGAACATAAATTCTTGAAGAATGCACCCAACTCAGTTAATGTTGTTGCCACATCGTCATTAAGATTCCCTCAAACTCCAGCACGGATTAATCGTTGTAAAAGAACATGG
Organism: Aralia elata; assembly: GCA_034770075.1. NCBI lineage: Eukaryota > Viridiplantae > Streptophyta > Magnoliopsida > Apiales > Araliaceae > Aralia > Aralia elata. Next base: position 39,493,578 of record CM068381.1, on the reverse strand, counting down.
CAATCATGCGTCTTGAATCCCGACATACTACTGTCACTTGTATTGACACATCTAGCGATATTTGATGCATATCCATCAGGGAATTTGATAGACCGTATAAAGGACAAGAATTTGTCTCTCTCTTTCTTGGAAAAAGAAAAGGCTGGTTGTGGTTTGTCAAACTTATCTCCCCGTGGTCTCAAATGCAGCTCTTTACGTATATTCAAATCCTGTAAATCTTGTCGAGCCTTGTACGTATCCTTATTTTTACCTTCAATCTTTAGTAATGTCCCAAGTATGTTGTCACAAATATTCTTCTCAATGTGCATTACATCAAGCTTATGTCTGACCTTTAAATATTTCCAGTATGGTACCTTAAAAAAAATACTTTTCTTTATCCAATTAGAGTTGGACGAAGTTGCTGTCCTTTTTCGCTTTCTTTCTCTATTCTTGCTTACATTATCCGGATGCTTGCCAAATTCTCCAAATGTTATTGATTCTAATTGATGTAAAATTTCTGATCCACTTAGGATTTTAGGTGGTCTACGGAGTTCCTCCTTTCCATCATACTCTAAACTCTTTCTCCACCTACAAGGGCAATTAAAAGTATACGACGTAAATGATACTAAACATATGAGGATGAAATGAAAATAAGATGAATATTAGTAATACCTATGATTAGGAGCGAGAAATGCACGATGCCCCCCGTAAGAGATTTTACTTCTCAACCTAGTCGATCGTGTATCAACATTACAGGTCGGACAAGCCATATACCCTTTGGTACTCCATCCAGACAGATTTGCAAGTGCAGGAAAATCGTTAATGGTCCATAAAACAGAAGCATGTTGAAATTGCACCCAGTATAAGAGTCATATGTTTGAATTCCTTCTTCCCACAAATCAACAAGATCATCTATTAAAGGACGTAAATAAACATCGATTTCATTACCTGGTGCTTTTGGTCCAGGAATTAACAGTGACATTATGAAAAAGGGCTCCTTCATGCACATCCATGGGGGCAAATTATAAGGAGTGAGTATTACCGGCCACATGTTGTATGAACAACTCATATTTCCAAATGGATTGAATCCGTCCGTGGCTAGGCCGAGACGAATGTTTCTTGGATCATTGGAAAACCATTCGTACTTTCTATCAAACTCCTTCCACGATATAGAATCTGTTGGATGCCTCAATTCACCTTCAACTGAAACAAGTTTTTCCTTATGGCACCGCATGTCTTTTGCAATTTTTTTTGACATAAAAAGTCTTTGCAGTCGTGGTTTTATAGGAAAGTATCTTAAAATCTTGTGTGGGATTTTCTTCCCCTTTCCATCATTAAGTTTCCATCTTGATTTCCCGCATACTGGGCACTCTTCTAAATCCTTACTTTCTTTCCAAAAAAGTGCACAATCATACCTTCAACAAAAGGGAGAAAGATTTAGTAATCATATATAGAAGCATGTGCTAAGGAATTTTTGATGTGTGATGGAACTTACTTGCATGCGTGAATTTGCAGGTATCCAAGGCCAATTTCACGTAGCATTGTCTTTGCCTCGTAGTATGACTTTGGCAAATTCACAGCATCAGGAAGAACATCTTTCATCAACTCAAGCAGCATGTCTATTGACTTATTTGTCCAATGGTTGAAAACCTTCAAATGTAGCAATTTAATAACAAATGACAAAATGGAGTACTTTTTGCATCCCGGATATAACTCCTTGTTTAATATATACACCATTTTTTCAAATCTGGTATGGTTTCGATCTTGGAAGGTATCTTCTTCATTCCCATTAACAATATAGTTTCCTCGGTTAATATCTTCCATTAATGTTTCAAATTCATCCTCATCACCATCTGAATCATAGTCCATAAACTCCTCATTTTGAGAGTTAATATACTCACCATGTTCATTACTTTTATGTGGAATGGGTTCGCCGTGATAAATCCACTTATCATAAGTAGGCATTATTCCATTGATGCACAAATGTGCAGACACCTCTTCTTGGGTTATAGTGTACAAGTTCATACACTTAATACAAGGACATCTAATGTCAACGGTTGGGCCCATTGTTGCACGTACATGATCAATGAACGTTTTGACCCCATTGCGATAAGTCGCAGATATACGCTCATGATGAGTCCAGCTCTTATCCATGAAAATGTGTTAAACCTGAAATAATCCATATTTAGTAGTAAACCTTAGAAATTTTGAAAATAAGACTCCAAATAACAAGCAAAGTAGAGGATTGAATATAGTGAGAGCAGAATATAGTGAGAGCAGGTACAAACTTCTTGTTCTTCCACTTATTACGAGTCATCAACAAATTTCTGTTCCTTAGGCATTTAAATATTTATGTGATAAAAATTTACTTCAATGCAACTTTAGTAATTAACTTATGCCCAGCTACAGTGAACAATGAAGACGTGTAACTATGCAGTAAAATTCAGACTATGCAGATGATAATTTGTGGTCCATTTTTAATGTGTTCCAAACTAGAAACTGACTTCATGAGCAAAAGGACCGAAAGCAAAAGCCTCCAACTTTCCCATGTTATCTTAGTTCTGAATAGACAGAGATATGCACAAGCACACACATGTCCAGTCCTACGTATGAGGGGACCTGACCAGGAACATATACCAAGAGCATTGAGGTAAATCGCAATACAAAACAAACAAACAAACATTTAGAAGAATGGTTTTGAAGTTCACAGATTCACACCCAATTTAGCATTTTGTTTATTTGCAGAAAAATAAGTTACAGCTAGAGCACTTCACATATCTGAACAAGGATCCAGTTCCGGAGAGTGTGTGTCTATCACTTAGTTATATGAGAGGGACTCGTAGATGTATCACTTAATTCATGGTTAATTATCCACTCATACTTTGTAGAGTGGATAAAAGAATATGCGACTACCTACCTTTTAACCTAGCGGATGGCAATGCAACACCAGTCAATAACAAAGAAAGCCATAAATGCTATCCACTACTAAAACAACATCATAGTCTTCCCCTAATTAAAATCCCTGCGTAAGATACATACATACCACAATACAACTGCTTTACAAACCCATAAATGAAATTGAGGTTTCGATGCCATCCACATTTAAAGAACTGAGATCCATCACAGTAAACAAGAAACCAACGAAATCAATTATATTTTCACAACAGAGATTACAATTGACTCCCCAACAGTACCCTCCACTTTATATTTTCAAGTGTACCAAAGTTATGGGAACCATTAGACCAATTCCACCACCCAACTCATCTTCATCGACAAAAAGGGCACTGGTGCTATTCAGTTACTTTCCCCAACTATTAATTTATTTATTTTTTTTAAAAAAAAGGGCAAACACACAAGCATCTAAGAGAGATTTTGATCAACATATTGAACATATTAATTTTAATTTGTTCCACGTTTTATGATTAAAAATGCAGCTAGAACGATATATACATATAAATATATATAAATATATATATATATATATATATATATATATATATATATACACACACACACACACACACACATTAAGTTTATACATATTAAGTTTATTGAACAGAGTCGTATATAACATTGTATATAGTCTTACCAACCAATTATGTCGGCAAGTATGTTAATGATGAAGATCAGCATACTACAATTTCTACACAAATCAAAAAGAATCAGACACTTTTATTACATAAAAATCAATATTTACCAAGGAACGGCCTGTGGGAATGTTTCTAGATGCCTTAACTCGGTGAATGAAGTAATAAAATAGGGCAAATCATGTAGAATTCTAGCTTCTGTCTAAATACTAACAGTTACTCTGTGACTAAGCTTCATCATATTCATTGAAATCGAAAACAATAACTATCATACTAAAAAGTAAATATATAAACAAAGTAGAATACCGATTTTTGCTTCTGATACTTAGATATAACGATCCTTTGTTGTCTCAATGCTTCTAGGTTTCCATCGCTTTCTCAGTTTCTTCACAATGCTCGATTATTTTCTCGGTTTTCTTCGCTACTAATCCAGTTGAGGGTTTCGCAGTTAGAGATCAGATTGAATTGGGGGAGAGTTTAGGTCTCTATCGATTTTGGCAATAATATTTTCCTATTTTGTTAAAAAAAAAATTGTAATAGAGTCCATTGATGTTTTGTTAATTTTAATATATATATATATATATATATAAATGATAAAAATAATAACCAATAATACTAAGGACGTATATTTGTTTATTGTTTATTTTTATAAATAAAAAGTTATTAGGTTAATAATAATAATATGATAATGAACTTATGATAATTACTTTCCTAATATTGTATCATTTATAATTGTTATCTAACAATAACTAAATAGTTATAACATAAAAATTAAAAAATTAAACTTTTGTTTGAAATAAAAAGAGCTAATTATGTAAATTTCAAAAGAAAAGTGTTACAAATCACAAATATTATACACACATCATCCGTAAGAATTTTGCGAATTGACTCTAAAAGGTCAAAATGTATCCTTATAGCGAAATGAGCAATTTGTAAGCCTAAGTGAACTAATGATAGATTAAAATATTTATAATGGTACTTAATTTTGAGCTTTGAGTCAGATATTATACTTTTAGATAACTAAAGTTGTACATGGTACATCGTAGTATCATAGTATGTCACAATAAGAAAATAACCCATGTAGATATGTTGCATCCTGCATCGTGTATTCAATTAGCATATCTGCAATCACCTATCCAAATGATTTACACGAGGGTCTCTCCATAAGAGAAAACAAACTCTCCCCAATTCTAAGTATGAACTTTTGAAAGCTAGTGTTTCTGTCCAGAGAGAAAAGAGAAAAGAGGAAAATACGTCACAATTAGTCTGAAAAGAGGAAAATTCGTCAAATTAATCTTTAGTTGACTGTTTAAAATAAAACATTTGTCAATCAATTTCTTTGAAATAGCCCTTCAACTAATCTTGAAACACTCATTAATTTGAAATAAAAATCACATTAGTTGAATAGTATATCCATAACAAATATTTACACATGCATCAAGATTATGTTTATTTCATAATTACTTAAAACAAAACTATATATAAAAGTTTTAATTTTTAATGTTATCAAGTACAATTACAAAACAAACTGTTATCAAGGGTTAAGTCAAGAAGTTTTAGAATGTGCATTAACATTTGATTTAGAACTTCTAGCATAGTGCGTTAAAGTTCACTATCACCTTTGCAACCTACAAATTTCGTAGAAGCATATCCAGTACTTACAACTAGATATGCTTGTACGAAATTTCGTACAAGCATATCCAGTATTTTCATCTTATAACAAACAAGGCATAAACAATACTCCCTCCGTCCCAAATTAATTACTCAATTTTGACCTTGTAAAGTCAAATTGACCATTTTTAAAACTAATCTTTTTACTATTTTTGCTAAAATATAGGTGAAGTAATTATATGCGCAAGAAAGTATATACAATTTATTTAGAAATATATGTATATATGCTTAATTATTAATTCTATTTCATAGTCAATTTGACTTAAAAAGTCAAAATTGAGCAATTAATTTGGGACAGAAGAAATATTATTCTTAAAATAGCAAAAAAAAATTAAATTTATTGAAAACATGTACCCATTAAACATTAATGAATATCATTATAATAACATGTACATACATTACATTTTAATCCTATGAAATATTTAGGAACAAGTAACTTAATGACATTTCAAGTTAATAATAAAAATTTATAAATGATGAGATAATGTAAGATATTCTAATATTCAGGATAAATGTTCACGTTATTATTCTTTTTTTCCCGCTATAATTTTCACTCCAGTATATTATATTTCCCTCCCAATTTCTGCCCTTGCATAATATTATTGTGTCGGTATCTTTTCGAGTTATTCCAACAGTTTCTTCCCCGCTGCGTAACAGAGAAATGACCTTGCTTGGTGTGTGACTTTAACGAAGATCGACAAGCAGTAACTCATAGTTCTTCGGCTCAGGTTAGTACTCTGATCCGTTTATGATGTTATTTAGAGCTCTCAGTTTGAGTATCATTCAATTCCATGCCATAGTTTTTCTAGGGTTTATGGCTTGTAATGTTTTGAGTATACTGAGTTGACTAGTTCTTAGATCGGGGATTTTTGGTTGTTTTTGGCAATGAATGTGCTGATAAGTTTAAAGTTGAAGTAAAAATTAGGGTTTGTTGATGCTATTTCAAGGATTGTTTTATGTAATTGATTAGAACTATTGAATGAAACAACAAACTTAGATTTGGTAAAAATGTTATTTTGTCTCTTATCTATTTGTTTGGATTTTGGGATGATATGTTTCCAATTTGAAATTAGTTTCAGTGGCGCATTTTAGCAAACGTTTATGTGATTCTGATTTCTATTTATTAGTTTGGGATTTTGGTTTGTTTGTGTGAATGAATTGGCTGATTAGTTGATTATTTGAAATACAAATTAAGGCAGTCTATGTTCCTTCCACTCTTAATGTTGATGCGAGAGTTTTAAGATTACGTGATCACAAAAACATGATTTTTACCCCCAAACTATGTGAATAGAGGTTGTTGGATCACTTTTATAGTATCATATAGCCCCATCGCTTAAGTACACCATTTTTGGTCAGTAAATCTATAGTTGCAAGTCATTAACACATTGTGGACGCCAAATTTTAGCAGTTACTCCCTATTCCAGAATTAGAGATTCGACTTCCAGAAAAGGAAACATTTTCATAAGAATACATAGGAATTAATAAGAAATTAGTCTGAGAACCTATTTAAAAATTACCTTATTTGGAGTGTGTTCTTTAAGTTTTAAGAATAGTGTGGTTTTGTATATCAATTTCAAACAAATAAGTACACTATTAAACTGATCACGAAATGGAAATTAAAAATAATGTCAAAAAAATGAATTTCCAAACATATGCTGTTTTTAAATGTAGTCAGCGTCTCTAAATCTCTTCATTTTACATGAGAGGAGTGTACATTGTGCAACTACCATGTCCACAATCATCAAAGCCTATGATGATTATACGAACTTTAACTCACACTAAAGCTTTGAATTGGTGGGTTTGGCACGGAGGATGAATAGCATGGAGAAATGTATCTTTAAGCTGCTGAAGAGCAATTTTATTATTATATATTACTCTTTGTTTTTGTTTGTAATGAAGTTAGTGAATGATGGGGAGAAAAATTGGAAAGGGCTGTTGTGAGAAAGGGAGGGGAGGGGGGTAAAAGCTTATTCCATCCATGTATTGTATGACACATGTATGTATGTTTAACTCGGTGAAATGAATGAGTTGGAATGGAGGTAACAAAATAGAGTTTGATTTTTCTTTTTTACAATCATGACAGATATTTACTTGCAATTGATGGGGGGCCTTGATAAATTAAAAATCTGAACAGAGGTTAAAAGCCATAACAGTGGTCTATTGGTTACTTAGAAAATCCAAAAAATTTAAGTTTGATAAGCAAACATCGCTGCCTAATTGAGCTCTTCATAAGCACCCCTTGCATTATTCGTTTTTACAGACATCATACCTTCCATCCTTAATTGTTATTTGGGCTATTATTTTGTTATTTATCCCGATTTACCATACTATATTATTGTTTCAATCTGTTAACCTTTATGATTTGCTTGGAGTAAGTCACCTGGACTACATAATACATGTGTTGACTTAAATTCTTCAAACATCTTGTATTAGGACACTTCCATTTTAGTCATCAAGTATCATTCATGATATAAATTATAACTAGGGTCAGATTAAACCACCTAATGTAATCGTAACTAAACTTTATAATATAATAAAGTCACAATTTAATGATAATATGTCATTCTCAGATTAAAATATCATTTGATGTGATTAGTTATATCATAAATTATCATTAAAATATCAAGTTTTAATATTTCAGGAGTTCTTAGGTAGACTAAGTGCAGTAGTTCACCCTTAAGTAGCGTATAATGCCTGTTTATCTTTGTTTGGGTGATTATCCACTGTGTGCTGCCACTTAAACCATCTCTTTTCTTATTTACATCTGTTTTATGCTTCCTGCCTGCTTGTATCGTCTTTTTAGCCTTAAAGTAGCTATATGTTGCATTTCTTTAGCTTATTTGTTTGTCTGAGGCGATTTTCTGAATAACCTGATTGTTGCTAAACCAATGTGAATCGATCAATAAGATTTTTCAACATAGGAGGCTTTAATTATGTCACAAACTTCTAAACATGCTCTGAGTATAAAGTACAAGTCCAATTAAATATAAAACAAAATTAACTGCTGATAAAATTTTTTGCATTCGCTCGTGCTGTATATCACTCGATATAAATTAACTTTTATTGTGAAAACGTTCAAAAATTAAGGATGGCAGTTTTGATATGAAAATAAGCTATATTGCACAACTCATTGAATACGTCAATGTTGAATGTTATTCCAACATTGACGCATGTCTTTGTACAAACCCTGTCTCTATTTCTAAGGAAATTATTCATTTAGAAGAATGGCTTTCAAATAAATGCTTTTCTGCCCAGAACAGAAACTTCACCCCTTTTATAAAATTATGTTGCAGCTATGCATGCTTACACATATTACATGTAATATATATTCTGACCAGATTGCAGTTTTGTTTGTGTAATATATGACATTCTTTAATCCTACTTTCTATTACTAAATCTGTCTTATTTACTAATATGTATACTTGTTCTGATAATTTAATTGCAGAAAAGCATTCAACTTGTTTACTTGGTTGTTGAAAATGTCTGGCCTTGGAATTAAAAGGAAAGGCACAACTCAAACCAGAAGATACCTAGCCTCCCAAAATGAAGAGGTCCATGAGGCTAATGAAGAAGTTGAACGTAATGTATCTGAACAGTAAAATCCTCATGTAAGAAGAAGAATAATGATGTCGTCAACTCCTTCAAGAAGCCCGATTACTAGATCACAAGCTCGATTACCCGATTACTTGCCAAAATCACCTATGCGTTTAACAGACAAATTACGTGCAATGTTTGCACGCTCACCAAATGCAAATGCTGGTCCTGTGAATGAAGTGGGTACTCCTAGTTCTATCCCGACGCAAGGCACAAATGACACCATTGTTGGTGAAAACTTTACCGAACTAGAAGAGAGTGCCCCGACACCGATGTCCGCAGAGCAAGGGTCTTCAGAAGGGTCTAGACCATGTGAGTTTTTTATACACCTATTTAGTTAACAAATGATATATGTAGTCGTATATGTATGCTATACCTAGTTATTTTTCTTGATAATTTGTTGTTCACTATACTTTTTCTCATCTATTTTTTTAATAGCTTCATCTACCGCAAATAAAATTCGTGGACCTACTCGCGGTATTGGACTAAAGAAACTCACAAAGTCCAAAGGAAAAAAGCTGGCTATTAATGTCTCACCTTCTAAAGGAAGGCCAACTGATCCTGTAGAATCAGCTAAGTTGTCGTCAGAAATAGGACTGATGGTCCGCCACCACCTTCCATTGAATACCAAATTCAAGGATATTACAGAGGGAGTGATTGAAGAGTCATTGTCAAGGGTTGAAGTAAGTTTTACTTTTTATAAAATTAAATTATAGCAAATATTATTATTTTATGTGACCTGTGTATCTAATAATAATAGATAATAATCGAGGAACCCTAGTAGATATTTTGTCCGTGGCCTTTGGGGTAACCGCCTTTGCCGCATTTTGGTTCTGTGTTTTATGCAGATGAATGAATACAAATACAAGTCCAAGTACAACTAGTTATACGAGATAATATAAATATCATATATACCTACTGCTTAATTGTACTCTATATATCCGGAGACAGTTATTAGTACAATATTATAGCAACCAGTAGATTAGTAAATTTCAACATCCAAATATTTTTTTTCTTCTCTATTTTTGATGTTTCCTCCCCTAATAATAAGTCTAATTCAGTAACCGGTTCCAAAAACATATAGACACCAATACGTGAACTAATTTCACTCAAATTAATCTCACTTAAATGTCATGACGCATTACACTTCGTATATACAGTTCAATACGTTCTACGTGTTTCGATATATAATTCACATATTACAATAACATACTTCCTCTTGTCCCAAAACTAAAACTGCATTTACAAAATGACTTTCAATGTAAAAGTATATGTGAATGATTTTTATGTTTATTTGGTAGTGTGTTTTCAGAAACAAGGACATGTGAAGAATATCAAAAGAATATGTAGCTAGTCAAAAATGCAAAAAAGCTGAGTAGTACTGGACTTTAGAATCAATATGGTTTGATATTCTTATGTCATTCATAGATTCTGTATCTTTTCTGTATCCTCATCCAAACAAGCAGCATTTTCATTACAAAAATCAATTTGTGGTTGATTAATATAACTCAAGTCTCTCATTATTTCTCTCCATTTTAGTAACTCATAATTTTTCCATGTAAGTCGTTGATGTAGTAATGGTTTATTTCTTCAGGCTCGATTCGATATCGACCTTTCACAGCCCCATGTGAAGCGTGTGGCACTTGGAATTATGAAAGATAGGAATAGAGGGGAAAGGTGCAAGCTATACAAATACTTCAAGACTTTTCCATCAGTCCAAGAAGCAAGGAACAACCCTCTAAACAACATTGATGCCTCCAAGTGGAGTGACATGTGTGATTATTGGACATCGCCCAAATTTATTGTATGGTTATTCTAACTTTAATCAGTTACTTTATATGCATATTATTTTAATTTATCAAAGAATATTAGATTTATATTATTTATTCAATGATTTGTTTTTTTTTCTAGCATCGCTCAGAAGTAAACAAGAAAAATCGAGGCAATAAGGCCATTCACAGTGGAGGGTCAAAACCATTTGTTGTTCATCATACAGAAAAGGTACGTATGTATGTACATGTTAGAGCTGCTGCTCGGCCTTTGTATTTTTTAATCTTGCTATTGAAACTTCTAACCCACTATAGTAATATTGTGCTCTATGAAGGAGCTTGTACTGAAATTTGAAAATGGGTTGTGAAGATCTTTTATTGAAGAAGTTGAGCCATATGATTTTTTGATATGAAGTTATCCATTATTTGTTATCTGGTTTGGAAATTGGTTGTATATTTTTGTTTTATCTAATCAAATAGTCCTCTTGAACATTAACAAATCTTTAAAAAGTTGCAGTGGATGGATATACTGAATTGGTAAATATATGGATTTTGGTTTGTGTAATTCTAATTCTTTTTAAAAAAAGCTTTGATGCATATTGTGAACAGTTGGGAAATTTGCAGTACAATATGTAAAAGCCTGCAAAATCTCTTTTGAAATTTAGATTGCTACAATAATCCATGTTTTGGCAGTTTGCTTAATGAGGAGTCCTATTTTGAACTTGCTGGTACTAGAAATCCTTATTTAGAATGTAACATATTTTCAGACAATATGTAATTATGTATTGAGTTAGTTTGCATCCTTGTTAAATAAGAGAAGTGATAAAGTTGAGATGTGTTATTGTTATGCTAATGTGAGCACAAATTTGAATTTGCTCTGAAATGTTTTGTTGAAATGTAATGTGCTGTATATCAATAATTTACTATGAAAACAATACTTGGTGACAGTCTTTAAGACTTTGAGATTCATTTGAATCAATATAATCTGAGGACCTTTAGCTCATTGCAGGATAGTTGGAGTTTAATTTGTTGGAGGAACCCCAACTGTGATATTTACTTCGTCTGTATATCTACTCTTTTGGTTGTACCATGCCTACCGTCTATCAAATACATATCTTATAGTAGACTTAAAGCACACCTGACAAACCACTTGGTATTTACTAATACCTAACGCACTGAACTATGGCTGACTTGATATTCTAATTTGTTTTTCAGGGAGATCCAATTGAAGGTTATAAAAGCACACATCAAAAGAAGAAAACAAAGGAGTGGGTGCAACCTGAAAATGAATCTGCATACGTAAGTTATACAAACTTTACCTCTTTTTTGATAATAGAGGTAGTCAAACATATGATTTGGGCATTAGTCTTGATTTACATTGCAATCTTTTAACTAAAGTTAGAGACTATACATTTCAATTATTTACATTTGTTGATAATTTCACAGAATGAAATGAAATCACTTGAGACTGAATGCATCTTTGAGATGGAAGCAGAATCTGGAAATGTTGACATGAATGACAAAAGAGAGATTATGACTAAAGTCTTGGGCAAGAAGGCAGGACGATTGCTTGGTTTTGGTTTTGGACCTCGAGCAGAGAAGACTACATCAACCAACAAAGAAAAAGCATTGGCAGCGGAGTTGGAAGCGACTCGCTCCAAGAATGAAGAGTTGCAATCTACCATTCGAGCCCAAGACAAACGGATTGACAATCTCGAAAATATAATGAACAAGCTGTCCGACAATCCAGAATTCTTGCGTTTGATTCAAGGCAACACCAGCACAGGGGCAGAAAGAGCTGAAAACAACTCTTGATCTTAATTTATGGACATTAAAAACTGTTGAACTTTTGTTGTGGACAGAACTTGAAATTTCGATATTTTGTTTAACTGTTGAACTTTTATTTGGTAAAGCTGATTATGTTAAATTTGGATATTTTGTTTCTGTTGTCGTTAGTTTTTGTTTATCGAGCATCACTGCTGGAATCAATATTATCTTGAGTAGTCCGACGGCATTCACTGCTAGAGCCAGATGGTTGCTGAGTGAACTCACTGGTGGGACCGCTACTGCATTCACTAGAGTTGAGCTCCAAGACTTCAAATGCCAACTTTCTAAATTTGTCCATGTCTTGTGTGTATGTGGCACTGTCATAATCTGAGCTTCCAAGGGAACCATCAGATGTAGTATTGTGTCCAGGTCTATTACTCTTCTTTAGCTCATCCAGGGACATCTTCCCTTCTAAAGCTCGGACTACCTGCAGCAAAAGGCAGCGTAGAGAATCCTATTTTGTATTTTCAAATTAAGTTTTCTGATTTTAAAGCTATTTCAATGTTTGTAAGAACATGCTGAAGTCTTTCATCAAACAAAGATTAATTGTGATCTGTGACAGAGCTTTAAGAAACGGTTACACTGTGACGCCCCCAAATCCGGGTACCTCAAACCCGAATCTGGTGCTACACGGTACATCCCATTCCATACAACATAATAGACATGAATGTAATTACTATATTATTACAACACGTCTTACTCTCAATCCCAGGTTCTATTACCATAACATCATTCCAAATACATAATAAGTCTTAATATTACATCATTACTACTACAAATAAACTATGACGCCATCTAGACGTTCATCTTGCCCTTTCCCTTGTCCTTACCGGAACCTTCGGCCCGCTCGGACTTAGCTGCAATGTTTAATATAAAGCAAGAATGAGCATTCAATTGCCCAGCAAGTATAACAGTTGAATAACAACAATATCATCAATCATATCATTTCTCTTCGACAACTGAACAATAGTTGTGAAATATTCTGAATAAACAAGAATAATACTTTGCTTTCGTTTTAAAAATATATTTTTGAAACGACATTGAGTGGTCATAAGACCTTGAACTTTCTTTTGCTTTCTTGAAAAGGTACACAGCATTATAACTGCAAACCGTCTTACTTACGAGCACTTCTAGGTGATCAGCCTATTGTACTCTATGTTGATCAACACTCTAGCTGGAAACGACTATATGCGTTTGTTTAGGCGCTCGATGCCTTGTCAGAATAACTGACTAAAACTGCCCCTAATATTAGGGTTGTTCATCTCATTCATGTCTCGGAATCCTAGCCAAAACAATTCGGTTGGATAGCTCTACTTAATCATCAATAACATTTCAAGGATTTATTATCAAATCAATAAAATACTTCAATATCTGTCTAGCCGAAACAAATGGCATCGACGTTCTCTATAACAGTTCATATATATGTGAACTTGAAAGCTTCAACAATTTATGTCATAACATAGCTCGAATACTTGTGCAAATACTAAAAGATTTACATAAGTAAGGAATTCACACAACCATATATGTATTGCGTAAATCGGAACTTCAAACATCGCATGAGAGTCAAGAGAATATAATCAAATGAATCAAATAAACTTGCACAATATACGTCTCTTGTATAAGATACGAAACTTGCATTCAATACTGAAAATGAATGAAGTTAGAGAACTTGCCCAACACAAAGGTTAGACAAGGGTTTAGGAAACTTGCCTTAAGCGCTTGCTACTAGTTGACGTTAATCGTCCTTCACATATGTCCTACGCATTTAAACATATATTCACATACCAATTAGTCTCATAATAGACACCAAACATTGGCTTACATTAATCAAGACATTATAATCATTACGAACATTGATTGCCACTACACTTACCCAAACGGGGGTCTCGCTCCCCGGTGAGCGAGCGGCTGCCCAGCTCGCCGGTGAGCTGGCGGGGGAGTAGGGGGCAGCGCCCCCTGAAAGCCAAACGAAAAATGCAACTACGCTATTCATTTCATTTAAGCAAATCTCACGTGACTTAGTCATTTCATGCTTGGGGTCATTCAACTACTACACTAACATATCATACATATGTCTTGGGGTATTTATAACATGTTGGGACTATATAAACATGCATCGCATCAATAACACAAAGCAGCAGAACCATTCACCTCTGCAGACCGGCGCAGCTGCGCAGGTCTTACACTTGGGAGTGGCGCAGCTGCGCCACTCAAATCCAGGGACTTTCAGGTCTGGCACCCAGCGCAGCTGCGCAGGTGCTATGCTTGGGAGTGGCGCAGCTGCGCCACTCTGCATCCAGGGACTTTCAAGTTCTGCTACTGCAGAACCCAAAAATCCAAACCAATGATTCCGTCCCATTTGCTTCTTAGCCATTATACAACAAGTCTATATGACTCAAAACATACTTTTACAACTACGCTATGCATCATAACATCATTTAATCCAATTAACCATTCCTAATTCTCATGTTCCTTAGAGAAATCATCCTCTTAGACATTAAACCAAATAGTTGGTGGGCATGAGTTGAAAACTCACATTGGAGTAGAGTTTCATTATACTCTAGTCCAGATTTCCCATTGAAATCATTACTCAAACCTTCTTGGCATATACCAACAATACACAACCAATGCACATAACCAAACCAAGATGGTTATAACTTCATTATTAACAAAAATATGAATAACAGTCCACTAATGTCCATTTCAGTCCATTTCTTGATTCCTTAAGTAAAGGTTTGATTCTCATACATTGTTCCACTTTTACACACCATTAACAAGGTTTAATAGAGCTAACAACATTCATACACATGTTCATGAACAACCAAGCAATTTCAGCAACATAACTCCAACAAAACAATCACAGTAAAACTATAACTTAGAAAGAATGTGGAAATGAGCTAAGCTCTATATTGCATACCTCTTGAGCTTGTTCTAAGGTTGCTAATGAGCTAAAGCCAGCTGCTACTATACTCCTTCTTCTTCCTCAAATCACCCGTGAACACTTTCTTCACTATTTTCTCTCAAGTTTCAGCTATCTTACTAAGCAACAATCAAAGGAATGGATGTATGGCAAGGGAGGAGTATTTATAGAAGAAGAACTGAGCTTCAAGGATGGGTTCAAGGCTGAGCATGCCAGCCATGGCAGCTCCCAATGCTCGGGTAGGAGAGCTTCGGCTCCTCCAAGGTGTGGTCAGCCATTGGGCTCTCCCCCTCCTTTCTCCCGAGTTTGCTTTCTGACATTCTTCCTTCACCAAATGCAAGTTTTGCTCCTCCCCAAATCCATCACGTTCTTCATCTTCTTCTCCTCTCTTCTTCACTCTTCTCCCGTACTCTTCTCCTCCAATTGTGACCAGCTGAATACATAACCCATTTCCCTCATGGGTCATGGGTTGTGGGTCATGGATGGTGGGTTTGGTTCATGGACTAAGTCCATGGGTTTTGGGCTTCACTTAATAACCTTTTGGGCTTCTCTTGGACTCCAAATTTAATTCTAATTGGGCTTCTAATAAATATCCAATTGGGCTCAAATAAAAATCCCATACTTGGATTATTAACCCCTCTCATTAACGCTTTGGCGAAATTATGAAAAGTCATAAAATCGAAAAAGGCGTCCTTTGCATAAATAGCGTTTTAGCGCTATTTCTCTAATGATTTAATCAACTCCAATAAAAATAATAACAATCAAAAATTATCACATACACATCATATGTAGTAATAAAATATTCATACACATAACACGGAATAATATTAATAAAAGATCAATTTATTCAATAAAATTCATAGGCTCGCGTTACAAAGCTACCCACGATCCGCGATCGTTACATACACAATACTCAATCCTTTGAGAAAGAAAGAGATTGTCTTTGCACACAAGGAACTCACAAAATTCTATAATTTCTTGGAGTAATGGCAAAAGATTTAATTGCATGGCATGAAAATTTAACCCGAACAAAAACTAAGTGTATTAATTCTAATTAATAATACATTGATATTATGTCATGAAACGATGACATTGCGATGATAAACACATCTTTCAAAGTACCAAAAATAATCTGTTCTGGGGAAAAAAATTACCAAAAAAACCTTATTCGGTTTATCTTAATTTTGGACAACAAATTTACTAGTCATTGCAACAAGTTGTATAAAATACGCAACGCAAATACCATCGTTGCCAATGAATGTGGGCCATATTTGGCAACGAAATACAGCAACAAAACGACTTTCGTTGCCCACGACGAATAAAAAGCAAATGGTTAGAAATTTTGCAACGCATTTCTAACGAATTTTGTTTCCAAATTTGGCAACGACGTATTAATTTCGTTGCAAAAGGTGAAAGCTTGACACAAACTACAACGAAGGACAAGTTGCGTTGCTAAACATACACTTTTAGCAACGCCGTATAAAGTTATTGCCTGAATAATCGTTGCTATAGCCCCATTTTGAGCAACAAACAAAACTTTCGTTGCCTACGATGACGGGAAATCAAGTGGTCAAAAATTTTGCAACGAATTTCTAACGAACTGTTTTCCCGCCAATGAATTAGCATCGAAATTTTGCAACGACTTATGAATTTCATTGCAAAAAGTGAAAGTCTGACCCAAACTGCAACGAAGGACAACGCTCGTTGCTAAACATATACCTTTAGCAACGACCTTTAAAGTCGTTGCCCGAAAAATCGTTGCTAAAGACCCATTTTTTTGTAGTGATTGTTCACCAAAATTGGGGTAATCACCTATTTACAACATGTATAAAAGTTCTACTTTTTAATAATGAAGTTAATAAATATTTGAAATGGAACAAACCAATTATATAATTACTATTTATTCCATTAATTATCTAAATAACTTATTTAGGCTCTATAATTCAATTCTCTTGCTTCTTCCCATAAATATAATGTATTGTTATTCATTAATCAAAATGAATAATGAACTAATTACCTCATCCCATATTTAATCTACATTCGTTTGGCATAATATAATACGTTAAGCCATTACATCAATATATTACATTTATTTGTAATATATTAAAATAACGAGTTTAATTAATATTTTAAGAGAACTATTTGAAATTAGCGAATAACTTTATTCCCCCACAAATAATATATTGTGAAGAACAAATTTAATTAACGAGAGAAAATTTTCCTTCACTAATTATAAATTGAGAATCTTTCTTCACACTAGTGAGAGAAAAATTCCTTCATTAATGACTAACTAATGAACTAAAGAAGATTTTAGTAAAGGAAATAATTCTTCATTAATGTCAATTTCTTCATCAAAATATCTCATTAAAATATAAATAACAAAAAAGTGCACAAGAATTTTATATATACTAAATGAGAAACTAATTATTATATCATTTCAAAAGTATATAATGTATACAAAGCTAGTATAGCCAATATACACACACTAAAATTACAACACTTGTTATAAAAAGCAAGTGCCATATCACCTACAATATGTATCCACAGATATTACACAAGAAAGAAAATCTCAAGCTATAAGGCGTAGTAATTATCAACTCTTCATTATCTTCGTCTTCAAGCTAGTCAAGGTTGAGCCTTTAACTTCATTATGCAAGAAAAATATCAAACCCTCTTCGTACTACAAGAAAAGTATCAAAACACAATTTTACAAACATGAATAACAAAAGATTAATTGGCAAAACTTATATTAAGAAAACAGTTCAACAAAATGAGAGAGATCAAAATATAACAATCACCAAAATTGAAATGTTCTTTGCTAGATGATAGATAAATTTATATTGAAACAAGAAAAATTACACTATATTGAGTTAACCATATCATTACCTTTTTAACATGTTCTAGATACGCACAACTTAAATTGAATCCTACCTGCAAATCAAAAAACACCCCAGGGCTTAATTACCCTCAGAATAACGTGGAGAAATTGTCACCCAAAAAACATATTTAGCAACTTGGAGAAAGGTTCAACATCAGCCCCAAGTGAAAACTGCTTATATAATCCCCTTTAAGAGTAGGAACTCACCGTAGGAATCAAGTCCTCGCTATATCCATCAGTCTAAGAATGAGACCAAAGAACCAGTTCCGCAAATCAAAATAAGACCATAAAGTTGGACATCAATATAATAGATAAAGTTAAAGAAAGACAATAAAAATTGTGAAAATGTTTTATTACCGCAACAACATTTACAAGTGAAGTTTTGCCAGCATTTTGAAGCCCTATTAAAGAAAGCTCCATTTCTTGCTTGAAAAAGAGCCTGTAATCATAAAATAATACAATGAGATCATGCATTTCACAGCAGACATTTGATTTTTTCTTGATTAGTATTCATAGCATGAAATTGATGCATTTAGCGGAAATAAATATCTCCAAGATTTTCTCATGAACAAATGACATGACATCAAAGATAACCAGAAACTCTAAAAACCTATGTTTTCCCCTTCTAGAATTGCTCAACTCAAATAATTTCGAATAAGAAATTTAAGAGAAAATAACTCATTAAGCTTTATTGAAGTTTAGTCAAGAATGCCTAATTCAGAAGACCATATCTAAAATGCAATACATTTCCTTATGGGTATCAACAGTTCATATAAGATACTGTCATTATACATCTGCAAGCAAGTGTCCTAACAGGTTTGTAGCAACTTATATGAACTGAGAAACTGCATATAACTGGTGCTGAATATTGCTGGGTACCTTTATTAAGCTCAATCTCATAGTTACATCCAAAATATAAATACTACTGTGTATCATATCTTTATAAACCATAAATGTCCTAATGTTCGGACTACAACAAAAAAAGAACTAATATGTACAAATTACAAGTAATGTCAAAAAATACAAACAGATAGAAGTAACATATATAAGTTCAACAAAATAGTACTGCCCTAGCATAATTATGGTTCTATAGAAATGCTCAACTCCGAATCACTTAATCCTGCATGAATTATGTTCCTCATCCTAGGTTACCAGAGCATGGATCAAGAGCAGAGCAGTAAATCCAGAAGGAATTGTAGGCCACAGAATAATTTGTGAATTAACAACTACCAATATGCTAGAGTTTTTGAAATCTACTATGTGTTCTCAAGTCTGAATTCACCTAACACATTACATAATCCTATCATCCACCAATCAACACTTCATTGACTCTCATTAAGTGTACCTGGACTGTATAAATCTACACTGAAAAGGGGATTGTAATTATGCCATATATCTCTGAAACTATACAGTTTTGTTTACACCTTCTGAAGCTAAAGACAACCTAGAAACTAGAACATAGTTTCTTCTATCTTTCAATTACTAAGATCGACACAGTTTTTTCTGGCTAATGGTATAAACAACCTGGGATGGTATACCCATTGTAGACTTTGTAGTTTGTGCATGAACACATTGTTCCATATACCAAGACAGTTTGAAATTTTGTCCCTGCGCCAATTAGTCTCCCTATAGAACAGGTATTAACTTTGAATATCTCTCTAAATAAAAGAAAAGAAAACAATTAAGAAAAGAAATACATGCAGAAAACAAAATATTAACTTTGATTTACCCGATTTGCAGCTGCTTGTAGAGTAAGATGATCCCCCCATTCTCCCAATCTAGTGCCACGAAAGATTTTGCATACAAGTTAGATAGAAATTAGTCAAGCAACAATATGAAATAGTGCTCATACCTCATAGAAAAGTTGATAATAGAAATATTAATATTGAAATATTTTAATATTGACATGCCTGAGGTTGAAATATTTTAATATTGACATGCCAAATGAAATTCGTGTTAGAAGAATTTTTTAGTATTCTTTGTGTCCAAACTAATGCTGCTATATATAACCAAGAAACTCAATAAATACTACAAAATGGCAAATACTTTTTGATTACAAGATTGACCCTTTCCCTTTTGCTAACAACTTATTTCACTCTCCAAGCTGAGAAGAAACTAAAATATAAATAACTGATACATGAAAAATAATTGGAAAAAAAACACAAAATGTATCACAGTGACAAATAATAGAATCACAAATTTAAACGGGACATTGATCTATTCTCTAAAATGCACTAGCTGTTTCTGTTTTCTTCAACCTTTCTTGACTGTATGTGTGCTAATACCACTACGAATTCTTTTTCATATTATCTGGTGGCTCCCTAACTGTCACAAGAGATTTTCCAAGGGCCCTAAGGTTTAACTTTTCTGTTCAACATGATGAACAATTTTCTTTTACTCGTATGATCCGAAATGGTGCAAATGCAAAAAAAAGCTGAACAAAAACCACCCATATACATATTTGTGTAAAGGAGAAAGATTCACAAACTGGATTGGTAGACAGAAGTGCGTGAATGTATGTATGTAGGGGATGCTTCTTGTGTCTAAGAGCTTGGGACAAAAATCAATGACATGCTGCAAGATATTTCAATGCTTTATTAATTTAAAGAATAAAAAAAATAAAAAAATTAGAACCTAATATACCCGTAGCCTTTGCCATTTTTTCAACTTCTGCTGGCCCAACATTGGGAGAGGAAGTATAACCAAAGTAGAGAAGAACCCAGTTTCCGAGAAGGATACGTTCAGTAACTAACTGACCCTCTGTATCAATCAGATTGAATGAGTTGTCGATTATTGATCCCTTGGTAGTATTTATATCGCGGTTTGCACCCTCACTTGATCCAGTTAACCAATATAAAAGTTAAACTAAACTGTACATTATTTCTTCAACATTTTCAAAAACTTGATGTTGAGAATAAAAGAAATCCTGTGTGTGCACGTGCAACAGATAAATAGATGGATAAAAAGAGAGAGATTGCCCAATGAAGAACCATGCTTTCAAGATTAAGAATGCCAGCAGATGTAAAAAAATTATACATAGGAAAAATGAAAATGGAATGAATGATAGGCTATATTTTTATAATAAACAAGAATGATATTTATAACAGGTTTGGTGTTACCCTCCTAGGTTCGAGAATTTTTCTGCACAAAAATGTGAAAGTGATTCTGTAATTGTCTCTTTAAAAGGAACTTTTACTCTTCCACCTTTTCCCCCTTTAGTGGTGGTAAATAGAAGTTTTTATCGAAGTAGTAAACTAGCAATTAGCAAAAGCAATGAAACCTTACCAAACAAGGAGAAACAACCTCCAAAGAAAGCCTAGGCTAACAATGACCAGAAAAACAAGCATAATATGAAGCAACATTGTAACAACCCGACTACATAAATAAAAATTTAATAAATAAAATTCTTAATATGAGACGTATCGGGTTTGAATGTAAAAATATATGTGTTGTAATATCCTAGATATTTCAAAATTTTAAAATGAGAATTTAATAAATATAATTGTTATTAAGAGATAAAATAGATTTGAACATATATGTATATATGTGTTTCATATAATGTGAAGTATGTAATTTTGTATAATGGATTAAATGTGTATATATAGATGTGAAATATATACATATATTGGGAAAAGGAGATTTAATATTTAATTAAATCATTAAAGAAAGTGGATGAAATTAATTAAATAATATTAATTATTTGAGATTAAATTAAATTATATTATGAAATAATATAATTTGAATATTTAGCCTTGGACGGCGATAGAATTATTATGAACTAAATTTCATATACGAGTTAGTTAATTCACTATTCAAAAATTAGTGGGTTAAAATATTTGTTTTAATTAATTGAATAAAGAAATTTATTTAGTTAATGATGATAATTTTATTTATATTACAATAATTATATGTAATATGAATAATGGTATGATATTTAATATTATGTCAAATGAATGTGAATTAATAGTTGGTCAAAGTTAATTAATTTAATTAGTTTGAGCTAACTAACAAAGCGTATAATTGTTTAAAATAAAGTTTTTTATAGATATTATTTGGGTAAATGAGATGAGTGAATGGATATATGTGTATTACATATTTATTAATAATTAAAGTGATGAGATGTAATTTAATAGTTAGTTTAAACGAATTATTTTAGTTTACTAACTAAGGAAGCGAATAATTGCATATAAGATAAGAATAGTGCTTGAAATTTTGAATTTGAGTTCGGAGTAGAATTTGGAGACGCGGACTAGACGGTTGAGTCCGGAACGTCGAAATTAGTAGGAATCGACTATAAGATCGAAAAAGTTGATTTTTAGAAGCCAAAATGGTCAAATAGACAATTAATTAGATAAGTGAGTAAATAAAAGGAAATATTAAAATTTTTGAAGAAGTGGGCCATGAAAGGGGCGGCTAAGGCTGATGAGTTGGGGGGAATAATTGGTGGGATTTATTTTCCACATGCTTCCAAGTCTTCCCTAAATTCCCTCACCTAACTTGCTTGTAATTGGCTAAAGAAAAGAGATGGGGCATGTGAGGTTGAATTAATGGCTTTGCCTAATAAGAGTAATGATCAGCCTTTTCTTTTTCATTTCATTCTCCCCGCACTTCCCCAAATTCTGAATAAAGAAAAAGAGAGAGGGAGGGAGAGAAAAGAAGGAAGAAGAAGAAGAAGAAGGAAATGAAGAAAATAAAAAGGTAATTCTTAAATCTTAAGTAAACCTTTGATGTAGATGTTAATTTTTATGGAATTTTTGTAAGGAGGATATGTTTAAGTTGATGTGTGATGGTTTAGTCATGGATTAGCAAGAATCCAACAAAAGAATTCAAGGAAAGAAAAGAAACGAAAGAAGAACAAAAACAATCTTTAAGCCTAAAAGCACTAAATTTCAGTCCACTTTAGATTTTTATCATTTGAAATCTATAACTTCTTTTCGCGATCCGTCAAAGAGAGGTGTTAGATCTATGAGTTATCTGATGAACCCAAGTGGAATCACTCAAAAAGATTAGACGGATCAACCGTGGTGTTATTTTTAGTAAAACAGTTCCTGCTGCGAAAAAACTGGAAAATCCAGTGAGCCTACTGTCCAGTTTTTTATAAAGATTGTTTCGGTCACTTTAATTACTCTAAAAAATTCTGGTCTTTTGTGATATGATAGTATATCAAGTTAACTAGATGCTGTCCAAAGATGAGAATTTTTCGATGTCCTGAGAGGGAGTTATGGCTTTTATAAGAAAATGCGATTTTAAAAGTAAACTGCTATAACGCAGCGAATACAACCCAGAAAATTATGAAAATTTAACTGGGATGATTATATGGTAACATGAGTCTACCGTATAAATTTCAGAATTTTTGAACGAACGGATAATTTATGATAAATGTAACCATTTTGGACTGTTTTAGCCTATTTAAAAATAGCAAACGAAATTGCAAAATTACAGGAAAATTATTATAGAACTAAAATGTTATATACTGATATTTCTCAAAAGATAAAAAAAAATAATAAGTTGTTTTGGTATTTTTCATACCTATGATTAAGTTAAGAATAAATGAGAAAATTAAGTTATATTAAGTTGAAAAATGTGTGAATGTTATTTTATTGCTTAATGACCTTTAATATGATATGTTAAGATTTTATATGGGTAATTTGGTCATTTTTAATAAAATATTATGTGTATGACCAAATATGTATGTTAACTAAATTAAATAGTAAGGACAAACAATTAAATTAAATTGTTCATGAGTCTAATAAATGATTTAAAATATTATTAAATAATTAATAATATTAGATTGAATTATTATTAGATGATTAAAATATTATTAAGTGGTTAATAATATTTGTAATGATTAAGACATTAATAAATGATATTAAGTGATCAAAATATTATTAAAGGGTTAATAATATTTGAAAGTGAATAAAATATTATTAAATGATTAATAATATTAAAGTGTGATTAGAATATTATTAAATGATTAATAATATTTCTAAGTGCCTAAGATATTATTAAAATATTATTAAATGATTAATAATATTAGACGAGAGTTTTAAGAAGTTGATTAAGTGATTGAAATATTATCAAAGGACGATAATAATATTGATGGTTTAAGGTGTTATCTAACATTTGATTATGTGGCTAAATGTTAGATGATTTATTTATAGAAGTAGCAGTATTATGTGGTATGATATGATATGCTGATTGAAAGATCAATCTTATAAATGATAGGTCTTTCATAAGAGATTAAATTAGATTGTGTAGCAGTAATCGACGGATGAGGCAAGTTCTTAACCCTAAACTTCTTACGTTATTGCAAGTTTCCTAATTCAAACTTGAGTTAATATTTTCAAGCATGTTAGTGGTTTAATTATTGTCAATTATTCCACCTCAATGAAATTTATTGTTAATCGCACTTAGTGCAAATTGCATATGTTTACCTGGTATGAAAGACTGATCACCTTGATTACCAAATTTATTCATGGTCATTGTTGGCCACTCAGCGTTATTGATTCAGTTATTCATTTATTGAAATTTGATTATCGTTCTTTCACAATTATTATATATTGTTGAAAATTCGAAAGCTTATTCTTTTTCAATCATGATATATCTTTCTTGTATTTAAACTTGCTGAGCAAAGTAGTTGCTCACTCTTGCAAATTTTAAATTTTTGCAGCTACAGCGAAAAGACCAAAATGGTCAGAAGAAGATAAGAGTTACTAATTGTTAAGGTAGAATAGTTAAAGTATATGATGGGTTGTAATATTATATAATAATGTTGTAATATTATTTGAGGTAATTATGTAAAGGTCTTCGTACCTGGGAGTAGGTTGAATTATATTGTAATATTTTAATATTTACTTTGATGTTGTAAGAATATGTTGAGTAGGTAGTATCTTGACGGCAACGGACTCGGGTTTAAAGATAGACCGGATTTTCGGGCTGTCACATGTGTTATATATTTATGTATTTTATGTGGTGAACTTAATATGTATACATAAATATGAAATATATACATATATTTGGAACAAAAGAGTTAATAGTTAATTAATATAACGATCGCGAATCGTGGATAACTTAGTAATTCGAGCTTAAGAATATTATTGGATAAATGGATATTTTTATTAATATTCCGCGTTAAGCGTTTAAATGTTATATTACAACCTAGATTATGTATATGCGATGATTATAAGTATTGTTGCTTCGTAGAAGCGAATAAAATGATTTCGATGATTAACGTTAAAGTACTAATGTGGTACTATTCACACATGTACTATTCACATGGGCATTATTCACTCCAAAACGCTATTTATTGGATAAAATAAATAGTTTGATGTAAATTATTATTGAATAATTTATTTGGTGTAAATATGTTAACCAAATATATGTGAGTTATATGTACATTTAGGTACATGATTATGGTAATCTATAATTGGGTAGTAAATAGCTAACACATTAAATAAGTCCAATAATGGATTAAATTAGTGGGCTAATAAATGGCTTATTGAAATTCTGTATTATTGTTAAAAATTCAAGTGTTGGATTTTATGTAAGAGCCCATTTATAATTTAATTAGTAGCTCAAATGTTTGATAAGGGTGGCCCAAATAAATGGCCTAACCCAAAACCCATCATTTATACCCAATACTCGATCCAAGTGGATAATGGGTAGAGACAATTAGCATTTTGGAAATAAAAGGAGGAAGTGTACGGTGGAAGTGGGAAGAGAGAGAACTAAATGGGTGGGTAGTATTTTTATTAAACTAAGGAATGCATGGAATGAGTGAGAGCATTAATGCTTATAAACTAAAGAGTGAGAAAGCAACATTTAGGAGGAAAATAGAAAACCTACGGGAGGACCAAATATGAGTGGGGCATGTAATAAGGAAGAGCCTAATAAACTAATGAAGGAGAATGAAGTGGGAGATTAATAAATTAAAGAGTGGGACAACCAAGCATTTGAAAACCATTTTGGGTAGAGAAATGAGGGAGTAGGCGGTCATAATGGTTCTTGAATAGACCAATATTCATTCTCCCATGTATGGAGATTTGAGTTTTTGCAAGCATGCCGACAATATCCTTCCAATTTTCTCTTCCAAGAAGTCTTATTCTCCAAATGGTTCCCTCACCCACATATTATCCGGTCTTACCCTCCTTGTTCAGATCATTTGTAAAAATGAGAAGATAAGTAGAGAGAGAGAGAGCTAACAGGAGAGGAATGGAGAGTTCGGTTATGGCATGAAAGAGAGAAGGAATACTAAACAAACCTTTATCTTTCATTCATCTTTATTCCATTAATATCATCTAAATCTTCTAACTCATCATTTATTAATGTTAAGCATCAATATCAATCATAATGTTTGCCTTATATAACTTAGAACGACATCTTTTATTATCGGAAGCATTACACGTTGCATACGCGCATGTCAGAATTATAAGACACTTTCTTCAAATATCCTACACATTTAAGTTCACATAGATACTACATTAGTCACATAATCAACGCTTAATATCGCTTGCGTAACTTCTAACTCATCATTTATTAATGTTAAGCATCAATATCAATTATAATGTTCGCCTTATATAACTTAGAACGACATCTTTTATTATCGGAAGCATTACACGTTGCATACGCGCATGTCCGACACCTTCCATATGCACAACATCACCAAACTGTCCAATTTCTAATTTGTACCAGGTAAAAAATCTTAATTCTTAATAGTGGAAGTTGTAGGTCTACTCCTTAGCTTTCCGGATCATCTTGAATCATCCAAATCGGAGTTCGTATGAGAAAGTTATGCCCATTTTACTAAAGGGTGCCGAAGCTATCCAGACTCTGCGATTTTTCCACTCTACGATGGCTGAGACCACTCTACGACTGCACTCTACGATGGTCGAGATAACTCTACGACCTGCACTCTACGATGGTCGAGACAACTCTACGACCTGCACTCTACGATGGTCGAAACAACTCTACGACCTGCACTCTACGATGGTCGAGACAACTCTACGACCTGCACTCTACGATGGTCGAGACAACTCTACGACCTGAACTCTACGATGGTCGAGACAACTCTACGACCTGCACTCTACGATGGTCGAGACAACTCTACGACCTAAACTCTACGATGGTCGAGACAACTCTACGACCTGAACTCTACGATGGTCGAGACAACTCTACAACCTGCTTTTTGACAAGTTCGTAGCACCTACTTCCAAACATCATACCTTTTTCATTTTAAGCCAGAATTAGTCCGTTCTTGAGGCTATGGAAAGCTTATAGTATGAACTACAACATATCCAAAAATAATAAATTTTTATGTTCTCTAACTAGTCGAAACAGTGGCTCCAAAGAGACAAGTCGAACTCATTTTCTACGTTCTTGACAGCTTTGACATATTTTCTCAAAATCGCTATAACTCCTTCATCCGGAGTCGGAATGAGGTGATTCCAAAGCCCATGACTTCATAACTTAATGTAATACAACTACTCAAAAGCTCAGAATTTATTAAGTAAAACATTAATACCAAAAATTAATACAATGGTCATTATTCATACGTTCTTCATTTCTAAACATGTTTTACAAAAACTCTTACTACAAATTCGTTTTAAACCTTTTTTACTCCATTCCAACTGGGATATTCTCATAACCCATGGAAGTATAACATCATAGCAACCACCATTAATTTCAAACATGATAGATAACTACAATAGTCCTCTAAATCCATCCATAATAGTTCATAGTCCATTTTCTTCCAAGTCCTTCATCTTTTAAGCATGGGGTTCAGATTTCTTTCCGTTTCGTTCCACTTTAATGTTATTAATGGCTTACATAACCTCTTAGCAACATTATTACTTGTTCATATACAACAAATAACAACCATAACAATAATATCCCAACCAAACATGAGGCTTAAAAGGAAATACGAAAGTTAAAGGTTTCAAGACTTATTTCTTGGTTTTCTCCTTCTTGGATGCTAGAACTTCTTCTGGAGCTTTGCTAGAACCTCTTTTCTTCTTTCTTGAGTACTCTTGAACTTTTCCTTCAAGTTTTAGCTCTCACCCACTTTTTTCTCTCTCTAGAACATTGAAGCTTTTTAATGGTAGGAATGAAGAAGACGAAGAAGGTAAAGATGGTGTTGTATGAATCCCTCCTCCTTCTTCAAGCTATCACCGAGATTTCTTCTTCCTCTTCTCTGCAAATTGCTCTCTTCCCACTTGCAAGAAAACTAAGCTTTGGAATAAGAAAGCAACAGATGGAATGTTTTGGGAGGAGATGGGTTTCTATTACTAAGATTTTTGAAATTATTTTTGAGATGAATGTTGGCATTATGGGACTCTCAAGACATGGAGCTCATTAAATGGTCACCTGCCGAACATTCCCTCTTTTGCTCAATTCCTATTGGTTCATGGAATTACTTTGTCTCCTTATTCTCTCTCATTGCCCAGACAAAGCATTCTTTTATTTAATTAAAATACAATTACTCCCACCCATTTGGTCTTTCTCTCTCTACCCACTACCCGTATACTCCCTCCTTAATAACCAAATTGGTCCTTTACTCTACTAAATAATCATATGGGTCATGCAAATGGTTGGGTCGTGGGTAAAAGTAATGGATCTTGGGTTGGGCTATTTATTAGGATCACCCATAATAAATATTTGAGCTACCAATTAAATTACCACTGAGCTCCAATAAATAAATCTAACACTTGAAAACAATTATCACTTCGCATACACGCTTTAACGAAATTAATAGCCTTCGAAAAATGTAAAGAAATATTCGGGCGTAAATAATGATCGAGAATAGTAACTCGTAAAATAGTGATTTTGCGACATAACGCGAAAATCAAACTATCCGCTTACGCGAAATTTGCTACACGTAAAATTCATGCGTTCACATAATCTAGGTTATAATATAACCTTTAAACACATCACACAAAAATAAAAATTTAATATATTCCATAATATTAATAAATCCAAATTACAAAGGTATACACGATTCACGATCGTTACATGGTTGTTCTATATTTTCAAAAAAAACCAAACAGAGAAGATACTATAGAAATAGATCAATGAAGAGTGCAACAGGAGAAAAATTTGGGGGAAAATCTTCTCATAAATTATAGCCATAAACACTCAAATTTCACTCAAGCATCGAACAAGGAATGAATATAAAAAAGAAAACTCCAAAATTCCTCTGAAATCATAGCCATAAACACTCAAATTTCATATCTTCTTCATGTAAACCAATCCAAAGACATCAAAATCTTCTCTACACATTAACTGATTTCTCAATAACAAATTAGTGCAAATAATTTTGAAGCAAAATCTAGCTCCCAATTTATATAATAAAAGAAATTACTCATTAGAGAACTACTTACACATATATTAACAGAATACAATATAAGAATCAATGATGACAGAGCAGAGATTGATTCAGTGATTCCCGTTTGTGAAGAAGATGGAGATGATTTAGAGACGATGGAGTGTCAGAAACCGAGGAAGAAGATGGAGATGGAGAGAGTCAATGATGATAATGGCGACGATGATGATGTAGAGAGTCGATGACGACGATGAGTAGTGAGCAGTGGAGACGATTGACTAGACTGGAGAGTGGAGAGAGACAGAGAGTAGTTAGAGACTAGAGACGCTGGCTGAGTTTTGATTTGGAATAAATGGCTAAGGAAGAAAGGAGAAACCCAATTATTTAGCACAAGATAATGACTAATTTTATCTCTCGCAAAAAACCTCTGAACAATAACATATTGTGAATAATAATTCCTTCATTAATGACTTTTTTCCTCGCAAATTTTCATCATAAATTAGCGCCAAATATCCTTCTATCACCTCAATTTTGCGAGAAAAAAATATAAATTGTGAAGGATGTTTCTTTCGCTAATAACTATATTGTAACTACATTTTTTTCGTTCACTGTTCCTTCGCTAAAAAACTCCTCATGCGAAGGAATAAATTCATTCACAAAATTTCCTTCGCTACATCCGTAATTTCTTGTAGTGTAGACACAAATCTAATACTTGATTTAATAAGATAGAAACTTACTATAAAAGGAAAGTGACTGTAATAACCCTAGATTTTGGATATGATTAAATAAAAAAATTTACGTATAAATTCTTTTTATATATATAATAATTTTTTTTATTATATATTAAAGCAAGTATGGGAATGCGTACAAAGAAAGGAATGTAAATATGTAATATGTATATATATATATATTTCATATAAGGTTTCAAATAAATTTCTTATTAAAGAAATAATTGATATTTATAAATTATATTCTTTTAATAAATTAATTTTTATGTTAAAAGATATATTATTATTTATTTTTCATAAAAATATGATTACTATATTATTTAAATGATAAATGTGTGTTTTAAGAATGATTATTAATAATATTATTATTATTATTATTACTTGGATTATTTCTTTATAATATGAATTTGTAAGATTAGTCAATTTATTTTAAATTGACCAAGTATGGTACATGTGGTAAAGTGACATTACGAATCAAAATCCTAATTTGATCTATGGACATGTATTTTAATTTTAAATATAATTATTGTTGTAATTATATTTAAAAGGATTTATGTTTATATAATGGATATATGAATAATAAGAATTTATTTTCTTATGTAAATTCGAACACTAAATATACTATTGATTATATTTATATGTGAATGTGTGAATGTATATTATGGATATTAGTTTAAAATATAATTAATGATATAATTATATTTAAAATAAAGGAATATGTATTTTGGATATTAAGAATTTGTTTTGTTTAAGTAATTTAAATATTAAATGTAATTATTAAATATATTTGTATTTAAATGCATGTATGTACATTATGTGAATAATGTAAATTAAGTGGGAAACCCTAATTTTCAAATTAGGAAACCTTAATGTATATTTGAAACCCTAATTTTCTATTGAAAACCCTAATTAAAGTTTAAAACCCTAATTTTTGAATTACTATATCCTAATTAAATATTTATTAATTCCTAAACTTAATTTCTCAAACCCTAAAATTATTGGGCAAACCCTAAGCATTAAAACCTAAGGGTTAAGCCCTAAAATCATGTGGGATGGACAAGAATGCCATTAAAATTATTTGTTAAGTGACTAAAGTACCTTTTTTGTATTTATTTTATTAAGTTAGTGTGCAAATCTTGACACATCTCATGACTCATCAAGCCAAGATTTCCCACATGTTGAAAATCATCTCAAGATATTAGATTTTTGCCACCTAGCAACACCAATTCATTGAATCAAGAGTTGAAAATTAAAGAAAGAAAAGAAAAAGAAAAACTTCACTTAGTTTCCAACCAAACCAAAACTCTTACTCTCTCTCTCTCTAAGCTACGAAATTCTCTCTCTTACTTAGTCCCAATATCAGCCTAGGACATCCCACAAACATCCAAGGATTAGATCATAGAGAGAGAAAGCAAAAATTTTCAAGAAAGGTATAAAACCAAAACCCTCATGCTATATCTTTAAATGTTCGGTTAAAATTGTGTTTAAGTGTTTAAATATGTGTTATATTATGTTATTTAGTGATCTGGGTTGTTATATCATGAATCCATAACATCTAGATGCACGAAATTTAAGATTTAAGAAAACTGTTCAAAGTGTAAAAAAGAAGTCAAATGTCAGACGCCGTAGATCTTTACCTGTTAATGATTTGTTGTGTGTAAAGGTTTTTATATGTAGTATATTATGTGTTTAGTACACTGCAAGTGGAATCACGATCATAGCATGTCTAGATCGAAAGTTATTCAAGGTCAAAAGTCCTTGACCGATCATGAAAATTGTTTCTGGAAAACCCAGAAAATTTTCTAAGTTAAAAACATGGTTTGACAGTCAAAAGTCAGATACCATAGATCTTGATCTGTTAATGGTTTGATGTGTTTAAAGCCTTATAGTTGTACTCTACTATGAGGTTAACAAACTGAAAGTGGAATCACGACCATAGCATGTCCAGATTTCAAGTTATTAAAGGTCAAAGTAGCCTCCTCGGCATTGACTAGGTTGTTCTTGGTGTTCTTCATGAACTGAAAAACACCTACAGCGACACATTTCGTCACTAAAAGCCTTTAGCGACGGTTTTTAATAAAAATAAATTATATTAATTAAATAAATAGAAATAAATAGATAATAAATATTAAAAATTCATAAAATGGTTTTAAAAATTATTTGAAATTATAAAAATTAATTTTTAATATTTTGACATAAATTTCATTAAAAATTTAATTTATTTAATTATTAATGGTAATTAATTTATTTAATAAGTATATTAAATAAATTAGATAAAAATGATTTTAATATTTCAAAAATCATTTAAAAATGATATTAATGTTTTAAAAAATATTTTAAGTTATATTAAATAACTTTTAATATTTTAATAGAAATTTAATTAATATTTAATGTTAATGATAATTAATTTAATTAATATTTATATTAAATAAATTATCTAAAAATGGTTTTAATGTTTTTAAAAAAAATCATTTAGAGGCAATAAAAATGTTTTAAAAAATATTTTTAAGTTATATTTAATAACTTTAAATATTTGACATGAATTACATTAAAATTTTAATATTAATGGTAATTATTTAAAAATAATTTTAAATCTTTAAAAATCATTTAAAAAGCGATAATAATGTTTTAAAAATGTTTTTTAAGTTATAATAAATAAATTTAAATGTGTTGACATGTAGTTCATTAATATTTTAAATTATTTAAATATTAATGATAATGAAATTATTTAGCAATTAAATCATTATAAATGATATTAATGATTGAAAAATTATTATACATGATATTAATGATTGAAAAATTATTATAAATGAT
Organism: Aralia elata; assembly: GCA_034770075.1. Lineage (NCBI taxonomy): Eukaryota > Viridiplantae > Streptophyta > Magnoliopsida > Apiales > Araliaceae > Aralia > Aralia elata. Next base: position 39,460,494 of record CM068381.1, on the reverse strand, counting down.
ATTAATGATTGAAAAATTATTATAAATGATATTAATTATTAACAAAAATTATTATAAATGATATTAATGTTTGGAAAAATATTATAAATGATAATTAAATTATCTAATATGATATTTAAGTTCTTTAACAAAGTTTTATTGGTAATAAACTTGTTAATTATCCGATAAAGCAATCGGGACACCGAAATGATACCGAACTCAACCAAATTGGCATAGTTCGACTAGGTATAAGATCTTAAATGTTTTAATAACTGTTATGAATATGTGACAACATGTTTAAGCTATATATACAGTGACTGCAAATAAGCAGTCACTACAAGAAAAATGGCTTATAATGAAGGACAAATCATTCACAATATATGGTATATTAGTCACAAGTGATTAATTGTGAATAAAATTTTTCCTTCGCACAATCGCTCGCATTAGAGCTCCTCGCAATAGATATCCTTCACTAAGTTAGTGACTACATATCTTTTGTGAAGGATATATTGTGAAAGATATTTTTCTCGCAAATTATATTTTGTAAGGAATTTATTTTATTTAGTGAAAGATGACTTCCCTCACAATAAATATTTTGCAACGAATAAATTCATTTTAACGAGGGGAGAATTTCCTTCAATAATTGCATATTGTGAATGCTTATTCAATCTATTGAGAGAAAAATTCCTTCGCGAATTATAATTTTATCACAAATTATAATTTATTTAATTTTATATTCACTAATTTATTGTATTAATCTATAAGCACAATTAAATACAAAATCTCATTTAAATAATATAAATAACAAAAAAGCATACATATTTTAGTCAACCCATTAAAAAATTAATAATATCATTGCCAAAAGAATATTATACACTAAAATTAATGTGAAACATACGAAGAAATCTCAAAAGATATATAATCCATATCCGCAAGTATTTGGAGAACAACATACGAAATTGATGGGTACAAAACTAAGTATTATCCCTACATTACACTGAACCTGAAGTCCATAATCATAAATGGAATGCTCCATTATCCATGATCCAGTCAATTTATGATTTCATGTAACAGATGCAATGTATGACTTTCTATGCATGCAGATTCGATCATTGTCTGGTTGCTTTAAAGTTTCTAACAAGAGCATGCATTCCCTTAGAAAACTAGACAAGACCCTGTTGGGGTTGAATGACACTACAAGAAAGTAGGGCTATGGCGACGGTATAAGCATGTCGTTATAGCACCAAAAGTCGTCGCCCTTTTTTAATACATGTTGATTCTCAACTAATTCTGTCAATTTGGCTACCTTCACTGTTAAGTCCTAATGAAGTATTGGTAAGCAGCAATATGGGCCTTCGAAGTATCTTATCTCCTCTTGTGATGCATTATTGGTTACCACAGGTGTGTCACTATGCTGAGCCGATTTCCAAGTGTTTATTGATGTGGCTTGAAATCCTATAGAGATTATTCTCCCATGTCCACCTCCAAAAACTTGGGAGACAACGTCATTCGGCCCAGACTTTTCAATTTGGTTTTCCTCACCTTCAGATGTAGCCAATACATTATTAACCTTCTTTACTTCTTCCTGTAAGATATTATTACAACAAATCATGAAGTACCAAGACAACAAAAACAAAATAACACCAGCAAACGTAAAGATGAAATTGTTGCAGACTTGTGGATTGTATTATCCTTTCTAGTATAAGACAAGACAAATAATTCACTACGAGTTGGAATTTTCCCATCTTTATACTTCTCCACCTGCCAAGTTATTGAAAAAGAAACAAAATGAAAATAATAAATTAGTCTAGCATTTTGGTTATAATACACACACACACACACATTAATATAATTACCAATTTCTGCCTCTTCCTCGCAAGTGACATTCGTCCTAAAGTATGTTGTCTCTTTAATTTAATAAAATCATATGAGTCTATTGAAGTAGGAAATATTTGAATAAGTACTACTAATTTATTGTGTAAAAGTAGAGTAATCTGTTATCGCACGTGCATCATCATGTGCTTCCTGTTCTTGTTGCAATCTCTCAACACATGAAATCATTTCAGAATCAGTATTAGGTGTATTGCCATTAACTTGAGCCGTGAATGTACGTCTACACAAGAAAAGAATCATAAAAATAGAGTGCTAATGAATGTCATATAATTATGAATGTAAATATATCGTAATTAGGCAACATTATCAAAGCATTAATAAAAGAGAATATTTGAATATAATATGTGAAAGGATCAATCCAATGACACTATTAACTTCTTTATTAAAAATAATATTGAAAGATTTTCCTACATTCTGAAAAATTTATTAATGATAGAAGTAACTATAATGACACAATCAAAAGAAAAAATAGCTCTGTATTTGCTGTACAAAAACCTATTAACTAATAATATTCAGCAATCTACAATCAGTACACTCTGTAGTATTTTATATGTAATAACACAGCCAAAGAAAGCCATCTTCAAGAGAAGAAGAACTAGTCTTTATTTACCAGCACAAATCAGTTGTTGAACTAGACGTGTCTAGTCACTCATTCAGGGACAAAGAATATATTAACAAAACAACACATTAACTACTAAAAAATATGTAGTTTGTTTGATCAGAGAAGGCAATTTGATATATTCATGGAAAGGGTCTTCGCCTTGCCACACCACTTAGAAGCAAATACAAAGTAGATACATTATTCCATCATTGAAACTTGTACCAAATATAAAGATGCAAGCAATAGTATTTTGTAGAGCTCTACAGTAAGCGTCTCAAAAACACTTTTCAAGTAAGTTTTTGCTACCGTTAAACAAGCTGATCAAGTGTCAAACACCCTTACATCCACCTACACCTCAGCCCAAAAGCGCACAAAGCCCAAAAGCGCACACAACCCAACTAGATGTTTTTTTGGTGGAGGCAATAAATACTACAAAATAAGTTTCCTCAAATGGCCAAATGGGTACACTTCATATGCACATATAGGCTACAGAAACCACAACGTTACCAATTACAAGCAAAAGACAAGTGGATAGGATAAATAATATGCCCTGAGAGCTAATGGAATGAAGCGGCCTATTAACTTAATATGTTAAACACCACTCAAACACCAAATAGGAATTACAAATAATATGGTCGCAAGTAAGCAAATTCTATAATTAGACAATTGCCACAATCACTTGATTAATTATGATACTCACTCTAAATTACCATGTGGCATCGACTTCTTTCTCTCAGCCACAACTACAATCATATATCACATAAAATTCACACGTGAACACTCAATCCATGATATTTATTATGGGTGTCTGTAGACTACAAACAGCTATAGCGTGAAGGCCATATAAATACACACTTGTAAACCGACTAGTGGAATGAGCAGGATCTTCACAAAATAAGATAAGGAATTCTACAAATAAGATGTAACAAATGCCAATTCATCCCAACACATTTTGAATGTGATTCTAAAGTTCAATCGTCTATGGACCTTATCAAGTTTTTTTTTTATTTCACCGAGTTACTATTGTTCCTGATTGTACAATAACATCAGTATAATGAGATTGTAAGCTATCACAACACATTTTACATATTTAGGAGATAATGATATAAATAAACAGATGCTATATGCACCGAATATAGTCATTGTATATCAAAAATTGAACTCAGTTTATAAAGAACTCAACAAGATTATATCGATAAAAAAAGAAAAAAAAGAATTACAATTAAAAGATAGCCTTTTGTAACAAGTAAAATATCACAAAAAAAAACAATTATCAGAAAGGCATTCACAAGGACCAGTTCAGTAAAAAAGAACATATAAGTTAAAGGCCTCCAAGTCTTTCTCATTCACATACCTATATTATTAAGGGAGAGCAAGTAGTTAGACTTTTGGTCTCACAGTATAAAGATATCTGTTAATTCCCTATTTTCTTCTCTCCCACTCTTATCCATTGCACCTAATTTCTCCCACCCACTATTTTTTACACTTTTTGAATAGCTCACACAAATGTACGTGCCACCAAACTAGTATGAATAATTGGCATAGTGGATTACACATAATTAAACCTCAACCCTCCAATAACATCAAGTAATTAGGCAAAACTAAAAACGATATTAGAATAAAAAGGCTAAAATTAAATTCCTATAAAACACATACCCAACAAAAAATCTAACTGCAAGCCTGAAATCCTAAGTCTTCACTGCCACTTCTCTCTGCTTTCCATCCTATGAAACTAAAAAGAACCTAAAATTAATTATCAAAATCAATTTTGAGACTTAAAATACTATTCATAAGTGTCGTATGAAATTCAACAGACTCAAATTTTCTTGATTTATCTTTGCCCTTTTGGGTTCGATTCTTCAATTGGGTTACTTCATAATCTCCCAAAATTGGATTTTTTTTAATAGTAATTTTTCACATTTATTGACAAGAATTTCAATTGGGTTTCAGTTAATTTATGGTTAGATATTACTCTCAATTACACTAACTAGCACAAACATACAATAGAACATATAAACCAAAAACATGCTAATATAAAAAAGAATTCGTGAGATAAAAGAAGACCTAAAGCATGCTAATACAGACAAGAATTAGGAAGATAAAAGAAGACCCAAATGATAAATTGTTGGGGGAAAAAAATACCAATATCAACTTGTTTTATGGAGCTATGTTACTGCAAGTCATCTCGAGGATTCCCGGAGAATGAAGAGAAGAGGGTGATCAACACCCAAAATCCCAAATCAGAAAATAAAATCGGTATATCTGGAGGCACTGGAGCTTTAGAAAACTAAAACATGTGGCTAAATAACTTACCTGGGAATGAAGAGATTGGCTGATATATTAGAGAGATTAGGTTTGGGGGGAATTTTAGGCTTGATAGGATAGGAGGAGTGTGAAACTAGAATGAAGATGGGATTCGTCCAACTCCTTTTCCAGACTAAGTACGCACCTCCGAATTGAATTAGGGACCATTTCAAAAAAAAGAGTTTGATTTGAACTTATAAATCAACTAATATTATAAACTCTTTAAAAAATAATACTATAAATAAAATTATTATTTTAAAAACTTAAATAGATTTAAATTTAAATTTAAATTTTAGGATATCATAAATTAGTTAATAACAAACTGAAATATAACTCGTTTGTGAAACATAAAAATAATAATTTAACATATTTGTGATTTGTTCCACATAAAGAGTCTTAATTGTTATAATTTTTTATTTTCAATTTACAATATTTTAAACTTTGAATTATTGTAGCTTAATATTTTAATTAATAAAATATTTAACATTTTAAATTATTTAAAAAATATTATTAAGAATAAAACTCAAACTTAACTCTTTCTCCAGAATAGATGAGTAATTTTTTAGCATTTGGGTCTATTGAGCCTTATCTCTCATTTTTTTTCATGATCAATGTATGAAATTTTAAAGTTTAAATTATTGTAAATTTATTTACTTTGATTAAAGAAATAGTCAATATTGTAAGTTACTTAAAACGTATTATTAAAAATAAATTTGTTATTGTAAAAAATTAAATGTATTTATATTACAATTTATATTCAACACAATTAATTTTAAAAAATTTATTTAGAACAATACAGTGACCAATTTTATCTCTCGCAAAAAATCTCTAAACAATAGTATATAATGAGTAATAATTCCTTCATTAATAGTATTTTTCCTCGCAAATTTGTATCATAAATTAGCGCCAAATATCCTTCTACCATCTCAATTTTGTGAAAGAAACAATTTAAATTGCGAAGGATGTTTCTTTTGCTAATAACTATATTGTCACTATATTTTTATCCTTCACAATTCCTTCGCTAGAAAACTTCTCATGTGAAGGAATGAATTCCTTCACAAAAATTCCTTCACTACATCCATAATTTCTTGTAGTGGTATTATGTGTTATGTGACATTATTCTAATCAAAAGAATAATTTTATTGATGATAGGACTACGTATAAAGGTTTAAGCTAAATTGTATAGTAGTAAGCAGGGACAAAGGCAAGCATCTAAACCTTATGCACTACTTTTATTTTGTGCAAACAGGTATATGTTATGCTATTTCCTAACTCAATATGAGTTATCAATTTCAAAGCATGCTCGTGAATAATTGTTGTTAATTATTCACATCCGTAATGATATCTATGATTCGGTTGTGCAATTATTCTTATACGATGGAATTTTATTCAATTCGATTATTGTTTATTAATATCTCATTATTGTCTTTTATTATACAAGTGTCCCCACTTGTATAACCTACTATATTTACACAAGAACTCTTGAACTTAAAATTCTTTGATATAACAAATCCTGTTACATATTATTAAACTTCGGTACGTATTTATGGTTTAAATACTATCTAAGCTATTTGACTCGGCTAGACATAGTTTGAAATGTATTGTTGAATAATGTTGGTTATGATAAAGTCATCCAACTGAATTGTTTAGTTAGGACTCCAGACTGAGTATGAACAACCCGTAATAGGGAATATGTTTTTGTGCCCAAGGCGAACAGAATGAACGCAATTAGCGTTCAAACAAATAGTATTGATCAATACAGGACATAACGGGGCTAATCACCCTCCATGTCCGTAAGACCAGAGCGGTTTGCAGATGAATTTCTGTTTAAACCTTTTCAAAAATGAAAAATGGCAGTTTATAGTCTTTTGACCACTCAGTATTCAAAAGTCAGTATGTTGTGTCAAAAATCTTAAAATGATTTGATATGTTGTTAAGAATGGTTTCAAATGACTTCACCACTATTGATTTGTGGTAGAAATAGTCCTCAAAGAAAATATTTACTTCTTCAGCGGATTATCATAATTGTTATTACTTGCTGAGCAATTGAATGCTCATTCTTGTTTTAAATTAAATGTTTTCAGCTAAGTGTGATCAACCAGAAGGCTCTGACAAGGACAAGGGAAAGGGAAAGCGGAAGGATTAAGTATAAGATGTTATTTGTAATAGTTAGACTTTATTAAGATGATAATATTTATTATCTATCATGTAATGAACATGCTTAAAGGTTGTTGTACCTGGGGATTAGACAACTCTGATATGTATATTAAGTTTGTAAATTTATATTATTCCGCTCAAAGAAATGGTATCGTGTAGTATCAAGTTCAGGTTTCAAGTACCTGAATTTGGGGGCGTCACAGTGACTCGTCAACTTGGTCCCCTCACCCTCAAATATCCGACCACTCTCCCTCTCTCTCTCTCTCTCATGACTCATCTCCGTGGTTCAATTAACCGTATGTGAATTGCTAATAAGTGACACCTAGCCCTAACTCTTCCTTAGGCCATAAGTCTTTAGGTTTTAATTCTAGGCTTAAGCCATAGCTCAACCCTAGCCAAGCCACATTAACCTTAAGCTCCAACCCTTAGCTAACCCTAGCCAAGCCATTTTAAAACCCTAGGCTCAATTGGCTTACTTACATCCAAAGTAGTTTTGTTTCTAGTTTCTTTCCAGTTATGGTATCCTAACTAGTCCGATTAGTCAAACCGAAAATTTTTATTACGAAAATTTTTATTAGAGATTACATCTCACATTCCCGAATAAACGTTATGCTGTAATTCGAAAATTCAAAAACATGAAAAAACGTTTTTAGCGTGAATAGTATTTTTACGTCTTTTCTTAATAAAAACATTTTTATTGGAGATTTCACCTCACATTATCAAATAATTAATATGACATCGCTTTAAAAGTCGAAAAACGAAATAACGACTCCGTCGTGCGATGAATAGTGTTTTTTTATGAATAGTGATTTAGCGATTTTTTGGAAAAAAAAATTTATTTCGTCTATGAAATCGCAACACGTATTCATAATCAGATATCACATACATTAGGTCAAAATCGACCTTTAAACACATAACACATAAGCATTTTCGTCAAAATATTTATTTTATTTAATAAATATAAAAATCCTGTAGGTAAGGAAATTACACCTTGCTAGGGTTAGGGTTTCGTGTTGGCTGGAGAGGAGAGAAATTCACGAAGAGTATGGAACTGATTGATTGATTGAAGAGGGGAGAAGAACAGGTAGGTAATTACTCCAATGACACGTGGCAGAACTCTCAGAATCCGGAAACCGGGTTAGGGTAGCAGGGATTCCAAGAGCCTTCTTGAGTCTTCGAGTTGAGAGAGAGAGTTTCAAGTGTTTAGAGCTTCCAAGAGTCTAAGTGTAATGTCTTGAGAGCGATCCCCTTTTCTTAGAATAGAGGGGCTATTTATAGAGTTTTCCTGCGAAATAGTCACATGCCAGGCACATGTTTTAAGGGAAATTCCTGAAATACCCTTTAATTATGTTTTAAAGGAGAAATTACAGAAATGCCCTTTAATCATCAAAGTAATGCCCAAATTGCCCTGTTCTTCTAGCCACCAATCCAATCCCTCAATCAATTCCCAAAATGGGTCGCATCCACGGGTCTTCTGCCTTGGAACACGTGGAGACTTCCTTGGGTCTAGTACATTTAATTAGGTCACATGAACCCTAATTTGTACATTTAATTAGGTTTTTTGTAAACCCTAATTTGTACATTTAATCTAATTAGGTCATGTGAATCCTAATATGCACTTGGGCCCACAAATCCTAATTACAAGGATAGTCTATGTTCTCTATCGTTACAATAGGAGGTGGAAAGGATAGTTCAACCTTTGTATAGGGTTATGAAAAACAAAAATGACAAAACACCAGATGATATATTGAAGGAAGAGCACAAAGCCCTAATGAAGGAAGGTGAAGATTGGATGAAGCATACCGCTATCTCATGTTTTGTAGTTGCAACACTTATCGCCACCGTTGTGTTTACAGCTGCCTTTACTGTACCTGGAGGCCTTTAGAAGAAATCTGGAGTTCCTAAATTATTGAATGAGCCATTTTTTAAGGTATTTACCATATCAGAGGGGATGACTGTCTTAATGTTCTTATCTATTCACGTTATTGAGAGAGAGATTTTCTTCATTCTTTACCCTTCATGTTGATGGATGGAATCACATCACTATTCCTCTCTATTGCCGCAGTGGTGGTAGCCTTTTGCACAACCATTTTCCTAACCTTAGAGCGTGCTTCAACACTAATCCCTATTATTCTTGCATTATTTTCTTGTATCCCAACCGTGTTTTTCCTAATCAAATTCACTCTTTTGGTTGACATAGTTATTTCAACATGTTTCTCGCTTCCTATTTCGTTCATACAATCGTTTGTTCCAAGAAGTAAGAACTCAAGTTGAATAGCTGTGTTCATCTATATATATGCTTCATGTTGACTGTATCAGTCTTTCAAATACTTGTTTGAGTCGAAACGTTCTGGGTATATTGAGACAAAGTATTTCACAACTTTTAGGAAAGTTTAATTATTCATTACATATAAGTTTAAACCACCAAACAGGTAGGTGATTTATTTATTACATTTCAATAACTGCCAACAGTTGACAGTTTATTTATTTAGTACATATATATTATTGGAGATTTACATTCCAATAACTACCAACAGTTGACAGTAAATTTATTTAGTAGATGTATATTTATAGGAGATTTATCAGCATGGATAGATGGCAGCACCAATGACAACTAGACCTTTCTTCCAAGTAGTACCATCATTCCCATTGAGAGAGAATTTGACCTCCGGAGTACCACATCCACACTTGAGTCCATTTGTAAATTCCCCTACCTTGAGCCGTATCCATTCATTCTTCGGCTTTTTCTCCAAATCCTCCTTGTGCTCCTCAGAGGATCCATCAGGGCGAGTAAGCTTAAGGGTTACCGGACCATTCATGACCAGATTATCTTTCAGCTCCACCACAAAGTCAACTGTAATGACCCGGATTTTCAGAAAATATTAAAAATAAGAATTTAATAAAGAAAATTCTTATTTGGTGATATGGTATGTAATATGTGATACACAAGTGAATATATGTTATGCAATATGAGATTTTTGTGAATAATAAATATATTATTATTATAGATTTATTATAATAATAATAAATATATATTTATTATTTCATGAAAATAAATTATAGAAACAATTTATTTAAAAGGAAATGAGATGGGTAAAATTTATGATACAGTTAAAATAATTTATAATATTTTAAATGATGGCATTTAATGTATAGCCTTCATTTTATTGAAGAAATTATGTAATAATATTACATTATGAGGTGTAATGAACGCATGTTTTTAATGTAGTGAATATATTAATATATTTACTACAGTTAAATAAATTGTTGAAGACAACTTATAGAAAAGGAAAGAAAAAAAAATTGTTTCAAAGAAAAAAGAAATGAATACATGTTAAAATAATTTATATAATTATTTTAATATGGTGGGATTGGTATATTAAATTTAAGTATACAGAATTATTGTATACCTTAAATAATGTAAATTGAAGTAATTTATAATATTAAATTATTTCAACATATCTAGTGGATTTATTACAATACATGTAATGTGTAACTTTCATTTTGAGAAGAATGAGGAAATTAAAATTTGTTATACAATATAGATTGTATAATTTAAATAAGTTTTATGGGAATAATGTATAATGTGTAAATTGAATGGTATAGAAATAAATCGTTAAAAATATTTTATGGAAGGAAGGAGATGGTTATTATTTTTTATTATACAAAATTAATTGTATACATTAAATAAGTGAATTAGAATAATTAATTATAAATTAATTATTTTAATTAATTGGTTCGTTACATTAAATGTGTGATTTTATTTAAGGTATTAATTCTATTGGAAGGATTAAATAATTCTAATACATTAATTGGAATATGTATGGAAAAGAATATATTATTCATAATTCATAAATATGTGATATATTGAAAATGCATAAATGGAGGTATTGGGTGTATTATATAGTAAGCATACTAATATATATGGTATGCAGGAAAGATATAACGTATATATTTATAGCATATTACAAGCATGATGGCTGAAGTTAAAAGGTAACGTCACTGCATTATGCTGAGTCAAGAAATATAGCAGGAGGTGGCAAATTTTTAGCTAGCACAAGAATGACTAAGCTAAGTCATTAACAGAAAAAGGAAGCTAGGAAAATAAAAACATTTTATTTTCGTCCCATTCCATTTCTCTTCGTCTCGAAAACTACTAAGCATATGTAACTCCTATTCCATTCCAAACCAATTCCATGTCTCTCTCGAAAATTTCCCAACACTCACTTCAAAATTCTTAATTCTCTTGAGTTTCGGCTAGAGCAAGGGAAGAAAGTCAAGAAGTGAACTTGTAATCTGGGTTTGAAGTGAAATTCGAATAGCAGCAGTAGCAAGAGAGAGTGTATAAGTTGATCCTTAAAGTAAATTCCAGCAAATTAGAATTGGTGCAAGGTAACATTGATGTTCGTAACTATTCTTTTTAGAAAATTGAATAGTAATATGTAATAACTGTTATGATTAAGCTGTGACAATTGAGATTTACTTAGAAGGAGATTAGTAGTTGTGCGGAGTAATAAGGAAGGATTTCTATGGCGAAATCTGGACTAGAATCATGAATATGCATCTATTTGAAAAGTTATATTTAATAGTTAATTAAATTATTAAAATAAGCTAGCCTAAATTAGCTACAAAATGGAATGAGAAAGTTAATTCATTAAATGAAAAATTTATAGATTAAGATGCTTATTTTATTTAAATGAATAATGAAATTTATTTATTTAATGATGATTTTTATGTTATAATAATTAAATGTAACATAAGTAATGGTACAATATTTAATATTATGCCAAGTGAATGTATATTAAAAATGTGTGATGAGATCCAATATATATGATATGTATAATGGTATCAAGCTAGTAATTAAGTTCATATTGAATAAATAATTGAATATATTAAATTATATTTAATGAAGATAATTAAATTGTTTGAAAACAATTTATGGAAGGAATGAGATGATTAAATTAGTTGTATACATTAAATAAGGGAATTAAAATAATTAATTAAATATTAATTATTTTAATATGGTTGATTTGTTGTACTAAATGTGTTATTTTATTAATTATGGATTAATTCAATAATTAGTGGGATGATTTTTATACATGTATAATTATTCAATTATTGGTTAACAATTGGACTACATGTAATTAAGTTATGTGTATGTAATGTATATGTATATACGAAACATGGTTGCTGAGAAATTAAAGGTTAACATGGGTGAGTCATTTAGCCTTAAGCATGAGGTGTTGTAATATTAAGGCATAAAAGTAAGACTAAGCTAGAAAGAAAGCATGAGCTGGAGAGTAAAGGTTAACACCCCTGCTCCTCCTATACTCCTTGTCAATTCTCATCCGTTCCAAACAAAATTATCTAAGCATAACCTCTTTATTCTCTCAAGCTAGTAGTAACACCAGATCATTTCGGCTGTGCTAAAGATTTCCAAAGATATTAGAAGAAACTGGAACTAACATTGAATTGGTGGGGGATTATAAACTACTTGCAGTAAGAATTATACTCACAGCCATTTCCAAACTAAGATTTGCAAGGTATGTTAAGCTTTCTTAGTAAATTCATGAAAAGTTAGTTAGTTATTTACTGTGATGCCATGCTTGGTTGTGAAATTAAATTAGGTAATGGGAATATATGATATTTGGAGGAATAAAGAAAGATAAGTTGAATAGTCATGATGAAGATAGAAAAAGGCAGCCAAAGAACATCCTTAATTATTAAATTACGTTAACGTCCAAAAATTAATGAGTTTCAGCTGGAATCTAATTCACCTATGATCAAATTACTTTACCAAGGATAAAGGAATATGAATTCTCCTCTTGGCTTTACGGTGCGAGTAGTCACTATCTTGCGAGCAATCAAGGTGCTATGCAGGGTGATATTAATAATATTAATATTAACTTATAATATTATTAATAAATCCAATAAATTTAGTAAAGTTAAAAATGACTTATTAAGTTGGAAAATGTAAAGTTAGAATCAAAGTTCATGAAAAATGCATATAATAAGTTTATGTATGCTATATAGGTGCAATACAAGATGATATCGCTTCGAGTACATAAAATCAAATAAATGCAAGGAACGTTCGATGAGCACTTTGTGATAAACATACCAAGGCAAGTCTTTCGGTTCCTATGTGTTATATGAACTGGATATTGATTGAATATAATCTGTACTGAAATGAGTATGTTGAATTACCTATAATGCGCTATAAATTGTGAAAGTCAATTTATGACTAAGTTGATTGAGTTATGGAACTCAATCTTTATATGATATGTGAAAAGCAGCATGTATGATACGCATAATATAATGTTTATGACGTATGAATTGAACATGAAATTTTGTGCTACGTGAAGCATGAAAACTGCTAGATTTGCTGAGCTGTCGAGCTCAGACTTGCAAAACGCAAAATTTGCAGGATAAAGATGCAGGGCGATATTATCTACTATCTGGACGATAAAGATTAGAAGTCGTGCAAAGAAATTTCATTTCTTTAATTAGAACTTGTATTGAATCGTGACAATGATTCTTGATATATGTAACTGACTGGTACGCAAAATTTGAATTATTCAATATACAAAGAATATCTGTTTTGAATATATTGGGATGAGTATTATATAAAGAAAATCAATATAGTGATAATACTATATAAGAAAGAATTCGTATTGAAGATCGAGTTGAACATACTCATGATTACTCTGATGAGATGAATCATAGAATAATAATGATTCTGAGATATATAATCGTAAAGGTTGCGATTCAGGGAACGAATGAAACATAGAAAGAAAATTTTTAAATTATTCCGCATTTTTAGCTATTTTAACATTGAATAATGTATTAAAGCTAGAACAAGACAATATTAACGCACAAGGTCGGGATTAAGAGTAGTCCTGATTTCGGATTAAGTTAGTCCCGATTTTGGGGGCGTTACATCAACTCTATACTTTTTTCCGCCGACGAGCTTGTCAGCCGCATATTTGCCATCAATTTCTAGCCAGCATACTTCAATTAGTTCAGCAACATCTAGAGGCTTGCAGCTGCAAAATGAATGTTGGGGAATCAGAAATTTTTTATTTGATTCCTAAGGTAATTTTATCTTGGAGCAAGTTTAGAATAAATTTTTTATTAAGATTTTTGTTTCTTATCCCTAGTTTTGATGTACCATGCACTTTCGCTTTTTAAATATTTTAAAATATGCAAAGGATGAAGATCGGTCAAGGTTTGCTATAATGTATTTGCTATTTATGGAAATATTTGATATTAGGGTTTAGGCAACATATATAGCCTTTTTAGATATTATTATTATTATTATTATTATTATTATTATTATTATTATTATTATTATTATTATTATTTTTCAACAAGTCTCATTATTATTAATTTATCAGATGTTCTGACGCTCAATTCCAATTCCAAGGCTTAATTGGAGTTGATTTGTGAAACATGGCTTTAATGTGGATTAAACATTTCTTATAGACGTTACCTAATTGGTTCGATCATGGAAATCCACTTCCAGTAACGAGTATCTGAACCCCAAACAATTGAGAGTTCCTTTGCAGTTAGAATTGCCATGTAATGCTGAAAATAACAAGGGAAAATATTATACATGTATAGAATATTGGTAAATAAAGTTTAGATTAATTAGTTATTAAATGACAAATTAAGGTTGCACATGCATGAATTTAATTACCTCTTTGTCTTGCGGGTTCTGAGCTCCAACTCCTTGAGCCCATATTGATTTGATGTCATCGAGCTTCACTAGTTGTGCCATCTTCTCAATATGATATCTGTAGTTCTTGATTTGTTGCTTTTTTTTTTTGAGTTTGGATCGATGCCAAAACCCTCTTTGAGAGGCTATATTTATAGCACAGCAGAAGGTCAGATTAGTCATCTTATTGTGGCAATAATTCTTGTCTTCATTTTCATGGATGTTATATTCAAATATTCCTTCCCTTTTGAAAAGTGGGGCTTGGATAAAGATTCGTCATGACAATTCATTTGTTCCACGGCAAAGTTCATTGGAGGCGAAAGCTATGACAAAATCCAAAGTACATACGGATTTTAGGTTTAATTACTGAGACAAGGTGGTCTATCACACTCCTTTTGTTAGTTAATCATGTGAAGAAAGACAAATTTTATGTCTATCACACTCTACTTGTATATCATATAAATACACGCGTGTATATATGGAGAAAAACAAGTTTTTTGTTTTTTGTACTATTTTTATCTGTTATACGTGCTAAATTTCGTTCCTTAATAATCCGTTGAATTTTGTACATTCCCTAACAATTTGTTTACCCTCCTTCGAAAATTTCATAATGTTTTATGTGGCTTCTTTAGAGACCAGCAGAAGCAAGAGTAATTTTGTCTACCATTAGTCCCAACAGAAGTTAATAATGAATTTAATATTTGGTGGACATATTTTTGTTGCTATCCCTAGTTACAGTGTACGTACCACTTTCAGTTGATAAATATTTCAGAATATATCAGTGTTTGATTAGACACCATATTGTGGCAATAACCCTTATCTCCATTCGTGGATATATACTATCTTCAAATATATATTTAATAGTTTTGACAGGTGGGGCTTGGATAAGATTCGACCATTGAGATGCCATAATACAACAATCTGGTTTGACAATTTGTTGCTTCTAAGATCAATAATTTCACTTGTGTCCATGAGCAAAGTTTTGAAATGAATGTAAAAGGTATTTAGCATCCAAAGTACAAGGGAATTAGTTTAATTTCATGTTGATTAACAGATGAATTGCTTCTGATCTGATCTGTAACTCGACTAGTAGCTTAATTTATTGTTTTTGTAAATCCTAGCCGACCACAAATTCACCCAAAAAGTCACGACTGAAGGTATTAATAATAGCAGTTTAATTCCTTATATACACATCCAAGTATCCCACATGTTACGATGTGAGACTATTTTGTTTTAAGAACTTTTGCGACAGTGTTTGTTCATACTCAATTTGATAGATAATATAGAGAATGACAAAGTTTAGCGCAATATAAATATTTGTTTTTAGCGATGATTCCAACGATACAATTATTTGCGACAAATATATAATTACACCAAGACCATTATTTGGTTAATGGTGTAATGGAGTGCAGCCTGTCCGAATACAGTTCAGTACTCTAGTGACGGATTAGTGTGTAATGGAGAGGTGTAATGGCATTTAGTTGTGTTACTAAACGTTCATTGTTTGTGATACATTTAGGTGCTTTTAGTGACGGTTTCTTGCCTGCCATCATAATGTTTGACTACCGGAATAAATGCCATTAGCTCAAACCGCAGACAACCTAATTAGCAACGGCTATTACAGTCGCAACATCTTTCTGGCTTGAATTGTTTTTCATTTTCCTTGCATGAAATCTTATTGCGACGAATACAAACGTTGCTAAATTTTTCTAATGAAAATTTTGTTTTGTACGTTTTGCATTTGGGATGCTAGGTTTTGTTTAAAACAATACTTCTATAGATTTAAAATTTTATTATATGATATATATATATATATATATATATATATATTCCATTAATGTTAATCTATAGATATGTTTAACTTGTTCGTATACATACTATAAAATGCTACTGATAATAATTTGGTTTCCATAAATATTCTTTTAATCTATCTGGGCTTTAATCGAAGTTCTTTAGCATCATCCGAGGTTTTTATTTCCATTCCTCAAATGAGTCTTATTTGTAAAATTTGAAAAAATTAAAGATATATTCTTGTTTCATGCATAATCCAAATATAATACATTGTTAGTATAGTAATGGTTACATTATAATAAAATTATGATGGCAAACTTCATGAATGTCTTATTTTATACTAGTCACAATATATAAAAAGATGACTTTTGTCTTATGGAACAAAAGATGTCGACAAATGAGATTGTTTCTTGTGGAAAATAGGGAGTAATTCATGTCTAATTTCTTTGTCTAAATGAAGCACATAAGATGGCATAGTGGCATGCTAGATTGTGTTTCTTTGTTTTACGTTTTCTTATGGTACTCTTTTTAATATAAAAATTTGTTCAATTTCTGTGCAAGGCAAGAACTGATTTAATATGTATTTTTGTATAAAATAAATAAATATTAATAAATGATGATAATAACATTAAATATCTTAAAACAAAATACATTTTCTTTAGTTATTATTTATGCAGCTCCTTTACTTGAAATACATGAAATATAGAATTTAAATAAATTAATTTCAACATATAGGGATAAGTAAATAACATGAACATTCAATACTATTTTTGGATAAATTTTGGTTAGAATATTTCATCGATGTGCATTATGAAAGCATTTGAAAAATAAATTTTTTAATGCATGCCTTAATCAAGTTTAACTGATGCTATATAATAATTTCAAAGAAATTACGTAATTTTACACAAAATTTATTATATATATATATATATATATATATATGTGTGTGTGTGTGTGTGTGTGTGTATATTAATTTTTGAATAAAGATATGCACTTTTTTTTATAATCATAGGTGTCCGAATAGTTATCAATAAATATGTAATGATATATGTTATAATGAATAAAGATATGCACTTTTTTATTTATAATCATATATTAAAATCTATATATATATATACTTGTAAAATAATATATTATGCAGAATTAAAATGCTTGTAATTAAGAACTTTCTTTAGATAATTAAAAACTTAATAACTGGTCTCAAATGAAAAATGGAAACATAGTATTGTATAATAAAAGTAGATGATATTTAATAAAAGAGACGATAAAAGGGAAGAGAACAAAAGATATTATGATCTAGATTCATAATATTAATGGTTATTAATATTATATTGCACTAATTTATAGGTGGTAGATTTTTTATTTTTTTTAAATTATTTTGGATCCTAAATAAGATGGAAAGATAAAATAAAAGGAAGAAATTTATTAGATATAGGTATATTTGATAGAAGAAGTTTAAAAATATTGGAGTTTCTGAGAATGCTTGATTTTGTGAGAGCGAACGTTGAAAATCGATTCCGTGAGAGTGAACGTACGTAAGAGTTTTTTTTATTATTGATAAACATAGTAGTGTACAATGAAATGAGGTGATATTTAACAAAAGAGAATAAGAGGGAAGAGAACAAAAGATATTATGACCTAGATT
Organism: Aralia elata; assembly: GCA_034770075.1. NCBI lineage: Eukaryota > Viridiplantae > Streptophyta > Magnoliopsida > Apiales > Araliaceae > Aralia > Aralia elata. The sequence goes on along the minus strand of CM068381.1, from coordinate 39,442,410 downwards.
CATAATATTATTGATTATTAATATTATATTGCATTAATTTATAGGTAGTAATTTTTTTTAATGATTTTGAACCCTACATAAGATGTAAAAGTAAGATTAAAGCAAAAAGTTTATTAGATATATCTAGGTATGTTTGATAGAAAAAAGTTCAATAATATTGAACTCTATAAAAATAGTTAATTTTGTGAGAGCGAACGTGAGAATTTATTTTGTGAGAGCGAACGTGAGAATTTATTTCTTACTACCATTATATACCATATATATTGATGTTACTAGCATGTTGTTTTATCTGATATGTTCACGAAGTAAAAAGATTTCATGTCCGGAAGGCAACTCTTCTTGATAACTCAATCTAAGGAATTATACCTGACATCTTCGCTTAAATATATTTTAAACTTAAATTTTTTTACTTTTTTACACTTTAAATCCTAAAGTTTCAACTTTGAGACATTAAACTTTAATACTTATGTATTTCTATAAATAAAAATTTTTGGCTATCAAATTTAACATTTCTTAACAATATAAGTCATGTGACTCAAAGTAAAACGGTAATTAAGTCTTTTAAGAGTATATATCGTTTATATTGTCTCCGATTTTTTCTTATTTTTCTTCTTCATCACACACTAATCACGTGGCTACAATTTTTTGTACTTCTATAGATATTTAACATCTTCTATCAATATGCAAAATTAAGACTTCTAATGCTACGTTTGAATTGAAGGAATAAAATGGGTGAAAGAATGAAATAGAAAATGGAATGGAATGGAGAGTTGAATGATTCATTCTATTGCAGTTGGAAAAAGTCATTTCATATCCTCCTCCAAGGAATAAAATTCATAAATTTAGGAGAAATGTGAATGGTTCATTCCATTACAATGGAGCAACCAAACACAATTTTTTTTATTCCATAAGAACGAGTCATTTCATTTCCACCATCATTCCTCTAATCAAAACGTTAGGGGATATATCATTTATATTGACTTCAATTTTTTCTATTATGTTTCTTCAACACACTACTAACCACGTACCTACATTTTCCATACTTTCAACGATATTTTAAAGTGAAATTATCCAAAATACTTTCATTCGGATTAGTTATAACTCGTTGATAGCCAACGAGTTTAATTTATAAAAATTTAGAAACATTAAAGTTCAATGTTTGATGTCAAAACATTAATGTTTAAATTGGATAAAAAAAAACTTGAAAGTTATAGTGTATTAAAGCCTAGCATCTTCTTTCATTTTCAGGAAAGAATATGGTTCTCCAAGGAAAAGATTAAGCATCATTTTGGGAGTTTGCCATACTAAGCCATAAAAATGTAGCTATTTCTAGTACTTTAAAGTATAGTGAAAACAAAAACTTGACATTCAAACATTTTAGACAGATGTTGAAAGGACGGACAAAAGGAGTTTGCAATACCATTTAAACAAGCTATTCCTTATCATTTTATATACTGCCTCCGTCCCCCAAAAGAATGATTACAGGTATAAATTTTTTTGTCCCCAAAAAAATGATATAAAATACATAAAGTGTAAAATAAATATATCATTCAATGGAGTTCATTAGTATAAAAAAAATAAAAGTGTTCATTACTTTATATATATTCTTGTGGTGACACTAAGGATAAATTAAAAAAAAAAATTACTCTTTTCTTTTATTTTTATTTTTTTAATATATATGTAAATTGTACTTTGCTCATCTTTTTAAGGACGGAGGAAGTAATAATTAAGTTTATTCCAAGAATAATATTCACTACCTTTATAAAATTTTGATTATAATATTTTGTTATCTAGCTGTTGCCTGAAAAATGACTATCAAAATGGAAAAGTGTTAAAAATGAAAGCCATTATGATTTGAAGCAATATGAACCACATTTTGTGAAGCTCCCTTTAAACATGTGAAGGGCCAGCTTTAAAGGGTATTCTCTTTATCTTCATTTTGACCGTACAATGCTTTCGCCCTACCACAATAGTATTTTGCTTTAGACAACATCTGTGCCGCGTCTTAATTAGAACTTAAACATCTATTAAAAATAAGCATCAAAAATATATATCATGTTAATACTCTCTCTAAAATACTCTATCTTAAATGTAATTTTATGGAGAAAGGACAAATTAAAATGTATTTGCACTGTTAAATTAATTATAAAGTCAAGGAGTGGTCAAAAGATTAAAAATCAAAACTTTGCACACCTAGATCTCTTATATCATATTAAGTAACCAACTCATTTAAAACTAAAAATTTAAGTTATTAGAAAGTCACTGACACTAAGTGACCTACAATAAATTTTTGGTAGCCTTTTCATGTTTAAATATAAACGTAATTGAAAAAAATAATATTTTATTTTCTCCCAAAAATAATAACATCATTAAACTTTTACTACTAAAAGCATATTTATAATGTTGCCGAACACTTTCAAAACACAATTTTAAAAGATTATAAAAGCATATTTTATAATGTTTCCAAGTATTTGCTCACTATTAAGTCCCTTTCAGTTACAGGGATGATGCTTTCCTTTTAATTTATTCAACCAATCGGTCTGTTATAAATCACTATTAATATTAATTACTCTTACATGGGATGGATCTATCAGTAAGAAGTCTATATGAACTAGGTAGTTGTTAGTAGATGGATGATTTTATTATTTAAGATTTGGAAAATGATACTACAACAAAAACATCAATAGGGAAATAAAATGTATTGTGTACCATTTCGTCTATATATCTTGTGGAGAGAGGAGAGAGGAAAAAGGTTTGAAGTTGTCGTTTGAAATTATTTTTGTTTTATCTTTTATAAATTTGAATTTTTGTTTATTTTTTTATTTTTGGAGGGGGTGGGTGTTTAGGGGTTACCAATTTGAATTTGATGTGAAGTTGAATAGGGAAATAAGGGGTGAATGAAAAGAACAAAAGTGAAATGAAGAAGGATGGTCCCTAAATCTAAGCATTTGAGTAGACTTAAAAGCCTAATGGAATAAAAGACCAGAAGAAGAAGAAAAGGCCTAGTAAGAAATAAGAATTGAAGTGATGGTCTATGGTGCTTTGGCAGTAAAAAGAAGCTCATAGGTGTAGTAGTAGGAATTTTGTGACAACCTTCCATATAGTGATGCCCCCGAGTTATAAACTGAAAATCTAAAACATTTAGTAGTATCTTTTTTTATTTTTTTATCATTTTTTATGCACTTGCAATATTTGGAATCTTTTAAGATTAATTGTGGTCTATAAAAATTATTTTTTGCCATGCATCTGGTTTGAAACAAAAACCTGATACATATATAGTTGAAAGAATAAAAACTGATTCCCGAAAACTTCTGCAGAACTTTTAACTCAAATTCAAATAAGTGTTGAAATGGTCTACTCAACAATCAATCTTTAGAAAACAAACATTTGAAGCCAAAAAATAAAAAAGTTTTTTTTTTTGTTACTGAAAAAGAAAGAAAGCAAACATTAATAAATATTAAACAAATGCAGTTCTTATATATCACTAAATTTGTGGTAACAAAAATATTATTTTAGTCTCGTTATAACTCGCTAATACTTTTTTTTTCCGTTGTTAAACACCAAAAAAAAATATTTTAGTCGCCAGGCATTTCATTTTCAATGTAAAATAAATTAGAAACTAATCCGATGCTTGCTCCTTTCTCACTAACATTATATATCCCTCAGTTCATTATTGTAGGCCCTCGCGTCCGCCCCTCCAAATAATTTTAGGAGTTCTGTGTCATACTATATATTGTTGCCGTTTGATGTAATTACTTATTTATAATTAACTTTTAAAATAGATAAATATTACTAGACACCAATATATGGGATGAAAAATTGGATGAGACATGAAAAGATAACAAATCTGAATTCTTATCGAACAACCCTTTCCTCTTTAAACTAAAGTGAAAAATGTGAACAAATTAAAAAGTAATTTCCAAAATGTCCAGGGAGAGTGAGAAAAACCAGGATTTGTCCACATAAATTGTTATTTAAATGTATAGAAATGTGAACAGATTGTAAATTATTGTTTAAATGGTTGAATTAGTTCAGGCGACAAAATTGGCCATGAAAAAGTCCATGACTGAAACTCTGGTTAGCAACGGAATTGCCCATTTAGTGACGGAATCGTCGATATGGCTGATTCTAGTAGTGAGTGTGTGACGCCCCTAAAATCCGAGGTCTCTTTACCCACAGATTCAGTGCTCATGGTACTACACATTCATCGTCTATTCTACCCATTCATCATCAATATAAGGACAGAAATGTAATTACTAAATATTACACAACGTCTTACTCTACAAATCCCATGTTCTAAGACCTTGACATAAGTACATAACATCTTAGGATAATTAATACAATCTAAAAAGATCACACATTCTTAGCATAAACTATTACAAAAGCGGATATGATATAATATCCTTCACTCGTTAACTTTTCCCTTGCCTTTGTCCTTGCGGGAACTCTCTGCCTGTTCTGCCTTAGCTGAAAGCATGTAATTAAAGCAAGGATGAGCATTCGATTGCTCAGCAAGTATAACATATAAATGATAACAACATCAGAAATCATACTTCCAGTTCTACAACTGAACAATAGTTGAGAACACATTTTGAATAATTAGGAACAATGATAAGGTATTCCTTTACATTACAAACATTTCTAAACAACGTACTGAGTGGTCAAATGACCTTGAACTTTCTTCTTTCATCAAAAGATTTAATAGTTTTATAACTATAAACCGAATATTTTTCCTCTGGGCACTTTAGGGGATCAACCTATCATACCCTATGTTGTACAACATCTATTTAACGTCTAAGCATCAAGTTATCACCCGTATAGGGTCAATCGGTATTACCGACCAAAAATAATTTCCCAATAATAGGGTTGTTCATCTCAGCTTTACATTAAGGAAATCCAAGTCAAACAATGTGATTGGATAGCTACGATAAATATCAATAATATCTTGATGAATCATTCTCAAATCAACAAAGCAATTCAATATAAGTCTAGCCGAAACAATAGGCTTAGACAACCTTCTCAATAGTTCATGGAATATAGAACTTTAAAGCTTTAATAACATGTATTATAGCATAACTGAATATCTTGAATAAAAGTGAGAACACTTGCACAAGAATAATTTGTGAAAGCTTAGAATTTATATAACATCGAAAACTCGCACAATATATAAGAGTTGTACGGTTTAAGAAACTTGCTCAAATATAAATTGAGTTGAGTTAGAAAACTTGCATTCAATATATGAAAAGAATGAAGTTAGAGAACTTGCCTCGTGCGCTGCTACAATAATATGATACACGCTCTTCAATTATTCTACACGTATATATGCACATAAACATACTACAATTAGTCACATACGCACAAACATCAACGGGTCACGTTATATATTGCATCCCGTTCATTAAACGTTAACTAAATTAAACATAACATAGCCTTGAATCGTAGTTCTAAGGTTTTACCGATAGTTCGGGTATAAATAACTAACGTGTCCAATCATTTCTTGTATAAAACTCCACTCCATATCTAATAATGTTCGTATTTTAAAAATTAAAACATCATCTTTCATCGTCGGGAGCATTACACGTGCATACGTGCATGCCCGACACCCTTCGATTGCCTCCAATTACACATCAGTCCTAAAGATGACAAATTTCAAAATTTATCCAGTTATTAACTTCCAATTCTAATTAATGGAGGTTATAGGTCTATCTTTAAGCTTTCCGGATCATCTTGAATCGCCCTAATCGGAGTCCGTATGAGAAAGTTATGGTCATTTTCCCAACAGACGCCGAAGCTGAGTTTGGCAGCGCGCGCGGTCGGGCGCGCGGCACGCGAGGGGGGGGGGGGCTGAATCAGGCCATGGGCGCGGGCGCACCAAGGGCGCGCGGGCGCGCTAGTGTGGCCAGACCTTGCGATTTCTGACCTTCCTTCACTCTAACCTTCATAACTTCTTCTATACACGTTCAAATTGGTCCATTTCGGACTCTATGGACTCGTAAGACATGGAGCTACAACATATCAAAAATACAGAGCTACCCATTATCATTAACAAGTCCAAATCATAAGCTAAAGTGCAAGGTTATTACTCTGTTTTGGTGTTCTTGACATATTCTACCAATTTCTTCACCACAAACTCATTTTAACTCCTTTTTGCTCCATTCCAACTGGGTTATTCTCATAACCCATGGGAGTACAACATCATGACAACCAACAAAATTATCAAGCATGATTTTTAACCATTTAAGTCCCCTAAATCAGTCCGTTTACAGTCCATTGTCCAAGTTCGTCCATGTTCTTCATCCTTTAAGCAAAGTTAAGGATTTCTATCACTTTGTTCCACTTTCAAAAGTTATTAAGAGGGTACTCAAGGTCATGACAACCATTCTTAATCAATTAAACATAACCAGCAATAACAATACTCAACAAAAATCAAACCAAGCACATAAGCTTTAAAAACAGAGCTAGCTTGAACGGATGAAGGAATAGGTTTGGTGTTTGTTGTGTACCTCTTTGATTCTTGATCTTGGATGCTACGAAGCTTGGCTAAGGATTGAAGCTCTTCTCTTCTTCTTTCTCTACTCCTCCCGTGCACCCACTTCTTCTTTCTTCCTCACCCACTTGGTTTCTCTCTCTAACTTCTTCTTTCTTCCTTACCCACTTGGTTTCTCTCTCTAACTTCTTCTTCTTCTGCAGGTTTACCTCTTCTCTCCCTCCTTTCTTGCAATGAACTGAGCTATGAACAATCAAGCAAAGGGAAGGGATGAAATGGTACGGGAGATGGAAATGGTTTGGCTCAACCGAGCTCTTCTTCTCTTCTCCTTCTCTTTCCTCTGCAACTGTTTTCTCTCAATTCTCTTCTCCATCTCTCTAACACTCTCTGCAGCAACAAGGAACTTGGAGGAATGAAATGGCTGAGCACAATGCAAGCTCGGGAGAATGACTTAGCAATAACCAAAAGGGATGTTTACAAATTTGCAAGGCTCAATGCCTTGTGTACTGAACTCGGGCGACATCATGCCGCAACCTCCCTGCTGTCAACTTCTAATTGGCCAAGGCTTAAATGTCTTCCCACTTGCACCGAATATACACATAAATATATCCAAATACTCCCACTTTGTACCAAATTTGGTAAATAACTCTACCCAAAATTAAAATGAGTACTCCCATAAAATATTGGGACGCGTAAAAATAATTATTATGGAATTTTTCCAATTATTCGGAACACCCATATAATACATTTCGGATACGGATTAAATCACATATCAGCTCAAATAAAATTTCCAACACTTGGAAAAATTATTCCTTCGCATACACGTCTTAACGAATTTAATAGAAATCGAAAAAGACGCAAAAATATACAGGCATGAATTGTGCCTCGGGAAACGTGCCTAGTGAATAGTAATTTGCGATTTTTCGTGAAATCAATTTATTCACTCCCACGAGACACAACACATAAAAATCATACATTCACATCATCCAGGTTATTAAATAACCTTAAAACACATCACATAAAAATAAAAATTTAATATATTCATTTAATAATAATAAACTCAAATTACAAAGGTATTACAATTCGTGACCGTTACATCCTCCCCTCCTTATAAGGATTCTGTCCCCAGAATCACAGTACAAGATTAAACAAAAAGTTGAGGGTAATTCGCTTTCATTCTATCTTCGAGTTCCCACGTAGCTTCTTCGGCATTGTGGTTCCTCCATAACACCTTTACAGAAGGTATAACTTTGTTTCTTAAAACTTGCTCTTTCCGGTCTATAATCTGGACTGGAACTTCTTCATATGACAAATTTTTTCAACCTGTAAGGGTTCGTACTCTATCACATGGTTATAGTCTGGTTTGTACGGTCGTAATACGGACACATGAATCACGTTGTGAATGTGTTCCATCTGAGGAGGTAAGACTACCTCGTAAGCCACTTCTCCCACACGTCTTAACACTTCAAAAGGTCTAATAAACCTCGGACTCAGCTTTCCTTTCTTTCCAAATCATATCTTCCCCTTCTAGGGAAACACTTTCAAAAACACATGACTGCCGACGTCGAAATCTCTCGTTTGGCGATGCTGATCAGCATATTTCTTCTGTCGGTCTTGGGCTGCAACCAATCTTGCTCTTATCACTTTGACAATCTCCGCCGTTTGCTGCACCAATTCCGGTCCCAACAGTTGGCGTTCTCCTACTTCATCCCAACACAATGGTGTTCTGCACTTTCTTCCGTACAAAGCTTCGTAAGGCGGCATGCCTATACTTGCGTGGTAACTGTTGTTGTAAGCAAATTCCACAAGTGATAAATGATCATCCCAATTTCCCTTGAGATCCATGACACAAGCTCTCAGCATGTCTTCTAATGTCTGAATCGTTCTTTCACTTTGCCCATCGGTTTGAGGGTGGTACGCTGTACTCAACCTCAACTATGTTCCCATACACTCTTATAACCTTTTCCAGAAATTTGATGTGAAACGCGGGTCTCGATCTGACACGATCGATACAGGTACTCCATGCCTTGATACAATTTCTTTGACGTATAGCTTCGCCAATTGACCCAGATTAAACCTAATCTTGATCGATAGAAAATGTGCTGATTTTGACAATCGATCCACGGTAACCCATATCGCGTCATGCCCTTTCTGAGTAGTTGGAAGGCCTACCACGAAATCCATAGTGATATACTCCCACTTCCATTCTGGTATCTCTAGGGGTTGTAGCAAACCACTGGGCCTTTGATGCTCCGCCTTAATCTTTTGACAAGTTAGGCATTTTGTAACGCACTCTGCGACTTCTCGTTTCATATTAGGCCACCAAAAATGTTGTCGAAGATCTTGATACATTTTTGTGCTTCCCGGGTGAATTGAAAATCTCGAACTATGAGCCTCTTGTAAAATTTTCTCTCTCAATTCTGGTATTGACGGTACCCAAATCCTTCCTTCAAATCTCAACAATCCTTCGTTGTCAAGTTTAAATTTAGCCCCTTCCCCTTCAGAGACTCTCTTCCTTATCTTCTCGCATTCCTCATCCTGGAGTTGCGCTTCCTTTACTTTGTCCAACAACGTTGGGCAAGTCCCCATCGTAAATAACTTCTCCTACAATCCCTTCGGATATTTCACCTCTAACTCCATCCTCGCCATTTCTGTTATTATATACTTTAGACTTTTATGGTCCGTATATATCTTACATTTCTCTCCGTAAAGATAATGCCTCCAAATTTTTAGAGCAAACACTACTGCTGCCAACTCCAAATCGTGAGTTGGGTATCCTTTCTCATAATCCTTCAACTGCCTTGACGCATATGCAATGACCTTGCCATGTTGCATAAGCACACAACCTAGTCCCTTGAGAGATGCGTCGCTATACACCACAAAATTTCCCGTCTCCTCCGGTAGGGATAATACAGGTGCTTCACTTAACCTTTTCTTCAATTCCCGGAAGCTTTCTTCACACTTCTCCGTCCATACAAATTTCACTGCTTTTCTCGTCAGATAGGTCAACAGAGTGGCTATCCTAGAGAAATCCTGAATAAATCGTCGGTAATAACCCGCTAGTCCTAAGAAACTTCTCACTTCCGTCGGCGTCTTCGGTTGTTCCCAATTTATCACTGCTTCCACTTTTGCAGGGTCAACCGAAATTCCATCTTTATCAATTACATGACCTAGAAAGTGCATACGCTCTAACCAAAATTCACATTTTGACAGTTTTGCGTACAACTTTTCTCTCCTCAACGATTCCAATACTATTCTCAAATGTTTTGCATGCTCTTCTTGGGTTTTGGAATAAACCAAAATGTCGTCAATAAAAACCACTACAAATTTGTCAAGTTGCGGTTTAAACACTCTATTCATTAAATCCATGAACGCTGCTGGTGCATTCGTTAATCTAAATGACATCACCAAAAATTCGTAGTGCCCATAACGAGTTCGAAATGCTGTCTTCGGCACATCCTCCCTTATAACCTTTAACTGATGATAACCACTTCTCAAATCTATCTTCGAGAAATATTTTACTCCTTTCAATTGATCAAACAGATCGTCGATCCTTGGTAACGGATACCTGTTCTTGATGGTGACTTTATTCAACTCTTTATAGTCGATACAAAGTCGTAACGATCCGTCCTTTTTCTTAACAAATAACACTGGTGCTCCCCACGGCGAGACACTAGGTTGAATATACTTTTTATCTAATAATTCTTGCAATTGAACCATTAATTCCTTCATTTCAACTGGAGCCATTCGATATGGGGCTTTTGATATTGGAGCCGTCCCTGGTACTAAATCGATAACAAACTCAATTTCTCTGTCTGGCGGAAGTCCTGGCAGTTCATCCGGGAACACGTCCGCAAACTCATTAACTACTAGTATATCATCTAACATAACTTCCTCCCTCTGGGTATCTATTATGTACGCTAAATATCCCGTACATCCCTTTCTTAACAATTTCTTGGCCTGCAACATCGTCAGACAACTTGATTGTCTTGGCGACTTGCTACCATAAAACACTACCTTCGACTTCTTCGGAGTCATCAGGTTTATACATTTCTTCTGGCAATTAATTATTGCCCCATGGTTAAATAACCAATCCATTCCTAAAATTACATCAAACTCTCCAAGGCGAATTGGAATTAAATCTACAAACATTTCATGTCCCCCGATATTTATACGACAATTCTTGCATACGAACGAGACAGGAATAACCTCCCTGTTCGCAACCTCTATATTAAGGGGATATTCTAGCTTTTCGTGAAACAAACTCAACTTCTTAGCAAAATCATCAGATATAAATGAACAAGTAGCACCTGAATCGAACAGTACATATGCATTTATATCGTTGATCAGAATGATACCTGACACCACGTCTTTTGATTCCACAACATCCTACACTGTCATATTGAAGGTTCGGGTTGTTGGTCGAGTGGGTTGAACTGGTGCCATGATGGATAGTTTGCCGCTATCATTAGCTCCTCTGTTTCCGCTCCCTTCGCCTGTGCCTTTCTTAGGACAATTCATTGCCATGTGATCTAGTGCTCCACAATTAAAGCATGCGAATTTCTTCGGGTTGGGACAGTTATGAGAGATGTGTCCCTCCTGCCCACAGCTGTAACAAACAATTTTTCCTTTCAGGCATACTCCTGTATGATTCTTTTCACACTTCTTGCACTGCTCTACCCGCTTTTTCGTGTCTCCTTGTTTATTCCCAGAATTTCCAGAATTCCCAGGGGCATTCCACTTTCTCTTATGGCTTCCACCATTTCCACTGCTTCCCTCAGCCTTATTTCCTCCTTCTATTTTCTTGTTCTTCTTTTCTTGGTTGAACCGAGTCAACGCTTCACTTCCGCCTTCAGCTATGATCGCCTTCTCTAGCACTGCTGCAAAGGAGTTCAATTGGAACATCGAAACTCGACTGTAAAGCCAAGGCTTCAGTCCTTGTTCAAATCTTCGTGCCTTCCTTTCGTCAGTATTCACTTGGTATGGTGCAAATCACACCAACTCATTAAATTTTGAAGCATATTCCGGCACTGACATCGTTCCTTACTTAAGCTCCAAGAACTGTACCTCCATCTGGTTTTGTGTACTAGGTGGAAAGTACGTCTCGAAAAACATCTCCTTAAACTTCTCCCATGTGATAACTCCTTGCCCTCCCCGACACTTATTAGCCTGCCACCAGTAACTTGCCTCTGCCTTCAGCATAAATGTAATAAAAGCGGTCTTCTGCTCCTCCACTACTCGCGCTACTTCGAACACCTTCTCCATCTCCATAATCCACGTTTGGGCTTCAATCGGATTGGTAGTCCCCCGAAACTCAGGAGGTCCTACAGCTTTAAAATCCTTAAAAGTCGCGGCATGGGTTGTGGGCTGATTCATAAGCGCTCCTACAAGCAGATTCACAAACTGTTGCATGGGATTAGTGTCTGCTTCCCCGGCTCCTTCAACAGATTCCTCGGGCGTTGCCTGAGTCGGTTGTCTTCTTCTCGGCGGCATCTTATTGTAAAACATTCGCATTATTAGTTTATTATCCACTTATCGAGAATATTCAACTACTATCTTAAGCATTTATATATAGCATATATAAGCTTCATTCAGTACATCGTACACATAGCATATCTGCCAATTACATCTTCTATCCCGTTTAACAAGGCAAAATTTCGGGATTACATAAACATCATCATCGTCATATCCCACTATTTACATCAAAATCTGGGATTTCCATCACAAACACATACACATATAGATATATCAACATATATATCCTAACGTCCGTCTACTAGCAATCTAAGGAAGCATTCCACGCTCAACAATGTTATCATACTCTTGATCCATGATGTGCATCATCCTTCTCTTATCCATAATAAACCAAGGGTAATCTGGCGGTGTCAGATAATAATACATTCGATCTTGTGCTCTTCCGAATGCAGTATGAAAAGAATACTCCATCTCGTCCATCTTTGCCTTCTTCGTACGAAATTCTCCTTCAACTTGGTCAACGCGTCGAGCAGCTCTAATCCACACGTCTGTCATCCTTGCTCGCTTAGCTGAATCTTCCCGTAGCCGATCAATAATAATTTCCTTCTCGACTTGTAACTGTGTCGCCCTCTGCTCTGCCTGAGCCAGCCTCTGCTCAAGCTCTGCTACTCGAGTGTTGAAATCTAGAATTAATACATTATTCAAATCAATTGTCACCTGACGTTCCCCGGCTTGCCCCTCTAGCTTTGTGACTCTATCTTGAAGCTCCATGTTATGGTTGTAAACTAACCCAAATAATCCAGCTCTGGGTGAAGTAGGTGGTACCTCATCTGGATCTCCTTTTACCTCGTCATCCTCTTCTACTTCCTCGGGATCCTCCTCGGGATCTTCTTCTGGATCCGAGTCAGGCTCAAATTCTCGGCCTACTACGGTGACTGGTGGAGCTGGCTCTATCGGGGCCAACTACTCCCACACCACGTGGATATCTAGTGGCTCTTCCTCAGCACCTACGTAACTGGGTCCTCCTATTTTCGACATCCTGCCACAACCAAAATATAAATTTTAAATTACTACCCGCGTAAACATAGGTTTATTACAACAAATAAGCAAATAAGTTATTTTATTACCTATAATGAATTTTCCTTAATTCATCCCTTAGAACTCGATGTGAGTTTCACCGACCGCTAAATTCTCTGTTTTCTTAAGAGGCTATATCCTAAGGTTTCCCCACCTAAGGTTTATAACCTATCAGCTCTGATACCAACCTATGACGCCCCCAAAATCCGAGGTCTCTTTACCCACAGATTCGGTGCTCACGGTACTACACATTCATCATCTATTCTACCCATTCATCATCAATATAAGGACAAAAATGTAATTACTAAATATTACACAACGTCTTACTCTACAAATCCCAGGTTCTAAGACCTTGACATAAGTACATAACATCTTAGGATAATTAATACAATCCAAAAAGATCACACATTCTTAGCATAAACTATTACAAAAGCGAATATGATATAATATCCTTCACTCGTTAACTTTTCCCTTGCCTTTGCCCTTGCGGGAACTCTCTGCCTGTTCTGCCTTAGCTGAAAGCATGTAATTAAAGCAAGGATGAAGATTCGATTGCTCAGCAAGTATAACATATAAATAATAACAACATCAGAAATCATACTTCCAGTTCTACAACTGAACAATAGTTGAGAACACATTTTGAATAATTAGGAACAATGATAAGGTATTCCTTTACATTACGAACATTTCTAAACAACGTACTGAGTGGTCAAATGACCTTGAACTTTCTTCTTTCATTAAAGGGTTTAATAGTTTTATAACTATAAACCGAACATTTTTTCTCTGGGCACTTTAGGGGATCAGCCTATCATACCCTATGTTGTACAACATCTATTTAACGTCTAAACATCAAGTTATCACCCGTATAGGGTCAATCGGTATTACCGACCAAAAATAATTTCCCAATAATAGGGTTGTTCATCTCAGCTTTACATTAAGGAAATCCAAGTCAAACAATGTGATTGGATAACTACAATAAATATCAACAATATCTTGATGAATTATTCTCAAATCAACAAAGCAATTCAATATAAGTCTAGCCGAAACAATAGGCTTAGACAACCTTCTCAATAGTTCATGGAATATAAAACTTTAAAGCTTTAATAACATGTATTATAGCATAACTGAATATCTTGAATAAAAGTGAGAACACTTGCACAATAATAATTTGTGAAAGCTTAGAATTTATATAACATCGGAAACTCGCACAATATATAAGAGTTGTATGGTTTAAGAAACTTGCTCAAATATAAATTGAGTTGAGTTAGAAAACTTGCATTCAATATATGAAAAGAATGAAGTTAGAGAACTTATCTCGTGCGCTGCTACAATAATATGATACACGCTCTTCAATTATCCTACACATATATATGCACATAAACATACTACAATTAGTCACATACGCACAAACATCAATGGGTCACGCTATATATTGCATCCCGTTCATTAAACGTTAACTAAATTAAACATAACATAACCTTGAATCGTAGTTCTAAGGCTTTATTGATAGTTCGGGTATAAATAACTAACGTGTCCAATCATTTCTTGTATAAAACTTCACTCCATATCTTATAATGTTCGTGTTTTAAAACTTAGAACATCATCTTTCATCGTCGGAAGCATTACACGTGCATACGTGCATACCCGACACCCTTCGATTGCCTCCAATTACACATCAGTCCTAAAGATGACAAATTTCAAAATTTATCCAGTTATTAACTTCCAATTCTAATTAATGGAGGTTATAGGTCTATCTTTAAGCTTTCCGGATCATCTTGAATCGCCCTAATCGGAGTCCGTATGAGAAAGTTATGGTCATTTTCCCAACAGACGCCGAAGCTGAGTCTGGCAGCGCGCGCGGTCGGGCGCGCGGCACGCGAGGGGGGGGGGGCTGAATCAGGCAATGGGCGCGGGCGCGCTAGTGTGGCCAGACCTTGCGATTTTTGACCTTCCTTCACTCTAACCTTCATAACTTCTTCTATACACGTTCAAATTGGTCCATTTCGGACTCTATGGACTCGTAAGACATGGAGCTACAACATATCAAAAATACAGAGCTACCCATTATCATTAACAAGTCCAAATCATAAGCTAAAGTGCAAGGTTATTACTCTGTTTTGGTGTTCTTGACATATTCTACCAATTTCTTCACCACAAACTCATTTTAACTCCTTTTTGCTCCATTCCAACTGGGTTATTCTCATAACCCATGGGAGTACAACATCATGACAACCAACAAAATTATCAAGCATGATTTTTAACCATTTAAGTCCCCTAAATCAGTCCGTTTACAGTCCATTGTCCAAGTTCGTCCATGTTCTTCATCCTTTAAGCAAAGTTAAGGATTTCTATCACTTTGTTCCACTTTCAAAAGTTATTAAGAGGGTTCTCAAGGTCATAACAACCATTCTTAATCGATTAAACATAACCAACAATAACAATACTCAACAAAAATCAAACCAAGCACATAAGCTTTAAAAACAGAGCTAGCTTGAAAGGATGAAGGAATAGGTTTGGTGTTTGTTGTGTACCTCTTTGATTCTTGATCTTGGATGCTACGAAGCTTGGCTAAGGATTTAAGCTCTTCTCTTCTTCTTTCTCTACTCCTCCCGTGCATGCACTTCTTCTTTCTTCCTCACCCACTTGGTTTCTCTCTCTAACTTCTTCTTTCTTCCTTACCCACTTGGTTTCTCTCTCTAACTTCTTCTTCTGCAGGTTTACCTCTTCTCTCCCTCCTTTCTTGCAATGAACTAAGCTATGAACAATCAAGCAAAGGGAAGGGATGAAATGGTACGGGAGATGGAAATGGTTTGGCTCAACCGAGCTCTTCTTCTCTTCTCCTTCTCTTTCCTCTGCAACTGTTTTCTCTCAATTCTCTTCTCCATCTCTCTAACACTCTCTGCAGCAACAAGGAACTTGGAGGAATGAAATGGCTGAGCACAATGCAAGCTCGGGAGAATGACTTAGCAATAACCAAAAGGGATGTTTACAAATTTGCAAGGCTCAATGCCTTGTGTACTGAACTCGGGCGACATCATGCCGCAACCTCCCTGCTGTCAACTTCTAATTGGCCAAGGCTTAAATGTCTTCCCACTTGCACCGAATATACACATAAATATATCCAAATACTCCCACTTTGTACCAAATTTGGTAAATAACTCTACCCAAAATTAAAATGAGTACTCCCATAAAATATTGGGACGCGTAAAAATAATTATTATGGAATTTTTCCAATTATTCGGAACACCCATATAATACATTTCGGATACGGATTAAATCACATATCAGCTCAAATAAAATTTCCAACACTTGGAAAAATTATTCCTTCGCATACACGTCTTAACGAATTTAATAGAAATCGAAAAAGACGCAAAAATATACAGGCATGAATTGTGCCTCGGGAAACGTGCCTAGTGAATAGTAATTTGCAATTTTTTGTGAAATCAATTTATTCACTCCCACGAGACACAACACATAAAAATCATACATTCACATCATCCAGGTTATTAAATAACCTTAAAACACATCACATAAAAATAAAAATTTAATATATTCATTTAATAATAATAAACTCAAATTACAAAGGTATTACGATTCGTGACCGTTACAGAGTGTTGTGTTCATCCAAAATAAATTTGAATTGAAAAGCTCAAAAATTCAATTAAAACTGCTTAAGGTAAACAAATAGATTCGAACCCTCAGTTGTTCATAAATTTCAACCACATATGTGTGACACCCCTAAATTGCTGCACTCTTTACAGCCGATTTGGTCTATCACTATCCAAAAACAGCTATCACACGTGCTTAATATTCAAGCATAAATTCTTTATACATTTAATAGCTGCCTCACCAAAAGTAATAAATACATGCAATTAGTCTTAAATACATGCAATCATTCTTCCCCAAGACTCAATCCTAACATTCCCAACATCTGCCTATAATATACACTCGGCTCATTTACAATAAATTACACGCCAATGAAATTACATATTTCCACATCTCTGCTCCTTACACAATTTAATACTTGCTAACATCATAATATATCTTACAACATTACAAAAATTAGTATAACATAGCAAATTTGCTACATCAATATTATTTATTCTCAGATTTTACTATTCCTTTCTCTTTATCTTTAACTTCAGATCTTTTTGATCCTTCTGCCTTATCTAAAAATTTAAATAGAATTCAAGGGTGAACAACAAATTTGCTCAGTAAATTTAAAAGAATTTAGAACATACGCACGAGAATAAATTTCAACTACTAAATTAACATCACAGATCACTGTAAAAACTGATGAATCAAAACAAAATCTTAGAACCAACAACAGTAATATCACAAAATATCCACCTTTGGATTTCAGAGTATATGAAATTCATCACAAGGATTTCAATATTTTTAGAGAGATAACTGACTGGTCGTAGGACTGATAGACTCCACGACACGCTTGCGTGAGGTGGTCGTCTCCCGTATCGTTTCCAGCAAGTTATGAAGGTAGAATACTCTCGACAACTTAACCCAACGTCTATAATGAGACGAGAACCTTGGTACAATCGATCGCGCAAGGAAGTTACGTTGAATGGAACATCAATGGCACCTTGACCCCTCACTTATATGTAAGCGATAACCTTGGTACAATCAACGATTGATGTTAAGTAGAAGATGCTTCCACACAACTATGTATTTATTGTATGATAAGTCAATAATAAATCTCAAGAAAACTAAGAACTAGTCTAGGAATTCTTAAAGAACAAAAAGATGAGAAAATCTCACAAAGTAATTTTTATTAATGAAAATGTTGTTCTCTCTATTACATAAGTCATGTATTCTATTTATACTAGTAACATGAAACCCTAATCCTATAAGGAATAAACAATTTGAATGGAAATAGAAGTATATGCTAGCTAAATCAAATCATATCTAACAAACATCCTAGTTACATTAGAATTGTAAAAAGATCTAACAAATCCCTAAAAATATGGAGAAAATCTGATAAAAAATGAGTGCCTCGATATCCGTATCAGAGCCCCAACACCCCAGCGCTACAAATAAGCTACAAACCAACGCCCCGGCGATGCAAGATAGTGAGCCCTCTGAAGACTAACACCACAACGCTACAAATAGGTTAAATTCCAGTGCCCCGACGCTGAAGTCCATCCTCGAATCTTTGTAACGACCCCAAAATCAGGACAATTCTCACTTCCGATTTTGTGTGTTAAAAGACAATCACAATCTAACTTTACATCATTAATCGATGTTGTATTCAATTGAAATGCGGATAAATTTAAACTTTTTATAACTTTCTTTCATACTTTGAATTTTCATCACAATCCAACTGCATTCTTACTGTACATAACAATCAATAACAATATAAATATTAATACTTAATTAATTTTACCTTTGAAATCTTCTTTTATCATTCTTTGTCCCCAAAATCGCAACCTTTAGTTTTTTTTACACTTATGCTAAAGATCGTATATGTATATGTATATATATATACCATAATCTATTTCAAAATGTTATATGTGATTGCTAGGTTCAACTTCTAACTTTAAACATTTCCTGAATATTTGCAATGTAATCAAATATATATTCATTTCACACCATCGTCATTATTCTACTTTACAAAGCAAACTATATAATTACATCTTAACTCCAAAATGAATAACCTTTATTCATTACTCAAGGTTTACATAATCTAGCTTATATACACCGTAAACTGTCATCACAACTTAATATAACTTCAACTAAGGAAAATAGTTAAAAGAATTCATTTTCATGTGCCTCTAATCTTTATCATCATGATAGCGACAGGATCACATCACATCTTTAATCTGTAAATTATTGCAAGGTTGAGCACAACGGCCCAACAAGTCTTACAGATAACACATAATATATAATTCACCTTTCACATATGTTTTACAATTGTTATATTTTACATTCTAGAACATGCTTTCTAATCTTCATGTATCACACTTTTAGATCACATGCCATGATTCACGATATTAAATATTACATGCTATCATGTTAAATACAGTTCATAATTCATCATGCTTAAACATACTTACATCTCGTTGTCAATATACACAATACATTTTCTTTAAATAACATATATCACACATTGACACATGAGTTTCCGTAACTCAATTCGACCTGGTCATACTTTGACCTTAGCAAGAATAAATTTTCAATGTAGCACAAAGGCACATAAATGCTAATAAATTTACACACAATAAGTATGAAAAACTTGCCTTTGATTTATGTTAATCGATATACAGCCATCAAGCATTCCTCGCGTAAGCTCATTCGCTAATCTACCTTGTTTGATCTTCAATTGTCCATGTATGATCTCTATATATGTGACGCCCCCAAATCGGGGTCTACCTCCAGCCCTGGATCTGGTGCTCCACGGTACTACTTATTCCATATATCTATCTATACATTAGTGTAAATACTCTATTATAACAACATAACTCATTTAATCCCTGGTTCTAAGACCTTAACAACATCAATACATACTACAATAAATATTACTGTGGCGCCCCCAAATTCGGGTCCCTTGAACCTCGGATCTGGTATGTCACGATACATCATCTTCATACCAATTCTATAACTAATGCGGAAAATATAAACATAAATTGTTTATTTCAGATTATTCTACAACATTTCTCAAGGTCTACAACCTTTATCTTGATACATTCTTTAATAACGTGCATAAGGTTTACATAAGTAACTTACATCCAAATAACTTAATAATTAACGTGCATATCAACCTAATCTTGTCCTTTGCATCTGCCTCTGTCTTTTCTCGAACATTCGTATTAATCTGAAATTTGTTATCATGATATAGCAAGGGTGAGCAACTACTTTGCTCAGCAAGTTTAAATACAAAGAAGATATATCATGATTGAAGGAAAGAATAAGCTTTAGAATTTCTTAACAATATAATAATTGTGAAAGAGCATAAATCAAAACTTCAATGATTGAATAACTGAATTCAATAATACAGGGTGTCAATAATAACCATGGACCAATGTAACTGAACCTTAAGGTAATGAAGGTGATCAGCCTTTCATACCTGATGAACATGTGCAACATGCACTAAGTGCGAATCAATAATCATAGATGTGGAATAATCAACAATAATTATCCACTAACATGCTTGAAAGATAATAACTCGAGTTTGAGTTAAGGAACTTGCACCCAATAAATATCTGAGTAAGTTTAGGAAACTTGCCTTGATTGGAGATGATCGCTAAAATTTAACTTAACTTCTCTCCACAAATCCTACATAATTGTATTTACATGCACACACATTTAGATAACTAAATATGTCGTAAAACATGCATTTATATTCATTATCCATAAATATTAGTTAACAAAAAATTAATATTATTTATACTTCATTTAAAACCAATCTTGGTTCCTTTAGAAACTTTATTAATAAATAATAAGGGTCTCACATATTTTAAGATGTAAATATTTTACATCTTGAAGCTTAAACCATTTATATTTTATTTCAGAAATATCTTTTAACTTTGCTCGCAAATTCGGAGTTTAAAGAGAGCTAATACATGGCTTTTATAGTAAAATACAATTTACTATATTATTACCTTAATTTAAATAATTGCTATATTAGTTTATCCTAACTTATTTTATAATTCATGATGTTCACGTTTTATATCTCGACATAATGCACTTAACTATATATACGCCAGTGTATTTCCCTTTTAACTTCGTTTATAGATTAGACTTTAATTCTAAAGTCTCGTGATGCTCATGTCTCATAACTTAAGACATCTTAAATCATTCTTTAATTAAAATCTATTACGCTTGCCTTATATAGTTCGGGACAACGTAGCTTAACGTTGGTAAACTACTCGGCTATTAAAAACCAACACACTTTGTTTTACATTACAATACTATTCATTTTAGGTCGTACGCATTTTATAAATTAAACAACGGGTCCAAACTTTTAGTCTTATTCGTTACTGTCCCAATCCAGACAGTAAAGCTCGTCTGCTTTAGGTTAGTTCTGATTTAGTTAACATCCAGACGGGTAAAACCTGTCTACTTTGGTGTCTGCTTACTAACAAAACCTACTCCAGGTGACCTTACCCTAATCCAGACAGTTTAACTCGTTTCATTTTGGTGTCTGTTTTCGGCTAAATTTATTTTCGTGATAATCCAGACAGCTAAGACCTGTCCGTTTTAGTGTCTGCTTTAGAACAAAACTCACTGCATAGGCAGTTAGCAACTGGTGCTATTTTACGTTTTCTCGCACTTACTTTACGACTTCATAACTTACTTGTGTCTTATCGAAATAAGTCCAATCTTGAGCCTACGGCTTTCTTATATTACAGACTACAAAATCCATAGAAAATAACCCATTTCCATAAACTTTAACTACCTGAAAAACTGACTTTAAAGTCAGTGTACCAACTGATTTTCTAACTTTTAACTACTTTCATAAAAAAAATCGCCATGACTTCGTTACTTAAGCTTTTTCCTCAATTCCAATTGGGTGATGTTCATAACTCATAAGAGTATAACATAACACCTTCGAACCAAAATTTTTAGATTGGGAACATCACAACAAAAAGCCCCAATTTAGTCCATTAATAGTCCACTACTTAGGATTACATCCTTTATACTTGGGTTCATTCTCTTTCATTTGGTTCACTTGACATGCATCTTTGTGGTGATTTACAAGGTTTACTCCTTCAATAACCACCTTATAACTTCAAGATCTACCATGATCTTCTATTAACAACAACCACCAACAACAAATTAACTCAAAAGAAATAAAATCAAAGAGATAAAAAAAATAAATTAAGGTTCTTACCTTTTGTTGCTTCTTCTTAATCTTGCTTAAGGCTTGCTCCAAGCTAGCTCTTCTTTCTTCCTCTTCTTCTTTTGTTGTGGCTCTCCTCTTTCTCTCTCTTACTTTCTCTTTCTTTCTCTCCCATCATGTGGCTACCGACATAGTGGGGGAGTATTTCCATTTCCTTCTTTTCTTTCCTTTCCCTTTTCTCTTTCTTCCTTTCCTCTTTTTCTTCCCTTTTCTTATCCTTATCCGTAGCTTCCTTTATTTCCTTATGCTGATTTTTTTCTTCTTTCACTCACCCATTTGACCAATTTTGACTTACAAATTGGATCATGGTTGGGCTTCACTTTGGGCTTTGGGTTTAGACTCGGTATAGGCTATTCTTTTGGCCTCTAATTAAATTAGCACATGACTTCCATTAACAAATAAGTTGGGCCTCAATTAAATTTCTTTTCTTCCTTTTTGGGTCTTAATAAAATATACTCTTAGACTTCTATTAAATCTATGATTGGGCTTTTAATAAAATTAACACTTAGGCTAGTAAATTAACTAGCCCGTTTTTAATTTAATTTATTTGCTTCTTAAATAAGATAATAGTTGCATTGGATAATTTAAAATCACCCAATAATTAGTAACTAAATTTTAACTCTTAAGTTACTAATTCATCCTTTTTAAAATGTTTTACCCATATGGAAAAATATAATTTATATAACACATCTTTGATTTATAAATTATATAGAACATAACATATCATACATGAATTACATATTTACAAAATAAATATGCTAGACATAATCTTCTTGTGCAAATACAATTATTTACATACCCAAGATATTATAATAAATATAATATCCTTACCTCATTAACGTAAATTCAATTAAAAATTTATTGACTTTCTTAATATATTAAATAAATATATTATCCTTTATTTATTAAAATAATTCATTTAAGAATTTATTCCAATATCCTTGGGTAAAGTATATATAAATATTATATATTCTTAAACCACCCCATACAAATCCTTATGCAAGTTGTTCATAACAATTTCATTTCCTCGCGTAATAAATATATGCATGTCATTTTATTTTCCATATAAATGGAAATCTATTCAATAAATAAATATTCTCTCTTTATTAAAATAATTCAATGCTAGAATTTATTTTAATATCCTTTATTTAAAGTATACAATATTTTTGTATACTTAAACTAATTATTTCACTTTGTAATATAAATTATTTCATAACAATTTATTCACACGCAATAAATATACATATATATATATATAAATAATAAAATACAAATTTATTTACTCAATTCTTATTTTAATATTTTTCGAGAAATTCGAATTATTTTCTTTTCCCTTCTATAAATTATTTCAACAATTTAACTGTAGTAAATATAATAATATATTCACTACATTAAAAATATGCATATTTTACACTCAATCATATAATATATGATTTCTTCAATAAAATGACAGTTATACCTTAAGTATACTTAATGCCACCAATAACTTTATATAATAAGTTATTTTAATTTTACTCATCTTACTTCATTTTAGAAATTGTTTCTACCATTCACGTACATATAATAAATATATATATGCTAATATATTTATTATATTTCAAAATCTCATATTGCATAGCTAATATTCATTTATGCAATAAAATTTCACATAACATAGCTAAATCTTGATTTTCATATATTTGGCTTGAATATGGTTTGCTGAATTTATCCATTAGTAATCTTATTCTTCAACCTTTCTGTCGTTTACATTCTCTTTACATTCTTTCAAATATCAAACCATATAGGTTTTTCTAAAAAATATTTTAATCACTCCTCTGCCTCCAATCTAGGTTTTATTCTTTAAACCTTTATTTAATCATTCGAGATTATTTATAATTCTCTTAAATTTTCGGCTTGTCACATTCTTCCCCCCTTATAAGGATTCCGTCCCCAGAATCACTATTACACTAAAAGTATGTTCATCACAACTAGGTTTTCAATTTAACCTTTATCTAGTCACATCTGATTGCATTCTCAATTTAATGAGTACGTGTTATCTCCTTCTATGAGGATCTTTTCCATTATCACATTCTACAATAGCCGCTCTCTAGGAGTTTACATTTTTCAATCATTCAGGAGTCTTCACAATTGTTCAATAACTGTGAAGTAGTATAAATAATGTGAAAAGTTAATTTAAGAAAACTTTTCATATCGGTCTGAGGGGTCATAAAGACCATGAACTTGTCCTGAGTTCTCAAGTATTTCTACCAGTTTTCGCGGACAAAATTTGTACGCCAGGTGATCAGCCTGTCATACTATTGCGTTGTGCACAACGACTTTCATCGGTTGAACCACGTTAACCAACCTTTACTTTTCTTTTCCTGGATTGAACCACGTTAACCAATCCGAGAAATCCCATTTTTAGGGTTGTTCACCTCAGAGTTAACACAAGATTCCGCACCAAAATAATTTGGTTTGGCATAACTTCTCAAAGAACGCTTGAATTTTTTTATAAACATTTGTCTAGCTGAATCAAATAGCTTAGACGTATACCAATAATTCGAACATCAATCGAAATATTTGTCTAGCCGAAACAAATCGCGTAGACTCTTCTTTAAACAGTTTAAAACCATTAAAAAATTATTTTTGGTGTTATCATGCCAAAACAGGTAACGATGTGATAATGGCTCGAAGTCCATCTACACACCCTTGTCACATTGTTTTAAGGATAACGAAAATTTTATTTTTATTTTTTTTAAAGGCACATCAGTGCGAATTTAGCTTGATGTCAAAAATTTCGAAGTCTAGCGCAGCTAGAAGATTTGGAATACTTATGCCTCCACCATCAACTTCAATTTCTCCAACGATCTATTTCTTAATAATTCTATCTATTTCTATCATCCTTAAAGCTTACTATACTAAAAATCCTCAATTCTTCATGCACAACTTTTTTATACCCCAATATAGTTCATTAAACATACCACACGTTATGAGTTCAGGAACTTACCACAATCATATGAGTTTAGGAACTTATCCTAGTCAGACCAAAGACGTCCATTCGCTGAGGGGTTCAAAAACGTACCATATGATTATGAATCACAAACTTACCATAAGTATGATTTTTAAGAACTCGTACCTAATGTTAATATTCTCTAACTATCGAATATAAATATGAGAAAAGAATCACCTTCTCACCATATATATATCGATAGCGCGACACCAATATTTCAATGATTATCAATATAGGAAGCTAAATAGTTGTCGAACCAACTCGACCACTAATCAATATAGGAAGCTGAGCGGTTGTTAAACCATGGACAAATCCCGTCCCATACCAGGACTTGTTCGACTCGACCACTATATTAATATAGGAAGCTAAGTGGTTTTCAAACCAAGCATAAATTCTCGTCCCATACCAGGAATCGTACAACTCAGCTACTAACATGAGTCCTCAATTGAAATCCCACATAATTCTAACTTTCCCTTTACTCAATACGAATTTCATTTAATCTGTATCTCAACATTAATTACTCTTCCATGAGTTTACATAGTACAATTTCATAGTACAACTTTCATACAATAATTCTTTTATAAAATTTTCAATCAGTCGATTGATCATCTGTCCTTGTTTTACCTCATCAGATCACGTTGTGATCTTTCTTATAATCATATTATATTACGATTCTTTTCTATCTCATGATCGTTTTGTTTTACGATCTTCTTAACTTTCACTTTAATCATATATTATGATTTTCTTTAAGCTTTTCATCTTTACTACTGGAGGTAGGTAACTCCAGATTCTTATCTTTATAACTTTTTAAGATTCTTCTTTGAATCTTATTTACTCTTTCTTTATTTAATAATGAATTTTTTAAAATTCATCTCTTAGTACTTAAACTCTATTTGAGTTTATTCCTTATCCTCATCCCTACGGTTATAGCCTAAGGTACCCGTACCTAAGGTTTATAACCTACAGCTCTGATACCAACTTGTGGCGCCCCCAAATCCGGGTCCCTTGAACCTCCGATCTGGTACGTCACGATACATCATCTTCATACCAATTCTATAACTAATGCGGAAAATATAAACATAAATTATTTATTTCAGATTATTCTACAACATTTCTCAAGGTCTACAACCTTTATCTTGACACATTCTTTAATAACGTACATAAGGTTTACATAAGTAACTTACATCCAAATAACTTAATAATTAACGTGCATATCAACCTAATCTTGTCCTTTGCATCTGCCTCTGTCTTTTCTCGAACATTCGTATTAATCTGAAATTTGTTATCATGATATAGCAAGGGTGAGCAACTACTTTGCTCAGCAAGTTTAAATGCAAAGAAGATATATCATAATTGAAGGAAAGAATAAGCTTTAGAATTTCTTAACAATATAATAATTATGAAAGAGCATAAATCAAAACTTCAATGATTGAATGACTGAATTCAATAATACAGGGTGTCAATAATGACCATGGACCAATGTAACTGAACCTTAAGGTAATGATGGTGATCAGCCTTTCATACCTGATAAACATGTGCAACATGCACTAAGTGTGAATCAATAATCATAGATGTGGAATAATCAACAATAATTATCCACTAACATGCTTGAAAGATAATAACTCGAGTTTGAGTTAAGGAACTTGCACAGAATAAATATTTTAGTAAGTTTAGGAAACTTGCCTTGATTGGAGATGATCGCTAAAATTTAAATTAACTTCTCTCCACAAATTCTACACAATTGTTTACATGCACACACATTTAGATAATTAAATATGTCGCAAAACATGCATTTATATTCATTATCCATAAATATTAGTTAACAAAAAATTAATATTATTTATACTTCATTTAAAATCAATCTTGGTTCCTTTAGAAACTTTATTAATAAATAATAAGGGTCTCACACATTTTAAGATGTAAATATTTTATATCTTGAAGCTTAAACCATTTATATTTTATTTCAGAAATATCTTTTAACTTTGCTCGCAAATTCGGAGTTTAAAGAGAGCTAATACATGGCTTTTATAGTAAAATACAATTTACTATATTATTACCTTAATTTAAATAATTGCTATATTAGTTTATCGTAGCTTATTTTATAATTCACGATGTTCGAGTTTTATATCTCGACATAATGCACTTAACTATATATACCCCGGTGTATTTCCTTTTTAGCTTCGTTTATAGATTAGACTTTAATTCTAAAGTCTCGTGATGCTCATGTCTCATAACTTAAGACATCTTAAATCATTCTTTAATTAAAATCTATTACGCTTGCCTTATATAGTTCGGGACAACGTAGCTTAACGTTGGCAAACTACTCGGCTATTAAAAACTAACACACTTTGTTTTACATTACAATACTATTCATTTTAGGTCGTTCGCATTTTATAAATTAAACAACGTGTCCAAACTTTAAGTCTTATTCGTTACTGTCCCAATCCAGACAGTAAAGCTCGTCTGCTTTAGGTTAGTTCTGATTTAGTTAACATCTAGACGGGTAAAACTTGTCCACTTTGGTGTCTGCTTACTTACAAAACCTACTGCAGGTGACCTTACCCTAATCTAGACAGTTTAACTTGTTTCATTTTGTTGTCTATTTTCGGCTAAATTTATTTTCGTGATAATCTAGACAGCTAAGACCTGTCCGTTTTGGTGTCTGCTTTAGAACAAAACTCACTGCATAGCTAGTTAGCAACTGGGGTTGTTTTACGTTTTCTCGCACCTACTTTACGACTTCATAACTTGCTTGTTTCTTATCGAAATAAGTCCAATCTTGAGCCTACGGCTTCCTTATATTACAGACTACAAAACCCATAGAAAATAACCCATTTTCATAAGCTTTAACTTCCTGAAAAACTGACTCTAAAGTCAGCGTACCAACTGATTTTCCAACTTTTAACTACTTTCATAAAAAAAATCGCCATGACTTCGTTACTTAAGCTTTTTCCTCCATTCCAATTGGGTGATGTTCATAACTCATAAGAGTATAACATAACACCCTGGAACCAAAATTTTTATATTCAGAACATCACAACAAAAAGCCCCAATTTAGTCCATTAACAGTCCACTATTTAGGATTCCATCCTTTATACTTGGGTTCATTCTCTTTCATTTGGTTCACTTGACATGCATCTTTATGGTGTTTTACAAGGTTTACTCCTTCAATAACCACCTTATAACTTCAAGATCCACCATGATCTTCCATTAACAACAACCAGCAATAACTAATTAACTCAAAAGAAATAAAATCAAAGAGATAAAAAAAATAAATTAAGGTTCTTACCTTTTGTTGCTTCTTCTTAATCTTGCTTAAAGCTTGCTCCAAGCTAGCTTTTCCTTCTTCCTCTTCTTCTTTTGCTGTGGCTCCTCTCTTTCTCTCTCTTCTCCCTCTTACTTTCTCTTTCTTTCTCTCCCATCATGTGGCTGCCGACATAGTGGGGGGGTATTTCCATTTCCTTCTTTTCTTTCCTTTCCCTTTTCTCTTTCTTCCTTTCCTCTTTTTCTTCCCTTTTCTTATCCTTATCCGTAGCTTCCTTTATTTCCTTGATGCTAATTTTTTTTTCTTCTTTCACTCACCCATTTGACCAATTTTGACTTACAAATTGGATCATGGTTGGGCTTCACTTTGGGCTTTGGGTTTAGACTCGGTTTAGGCCATTCTTTGGGCCTCTAATTAAATTAGCACATGACTTCCATTAACAAATAAGTTGGGTTAAATCTATTTTTTCCCACTGTACTCGACCTCGGTTTACAAATGCATCACTGGACTGAATTTTTTTACAATCGCCTCACTGAACTGATTTTTTTTAACAAAACGTCACAAAATCCGTTAAGTTAAGTTGACTTTAAACAGACTTGCCACGTAAGGTTCCACACAAGAGAGAGAAATATGACAAGGCAAATCAATGCATATGTGTAACAAAAAAACGAATTTTAAAATCAAACTTAAACCTTTTAATTAAATATAAAGGACAAAAATAAAAAATAACAAACACAATTAATTAAAAGAAAATTAAAACATTTGAAACAATATCAAAAATCCAATAATCAACTGTTTCTATTCATCTTGGTTTCCGGCCCGGTTCCCTTTGGGAGATCTGCAACCATCTTCAACCACAGATCTGCAACACCAAAATCAAATAGATCTGACCGTTCACAACCGTCAGCCACCATTGTCATCTACATTGACCATCATAGATCTGTCACACGCACAATTGGTACCATATTTTTCGATTTACATCCCCAAAGACCTCCTCTAGGCCGGAGATACCCAATTCCTTCGAACCCACTTTCCGTCCCCAAAGATCGGTAAAGATTTTAATTTCAACAGATAACTTAGATCTATAAATTTATATTGATATATATATATAGAGGGAGAGAGAAAGAGAGAAACAAGAGAGAAAGTAGAAAATTTTTTATGTATATATGTATGATGATGGAAGAGGAAGAGTTAATTAAATGAAATGAGTTGGAGAATGACGGTGATGTTCAACAAATCTAGGAAGAAGAATGAAAAAAGTTTTTGAATTTTTTCAAAATCCCATGAATGGCATTATTTTTATTTGGTTAATTTAATTACTTTAATTAATTTTTCAACTCAACCTTCTCTCTTCCACGTTTCAAAAAAAATCTGAATAGACATTTCCACGTAGTTTTACCGTTAAAAACTTAACTGGCTTGACGATTTTAATTATTTTTGTAAAAAATTGAGAGTTCAATGAGTTGACTGTAAAAAAATTCAGTTCAATGATGCAAATGTAAATCGGACCTCAGTTCAGTGACTAAAAATATATTTAACCCCAAATAAGTTGGGACTCAATTAAATTGTGTTTGGGCTCAATAATCCTACTCTTGGATTTGTTTTCTTCCTTTTTGGGTCTTAATAAAATATACTCTTGGACTTTTATTAAATCTATGTTTGGGCTTTTAATAAAATTAACACTTAGGCTAGTAAATTAACTAGCCCATTTTTAATTTAATTTATTTGCTTCTTAAATAACATAATAGTTGCATTGGATAATTTAAAATCACTCAATAATTAGTAACTAAATTTTAACTCTTAAGTTACTAATTCATCCTTTTTAAAATGTTTTACCCATATGGAAAAATATAATTTATATAACCCATCTTTGATATATAAATTATATAGAACATAACATATCATGCATGAATTACATATTTACAAAATAAATATGCTAGACATAATCTTCTTATGCAAATACAATTATTTACATACCCAAGATATTATAATAAATATAATATCCTTACCTCATTAACGTAAATTCAATTAAAAATTTATTGACTTTCTTAATATATTAAATAAATATATTATCCTTTATTTCTTAAAATAATTCATTTAAGAATTTATTCCAATATCCTTGGGTAAAGTATATATAAATATTATATATTCTTAAACCACCCCATACAAATCCTTATGCAAGTTGTTCATAACAATTTCATTTCCTCGCGTAATAAATATATGCATGTCATTTTATTTTCCATATAAATGGAAATCTATTCAATAAATAAATATTCTCTCTTTATTAAAATAATTCAATGCTAGAATTTATTTTAATATCCTTTATTTAAAGTATACAATATTTTTGTATACTTAAACTAATTATTTCACTTCGTAATATAAATTATTTCATAACAATTTATTCACACGCAATAAATATACATATATATATTTATCACGTATAATAAAATACAAATTTATTTACTCAATTCTTATTTTAATATTTTTCAAGAAATTCGAATTATTTTCTTTTCCCTTCTATAAATTGTTTCAACAATTTAATTATAGTAAATATAATAATATCTAAACCTTATGCATTACTTTTATTTTGTGCAAACAGGTATATGTTATCCTATTTCCTAACTTAATATGAGTTATCAATTTCAAAGCATGCTTGTGAATAATTATTGTTAATTATTCATATCTGTAATGATATCTATGATTCGGTTGTGCAATTATTCTTATACGATGGAATTTTATTCAATTCCATTATTGTTTATTAATATCTCATTATTGTCTTTTATTATACAAGTGTCCCCACTTGTATAACCTACTGTATTTACACAAGAACTCTTGAACTTAAAATTCTTTGATATGACAAATCATGTTACATATTATTAAACTTTGGTACGTATTTATGGTTTAAATACTATCTAAGCTATTTGACTCGGCTAGACATAGTTTGAAATGTATTGTTGAATAATGTTGGTTATGATAAAGTCATCCAACTGAATTGTTTAGTTAGGACTCCAGACTGAGTATGAACAACCCGTAATGGGGAATATGTTTTTGTGCCCAAGGCGAACAGAGTGAACGCAATTAGCGTTCAAATAGATAGTATTGATCAATACAGGACATAACGGGGCTGATCACCCTACATGTCGTAAGACCAGAGCAGTTTGCAGATGAATTTCTGTTTAAACCTTTTCAAAAATGAAAAATGGCAGTTCATGGTCTTTTGACCACTCAGTATTCAAAAGTTAGTATGTTGTGTCAAAAATCTTAAAATGATTTGATATGTTGTTAAGAATGGTTTCAAATGACTTCACCACTATTGATTCGTGGTGGAAATAGTCCTCAAAGAAAACATTTACTTCTTCAGCGCATTATCATAATTGTTATTACTTGCTGAGCAATTGAATGCTCATTCTTGCTTTAAATTAAATGTTTTCAGCTAAGTGTGATCGACCAGAAGGCTCTGGCAAGGACAAGGGAAAGGGAAAGCTGAAGGATTAAGTATAAGATGTTATTTGTAATAGTTAGACTTTATTAAGATGATAATATTTATTATCTATCATGTAATGAACATGCTTAAAGGTTGTTGTACCTGGGGATTAGACAACTCTGATATGTATATTAAGTTTGTAAATTTATATTATTCCGCTCAAAGAAATGGTATCGTGTAGCACCAAGTTCAGGTTTCAAGTACCTGAATTTGGGGGCGTCATAGTGAGTCATCAACTTGGTCCCCTCACCCTCAAATATCTGGCCACTCTCCCTCTCTCTCTCATGACTCATCTCTGTGGTTCAATTAACCGTATGTGAATTGCTAACAAGTGACACTTAGCCCTAACTCTTCCTTAGGCCATAAGTCTTTAGGTTTGAAGGCTTAAGCCATAGCTCAACCCTAGCCAAGCCACATTAACCTGAAGCTCCAACCCTTGGCTTAACCCTAGCCAAGCCATTTTAAAATCCTAGGCTCAATTGGCTTAGTTACATCCAAACTAGTTTCGTTTCTAGTTTCTTTCTAGTTATGGTTTGCTAACTAGTCCGATTAGTCAAACCGAAAAATTTTATTACGAAAATTTTTATTAGAGATTACATCTCACATTCCCGAATAAACGTTATGCCGTAATTTGAAAATTCGAAAACATGAAAAAACGTTTTTAGCGTGAATAGTATTTTTACGTCTTTTCTTGATAAAAATATTTTTATTGGAGATTTCACCTCCCATTATCAAATAATTAATATGACATCGCTTTAAAAGTCGAAAAACGAAATAACGACTCCGTCATGCGATGAATAGTGTTTTTTTATGAATAGTGATTTAGCGATTTCTGGGAAAAAAAAATTTATTTCGTCTATGAAATCGCAACACGTATTCATAATCAGATATCATACACATTAGGTCAAAATCGACCTTTAAACACATAACACATAAGCATTTCCGTCAAAATATTTATTTTATTTAATAAATATAAAAATCCTAATTACAAGGATAGTCTATGTTCTCTATCGTTACAATAGGAGGTGGAAAGGATAGTTCAACCTTTGTATACGGTTAT
Organism: Aralia elata; assembly: GCA_034770075.1. Lineage (NCBI taxonomy): Eukaryota > Viridiplantae > Streptophyta > Magnoliopsida > Apiales > Araliaceae > Aralia > Aralia elata. The sequence goes on along the minus strand of CM068381.1, from coordinate 39,409,719 downwards.
GAAAAACAAAAATGACAAAACACCAGATGATATATTGAAGGAAGAGCACAAAGCCCTAATGAAGGAAGGTGAAGATTGGATGAAGCATACCGCTAACTCATGTTTGGTAGTTGCAACACTTATCGCCACCGTTGTGTTTACAGCTGCCTTTACTGTACCTGGAGGCCTTTAGAAGAAGTCTGGAGTTCCTAAATTATTGAATGAGCCATTTTTTAAGGTATTTGCCATATCAGAGGGGATAACTGTCTTAATGTTCTTATCCATTCACGTTATTGAGAGAGAGATTTTCTTCATTCTTTACCCTTCATGTTGATGGTTGGAATCACATCGCTATTCCTCTCTATTGCCGCAGTGGTGGTAGCCTTTTGCACAACCATTTTCCTAACCTTAAAGCGTGCTTCAACACTAATCCCTATTATTCTTGCATTATTTTCTTGTATCCCAACCGTGTTTTTCCTAATCAAATTCACTCTTTTGGTTGACATAGTTATTTCAACATGTTTCTCGCTTCCTATTTCGTTCATACAATCGTTTGTTCCAAGAAGTAAGAACTCAAGTTGAATAGCTGTGTTCATCTATATATATGCTTCATGTTGACTGTATCAGTCTTTCAAATACTTGTTTGAGTCGAAACGTTCTGGGTATATTGAGACAAAGTATTTCACAACTTTTAGGAAAGTTTAATTATTCATTACATATAAGTTTAAACCACCAAACAGGTAGGTGATTTATTTATTACATTTCAATAACTGCCAACAGTTGACAGTTTATTTATTTAGTACATATATATTATTGGAGATTTACATTCCAATAACTACCAACAGTTGACAGTAAATTTATTTAGTAGATGTATATTTATAGGAGATTTATCAGCATGGATAGATGGCAGCACCAATGACAACTAGACCTTTCTTCCAAGTAGTACCATCATTCCCATTGAGAGAGAATTTGACCTCCGGAGTACCACATCCACACTTGAGTCCATTTGTAAATTCCCCTACCTTGAGCCGTATCCATTCATTCTTCGGCTTTTTCTCCAAATCCTCCTTGTGCTCCTCAGAGGATCCATCAGGGCGAGTAAGCTTAAGGGTTACCGGACCATTCATGACCAGATTATCTTTCAGCTCCACCACAAAGTCAACTCTATACTTTTTTCCGCCGACGAGCTTGTCAGCCGCGTATTTGCCATCAATTTCTAGCCAGCATACTTCAATTAGTTCAGCAACATCTAGAGGCTTGCAGCTGCAAAATGAATGTTGGGGAATCAGAAATTTTTTATTTGATTCCTGAGGTAATTTTATCTTGGAGCACGTTTAGAATAAATTTTTTATTAAGATTTTTGTTTCTTATCCCTAGTTTTGATGTACCATGCACTTTCGCTTTTTAAATATTTTAAAATATGCAAAGGATGAAGATCGGTCAAGGTTTGCTATAATGTATTTGCTATTTATGGAAATATTTGATATTAGGGTTTAGGCAACATATATAGCCTTTTTAGATATTATTATTATTATTATTATTATTATTATTCAACAAGTCTCATTATTATTAATTTATCAGATGTTCTGACGCTCAATTCCAATTCCAAGGCTTAATTGGAGTTGATTTGTGAAACATGGCTTTAATGTGGATTAAACCTTTCTTATAGACGTTACCTAATTGGTTCGATCATGGAAATCCACTTCCAGTAACGAGTATCTGAACCCCAAACAATTGAGAGTTCCTTTGCAGTTAGAATTGCCATGTAATGCTGAAAATAACAAGGGAAAATATTATACATGTATAGAATATTGGTAAATAATGTTTAGATTAATTAGTTATTAAATGGCAAATTAAGGTTGCACATGCATGAATTTAATTACCTCTTTGTCTTGCGGGTTCTGAGCTCCAACTCCTTGAGCCCATATTGATTTGATGTCATCGAGCTTCACTAGTTGTGCCATCTTCTCAATATGATATCTGTAGTTCTTGATTTGTTGCTTGTTTTTTTGTTGAGTTTGGATCGATGCCAAAACCCTCTTTGAGAGGCTATATTTATAGCACAGCAGAAGGTCAGATTAGTCATCTTATTGTGGCAATAATTCTTGTCTTCATTTTCATGGATGTTATATTCAAATATTCCTTCCCTTTTGAAAAGTGGGGCTTGGATAAAGATTCGTCATGACAATTCATTTGTTCCACGGCAAAGTTCATTGGAGGCGAAAGCTATGCCAAAATCCAAAGTACATACGGATTTTAGGTTTAACTACTGAGACAAGGTGGTCTATCACACTCCTTTTGTTAGTTAATCATGTGAAGAAAGACAAATTTTATGTCTATCACACTCCACTTGTATATCATATAAATACACGCGTGTATATATGGAGAAAAACAAGTTTTTTGTTTTTTGTACTATTTTTCTCTGTTATACGTGCTAAATTTCGTTCCTTAATAATCCGTTGAATTTTGTACATTCCTTAACAATTTGTTTACCCTCCTTCGAAAATTTCAAAATGTTTTATGTGGCTTCTTTAGAGACCAGCAGAAGCAAGAGTAATTTTGTCTACCATTAGTCCCACCAGAAGTTAATAATGAATTTAATATTTGGTGGACATATTTTTGTTGCTATCCCTAGTTACAGTGTACGTACCACTTTCAGTTGATAAATATTTCAGAATATATCAGTGTTTGATTAGACACCATATTGTGGCAATAACCCTTATCTCCATTCGTGGATATATACTATCTTCAAATATATATTTCTTAGTTTTGACAGGTGGGGCTTGGATAAGATTCGACCATTGAGATGCCATAATACAACAATCTGGTTTGACAATTTGTTGCTTCTAAGATCAATAATTTCACTTGTGTCCATGAGCAAAGTTTTGAAATGAATGTAAAAGGTATTTAGCATCCAAAGTACAAGGGAATTAGTTTAATTTCTTGTTGATTAACAGATGAATTGCTTCTGATCTGAGCTGTAACTCAACTAGTAGCTTAATTTATTGTTGTTACAAATCCTAGTCGACTACAGATTCACTCAAAAAGTCACGACCAAAGGTATTAATAATAGCAGCTTAACTCCTTATATACACATCCAAGTATCCCACATGTTACGATGTGGGACTATTTTGTTTTAAGAACTTTTGCGACAGTGTTTGTTCATACTCAATTTGATAGATAATATAGAGAATGACAAAGTTTAGCGCAATATAAATATTTGTTTTTAGCGATGATTCCAACGATACAATTATTTGCGACAAATATATAATTACACCAAGACAATTATTTGGTTAATGGTGTAATGGAGTGGAGCCTGTCCGAATACAGTTCAGTACTCTAGTGACGGATTAGTGTGTAATGGAGAGGTGTAATGGCATTTAGTTGTGTTACTAAACGTTCATTGTTTGTGATACATTTAGGTGCTTTTAGTGACGGTTTCTTGCCTGCCATCATAATGTTTGACTACCGGAATAAATGCCATTAGCTCAAACTGCAGACAACCTAATTAGCGACGGCTATTACTGTCGCAACATCTTTCTGGCTTGAATTGTTTTTCATTTTCCTTGCATGCAATCTTATTGCGACGAATACAAACGTTGCTAAATTTTTCTAATGAAATTTTTGTTTTGTACGTTTTGCATTTGGGATGCTAGGTTTTGTTTAAAACAATACTTCTATAAATTTAAAATTTTATTATATGATATATATATATATATATATTCCATTAATGTTAATCTATAGATATGTTTAACTTGTTCGTATACATACTATAAAATGATACTGATAATAATTTGGTTTCCATAAATATTCTTTTAATCTATCTGTGCTTTAATCGAAGTTCTTTAGCATCATCCAAGGTTTTTATTTCCATTCCTCAAATGAGTCTTATTTGTAAAATTTGAAAAAATTAAAGATATATTCTTGTTTCATGCATAATCCAAATATAATACATTGTTAGTATAGTAATGGTTACATTATAATAAAATTATGATGGCAAACTTCATGAATGTGTTATTTTATCCTACTCACAATATATAAAAAGATGACTTTTGTCTTGTGGAACAAAAGATGTCGACAAATGAGATTGTTTCTTGTGGAAAATAGGGAGTAATTCATGTCTAATTTCTTTGTCTAAATGAAGCACATAAGATGGCATAGTGGCATGCTAGATTGTGTTTCTTTGTTTTACGTTTTCTTATGGTACTCTTTTTATTATAAAAATTTGTTCAATTTCTGTGCAAGGCAAGAACTGATTTAATATGTATTTTTGTATAAAATAAATAAATATTAATAAATGATGATAATAACATTAAATATCTTAAAACAAAATACATTTTCTTTAGTTATTATTTATGCAGCTCCTTTACTTGAAATACATGAAATATAGAATTTAAATAAATTAATTTCAACATATAGGGATAAGTAAATAACATGAACATTCAATACTATATTTTGATAAATTTTGGTTAGAATATTTCATCGATGTGCATTATGAAAGCATTTGAAAAATAAATTTTTTAATGCATGCCTTAATCAAGTTTAACTGATGCTATATAATAATTTCAAAGAAATTACGTAATTTTACACAAAATTTATTATATATATATATATATATGTATATTAATTTTTGAATAAAGATATGCACTTTTTTTTTATAATCATAGGTGTCCGAATAGTTATCAATAAATATGTAATGATATATGTTATAATGAATAAAGATATGCACTTTTTTATTTATAATCATATATTAAAATCTATATATATATATATATATATATATACACACACACTTGTAAAATAATATATTATGCAGAATTAAAATGCTTTTAATTAAGAACTTTCTTTAGATAATTAAAAACTTAATAATTGGTCTCAAATGAAAAATGGAAACATAGTATTGTATAATAAAAGTAGATGATATTTAATAAAAGAGACGATAAAAGGGAAGAGAACAAAAGATATTATGATCTAGATTCAAATGGTTATTAATATTATATTGCACTAATTTATAGGTGGTAGATTTTTTAATTTTTTGTAAATTATTTTGGATCCTACATAAGATGGAAAGATAAAATAAAAGGAAGAAATTTATTAGATATAAGTATATTTGATAGAAGAAGTTTAAAAATATTGGAGTTTCTGAGAATGCTTGATTTTGTGAGAGCGAACGTTGAAAATCGATTCCGTGAGAGTGAACGTACGTAAGAGTTTTTTTTATTATTGATAAACATAGTAGTGTACAATGAAATGAGGTGATATTTAACAAAAGAGAATAAGAGGGAAGAGAACAAAAGATATTATGACCTAGATTCATAATATTATTGATTATTAATATTATATTGCATTAATTTATAGGTAGTAATTTTTTTTAATGATTTTGAACCCTACATAAGATGTAAAAGTAAGATTAAAGCAAAAAGTTTATTAGATATATCTAGGTATGTTTGATAGAAAAAAGTTCAATAATATTGAACTCTATAAAAATAGTTAATTTTGTGAGAGCGAACGTGAGAATTTATTTTGTGAGAGCAAACATGTGAATTTTTTTCTTACTACCATTATATACCATATATATTGATGTTACTAGCATGTTGTTTTATCTGATATGTTCACGAAGTAAAAAGATTTCATGTCCGGAAGGCAACTCTTCTTGATAACTCAATCTAAGGAATTATACCTGACATCTTCGCTTAAATATATTTTAAACTTAATTTTTTTTACTTTTTTACACTTTAAATCCTAAAGTTTCAACTTTGAGACATTAAACTTTAATACTTATGTATTTCTATAAATAAAAATTTTTGGCTATCAAATTTAACATTTCTTAACAATATAAGTCATGTGACTCAAAGTAAAACGGTAATTAAGTCTTTTAAGAGTATATATCGTTTATATTGTCTCCGATTTTTTCTTATTTTTCTTCTTCATCACACACTAATCACGTGGCTATAATTTTTTTGTACTTCTATAGATATTTAACATCTTCTATCAATATGCAAAATTAAGACTTCTAATGTTACGTTTGAATTGAAGGAATAGAATGGGTGAAAGAATGAAATAGAAAATGGAATGGAATGGAGAGTTGAATGATTCATTCCATTGCAGTTGGAAAAAGTCATTTCATATCTTCCTCCAAGGAATAAAATTCATAAATTTAGGAGAAATGTGAATGGTTAATTCCATTACAATGGAGCAACCAAACACAATTTTTTTTATTCCATAAGAACGAGTCATTCCATTTCCACCATGATTCCTCTAATCAAAACGTTAGGGGATATATCATTTATATTGACTTCAATTTTTTCTATTATTTTTCTTCAACACACTACTAACCACGTACCTACATTTTCCATACTTTCAACGATATTTTAAAGTGAAATTATCCAAAATACTTTCATTCGGATTAGTTATAACTCGTTGATAGCTAACGAGTTTAATTTATAGAAATTTAGAAACATTAAAGTTCAATGTTTTGATGTCAAAACATTAATGTTTAAATTGTATAAAAAAAAAACTTGAAAGTTATAGTGTATTTAAGCCTAGCATCTTCTTTCATTTTCAGGAAAGAATATGGTTCTCCAAGGAAAAGATTAAGCATCATTTTGGGAGTTTGCCATACTAAGCCATAAAAATGTAGCTATTTCTAGTACTTTAAAGTATAGTGAAAACAAAAACTTGACATTCAAATATTTTAGACAGATGTTGAAAGGACGGACACAAGGAGTTTGCAATACCATTTAAACAAGCTATTCCTTATCATTTTATATACTGCCTCCGTCCCCCAAAAGAATGATTACAGGTATAAATTTTTTTATCCCAAAAAAAATGATATAAAATACATAAAGTGTAAAATAAATATGTCATTCAATGGAGTTCATTAGTATAAAAAAAATAAAAGTGCTCATTACTTTATATATATTCTTGTGGTGACACTAAGGATAAATAAAAAAAAAATTACTCTTTTCTTTTATTTTTATTTTTTTAATATGTATGTAAATTGTACTTTGCTCATCTTTTTAGGGACGGAGGAAGTAATAATTAAGTTTATTCCAAGAATAATATTCACTACCTTTATAAAATTTTGATTATAATATTTTGTTATCTAGCTATTGCCTGAAAAATGACTATCAAAATGGAAAAGTGTTAAAAATGAAAGCCATTATGATTTGAAGCAATATGAACCACATTTTGTGAAGCTCCCTTTAAACATGTGAAGGGCCAGCTTTAAAGGGTATTCTCTTTATCTTCATTTTGACCGTACAATTCTTTCGCCCCACCACAATAGTATTTTGCTTTAGACAACATCTGTGCCGCGTCTTAATTTGAACTTAAACATCTATTAAAAATAAGCATCAAAAATATATATCATGTTAATACTCTCTCTAAAATACTCTATCTTAAATGTGATTTTACGGAGAAAGGACAAATTAAAGTATATTTGCACTCTTAAATTAATTATAAAGTCAAGGAGTGGTCAAAAGATTAAAAATCAAAACTTTGCACACCTAGATCTCTTATATCATACTCCCTCCGTCCCAAATTAATTGCTCAGTTTTGACTTTTTTAAGTCAAATTGACTATTTTTAGAATTAATAATTAAGCATATATAAATATATTTCTAAAATTATAAAAATTGGGGTTAGTAATAAATTGTATATCCTTTCTTTTGGTTATAATCTCTTCACCTATATTTAGCAAAAATAGTAAAAAGATTAGTTTTAAAAATGGTCAATTTGACTTTAAAAAGTCAAAACTGAGCAATTAATTTGGGACGGAGAGAATATTAAGTAACCAACTCATTTAAACTAAAAATTCAAGTTATTAGAAAGTCACCGACACTAAGTGACCTACAATAAATTTTTGGTAGCCTTTTCATGTTTAAATATAAACGTAATTGAAAAAAATAATATTTTATTTTCTTCCAAAAATAATAACATCATTAAACTTTTACTACTAAAAGCATATTTATAATGTTGCCGAACACTTTCACAACACAATTTTACAAGATTAAAGTTCATCGTTTCCTAGTATTTGCTCACTATTAAGTCCCTTTCAATTACAGGGATGATGCTTTCGACCTAACTCCTCTCCGCTGCACTTTCTTTCAATTTCCTACACTAAATTTGTGGTAACAAAAATATTATTTTAGTCTCGTTATAACTCGCTAATACTTTTTTTTCCGTTGTTGTCACCAAAAAAAATATTTTAGTCGCTAGGCATGTCATTTTCAATGTAAAATAAATTAGAAACTAATCCGATGCTTGCTCCTTTCTCACTAACATTATATATCCCACAGTTCATTATTGTAGGCCCTCGCGTCCGCCCCTCCAAATAATTCTAGGAGTTCTGTGACATACTATATATTGTTGCCGTTTGATGTAATTACTTATTTATAATTAACTTTTAAAATAGATAAATATTACTAGACACCAATATATGGGATGAAAAATTGGATGAGACATGAAAAGAGAACAAATCTGAATTCTTATCGAACAACCCTTTCCTCTTTAAGCTAAAGTGAAAAATGTGAACAAATTAAAAAGTAATTTCCAAAATGTCCAAGGAGAGTGAGAAAAAACAGGATTTGTCCACATAAATTGTTATTTAAATGTATAGAAATGTGAACAGATTGTAAATTATTGTTTAAACGGTTGAATTAGTTCAGGCGACAAAATTGGCCGTGAAAAAGTCCGTGACTGAAACTTTGGTTAGCAACGGAGTTGCACATTTAGTGACGGAATCGTCGATATGGCTGATTGTAGTAGTGAGTGTTGTGTTCATCCAACATAAATTTGAATTCAAAAGTTCAAAAATTCAATTAAAATTGCTTAAGGTAAACAAATTGATTCGAACCCTCAGTTGTTCATAAATTTCAACCACATATGTGTGACACCCCTAAATTCTTGTACGCTCTACAGCTGATTTGGTTTATCACTATCCAAATACATCTATCACACCTGCTTAATTTTCAAGCATAAATTCTTTATACATTTAATAGCTGCCTCACCAAAAGTAATAAATACATGCAATCATTCTTCTCTAAGACTTAAACTTAACATTCCCAACACCTGCCTATAATATACACTAGGCTCATTTACAATTTTCACATATCTGCTCCTTGCACAATTTAATACTTGATTACATCATAATGTATCTTACAACATTATAAAAATTAGTATAACATAGCAAATTTGCTATATCAATATTATTTATTCTCAGATTTTGTAACGATCGCGGATCGTGGGTAGCTTTGTAACGCGAGCCTATGAATTTTATTGAATAAATTGAACTTTTATTAATATTATTCCGCGTTATGTGTTTGAATATTTTATTACTACATATGATGTGTATGTGATAATTTTTGATTGTTATTATTTTTATTAGAGTTGATTAAATCATTAGAGAAATAGCGCTAAAACGCTATTTATGCAAAGGACGCCTTTTTCGATTTTATGACTTTTCATAATTTCGCCAAAGCGTTAATGAGAGGGGTTAATAATCCAAGTGTGGGATTTTATTTTAGCCCAATTGAATTGTTATTAGAAGCCCAATTGGAATTAAATTAGAAGTCCAATAGTGGCCCAAGTTGAAGCTCAAAACCTATGGGTCAAGTCCATGACCCAAACCCGCACTCCATGACCCACAACCCATGACCCATGAGGGAAATGGGTTATGTAATCAGCTGAACCATTTGTAGAAGGAGAAGAGTACGGGAGAAGGAGAGGAGATGGAGAAGAGGAGCCAAGAACGTGGGAGAGCATAGGGAGCTGCAAAATCTGCATTTGGTGAAGCAAGAATGGAATAAAGCGACTTGGGAGAAGGAGGGGGGGTACCCGAGCCATGGGAAGAGCAAAAGCTCAGTCACCCATACATGGGGAGCTGCCATGCCCGAGCATGCTCAGCTCCTCCACCTCTAGAAACTCAAACTCTTCCTCTATAAATACTCTCCCATTGCTTAGCCTCCATTCCTTTCACTTGTTGCTTAGTAAGATAACTGAAAATTGAGAGAGTGTAGGAATTGAGTGTGTACGGGTGAATTGAGGAAGAAGAAGGAGTGTGGTAGCAGCTGCTATTTGATCCATTTAACATCCTTAGAACATGCTCAAGAGGTATGCAATATAGAGCTTAGCTCATTTTCACATTCTTTCCAAGTTTCTAGTTTTGCTATGGTTGCTTATTGGAGTAATGTTGTTGAAATTACTTGGTTGTTCATGAACGTGTGTATATGTTGTTAGCTCTGTATAAAGCTTGTTAATAATGTGTAAAAGTGGAACAATGAATGAGAATCAAACCTATGCATAAGGAATCAAGAAATGGACTGAAATGGACATTAGTGGACTGTTATTCATATTTTGTTAATAATGAAGTTGTAATCATCTTGGTTTGGTTGTGTGCATTGGTTGTGTACTGGTTGTATATGTCCAGAAGCTATGAGAATTGATTTCATATGTGAAGTCAATGGTAACCATGTAATGATAGGCTATGGGTTATGAACTCTAAAGCCAAGCCCACCAACTATTTGGTTTAATGTCCAAGAGAATGATTTCTCTAAGGAACATGAGAATTAGGAATGGTTAATTGATTAAATGATGTTATGATGCATAGCTTAGTTGTAAAAGCATGCTTTAAGTCATATAGACTTGTTGTATAATGGCTAAGAAGCAAAAGGGACAGAATCAAGAGTTTGGATTTTTGGGTTCTGCAGTAGCAGAACTTGAAAGTCCCTGGATGCAGAGTGGCGCAGCTGCGCCACTCCTAAGCATAGCACCTGCGCAGCTGCGCTGGGTGCCAGACCTGAAAGTCCTGGATGACGAGTGGCGCAGCTGCGCCACTCCCAAGTACAAGACCTGCACAGCTGCGCCGGTCTGCAGAGGTGAACTGTTTTGCTACTTTGTGTTATTGATGAGATACATGTTTACATAGGCCTAACATGTTATAAATACCTCAAAGCATATGTATGATATGTTAGTGTAATAGTTGAATGACCCCAAGCATGAAATGACTAAGTTACGTGAGATTTGCTTAAATGAAATGAATAGCGTAGTTGCATTTTTCGTTTGGCTTTCAGGGGGCGCTGCCCCCTACTCCCCCGCCAGCTCACCGACGATGTTTGAAGTTTCGGTTTACGCAATACATATATGGTTGTGTGAATTCCTTACTTATGTAAATTTTTCAGTATTTGCACAAGTATTCGAGCTATGTTATGACATAAATTGTTAAAGCTTTCAGGTTCACATATATATGAACTGTTATAGAGAACGTCGATGCCATTTGTTTCGGCTAGACAGAGATTGAGATATTTTATTGATTTGATAATAAATCCTTGATATGTTATTGATGATTAAGTAGAGCTATCCAACCGAATCGTTTTGGTTAGGATTCCGAGACATGAATGAGATGAACAACCCTAATATTAGGGGCAGTTTTTAGTCAGTTATTCTGACAAGGCATCGAGCGCCTAAACAAACGCATATAGTCGTTTCCAGTTAGAGTGTTGATCAACATAGAGTACAATAGGCTGATCACCTAGAAGTGCTCGTAAGTAAGACGGTTTGCAGTTATAATGCTGTGTACCTTTTCAAGAAAGCAAAAGAAAGTTCGAGGTCTTATGACCACTCAATGTCGTTTCAAAAATATATTTTTAAAACGAAAGCAAAGTATTATTCTTGTTTATTCAGAATATTTCACAACTATTGTTCAGTTGTCGAAGAGAAATGATATGATTGATGATATTGTTGTTATTCAACTGTTATACTTGCTGGGCAATTGAATGCTCATTCTTGCCTTATATTAAACATTGCAGCTAAGTCCGAGCGGACCGAAGGTTCCGGTAAAGACAAGGGAAAGGGCAAGATGAACGTCTAGATGGCGTCATAGTTTATTTGTATTAGAAATGTTGTAATACTAAGACTTATTATGTATTTGGAATGATGTTATGGTAATAGAACCTGAGTTTGAGAGTAAGACGTGTTGTAATAATATAGTAATTACATTCATGTCTATTATGTTGTATGGAATGGGATGTACCGTGTAGCACCGGATTCGGGTTTGAGGTACCCGGATTTGGGGGCGTCACAGATTTTACTATTCCCTTCTCTTTATCTTTAACTTCGGATCTTTTTGATCTTTCTGCCTTATCTAAAAATTTAAATAGAATTCAAGGGTGAGCAACAAATTTGCTCAGCAATTTAGAAGAATTTAGAACATATGCACGAGAATAAATTTCAGCTACTGAATTAACATCACAAATCAGTGTAAAAACTGATGAATCAAGAAAGAATCTTAGAACCAACAACAGTAATATCATAAAATATCCACCTTTGGATTTTAGATTTCAATATTTTTAGAGAGATAACTGTGACACCCCTAAATTCGAGTATCTTTACCCTTAAATTTAGTGCTCACGATCATATACATCACCTGCTATTCTACCCAATCACATTCGATAACCTGTATTATTACAACAGTCTTTTCATAATATAATATTTACATCTTCGTATCCCAGGTTATCTAACCTTTAATATTACATAACATGGTACCAAAAATATTACATTCCATTCAAAACTATTTACTTACATTACTACATAATACAATACAAAAGTTTATAGTTAATTACGCAACTACTCCTGCAGTTTTCCTTTTCCCTTGTCAGATGATGATCCTCCAGTCTTTTCGTTTTTAACTGAAATTTATTTAACAAGAATGAGCAACAGAAATGCCCAGCAAGTAATACTATTTACGTAAAACAATTAATAAGGGGACAAATAATAGCTTACTAGCTGAAAGGAATATCGTTTGAATAAAATTAAACTTTAACTGAGGAGTTCTGTAAAATGTTAGAAACAAGAAATTTCCAATGCAAAGATTTGCTATAAAGGATTTAATCAAGTAACTGAGGGTCACAAGACCATTGAACTATGTCCTAGGTTTTAGGTATCTCTACCTTAACCTTTATCAGTCAAAGGCTGTGGACGACCGTCTTCGTACGCAGGGGGATTAGCCCTTTGTACCTATGTATTATGCACAAACATATTAACGCAACAGCGTAATTCGAAACCATAGTCTCCGATAACATGTCCCCTATTTAAAGGGTTGTTCAACTCAGTTTATCACAAGAATTCGTACCAAAGACAGTTTGGTTTAATTTAGCTTTTCAAAGTAATTGGAAATTTTTAGAACATATATCGACTATGGTCTAGCCGAAATCAAATGGCGTAGACTTACAATGTAAATTAATATATCAACAAGAGCTCCAATAGCAGCATATAAGCTTTGAATAGCATTCGAATAACAGATTCATAAGTTCGTTGTCAATTCAAGATACAAGAATATTCATCGCGGTTTAACGAAACTTTTATTGAATAGAAGCTTTTTTTTTAACAAAGTTGCAATTTAGAAAGGAAAGTTAGTATACTTGCCTTCGCGTCGAAATGCTATCGATTCAACTCGTGGTTGTGCCCTCGAAGCGATATTACCTTGTATCACTCCTACGTAATACACATAAGATTACTATATAGCTTAAATGCTAATATATTTCATGAACTTTAATCTAAACTTGAGTTTTTTTTTTAAACTTAAGATACCAACCTTAACTCTACCCATATTAATAGACTTGGCATAGCTATTTATAACATAAACTTTTTATTGTTTTTCAATCATTTGATAGCTTAACAAATATATTTTTTCGTAATTATATCCAATTTAACTCATTTAGTACGTAACTATCTCTTGTATTAGCTTTATGATGTAATTAGAATCATTCTTAGTTTAACATGTACAAATACATTATACATTTTAACTTAAACTCACATCTAAATAATTTATTTCTAATTTAATTCAATTATTGAATTAATTATAACTAATATGTTAGTTTTATTATTATTTATTTATTGATTCATTTCCATCTTACACGAGTTTAGTATCAAGATCATTAAATAAACCAAATAGCTCAGTCATGCCCAGCTGACTGCTGCAACACAGCGCATTCAGCGGTGCGCTTGCGTGCAGCTGCGGCTGCTGCTGTCTGCAGCTGTAGCTTGTTGCCGCACAATTTCAACAACCCATTTCGCTAATTTATAATTCCCAAACCATGCCTCCGATAGAATTCAATTTTTTGTATGTTGTAGAAGGCACAACAAGCTATTTTTAGAAAATATAAGACAACCCAAACAAATATCTTAAGTGAGTTTTATAGAGTACCCAATATGCCCTGTCGAAACAACTTTCAAGCTAAACATTAACATGTTGTTTTCTTTAAAATAGCTTTTCCACTTAATTTAACCTATACAAGTCATTCAATTATCTTCATATAGCATATTTACAAGTATTCTTGGCCTCAAACTTTACATAATTTTAGTATTTAAGCTAAATAGCCCCTATGAGGACTTTTAACAAACATCATATGTGCATTAGATTTAGGAGCAGGGTTCATAGGTGTTTAAGGAGTGTCAAACCCAAAAATTTCTTCCTTATAACTCCATTCTATGTGCACAAAACCTCCTTATAATGCACACCTAACAGTTCAATTCATGGCTATATTCAACACTTATTATCACTTCTTTTATTACAATAGTTATAAACACAAACTTACTTGAATTTGATTTCGCTTTAGCTTTAGAGAACTAATTTGCGCAGCCTCTTCTTTACTAGTGTTGCTCAAAACTCCTTTCAATCAATACACTGCTACACCACTTAGTTGAGCTGCTGCTACTGATCGGACATTTAGGAGATTTGACAAGCTTTTGTGTTTAAGAAACTTGGTAGATAGAGAAATAAGAGAGAATGGAACGGGACTTGGAGAGCAAAAAGAAAACAGGGTATAGATGGGAGTACATATTCACAATTCACTATTAGACTTATGAGATTACTTGCACTGCCACAATGGACACCTCATGCTTAATTATAGCTTAGTGGCTTACTAAATATAAACTTTATTGCCACCTCCTGCTAACTTTATAATGAGTCAGCAAACCCACTATCTTATTACTAATGACCCATTTCTCATTCACTGGTCTAATGCTTAGCCTTTTTAATTCTTGCGTCCCAATATTTGGCTCCCATCACAAGTACTCCTATCACACATATAATATATATTAATACCTTACTTATATGTGTGTGTGTGTGTGTATATATATATATATATACATATAAGTACTCATATATGTATATATATTATATATATTTATCATATATTTAATATATAAAGCATTATTATTGCTTATAACATATATATTTAAAATGAATTATTTATTTAAAATGTGTAATATAATCATTTACTAATTATATTACATTATTCAATACTTTCAATTGAGTAATTTATAATTACTCTTTCTCATCGTCTTTTAAAAAAAATCATTCTTGCTCAATTTATCTAATAATAATATTTTATTTAAATCAAATAACTAATTTGATTTTCATTATTTGATTTATTTACACATATTATATATTTAAATATATATAATACCATTATCTTCCAGAAATAACTAAATAATCATTTAGTTACTTCTTTAATTATTAAGTTATTTAATGAGCATAATATTTTCTCTATAAAATGATTAACTAATACAAGTTAATCTTCTTTTTTTTACAAATTTTCTATTTTTTTTATTTATTCCCATTTCTAAATCTCAAATAATCCATAACATCAAAATTATCACATACCACATTTATAATTATATTTAATTATAATAATCATAAAGCATATTTCTGTAATAAAATTTTATTTTATTCACAAAAATATATCGTACCATATTCTCGGTTCTCACATTCTTCCCCCCTTAAAAAGATTCCGTCCTCGGAATCATACAATACAACTTATTGGAAAAGATGGGGATAATTTTGCATCATTTTCTCTTCAAGCTCCCAAGTAGCTTCTTCAATATCATGATTTCGCCATATCACTTTCACTTATGGAATAACTTTATTTCACAGAATTTGTTCTTTCTTATCGACTATTTGGATAGGAACTTCTTCATATGTTAAGTCTTTCTCTATCTGTATGGGTTCCTATGCAATCACGTGTTTATAGTCGGTTTGTACGGCCGCAATACTGATACGTGAAAAACATTGTGAATGTGCTCCATCTCCGGAGGTAAAGCTACCTCGTAAGCTACTTCTCCGACTTTCTTCAAAACTTCAAATGGTCCGATAAATCTTGGACTCAATTTTCCTGATTTTGCCTTTCCACGGAGAAACTTTCAAAAATACAAAGCTACCTACTTCAAAGTCTCTACGTTTACTATGCAGATCGGCGTATTTCTTCTGTCGATCCTGTGCCGCAATCAATCGAGCTTTTATAGTTTTGACAATTTCTGCTGTCTGTTGAACTATCTCCGGTCCCAAAAGTTTGCGTTCACCCACTTCATCCCAGCACAATGGCGTCCTGCATTTCCGCCCGTATAAAGCTTCGTAGAGTGGCATGCCAATACTCGCGTGATAACTGTTATTGTATGCAAATTCCACCAACGGCAAATGATTGTCCCAATTTCCTTTGAAATCCATCACGTAGGCTCTTAGCATGTCTTTTAATGTTTGAATAGTACGCTCAATACGATTGACACTGGTACTCCATGCCTTGAAACAATTTCCTTGATATACAGTTTCACCAATTGATCCAAATTGAATCTAACTTTGATTGGTAGAAAATGTGCTGATTTTGTCAATCGATCCACTATGACCCATATTGCATCGAAACCTTTCTGAGTAGTTGGAAGACCTACTATGAAGTCCATTATAATATGTTCCCATTTTCACTCTGGTATCCCCAATGGTTGTAACAGACCACTGGGTCTTTGATGTTCTGCTTTAATCTTCTGACAGGTTAAACATTTTTCAACACACTCCGCGGCTTCTCGCTTCATATTTGGCCACCAAAAATACTGCCGAAGGTCTTGATACATCTTGGTGCTCCCAGGGTGAATCGAATATCTTACATAATGAGTTTCCTATAATATTTCTTCTTTCAATGTAGGTACAGAAGATACCCATACTTGATCTTCATACCTCAAGATTCCATCCTTGTCTAGTTTGAATTTTATTTCTTCATTTTCTGCTATTCGAAGTTTGATTCGGTCACACTCCTCATCCTTTTCTTGAACTTCCCTCACTCTATCTAACAGAGTCGGTTGAATCTCTACTGCAAATAATGTTTCACCTGATTCTTACGGATACTTAATCTCTATTTCCATCCTGGCCATTTCTTTAACTAACTCCTCTTGAGAAGTTAACATAAACAGTCTCTCTCTGCCTTTTCTATTCAACGCATCTGCTACTATATTAACCTTCCCAGGTGATACAAAATTTCACAGTCATAATCTTTAATCAACTCTAGCCATCTCCTTTGCCGCATATTCAAATCCTTCTGTGTGAAGATATATTTCAGACTTTTGTGGTCTGTGTAAATCTCACATTTTTCTCCATAAAGGTAATGCCTCCATATTTTCAGAGCAAACACTACCACTGCCAATTCTAAATCATGGGTTGGATACCTTTTTTCGTAATCTTTCAGCTGTCGTGAGGCATATGCGATGACCTTGCCATTTTGCATGAGTACACAACCTAATCATTTATGTACCAAGTTCCTTAAACACAAAAGCTTGTCAAATCTCCTAAATGTCCAGTCAGTAGTAGCAGCTCAGCTAAGTGGTGTAGCTGTAATGACCCGGATTTTCAGAAAATATTAAAAATAAGAATTTAATAAAGAAAATTCTTATTTGGTGATATGCTATGAAATATGTGATGCACAAGTGAATATGTGCTATGCAATATGTGATTTTTGTGAATAGTAAATATATTATTATTATATATTTATTATTTCATGAAAATAAATGTAGAATCAATTTATTAAGAAAAAATGAGATGAGTATAGTTATGATGAAGGAAATTATTAAAATAATTTATAATGTTAAATTATTTTAATATATTAAATTGCTGGTATTAAATATATTTAATAACCTCCATTTTATTGGGTGAAATGTATGCATGTTATGTAATATAGTGAGTATATTATTATATTTGCTATAGTTAAATAAATTGTGAGAAAACAATTTATAGAAAGAAAAGAAAATAATTGAATATATTATTATATATTTGTTTTGATTTGACATAAATTGTGAGAATTAATTTATTTAAAGAGACGAATAGCTTCAAAGATACAAAATTTTAGTATCTATTACTGAGCAAATTAAAATAATTTATAGGGGTGTGATGTAAATAAATTGTTAGAAATAATTTATAAATGGAGATTAAATTTAAATTATATTATTAAAGAATATAATTTGATTATGATGCCTTATAATGAATTCACTATGAATTAAATTTCATGAGCAAGTTAATTGATTCACTTAATTAAATTGGTAAATTAAGGTAATAGTTAAATTGTGGTTAAATATATTAATGTAATATATTTAATGAATAGGAATAAATTGTTGAAGACAATTTATGGGAAGAAGAAAATGATTAAATTTAAATATACAAAAGTTTTTTTTATATAAAAAAAAGACTTTTGGTATAATATTTAAAGTCTGTTATTAAAATTCGACGCGATAAGTACGGAAGGTATATAAGTATAATGTATGTACGTACGTATGTTATAATATTAGTAAGTATGCTAAATTATTAGAGCTAAGCCCATGGTGCTAAGCATTAAAACATGTGCTGGGAATTATAAAATTGAATGCTGAGTCACTTCAATTGTAAGCATGAGCTGGAGTTATGGGAAGATAGAGAAGGACACTAAGCATGTGCTAAATGAGAGAGAAAGAATTAGACTTGGTCTGATGAATTAAAAGAGTTGCAGGCTCAATTCTTTCCTTGCTCTCTCATTCCCCAATTCCATTCCATCTCTCTTCCTCTCTAACTTACCCGATTTCATATCACTATAAAAAAATTATTTGGACTTCTATGTTTCCATAGCTACCCAAAACCACGAAAGTGCATCAAATTTTTAGAAAAATGAAGTAGCAAACTAAATTGGAAGGAGAATTAACACAAGAATAATTTAAATGAGGAATTGAACTCAACCAATTACAAGTTTAGAGCAAGATCACAGTGAACCAAGAGGTAAGTTAGTTATACTTGCTAAGTTATGAAATTGAAATAGATAATACTTTGTATTATCATGTTTAGGTGTGAAATTAATTGAGTAATGGTATTGTATAAATCTGAAGTGGTAAGGGAGGATTTTCATGGAAAAATCCTTGGCTAGACTATGACTAAAAGCTTTTGAACTTTGGGGTTTTAAACCATGCATTCATAATGTTTGACAAAATACCTCAAAAAGGTTCAAAAGATTAATTGTTGAGAATTTGTAAAAGTAATGATCAAGGTATCATGTGTAAATGAGTTAAGCTATAACTCAAGTGTTTGGAATGATTCATTATACATTCAAGTTAGTTTTAAAGCTTTTCTAAAAAGATTAGCCCAAATGGAAATCATGATAAATGCAGATTTTCAAGCTTGTTAATCTAAATTATAATGATGATTGTAAAGACCAATACTTAATAAATATTATTCATGGTTGTATGGTCTATGAATAGGTTTATATTTCAAGTCATTTGGAATTATAGGGTGAATGTTATGTGAATAAGAAAGTAGTATGAAGAAACAAATCTCCAAAAAAAAAAACTGCCCTGAAATTGAACTCTGTTGATGTGGCGCGACCGCGCCACATCCAAGCTTAAATCAGGCGTTGTCGCGCCCTGTTTCAGAAAATAAAAACAAAGGAAAAGGCACGGCGCTGCCGCGCTCTTCCAAGCTCATTTCCAGCGCGGCCGCGCCGGTACTGTAAAAACTCCAAGAATAGTTTGTTTAAACATAGAACTTTAATACATATGTTTAAATTACTTTCAAGACATGTTATAGCAAGAAAAAGGAAGTATAAATTAACCTATCTATGGAATGTCTAAATCTAATTGAATATTTATTGAAAGACTTAAATGAATGTTTAGGAATGAAATGATATTGTGAAACGAAACCAAATTGAAAGTGGAGTTTAGGTTTATCAATATATAAGTAATGAACGTAACGAGGCGTTGAGCGTACGCATGAACGTATCGCTTGAGCACTCATATGAACCGAGATAAGCACGCGACATTTAAGCGTCGAAATGCCGTGACAGGAAATAGATGACTTAAGTGGTGTTGTAATCTCAATTAATCAAATGCTATAAGTAACGAATAAGAGTTTAGGTAAAGCAAGAATGTGCGTTGACCATGTAACTAATTGATACATGTATGTGCACTTATATGTTTAGGAAATACGACGAAGCATAATGTACAGATGATTTTAACTGACGAATTGAAATGTAATCATGGACGTTCAAGGAACGTATAAATGCAAGCCAAGGCAAGTTTCTCAGTTTATTTCTGTGAACTTATATTTGCTATAAGTAATTCTTAATATGATAATATGCTTACAATTATGTAAATGTTCATGATTTGCATTATGTTGCTCCATGAGTTATTAAAGTCAATATATGACTAAGGTGATTTGAGTTATGGAACTCAATTTATTTTAAAACATGAGATATGTGAATGATGATAAGCTTGATGGTATTAGAGGTATAATGTATGAAGCATAGATAGATGCTTTGTTTAGAATTATGATGCATGTATGATTTAAATATGAAACTATGTGCTATGTGAAGCATGATAGACTGTTAAATTTGCTGGGTTGTCGAGCTCAACCTTGCAAAAACACAATTTTTGAAGATTCACGATGCAATGCCAGACTTTAGCTTTCAAGATGATAACGTCTAGAAGATGCATAAAGGAATATTGTTTTCATTAGCTGGAAAATTTTATTGTATCATAAGAATGGTGTACGATATACGATGTAATTGACAATTTGAAATATTCGATATACAAAAGAGTGTTTGTTTCAAATCCATGGTTTTGAATAGTGATGATCAATATAGTGATAATACTATATAAGCATGAATCCGAATGTAGAATTGAGTTGTATATACTCATATCTATTTCAATATATAATCGTAAAGGTTGCGATTCAGAGAATAGAAAGAAAGATAGAAAACGTTTTAATTATTCCGCATTTTTATTAGTTACAACATCGAATAGTGATGGAAAGCTAGTACAAGATAATCGTTAACGCACAAGGTCGGGATTAAGTTAGTCCTGATTTTTGGATTAAGTTGGTCTCGATTTTTGGGGGTGTTTCACTTGGTATCAGAGCCGTAGGTTATAAACTTTGGGTAAAAGTTACCTTAGACTATAACCTCAGAACAGAAAGATGGATATGATAAGGAATAGACTCAAATAGAATTTGAGAAATAAAAAATAAATTTAGAAAATTTCCAAGAAGTGAATTAAGATATGTACAAGAAGATTCAAGGAAGAATCTCGAAGAGTTATTAAAGACGGGAATCAGGAGTTACTGTGATGACCCGGATTTTCAAAAAAATATTAAAATAAGAATTTAATAAATAAAATTCTTATTTGGTGTTATGATATGTGGTATTATATTGCATAAGTCAATACGTGCTTTACAATATGTGATTTTTGTGAATAACAAAAATCTATTATTATTATATATTTATTATTTCATGTAAATAAATTGTAAAATCCATTTATTAAGAAGAAATGAGATGAGTATAGTTTATGATGAAGGAAATTATTAAAATAATTTATAATATTAAATTATTTTAATATAGTAAATTGGTGGTATTAAATATATTTAATAACCTCCATTTTATTGGGTAAAATGTATACATATTTGTTTTATGTAGTGAGTATATTATTATATTCGCTATAGTTAAATAAATATTGTGAGAAAACAATTTATAAAGAGAAAAGAAAATAATTGAATATATTATTATATATTTGTTTTGATTTGAAATAAATTGTGGGAATCAATTTATTTAAAGAGACGAATAGCTTTCAAGATACAAAACTTTTGTATCTACTAATGAGCAAATTAAAATAATTTATAATATTAAATTATTTTAATAGGAGTATGATGTAAATAAATTGTTAGAAGTAATTTATAGATGGATATTAAATTTAAATTATATTATGAAATAATATAATTTGATTATAAAGTCTTGTACTAAATTCATTATGAATTAAATTTCATGAGCAAGTTAATTAATTCACCTAATTAAATTGGTGAAGTAAGGTAATATTTAAATCATGGTTAAATATATTAAAGTAATATATTTAATGAATAGCAATAAATTGTTGAAGACAATTTATGGGAAGAAGAAGCAATTTTGATTTAAATTAATTATGGGTTAATTCTATAATTAGTGGGATGATTTTTATACATGATTATAAATGTATAACGTCCGATTTTGGTTAATATTGGAATTCCATGCAATTAGAATACCTAAATTATATTTATGTGGGTATTGGAGGTAATATATATATATATATATATATATATATATACACATGTATATATATTGTCGTATATATGCATTATACATATATAATCAGAATGAGAATATTGTAATATATATATATGTAGTATACATATATGTATTGGTGCTGGAAGTTAAAACAAGCCATGTATGCTAAGCTTATAGAACCAAGTAAACATGCTAAGAATAAAAAAATAATAATTAAGGCATGGTTCTGAGAATAAATAAAATAAATAAAATGCATTATGCTGAGTTGGTAGGAGTAAGCAGGAGGTGTCATCATTTTGGGTTAACAAAGACACTAAGCAATTAAACTCCCTTGCCTCTTCTTCTATTTCGTTCCAAAAGAAGAAAAAAAATAGCAACCAAGAAAACAAACCAAACAAGCATGTGGGAAAAAAAATGAGTGACCTCCAAGATTCGTGGTAAGCAGGATATGGAAAGTAAGTCGGCAAGCGGCAAGCAGCACTAAGTCGCTAAGAAAACAAACATAACCCATCCCCAACAACCAAGTCGGCAGTATAGAGAGAGAAACGAGAATGAGGGAGGAGGAGAAATTTAAGATTTTGAAGGTAAAACTCTTCCTTTTCTATTTATGTTGGTAATATATATATACCTATGTGTTATTAGTAAACGCCTACTTAGCTAAATTTTTGACTAGAACTTGTCGGTTACAGTTAAACCTTTCGATGGCCATGAAAGGTGGTGGGTAATGGGTTTACTAACTACCGAATTTTAAGCTATAAAACCTACATGGGTTCGTAGAGAGAATACCCAAGAAGCTAACAAGCTAAACTAAACGTTATATGGTTGAGAAACAAAGAAGAAACGAAGAAAAGAGTTTCGTCGGATAACATTTTCGGAACGATGTTTCAATATGAAAACGTTAGTTATTTTCAAAACAAATAACATGGTTGGACTCCTGAGGTGTTAGTGAACTGATCTAGGCAGAAAATGAAGGAAAAACTCGCCGGAAAAATAGCAGACTCGCCGGAGAAGATAACCGGAAAATCGCCGCCGACGAATTTTCCGGCGAAGCCCGTTTGAGCTATTTCCGGCCAGAATTTGGAAAAACTTTGAACTACAAAGTTGTAGAGAATTAAATTTTGTATGATAAAAGGGCTAATTATTATGAATTTTTAAAGTTTCAACACTTAGGAAATTATAATTAAATTATCCAAAAAACATAATTTGAGCTGAAATGAATTTATAGAAATCTTATAATATCATTTTAGAATTTTTGTAAATTTGGGAAAAATTATTGAAGAGTAGAAGTAATTAATATATTTTTAAGCTATTTAAAGATAGTTTAAAAATGGTGGAAATTCATAGAAAATTCTATGAATGGTAAAAAATTATGAAACTTGATGGAAAATTCTATAATATTATTTTAGAATTACTGGAAAGTTTTGGTGAATTATTGAAGACTATAAGTAATTATTGAATATTTAAGCTATTTAAAGTTAGTTTAAAAATTAGAGGAAAGTCATAGAAAATTCTATGACTGGTGGAAAATTATGAAACTTGGTAAAAAATCTTATAATAATATAAGATTAATATTGATAGTATTTCGAGGAAATAAAAGTATTTAGAGTTATTATTTATATTTTGAAGCTATTAAATTATATTTTTTCTAAATAGAAATAATCACAGAAAATTCTCGGATAATTCAAAAAATGTGAAAATTGGTTGGAAAGTCAAGAATAATATTCTAAAGACTTTAGAAGATTTAGTAAGCTCGTGAGGTGTTGGGACGTTATGGATGGTGTGTTAACTGACTAATGAACAAGATATAGTTATTGTAAACTAAATTATCTCGTTAAGTTAATGTAAACTAAGTTGCATGGATTGTATGACTAATATTTGGTCTATGTGAACACTTAAATTGGTGTAGGATTCGTGAAGCGCAGATAGCTTAAGTGTAATCAATGCGCAAGGCAAGTCTTTCAGTTCCTATGTGCTATATGAATTAGATATTGATTGATTATAATTTGTACTAAAATGAGTATGTTGAATTACCTATGATGCACTATAAACTGTGAAAGTCAATTTATGACTAAGTTGATTGAGTTACGGAACTCAATCTTTATATGATATGTGAAAAGCAACATGTATGATAAGCATAATAGAATGTTTATGATGTATGAACTGAGCATGAAATTTTATGCTACGTGAAGCATGAAAACTGTTAGATTTGCTGAGCTGTCGAGCTCAATCTTGCAAAAATAAACTTTTTGCAGGTCAATGTTACAATGCGATATTATTCGTCATCTGATGATATGGATTAGAAGACGTGCAAAGGAATACCTTTTATTTATTTAAAAAAAAATTGTATTGAATCATGATGATGGTTCTTGACATGTGTACTGATAGGTAAGTAAACCTTGAGATATTCAATAAATAAAGAATAATTGTTTTGAATGCATGAAAATGAGCAAATCAATATAGTGATAATACTATATAATAAAGAATCCGAATGTAGAATTAAGTTGTATATACTCATATCTACTTCGATATATAATTGTAAAGGTTGCGATTCAGGGAATAAAAAGAAGGATATAGAAAAATTTTAATTATCCGCATTTTTAACTATTATTTCATCTTAGTATGATGTAAGGCTGAATTAAGATAGTAATTAACGCACAAGGTCGGGATTAAGATTAGTCCTAATTTTGGATAAAGTTATTCCCGATTTTGGGGGCATTACACTTGGTATCAGAGCTATGGATTATAAACCTTAGGTAACTGTACCCTAAGCTATAACCGTAAACTAGATAGATGAAAAAGAAGAAGATATTAAGAATAAACTCGATTGTGGTTTCAAATGACATTAAACAAATTCGGAAATTTCAGATAGAATGTGACAGAATATTACACAATGATTCAAAGAAGAATCTAATAGAGCTTGAGAATCGGGGTACACCTGACTCGAATTATAAGAAGAGATCATGACGTGATCTAACTTTAGAATGACAGATCATCAATCGAATGATTGAAACATTATAGCAGAATGCTGTACAGAAAAGGTACTATAAGATAGTACAAGAATAAAACTCAGAAAAAGTTATAGATGATGAAATACGAATTAAAGAACGTTCGTATTCAGCAAAGAGCAAGCTAGGATTGGGTGGGATTGCAATTGAGGACTCATGTGATAGCTGAGTTGTACAAACCTTTGTATTGGCAGGGGTTTTATGCTTGGTTTAACGACCACTTAGTCTATCACATTGATAATCATTGAAATGTTGGTATCGCGCTATCAATGTATGTATGATGAAAAGGTGATTCTTTCCTCATATCTATATTTGATGGTTAGAGAATAATAAGATTAGGTGCGAGTTCTTAAAACTCATGCTTATGGTAAGTTTGTGACTCATAATCATATGGTATGTTTTTGAGCCCCTAAGCATATGGACAGTCCCTGATTTTTTCTTGGACTACGTATTGCTATGACAAGTTCTTAAATTCATATTGTTGTGGCAAGTTCCTGAACTCATAACGTATGGTAAGTTTGATGAACTATACCGTGGTATAGTGTTATTTTAGGAATAAGAGCTAATTATTTGTAGTGTATGGAGGAAGTTGAAGTTGATGGAGGAGTTTGGATATTCCAAATCTTCTAGCTATGCTAGATTTCGAAGTTTATTGAAATCGTGCTGATATTTGTGTCTTTGAAAAATATTGGGTCATGTTATTAAACCCATAAATTTTTGAAAGTTCTATTAGTTCCTAAGTCTATGCTACTCGCCTCAGCTAGACAAATCCGATTTGAAATTATCAAAACGTATTTTAAAATCGTCAATGCACCACTGAAAGCATGGTGTGGATATGACAAATGATGGAATCATCAACGCACGATGACAAGGGTGTAGATGTGGACTTAGAGCCACTAACACACATTACCTGACGCGGTATGAAGAAGTCATAAAATGATTTTTCAGTTTACCTGAGCTATTTTATGGAGTATGTCTATGCTAATTATTTTGGCTAGACAAGACTTGTTTTGAAAAACTTCAAAAGGTATTTATGAGATCGTCACTTACCATTAAAGCCATGGTAAGGAGATGATAATTGATGGCGTCATCAATGCAGCTTAACCTAGTGTTGGATGTGATCTAAGGATCGTCAGCCCACTAGGGTATGATGTAGTATGATAAAGTCATAAAAATGACGGCATCCTCAACGCACTGGTAAAACAGTGCGGTACTATGCGTCATAAAATGATTTTCAATGTTTTGATAAAGATAGAAGTGTCAAATGCCATTTGAATCGGCTAGACACAGATTCAGATATCGCTTATATTAAGCTTTTGAGCTATCCAACTAAACCATTTTGGTTTGGACTCCAAATTTTTAAAATCCCTTAATTGGGAAAGTTTTCATAGCACCAGATCGATGGTGGCACAGATGAACGTATATCGTTCAAATTGGCGCCTAACGGCGGCCACTCAGATAGTGTTGATCAACACGGAAAATTTCTAAATTGGGAAATTCTGTTTGCGCGAAATAGCGGCATAGATAGCAGAGATCAACACAGGGCATAACACAGGCTAATCACCTACGTGCCCGTAAGACCAGACGGTTCACAGATGAATTTCTGATAGAACCTTTTCAAAAACATGAAAAAGAAAGTTTGTGGTCTTTAAGACCCTTAGCAA
Organism: Aralia elata; assembly: GCA_034770075.1. NCBI lineage: Eukaryota > Viridiplantae > Streptophyta > Magnoliopsida > Apiales > Araliaceae > Aralia > Aralia elata. The sequence goes on along the minus strand of CM068381.1, from coordinate 39,382,705 downwards.
GATACAGAAAGTTTCCGTAAGCGATTGTTTTTGAAATTCTGAAGTTATTCATCTTGCTTCACAATTATAAATCAATTGTAGAGAATTTCAATTCTGATAATTGAGATAGAAGGGGTGATGTTCCCTAGAAAAGAAGTAGTCGTGAGAAGCGACAAGTTTAGAAATATTCTTGAGAATGAATGATGAATTCAGAATGATCTCTAAGAAAGAGAAAGATAGACATAGAATTCCATGAATCGAACAGTGGAAGCTAGAGAAATGAATTTCGAGAACGAAATTTGTAGAAGAAGAGATGGATGTGATATCCAAGAAAGTTAATGAGCTTAGTAGAACATAAGTTTGAATGTGGTAATCCTGAGAAGAGGATGTTGATGGTTAAAGAAAGGTCTTACTCGGAGTGTATCGAGTTAAGGAAGACTATGTGATAAAACCTGTAAAGAGTTGTGTAACACCTATATTAACACGACGAGTTGAGATTATTCAACGGTATAGAATGTTAATGAGAGAAGGTAGATGTGAACCGCGTAAGTGAGGTTCGTTAAGGTGATTTCGGGGACGAAATCCTTATAAGAGGGGAAGAATGTGATGACCCGGATTTTCAAGAAAATATTAAAATAAGAATTTAATAAATAATATTCTTATTTGGTGTTATGATATGTGGTATTATATTGTATAAGTCAATACGTGCTTTGCAATATGTGATTTTTGTGAATAACAAAAATCTATTATTATTATATATTTATTATTTCATGTAAATAAATTGTAGAATCCATTTATTAAGAAGAAATGAGATGAGTATAGTTTATGATGAAGGAAATTATTAAAATAATTTATAATATTAAATTATTTTAATATAGTAAATTGGTGGTATTAAATATATTTAATAACCTCCATTTTATTGGGTAAAATGTATACATGTTTTTTTTATGTAGTGAGTATATTATTATATTCGCTATAGTTAAATAAATTGTGAGAAAACAATTTATAGAGAGAAAAGAAAATAATTGAATATATTATTATATATTTGTTTTGATTTGAAATAAATTGTGGGAATCAATTTATTTAAAGAGACGAATAGCTTTAAAGATACAAAACTTTTGTATCTACTAATGAGCAAATTAAAATAATTTATAATATTACATTATTTTAATAGGAGTATGATGTAAATAAATTGTTAGAAGTAATTTATAGATGGATATTAAATTTAAATTATATTATGAAATAATATAATTTGATTATAAAGTCTTGTACTAAATTCATTATGAATTAAATTTCATGAGCAAGTTAATTAATTCACCTAATTAAATTGGTGAAGTAAGGTAATATTTAAATCATGGTTAAATATATTAAAGTAATATATTTAATGAATAGCAATAAATTGTTGAAGACAATTTATGGGAAGAAGAAGCAATTTTGATTTAAATTAATTATGGATTAATTCTATAATTAGTTGGATGATTTTTAAACATGATTATAAATGTATAACATCCGATTTTGGTTAATATTGGAATTCCATGCAATTAGAATGCCTAAATTATATTTATGTGGGTATTGGAGGTAATATATATATATATATATATACATATGTATATATATTGTTGTATATATGCATTATACATATATAATCAGAATGAGAATATTGTAATATATATATATGTAGTATACATATATGTATTGGTGCTGGAAGTTAAAACAAGCCATGTATGCTAAGCTTATAGAACCAAGTAAACATGCTAAGAATAAAAAAAATAATAATTAAGGCATGGTTCTGAGAATAAAAAAAATAAATAAAATGCATTATGCTGAGTTGGTAGGAGTAAGTAGGAGGTGTCATCATTTTGGGTTAACAAAGACACTAAGCAATTAAACTCCCCTGCCTCTTCTTCTATTTCGTTCCAAAAGAAGAAAAAAAAATAGCAACCAAGAAAACAAACCAAACAAGCATGTGGGGAAAAAAAATGAGTGACCTCCAAGATTCGTGGTAAGCAGGATATGAAAAGTAAGTTGGCAAGCGGCAAGCAGCAAGCAGCCCTAAGTCGCTAAGAAAACAAACATAACCCATCCCCAACAACCAAGTCGACAGTATAGAGAGAGAAACGGGAATGAGGGAGGAGGAGAAATTTGAGATTTTGAAGGTAAAACTCTTCCTTTTCTATTTATGTTGGTAATATATATATATACCTATGTGTTAGTAGTAAACGCCTACTTAGCTAAATTTTTGACTAGAACTTGTCGGTTACAGTTAAACCTTTCGGTGGCCATGAAAGGTGGTGGGTAATGGGTTTACTAACTACCGAATTTTAAGCTATAAAACCTACATGGTTTCGAAGAGAGAATACCCAAGAAGCTAACAAGCTAAACTAAACGTTATATGGTTGAGAAACGAAGAAGAAACGAAGAAAAGAGTTTCGCTGGATAACATTTTCGGTACGATGTTTCAATATGAAAACGTTAGTTATTTTCAAAACAAATAACATGGTTGGACTCTTGAGGTGTTAGTGAACTGATCTGGGCAGGAAATGAAGGAAAAACTCGCCGGAAAAATAGCAGACTCGCCGGAGAAGATGACCGGAAAGTCGCCGACGGCGAACTTTCCGGCGAAGCTCGTTTAGGCTATTTTCGGCCCGAATTTAGAAAAACTTTGAACTACAAAGTTGTAGAGAATTAAATTTTGTATGAAATTGATATAAGATTCGTAATTTTCTGATAAAAGGGCTAATTATTATGAATTTTTAAAGTTTCAACACTTAGGAAATTATAATTAAATTATCCAAAAAACATAATTTGAGCTGAAATGAATTTACAGAAATCTTATAATATCATTTTAGAATTTCTGTAAATTTTTGAAAAATTATTGAAGAGTAGAAGTAATTATTATATTTTTAAGCTATTTAAAGATAGTTTAAAAATGGTGGAAATTCATAGAAAATTCTATGAATGGTAGAAAATTATGAAACTTGATGGAAAATTCTATAATATTATTTTAGAATTACTGGAAAGTTTTGGTGAATTATTGAAGATCATAAGTAATTATTGAATTTTTAAGCTATTTAAAGTTAGTTTAAAAATTAGAGGAAAGTCATAGAAAATTCTATGAATGGTGGAAAATTATGAAACTTGGTGGAAAATCTTAAAATAATATAAGATTAATATTGATGGTATTTCGAGGAACTAAAAGTATTTAGAGTTATTATTTATATTTTGAAGCTATTAAATTATATTTTTTCTAAATAGAAATAATCACAGAAAATTCTCGGATAATTCGAAAAATGTGAAAATTTGTTGGAAAGCCAAGAATAATATTCTAAAGACTTTAGAAGATTTAGTAAGCTCGTGAGGTGTTGGGACGTTATGGATGGTGTGTTAACTGACTAATGAACGAGATATAGTTATTGTAAACTAAATTATCTCGTTAAGTTAATGTAAACTAAGTTGCATGGATTGTATGACTAATGTTTGGTCTATGTGAACACTTAAATTGGTGTAGGATTCGTGAAGCGCAGATAGCTTAAGTGTAATCAATGCGCAAGGCAAGTCTTTCAGTTCCTATGTGCTATATGAATTAGATATTGATTGATTATAATTTGTACTGAAATGAGTATGTTGAATTACCTATGATGCACTATAAATTGTGAAAGTCAATTTATGACTAAGTTGATTGAGTTACGGAACTCAATCTTTATATGATATGTGAAAAGCAACATATATGATAAGCATAATAGAATGTTTATGATGTATGAACTGAGCATGAAATTTTACGCTACGTGAAACATGAAAACTGTTAGATTTGCTGAGCTGTCGAGCTCAATCTTGCAAAAATAAACTTTTTGCAGGTCAATGTTATAATGCGATATTATTCGCCATCTGATGATATGGATTAGAAGACGTGCAAAGGAATACCTTTTATTTATTTTTTTAAAAAAAATTATATTGAATCATGATGATGGTTCTTGACATGTGTACTAATAGGTAAGTAAACCTTGAGATATTCAATAAATAAAGAATAATTGTTTTGAATGCATGAAAATGAGCAAATCAATATAGTAATAATACTATATAATAAAGAATCTGAATGTAGAATTGAGTTGTATATACTCATATCTACTTCGATATATAATCGTAAAGGTTGCGATTCAGGGAATAGAAAGAAGGATATAGAAAAATTTTAATTATCCGCATTTTCAACTATTATTTCATCTTAGTATGATGTAAGGCTGAATTAAGATAGTAATTAACACACAAGGTCGGGATTAAGATTAGTCCTAATTTTAGATAAAGTTATTCCCGATTTTGGGGGCATTACAGTTACCTAACTCTAGTAGTGAAGAAGTAAAGTGATAATAGATCGACGATATCTATAAGAAGATAATGATAAAAATGATAAGAATAAATGAAAGGATTCGAAGAAGAATCTCGATGCGTAATCAGGAGTTAACCAACTCCGACAATAAAGATGAACAACCCTAGAAGTTTGGGGAATTGTTAAACAAGTGAACTAGACACTAATATTGTGTCATAAGAAATTAGACACCACTGGTGTCAATACAAATACAAATGGTCGTTTAAGAGGTAATAAGGAATCCAGAAAGCTCTAGGAGTAAGAAGAGAGACCTCAAGAGAATGGTTAGAGGATAAAAAATGAAGAGATGATAAGCATAAACCCAAATGAGGATTAAATGATATTAAATGAATTTAGAAAATTCATAAAGAATGCGTTGGGGTATGTCGCAAAGATTTAAAAGACGAATCTAAACGAGCAATAGGATCAGGGAACACCTGATTCAAACAGTCATAGAAATATGATTAAAGGGGAAGATAAGAATATCGTTCAAAAAACGATCATAAGATAGAAAAAGAATCGTAAAACGATTGTATGATAAGATCACGACAAAGTCTTATTGTAGAAGAATAAATGATCAATCGAAAGATTGAAAATTTTAGTTGAATGCTATAGAAAGAATGTACTATGAGATAGTACAAAGAAAACTAAGAAGAGTTATAGAAATAGAATACAGATTAAAGAAGATTCGTATTAAGCAAAGAGCAAGAAAAGAACGAGCTAAGATTAGGTGGGATTTCAATTGAGGACTCATGTGATAGCTGAGTTGTACACACCTTTGTATGGGCAGAGGTTTTGTGCTTGGTTTAACGACCACTTAGTTTATCATATTGATAATCGTTGAAATGTCGATGACACGCTATCGGTATATATATGGCGAGAAGGTGATTCTTTTCTCATATGTATATTTGATAATTAGAGAATATAAGATTAGGTACGAGTTCTTAAAACTCATGCTTATGGCAAGTTTGTGACTCATAATCATATGATGTGTTTTGAGCCCCTAAGCATATGGACAGTTCCTGATTAGTTCTTGGACTACGTATCGCTAGGACAAGTTCCTAAACTCATATTTTTATGGTGAGTTTTTGAACACATAAAGTGTGGTAAGTTTGACGAACTATATTAGGGAATAAGAGTGTTATAAATTAAGAGCTAATTATTTTTAGTGTATTGCGAATTGATGATATTAGAGATGGATATGATTATATAGTGGAACTATGGAGAAAGTTAAAGCTGATGAGTGGAGAAATGGATATTCCAAATCTTCTAGCAAGGCTAGATTTCGAAGTTTGTTGAAATCGTGCTGGTAGTTGCACTGTTGTCTTTTTGAAAAATATATTGGGTCAAATCATTAGACCAATAGGTTTTTAAAAAAAAGTTCGGTTATTTCTTATGTCTATGCTAATTGTTTCGGCTAGACAAAGTTTAAAATATTAAAATGTATTTTAAATGATGGAGTCATCAATGCAGTCTAACCTAGTGTTGGATGTGATCTAAGGATCGTCAGCCCACTATGGTATGATGTAGAATGACAAAGTCATAAAATGACAACATGCTCAGCGTACTATTTGTTAGAGTTTATGCCCTAGAGGCCAATTATTTAATGTAATTGCTTAACATTTCTTTTGATATTTGATTGAATAAATGAATTATTTTATTATGGTTTCATTTACTGTGTTATATAAATGTTAGCATAATAAAAGTCCTTAGAATAATGATACAAATTATATAGCTTCAAGTATGTGACTTGAACATGAGATTATATAATTACAATAAATATCATTACTCTTAAATGTCCCTAGTCGAGTATCATTGAGAATGGGACAACAATGATACATTGAGACTAGTATGTGGATTGACTGATGGCCAAATCTCATTGGTCATTAATATTTGAGATATTAAGTCAATGCATAGGTACGTGTTAGAGAACAATGTACTGGACAGACCCAACATGAGAATTCTACGTGGAGCATTATGCATAGTGTCATAAGCAATTCTTATAGTGACAATGATGTAATGGTCCTCCGACCTGAAATCACTATATTACTATACGAGAATTTATGTACTTTGATATCATCAAAGGTCACCTTTAATAGGGTGGACAATAAAGGTGATTATTGGGTACATCATGAATCGTGTGAGGAATATGAGTGATCTAGATGGAATTTAACCCTCCTATATATTAGGAGTGATATCCATAGGCCTCTTGATTGAGTAGGACTATAAAATGCATGGCCATGCTCAAATAGTGATTTGTTTCATATAGTCTACTCATTGATCAAAAAAATCAGATTAAATTATGAAGAGTATGACACATTCCATGGCTCGAGTTTAATCTAGGATGTCAAGGTTAAAAGGATTAAATTACATTGAAACATTGGTCACAAAAAGGTTGCATCGAATCATCGATCTTATTATTATTTGGGTAGCAGTGATGCATTACTAGATGCCACTCACTGTTTATAATTTTATAATATGTTTTTTTAAAATTATTGCCAATATAATAATAACCTATAGGGTCACACACTTAGATAGTAATTAAAAGAGAATTAATTTAAATTGTAACGATTTAAATATATCAATATGATTGATAGTATTTAAATTACGAATTTAAATTAAAAAGATAATTTGTATATATATATATATATGTATGTATATTAATTAAGTAAGACTTAATTAAAATATAATATATATATATATATATATATATAAATTCGAATTTTAGTTTTCTAATAGGATTAGGGTTTTGCTTAACCTTTTGGACTCTATATATATCAGATATATCAGCAGTCTTGTTTATGTGAAACGAAATAGAAAACCCTAGCCGTTTTAGAAAAGAGAGTTGAGAGCAACACTTGAGAAAATCCAGATCTTGGCGGCTAGTACCGGAGTTCTCTTTGCTGCAGATCGTGTGACGATTTGTGGGACGTTCGTGTGGATACCGTAGAGACGCAGTTCCGTTGGATTGCGTTGGAGATTCGAAGCCGTTCCAGAATTTCATCGTTACATTCAAGCTCGGATAATCGGTAAAGCTAATCTAAACCTCTGAATTAATTTGGTTTTCGCATGGATCCTGTTTTAGGGTTTTGAAAATTGTTTAAAAATTTTAATTTCCGCTGCGTTTATCTATCCAAAAACCCTAACACTATTAAAACAGAGCGGTCCTATGCGTCATAAAATGATTTTCAGTATTTTAGTAAATCAAGAAGTGTCAAGTGCCTTTTTGAATCGGCTAGACATAGATTCAGATATCGATTTTGAATTGTCCAACTAAATTGCTTTGGTTTGGACTCCAGATTTTGTATGAAAATCCCTGAATTGGGAAAAAATTTTATAGCACCAAATGGTGGCACAGATGAACGAATATCGTTCAATTGGCGCCGAATGGCGGCCACATAGATAGTGTTGATCAACACAGAATAACCCTGAATTGGGAAATTCTATTTGCGCTGAATAGCGGTGACGATGAACGTAAATGTCGTTCCTGTAGATAACACTGATCAACAGAGGGCATAACAGGCTGATCACCTACGTGCCTGTAAGACAGAACGGTTTACAGATAAATTTTTGTTTAAACCTTTTCAAAAAGAAAATTTCGGTTTATATGACCAGTAAGATGATACGGAAAGCTATTCCTAAGCGAATCTTCGAAATTCTTGAATTATTTATATTGCTTCACAATTATTGATCAATTGTGGAGAATTTCAATTCTGGTAATTGAGTATAGAAGGGGATGATGTTCTTAGAAAAGAAGTAGTCGTGAAATGCGACAAGTCTAGAAGCATTCTTGAGAAAGAATAACGTAATGAAAGAAAAAAGAGAAGAGATGTACGAAACGTACGATGAATTCGGAATGATTTCTAGAAGAGAAAGTTTGTCATAGAACTCAATGAGTGAATTCAATGAATCGAATGAACGAAGATTAATGAATTGAGATTTCAAGGACAAAATTCTTAGAAGAAGGGGTGAATGTGATATCCCGAGAGTTTATGAGTTTAGTAAATCATAAGTTTGATTGCCTTGATCCTTAGAAAAAGATGTTGATCGGTTAAGACTGGTAATACTCGGGGTGTATCGAGTTAATAACGGTTATGTAATAAAACCTATAAAGAGTTGTTGAGAAAGTGTATGAACTAGGTAATATAACACCTATGTTAACACGACGTGTTGAGATTATTCAACGGTACAGAATGTTGAAAGGAGATGTGAACCGTGTAAGTAAGGTTCGGTATTGTGATTTCGGGGACGAAATCCTTATAAGAAGGGAAGAATGTAATGACCCGGATTTTCAGAAAATATTAAAAATAAGAATTTAATAAAGAAAATTCTTATTTGGTGATATGCTATGTAATATGTGATGCACAAGTGAATATGTGCTATTCAATATGTGATTTTTGTGAATAGTAAATATATTATTATTATATATTTATTATTTCATGAAAATAAATTGTAGAATCAATTTATTAAGAAAAAATGAGATGAGTATAGTTATGATGAAGGAAATTATTAAAATAATTTATAATGTTAAATTATTTTAATATAGTAAATTGGTGGAATTAAATATATTTAATAACCTCCATTTTATTGGGTGAAATGTATGCATGTTATGTAATATAGTGAGTATATTATTATATTTGCTATAGTTAAATAAATTGTGAGAAAACAATTTATAGAAAGAAAAGAAAATAATTGAATATATTATTATATATTTGTTTTGATTTGACATAAATTGTGAGAATCAATTTATTTAAAGAGACGAATAGCTTTAAAGATACAAAATTTTAGTATCTATTAATAAGCAAATTAAAATAATTTATAGGAGTGTGATGTAAATAAATTATTAGAAATAATTTATAAATGGAGATTAAATTTAAATTATATTATGAAAGAATATAATTTGATTATGATGCCTTATAATGAATTCACTATGAATTAAATTTCATGAGCAAGTTAATTGATTCACTTAATTAAATTGGTAAATTATGATAATAGTTAAATTGTGGTTAAATATATTAATGTAATATATTTAATGAATAGGAATAAATTGTTGAAGACAATTTATGGGAAGAAGAAAATGATTAAATTTAAATATATAAAAGTTATTGTATATATTAAATAAGTAAATTAAAATAGTTAATTGAACATTGATTATTTTAATTTGCCTGTTACATTAAATAAAGAGAATTAAAATAATTTATGATATTAAATTATTTTAATATAGTAAAGTTATGCATTAAATAAATTATTTTTATTTAATGTAGAGCATTTATTTTTTTTATATAAAAAAAAAGACTTTTGGTATAATATTTAAAGTCTGTTATTAAAATTCGACGCGATAAGTGTCACGCCCCCAAAATCGGGACTAACTTAATCCAAAATCAGGACTATTCTTAATCCCGACATTGTGTGTTAAATACTATCTTGATTCAACTTCACTTTATACTTAGATGAAATAACAGCTGAAAATGCGGATGATTAAAATTTTTTTATATCTTTCTTTCTTTCGTTCCCTGAATCGCAACATTTACGATTATAAATTCCAGAATCATATTCATTTCTATGATTCATTTTTCTTAGAGTAGATATGAGTCTATGCAGCTCAATCCCTCATACATGTTTTTTTTCAGTATAGTGTTATTACTATAACACTTTAATTCTCAAGGTAGCTATGATTCTATCTTTCAAACTCAAAATGATCATTCTCTATTTATTGAATATTTTCAATGTTACATATCAGTCAGTTACACATATCAAGAACCATCATCATGATTCAATACAATTTCTAGATAAAGGAAATGGATTCCTTTGCGCGTCCTCTAGATGTTATCATCTTGAAAGCTAAATTCTGGCATTGCATCGTGAATCTGCAAAAATTGTGTTTTTGCAAGGTTGAGCTCGACAGCCCAACAAATTTAACAGTCTATCATGTTTCACATAGCACATAGTTTCATATTCAAATCATACATGCATCATAATTCTAAACAAAGCATCTATCTATGCTTCATACATTATACCTCTAATACCATCAAGTTTATCATCCTTCACATATCTCATGTCTTAAAATAAATTGAGTTCCATAACTCAAATCACCTTAGTCATATATTGACTTTAATAACTCATGGAGCAACATAATGCAAATCATGAACATTTACATAATTGTAAGCATATTATCATACTAAGAATTACTTATAGCAAATATAAGTTCACAGAAATAAACTGAGAAACTTGCCTTGGCTTGCATTTATACGTTCCTTGAACGTCCATGATTACATTTCGATTCGTCAGTTAAAATCATCTGTACATTATGCTTCGTCGTATTTCCTAAACATATAAATGCACATACATGTATCAATTAGTTACATGGTCAACGCACATTCTTGCTTTACCTAAACTCTTATTCGTTACTTATAGCGTTTGATTAATTGAGATTGAAACACCACTTAAGTCATCTATTTCCTGTCACGGTGTTTCGACGCTTAAGTGTCGCGTGCCTATCTCGGTTCATACGAGTGCTAAAGAGATACGTTCATGCGTACGCTCAACGCCTCGTTACGTTCATTACTTATATATTGATAAACCTAAACTCCACTTTCAATTTGGTTTCGTTTCATAATATCCTTTCATTCCTAAACATTCATTTAAGTCTTTCAATAAATATTCAATTAGATTTAGACATTCCAGAGATAGGTTTTATAAGAGCTCAAAATTGTCCAATCACATCAGATTTTCAACTGAGTCAAAATTGTTTAATTAACCTAAACTTGCTTCAAATCCATTTCTAACTCAGCTAAACCACCTACGAAACATCATATATTATATACCCAAGCTACCTTGATCACCATATCAACAAGTTTTAAATTTTAAAGTCTAACAGCCTCTAAGAGGAATTTTATCAAACATACACAGTGCATGGCTTAAACTTTCAGGATTCATAAACATTAGTACATGGTTATATCCAAAATTTTCAATCCTATTACTTCAGGTAACATATACTCCCACTACTTAACCAATTTCACAATCAAGCATAACTAATATAACAATACAAAATACTATCTACTTTAAGTTTCATGAATTTTAACAAGAACATATGGTTTACCTTAAAACCCATTTAATTTAATGAAGTCAAACTTTGATATTCAGCTCACTAAATCTTTCTTGCTGCTATTGCCTTAAATATCTTTCACAAACTAGTCTGCACTTCAATTCTTCTTGTTGGTAATTCCAGTAGAAATTGAAGAAGTTGAGGTTTGGTTTTGGAGTAGGGGAGTCGAGCACTGTTTTTCTTTTCTTCCTTTGCTTGGAACGGATGACAGAGGCTGGGAAATAGACATAAGGGCTACTTTTGTTCTTTTTCTTTTGGGACGAAATTGGCAGGACATGGAGTATAGAGTGAAATGGCAGAAAATGAAGTAAGTAATGTTATTAAATTTTCTAACTCATTCTTCTATATCTCAAATGTTTGCTGGGTGTCCATCATAATGCTTCATAACTCACCACCTCCTGCTTAATTATAGTGACTCAACTTTTCCACTAACTATTTCATTCTCAACACAAGTTACATACACATCTATTATAATATATTCACGTTTTATAACATATATATTACATATATATATATATATATATATAGATGTATTACCTTATGATAAATTCTATCTTCAGTACCCAAATTATTAGTTACAATTAAATACTTATACATTTACAACATGTATAGAATTATGCAAATAATTATGAAATTAAATCCATAATTAGAACATACACTTGTAACGTAACAAACCATTACGTAAATAATTAATATTATTCTATTACTATTAAATTCCTTACTTCCATCCATAAATTGTTGTTAAACAATTTATTTAATATATACATTTCATCTCAATAAAATATTAACTTGTGTATTATAATTACATGATACCCAAAATTGGATAATTATACATTTGTAATATGTATAAAAAATTTACTCCATTAATCATGAAATCAAATTCATAATTAAACTAAACACTTTTAGTGTAACGAACTATCATTTCAAATAATATAATATAATTTAATTTCCATTTCTTAATTACTTCTAACCATTTATTTACATTATGATCCTATTAAAATAATTTAATATTATAAATTATTTTAATTTGCTCATCAATAGATACAAAAGTTTTGTATCTTTAAAGCTATCCATCTCTTTAAATAAATTGATTCTCACAATTTATTTCAAACTAAATCAAATATATAATAATATATTCAATTATTTTCTTTTCTTTATATAAATTATTTTCTCACAAATCATTTAACTATAGCAAATATAATAATATATTCACTATAGTACAAAACATGCATACATTTCACCCGATAAAATGGAGGTTATTAAATATATTTAATACCACCAATTTACTATATTAAAATAATTTAATATTATAAATTATTTTAATAATTTCTTTCATCATAAATTTTACTCATCTCATTTCTTCTTCATACATTAATTCTATAATTGAGTTACATAAACTAATAAATATAATATAATAATATATTTATTAATCACACAAATCACATATTGCACGTATTCACTTATGCAATACAACACCACATTTCATATCACCAAATAAGAAATTTTATTTATTAAATTCTTATTTTAATATTTTTCTAAAAATCAGGGTCATCACAATAAGTACGGAAGGTATAGAAGTATAATGTATGTACCTAAGTATGTTATAATATTAGTAAGTATGCTAAATTATTAGAGCTAAGCCCATGGTGCTAAGCATTAAAACATGTGCTGGGAATTATCAAATTGAATGCTGAGTCACTTCAATTGTAAGCATGAGCTGGAGTTATGGGAAGATAGAGAAGGACACTAAGCATGTGCCAAATGAGAGAGAAAGAATTAGACCTGGTCTGATGAATTAAAAGAGTTGCAGGCTCAATTCTTTCCTTGCTCTCTCATTCCCCAATTCCGTTCCATCTCTCTTCCTCTCTAACTTACCCGAGTTCATATCACTATAAAAAATTATTTGGACTTCTATGTTTCCATAGCTACCCAAAACCACGAAAGTTCATCAAATTTTTAGAAAAATGAAGTAGCAAACTAAATTGGAAGGAGAATTAACACAAGAACAATTTAAATGAGGAATTGAACTCAACCAATTACAAGTTTGGAGCAAGATCACAGTGAACCAAGAGGTAAGTTAGTTATACTTGATAAGTTATGAAATTGAAATAGATAATACTTTGTATTATCATGTTTAGGTATGAAATTAATTGAGTAATGGTATTGTATGAATCTGAAGTGGTAAGGGAGGATTTTCATGGAAAAATCCTTGGCTAGACTATGACTAAAAGCTTTTGAACTTTGGGGTTTTAAACCATGCATTCATAATGTTTGACAAAATACCTCAAAAAGGTCCAAAAGATTAATTATTGAGAATTTGTAAAAGTAATGATCAAGGTATCATGTGTAAATGAGTTAAGCTATAACTCAAGTGTTTGGAATGATTCATTATACATTCAAGTCAGTTTTAAAGCTTTTCTAAAAAGATTAGCCCAAATGGAAATCATGCTAAATGCAGATTTCCAAGCTTGTTAATCTAAATTATAATGATGATTGTAAAGACCAATACTTAATAAATATTATTCATGGTTGTATGGTCTAGGAATAGGTTTATATTTCAAGTCATTTGGAATTATACGGTGAATGTTATGTGAATAAGAAAGTAGTATGAAGAAACAAATCTGCAAAAAAAAAAAAAACTGCCCTGAAATTGAACTCTGCTAATGTGGCGCAGCCGCGCCACATCCAAGCTTAAATCGAGCGTTGCCGCGCCCTGTTTCAGAAAATAAAAACAAAGGAAAAGGCACGGCGCTGCCGCGCCGCTTCCAAGCTCATTTCCAGCGCGACCGCGCTAACTGTAAAAACTCCAAGAACAGTTTGTTTAAACATAGAACTTTAATACATATGTTTAAATTACTTTCAAGACATGTTATAGCAAGAAAAAAGAAGTATAAATTAACCTATCTATGGAATGTCTAAATCTAATTGAATATTTATTGAAAGACTTAAATGAATGTTTAGGAATGAAATGATATTGTGAAACGAAACCAAATTGAAAGTGGAGTTTAGGTTTATCAATATATAAGTAATGAACGTAACGAGGCGTTGAGCGTACGCATGAACGTATCGCTTGAGCACTCGTATGAACCGAGATAGGCACGCGACATTTAAGCGTCGAAACGCCGTGACAGGAAATAAATGACTTAAGTGGTGTTTTAATCTCAAGTAATCAAACGCTATAAGTAACGAATAAGAGTTTAGGTAAAGCAAGAATGTGCGTTGACCATGTAACTAATTGATACATGTATGTGCACTTATATGTTTAGGAAATACGACGAAGCATAATGTACAGATGATTTTAACTGACGAATCGAAATGTAATCATAGACGTTCAAGGAACGTATAAATGCAAGCCAAGGCAAGTTTCTCAGTTTATTTCTGTGAACTTATATTTGCTATAAGTAATTCTTAATATGATAATATGCTTACAATTATGTAAATGTTCATGATTTGCATTATGCTGCTCCATGAGTTATTAAAGTCAATATATGACTAAGGTGATTTGAGTTATGGAACTCAATTTATTTTAAAACATGAGATATGTGAATGATGATAAGCTTGATGGTATTAAAGGTATAATGTATGAAGCGTAGATAGATGCTTTGTTTAGAATTATGATGCATGTATGATTTGAATATGAAACTATGTGTTATGTGAAGCATGATAGACTGTTAAATTTGCTGGGCTGTCGAGCTCAACCTTGCAAAAACACAATTTTTGCTGATTCACGATGCAATGCCAGACTTTAGCTTTCAAGATGATAACGTCTAGAAGATGCATAAAGGAATACTGTTTTCATTAGCTGGAAAATTTTATTGTATCATAAGAATGGTGTACGATATACGATGTAATTGACAATTTAAAATATTCGATATACAAAAGAGTGTTTGTTTCAAATCCATGGTTTTGAATAGTGATGATCAATATAGTGATAATACTATATAAGCATGAATCCGAATGTAGAATTGAGTTGTATATACTCATATCTATTTCAATATATAATCGTAAAGGTTGCGATTCAGGGAATAGAAAGAAAGATAGAAAACGTTTTAATTATTCCGCATTTTTATTAGTTTCAACATCGAATAGTAATGGAAAGCTAGTACAAGATAATCGTTAACGCACAAGGTCGGGATTAAGTTAGTCCTGATTTTTGGATTAAGTTAGTCTCGATTTTTGGGGGCGTTACAGTAGCAGTGTATTGATTGAAAGGAGTTTTGAGCAACACTAGTAAAGAAGCGGCTGCACAAATTGGTTCTCTAAAGCTAAAGCGAAATCAAATTCAAGTAAGTTTGTGTTTATAACTATTGTAATAAAAGAAGTGATAATAAGTGTTGAATATAGCCATGAATTGAACTGTTATTGGGTGTGCATTATAAGGAGGTTTTGTGCACATAGAATGGAGCTATAAGGAAGAAATTTTTAGGTTTGACACTCCTTAAACACCCATGAAGCCTGCTCCTAAATCTAATGCACATATGATGTTTGTTAAAAGTCCTCATAGGGTCTGTTTAGCTTAAATACTGAAATTAAGTAAAGTTTAAGGCCAAGAATACTTGTAAATATGCTACATGAAGATAATTGAATGACTTGTATAGGTTGAATTAAGTGGGAAAGCTATTTTAAAGAAAACAACATGTTAATGTTTAGCTTGAAAGTTATTTCGACAGGGCAGATTGGGTACTCTATAAAACTTACTTAAGATGTTTGTTTGGGTTGTCTTATATTTTTTAAAAATAGCTTGTTATTCCTTCTACAACATACAAAAAATTGAATTCTATCGGAGGCATGGTTTGGGAATTATAAATTAAAGAAATGGGTTGTTGAAATTGTGCGACAACAAGCTACAGCTGCAGACAGCAGCAGTCGCAGCTGCGCGCAAGCGCACCACTGAATGCGTTGCGCTGCAGCAGTCAGCTGGGCATGACTGAGCTATTTGGTTTATTTAATGATCTTGATACTAAACTCGTGTAAGATGGAAATGAGTCAATAAATAAATAATAATAAAACTAACATATTAGTTATAATTAATTCAATAATTGAATTAAATTAGAAATAAATTATTATGATGTGAGTTTAAGTTAAAATGTATAATGTATTTGTACATGTTAAACTAATAATGATTCTAATTACATCATAAAGCTAATACAAGAGATAGTTACGTACTAAATGAGTTAAATTGGATATAATTAAGGAAAAATATATTTGTTAAGCTATCAAATGATTGAAAAACAATAAAAAGTTTATGTTATGAATATCTATGCCAAGTCTATTAATATGGGTAGAGTTAAGGTTGGTATCTTAAGTTTAAAAAAAACTCAAGTTTAGATTAAAGTTCATGAAATATATTAGCATTTAAGCTATATAGTGTAACGCCCCCGAAACTCGGGTCTTACCTTGAACCCGGGTCCGGTGCGTCACGGTACTACCCATACAACATAGGCTTACTAAAAATATGTAATTACAATAATATAACAACATATCCTCATCTAATCCCAGGCACGAAGACCTTAAATAAAACACTTATGACCAAGGTTGAATAAATACCATGATCCTTTACAATATCTCATGTGTGAACGCAAGGTTCAAATTCTGACTTTATCCAATCCCTGAATATTCGCAAGGTTATTCAATAACCAATACATTCGTTATGAAAATGTCCTTTATACAACATCGACATCCTTGTAGTTTACTATAACAAGTAACTAACATAATCACATCATAAATACTATAATGGATAACCTTCATTTCTAACTCAGGGTTTACATAGTCAAATTCACGTACATCATATACCGTCATCATAGCTAAATAATTACAGTAAAGGGACATTTAGCAACCTTCCTGTTTCCATGCGCCTCTAATCCTTATCATCACGATATTAAGATAATTGCATTGCATCGTAAATCTGCAAAAGTTTTATTTTTGCAAGAATGAGCACGACGGCTCAGCAAGAACTGACAGTTTTCACATTTCATGCTTCACGTAAACACATAAATTTGCATTTTATCCATGCATCATGATTCTCATACTATGCATCTTACTCATGCATTATAAATCTTATGCAATTCATCCATATATATGCATCATGTATCTCATAGCATACTTCATGCATCTCACATTGTATATTTGCAATAATTCAAGTTCCACATAGAACAATATAGTCACATAATTGCACGTTATGCACACTTTAATCATGCTCTCATATAATCCACATAATAGTGAAAGATTTAGTAATCAAGTCATGTACATCAATACATTTAAACAAGTTAACAAGTTACTGAAAGAACTTGCCTTTTAAGCGTTCCTTGCCAAATTATGATGGCTCGTCCTTCAAATATCCTACACAATTTATTTAACAATAAAATACCAATTAGCCACTAAAAAGGCTTCATATAATGGTTTACAATATAACAACTCTTATCTCATATTGTTCGCGCATTATAAATTAATAACGCGATTAACTCTAAAACGTTACTCGGCGTCGCGTCGTTTGAAAACGTTACGACCCTTATCACCATCAATACTTATTGGTTACATTAACCCCATCCCGTATCTTATAATGTTCGTTTCATTGAAGCGAAGTCATTATTCAAGTTCATTAACACTTTACACGGGCGTTTCGTCGTTTTACACACGTCACACACCTAATTCGCCTCCTTTGCATGTGCTTAGCATGCTCATACATTGGTTTATAACACACTATCATGTTTCATTATTATTAGAAACAAAATATTAAACAAGATTATACACACTAGTTACGACGTTACGACGCTTTGCACGTCTATACGCTAAACTTGATTTTTCGAACGACTAGGAGACATGCATTTGCGTACGCCTAACATGCCCATTCAATTTGTCTAATACTTATTGGTTAATGTTAAGTATCATTATAAATCATAACATTCATGTTTATAAAACTTAGAACATCATTTAACATTGTTGGGAGCATTACGCGTGCTTTACGCGCATGCCCGACACTCTCCGATTGCCTCCAAAAACACATCAGTCACACAATAAAATGGTCAATTTGGGAATTGATCCCGACCTCAAATTGAAAAACTCAAAGAACGAAAGTTGTAGGTCTACTCGTTCTCTTTCCGAATCATCTTGAATCATCTCAATCCGAGTTCGTATGAGAAAGTTATGCCCATTTTACTAAAGGGACGTCGGAGCTGATTGCACAGTCTCTTGTCCAGCGCCGTTGGCGCTCACACCAGCGCCGTTGGCGCTCCCATGCAGTAGCTGGACCCCGTGGCCAGCGCCTACAGCGCCCAGCCAAGCGCCTAGAGCGCCCAGCCTTTGCTCCCAGCCCGTTTTGCTTCCCGGAATGCTCTGTTTTGGTGTTCTAGACCTATCTTGCTTCCAACCACCATAACTCTCTCAATACACGTTCAAATTGGTCCGTTCCGGACTCTATGGACTCCTAAGACATAGGGCTACAACATATCAAAAATTCAGAGCTATCCATTAACATTAACATGGCCAAATCTTAGGCCAAAGTATCAACTCATGTTTATATTTTCGTGTTCTTGGTGTTCTTCGTGTTCTTCACAAAAATCATCACCAAAACTTCGTTTTAATCCCTTTTTACTCCATTCCAACTGGGTTAAACTCATAACCCATGGAAGTACAATATTATAACAACAAACGAATTAAACAAACACGAAATCATAGCTACAAAGTCCTCTAAATCGTCCAAAAGTCCAAGTTCTTCATGTTCTTCATGTTGTTCATCCTCCTTAAGCATAGGTACGAATTTATTGCGTTTTTGTTCCACTTTGATGTTATCAATGGCTTTATATAACCTCTTAACAACATTTACAAACATCAAACACAAACAAAACCAACAAAAATCGCAAGAAAACCAACCCATGAGCATAAAAGCTCTAAAACCATGAAAATCTTGAAAACCTTAACCAACTCAAATGAAAATGGTTTCAAATTAATGATTTACCTCTGTAAATCCCTCATAGATGCTACTAAGCCTTGCTTGGAGCTTGGCTTGAGGATTTTCTTCCTTCTTGGCTCACCCGAGTACTCTTATTCTTCTCCTTCCTTTCTTCTATTTTCTTTTTCCGGCGACTCTTCTTCTTTTCCGGCGACTTTTCCGGCGACCTCCTCCTTCTTTCTTCCTCCTTTTTGCTGCAGATTTCTCTCTCTCTCTCTCAGCTGATGGTTTGGTTTGAATGAGGTGCAAGAGAGAAATCAAATGGTTTTGAATGGGATTGAGAGTGGAGGAGTAAATTTGGGAAATGGGTTTAGGAGCTCTATGAGCTTGCCGGCAATCTCCTCCTCATGCTCTCATTTGATTGGTCCAAAATGAGGGATTGGTTCCCTCTTGGGGTGACAAGCCAAAATAAATACCCAAAAACACCAAAATTATATCCGAAAAACTCCCACTTTTGTACCAAAATTGGCAGATAACTCTACCCAAAATTAAAATGGGCATTACCATAAATATTGGAAACACATAAAAAATAATTATTACGGGGTTTGTCCATTTATTCGGAAACAATCTTATTATACATTTCGGATACGGATAAAATCACGTATCAGCTCAAATAAAATTTCTGACACTTGGAAAAATTATTCGTACGCATACACGTATTTATGAAATTATTCAACATCGAAAAAGACACAAAAATTTTATGGCGTGAATAGTGCCTCGGGAAACGTGCCCCGTGAATAGTAATTTTGCAATCTTTCGCAAAATTAATTATTCACTCCTACGATTCAATAACGCATAAAACTTCATACATTGACATCATCCAGGTTATAAAATAGCCTTTAAACACGTCACATAAAAATAATATTTAATCCGTTAATACTATTAATAAACCCAAATTACAAGGGTATTCACGATTCACGATCGCTACTCTTTCCGATTAACTCCCCATAATCACATACATCAACGTACATATATCTCACCCATATTTTTGGGGGTTAGCGTCTTTACAATAAATAACTCGTCCAATAATATTATCCTTTAACTATTTATTTAATCCAATAAATAGTATTCTAGCGATATTTCTCGAATCCGCCAAATTAGCTAATACGAAAACTTTCATACTTACTAATCATCGTCTATACATAATCTAGGTTATAATATAACCTTTAAACACTTACCACATAATATTATCAATAAAAGTCTATTTTATTCAATAATATTCATAAGCTCGAATTATCAAGCTACCCATGACTCGCGATCGTTGCAATAATTAACTATTAACTCATTCATTTCGAATCTATGTATATATTTCACATTTATATATATACATATTAAGCTCATCTATTTAATCACATAAATATATATAACACATATATATTCAAACGCGGACTCATAATAAGAATTATTCTATATTAAATTCTTATTATAATTATTCTCAAAAATCCGGGTTGTCACATCCTTCCCTCCTTATAAGGATTCCGTCCTCGGAATCACAAATATCAAACCTCTTACTCGGTTTTCGTCTAATTTCTTCCGAAATTTTATCGTTGAAAATTTTTTAACGTATTACTATAACATAGGTTTCATATTACCTATTTAATCTCTGAGTATTATCCTATGTTTAACCCATCAATTTCCTTTTCTAAGGATCATTGTATGCCACAATCATCATAATAATTTAATATCATGATTTGTTAACTCATAAACATTCAGGATATTACATATAGTAATCTTATGTGTATTACGTAGGAGTGATACAAGGTAATATCGCTTCGAGGGCACAACCACGAGTTGAATCGATAGCATTTCGACGCGAAGGCAAGTATACTAACTTTCCTTTCTAAATTGCAACTTTGTTAAAAAAAAGCTTTTATTCAATAAAAGTTTCGTTAAACCGCGATGAATATTCTTGTATCTTGAACTGACAACGAACTTATGAATCTGTTATTCGAATGCTATTCAAAGCTTATATGCTACTATTGGAGCTCTTGTTGATATATGAATTTACATTGTAAGTCTACGCCATTTGATTTCGGCTAGACCATAGTCGATATATGTTGTAAAAATTTCCAATTACTTTGAAAAGCTAAATTAAACCAAATTGTCTTTGGTACGAATTCTTGTGATAAACTGAGTTGAACAACCATTAAATAGGGGACATGTTATCGGAGACTATGGTTACGAATTACGCTGTTACGTTAATATGTTTGTGCACAATACATAGGTACAAAGGGTTGATCCCCCTGCGTACGAAGACGGTCGTCCACAGTCTTTGACTGATAAAGGTTAAGGTAGAGATACCTAAAACCTGGGACATAGTTCAATGGTCTTGTGACCCTCAGTTACTTGATTAAATCCTTTATAGAAAATCTTTGTATTGGAAATTTCTTGTTTCTAACATTTTACAGAACTCCTCAATTAAAGTTTAATTTTATTCAAACGATATTCCTTTCAGCTAGTAAGCTATTATTTGTCCCCTTATTTATTGTTTTACGTAAATAGTATTACTTGCTGGGCATTTCTATTGCTCATTCTTGTTAAATAAATTTCAGTTAAAAACGAAAAGATTGGAGGATCATCATCTGACAAGGGAAAAGGAAAACTGTAGGAGTAGTTCCGTAATTAACTCTAAACTTTTGTATTGTATGGAATGGAATAGTTTTGAATGGAATGTAATATTTTTGGTACCATGTTATGTAATATTAAAGGTTAGATAACCTGGGATACGAAGATGTAAATATTATATTATGAAAAGACTGTTGTAATAATACAGGTTACCGAATGTGATTCGGTAGAATAGCAGGTGATGTATATGATTGTGAGCACTAAATTTAAGGGTAAATGTACCCGGATTTAGAGGCGTCACAAGTTGGTATCAGAAAAATAAGAGAGAATGGAACGGGACTTGGAGAGCAAAAAGAAAACAGGGTATAGATGGGAGTACATATTCACAATTCACTATTAGCCTTATGAGATTACTTGCACTGCCACAATGGACACCTCATGCTTAATTATAGCTTAGTGGCTTACTAAATATAAACTTTATTGCCACCTCCTACTAAGTTTATAACGAGTCAGCAAACCCACTATCTTATTACTAATGACCCATTTCTCATTCACTGGTCTAATGCTTAGCCTTTTTAATTCTCGCGTCCCAATTTTTGGTTCCCAGCACAAGTACTCCTATCACACATATAATATATATTAATACCTATATATACATATAAGTACTCATATATGTATATATATTATATTATATTTGTCATATATTTAATATATAAAGCATTATTATTGCTTATAACATATATATTTAAAATGAATTATTAATTTATAATGTGTAATATAAATCATTTACTAATTATATTACATTATTCAATACTTTCAATTGAGTAATTTATAATTACTCTTTCTCATCTTCTTTTAAAAAAATCATTCTTACTCAATTTTTCTAATAATAATATTTTATTTAAATCAAATAACTAATTTGATTTTAATTATTTGACTTATTTATACATATTATATTATTAAATATATATATAATACCATTTTCTTCTAGAAATAACTAAATAATCATTTAGTTACTTCTTTAATTATTAAGTTATTTAATGAACATAATATTTTCTCTATAAAATGATTAACTAATACAAGTTAATCTCTTTTTTTAACAAAATTTTCTATTTTTTTAATTTATTCCCATTTCTAAATCTAAAATAATCCATAACATCAAAATTATCACATACCACATTTATAATTATATTTAATTATAATAATCATAAAGCATATTTCTGTAATAAAATTTTATTTTATTCACAAAAATATATCGTACCATATTATCGGTTCTCACAATAACTGACTGGTCGTAGGGACTGAAAGACTCCACGACACACTTGCGTGAGGTGGTCGTCGCCCGGATCGTTTCCAGCAAGTTATGAAGGTAGAACACTCTCGACAACTCAACCCAACGTCTATAATGAGACGAGAACCTTGGTACAATCGATCGCGCAAGGAAGTTACGTTGAATGGAACACCAATGACACCTTGACCCCTCACTTATATGTAAGCGGTAACCTTGGTACAATCAACGATTGATGTTAAGTAGAAGACGCCCACACACAACTATGTATTTGTTGTATGATAAGTCAATAATGAATCTCAAGAAAACTAAGAACTAGTCTAGGAATTCTTAAAGAACCAAAAGATGAGAAAATCTCACAAAGTAATTTTTATTAATCAAAAAGTTGTTCTCTCTATTACATAAGCCATGTATTCTATTTATACTAGTAACATGAAACCCTAATCCTATAAGGAATAAACAATTTGAATGGAAATAGAAATATATGCTAGCTAACAAATCATAAGGAAATCAAATCATATCTAACAAATATCTTAGTTACATTAGAATTGTAAAAAGATCTAACAAATCCCTAAAAATAGGGAGAAAATCTGATTAGAAACGCGTAAAAAACGAGTGCCTCGATATCCGTATCAGAGCCCCAATGCCCTAGTGCTACAAATAAGCTACAAACCAGCGCCCCGGCGATGCAAGACAGTGAGCCCTCTGGAGACTAGCACCCCAGCGCTACAAATAGGTTAAATTCCAGCGCCCCGGCGCTGAAATCCATCCTCGAATCTTTCAACCTTTTAAGTCCCAAAATAGATTTTTAATCCATCCTTTATTTCCTCCATCAAACTTAAGTCTTTGTATAGCCCACCACGAATGTTTTGCCATGACTAAACGACATAAATGAACACGGATAGCTTGGCTTGTCTTGCGTTGATTTGGTCTTACTAAATAGATTATATCTAGCAATCCCAAATCATATAATCCAACCTCCACTCGTGGTTCACTTGAATTGTGCTCTAATTTAAGTATCCTCGAATAGATTTTAGCCCAATTACTTAAAATCATTTGTTGAACCCTTGACGCTCGAGTCGATAGATTGACGAAAAATTCTGACCCGATCAGTCTGTCATCAAGGACCAAGAACCGATTATAATGTTCACCAGTCAAGGACTGCGAACTATTCAACATGTACAACAAACACAAAAAATGCGAACTCTCAATATGTTCAACAATCACGAAGACTATGAACTCTTCAATATGTTCAACAATCACAAAAACTGCGAACTCTCCATAGGTTATTATTAGGTGATCAATCTAATAACATTCCCAAGTTATGATTTCATGATAACAACACTGTACTTTAACAGTACGTTGATGATTCCATCATTTTTTCACCGTAATTCAAAGGTAATGGTTGGCTCACCTGATACTCCCCTATATAATAGGGTTGTTCAACTCAACTAATACCATCAAAAATCCACACCGAGAAAAAATTTGGTGTGGAGCATTCAATTTATCTTTAAGGAATTTATAGAAATTCAAACGTTTCGAGAGTAATCATTTAAAACAGTTTGTTGACAGAGTTTAGCCGACACAAATGGCATCAACTTTTACTTTAAATCTCACGAGAATATACATGAATCTCCAGAGTACAATTTCAATAATTTAAAGAATACATGACACACATTACGGAATATTTAAAGAATTCAAGAGAACTTGTCTGACTTAGCTATTTAGTTTCGTATCCTTCTCCCATACTTAATTTTGGGTCACCTACAACGTTATGAAATTTGCTAAAGAAGTCATCGATGATGATCCAACTGTTTGTACGTGCTTATATTTCTGAAGGAATGGAAACTGCACTTCACATTGCTACTCTAGCAAAAAATGTTCACTTTGTAAAAAATTTGGTCGACGAAATGGATGCAAAAGACTTGGAGATTCAAAATGGATAGCTAGGTTAAGACCGCCCTATGTTTTGCTGCTACAGATGGAAATACTAAAATTGCTGAGCTAATGATTGCAAAAAATGATAGCCTTCGTGGTATTTGTGACCCTAAAGGAGAGAAACCAATTGCTATGGCCGCTTCGCTAGCGCACATGCAAATGGTGAAGTATCTTCTTGATTTATCTAATATTCGACATTGGAGGCGAGAGGAATAAGCAAAGCTACTCACAACGTGTATTACTAGTGGCTTGGATGGTAAGTTACTCATTCTTTATTATTTTTTTCCCTTTTTTGGGACTTTAGCATATATTGTTAACTTATAAGATCTAGAACTCTTTCAATTACATACGGAAACTCAATATATAGCGCTGATACACATCACTCATTTTCAATAAATTTTGCGTTAGATACTTTTACCTGGTATCAATAAAAGAAAATTAAGATGACTCAGTATATAACCTTAAATCTATCCACTCAATACTTCATGCAACATGCTCATTTAATTTTCTTATCCGCTTTTGCAATTCTCGCTCACATTATAATTTTATTCTAAAGTAATTATTGTTAAACAAGATCAAACTTTAATTTATGTAGATGTAGCCCTCAGCATGGTTCAGAATGACCCCTTGCTGATTACTACTAAAGA
This sequence comes from Aralia elata, assembly GCA_034770075.1. Taxonomy (NCBI): domain Eukaryota; kingdom Viridiplantae; phylum Streptophyta; class Magnoliopsida; order Apiales; family Araliaceae; genus Aralia; species Aralia elata. The sequence goes on along the minus strand of CM068381.1, from coordinate 39,356,875 downwards.
TAGTAATGAAGAAGGCAATGGTCAGACAGCATTGCATGTGCTTGCTCATATGCCTTTCGCATTTGGTCGACACAAAAAAGGATTGTTGAGAAGAATCGTCAATTATTGTCAATTCATTCTAGTCGTTGATCTTGCATTTTAATATAATCATTGTAATTAAGTAGATATAAAATCTAACTAAAACAGTATATGAAACAAGCTATAAGTATCCTTTCAGTGCTGGATGTTGAATATGAGATTCTCCACAAAGTTATGTAAAAAGGGTTTGACGCGACGGGAATTTGGTTAGTTTAACGTACTAACACAAACGTGGGGATTAGATAATGTTCTAATGCCGACGAAAAAATAAACCTTGATAAAACCTTGAATTAACAAGGAAATATATGAAAATTCTAATTTTCACGGATATTTTCAGTGCATCAGGGTTGATTAAAGAACAAGGGTTTTGTTAAGATACAATTTTTTATTTTTATTTTTATTTTTTGAAAACCTATATTATTACAATTCAATTCTAACACAATGTAGCGCATGTTGATTCTGACTTTGTTGAGGGATAATTCGAATTCCTATAATTTTGCATCGTAAAAGGAGAGCTCTTGCCACTAGACTATCACATACAAATTGGAGATACTTACGAATATCAAATTGTAAACTAATAAAGATATGAAATACATGAATGGCTCCACTCTTCCAAACACGAACGCGAGCTGCCTAACTACTCTCCCTTGAAAGATTCTTATGGTAAAAACAAGTTAAAAGAAAAGGATAAAGTACTTCTTTTGACTTGTTGCTTTGATAAATCTAACTGACTTCCACATTTATTCTCATGTGTAGTTTTATTCACGAAGCAAAGGATGAAAAATCACAACAATTTCATGCCTTCAAACTTCTAAACTTCATTTTGGAAAATGTTGTTCGGCAAGAAGATTGTGAAATTTCAAACCTAGTTAAAGAGATTCCCGACCTACTATTTGTAGCTGCAGAAGTTAGAAATACTAAATTTTTGATTAAACTTATCGACTACTATCATGATCTTATATGGAAAGTCAACGATAATAATGAAAGCATCTTTCATATCGCTGTCTGACATCGTCGTAAGAGTATATTCAATCTACTGCATGAGATAGGCTCTATTGGGAGACTGATAGCGACCTACAGGGATGATGATGATGATAACAATATGTTGCATTTAGCTGCAAAAGTAGCACGTCAACATAAGCTCAACAAAGTCTCGGGAGCAATTCTGTAAATGCAACGAGATATATTGTGGTACAGGGTAAACTTCCCATCTACCTTCTATATGATTTCACTCTTAATTATAAGATTTCATATGCGGGAAATGAGAATCTTATTTGACTTATTGACTTTTTAAATTAGTATCAAGATTTTCATACAACATATTTAGACATAAGTATTTTCCATATCAATTTTTAAGTCTAATTTCATATCGGTGATAGGAGGTGGAAAGGATAGTTCAACCTTTGTATAGGGATATGAAAAACAAAAATGACAAAACGCCAGATGATTTATTCAAGGAAGAGCACAAAGCCCTAATGAAGGAAGATGAAGATTGGATGAAGCATATACCGCTAACTCATGTTTGGTAGTTGCAACACTTATTGCCACCGTTGTATTTACAGCTGCCTTTACTGTATCCGGAGGCCTTTAGAAGAAGTCTGGAGTTCCTAAATTATTGAATGAGCCATTTTTTAAGGTATTTGCCATATCAGAGGGGATAGCTATCTTAATGTTCTTATCCATCCTTACGTCACGTTATCGAGAGAGAGATTTTCTTCATTCTTTACCCTTTATGTTGATGGTTGGAATCACATCACTATTCCTCTCTATAGCCGCAGTGGTGGTAGCCTTTTGCACAACCATTTTCCTAACCTTAGAGCGTGCTTCAACACTAATCCCTATTATTCTTGCATTATTTTCTTGTATCCCAACCGTGTTTTTCCTAATCAAATTCACTCTTTTGGTTGACATAGTTATTTCAACATATGTTTCTCGCTTCCTATTTCGTTCATATAATCGTTTGTTCCAAGACGTAAGAACTCAAGTTGAATAGCTGTGTTCATCTATATATATGCTTCATGGTGACTATATCTGTCTTTTTTAAAATACTTGTTTGAGTTGAAACGTTCTGGGTATATTGAGACAAAGTATTTCACAACTGTTAGGAAAGTTTAACTATTCATTACATATAAGTTTAAACCACCAAACAGATAGGTGATCTATTTCTTACATTTCAATAACTGCCAACAGTTGATAGTTTATTTATTTAGTACATATATATTATTGGGGATTTACATTCCAATAACTGCCAACAGTTGAGAGTAAATTTATTTAGTAGATGTATATGTATAAGAGATTTACCAGCATGGATAGATGGCAGCACCAATGACAACTAGACCTTTCTTCCAAGTAGTACCATCATTCCCATTGAGAGAGAATTTGACCTCCTGAGTACCACATCCACACTTGAGTCCATTTGTAAATTCCCCTACCTTGAGTCGTATCCATTCATTCTTCGGCTTTTTCTCCAAATTCTCCTTGTGCTCCTTAGAGGATCCATCGGGGCGAGTAAGCTTAAGGGTCACCGGACCATTCATGACCAGATTATCTTTTAGCTCCACCACAAAGTCAACTCTATACTTTTTTCCGCCGACAAGCTTGTCAACCGCGTATTTGCCATCAATTTCTAGCCAGCATACTTCAATTAGTTCAGCAACATCTAGAGGCTTGCAGCTGCAAAATGAATGTTGGGGAATCAAAAAATTTTCATTTGATTCCTGAGGTGATTTTATCTTGGAGCAAGTTTAGAATAAATTTTTTATTAAGATTTTTGTTTCTTATCCCTAGTTTTGATGTACCATGCACTTTCGCTTTTTAAATATTTTAACATATTTAAAGGATGAAGTTCGGTCAAGGTTTGCTATAATTTATTTGTTATTTATGGAGATATTAGATATTAGGGTTTAGGCAACATATATAGCCTTTTTAGATTATTATTATTATTATTATTATTATTAATTATTATTATTATTATTATTATTATTATTATTATTATTATTATTATTATTATTATTATTCAACAAGTCTCATTATTATTATTTTATCAGATGTTCTGACGCTCAATTCCAATTCCAAGGCTTAATTGGAGTTGATTTGTGAAACATGGCTTCAATGTTGATTAAACGTTTCTTATAGACGTTAGCTAATTGGTTCGAACATGGATATCCACTTCCAGTAACTGAAACGCCCCCAAAATCGAGACTATTTCTATTCCCGACTTTGTGCGTTAATACCATCTTGTTCTAGCTTTAAAACATTATTCAATGTTAAAATAGCTAAAAATGCGGAATAATTAAAAACTTTTAATATATTTTTTTTTCTTTCGATCCCTGAATCGCAACCTTTACGATTATATATTCCAGAATCATATTTGCTTTATTATGATTCATCTCCTCAGAGTAGTCATGAGTATGTACAACTCAATCCTCAATACGAATTCTTTCTGATATAGTATTATCACTATAAAGCTTTATATTACAAAGTAATCATCACAGTATAATCAGAATATATATTCTTTGTGACAGCCCGAAAACCCGGTCTATCTTCAATCCTGAGTCTGGTGCCGTCAAGACACTACCTACTCAACATATTCTTACAACATTAGAGTAAATATTAAAATATTACAATATAATTCAACCTGCTCCCAGGTACGAAAACCTTTACATAACTACCTCAAATAATATTACAACATTATTATATAATATTACAACTCGTCATATACTTAACTATTCTACCTTAACAATTAGTAACTCTTATCTTCTTCTGACCATTTTGGTCTTTCCGCTGTAGCTGCAAAAATTTAAAATTTGCAAGAGTGAGCATTTAATTGCCCAGCAAGTATAAGCAGTGAATAAACAACATTCATGAATAGAATAATCTTTATGAAAACTTCAACAATTGAACAATAATTGTGAAGCAACTCAAATAAATAGGAATTAAATTTTTCTTTACTTCTTTCATTAATAACATAGTCTTAATCACATCAACAGTTCATTTATGGAACATTTCTTTTTTTAGTTTAGCACATAAGTGCTAATATTGGTCTAACATGTTATTGGAATTAACGCTTAACAATTAGATCATTGTACGGGGTACAATCATAATCTTATTGATTCACATAAAATACATTGTTGCACAGTATGTGTGTGTAACCTATACTAATAATTGCCCAAGATTTATTTAATTTTGACTTGGCACAATCAATTATCACAATTCAAGAATTATTACAATTCATATCATTAACAATAAAATTCCGACTGGAATAGCTCACAAATCGAGTTAGGCCGAATCCAATGGCAAACTAACTCTCTTTTATAAATCATTTCACATCATAAGATGAATCTCATATAACAAATAAAATTCCATAACCAAACATAGGATTTTACAATTTAACATAGTCCAAACAACTTGTACAAATATTAAAAGATTTGCATAAGTTTAAAATTCACACAACATAAACATTGTGTAAATTAAAGCTTCAATACATCGTATATCATTCATGAGAATATAATTGAATGATATTAGAAACTTGCACAATATAAAGTTTGTGTAAGTTAGGAAACTTGCCTTAAGCGCTGCTTACAACTTATGTTATAATGCTCTTCAAATAGCCTACACAATATCATTTGTAATAGTATACCAATTAGCCACATAATGACGCCAATTATTGGTTTTATATAACTCTATTCCATATCTTATAATGTCCCGACACTTCATGAGCTTACTAACACTTTCTAAAGTCTTTAGAATATTATTCTGGACTTTCCAACCAATTTTTACATTTTTCAAATTATCCAACAATTTTCTATAATTATTTCTATTTATAAAAACTATCATTTAATAGCTTCAAAATAGAAATAATAACTCAACATATTTTTATATCTTCAAAAATATCATCAATATTTATATTATAGTATTATAAGTTTTTACACCAATTATCATAATTTTCCACCATTCATAGAATTTTCTATGAATTTCCACTAATTTTTAAACTAACTTTAAATAGCTTAAAAATACAAGAAATACCTCTGCTCTTCAAATATTTTCCAAAACTTTCCAGAAATTCTGAAATAATATTATAGGAGTTTTCACCAAATTTCATAATTTTTCACCATTCACATAATTTTCTGTGAATTTTCACTAATTTTAAACTAACTTTAAATAGCTTAAAAATACCATAAATAGTTATGCACTTCAATAATTCACCGAAAATTTCCAGAAAATCATAAATAATATTCTAAGATTTTCCACCAAATTTTATAATTTTTGACCATTCACATAATTTTCTGTGAATTTCCACTATTTTAAAACTAACTTCAAATAGCTTTAAACATATAATAAATACTTCTGATCTTCAATAATTTACCAAACTTTCCCAGAAATTCTAAAATGATATTATAAAAGTTTTCACCAAGTTTCATAATTTTTTGGCGAAATTAATTTCTTTTGATTTTCTTGATTTCTCATATTTAATTCTTGTTTATACAAGTTTAAATCATTTCAAATATATATAAACATATTATCTTTACATAAAATCCATAAATATTATCATTCATATATATAAAAAAAATTAAAGTACAAATCAAGATTTAGTAATTACCTTCTTGTTTTTTTTTTCTTCTTTTTCTTCTTCTTCTCCTAACCATGCTATCTCTCTCTCTCTATTTTCTGAATATTGGGGGAGTACGGGAGTGAATGAGGGAGAAGGCTAAACATTTGCCTTATTAGGCCAATCATCAAGTCAACACATCATGTCCCATGCCAATTTATGGACCAATCACAATTCAAGTGGGTGAGAGAATTAAGGAATGGCTTGGAAGTATATGGAAAAATAAGTTCAGCATTCTCTCCCCTAATTAAGGTTGCCGACACTCCTAGGGGCCCACTTTTTCCCAAAATTCATTTACTCACTTATCCGATTAATTGTCCATTTGACCATTTTGGCTTCCAAAAATTAATTTTTTTTTTTTTTGAACTTATAGTCGATTCTTACCAATTTCAACGTTCCGGACTCAACCGTATAGTCCGCGTCTCCAAATTCTACTCCGAACTTAAATTCGAGTTTTCAATCACTATTCGTGTCTTATATGCAATTATTCGCTTCCTTAGTTAGTAAACTAAATAATTAGTTTAAACTAACTATTAAATTATATCTCATCACTTTAATTATTAATAAATATGTAATACACATATATCCATTCACTCATCTCATTTATCCAAATAATATCTATAAAAACTTTATTTTAAACAATTATACGCTTTGTTAGTTAGTTCAAACTAATTAAATTAATTAACTTTGACCAACTATTAATTCACATCCATTTAACATAATATTAAATATCACACCATTATTCATATTACATGAAATTATTGTAATACAAATACAACTATCGTCATTAACTAAATAAATTTCTTTATTCAATTAATTAAAACAATATTTTAACCCACTAATTTTCAAATAGTGAATTAACTCATATATGAAATTTAGTTCATAATAATTCTATCGTCGTCCAAGGCTAAATATTCAAATTATATTATTTCATAATATAATTTTAATTTAATCTCAATTAATTAATATTATTTAATTAATTTCATCCACTTTCTTTAATGATTTAATTAAATATTAAATCTCCTTTTTCCAATATATGTATATATTTCACATCTATATATACACATTTAATCTATTATACAAAATCACATACTTCACATTATATGAAACACATATATACATATATGTTCAAATCTATTTTATCTCTTGATAACAATTTTATTTATTAAATTTTTATTTTAAATTTCTGAAATATCTGGGATATTACATTCACCCATTCTTCTAAGAATTTCGTCCTCGAAATTATGGCACAGTCATTTCTATTCATTCTACTCCTCTATATATTTTCAAATCCAGGTTTTATTCTTTAAACCTTTATTTAATTATTCGAGATCTATTTACAAGTCTCATAAATTTTCGGGTTATCACATTCACCCCTTATTCTAAGAATTTCGTCCTCGAAATTATTGCATACTTATCTCTACTTCGGGATATTACTTTCACCCATTCTTCTTAAAATTTTGTTCTCGAAATTAAAGCATACTAGTTTTGCTCATTCCCTTTATCAAAACTAGGTTTTCATATTAACCTTTATTCTTTTCTTCTCTAAAGGCTATTCTTTTAAGCATCGCATTCCACGACCACTTCTCTCTAAGAAGTTCACATTTTCTAAACTTTCAACTTCCAAAATAGTGAAATATTTTTCAGGAGTCTTCAACAATTGTTCAATAATTGTGAAGCAGTATCAATAATGTGAAAAGTTAATTCAAGAAAACTTTTCATATCGGTCTGAGGGGTCATAAAGACCATGAACTTGTCCTGAGTTCTCAAGTATTTCTACAATTCCTGCGGACAAAATTTGTACGCCAGGTGATCAGCCTGTCATACTATTGCGTTGTGCACGACGACTTTCCGGGGTTGAACCACGTTAACCAACCCTTACTGCTTTTCCTGGATTGAACCACGTTAACCAATCCGAGAAATCCCCTTTATAGGGTTGTTCACCTCAGACTTAATATAAGATTCCGCACCAACATAATTTGGTTTGGCATAAATTCTCAAAGAATATTTGAATTTTATAAACATTTGTCTAGCTGAATCAAATAGCTTAGACGTTATACCAATAATTCGAAACATCAATCGAAACATTTGTCTAGCCACTTTTAGTTGGCATTGACTTATCTTTAACTGGTTTAAAAAAAAAATTCTGAAAATTATTTTATGACGTCATAATACTGCACTGTTGCAATCAGTGTGTTAGAATTCCGTCATTTCGTGATTTTGTCATACTACATCATACCATAGTGGGTTGACGATACTATGATCACATCCAACACTAGGTTACTTTGCATTGATGACTCCATCATCTGTCATTCTACACCAGGCTTAATGATGCATTGATGACTGTTAAAAATACATTTTGATATTTTTCAAATCATCTTTGTCTTAGCCGAAACGAATAGCATAGACATATGAATCATAGGACCTTTTCAAAACTTATTGGTTCAAAAATTGATCCAACATATTTTTCGAAAACACAAAAGTACAAATATCAGCACGATGTCAATAAATTTGAAACTAGCATAGCTAGAGGATTTGGAATACCTATGCTTCCTCCATCAACTCTAATTTCTCTAATAATCATCCATTGCCCAATAATTCTATCTATTTCTATCATCCTTAAAGCTTACTATACTAAAAATTCTCACTTCTTCATGCATAACTTTTCTATACCCTAGTATAGTTCATCAAACATACCACACATTATGAGTTCAGGAACTTACCACAATCATATGAGTTTAAGAACTTATCCTAGTCAGACCAAAGACGTCCATTCGCTGAGGGGTTCAAAAACGTACCATATGATTATGAGTCACGAACTTACCATAAGTATGAGTTTTAAGAACTCGCTCCTAATCTTACATCCTCTACCTATCCGTTATACACATGAGAAAAGAATCACCTTCTCAACATACATATAGCGAACAACGCGACACTAGGTTCCAATGATTATCAATATAGGAAGCTAAGTGGTTGTCGAACCAAACACAATCCCCTGCCCATACAATGAATTGGTCAACTCGGCCACTAATCAATATAGGAAGCTAAGCGGTTGTTAGACCAATGACAAATCTCTTGCCCATACAAGAAATTGTTCAACTCAACCACTATATCGATATAGGAAGCTAAGTGGTTCTCAAACCAAGCACAAATTCCCCGCCCATACAATGAATCGTACAACTCAGCCACTAACATGAGTCCTCAATTTAAAACCCACATAATCCTAATCTTATCTTTCTCCTTGCTTAACACAAACTTTTAATTCGTATCCCATCATTTATAACTCCTTCTGAGTTTTATCTTCGTACTATCCTCTAGTACCTTTTTCGTACAGCAATTCTGCTATAAAGTTTTCAATCATTCGATTGATCATCTATCATTCCATGTCTTAATTAGATCACGTTGTGATCTTTCTTATAATCATATTATATTACGATTCTTCTCTATCTCATGATCGATTTGTTTTGCAATATTCTTATCTTTCACTTTAATCATATATTATGATTTTATTTAAGCTTTTCATCTTTACTACTAGAGTTAGGTAACTCTAGATTCTTATCTTTATAACTTTTCAAGATTCTTCTTTGAATCTCAATTATCTTTTTCTTTAATTAATAATGAATTTCCAAAATTAATCTCTTAGCACTTAAACTCTATTTGAGTTTATTCCTTATCATCCTTATCATCATTTCTACGGTTATAGCCTAAGGTACTCCTACCTAAGATTTATAACCTATCAGCTCTGATACCAACTGTGACAGCCCGAAAACCCGGTCTATCTTCAATCCTGAGTCTGGTGCCGTCAAGACACTACCTACTCAACATATTCTTACAACATTAGAGTAAATATTAAAATATTACAATATAATTCAACCTGCTCCCAGGTACGAAAACCTTTACATAACTACCTCAAATAATATTACAACATTATTATATAATATTACAACTCGTCATATACTTAACTATTCTACCTTAACAATTAGTAACTCTTATCTTCTTCTGACCATTTTGGTCTTTCCGCTGTAGCTGCAAAAATTTAAAATTTGCAAGAGTGAGCATTTAATTGCCCAGCAAGTATAAGCAGTGAATAAACAACATTCATGAATAGAATAATCTTTATGAAAACTTCAACAATTGAACAATAATTGTGAAGCAACTCAAATAAATAGGAATTAAATTTTTCTTTACTTCTTTCATTAATAACATAGTCTTAATCACATCAACAGTTCATTTATGGAACATTTCTTTTTTTAGTTTAGCACATAAGTGCTAATATTGGTCTAACATGTTATTGGAATTAACGCTTAACAATTAGATCATTGTACGGGGTACAATCATAATCTTATTGATTCACATAAAATACATTGTTGCACAGTGTGTAACCTATACTAATAATTGCCCAAGATTTATTTAATTTTGACTTGGCACAATCAATTATCACAATTCAAGAATTATTACAATTCATATCATTAACAATAAAATTCCGACTGGAATAGCTCACAAATCGAGTTAGGCCGAATCCAATGGCAACTAACTCTCTTTTATAAATCATTTCACATCATAAGATGAATCTCATATAACAAATAAAATTCCATAACCAAACATAGGATTTTACAATTTAACATAGTCCAAACAACTTGTACAAATATTAAAAGATTTGCATAAGTTTAAAATTCACACAACATAAACATTGTGTAAATTAAAGCTTCAATACATCGTATATCATTCATGAGAATATAATTGAATGATATTAGAAACTTGCACAATATAAAGTTTGTGTAAGTTAGGAAACTTGCCTTAAGCGCTGCTTACAACTTATGTTATAATGCTCTTCAAATAGCCTACACAATATCATTTGTAATAGTATACCAATTAGCCACATAATGACGCCAATTATTGGTTTATATAACTCTATTCCATATCTTATAATGTCCCGACACTTCATGAGCTTACTAACACTTCTAAAGTCTTTAGAATATTATTCTGGACTTTCCAACCAATTTTTACATTTTTCAAATTATCCAACAATTTTCTATAATTATTTCTATTTATAAAAACTATCATTTAATAGCTTCAAAATAGAAATAATAACTCAACATATTTTTATATCTTCAAAATATCATCAATATTTATATTATAGTATTATAAGTTTTTACACCAATTATCATAATTTTCCACCATTCATAGAATTTTCTATGAATTTTCCACTAATTTTTTAAACTAACTTTAAATAGCTTAAAAATACAAGAAATACCTCTGCTCTTCAAATATTTTCCAAAACTTTCCAGAAATTCTGAAATAATATTATAGGAGTTTTCACCAAATTTCATAATTTTTCAACCATTCACATAATTTTCTGTGAATTTTCACTAATTTTAAACTAACTTTAAATAGCTTAAAAATACCATAAATAGTTATGCACTTCAATAATTCACCGAAAATTTCCAGAAAATCATAAATAATATTCTAAGATTTTCCACCAAATTTTATAATTTTTGACCATTCACATAATTTTCTGTGAATTTCCACTATTTTAAAACTAACTTCAAATAGCTTTAAACATATAATAAATACTTCTGATCTTCAATAATTTACCAAACTTTCCCAGAAATTCTAAAATGATATTATAAAAGTTTTCACCAAGTTTCATAATTTTTTGGCGAAATTAATTTCTTTTGATTTTCTTGATTTCTCATATTTAATTCTTGTTTATACAAGTTTAAATCATTTCAAAGATATATAAACATATTATCTTTACATAAAATCCATAAATATTATCATTCATATATATAAAAAAAATTAAAGTACAAATCAAGATTTAGTAATTACCTTCTTGTTTTTTTTTTCTTCTTTTTCTTCTTCTTCTCCTAACCATGCTATCTCTCTCTCTCTATTTTCTGAATATTGGGGGAGTACGGGAGTGAATGAGGGAGAAGGCTAAACATTTGCCTTATTAGGCCAATCATCAAGTCAACACATCATGTCCCATGCCAATTTATGGACCAATCACAATTCAAGTGGGTGAGAGAATTAAGGAATGGCTTGGAAGTATATGGAAAAATAAGTTTCAGCATTCTCTCCCCTAATTAAGGTTGCCGACACTCCTAGGGGCCCACTTTTTCCCAAAATTCATTTACTCACTTATCCGATTAATTGTCCATTTGACCATTTTGGCTTCCAAAAATTAATTTTTTTTTTTTTTGAACTTATAGTCGATTCTTACCAATTTCAACGTTCCGGACTCAACCGTATAGTCCGCGTCTCCAAATTCTACTCCGAACTTAAATTCGAGTTTTCAATCACTATTCGTGTCTTATATGCAATTATTCGCTTCCTTAGTTAGTAAACTAAATAATTAGTTTAAACTAACTATTAAATTATATCTCATCACTTTAATTATTAATAAATATGTAATACACATATATCCATTCACTCATCTCATTTATCCAAATAATATCTATAAAAACTTTATTTTAAACAATTATACGCTTTGTTAGTTAGTTCAAACTAATTAAATTAATTAACTTTGACCAACTATTAATTCACATCCATTTAACATAATATTAAATATCACACCATTATTCATATTACATGAAATTATTGTAATACAAATACAACTATCGTCATTAACTAAATAAATTTCTTTATTCAATTAATTAAAACAATATTTTAACCCACTAATTTTCAAATAGTGAATTAACTCATATATGAAATTTAGTTCATAATAATTCTATCGTCGTCCAAGGCTAAATATTCAAATTATATTATTTCATAATATAATTTTAATTTAATCTCAATTAATTAATATTATTTAATTAATTTCATCCACTTTCTTTAATGATTTAATTAAATATTAAATCTCCTTTTTCCAATATATGTATATATTTCACATCTATATATACACATTTAATCTATTATACAAAATCACATACTTCACATTATATGAAACACATATATACATATATGTTCAAATCTATTTTATCTCTTGATAACAATTTTATTTATTAAATTTTTATTTTAAATTTCTGAAATATCTGGGATATTACATTCACCCATTCTTCTAAGAATTTCGTCCTCGAAATTATGGCACAGTCATTTCTATTCATTCTTACTCCTCTATATATTTTCAAATCCAGGTTTTATTCTTTAAACCTTTATTTAATTATTCGAGATCTATTTACAAGTCTCATAAATTTTCGGGTTATCACATTCACCCCTTATTCTAAGAATTTCGTCCTCGAAATTATTGCATACTTATCTCTACTTCGGGATATTACTTTCACCCATTCTTCTTAAAATTTTGTTCTCGAAATTAAAGCATACTAGTTTTGCTCATTCCCTTTATCAAAACTAGGTTTTCATATTAACCTTTATTCTTTTCTTCTCTAAAGGCTATTCTTTTAAGCATCGCATTCCACGACCACTTCTCTCTAAGAAGTTCACATTTTCTAAACTTTCAACTTCCAAAATAGTGAAATATTTTTCAGGAGTCTTCAACAATTGTTCAATAATTGTGAAGCAGTATCAATAATGTGAAAAGTTAATTCAAGAAAACTTTTCATATCGGTCTGAGGGGTCATAAAGACCATGAACTTGTCCTGAGTTCTCAAGTATTTCTACCAATTCCTGCGGACAAAATTTGTACGCCAGGTGATCAGCCTGTCATACTATTGCGTTGTGCACGACGACTTTCCGGGGTTGAACCACGTTAACCAACCCTTACTGCTTTTCCTGGATTGAACCACGTTAACCAATCCGAGAAATCCCCTTTATAGGGTTGTTCACCTCAGACTTAATATAAGATTCCGCACCAACATAATTTGGTTTGGCATAAATTCTCAAAGAATATTTGAATTTTATAAACATTTGTCTAGCTGAATCAAATAGCTTAGACGTATACCAATAATTCGAACATCAATCGAAACATTTGTCTAGCCACTTTAGTTGGCATTGACTTATCTTTAACTGGTTTAAAAAAAAAATTCTGAAAATTATTTTATGACGTCATAATACTGCACTGTTGCAATCAGTGTGTTAGAATTCCGTCATTTCGTGATTTTGTCATACTACATCATACCATAGTGGGTTGACGATACTATGATCACATCCAACACTAGGTTACTTTGCATTGATGACTCCATCATCTGTCATTCTACACCAGGCTTAATGATGCATTGATGACTGTTAAAAATACATTTTGATATTTTTCAAATCATCTTTGTCTTAGCCGAAACGAATAGCATAGACATATGAATCATAGGACCTTTTCAAAACTTATTGGTTCAAAAATTGATCCAACATATTTTTCGAAAACACAAAAGTACAAATATCAGCACGATGTCAATAAATTTGAAACTAGCATAGCTAGATGATTTGGAATACCTATGCTTCCTCCATCAACTCTAATTTCTCTAATAATCATCCATTGCCCAATAATTCTATCTATTTCTATCATCCTTAAAGCTTACTATACTAAAAATTCTCACTTCTTCATGCATAACTTTTCTATACCCTAGTATATTTCATCAAACATACCACACATTATGAGTTCAGGAACTTACCACAATCATATGAGTTTAAGAACTTATCCTAGTCAGACCAAAGACGTCCATTCGCTGAGGGGTTCAAAAACGTACCATATGATTATGGAGTCACGAACTTACCATAAGTATGAGTTTTAAGAACTCGCTCCTAATCTTACATCCTCTACCTATCCGTTATACACATGAGAAAAGAATCACCTTCTCAACATACATATAGCGAACAACGCGACACTAGGTTCCAATGATTATCAATATAGGAAGCTAAGTGGTTGTCGAACCAAACACAATCCCCTGCCCATACAATGAATTGGTCAACTCGGCCACTAATCAATATAGGAAGCTAAGCGGTTGTTAGACCAATGACAAATCTCTTGCCCATACAAGAAATTGTTCAACTCAACCACTATATCGATATAGGAAGCTAAGTGGTTCTCAAACCAAGCACAAATTCCCCGCCCATACAATGAATCGTACAACTCAGCCACTAACATGAGTCCTCAATTTAAAACCCACATAATCCTAATCTTATCTTTCTCCTTGCTTAACACAAACTTTTAATTTCGTATCCCATCATTTATAACTCCTTCTGAGTTTTATCTTCGTACTATCCTCTAGTACCTTTTTCGTACAGCAATTCTGCTATAAAGTTTTCAATCATTCGATTGATCATCTATCATTCCATGTCTTAATTAGATCACGTTGTGATCTTTCTTATAATCATATTATATTACGATTCTTCTCTATCTCATGATCGATTTGTTTTGCAATATTCTTATCTTTCACTTTAATCATATATTATGATTTTATTTAAGCTTTTCATCTTTACTACTGGAGTTAGGTAACTATAGATTCTTATCTTTATAACTTTTCAAGATTTTTCTATGAATCTCAATTATCTTTTTCTTTACTTAATAATGAATTTCCAAAATTCATCTCTTAGCAGTTAAATTTTATTTGAGTTTATTCCTCATCATACTTATCATCATTTCTACGGTTATAGCCTAAGGTACTCCTACCTAAGGTTTATAACCTATCAGCTCTGATACCAACTGTGACAGCCCGAAAACCCGGTCTATCTTTCAATCCTGAGTCTGGTGCCGTCAAGACACTACCTACTCAACATATTTCTTACAACATTAGAGTAAATATTAAAATATTACAATATAATTCAACCTGCTCCCAGGTACGAAAACCTTTACATAACTACCATCAAATAATATTACAACATTATTATATAATATTACAACTCGTCCATATACTTAACTATTCTACCTTAACAATTAGTAACTCTTATCTTCTTCTGACCATTTTGGTCTTTCCGCTGTAGCTGCAAAAATTTAAAATTTGCAAGAGTGAGCATTTAATTGCCCAGCAAGTATAAGCAGTGAATAAAACAACATTCATGAATAGAATAATCTTTATGAAAACTTCAACAATTGAACAATAATTGTGAAGCAACTCAAATAAATAGGAATTAAATTTTTCTTTACTTCTTTCATTAATAACATAGTCTTAATCACATCAACAGTTCATTTATGGAAACATTTCTTTTTTTAGTTTAGCACATAAGTGCTAATATTGGTCTAACATGTTATTGGAATTAACGCTTAACAATTAGATCATTGTACGGGGTACAATCATAATCTTATTGATTCACATAAAATACATTGTTGCACAGTGTGTAACCTATACTAATAATTGCCCAAGATTTATTTAATTTTGACTTGGCACAATCAATTATCACAATTCAAGAATTATTACAATTCATATCATTAACAATAAAATTCCGACTGGAATAGCTCACAAATCGAGTTAGGCCGAATCCAATGGCAACTAACTCTCTTTTATAAATCATTTTCACATCATAAGATGAATCTCATATAACAAATAAAATTCCATAACCAAACATAGGATTTTACAATTTAACATAGTCCAAACAACTTGTACAAATATTAAAAGATTTGCATAAGTTTAAAATTCACACAACATAAACATTGTGTAAATTAAAGCTTCAATACATCGTATATCATTCATGAGAATATAATTGAATGATATTAGAAACTTGCACAATATAAAGTTTGTGTAAGTTAGGAAACTTGCCTTAAGCGCTGCTTACAACTTATGTTATAATGCTCTTCAAATAGCCTACACAATATCATTTGTAATAGTATACCAATTAGCCACATAATGACGCCAATTATTGGTTTATATAACTCTATTCCATATCTTATAATGTCCCGACACTTCATGAGCTTACTAACACTTCTAAAGTCTTTAGAATATTATTCTGGACTTTCCAACCAATTTTTACATTTTTCAAATTATCCAACAATTTTCTATAATTATTTCTATTTATAAAAACTATCATTTAATAGCTTCAAAATAGAAATAATAACTCAACATATTTTTATATCTTCAAAATATCATCAATATTTATATTATAGTATTATAAGTTTTTACACCAATTATCATAATTTTCCACCATTCATAGAATTTTCTATGAATTTCCACTAATTTTTAAACTAACTTTAAATAGCTTAAAAATACAAGAAATACCTCTGCTCTTCAAATATTTTCCAAAACTTTCCAGAAATTCTGAAATAATATTATAGGAGTTTTCACCAAATTTCATAATTTTTCACCATTCACATAATTTTCTGTGAATTTTCACTAATTTTAAACTAACTTTAAATAGCTTAAAAATACCATAAATAGTTATGCACTTCAATAATTCACCGAAAATTTCCAGAAAATCATAAATAATATTCTAAGATTTTCCACCAAATTTTATAATTTTTGACCATTCACATAATTTTCTGTGAATTTCCACTATTTTAAAACTAACTTCAAATAGCTTTAAACATATAATAAATACTTCTGATCTTCAATAATTTACCAAACTTTCCCAGAAATTCTAAAATGATATTATAAAAGTTTTCACCAAGTTTCATAATTTTTTGGCGAAATTAATTTCTTTTGATTTTCTTGATTTCTCATATTTAATTCTTGTTTATACAAGTTTAAATCATTTCAAATATATATAAACATATTATCTTTACATAAAATCCATAAATATTATCATTCATATATATAAAAAAAATTAAAGTACAAATCAAGAATTTAGTAATTACCTTCTTGTTTTTTTTTTTCTTCTTTTTCTTCTTCTTCTCCTAACCATGCTATCTCTCTCTCTCTATTTTCTGAATATTGGGGGAGTACGGGAGTGAATGAGGGAGAAGGCTAAACATTTGCCTTATTAGGCCAATCATCAAGTCAACACATCATGTCCCATGCCAATTTATGGACCAATCACAATTCAAGTGGGTGAGAGAATTAAGGAATGGCTTGGAAGTATATGGAAAAATAAGTTCAGCATTCTCTCCCCTAATTAAGGTTGCCGACACTCCTAGGGGCCCACTTTTTCCCAAAATTCATTTACTCACTTATCCGATTAATTGTCCATTTGACCATTTTGGCTTCCAAAAATTAATTATTTTTTTTTTGAACTTATAGTCGATTCTTACCAATTTCAACGTTCCGGACTCAACCGTATAGTCCGCGTCTCCAAATTCTACTCCGAACTTAAATTCGAGTTTTCAATCACTATTCGTGTCTTATATGCAATTATTCGCTTCCTTAGTTAGTAAACTAAATAATTAGTTTAAACTAACTATTAAATTATATCTCATCACTTTAATTATTAATAAATATGTAATACACATATATCCATTCACTCATCTCATTTATCCAAATAATATCTATAAAAACTTTATTTTAAACAATTATACGCTTTGTTAGTTAGTTCAAACTAATTAAATTAATTAACTTTGACCAACTATTAATTCACATCCATTTAACATAATATTAAATATCACACCATTATTCATATTACATGAAATTATTGTAATACAAATACAACTATCGTCATTAACTAAATAAATTTCTTTATTCAATTAATTAAAACAATATTTTAACCCACTAATTTTCAAATAGTGAATTAACTCATATATGAAATTTAGTTCATAATAATTCTATCGTCGTCCAAGGCTAAATATTTAAATTATATTATTTCATAATATAATTTTAATTTAATCTCAATTAATTAATATTATTTAATTAATTTCATCCACTTTCTTTAATGATTTAATTAAATATTAAATCTCCTTTTTCCAATATATGTATATATTTCACATCTATATATACACATTTAATCTATTATACAAAATCACATACTTCACATTATATGAAACACATATATACATATATGTTCAAATCTATTTTATCTCTTGATAACAATTTTATTTATTAAATTTTTATTTTAAATTTCTGAAATATCTGGGATATTACATTCTTTATTTACTGAATATCTCATAAATTTACACATTTGTCAATTACATATATCAAAACTATCAGCATAGTTTTATACAACTTCTAATTCAAGAAAATTTAATCCTTCGCTTGTCTTCTAATCCTTATCGTCCAAATAATCAAAAATATTCCATCATGTGATTAACCTGCAAAAAGTTTATTTTTGCAAGATTGAGCTCGACAGCTCAGCAAATCCAACAGTTTTCATGCTTCACGTAGCACAGAATTCTATGCTCAGTTTATACATCATAATCATTCTACTATGCATAGCATACATGCATTATAACTCTAAACAATGTGAATTCATATGCTTAATATATCACATATCACATATAGATTGAGTTCCATAACTCAATCCACTTAGTCATAATTTGACTTTCATAATTCATAGAGCATAATATGGAATTTTACATGCTTCTGAAGATCTCATTCACAATACGATAAAGATTACATATAATCAATATCAAATTCATATAACACAAAAGAACTGAAAGAACTTGCCTGATGATTAGCAAATCTTGTTCATGCTTATGCTCGACTTTCATATGCCCAAAGAAGAACTTTACACATTGGTTATTCTTCTTCGTACATTACTCTTCATCGTATATAACCTATACATATAAATTTATGTTATAATACGTTCATCAATCTCATTTTAAACTTTAATCTCATTTGAAACTTAAAAATATTTTTAGATTAACTTATTAATCTTTACTTCATCCTACGCTCGAGGTATGTATATCTTGCGTAGGTTAATTAATACATTAAACACATGATCTATTCAAAACTTAATTTATTGTTATACATAGATTCATACATCCGGCATTTAAGCATGTCTATAAATCAAAATCGGTGAAACTCACATAATATCTTCACAACTTTCATAATTTTAACCTCGATCTTAAGATTTGATCACGTTTATATGTTGTAGATTAGTTTACTAATTTTTAATCAACCTCCAAATTAGTTCCATAATTCTATATTTAGGTTAATTTAAAGCTCAATATGTTTAATACTTTAATTTATAAAGTGTACATACTATGTATCAAGACTCCACTGTTTAGAATAAGCAATTTTTATAAACTCTGCAGCAGTGGCATATATATGTAACAAGACTTCTACCAATAGATGTGGGCTATTAATGCGTTCAGCCACAATAAATCCTCTCTGAATTTCCAAATACTTAAGTCAATACTTTCCATAACACATCTTTCCAAGGGGAAGCGATCAACATTTACAAAAAATTTAGATGAAAACAACATCACTGCAGTGCGAAAATGATCTAATCAAATAAATATCAGTAGCTTATTTGGAAAATACTAAAAATAATAATAATAATTTATCATAATTCCATGCCCTTGAAAACCAATACAAATCGCATGTATCATATTTCTTTGTGTTGGTCCAGTAGAAGACTTCATGTATATTCATATGTTTCTGCATTAACCAACAAGACCACCCTTTATTTTTTATAAAAGGTGATGCTCATGCATAATAATATTTAACAGCTAGATGAAACCCAATTTATACCATCCAAAGCATGTAAAAGATCATACTATGTCTTGAAGAATTTTTTTAAATTATCATTATATTATCTAAAAAAATACTTACAACAGTATATCTAATGAGCTAGCTTCCTACCAAAGTTGGTTTATACTTTGTTCAATCTTGCCATGGCATTCTATAAATACCACAAGGATACTCATTATATACAGTACACTTATACATGCCTATGTGGGGACTACAAACAAGCAATTTAGAAGCAAAACCTTGTAAGCTTTACTTGCAAGTGAATACAAACACCCCATTTTAGCCAAAGCCCACACTCCAACCAACCTTATACCCATCAATGTTTTAGATGATGACAGTATATTGACCAATATCTCCTCATTGATTATTAAAACAGGCTGCATTACTAAAGATGCAGAACATCCATATAAGTTGTTAAAGAGCTTAATCAATTCAAACCAAGCTTTTCAGTCTTGGGTCATTAAGCAATTGAGCTTGGAATAAGACAGGGATATTCATACTCTTAATTCGTCTAAAACTAAACATTCTATAGACACTAGTGACTAGTCAGATATCCCTTTCAATATCACTCTGGCACCACAAGACTTGGTGGTAATATAGAGATTACATATTCTTACGATGTTAATAACCTATACTTCATGAAAAGTGATGATTTGCCCTATAACCCGCCTTTATCATCACTGGAAGAGCTATTACTATTCACTTCAGCTAAAATACTTAAAATGTATAAATTTTATTTATGATAATCTTTTTAATAAGAGTTTGGTCCTTGTTATTAGATATAACATTGAAAATA
The DNA here is from genome assembly GCA_034770075.1 of Aralia elata. Lineage (NCBI taxonomy): Eukaryota > Viridiplantae > Streptophyta > Magnoliopsida > Apiales > Araliaceae > Aralia > Aralia elata. Next base: position 39,335,952 of record CM068381.1, on the reverse strand, counting down.
TTTCACCCAACAAATCCAGGTTGAGATATGAAAACAAAGTCAGACAGTATAACTTTCTAGCTTTACCCCTGCATGAAGGTACTGGGATATTTGCTTGTCTCCACGTTCAGAGATGAAAATTAAATTAACACTGTGACAAAACCCTGTATTCTTCAAACCTAATTTCAACCACAACCATTTAATTCTCATATTCTAATAATACAATCTCATTGGGATTTTTTTTTATCAAACATGTTAAGTGCATGTTCAATAAACCCATCATATTCATGAATTTAATCATAACACATAGCCCCAATTATACACCATCCTTATACTTCGAATCCTTCATAATTCCCAATCAATTCATACTCCCACAATCTACAATTTATAGCAACAACAACATAATACTTAAATTCTATAAATTTAACAAGGAGGAGTAGAATTATATACCCTTTTGCTTGATATTTGAAATAGATTGAATACTTGCTCTTGCCTTGCCTTGATTTTTCTTCCAATTCGGTTAATTAGCTTCAATTGTCAGAGAATTTGGTGATGTCTTTGATAAGAATTTGATAAACTTTAATATTTTGGCAATATAGAAATATGGAGATAGAACTGGTGTGGAACGAACAAGAATGAAGAGCAGGGGAAGTGATGTATGTTACAAACAACTTCCTTTGTTTTGTTTTTTTTTAATGCAATTGATGCTTAGTGTTCCTATAATGCCCCAAATGATTAACACCTCATGCTTAGGATCATGACTCAGCACTCACGTGCTTTACTTCTAATTCTCAGCAGAACTACTAATACATAATACACATTACATTATAACATTATATTTCCATATTATTCAATTTACACATGATAGTAATATGCATTCCAATTATTTAATTAACTCCATTATATTTATTTAAATTAATTCACCAATTTATTCCTATTCATTAAATATATTACTTTAATATATTTAACCATGATTTAAATATTATCTTAATTCACTAATTTAATTAAGTGAATTAATTAACTTACTCATGAAATTTAATTCATAACGAATTTAGTACAAGACTTTATAATCAAATTATATTATTTCATAATATAATTTAAATTTAATCTCCATTTATAAATTATTTCTAACCATTTATTTACAGCATACTCCTATTAAAATAATTTAATATTATAAATTATTTTAATTTGCTCATTTATAGATACAAAAGTTTTGTATCTTTCAAACTATCCATATCTTTAAATAAATTGATTTTACAATTTATTTACATGAAATAATAAATATATAATAATAATAGATTTTTGTTATTCACAAAAATCACATATTGCAAAGCACGTATTGACTTATGCAATATAATACCACATATCATAACACCAAATAAGAATTTTATTTATTAAATTCTTATTTTAATATTTTTCTAAAAATCCGGGTCATCACAGTAACGAGCATCTGAACCCCAAACAATTGAGAGTTCCTTTGCAGTCAGAATTGCCATGTAATGCTGAAACTAACAAGGGAAAATATTATACATATATAGAACATTGGTAAATAAAGTTTAGATTAATTAGTTATTAAATGACAAATTAAGGTTGCACATGCATGAATTTAATTACCTCTTTGTCTTGCGAGTTCTGAGCTCCAACTCCTTGAGCCCATATTGACTTGATGTCATCGAGCTTCACTAGTTGTGCCATCTTCTCAATATGATATCTGTAGTTCTTGATTTGTTGCCTGTTTTTTTGTTGAGTTTGGATCGATGCCAAAACCCTCTTTGAGTGGCTACATTTATAGCACAGCAGAAGGTCAGTTTAGTCATCTTATTGTGGCAATAATTCTTGTCTTCATTTTCATGGATGTTATATTCAAATATTCCTTCCCTTTTGAAAAGTGGGGCTTGGATAAAGATTCGTCATGACAATTCATTTGTTCCACGGTAAAGTTCATTGGAGGCGAAAGCTATGCCAAAATCCAAAGTACATACGGCTTTTAGGTTTAATTACTGAGACAAGGTGGTCTGTCACACTCCTTTTGGTAGTTAATCATGTGAAGAAAGACATATTTTATGTCTATCACACTCCGCTTGTATATCGTATAAATACATGCGTGTATATATGGAGGAAAACAAAGCTTTTTGTTTTTTGTACTATTTTTCTCTGTTATACGTGCTACATTTCGTTCCTTAATAATCCGTTGAATTTTGTACATTCCTTAACAATTTGTTTACACTCCTACGAAAATTTCATAATGTTTTATGTAGCTTCTTTAGAGACCAGCAGAAGCAAGAGTAATGTTGTCTACATTAGTCCCAACAGAAGTTAATTAATAATGATTTTAATTTTTGGTGGACATATTTTTCTTGCTATCCCAAGTTACAGTGGACGTATCACTTTCAGTTGATAAATATTTCAGAATATATCAGTGTTTGATTAGACACCATATTGTGGCAATAACCCTTATCTCCATTCGTGGATATATACTATCTCCAAATATATACTTCTTAGTTTTGACAGGTGGGGCTTGGATAAGATTCGACCACTGAGATGCCATTTCAACAATCTGGTTTGACAATTTGTTGCTTCTAAAATCAATAATTTCACTTGTGTCCATGAGCAAAGTTTTGAAATGAATATAAAAGGTATTTAGCATCCAAAGTACAAGGGAATTAGTTTAATTTCATGTTGATTAACAGATGAATTGCTTCTGATCTGATCTGTAACTCGACTAGTAGTGTAACGCCCCCAAATCCGGGTCTCTTGAACCTCAGACCTGGTACGTCACAATACATCATCTTCGTACACAATCTATAAACTAACGCGGAATATATAAACATACATTGTTTATTTCAAATGATTTTACAACATTTCCCAAGGTCTAGAACCTTAACTTAATTCATACCTTAATAACTCAAAAGGTTTACATAATCATTTTCATAAGATAACATAATAGTTAACGCATATTAAGTTACTCTTTAACTTTTCCTCTTGTCTTTGTCCTTCCTGAAGCATTCGAGCTTAACTGAAATATTATCACGATATAGCAAGAGTGAGCAACTACTTTGCTCAGCAAATTTAAATACAAGAAAGATATATCATGATTGAAAAAGAATAGGCTTTCGAATTTTCAACAATATATAATAATTGTGGAAGAACGATAATCAAATTTCAATAAATGAATAACTGAATCAATAACGTTGAGTGGGCAACAATGACCATGAACAAATTTGGTGATCAAGGTGATCATCCTTTCATACCAGGTAAACATATGCAACTTGCATTAAGTGCGATTAAACAATAAATTTCATTGATGTGGAATAATTGACAATAATTAAACCACTAGCATGCATTGAAAATATTAACTCAAGTTTGAGTTAGGAAACTTGTAATAACGTAAGAGGTTTTAAGGTTAGGAACTTGCCTTGTCTGTCGATTACTGCTACGCAATCTAATTTAATCTCTCATGAAAGACCTATTATTTATAAGATTGATCTTTCAATCAGCATACCATATCATGCCTCATAATACTATTACTAAATTATCTAACATTTAGCCACATAATTAAACATTTAATAATTCATTGTCTCATTAGTAATATTATCATCCCTTAATAATAATATTATCACTTAATCATCATCTTAAAACTCTCGTCTAATATTATTAATCATTTAATAATATTTTAATTCGCTTTCAAATATTATTAACCCTTTAATAATATTTTGATCACTTAATATCATTTATTAATGTCTTAATCATTACAAATATTATTAATCCTTTAATAATATTTTAATCATTGAATAATACTTTAATCTAATATTATTAATTATTTAATAATATTATTAATTATTTATTTGACTCGTGAACAATTTAATTTAATTGTTTATCATTTACTATTTAATTTAGTTAACATACATATTGGGTCATACACATAATATTTTATTGAAAATGACCAAATTACCCATATAAAATCTTAATATATCATATTAAAGGCCATTAAGAAATAAAATCACATTTACACAATTTTGAACTTAACATAACTTAATTTTCTCATTTATTCTTAACTTAATCATAGGTATGAAAAATACCAAAACAACTTATTACTTTTTTATCTTTTAGGAAATATCAGTATATGATATTTTAGTTATAAAATAATTTTCCTGCAATTTTGCAATTTCGTTTCCTATTTTTAAATAGGCTAAAACAGTCCAAAATGGCTATATTTATCATAAATTATCCTTTTGTTCAAAACTTCTGAAATTTATACGGTAGACTCATACTACCATATACTATTTCCACTTAAATTTTCACAATTTTCTGGGTTGTATTCAGTGAGTTATAACAATTTACTTTCAAAATCGCATTTTCTTATAAAGTCATAACTCTCTCTCAGGACATCAAAAAATTCCCATCTTTGGACAGCATCTAGTTAACTTGATATACTAACATATCACAAAAGACCAGAATTTTTAGAGAACAAAAAGTGGCCAAAACAGTGGTCTGAGAAAACTGGCCAGGGAGCTTTAACAGTTTTTTCAGTTTTGAATTGTTTTGGCAAAATTTGTCCCTACGAAAATCTACAATTTATTTTCTAGAAATTCCATTTGGGTTCATCAAATAACTCATATATCTAACACTCCTCTTTGACGGATCACAGAAAGAAGTTATATATTTCAAATGGTAAAAGTTCAAAGTGGACTGAAATTTAGGACTTTTAAGCTAAAAAAACTGTTTTTGTTCTTCTTCTTTCATTTCATTTCTTTTCTTGAATTCTTTTGTTAGATTCTTGCTAATCTATGGCTAAAATATTATTTGTAAGTTTAATCATGATCTTACTTCATAAAACTTAACATTTATATGAAAAATCAAAATATTTTACTAAGAGTTTAGGTATATACCTTCAGCTAGTTTTCTTCCTTTCTTTGTTTCATAGCTTTGCTTCCTCTTTTATGCTCCATGGTTACATACCATTAAAGACATAAATAAAATATATAAATATGGTAAGGATTTCAGATTTCCAAAGAAAATTATTCAAGAATTTCTATGGATTAAAATTTAGTTATTATCTTAATTAGGATTTTCTTTCTTCCTTCTTTCTTCTTCTTCTTCTTTCTCTTTTTTTCTTCTCTCTCTCTCTTTCTCTTTTCTTCCTCTCTTAATTGCTACGGGAGGGAGTAAGGAAATGAGTATGAAATGTTGATTTTGCCTTATTAGGCTCAATCAAATGACCAACAACCTTGCCCCACCTAAATAAAATGGACCAATAAAAGAATGGGTAGGTGAAGGAATTGAGGGAGAGTTTGGAAGCATGTGGGAGAAATAATTCTCAACACTTTCCCCTCAATAATCAGCTCTTAGCCGCCTCCCACATGGCCCACCAATTTAACAATTAATTCCCCCTCTTTTATTTACTCGTTTATCCGTTTAATCGCTTATTTGACCATTTCGGATACTAAAAATCAACTTTTTCGAACTTACAGTCGATTCCTACTAATTTCGACGTTCTCAATGTCATGGGAATATTCTTTTCTTAAAATTCATCTCCAAATTTTGAATTGAACTTTTACCGAAAAATCAACCGTTAACTTTTTGACCAAAAAGTCAACCCCGACACATTTTGTGTTTTTAGTCTATTCTTACTATTTTCGACGTTTCGGACTCAACCGTCCAGTCCGCGTCTCCAAATTCTACTCCGAACTCAAATTTGAGTTTTCTACCATTATTCTTGTCTTATATGAAATTATTCGTTTCCTTAGTTAGTAAACTAAATAATTAGTTTAAACTAACTATTAAATTACATCTCATCACTTTAATTATTAATAAATATCTAATACACATATATCCATTCACTCATCTCATTTACCCAAATAATATCTATAAAAACTTTATTTTAAACAATTATATGCTTTGTTAGTTAGTTCAAACTAATTAAATTAATTAACTTTGACCAACTATTAATTCACATCCATTTAACATAATATTAAATATCACACCATTATTCATATTACATGAAATTATTGTAATACAAATACAACTATCGTCATTAACTAAATAAATTTCTTTATTCAATTAATTAAAACAATATTTTAACCCACTAATTTTCAAATAGTGAATTAACTCATATATGAAATTTAGTTCATAATAATTCTATCGTCGTCCAAGGATAAATATTCAAATTATATTATTTCATAATATAATTTTAATTTAATCTCAATTAATTAATATTAATTAATTAATTAATTTCATCCACTTTCTTTAATGATTTAATTAAATATTAAATCTCATTTGCCCAATATATGTATATATTTCACATCTATATATACACATTTAATCCATTATACAAAATCACATACTTCACATTATATGAAACACATTTATACATATATGTTCAAATCTATTTTATCTCTTGATAACAATTTTATTTATTAAATTTTTATTTTAAATTTCTGAAATATCTGGGATATTACAAGTAGCTTAATTTATTGTTTTTGTAAATCCTAGCCGACCACAAATTCACCTAAAAAGTCACAACTGAAGGTATTAATAATAGCAGCTTAACTTTTTATATACACATCCAAGTATCCCACATGTTATGAGACTATTTTGTTATAAGAACTTTTGGGACTGTGTTTGTTCATACTCAATTTGATAGATAATATAGAGAATGACAAAGTTTAGCGCAATATAAATATTTGTTTTTAGCAATGATTCCAACGATATAATTATTTGCGACAAATATATAATTACACCAAGACCGTTATTTGGTTAATGATGTAATGGAGTGGAGCCTCTCTGAATACAGTTCAGTACTCTAGTGACGGATTAGTTGTGTAATGGTGGGGTGTAATGGCATTTAGTCGTGTTACTAAACGTTCATTGTTTGTGATACATTAAGGTGCTTTTAGTGACGGTTTCTTGCCTGCCATCATAATGTTTGACTACCGGAATAAATGCCATTAGCTCAAACTGCAGACCACTTAATTAGCGACGGCTATTACAGTCGCAACATCTTTCTGGCTTGAATTGTTTTTCATTTTCCTTGCATGCAATCTTATTGCGACAAATACAAACGTTGCTAAATTTTTCTAATGAAATTTTTATTTTGTACGTTTTGCATTTGGGATGCTAGGTTTTGTTGAAAACAATACTTATATAAATTTAAAATTTTATTATATGATATATATATATATATATATATATATATATATATATATATATATTCCATTAATGTTAATCAATAGATATGTTTAACTTGTTCGTATACATACTATAAAATGATGATGATGGTTTCCATAAATATTCTTTTAATCTATATGTGCTATAATCGAAGTTCTTTAGCATCATCCAAGGTTTTTATTTTCATTTCTCAAAATGAGTCTCATTTGTAAAATTTGAAAAAATTAAAGATATATTCTTGTTTCACGCTTAATCCAAATATAATACATTGTTAGTTTAGTATTGATGACATTATAATAAAATTATGACGGCAAACTTCATGAATGTGTTATTTTATACTACTCACAATATATAAAAAGATGACTTTTGTCTTGTGGAAAAAAAAGATGTCGACAAATGAGATTGTTTCTTGTGGAAAATAGGGAGTAATTCTTGTCTAATTTCTTTGTCTAAATGAAGTACATAAGATGGCATAGTGGCATGCTAGATTGTTTTTCTTTGTTTTACGTTTTCTTATGGTTCTCTTTTTATTATAAAAATTAGTTCAATTTCTATGCAAGGCACGAACTGATTTAATATGTATTTTTGTATAAAATAAATAAATATTAATAAATGATGACAATAACATTAAATATCTTAAAACAAAATACATTTTTTTAGTTATTATTTATGCAGCTCCTTTACTTGAAATACATGAAATATAAGAATTTAAATAAATTAATTTCAACATATAGGGAAAAGTAAATAACATGAACATTCAATACTGTTTTTTGATAAATTTTGGTTAGAATATTTCATCGATGTGCATTATGAAAGCTCTTGAAAAATAAAAATTTTAATGCATGCCTTAGTCAAATTTAACTGATGTTATATAATAATTTCAAAGAAATTACGTAATTTTACACAAAATTTATTTTATATATATATTAATTTATGAATAAAGATATGCACTTTTTTTATTTATAATTATATATTAAAATCAATATATATATATATATATATATTATGCGTGAATATTTGGGTGTTATATTCAAATATTCCTTCCCTTTTGAAAAGTGGGGCTTGGATAAAGATTCGTCATGGCAATTCATTTGTTCCACGGCAAAGTTCACTGGAGGCGTATAAATACATGCATGTATATATGGAGGAAAACAAAGTTTTTGTTTTTTGTACTATTTTTCTCTCTTATTATATGTGCTACATTTAGTTCCTTAATAATCCGTTTAATTTTTTACATTCCTTAACAATTTGTTTACACTTCTAGGAAAATTTCATAATGTTTTATGTAGCTTCTTTAGAGACCAGCAGAAGCAAGAGTATTGTTGTATGCCATTAGCCCCAACAAAAGTCAATAATGATTTTATAATTTGGTGGACGTATTTTTATTGTTCTCCCTAATTACATGTACCTACCACTTTCAGTGATAAATATTTTGAAATATATTTTGGTGTCTGATTAGACACCATATTGTGGCAATAACCCTTATCTCCATTCGTGGATATATACTATCATCAAATATATATTCCTTAATTTTGACATGTGGGGCTTGGATAAGATTTGACCATTGAGATGCCATTTTACAGCAATCTAGTTTGACTATTTTTTGCTTCTAAGATCCATAATTTCACTTGTGTCCCATGAGCAAAGTTTTGAAATGAGTAAAAGGTATTTAGGCATCCAAAGTACAAGGGAATTAGTTTAATTTCATGTTCATAATTTTTTTTTAATCATCCGTTGGACTTAGGCAAGCAGTTGCCCGATCAGAATAGGCTTTATCGAAATTCCCTCATTTATGATTCTGCCATTCTCACTTTTGGAAGGGCGAGAGATTAACAGATGGATTGCTTCTGGTCTGACCTGCTGTAACTCGACTAATAGCTTAACTTATCGTTTTTGCAAATCCTGTGTACATTTTCAGATATCGTGACTGAAAAATATAGCTACTTCATGCATCACGGCTAGAGTTGTTGCGATTCCACTCAATAGTTAATGTGGATGAAGACTGCATACCTCTACCGATCAATAATTTCTTTCTTTTGTTCCAAATATATATAGATTGTTCACATGTAGATAGAAGTATAGAATTGTAACAATTCAGGTCTGCTAATAAGGCCCAATGCGTTTTTATTTTTTTGAGTCATTTTAGCCGACCACATATTTATCCAAAAAATTATGACTGAAGATATTAATAATAGCAACTTTAGTTCTTGTATACACATCTAAGTATCTCACATATTACGATGTGAAACTAATTTGTTATAAGCACTATTGCGACTGTGTTTGTTCATACTCAATTTGATAGATAATATAGAGAATGACAAACTTTAGCACAATATAACTATTTGTTTTTAGCGATGATTCCAACGATACAACTATTTCCGTCAAATATATAATTACACCGGGACCATTATTTGGTTAATGGTATAATGGAGTGGAGTATGGTCCGAGTACAGTTCAGTACCCTAGTGACGATTTAGTTGTGTAATGGCGTGGTGTAATGGCATTTAGTCGTGTTACTAAACGTTCATTGTTTGTGATACATTAAGGTGCTTTTAGTAACGGTTTCTTGCCTGCCATCAAAATGTATGACTACCGGAATAAATGCCACTAGCTCAAATTGCAGACCACTTGGTGACGGCTATTACAGTCGCAACACCTTTCTGGCTTGAAATTGTTTTTCATTTTCCTTGCATGCAATCTTAATTGCGGCGAATACAAACGTCGCTAATTTTTCTATGAATTTTTGTTTTGTACTTTTGCATTTAGGATGCTAGGTTTTGTTAAAAAACAATATTTATATATTTTCTAAAAAAAATTTATTATGATATATATATATGTATATGTATGTATGTATTCTATTAAAGTTAATCTATAGATATTTTTAATTTGTTCGTATACATACTATAAAATAAGTCCAACGACGGGTCAAGTTCACAAAAATTCAACAAAAATCCCAAACAAAGTAATGAGTAATCTTACAGTTTCACCAAATTAAATGAACAAAAGTTCGTTCTATAGTATACCAAAATCACAAATCAAGGCTCTGATTTATATCAAGCTTCTGGGACCAAATTAAGTGGGAATAAATAAAAATAAATAAGTGCCAGATACTGAGATCAAAGTTTTTTATGTATGTGAACCAGATTCTTTAAGGTAGTATATACTTTCCCCGATAATTAGAACATGAAGACCATCACGTGTGTGGGCACGTGATGATGTCCATGTTTGGTGTCTATATTAAGGCTGAATAATTTTGTGCAAGACCATAAGACAATCAAATAATCAATGATAAATAAGGTGTATAGCATGGTGTGGGCCCAAGTGCATATTAGGGTTCACATGATCTAATTGAAATAAATGTACAAATTAGGGTTTATAAAAACTTAATTAAATGTACAAATTAGGGTTCAGGTGACCTAATTAAATGTACAGATTAGACAGAAATAAAGGTGCTAGACCCGGAAAAGTCTCCACGTGTTCCAAGGCAGAATACTCGTGGATGCGACCCATTTTGGAAATTGATTGAGGGATTGGATTGGTGGCTAGAAGAACGGGGCAATTTGAGCATTACTTTGATGATTAAAGGGCATTTCTGGAATTTCTCCTTTAAGACATGACTAAAGGGTATTTCGGAAATTTCCCTTAAAACATGTGTCTGGCATGTGACTATTCCCCAGGAAAGCTCTATAAATAGCCCCTCTATTCTAAGAAAAGGAGATCGCTCTCAAGACATTATACTTAGACTCTTGGAAGCTCTGAGCACTTGAAACTCTCTCTCTCAACTCGAAGACTCAAGAAGACTCTTGGAATCCCTGCTACCCTAACCCGGTTTCCGGATTATGAGAGTTCTGCCACATGTCATTGGAGTAATTGTCCACCCGTTCTTCTTCCCTCTTCAATCAATCAATCAATTATGTGCTCTTCGTGGATTTCTCTCCTCTCCAGCCAACACGAAACCCTAACCCTAGCAAGGCATAATTTCCTTGCCCACATTTATTTGGCGACTCTGCTGGGGAGGTGTAGAATTCGTGAAGGGTATGCCCACAACTCGAAGTGGAAGAACTACAGGAAGAGTTTTACCGACAACAAGCATCACTTCACCAAATCCAGTTCCAAGACAAGCAAATCAAGCTTTTCAAGGCGCGAACCTGGATTTCGACCAACCCATCATAGAAGACGCTTCAGAAGGAAGTTCAACATCACCTCAAATGGCTGATCAATAACAAACCAGTACTAGACAGACAAACATGGGCAGGCAAGGTGAGGAAGTAACTGGAGCGCAGACAACTGCGAATGCTGTACAGATAGAGATGCTCAAGGTATTACAGGAGGCACGAGAAGGCCAAGGGATGATGATGACCATGATGCTGGAAATGCAGAGGAAGTAGGAAGAGATGGAGAATTTCCGCCAGCAGTTGATGAAAATCCCCACTTTCAGGGCTATGTTCCCAAGAAGTTCGCAGGGGGAACGAGCAGAAGTGGAGGACAACAGCAACACCAAAGAGAATCAGACTGTGCCTCCAACAAGGGAGAGTCAGCCGATTCCAATCATCAACTTGGAGCCCCAAAACAGCGGTGATGTGCCACAACTCAGATTGGAAGCAAGTCAATCTCAGCCCAACATCATCTCGACCACTCTCCCAGCATTTTCACAAGTGCAGATACACACCATCCCGAGCCACATCCAACGAACAAGCCAACAAGCACCATCGATACAAATTGTGCAGGATGCAAGTGTACACCAGTCAATTTCCTTACCATACACACCACATATGCATCAATACATCACAGCCTCTCAGAGAGTTCGTACCACGAGTCAATATGTGACGAAGGATGATATGATTGATGTGATCAATCAACTTCGCAAGCAGACATCCCGACCTTCAGAGTTGGATTTTACTCCGCCCTACCCGGCACATGTACGGAGACAACCTTACCCGGTAGGGTATATTGAGCACCCCCCGCAGTTCCCAAAGTATAACGGGGAGAAAGGGAATGTGAGGGAGCATATTGCCAGGTTCGTGGAGTCGATGTCTCCATGGTTGGGTTATGATGAGTTGAATAACCACAATCTGTTGATAAGGGAATTCAACAAAACCTTGACGGATAGTGCCTTCAGTTGGTATTACAACTTGGAGAAGGGATCAGTCCATGATTGGGATGATCTAAAATTATAATTTTTTAAGAAATTTTTCTATGTACAGAAACAGTTAACTATTGTAGAGCTGATGCGATTCAAGCAGAAGCCGAATGAGGAGCTGTCAGATTATGTGGACAGATTCAAAGCCCAAGCACAGAAGTGTGCCGAGCCAATTGAGGAGAAGAACTTGGTTAGTATATGCAACAATGGTGCTCTAGACTCCTTCAAGCCCCATCTCATTACAAAGGCTTGTGATTCATTTGCAACCCTCTCATCCTTCGCACAAGATTTGAGAGGAACCGTGACAGTGCCCATCAACCATGCGATGGTTACATGGAAGGGAAAGAGGACGGCAACTGTGACTTTGGCTGATTCTCAGTCAAAACCACAAAGGGGCAAGAGGGAGAAAAACGAGCAAAATTTTAAACGAAGTAAAGGAAAACATGGGGACAAGGATACTAGGATGCCAGTTCCAGAGGCTATCACATGCAGTGAGAAGGCATTCAGGGGCCTGTATAAACAATGGGTCGAGCACGGAGTGGTGAAACCTCCAAGGCCTAGATTTGTGGTGACGGAAGAGATGAAAAGAAGACCGAACTTCTGTGTGTACCACCAGTACGCGGACATTCCATTATGGACTGTTACAGTCTGCGGAGGATATACCATGAGAAGCTGGCAGCCGGAGAAATCGAACTGTGAAAAGAAAAGCAGTGTGTATGACAAGCCACTTCCAAGCCACAAAGGAAAAGAAACATGCAACACTATTACCCATGGTGTAGCCCCAGAAGTCGAAAGGATGGAAAATTTGAAAATGAGCAAAAGAAGAAGAACTCAAAGGTTCCCTTCCTAGGGTTCGGCCTCTAGGGGGCACATTCATGTTTGAGTTCGATGTGATTTCCTGATCAAACCTTAGTTATCGTGATGATCAAAACTAAGGAAAGTGACGAAAAATACATGGAGGCTTAGGGATGATCTCCCTCAAGTCCTTTGAGACATAAAAAGCTACTCAAAAGGGCAAAAGGTCGTGATGCCATAACAAAGCTATGGTTGATGCTATGCTAAAGCTGCATGAAGGCAAGAAGGATGGAGGCTCAAACTAGATTTCAGGAAACACGATCAAGGGCCACAATAGCTTATTCAAGACAATAGGCTTTAATAGCATACAACAAGCAAGCATCAAGAATCAATAGTTGGTGCTCATGACAAAACTATGAGAAGTTTTGTTACGCAAACTTTATCAACACGGGATGATGGACAACCCAAATACTGGCTCTACCATCGAAAGATCTCAGAACTGAAAAGACGAGAATATCAAAAATCCACCCAAGATGGTGGTCCACTAGAAAATGGTGGTTGAAGTACTCAAGAGTATCCCTTGCCAAGAAATTGGATGACCAAGGGAGGAGACACAAGAATTGACGAATTAAAAATCCACCCAAGATGGTGGTCCACTCTAAATGGTGGCCAAGTCCTCGTAGATTACACTTGCCAAGAAATTGGATGACCAAGTGACGAGGCATGCAACTTAAGCCCTTATGAAACCCTATAGGCCAAACAATTGGCACGACGTACCAAAGGATAAGGCACAAGTTATACTTTTAACTTCAAAAGTAACAGAGGAACCTGACTTTACAGCCTTCGGAACTGATAAGTTATACTTTCAACTTTAAAAGTAATCGAGGTACCTGACTATAAGTCCTCAAAGTTATACTTTCAACTTTAAAAGTAATCGAGGCACCTGACTATAAGTCCTCAAAGTTATACTTTCAACTCTAAAAGTAAGCGAGGCACCTGACTATAAGCCCTCAAACCCGAGAAAGTTACACTTTATCTCTAAAAGTGGCGAACGTTATGCTTTATCCGACAAAAGCAAAATCTATTATTATTATCTTTATGAAAATTTTTGAAACGTTGTGCTTTTCGTTAAAAGCAATATGATTATTAATAAAAATGTCAAACTTTCACTTATACTTGAATATTCTTTGGTTTTAAAAGTATAGATTCAAATGTTAGTTTGCGAGAAATCGAAAAAAAGCATGTTACTTAAAAAAAAAAAATTTGCATGCTTACTCTCACTATTATGAATATTGTTGCCTTGGAGTATTAATTTGAATAACTTATGATTCAATGCTAAATATTGGGTCTTAAGGAAGAATTCAAGTTAAAGGCAATCAATAATGCTAAAGAAACTCTATTATGATAAATGTATAAAAGAGTTCTTTGAAACAGGAAATAACAAAAAGCAACAAAAAGCCATACCTAGAAGTAAGAAGATCCAGCCCAGCATGAAAAGGAGAAATGTCAAGGCTAACAAGTTATGAACCTTACAACTCAGATGTCGACGCCGGGTTTTCGCTTTCTCGTCTTTTCCAATTTTAGCCTTTTGATTTAGATGACGTTTGGAAAAGGTCGGCATTGATGTCGACGGGGTTTTGAAAGATCGCGTTTTATGATGAGCCAATTAACCAGAGTCGCCAGTTGGTATATTTGAAATGGATGTACCAACTCATCCGAGTTTTCGTTCTTTTGTAAATTGCTGGCTCATATGTGACTCCGAATTAATTGGTCCGCGAATTGAGATTCATAGAGTTCGGGGGCTTGCTTAAGTGAGGGGAAGGTGTTAGGCACCCCTCGACTTCCGTGAAACACGGTTACCGCAATCTTGATGCTTTTCTATCCTTTAATTCACGAAATGTGTATATATGCGCGCGCGTGTGTGTGTGTGCCTATGTGAATGTTGTGGTGAGTTTGTATGAAAGAATCATTTGGATTTTTAGGGAAAATCGTGTTTTAATTTGAGAACGCTTCGGAATGTCTTTTCGGTATACACGAGAAAGCTTTATTCTTTATGAGAAAGGTTTGATTTTAATTGTCCAAAACTATGAGATTTTTTTTCATTAAGTGTCGTTTTGTCAAAACAAGAGTTTTAAACCTTCGTCAAAATAGGAATCGAGATCTATACGTTGCTTTCGTGAAACGATCGGGCAATTTCTAGAATCTCTTTCACCCTATGCACAAAGATTTAATAAAAATGTTACTTATTTGCAAAATCATTTTGTGTGATGTTTGAAAACGATTTTCTTTAGCTTTTTCGTTAGATAGGAATCGACATTCATTAGCACTTCTCAAATTTTAACCTCGTGATTCTAATATTCTACTTTGATTGATTTTATGAAAGTCTTCATTGTTTTAGTTTTGAAGTCAATTTTTTTTGGTGTCACAAATCAAATAAAAGCAATAAAAAAGCGCGGGGTTTATTCATGGGCATGTAAGCCATCAAAATAAACCCCAAACGCTTACAATCCCATCTCTTTTCACTATGACGGGGCATTAAAACCGATTCTCGCCTTATCGTCGTTTTAAAGCCAGACTATTACAAGTTAAAAACTATCATCTTGAATCTATCACATACATCAGACCGTCCATCATCGGATTTTGGACCACGGGGTCACATTCCTAGGCTCACACGAGATTAATACATGCCCACACACAACGAATACTACATAACTAACCAACCCGGATTTATCTAATATGCCATGATATCCGGAAATGACAAATCTAAATAAATTACACCCAATAAATTATCACAAACAAGCTATAGATTTCATCCATTGGATATCCTCGGGTTATTAGGAGGAATTTTGTTCCAATGGAACCCTCACTAATAATCCCTAATCCATGATTGTTCAACAAGATACATGAAAGTTATATCTAATTTACCCAAATCAATAGGACATGAATTGCTAGAACAAATAGAAATTTTCACCTTGCAATTGATCTCAAATGGATGTGAACTTGTGTATTTGAATAGGATAAAGGATGTATTTGATACAATCAAACTCAAAAGAATTAATTCCACTCTTTTTTTCTTCTTCTTTCTCCCTATTTTGTTGCAAAATCTAGCTATTTTCTCTCTATTTCCGTGTTTTTTTGCTGCTGCAGAAATTCTTCTTCTTCCAAAACTGCTGAACCTCCTGTATGCTGCCTGAAGCTGGCTTAAATAGGCTGGCCAAAGCCAGCCGCAGATCTATCTGCGGCTGGCCGCAGATGGATCTGCGGCTGGCCAGCTGGCGCGCCTCCCATCGCACTCAGTTGGTAGTGCTGATTTCCTGGTTTCCGTGCTGGCGCACCCACTTGGCCGCAGATCTATCCGCGGCTGGCGGGCTTGACTTTCTAGATTTTCGTGCCACGCCTCGATTTTCGTGCCGCAACGTCGATTTTCACTGACAGGCTCGTATTCTGCAGTCCGGGAATTTCCGGGAGACGTGCCACCTCATTCGGAAATGCCTGCCTCGGACGGCTTTATTGTCACGTAAACTTGGGTTGCCCAAAACATTTCGGCGGTGCCGGGCGCTCGCCCTTGTGCCCGCTCCTTTGCTCCCGCAAGCTGGTTCAATTGACGATTTCGCCCTCCTGTCATGGTTAGTAGAAGGAAACGCAAAATTTGGGTGTCTACAGCTGCCCCTCTTTATCATGTTTATGAAATGATAAATGAAATGAACAGGATAAAGAATAGACACTCGATGCATGAATGACAGTGTGTAAGAATGACAGTGCATACATGATGCCTCACACAAATAGCTTATGATGCAACATAAGATGCAATGCATGCAAGACATTCGTAAGAGTGTCAATGTATCAACCCCTTGACCGTGTTCGTTAGTCTTTGGGTTCACTCCTTCAATCTATCGTCTCGTTCGGGGCCGGGTATCGTCGCCGGTCACCCATCGCGTAACCCCCGGTTATCGTCGCCGGTTGGTTATCTTGTCGGAGCCGGTTATCGTCGCCGGACATCCATCTCGTGATCGCCGGTTATCGTCGCCGGTCGATCGTCATGTCGGGGCCGAGTATCGTCGCCGGTCACCCATCTCGTAACCCCCGGTTATCGTCGCCGGTTGGTTATCTGTCGGAGCCGGTTATCGTCGCCGGTCGATCGTCTCGTCGGGGCCGGGTATCGTCGCCGGTCACCCATCTCGTAACCCCCGGTTATCGTCGCCGGTTGGTTATCTTGTCGGAGCCGGTTATCGTCGCCGGTCATCCATCTCGTGATCGCCGGTTATCGTCGCCGGTCGATCGTCATGTCGGGGCCGGGTATCGTTGCCGGTCACCCATCTCGTAACCCCCGGTTATCGTCGCCGGTCGGTTATCTGTCGGAGCCGGTTATCGTCGCCGGACATCCATCTCGTGATCGCCGGTTATCGTCGCCGGTCGATCGTCATGTCGGGGCCGGGTATCGTCGCCGGTCACCCATCGCGTAACCCCCGGTTATCGTCGCCGGTTGGTTATCTGTCGGAGCCGGTTATCGTCGCCGGACATCCATCTCGTGATCGCAGGTTATCGTCGCCGGTCGATCGTCATGTCGGGGGGCGCCGGGTATCGTCGCCGGTCACCCATCGCGTAACCCCCGGTTATCGTCGCCGGTTGGTTATCTGTCGGAGCCGGTTATCGTCGCCGGACATCCATCTCGTGATCGCCGGTTATCGTCGCCGGTCGATCGTCATGTCGGGGCCGGGTATCGTCGCCGGTCACCCCTCGCGTAAACTTTTCACTTCAACACGTCAAATGGCTTCAAGGGAGCAAGGTGGGGCCCACCAAGGCCAGCCACAGATGGATCTGCGGCCAGCCGCAGATACATCTGCGGCCAAGATCGGGCTTATAAGCGGCGTCCCGCTTCCAGATCTGTCACTTTCAACTTCCAACTCACACATATTCCTCGCGATTTTTGCTTGTTCGCAAGGGCTTTTCGTCGATTTTTCAACTTTCCTGCAAAAACTGTTCCGGTAGGATTGATCTACACGCTACAGGTAACACTTTGACCGGTCACTTTTTCAATCTCGTCAATGTTTTGCTATACATTTGACTATTTGCATGTTTAGAGATAAAATGTATGCTTTACAATGCTATGTAATGTACCATCATATATACATGCTATGTATCAACTATGTGAGTCCTATTTTATGTTCATGAGGTGGTCCCACATATTGTTACTCCTTTTCTGCAAGAGAAACATGCATTACATGATGTAATTTACACATATGAATGCAATTTAAATCTGTTTGAGGCTTTGATTGATGGAAAACACGTTTGGCTTATGCCTGAGATGTTCAATTTACAAACGGAACTCTGCCGATTTTTTTTTTTTTTTTTTTTTTTTTTAACATGCATCATGTTGCATTAATCATATGATGAGGCTAGAAATTTAGAATTACATAAATTTTAAAAGGAAACTTACCTTCTTTCTCGCCCGTTCTATTCCAGCTATGGATCGTGATGCGCCCAGTAGCTCCTCCGCCTCTCGGACTTCGGGTGTTCGCCGTCGTAGGGCTGCACCCACTCCTGTTCCTCCTCGGACCCGTCAGGCTCGTCGTTTGACGGAGGCTGTTATTCGTCCTGGTCATCCGGACGTTGAGGAGGCTGTCCCTCCGGAGGTCGCGGCAGAGGGGCCATCCTCCAGCACACCGGCTCCATCTACTCATCAGGCTTCTTCTGGCGCCTCTGTGCAGATACCCGATCTTTTGGGTCGGGATCTCAGTCGTCACCCTTCAGCATCTCTCGTGGCTAACGAGGTATATTTCAGCTCTATTCTGATTTCACTCTCAATTTCTCCATTCTCCTTTTATCCGGATTGACCCCTTGGTGATTGCCCCAGGTACCCGAGTTTACCCAGCCGAGGGGTAACTGGTTCAACATCTACTCCCTTTACGCGGCCCTGCACAGTGATTATCGGGCGATGGTGGACTCTTGGGGCTTTCGACATTTCTTCACTATCATCCCCCGCCAGTGCCCCTGGGGTTACATGAGGGCTTTATCCGAGCGATGGTTCCACCAGACGCAGTCTCTTCATCTCCTCGACTGCGAGGTCGTGTTGACCCCATGGGACTGGAGGTACATTACTGGCATTGAGTTTACCGGGTCCCGCGTCCCCTTGGATCTTGATATCACTCCTGTGGAGGTTCGAGCTTTGCTGGGCTTCGCTGCTGAGGACCGGGTCTTTAAGGCCCGCAGTATCCGATCTGGTGCCTTGGCTGTTGATGCAGTCGGGGGTCTCTATGCGATGCCCATTCCAGCGGATCAGGGTACCCGCGACATTTCTACTCCGCCGCTTGTTCCTGACGATCATGAGGGGTTGTTTCCTAGGGAACAACTCCTCCACCATTCATTTCAGCGTCGTGGGAGCGGTTAGAGACGTGGATCGCATCAGTGACTATGACTGGGGGTCATTCACCTTTGCCTATTTCCTCCACGGCATGCGCCTACGCTCGGAGGGACAGACTGATGCCTGGCTCGGTTTCTACCACTTTCTGCTGGTGAGTCCCTTCCTCCTCTCTCTTACTGTATTTCTTTTCCTTTCATCCTTTTCTGTATTTGATAGTGACTCATGCCTTGCCTTGTTTCTATTCACAGTTCTGGGCTTACGAGCGGCTGCCATGTCTGTGGCCTCTCACTACTCTGGGCCCGGACACCTATCCTCGGGGTCGGCGATGGCATCACAGTACTCTGGAGGAGGTCCCCGTGTCGGGCAGCTTTGCACATTGTCGTATTCAGCTGGAGTTGATCACGGCTGCCGACGTCGTCTGGATTCCCTACCTCTCCGAGCATTTGACTGTGGGGTTTGCTGACGGGCATCCTTCCGGCCCGGAATTCGAGCTTTCCACCCGTCGCCTCACTTTGCAGAGTGTTGGAGGCTGGGTGATGTATCTGGGAGAGCGCGCATTCAGATGTGTCACTGGAGAGATCCGCATCCCGCACTC
Source organism: Aralia elata (assembly GCA_034770075.1). Classification (NCBI taxonomy): domain Eukaryota; kingdom Viridiplantae; phylum Streptophyta; class Magnoliopsida; order Apiales; family Araliaceae; genus Aralia; species Aralia elata. The sequence continues at coordinate 39,315,915 of CM068381.1, read as the reverse complement.
CCTTTCTTTCACTACTTTCTGGCCGCTGGATTCTCAGCCTTCAGAGATCATGCTTGCCGGGGGAGGACGGTCGGATGCTTTCCACGGGCCCCAGTACGAGTGAGGCTTTCAGGACTTGGTGGGTACCTCGTACCATCGGTCCTCAGACTCGGGCCACTTTCTTCCTTGGAGACATGGTTCCAGGCTCAGTGACGATGACCGATTGGGCTGCCTGTGTCCGGACTCCTACCCATGCTGAGCAGATCGCCTCATTGACCCGTCAGGTAGATCAGTTATCGCTGTTTATTCGGGGGTTGGGCCGGACCCCGGAGGAGGCTTACACCTACGATCCTGACGGTGCAGGTTATGATGCAGGCCCGAGTTCATCTGATGCCACAGCGCATCCCTACATTCCTGATATGAACTTTGGTCCTCCGAGCTCGGTGACTCCAGGGGATCAGTTCGAGGATCCTGCTTTCATAGATGATACTGATTTTATTTAGACCAGGATAGGATAGGGCCTTTTGTATCGGCACCTGCTTAGATTTCTTTTTCATTTATGCACTATGTACTGAACTCATTTATTTATTTATGCACAGTTTCTTTTTCATTTTTATGGAATTCACCTGTTTTATTATTAACTGTATGATGCATGCTTTTTTATTTATGGATAGAGAATGACCCCTGTACAGTCCTTTTGATACTATTTTTCCACAGATGTCGTCCTCGGATGCCGTGGTTCGTTTGGATTCCATTCCTCCCACAGGGTTGGTTGGCAGCCTCTTCCGTTGGTTGGACAGTTTACTGCCGGCAGACAGGATTATCGCAGATGGTCTTTTGGGACATTCTTGGTCCTTACTGACCTTCCAGGTGCCAGCGGGCTTCGTGGATGGTCTTCTGAGCTATTGGGCCCCTGCCCGTCAGGTGTTTAGGTTAGGGACAGTAGAGCTGACCCCCACCCTTGAGGAGTATGCTCGCTTTACCGGCTTGTCGTTGGACGGTCCCTTGTGCTAGGGTCACAGTTGGTTCCATGCGCCGTCAATTCTTGACTTTCACCGGTTTGCGGAGGGCTGTCTTATTACCGGTAATCACATCAGACCATATGGTTCCTCTTCAGTTCTTGATCGACCGATTTGGCTCACCTGACAGCTTTCGTCTATTTTTCGGTGATTTTTCCGTGTCCGAGGAGCGCTGGGACGCCTTGAGAGTGGACGTTCTGATGGCCTGTGTCATCTCAGTTTTGTATTTGCCTGCAGGATCCGATCATTTGGACATGCGCATTGTTGCGGCCGTTAGGGCCCTTCAGGAGGATCACACCATTCTCCCCATGGTATTGGCGGATACCTACATGTCGGCCACATATTGCCAGTCCTTCCGAGGGAGATTCTTCAGAGGGAGTTCGACCTTGTTGTACATATGGTTCATGAGTCATCTTAGTCCCATCGGCCATTTCCGCCGCCAAGGGTTTTGCTTCAGTCACAACATAGCCGCGCAGTTTCCGTTTCGTCCCATGAGCTGTACGGATGCGGTCTCCTGGACAGCATTTCTGTCGGTCATCGAGGATCCCTTTCATCTATTGGTCTACTCGGGCTATTGCTCCTTCATGCGTTTCTTGACCCATGTGCCTGACCTGGATTTCATCCCCATTGCTGGGTTGAGGGGCGTGACGACCTATCATCCCCTGGCAGTTATGGGGCAGTTTGATCAGATACAGGATTTACACCCCTTCGCGGGTGCAGCCGCATACCGATTCCTTATATCATCCTGTACAGAGAGGGATCTACTGCAGGTATACGAGCTTTGGGATCGCAGGACCCTTGCCGAATATAGTGAAAGCTGTCATATCCAGAAATTTGCTTACGTACAGTGGTTGCGAGGAGACTTGGATTCGGCTAGTTTGAGTCGGACAGGGGCCTTTGATGACTCTGGAGTGATTTTCCCAGAAGATACAACAGACCATCCCATCTTAGTCGATTCTGCCCCGAGTCGGGTTGCTGAGGATTCCCGACTCCGCCTGGCCCTGATTACTACTGAAGCCGAGAGGGATGCCGCCCTTGCCGAGAGAGATGAGGCCATTCGGGCTAGAGATGCCGCCATTGCTGATAGAGAGGCCATTGTATTTCAGACCAGGGCAGTGGTAGATGCTCATTTTGGGACTGTCAGCCGAGCTACGGCTTTACTGGATCGTATTGATATGATGGGGCAGCAGATTGCAGGAGATGCTGGTGCTTCAGATCTATCCACCACCCTGTCCATCCTGCTTCGGCTAGTTTCAGATTTGTAGATTATTTTATTTCCTGCATAGACTATGTTGGTTTCATCAGTTATTGAAAGAGAAATCTTGTAATAAAACGACTTATATATATAGACATGCATTTAAATTTAGTCATTTTCCCCTTTTGTCGTATCATTGCCTTCCATTGGATCATCATTTTATCCAATTGACCATGATTTTGACATCTCGCCTTCTTTCTTTTCTCAAGACTTGATGGAGATTTGACAGATATTGCCGCACACCTTTTGATTTCATCGGATTGAACCTCAGATTTTGGATAACTGTTTGGTTGGATCAGGGTATGTACTTTGGGATGAAACTGGTTAGGCAATTGGTTTCGGGAAGGTTTTGAGGGTGTAGGAAGGTTTTATCTGGCTATCGAAAATTGGTTTCGGTTAGGGAAAGGATTATTTTTTTTTTCTTGAAGGATCGGACCGCGCCGTGATGGCTGCCTACGTACCCCCACAAGTTGGAAGATCAGGTCCTACGTAGTTCGTTCTCAAGGAAAAAGGACCTGATGATTCAAGCGTAGAACCGCTTCACCGAGTCAGAATTGAGGGGTTGTGGAAATACCTCACCATCCATTTCTTGCAATATGAGGGCTCCTCCGGATAGCACTTTCTTAATCACGAATGGTCCTTCCCAATTCGGGGCAAACTTCCCTTTGGCTTCGTCTTGACAAGGCATGACTCTTTTTAGCACCAGATCATTTTCCTTGAACTTCCGAGGTCTGATCCTTTTGTCGTATGATCGGGAGATCCTCTGTTGATATAGCTGGCCGTGCCAAACAGCAGCCACCCTCCTTTCATCAATTAGGGCCAATTGGTCGTATCGACTTTGCATCCAATCCTCCTCGCTTATCTGAGCATCGATCACTATTCTGAGGGACGCCATCTCAACTTCAACTGGCAGGACAGCCTCCATTCCATATACCAAGGCGTAAGGGGTTGCCCCTGTGGAGGTACGCGTTGACGTTCGGTAGGCTAGCAAGGTGAGGGGTAACAAATCCGGCCATCCCCGATGATTAGCAGACATTTTTGCCATGATCTTCTTGATGTTCTTATTGGCAGCCTCCACTGCCCCATTCATCTTAGGACGGTAAATGACGGAATTGAGATGCTTGATCTTGAACTGGTCACACAGTTCCTTCATGAGGGCGTTGTTTAAATTCTTGGCATTGTCGGAGACCACAACCTCAGGTTGCCCATATCGGCAAATGACATTATTCCTGATGAAGTTGACGATGACCTCCTGAGTTACTTTGGGGAAAGAAGCTGCCTCTACCCATTTGGTGAAATAATCGATCATGACGAAAATGAATCGGTGCCCGTTGCTCGCTTTGGGCTCTATTGGTCCGATTACATCCATTCCCCACATTGAAAATGGCCATGGGGAGGTCATACAGTGCAGTTCATTGGGAGGTGTATGGATCACATTACCGTGCGCCTGGCATTGATAACATCGCTTGACATGATCATCGCAATCGGCCCTCAGTGTTAACCAATAATGCCCTGTCCTCAAGATCTTTTTGGCCAACATCGGTCCACTCATGTGTGGCCCACACACCCCACCATGGATTTCATTCATAATCCTTTGGGATTGCGTTTCGTCTACGCATTGCAACAGTCCCAACCCAGCATCCCTTTTGTAAAGTGAATCGCCACTCAGGTAAAACTTCATCGCCATCTTTTGAATTCTCATCCTTTTAGTCCGATTTGCCTGATCGGGAAGGGATCTGTCTCTCAGATATTCCCTTATGTCGTGATACCAGGGCTGCCTCGTCAACACCACCTCGTTTGATAACACTGCCACATTTTCCTCATATGCCGGGGCATTCTGTACGGTGATCTCAATCTGTGGACTGTCCCTACTCTTGATCACGTGGATTAAGGAAGCCAAAGTCGCCAATGCATCGGCAAAATCATTTCGTCCCCGAGGAATATGGCGGAAGGCGATATCTTCGAACTCTTGCATAAGCTGGGTGACACAACGATGGTATGGAAGTAACCGAAGCTCCTTAGTGTTGTATACCCCGATTGCTTGTCTGATTACCAATTCTGAATCCCCGAACACCGCTAGTCTTTTTACTCCCATGTCACGGGCCAATCGGAGTCCCAAGATACACCCCTCGTATTCAGCAGTGTTGTTCGAATTGCTGAAACGAAGTTTAGTGGCCACGGGGTATTGTTCTCCGGTGATAGAGACTAGGACCGCTCCGGCTCCTGCCCCCTCGGCATTCATGGCACCATCAAAGTACAGCTTCCAAAATTGTCCCTCGTCATCACACTTTTCGCGCGATACCCAAAATATATCCTCGCCCGGGAGAGGAGTTTCTAACGGCTCCATCCCTCCTGCCGGGGCTTCTGCCAACTGATCTGCAATTCCCTGCCCTTTCATGGCCTTCTGGGTCACGTACACCATGTCAAACTGTTGTAAAATTAACTGCCATCTTGATAGTCGACAATTCAGCATGGGCCTTTCGAAAATATATTTCAGGGGATCCATTCTTGATATCAGGTACGTTGTATGCCCATGGAGGTAGTGCTGTAATCTCCCTGCAGCCCAGGCCAGAGCACAACAGGTCTTCTCAATGGGAGTGTAATTCTGCTCACATTGGCTAAATCTTTTGCTGAGGTAATAGATGGCCTGCTCTTTACCCGCCTCATTTTTCTGTCCCAACATACATCCCATCGCGATGGCATTTACCGATATATACATAAACAGAGGGATCCCATCCTTCGGGGGGGGGGTGGTTACCAGCACTGGTGCCTCCGTCAATTGTTTCTTAATGGTCTGAAACGCCCTCTGACATTGCTCATTCCATTCTTGGGACACCCCTTTTCTTAACAGTTTAAAAATCGGCTCACATGTAGTCGTCAAGTGGGATATAAAACGGCTGATGAAGTTTATTCTCCCCAGGAATCCTCTTATCTCCTTCTCTGTGTGGGGTGCCGGCATATCCACAATGGCCTTAATCTTTGCTGGGTCCAACTCAATGCCCCGATCACTAACCAGGAAACCCAAGAGCTTGCCCGATTGTACTCCGAAAGCACATTTGGCTGGATTGAGTTTCAGATTATACTTTCTGAGCCGATCGAATAGCTTTTTGAGATGAGTTATATGATCGGACTCTACCTTCGATTTCACAATAATGTCATCCACGTAGACCTCTATCTCCTTGTGCATCATATCGTGGAACAAGGCCATCATGGCTCTCTGATAAGTAGCCCCTGCATTTGTGAGACCGAAAGCCAGTCGTCTATAGCAGAAAGTGCCCCAGGGGGTGATGAATGCGGTCTTTTCCCGGTCTTCTTCCGCCACCATTATCTGATGATATCCCGCAAAGCAGTCCACAAAAGAATACATTTCGTACTGGGCTGTGTTATCTACCAGGATGTGTATGAAAGGCACCGGGGAAGTTATCCTTGAGACTGGCCTTGTTTAGATCTCTGTAGTCTACACATACCCTCACCTTTCCTCCAGGCTTAGCCACCGGGACCACATTGGATAACCATTCAGGATAAGTGGATACCATAATGATTCCCGCCCTGAACTGCTTGATGATCTCTTCCTTCACTTTTAAGCTCCACTCCGGTTTCAATTTCCTTAATTTTTGTTTGACAGGCTTGAAACCCTCCTTGATGGGTAATCGGTGTACCACAATGTCGGTGGACAATCCGATCATATCCTCATGAGACCAGGCAAAGACATCCTCATATTGTTTTAGCAGCTCAGTCATTTCGGCTTTCTGGCTGGGGGTGAGGTCCGTCCCTATCTTGAGTTCCTTTGGCTTGTCAGGGGTTCCAATATCAACGGTGATGGTTTGGTCCAAGTTGGGTTTGGGTTTATCCTCGACCCATCCTTTGATCTCGTCAGGTGCGTCGTCGTAATCTGTCTCGTCTTGTTCAATGCCCATTAAATCGAAATCCAGCTCAATGTCAAAATCATAATCATCATTCAAATTTGAAAGACCATTTGTTAGGCAAGGATTACTCAAATGGGTACACCTGACATGAAACAAAATACTTGTCATATATAAATCATTTTTTCACGACGATCGCAATTTCAAATAACACGAAGAAACGACACAATTATGCAGAAATAAAACAACAACAAAATAAAACTTCTTCATTCCCCCATCCTCTAGGGTTAACCACCCTGACGTCGAGCTTTACCCTTGTTTTGGATATCAACTGGTTTCTGGGTCCAATTATCGATGGTCAGGTCAGATGAAATGCGCTGGATAAAGGAGGGCCTCACATCGGACCACCTCCCCGATGATTACGGATACGTCGCCTGAGTCCTTCTCCATATCTTCTCCAGGAATAATCAGCCCTGCCCAATCGATGACAGGCACAACTTGTTGGGGCTCCCCGGTGGTGTGATAACATTCGTCCTCTCCTTACTGCTTGTTGATTGTCCGGGGATATAGCATTTGGTTTCAAACTCTTTTGCGACCTCCCGCAGGAAACTTTCCCTCCGGGCCGACTCATTACGTGTGGGGGTTAACTCTTCATTCCCTGCCCCAATCACAGGTCCGCTGATCCCCTGCTTATTGTCGACTTTGGTCACTGGACTGCCAACTAGTCGAATCGGAGTCGCACCCTGACGGTGTCCCCGTACTGCGCCCACATGGTATCCCAATCCTGCTTTACCTATCTGCTGTGGTAGGTGGATGGGCTCGGTGATTCCCTGACTGCTTTTCCCTAGTCCCTGTCCAGGTTGGAAGTTCATTTTAATCATTTCCCTTGCCACAAAGGTGAGTTCCGGAGAGACCCTTGGTTTCACAGCTGGAGCTCCCAGGCATCTATAATGGGGAGTGCTAATCTCTAGTGCTTGAAAGCTGGCAGGCGCCGCTGACTCATCCACATTGATTACTGGTAGGCCACTCCTGGGAGGAGAAGGGTCATCACATTCGGCCGAGATTGTTACCAGATTCCCATCGATGATCAACTTGATTTGTTGGTGGAGCGTGGAAGGAACTGCCCCGGCCATGTGTATCCACGGCCTCCCTAACAGCAGGTTGTAGCTTGCCGTAATATCTAGGACTTGGAAGGATATATCAAAAGTACAGGGCCCTATCTCCACTGGCAATTCTATCTCTCCGATGGTATCCCTCCGGGATCCGTCAAAAGCCCGAACCACCACATGACTGGCTCGTAGGCGCTTGGGACTGATGTTCATTTTCTTCAGCGTGCTGAGAGGACATATATTCAATGCCGATCCCCCGTCGATCAGCACCCCATTCATGACATATCCTAAGGAGATTACCGCGATGTGTAGCGGTTTTCGGTGCCCCCTTCCCTCTTTGGGAATGTCTTCATCCGTAAAGGATATTGCATCGGTTTCCAATAAGTGGCCTACCAGCTGGCCGAAACCCTCCTTACTAATTTCTTTGGGCACAAATGCCTCCTCCAGAACCTTCATCAGGGTTTTGCAATGCTCACTGGATGACAACACCAAGTCCATGACTGATGTTAGGGTTGATTCCTCATTTAAAATCTGGATCCCCCTCGTTTCTGGGTGATCCATCCTTTTCAAAAACTCTATGGCCCTTTCCTCGGAAACCTCTTCATTTTTTCTCTTTTGGCTCTCAAGGACTCGCCCGGGAAGATATAAGGGGTTCCCCTTGGTCGTCACGGAAGCACAACTGGCCGCTTCCTCTGGTATTCCCCCATAATTCCAAGGTACAGTCTTCAGACTACTGATAGGGAGTTGCGGCCTTGCTGCAAGGATGATGGGCCTCGGGGCTGTCAACTTGAGAGGTCTTTCCATGCCATTTGTACTTATCCCTATCAACCTGATGGGCGTTACCCGTGCATCCCCATGATCATGTATCATGTTGATTATCTCCTCAACTTTCTGCACATAGTTCAACCTTGGCGGCCCCCCAGCCTCACTTGCCTCCGTCGCATTAACTCCCCCTCCATCATGTCTTGGCAGGGGATTTGCTTTAACATTCGGGGAGTCCGGTTGTTCCACCACAATTTCCCCACTGTCTATCATGTTTTGGATTCGATGCTTCAACATCCAGCAATCTTGTGTATCATGGCCAGGGGAACTGGAGTGGTATGCACATCGCTTGCTCGGGTCAAACCTTCTACCCTTTGGGTCACTCGGTGGTGCCAGACCAACTATCTTCTTTTGGGCTACTAATACCGCTAATACCCGTTCAAGCGGCTCCCCGAGCGGGGTGAATACTCGATTCTGCGAGGCCTCATATCTTCTTCGCCCCTCTGCCCTTTGATCTGTGAAATTGAGCTGTCGGGATGGCCCTCCCCTCTGTACCTGTACCGGAAGATGGCTTTCTGTTTTCCTGGATGACCCCTGTAGGATGAGGGAAACATCCTCTTCCTTCTTCTTTTGGACCCTTCGGGAAGTGTTGCCATAGTTTCCATTCTGTATTTGCTCGGCAGCAGTTTCTAAAGCAGTAAGATCCCGGATTTTACCCGATTTCAACCCCATGTCAACCATCTCTCCATGTTTAATCATTTCAGCAAAGGGTCTTCCAATCCCCGAGACGACCCGCTCATAATACGGCGCCTCTTGGATGTCTACAAAAGTCATTACCATCTCCGATTCGCTCATCGGGGGGTTCACCTGTGCGGCCATGCCCCTCCATCGTTGGGCATATTCCCTGAAGGATTCCCTAGGCTGTTTTTTAACCTTTGTCATTTGGTACCTGTCAAGAGCCATCTGGGCCTGAAAGCTGTATTGGGTTAAGAAGGTATGGGCCAATTCCTCCCAGTTGTGGATTCGGGCGTTGTCGAGGCGGGCATACCAGATTCTTGCCTCCCCTGTTAAGCTTTTCTGGAATAGTTGCATTCTTAACCCCTCGTCTTCGGCATAAGCCCCGAGTTCTCCAATGTATATTTTCAAGTGTGTATAGGGGTCTCCCTTTCCATTGTACTTTTCGAACTCGGGAACTTTGAACTTTTCTGGATATCTGGCTCCGGGGAAAGGAAAAAACACATAGATCCGAGTAATTAACCCTGCCCAGGGAGCCTATGCCCTTTAGGGATTGGATGGTTTCCTCCATGTATTTCATTTTTCTCCGAAGGTCGTCATTGTCCCCTTCTTCTGGGATAGTAATCACTGTCCTGCTAGGTATGGGAACGGCCTTTGGGATGACTGGCTCGTCCTTGAGTCGGGGTTGGTCCTCTTTAAGCAAGTTTGTACCATTTTTAGGAGGATTCTGATCATCCCCTGGTGGTGGAACATTATGCGATCCCTGGTTTGCCGGATCCTGTCTGATTAAGAACTGTTCCTTTAGCATTGTGGCCATTTCCATCATCTGTCTTTTAAAATCATCAAACTCCTCCCGAGATATGGAACTATGATTGGGAAGATCAGCCATTTCAGAGGTAGAGACCTGGGCTTTCTTAGGCTGCGAACGGGTTTGAGGAGCAATCCTACAGAGACAATGGTTCGAAGTTTAGTCTTGGGGAAACGCAAAATGGATGCATGCTAAAACTGTAATTTTTTGTGTGTTTTTTTGGGGTTTTTTTTTAATCTATCCCTGCAAAAGAGAAAGTTAGTAGTCCTTTAGTGCCATAACCAATGCTAAACATGCTTTATTATGCTCCCCCAACTATTCCCTGCAATTCACAGCGGTTAGTAATCTCTTTCGACACAGAAAAGGGACGTATGAATATTGAATGAGATCATGACATTTAGACATATAAACGTAAAAAGGCATGAAGAGACTTTTCCTGCGTTGGGTTAATCTGAGGCTGACCTACCCTAGGGTTACTCTCGCGGGCTTTTCGGCATGAAGGTTCCCAAATCTTCGCAATCTACTCGTTTGAGCCCTTTCGATTGGAGCGGATTTGAGTGGTGCGTTTCCTGAGCCATCTCCGGGGAGCAGCCCCATCGAGTCCAGTAATAAGCAACCGACGGGTTCGCCTCAGGAGGAGGTACTCTCTCAACATACATTCACATTCATCGTCCTCACCGTATGCAAATGATTACTTTAAAGTAAAACAAATCCATTCAATCATTCATTCATTGGACAAAAGGCACACATTCACACACAACACTAAGTAAAACAAGTCAAAATATCGCACGTACATACACATTTATGATTTTTAGAGGATAGGATAGCATCAAGATTTGAAAACGGCTTAAGCCATCTAATGTCCCCAGTAGAGTCGCCAGCTGTCGACGCCGGGTTTTCGCTTTCTCGTCTTTTCCAATTTTAGCCTTTTGATTTAGATGACGTTTGGAAAAGGTCGGCATTGATGTCGACGGGGTTTTGAAAGATCGCGTTTTATGATGAGCCAATTAACCAGAGTCGCCAGTTGGTATATTTGAAATGGATGTACCAACTCATCCGAGTTTTCGTTCTTTTGTAAATTGCTGGCTCATATGTGACTCCGAATTAATTGGTCCGCGAATTGAGATTCATAGAGTTCGGGGGCTTGCTTAAGTGAGGGGAAGGTGTTAGGCACCCCTCGACTTCCGTGAAACACGGTTACCGCAATCTTGATGCTTTTCTATCCTTTAATTCACGAAATGTGTATATATGCGCGCGCGTGTGTGTGTGTGCCTATGTGAATGTTGTGGTGAGTTTGTATGAAAGAATCATTTGGATTTTTAGGGAAAATCGTGTTTTAATTTGAGAACGCTTCGGAATGTCTTTTCGGTATACACGAGAAAGCTTTATTCTTTATGAGAAAGGTTTGATTTTAATTGTCCAAAACTATGAGATTTTTTTTCATTAAGTGTCGTTTTGTCAAAACAAGAGTTTTAAACCTTCGTCAAAATAGGAATCGAGATCTATACGTTGCTTTCGTGAAACGATCGGGCAATTTCTAGAATCTCTTTCACCCTATGCACAAAGATTTAATAAAATGTTACTTATTTGCAAAATCATTTTGTGTGATGTTTGAAAACGATTTTCTTTAGCTTTTTCGTTAGATAGGAATCGACATTCATTAGCACTTCTCAAATTTTAACCTCGTGATTCTAATATTCTACTTTGATTGATTTTATGAAAGTCTTCATTGTTTTAGTTTTGAAATCAATTTTTTTGGTGTCACAAATCAAATAAAGCAATAAAAAGCGCGGGGTTATTCATGGGCATGTAAGCCATCAAAATAAACCCCAAACGCTTACAATCCCATCTTTTCACTATGACGGGGCCTTAAATCCGATTCTCGCCTTAGCGTCGTTTTAAGGCCCGACGATTACATGTTACAAACGAGCATCTTGAATCTATCACATACATCATACCGTCCATCATCGGATTTGGACCACGGGGTCACATTCCTAGGCTCACACGAGATTAATACATGCCCACACAACGAATACTACATAACTAACCAACCCGGATTTATCTAATATGCCATGATATCCGGAAATGACAAATCTAAATAAATTACACCCAATAAATTATCACAAACAAGCTATAGATTTCATCCATTGGATATCCTCGGGTTATTAGGAGGAATTTTGTTCCAATGGAACCCTCACTAATAATCCCTAATCCATGATTGTTCAACAAGATACATGAAAGTTATATCTAATTTACCCAAATCAATAGGACATGAATTGCTAGAACAAATAGAAATTTTCACCTTGCAATTGATCTCAAATGGATGTGAACTTGTGTATTTGAATAGGATAAAGGATGTATTTGATACAATCAAACTCAAAAGAATTAATTCCACTCTTTTTTTCTTCTTCTTTCTCCCTATTTTGTTGCAAAATCTAGCTATTTTCTCTCTATTTCCGTGTTTTTTTGCTGTTGCAGAAATTCTTCTTCTTCCAAAACTGCTGAACCCCCTGTATGCTGCCGAAGCTGGCTTAAATAGGCTGGCCAGAGCCAGCCGCAGATCTATCTGCGGCTGGCCGCAGATGGATCTGCGGCTGGCCAGCTGGCGCGCCTCCCATCGCACTCAGTTGGGTAGTGCTGATTTCCTGGTTTCCGTGCTGGCGCACCCACTTGGCCGCAGATCTATCCGCGGCTGGCGGGCTTGACTTTCTCGATTTTCGTGCCACGCCTCGATTTTCGTGCCGCAACGTCGATTTTCGCTGACAGGCTCGTATTCTGCAATCCGGGAATTTCCGGGAGACGTGCCACCTCATTCGGAAATGCCTGCCTCGGACGGCTTTATTGTCACGTAAACTTGGGTTGCCCAAAACATTTCGGCGGTGCCGGGCGCTCGCCCTTGTGCCCGCTCCTTTGCTCCCGCAAGCTGGTTCAATTGACGATTTCGCCCTCCTGTCATGGTTAGTAGAAGGAAACGCAAAATTTGGGTGTCTACATCAGATATCTAAGTCCTCTGTTCATAGAAAACGGAGAGACAGATTGTGCATCTCAAGAACAAAACTTACAAGTTGAGCTAATAAGAGGGTCTAGAAGGAGGCCTCACGAATATGTAGCCGATCAAGTATCTATGGGAACCAAACTAGGAGACGCGTGAGACTTTCCTGACTGGAGGAAGAAACTTGAAAATCCCTCAAAGGAACAAGCTCTCCGGTTGGATTGAAGGAAACTATAGTAGGAGCCACTTGGGGAAGCAATCATGATATTCATCGGGAGAGGGGCTGCACAAATCACGGGCTTAGAGAATGCTTGTAGCTCCACGACATCTTTGTTGTTGGGTGGATAGTGGAGGTCACTAAAAGGCAAGGTAGCAGAATCAAGATGAAGAGAGTTAAATAAGGCAAGCCCCTCAATGGGCAAAGAAAGTACTGCCCCCACCCAAAGAACTAGCAACTGTACCCTCCCTGTCAGGTGAAGCCTCGGGAGAATCCTTCTGGGGAGGATGGAAATCAACACTAAGTTTCGAAGGATTCCCCCTCGGGAGAGGAGGATTAACTGCCATAATAGCATCAGCATCAACATGGGTGTCACCGGTACCCTCCAAGCTGTCATGAGAAGATGATTATATATGGGCGTGAAGATGGAACTGTACTAACCACAGCAGGACCTAAGCCCACATCAAATAGGGAATCGTCAACATTAAGGCCGACACGATCATCATGAGGTGAGGAGGGCTCGACAACAATCATGTTATGTCAAGGAGGCTCACAAGTAGTGGAGGTCGCCACCTCACTTGCCGTACCCATAAGAAATCCAATGGGAACATCATCATCATCATCGTCATTATTCTCGGCAATCTAAAAACAAGGATCCTCGGCTTTACTCTAGAGCAAGTAACTCTCATCTCCCCGACAACAGAGGATCCTGGGGGAGGAACTCGAGGAGGTACCCGAGACGAAGTCTGAAAGGATTGTGTCACCATGAAATCATGAAGTATAATTGCCAGTCCGCCTGAAAGCCTCTATCAAGTATGCAACGCACTCGGTATCCCTAGGAGACAGACTGGATTGGCTACAAGAAGCTGAAGCAACAACAAGAAGGCTGCAAGATATATATAATCTAGAATAAGAACATAATTTGAAAAAAAAAAGGAAGCAGACATTCTCTAGAGTATGGGTGAATTCTCCCCAAACAGTAACGAATGTGCATGAAGAAAAGCACCAGCGGGAAATCAACACAGTAAGGGCGTCATGATCCTGCTGGATACGTAGATCCCTATATAGCTGAATGCCCTACATAGCTGAATGCAGCGATATATCCCCGCACTCTTTAGTATAGCCTTATTCTCAGCATTCCTGACGATCTTGTCAGTCCAATGTTGCCATCCTTGAAGACGGCTAGATAAGTCAGACAGGAAGTGAAAGGGACTGAAAAGGTATTCTTGTTTCTCTATGCACATGCGGGGAATGCGACCGGAATGAGGGAAGTAGTCCCAACCTCCGCAAGCCGCGACATAAAGAAACAAGCCTTCTTTCTCTGGTGAAGGAAAAGTTGTACGATCGTAAGTCTGGACTTGCTCCCAAAAAGTGTAAAAAGGCCCAAAGAAGGGAGCCTTTCCCCAATCATTGACGAAGGGAGTTACCCCGGAAGTCTTATAGTCTTCAGAGCATCCGGTAGACGAGGTCTGCAAGTAAAAAAGACTCCACATAAGGGTACTAAGGATGTCAAGTAAAGCATGTGAACTTGATTATGCTTACCATGGCAAGCGGAGAATATGAGATTTACACTTGAGAATACCTGAAAAGAAGAAGAAATAAAGTCAGAGAAGGATCAAAATCACAATTATGAAAGGAAAACAAGATTTGAAATTTTTCTAAAAACCTTCGGACAGCCAAAATGCATCATTCGGAGCCATTTTTTGGGTTATTTTGATATGTGTCATGGCCATTGGTGATGACTTTTGAAGTACTCGTTGATACGGTCGTTTTGATATATTATGGGCCCCGAGACTCTAAACAGAGCAAAAGTTATGGTCAAAACAGCGATCACGATTCCCAATGTTCAAATTTTGACATTTTTTTCTAGGGTTCGCCCCCTAGGGTTCGACCCACCTAGGGTTCGACCTCCTGTAAAAAAAAAATTGCGTGGCTTAATTTCCCCTATAGGGTTTGGCCCCTAGGGTTCGGCCACCTATAGGGTTCGGCCCCCTAGGGGGATTTTTTTTTGTGTATCTTGGAAATTCCAATGCTCCACAAATTAATTTTTTGGACCGAATGCTTCTTTGTCGTAATAAATATTGTATTTTTCTTTATTATCCGAGGGAACCCTACCGAGATATAATCCAAGTAACGGGGCTCGGAAGACAAAAGAAAAGCTACAATGACCTAAAAAGAAACGTAGGAGAAGCAAGTCAAGAAGAAGTTCGAAAGAAAGTACTCAAATAAACTAAAAAATTGAAGGAAAAAAAGAAGGAAATATGACCCTATGGGGTTCAATCCTTAGAATTCGACCATATAGGGGTGGAATTGCTTTTTTTTACCTCTTTCCCAAGATGAAGACTGTTGGCTTGACGACTTCTTGGTGATCTTCAAATTAACTTGAATGAGGAGAGAAAATGCCAAGATAAAAAATTACACGATGAAAAGAAAAACCTAAGTTACTTGGGAGATGTATATATTTACACTGCAAGCTTGCAATAGCAAAGGAAACAATCTTTATTTTCCTCCTAAGGAAGATTTCGCAATATAAAGATAAGTTTGTCTGAGCTTATTTCTAAATAAAAATATAAATTTGTTTAGATTTGGTATTTTAATGAAATTTCGAATGTGTGTGTATATATATATATATATATATATTGAATATTTGATTTTCTTAAGGAAAAAGATCTTGCTTTATAAAATTCTAATAAAGGAAGATTTTATTTCCAAATAATAAAATGAGATTTGATTATTGAATTTTATTTAGTGATATCTGATGATCTTCCTTGTTTTAATTCTCAGAAAATAAGGAAATAAATAGTGAGCAAGATGTGGAAGCTTTCAGATGATCTACCAAGAGGTCCAAGGAAGAGCCCTTCTAGGTTTTGCCTTCCTAGGGTTTAACCCTAATGGTTTGGCCCCTAGGGGTTTCCTCTTCTAGAACTTTTGTGTTCAAGACTTGAATAAGTAGAGTCACACAGAATCATTCAAAAGCTTGGAGTATATTTTGCACGAGTGTCTATCAGGAATCGTGACTCTCGCGCAGAGGGCAAATGTGGGCCCAAGTGCATATTAGGGTTCACATGACCTAATTGAAATAAATGTACAAATTAGGGTTTACAAAAACCTAATTAAATGTACAAATTAGGGTTCAGGTGACCTAATTAAATGTACAGATTAGACGAAAATAAAGGTGCTAGACTCGGAAAAGTCTCCACGTGTTCCAAGGCAGAAGACTGGTAGATGCGACCCATTTTGGGAATTAATTGAGGAATTGGATTGGTGGCTAGAAGAACAGGGCAATTTGGGCATTATTTTGATGATTAAAGGGCATTTCTGGAATTTCTCCTTTAAGACATGACTAAAGGGTATTTCGGGAATTTTCCTTAAAACATGTGCCTGGCATGTGACTATTCCCCAGGAAAGCTCTATAAATAGCCCCTCTATTCTAAGAAAAGGGGATCGCTCTCAAGACATTACACTTAGACTCTTGGAAGTTCTGAGCACTTGAAACTCTCTCTTAACTCGAAGACTCAAGAAGGCTCTTGGAATTCCTGCTACCCTAACCCGGTTTCCGGATTATGAGAGTTCTACCACATGTCATTGGAGTAATTGCCCACCTGTTCTTCTCCCCTCTTCAATCAATCAATCAATTTCGTGCTCTTCGTGGATTTCTCTCCTCTCCAGCCAACACGAAACCCTAACCCTAGCAAGGCACAATTTCCTTGCCCACACATGGAAATTAAAATGTATATGATGAGAAATCATTGGACATGAAGGATATATGATGAGAAATCACTGGACACGAAGTTTTATTTTTCCACATTCAACGTCTCTTTTGAAATATATTAGAACAACAAATCTAACATATTTTCTTTGGTTGAAGGTCAGAGTTTGTTTTGGCCTTTGGCTTAAGAAGAAACCAAGATTTCTTGTTTTCTACTCTTATCTCTTTGATGGATTCCTTTAGGCGGATAGTTACAATCCTTCAAATGTTCACTTGTGTTAACTCCTGTTCCTTCTATATTTTTCAGTGACGAGCTAGAATGACGCAAATCTATGACCACCTCATAAGAGAAGATATATAATTCGAAATTAATAAAAATTTGAGCGAGAGAATAGGCAACGAATCAATTCTTAGCTGATAAAACAAAGCACAAATTCCCGTCACACATATATATATATATGTATAAAATAAGTAAATAAATCTTGACATTGTCTTTTGGCTTATAACAAACTTATTTATAATTGACAGAAACAAGTTGTTTTTTAACCTATTCTCAGTTTGACCCCACAAATTGATCACTAAATGTGGTAAATTAGGAAATTTTCAATCTCAAAATGTTGTTATTCCAACTTTAAGTCTTTAAATAAATATATATATATATATATATATATATATATATAACACTATAAATTAGGTGCAACTGACTGAGATTTTTTTCACTCTTATTTTACTATACTTATATTTCTAAGCAACACGGATTTATTATCAAACAAATCTTCTAATTATATTTTTTAATTTATCAAATCAATTAATAAGTAGGTTAACAAACAAGCTCTAAATAACAAAAAGCAGATGCTAAGTTGCATGAAAGTACAGCGCGCATGTGCACGATAAAGTCCATAATAATGACAAAAGAACAAAAAGCACATAAAGCAAAGTAGACATGAGATGACGGAAGAAATAAGTGCCAATATTAAATGTGGCATAAATTACATCTCATCATTTGGATGTACTGTGATTGGCTCATAGGCCCGATCAATGTTCCCTACGGTAAGGTAGTCGCGCGAGACATAATATTTATTTAGATTTAAAGATTTTATTAGTCGTCTGATCTTGAGTTTGACAAATATATTGTGTTTTATGAGATTGAGCTCGTGTTGTAAGAGTTAGTATTTTTAGTTACTATAAAAAGTTTTGTAGGTTTGGTGTGTGAATCATGTAGAATGTGTGAAACTATTAAAAGAAAAAATCAGATAAACATGACTAGTTAAATTGGTGAACTTGGATAACTTTACGTGTTCTTTTATTTTTTTATTGTTTAATTATGTGTGATTGCTTATGATATCCAATCTTAAATCTAATAATTTATTAATCTATTCTCACTTTGACTCTACAAATTGACCCCTAAAGATGGTAAAATTGGGAAAAATTTCAATCTTAAAATGTTGTTATTCATACTTTAACTATAAATCAGTTGCAACTGACTGAGAATTTCTCTCTCTTATTTCTCTATACTTATATTTCTTATAAGCAACGCAGATTTTATCATAAAATAAATCTTTTAAATATATATTTTAATTTGTCGAATATATTAATAAGTAGGTTAACACACAAGTTCTAGAATTAGGATAATCTCCGTTTCAAGTTCTAGATAATAAAAAGCAGATGCTAGGTTGCGTGAAAGTACGGCATACATGTGTACGATAAAGTCGTACTAATGACAAAAGAACAAAAGGTAAAGTAGATGACAAAAAGAAAAACTGTGCCAATATTAAAGCTCACTCATCAACTTTTTCAGATGTAGATATTAACTACGTCTATTCACGTACGCTTGCAAATTATTCATTTTGGGGATTCCCAGCGACCAGGTATATCTCAAACTTTTCCTATTTAATTAAATCCTAAGAATTAATTAGTGTTATTTATTTTGACAACATATCTGGTTTTTGGTCGGATTTTTTGAAGTATACAGTTGAATAGTTCAATACATTAGAAATCCGACCGATGGATCCTTCAAACATTTGTTTTGTTAAATAATGTGGTTAATTTAGGGTTTGGTGAGTGGGACTGTTTTTGTGTTTAGCCATGTTTATTATTATAACCCTATCCTTGAAAAATTAATATATGGTGAACTGGAATATGTCCTTCATTCATTGCAGGGAAAACACAATGGGAAATGGGGAGGACGTCGATCTTTCAAGCAATTCTCTGCATCTGGGTTCCCGTATGTGTATTTTATTTATCTATGTTTCTTTTGTTTAATTTTGCTTCCCTCTTCTGCCTCTCTAATGCTCAAGGAAATGCACGCCAATAATATATATATATATATATATATATATATATATATATATATATATATGAAGATAGAGTAAATATTTACTTCTTGTGTTGTCAAACGCTGCTAATAAATTGGTTTCCATAAATATTCTTTTAATCTATCTGTGCTATAATCGAAGTTTTTTAGCATCAATTACCGAAGGTTTCAATTACCGTATGTGTATTTTATTTATCTATGTTTCATACTTCACGCTTAATCCAAATATAATACATTATATTATTAGTTGGGTAACAGTCACGTTATAATAAAATTATGATGATAAATTTGAGAATGTATTATTTTATACTATTCTCAATAAAAATTAAAAATGACTTTTTTTTTTGTGAAACAAAAGATGTTGACAAATAAGACTGTTTCGTGTGGAAAATAGGGAGTAATTCCTGTCTACTTTCTTTCTCTAAATGAAGCGCGTAAGATGTTTTTCTTTGTTTTACGCATGGTAGTTTGTTTTTCTTTGTTTTATGTTGTCTTATGGTACTCTTTTTATTATAAAAATTAGTTCAACTCCTATGCAAGGCACGAACTGGTTTAATATATATTTTTATATAAAAAATATTAATAAATAATGATAATAATATTAAATATCTTACAATAAAAAAAAATTCATTAATTATTATTTATGTAGCTCCTTTGCTTCAAATTAAATTGAAATACATGATACATATATAAGAATTTAAATAAATTAATTTCAATATATAGTGATAAGTAAATAACATTAATGTTCAACACTATTTTTTGATAAATTTTGGATAGAATACTTCATCGTTGTGCATTACAAAATCTTTTGAAAAATATATTTTTTTAATGTATGTCTTAGCCAAATTTAGCTGACGCTATATAATAATTTCAAAGAAAATATGTAATTTTACACAAAATTTATTATTAAATTTATTTATATAACTCTAGGGATAAAACTATGTCGTTTTATTAAGTCATCTTAGCCAAGCTTAACTCAGACATAATATTAGATTATTTTTTCTCAAAATATTATGACTATTAATGTATATTATTTTATTTTTGACTGCAAAATATCATAGGTGTCTGAATAATAATCAATAAAAACTTATTACCACTTGTTTTAATCTTTATATATAGATATTAATTTTGAGATTACAAGACTAATTTGAATAATTATGTGTAAATTGTGATACTTTCTAATCTTTTTTTTACCACCTTATGATATAGATTCAACTTTTACTATTTTAAGTTATTTTATATAAAGTTATAAAGTTTGTTCATTAAAGAGGTATGAGTATCGTTTTGAATTTAATAAAAATTTGTGGATGACAAATATCACTTTCAATACATAATGTGTATACTTCATATGTAATAATATATGTTATAATGAATAAAGATATGCACTTATTTTTATTTATAATCATATAATAAAATCTATATAGTATATGTTTATATATTTATTTACTTGTAAAACAATATATTATGCAAAATTAAAATGCTAGTAAGAACTTTCTTTAGATAATTAAAAACTTGATAATTGATCTAAAATGAAAAAAGGAAACGTAGTATTGTACAATGAAAGTAGATATTTAATAAAAGAGAGAATAATTAAAAGGGAAGAGAACAAAAGATATTATGATCTAGATTCATAATCTTAATGGTTATTAATATTATATTACATTAATTTATAGGTAGTAGATTTTTTTAATGATTTTGAACCCTACATAAGATGGAAAAATAAGATAAAAAGAAGAAATTTATTAGATTTAGGTATATTTGATAGAAGAGGTTTAAAAATATTGGAGTTTCTAAGAATGCTCGATTTCGTAAGAGCGAACATGGGAAATCGATTTCGTGAAAGTGAATGTACGTGAGGGCTTTTTTATTTTTATTTTTTTTACAACCATTATATATTATATTGATATTGATAAACATAGTAGTGTACAATGAAATGAGGTGATATTTAATAAAAGAGAATACGTTGGAAGAGAACAAAAGATATTATGATCTAGATTCATAATATTAATGGTTATTAATATTATATTGCACTAATTTATAGGTGGTAAATTTTTTTAATGATTTTGGACTTTACATAAGATGTAAAGATAAGATGAAAGGAAGAAGTTTATTAAATTTAGGTAGATTTGATAAAAAAAAAAAAAGTTGAAAAATATTGAAGTCTATAAAAATAGTTTATTTTGTGAGAGCAAATTTGAGAATTTTATTTTGTGAGAGCGAACATGAGAACTTTTTTTCTTATTACCATTATAACATGTGAGAGTTTTATATTAATGTTCACTAAGTGAAAAGATTACATGTCCGGAAGGCAACTCTTCTTGATAACTCAATTTGAGAAATTATATATAGCTTCTTCGCTTAATTAAATACATTTTAAACCTTAATTTTTTTTTTATTTTTTTACACTTTAAACTTTAATGTTTTAAATAATTTGAGACATTAAACTTTAATGTTTCTATATTTCTATAAATAAAAATTTTTGACTACCGAATTTAACATTTCTTAAAAAAATAAGTCACGTGACTCAAAGTAAAAGAGTAATTAAGTCTTTTAGGGCTATATATCGTTTATATTGGCTCCGATTTTTTCTCATTTTTCTTCTTCACCGCACACTAATCACGTGGTTACAATTTTCTGTACTTCTATATATATGTAAAATCTTCTATCAATATGCAAAATTAAGTCTTTTAATGCTACGTTTGGATTGAAAGAATGAAATGGGTGAGGGAATGGAATAGAAGAGGAAATGAAATGTAGAGTTGAATGATTCATTCCATTCAGCTGTTATGAGTCCTTCCATACCCTCCCTCAAAGAATAAAATTCATAAATTTGAGAAAAATGTGAATGGTTCATTTCATTCCAATATAGCAACCAAACACAATTTTTTTTCATTCCATAGGAATGAGTGATTCCATTTCATTCCCACCCTCATTCCTCCAATTCAAATGTAGTATAAGTTTATATATCGTTTATATTGATTTCAATTTATTCTATTATTTTTCTTCAACCCACACTAATCACGTACCTATATTTTCTGTATTTTCAACGATATTTTAGAGTAAAAATATCCAAAATACTCTCATTTGGATTAGTTATAACTCGTTGGTGGCCAAAAAGTTTGATTTATAAAATTTAGAAATATTAAGGTTCAACATCTTGTTGAAACATTAAAGTTTAAATTGTAAAAAAAAAAACCTTGGAAGTTAAAGTGTATTTAAGCCTAGCATCTTCTTTCATTTTCAGGAAAGAATATGGTTCTCCAAGGAAGAGATTAAGCATCCATTTTGGGACTTTGCAATACCAAGCCATAAAAATCTAGCTATTTCTAGTACTTTAAAGTATAGTGAAAACAAAAACTTGACATTCAAACATTATAATTTGAAGCACTATGAACCACATTTTGTGAAGCCCCCTTTAAACATGTGAAGGGCCAGCTTTAAAGGGTATTCTCTTTATGTTCATTTTGATCGTAAAATTCTTTCGCCCCCACCACTAGTATTTTGCTTTGGACAACATCTGTGACGCGTCTTAATTAGAACTTAAACATCTATTAAAAAGAAGCATCAAAAATGTATATTATGTGAATACTCTCTAAAATACTCTATCTTAAATGGAGAAGGTTCAAATTAAAGTAAATTTGCACTCTTAAATTAATTATAAAGTCAAGGAGCGGTCGAAAGATTTAAACTCAAGACTTTGCACACTTAAATCTCTTATATCATATTAAGTAACTAATTCATTTAAAATTAAAAATTTAAGTTATTAGAAAGAGTCACTAACACTAAGTGACCTACAATAATTTTTTGGTAGCCTATTCAAGTTTAAATATAAGCGTAATTGAAAAAAATAAAATTTTAATTTCTTCCAAAAATAATAACATCATTAAACTTTTACTACTACAAGCATATTTATAATGTTGCCGAACACTTTCAAAACACAATTTTACAAGATTAAAGTTCTTCGTTTCCAAGTATTTGCTCACTATTAAGTCCCTTTCAATTACAGGGATGATGCTTTCGACCTAACTCCTCTCCGCTGCACTTTCATTCAATTTCCTACGCTAAATTTGAGGTAATAAAAATATTATTTTTGTCTCGTTATAACTCGCTAATAATTTTTTTCCGTTGTTATCACTAAAATAAATATTTAAGTCGCTAGGCACATTTTCAATGAAAAATAAATTAGAAACTAATCTGATGCTTGCTCCTTTCTCACTAACATTATATATCCCACAGTTCATTATATTATTGTAGGCCCTCGTGTCTGCCCCTCCAAATAATGGGTTGGGGGGCGGTCCGGTGCATTAACGACCGGTACCGTCCGGTACATTAGTGTTAAGTTTTTTTTTTTTTTTTTTTTTTTTTTTTTTTTTTTTTTTTTTAACCACAATTATCAGAAAAAAAAAATAAAAAATAATAGAGCAAGTTTGAAAAAAAAACTGTAAAAAAAAGTATTTTTTGTATCGAAAAAACACTGCAAACTGTTTACGGTGTTTTTTCAATACAAAAAATACTTTTTTTTACAGGTTTTTTTTCAAACTTGCTCTATTATTTTTTATTTTTTTTTTCTGATAATTGTGGTTTAAAAAAAAAAAAAAACTTAATACTGTGCACCGGACGGTACCTGCACCGGACGGTACCTGCACCGGACGGTACCTGCACCGGACCGCCCCCCGATTGCCAAATAATTCCAGGAGTTCTGTGTCATCCTCGATCTCATCGCATGTCTCATACTATATATTATGGCCGTTTGATGTAATTACTTATTTATAATTAAATTTTAAAATAGATAAATATTACTAACACCAATATATGGGATGAAAAAGTAGATGAGACATGAAAAGAGAACAAATCTGAATTCTTATTGAACAACCCTTTCCTCTTTAAACTGAAGTGAAAAATGTGAACAAATTAAAAAGTAATTTTCAAAATGTCTAATTCTTTCGAAAAACTAGGTCAGAAAGTTTGCTAGAAAATTTACTAAAAATAATTTACAAGGAATTTAAGTCTCAAATCTATGCAGAATTTTAGCTAACTTACAGAGTTATCCATCCGAATAAACCTTACTCAAAAATTCGAAATACACTAAAAGTTCTGATCGTTACAAAATAAAGTCGTGTTTTAGATTTTTGCCATATTTTGCTGAAAATTTCTAACAAAGTTTGTTTTACTTTTTCTTTTAATATTTCTTATAGGATCTTTGATTTCTTTTGTTATAGTTCATGTTATCATACCCTAACATGTTATTGTTTTCTCTTAACATGTACAGATTCATATATATATATATATATATATATATATAGTTATTTATTTCGTAAAATATTTTCTAGGAATTAGTTTAGGGTTTTAACTACTCGAAATTATTTAATTCATAATTAATTCTCTAGAACTCCGATTGAGCTCAAATTTTCGGCAACACCTCCCCTATAATATCAGTTTTCTATACCTAGAAGTCCAGGGCCAGCCGTGCCCTCGAACTCCACCACAAACAAGCAAATTAAATTTTGCCCTGTTCAAACTAGCCTCCTTATGAAATTCATAATAAATAATCTAATTACAAAAAAATTTCTAAATTCTCAAGAAATATAGCTAACTTCCATATCTATAACATATCCAAAAATCAGATTTTATCTCCTTATGGTTTAAGAGTTATAGCTTTCACAAAAACAATCACAGAAACTACTTTGTTTTTTATTTTTCTAGGTTTTTTCAAGTTTGTTTGTTTTAAGTTTTTGATTCCTCTTTCATGATCCAAAGTTACATACCATTAGAGACATACTATTAACATCTTTACATGTTAAGAGTTTCAAAGATTTCGTAAGGAAAGAATTTATAAAATTTTCTATGGATTAAAAGTGACTTTAAGGTTTACGTACCTTTGCTAGTTTAGCTTTTTCCTTCTTGGTTCCTTCTCTTCTTGAGTTTTCTTCTTTCTCTTCCTTGCCTCTTGTTCTTGGCAATTCTCTCTCTCTCTCTCTTACTTCTTGTTTTTAGCCGAGCTTAGTGGGTGGGAAAAAAGGGGTGTGTTGTGTGTTTTAACTTTTTTGGTTTGCAGTTTACTATATATATATATATAGGCTCAGGATCAGGTCCGGGAGTCCGGACCTGATTAAAATGCGGACCCAAAATTTTTTTTTTTTCGTTTTTTTTTTCAAAACAGTTAATAAAAAATATATAATAATTTTTGGTATTGAAAAAATTATTAAAACAGTGTTTTGGGTGTGATTTGGATACATATAACAAACAGTGTTGTATAGACTGTACAACAGTGTTTGTTATATGTATCCAAATCACACCCAAAACACTATTTTAATAATTTTTTTCAATACCAAAAATTATTATACATTTTTTATTAACTGTTTTGAAAAAAAACAAAAAAAAATATTTTGGGTCCGCATTTTATCAGGTCCCGGAGTCTAGACATGATCTTAACTCTATATATATAATACCTATTTTTTCTATATCCTTTGACTTTTTGACTTTTAAAAGTCAATTTTTCTACCCCATCATGTTTACAGTTGATTCCTACTAAATTTGATGTCCTGATCATCATGGTGATGTTCGTTTCGTCAAATTCGCTTTCGAACTCAAAGTTTAACTTTCAATCCTAAAAGTCAACTATTGACTTTGACCATAAAAGTCAACCTCTACACCCCAATGTGTTTATAGTCATTTCCTACTAAATTTGACTTTCTAGACTCAAAGGTGAAATCCACATTTCAAAATTTCATCCCAAACTCAAATTTGAGTTTTAAGATAGTATAACTTTTATTTACTTCCTTTTCTTTTCTAGTTACTTTTAATTCGTAACTTTAATTTATAAATTGAATACATTAGGGTTTAAAATCACCTTTTATTGGCATTTTCATTATAAATATCCGGGATATTACAATATGTACTATATGAAGGTTCCTTTTTCTCTGTCTAAAGTTTGTTCTTTTTCCTACTTGAAGCTTTCATAGAAGTAGCTAGAAGCAAATACTGCCACCAACACAGGCCTTTATATAGAGCAATTTTGAGAAATGACTGGAAGTCTGCTAAAAAAGTCATCGACTGTGATCCAACTGTTGTACGTGCTTATATTTCTGAAGGAATGGAAACTGCACTTCACATTGCTGCTCTAGCAAAAAATGTTCACTTTGTGAAAAATTTGGTCGACAAAATGGATGCAAAAGACTTGGAGATTCAAAATGGACAGGGTAATACCGCCCTATGTTTTGCTGCTGCAGATGGAAATACAAAAATTGCTGAGCTAATGATTGCGAAAAATGATAGACTTCCTCGTATTTGTGGCCCTATAGGAGAGAAACCAATCGCCATGGCCGCTTCTCTAGGGCACAGGCAAATGGTGAAGTATCTTCATGATTTATCTAATATTGGACATTGGAGGCGAGAGGAACAAGCAAAGCTACTCACAACTTGTATTGCTAGTGGCTTGCATGGTAAGTTACTCATTCTTTATCATTTTTTTCCCTTTGTTGGAACTTTAGCATATATTGTTAGCTTATAAGATCTAGAACTCTTTCAATTACATATGGAGACTCAATATATAACGCTAATGCACTTCACTCATTTTCAATAAATTCTGAGTTAGATGCTTCAAACTTGGTATTAATAAAAGAAAATTAAGAAGACTCGGTATATAACCATAAAACCTATCCACTTAATACACTCAATACTGCATGCTACGTGTTCATTTAAATTTTTTATCCACTTTTGCAATTCTCGCTTACGTTATAATTTTATTCTAAAGTAATTATTGTTAAATAAGATACTTTAATTTTTGTAGATGTAGCCCTCAAGTTGGTTCAGAATGATCCCTTCCTGATTGCTACTAAAGATAGCAATGAAGAAGGCAAAGGTGCGACAGCATTGCATGTGCTTGCTCGTATGCCTTTCGCATTTGGTCGACACAAAAAAGGATTGTTGAGAAGAAGCGTCAATTATTGTCAGTTCATTCTAGCCTTTGATCATGCATTTTAATATAATGATTGTAATATGAAACAAGCTATAAGTATCCCTTCAGTACTGGATGTTGACTTAGCTAGATTAAACCAACCTTCTATTAGGAAATTAATGATGAATTTGTTCTTGAGAATATGAGATTCTCTACAAAGATGTGTCCTTTGATTAATCAAACTAGTCAAAAGGGTTGATTTTAAAGAGCAAGGGTTTTGTGTGGATACAATTTTTTATTTTTAGTTTTTGAAAACTTATATTATTACAATTCAATTCTAAGAATACATTTTAATTCTAGAAGTCTAGGGTGAACCTAGGGGAAACTTACTTTCAATATGCAGCTCACGTTAATCTTGACTTTCGAACCTGTAATCTTGCACCGTAAAAAGAGAGGTCTTACCACTAGACTATCACATACCAATTTGAAATACTAATAAAGAGATGAAACACATGAATGGCTCCGATCTTTCAAATCGTAAACTATTTAAGAGATGAAATACATGAATGGCTCCGATCTTTCAAACACGAAGGCGAGCTGCCCAACTACTCTCCCTTGAAAGAATCCTATGCTAAAAATAAGTTAAAAGAAAAAGATAGAGTAGTGTGTGTGTGTATATATATATATATGTATGTATATTTTGAGTTGTTGCTTTGATAAATCTAACTAACTTCCACATTTATTCTCATGTGTAGTTTTATTCACAAAGAAAGCAGAGGATGAAAACTCACAACAATTTCATGCCTTCAATCTTCTAAACTTCATTTTGGAACATGTTCTTCGGCAAGAAGATTGTTCAATTTCAAACCTAGTTAAAGAGATTCCCGGGCTACTGTTTGTAGCTGCAGAAGTTGGAAATACTGAATTTCTGATTAAACTTATCGATTACTATCCTGATCTTATATGGAAAGTCGACGATAATAATGAAAGCATCTTTCATATCGCTGTCTCACATCGTCATCAGAGTATATTCAATCTGCTACATGAGATAGGCTCTATTGGGAGCCTGATAGCGACCTACAAGGATGATGATGATAACAATCTGTTGCATTTAGCTGCAAAAGTAGCACCTCAACATAAGCTCAACAAAGTCTCGGGAGCAGCTCTACAAATGCAACGAGATATATTATGGTACAGGGTAAACTTCGCATCTATCTTCTGTATGATTTCAATCTTATTTATAAGATTTCATATGCGAGAAATGAGAATCTTATTTGACTTGTTGACTTTTTAAATTGGTATCAAGATTTTCGTACAACATCTTTAGACATAAATATTTTCCACAAAAATTTATAAGTCTAATTTCATATCGGTGATAGGAGGTGGAAAGGATAGTTCAACCTTTGTATAGGGTTATGAAAAACAAAAATGACAAAACGCCGCATGATATATTCAAGGAAGAGCACAAAGCCCTAATGAAGGAAGGTGAAGATTGGATGAAGCATACTGCTAACTCATGTTTGTTAGTTGCTACACTTATCGCCACCGTTGTGTTTACAACTGCTTTTACTGTACCTGGAGGCCTTGAGAGTAATTCTGGAGTTCCTAAATTATTGAATGAGCCATTTTTTAAGGTATTTGCCATATCAGAGGGGATAGCTATGTTCACCTCTTCAGGTTCAATCTTAATGTTCTTATCCATCCTTACTTCACGTTATCGAGAGAGAGATTTTCTTCATTCTTTACCCTTCATGTTGATGGTTGGAATCACAACACTATTCCTCTCTATAGCGGCAATGGTGGTAACCTTTTGCACAACCATTTTCCTAACCTTAGAGCGTGGTTCAACACTAATCCCTATTATTCTTGCATTATTTTCTTGTATCCCAATCATGTTTTTCCTAATCAAATTCCCTCTTTTGGTTGACATTGTTATTTCAACATATGTTTCTCGCTTCCTATTTCGTTCAGACAATCGTTTGTTCCAAGAAGTAAGAACTCAAGTTGAATAGCTGTGTTCATCTATATGCGTCATGGTGACTGTATCAGTCATTCAAATACTTGTTTGAGTTGAAACATTCTTGGTATATTGAGACAAAGAAAGAGCAACTAATTAAATTCCAGATTCTTGCATTTTCTTTTTATTTGTATCCATTTATTGAACAATTATGTAATCATTTATAATGTTATTTCCTCAAACATTAGATGTGTTTTCCACTTTGTTGTGCTCCCAAATATGTAGACTAACATCTTCAATTTCAGTTCTGTATATTTATGTGGATGTGGCGACATAATATGGAATCATTATCAACTGAAAAACTTGACTAAAATTAAAGAAAACTTTCTGTATGTGCATCTTACTCTCTGAACTAACTAAAGTAATACTTCAACTAATTACATTGCATATTATATTTTAGGGCTAGAAACTTTAAACACGTGAGGCCCCAATTACTTTCTGCATGTAAGTGTTCCAATCTCTCTGTGTCACTATCTTGTTCTCATCGAATCAATGGAATTGGTAAAGAAACTGCTGGAAGAAGATTAATTAACGTCCTTGAAAGGAAATGTTATCACTCTTGATTTCATTATGTTGTTCGAGGATATAACAGTAAAAGGTCATTCAGTTGTTCTTATGAGCGAGTAAGTTAGCAATATTTGACTGATTCGGTCAGGGCAAGTTATTAAGAGAGATATTTGTCTCAATCAAACAGTCTTAATAACTTATCCATTCAGATTAAGAGCCATTAAGATCCATTCAGAAGCAATCAAACAACCCCTTAATTAATATTTACATTCTTTGAAAAGAACTTCAATTGATATGGATTCCCAATGTAGTAAAAATTGTTAGGTGATCCTTTCTTGAAATCTATGATTTATGTACTACCTCAATTCTAAAATTAGAGATACATTTTAATTTTTTAAAGTCAATTTGCGAAATCCTAAAACTCAAAATTGATATAATTTCGTTCAAGTTTTTAAAAACAGCAAAGATAATAATTAGTAGTATTCATAGTTAGTTTACAATTGTTATATTTGTTAGTATTAAAACTAATTAACTTCATATCAATTTTGAATTTTAGAATTTTGCGAATTGACTCAAAAATGTCAAAATGTATCTCTAATTTTGGAACGGAGAGAGTAATTCTTTGTGGCCCTATCCATACTTTTTAAATTTGCCTCAATTTGTATGACTTTGAGTTTTAATAAGATTTATTTTTGCTGATCAAAATAAATAAATAAATAATCTACTCAAATTATTTAGGCGGAACTGAATATCCAAGATTTGCTTAAGCCGAACTATAAATCTATTCATCATTCCATGTCAATAATATTTGTGATCAAGATAAAATATAAATTGAAGCATGTAAACACTCATTCTCTTTAAGTATTTAAACACTATGTAGAAAAATCAGCCAACACCAACTTCTTTTAACCAGCAAGGAGTACCCGAGTAAGCTTTGCAAATCATTGCCTTCAAGCTTATTTGAAGCCATAGATTTCTATTTGAAGCTTACACATTGTCTGATTGTCTAGTTTCTCGGTGTACCCGAGTAAGCTTTGCAAATCATTGCCATGAAACCTTTTCTAATAGTAAGGAAACTTACCTGCATATAATTTCCACAAGTCTTTACCATGATGATATTAAGAAACTATCTCCGATTGTAGTTTGATTAATCTATGGCGTCATTATAATATCCTTAGTCATGGCTGCACCACCTTGGATGTTGACAAGCTTGTGTATAAGTAGAAAAATCATGGACTAGAGACAGATTGGCTGTAAAATGTTCATGAGAATTAAAGGTGCAGTGCAAAGCACAAATTCCAAATGGACACACAACTAATTTTCACTACCCATGAAGCAAAGTACAAATTCCGGTCTCCTGATAAAAGTAGTAATTAAAGGCTTATCATAAAAGAATTAAAGCCGAGTACTGTTGGGACCTTAGGAATGTTATATTTTTGAGACGTTAACCAAATACTACCTCACTTCCAAAACATAAAAGCACAATAATATGTAAAACGTAAAAGAAAACACTTATATTTTGGGATGTATGGAGCATGATAAGTTGTTTGTTTTGAAGTTTATGTTTTCCTTAATTTTTGTAGATATAATTATTTTGCTTATAATAAACTTAATTTAATTAATATATACTTTGTTCAAACAATAGGTAACATAATAATAATAATAATAATTTATTAGTCTTTCTCGTAGAAAAGATTAAAGAACGCAATTTTTCCTACAGAAATACATAGATATAATTAGTAATACTGACAAATTAATTACCATTCTCCGTCAGACTTCTCAAATTGATCATGGAAAATGTTCTTGTGCGCTCCTATTTCGTTGTACTTATTTTTTTTTTTAATAACGGGGATTTTAATCATTATACAAACCTTTTTTATATATATAATCAAAATTACTCAATATGCATCCAACTTTAGTTACTCAATAGATTAACAAACAAGCTCTAATTAATTAGCAGAAGTGATGATAGGAAAAAATATGCTAGGGTTCATGGTAACATAAAATTAATAATATGTGTTCAGTAAAGTAATGTAGCGCAAATCATACCACTGATGATGAAAGAACTAAAAGAACACGGAGATTCGAAGTGAAGTAGACATGACATGACAAAGGAAATTCTCTGTACATTATTAAAGCTCACTTGCAAACTTTTATCAATGTTATACTTTCCTCTTTTGGTTGATTAATTAATAAGATCCAGCAATCTCTCTCTCTCTCTCTCTCTCTCTATATATATATATATATATATGTATGTGTGTGTGTGTGTGTGGTATTATATGACAACCACTTCAGACCATTCAGTTTTGAGGATTTGTGGAGACCAGGTATCTGAAACTTTTCATATTTAATATTACAGACGATCTTGTTTTGAGTTGTATTTGTCAGGATATATATAGGTAAACAGGTAGCTCTTTTATTTTTGATTTTGTTATGCAATATTTTAACTTTTATAGTTGAGACTTTGCATGATTTTGTCAGCTGTGTACTTCACTGACCTATATTTCATGAGCTTCAAAAATATTCTTTACTTTGTGCATAAAGGAGTAAAAACATGAAGCAAACTAGATGGTAGTGTAATAAATACATCCAGCATACAACCGATCCCTTCTAACATTTGATTTAGTAAATTGTTATTAATTTAGGTTCGAAAACTTGGTGCTGGAATACTGCAATTGCCTAGCCATGCTTATTATTGGTATCATGCACTCTTGAAGAATCTATAATTAATTGTACATATGGTGGTAATCTTCATTGCAGGGAGCTACTTTTGCAAAAATGGAAATTTTTTTGGACGTGGATCTACCAATCACTTCGCTACATTTGTGTCCTCGTATGTGTATTCTCTTCTTTATTTTTTTTTCTTTTTTTTTTGTTAATTTAGTATTATAGCAATGAAAGTGTAGAATAATGAAGTCTAACATGCAACTACACTCCCTCTCCCCCCCCCCCCCCAAAAAAAAATATTGCTTATTTCTAGTAATATATATTAAAGCGGAGTGATTTTTTCTCATGTCCAGGAAAACAAAATATTAAAGGGAAGAGTAAGTCTAAAAACTATTGCTACATAAAAAATTTGGAATACAAACATTCTATACATACGGTCAAAGAAGGGGCAAAATGAGTTTGTCATACTAAGCCATAACCAGAAAAGTACTTAAAAAATTTAAAATAAAATAGCTATTGTCATTTTAAACATAATGTGTTTCAAATTAAATGCGAGCCATTTATATTTATTGAAACCTTAATAGTCTCAGATTAAATGACTAATAGTCTCTCGTTAAAAAAATTAAATAATCTGAAATAATATTAAATTAAAATAAATAGTTTAATACCAAACATGTTTTTTTAAAACAAACATGGCCTTAAGTGTCAGCTTCAAAGTTTTATTCTCTTTTTCACCATTTTGACAGACAAAAGAAAATCATTCTCTTGCCCCACCATAATACTGCTTTAATAATCTGTAATCTGTTTTGTCTCTATTCAAATGCAAGTACTGGTCACTTTTGAAGTCTTAAAAGTAGTATCAGATGATGTATTACTCCCTATATTTGAAGTCCTAAAATATGTCTGACACTATTTTTGGTCTCTCAGAGAGTTTCGCAACTATACATGTATTTGTTGGTTGTTGAAATCTTAGCAAAGCTATACGTTAAAAATTTGCTTATACAGACTAATTTTTGGTCTCTCAGAGTTTTGCAACTATACACGTATTTATATATATATATATATATATGTGTGTGTGTGTGTCTCTCTCTCTCTCTGATTTCTCCATTTACATTGTAGATATTTATAGGACTCCCAAGCATTAGAAATGAAAATACAAAAGAATGTTTAACTACTAAAAGGACTATATTCATAGGATGCATAGAAATTAAAATACCAAAAGTCACATAATAACTAGAACACTAGCCAAATTCATAGGAATATATATACTAACACTGGACAGTCTGTAGTAAAATGCTTATAACTTCTTATAGAGAAATCCAAATGATACACCGTTTGATGCATTGGAAATTAGACTTCTGTAGCTTTCTAATGATATAAGTCATGCTTGCTACAAACTTGTAGAGCGTTCCAGTTAATTTTCAAAGTTGACCTAAATGCTGACTGTACTTGAATTTCCAACTTTAATAATTTCTTCTTGGATTTGAGGACAATAAGAGCTGCGGTTTTGGGACAACATGAGACGCCCCCAGAGACAGACTCTTTCATGTATTAGCTAATAATAGTAAAATTGTGCTGATAGAAAAAAGTTTGTATACCTCCAAAGTAAAAAGTTTCAAACCCTTAAATTGTTTGTCAAACGAGTCTTAAATTTGAATTCAAAATGCTCGTTTACCACAACTCATTTTATTTGATTTTAAAAAGTTCAACCACGTCTGCAATATAATCACGGGATTTATCTGAAAAAATTGGCCTGTGTAAGCTTCCATTTACTCCTGATCTAATCAAGTTTGTGCATTTCCCTTCTTGAAGCTTACCCAAGAGAAGTAAATAGAAAATACCGCGAGCAATACCAGCCTTTGTATAAAGCAATTCTCAAAAGTGACTGGGAAACTGCTCAAAAAGTCATTGACAGTGACTCAACAGTTTTAAGTGCTTCTATTTCTGAGGGAAAGGAAACCGCACTTCACATTGCTGCGTTAGCTAAGAATGTTCACTTTGTGAAAAATTTGGTCGCGAAGATGGATATAGAACACTTGGAGATTCAAAATGGAAGTGGAAATACCGCCCTTTGTTTTGCTGCCGCGGATGGAAATACAAAAATTGCTGAAATAATGATCGCTAAAAATGATAAATTGCCCAATATTTATGGCCATGAGGGAGTAAAACCAATTGATATGGCTGCTTCCCTAGGTCACAAGGAAATGGTAGAGTATCTTCACCCTTTATCTCATATTGGGCAGTGGACTCCAATGGAACAAGCTACGCTACTAACCACTTGTATTACTAGTGGCTTGTACGGTAAGTACCTAATTATTTACTTCTTTGCAGTTTTAGTTCTTTAATTTGTCTTCTATCAGATATAGTTTGATGAGAAAATGTTTACTTGAAATGGTTAGAAATCATTTTGTGCTGAAAAATATGGAAGAGAATATATCTAGAGAGAAAGTGGAGATTTCACTTGTAACTCACTTCAATCCCATTTGCTCTTCACTTGCTAGCATGACTCACTTAAAAGATTATTTATAGGATGCTTAGGATACTTCTAGAATTACTCTAATAATTACTAATCGACCAAATAAATATATGTACATGAACCTAGCCACATATATATGTCCCAACATATTTTAGATGTATTCATGTAGATACATATACCATAAACTTAGTCATTCACTCATTCTTATACTAACATATTATATTAATAATATTAAATCAACTTTATATATTCAACACCCGCTCTTAAACTTAATTTAATTCATAAACTTAAAAATCTTCATAATCTCACAAAACTTCCGATCCCCGATGCCTTCAATCGCAAGAACCTCTTTTGCCATATTCATTGATGTAAATGGCTTGAATGTTGATTTGAACTTGAATTTTCTTGAATTAAAAACTTGAGTCATTAACTTTGCGATCTCC
This sequence comes from Aralia elata, assembly GCA_034770075.1. Taxonomy (NCBI): domain Eukaryota; kingdom Viridiplantae; phylum Streptophyta; class Magnoliopsida; order Apiales; family Araliaceae; genus Aralia; species Aralia elata. Next base: position 39,281,146 of record CM068381.1, on the reverse strand, counting down.
ATAGACATAAGAATCTTTTTTCTTTTTTTTTCACTTTTGTACATCAACATTTCTTCTTCACACATGCTTAGAGTTTCCATTGGATCTTCTTTATCTGTAATCTAGCTTCTCACATTTTGCATGCTTCGTGAATTTCTTTTGTTGCTTCTCCATTTTACTATTTTTGCATGCTCCCTTTGATCAGAATACTTCTTCATGTTAACTCATTCAATGTCTTCCACAAAATTCACCATGCTCTAAATTTTAAATCATTACTTTTGATGCTCAAAATAAATTTCTTATACTCCTCCAAATTTTAGACTTATTCTTTTTATCCTTTCTGTTAACAATCTCTTCTTCTATTTTCTCAATTTCAACAAAGTCTTTAATATTGACAATTTCATCAATCGTTTCTATTTCTTTGATCACCTCCTTCTTTTCTTTTCCTTCTTCTTTTAATTACCTCTTCAAATGTGTGTTCACTTGTCGTATCTTCAAGCTCTTCATTTCTTTGTCATACTTTTCTTCTACATCATTTTTAGTAGTTTCTCCAAAATCTTCTTTTTCATTTTCTCCTATTTTATGTTCAAGCTCCACGCTTTCTTTCGCACAACTTTGTTCGTCTTCCTCTTTTGAGATGTCTTCAAAAGTTTATTTTTCAGTTTCTTCTTTCTCAATTTCATTAATTTCTTCAAGAGGTATCTCATGTCCCAATTTTGTAGCCAAAGATTTTTAGGTAAAGTTGGACATTTGTAATTAAAAGAAATAATCTCTAACTCTTTCCATAACTGAGGAAGCGATTCAATGTTCTTAACATTCTTCTAAATTAACTTCTTTTTGCATACATTTCAAGCTCGAAGATATACTTGAATTCTGATACTCCATACCTTATAATTTATAAATACTAATTTGTGTTAGATTTATAAAATGGGTTCAAAATCTATTATATAAAGACATCAAACTCTCTAACTCAAAACCAATTGGCTATGAGAAGAGTTGGCCCAAGTCATTATAAACTAGACATATTTTCTTAAGGCATTCAATGTGGGACAAGATATTATATACTCTAACACTCTCCCTCACGTGTAACCTGGTGTATTGATAGTTGCATGTGGACCTGATGAATATGAAGAGCCATATAAGATAAGCAAGTCCAGAACCCATACAAGATAAGCAAGCCCAAAAGAAGCTAGTCACAAGATAAGCCCAAAAGAAATCTAGTAAACCACGGGCCACTATTGACCCAATTGATAAGTGGTACTAGTTAAAAAATATGTAACTTTGACCCTTAAGAAATGGACTGCAAATGGGTAGGAATGAAGGCTAAGAAGAGTGTTTAATTAAGCCCAAGGATAGCCCATTCTGATGCCATATTAGACTTATAAAATGGGCCCAAAGTCTAGTATATAAAGACATCAAGCTCTTTAACTCAAAACCAAGTGGCTATGAGAAGAGTTGACCCAAGTCATTAATTATAAACTAGACATATTTTTTTAAGGTATTCAATGTGGGACAAGATATTATATACTCTAACAATTTGTCCATAAAAATAGGAGCCAACATTTTTCTATATTTTACCTCTCTAAAATACTCTTAATACGACGACTTTTTGTGACGTGCTTCAACTAACAAATAACTTCCCAAATTTCTTCTCAACTAATACATTTGTAAGATTGCCTTTCGGAGCTCTAACGCACACACCTTGCATTTGCACAACGGAACAATTTGATAGCACCAAGTCACCTCTATTTGGTTGTATACTCTCCCTTGTCATCACCTTACACAGCTTGTCTACATCTTAAGTACCTTGAAATTAACTTGGCTCTAATACCACTTTGTTGAAAAATATAAAAAAGAATATATTTAGAAAAAGTGAAGATTTCTCTTGTATCTCGTTGCTATCCCACTTGCACGTCACTTGCTAGAATGATTCACTTACAAGATTATTTATAGGACTCTTAGGACATTTCTAGAATCACTCTAATAATTACTACTTGATCAAATACATGTACATGAACCTAGCCACATATGTCCCAACACACTTCTAAATACATTCATGTACATATGTATATATATATATATATACACATATATATATATATATGTGTATATATACATATATATATATAATATCATGAACTTAGTCATTCACTCATTCATGTACTAACACAATATATTAATAATATTAAATCAAGTTTATATATTCAACTTTATGCTTTTTTTTGAACATGTTAAACTTTGATTGAACCGAAAATATGTACATAAATTTATAACGGGCATATATGAGAAAACAACACGCCCTCCCCCCCCCCCCCCAATCAAAAAGGAAGAGAGTCATCGTACAAGCTAAAGCAAAGAAGATTTTAAAAAAAAATCACATAAATTGTCTCTTTTTAACATCTTCAACAAGCATAGAGAATTACTTCAAATAACTCCAAACACTAGCTGCTAGGTGTGGACTTTTGGACAGTAATATTCGATGAAAATATTGAGTAGAAATTATTATGTTAGATCTTCTGTAGTATTTTTGTTTTTTTTCCCAGTTGAACATTACTCGTCATAAGTAACTTCATAGTAATTAATATATATATATATATATGTATATATATATATATACATACACACACACATGAGAGGGGGCAACAAAATATATAAATATGCGTGTGTGTTTTCTAGTGTCCTTGCATTGCAGCAACAAAATATTATACTGCACGCAACAAGTTTGTTTTAGTAATTTTCGCTTATATAATTTTATTCTCAAGTATTAATTTGTTGTTACATTTTATCATACTTCAACCTATGCAGATGTAGCGTTCAAAATGGTCAAGAATGACCCAACGCTTATTGCTGCTAGAGATAACAATGACAAGATGGCATTGCATGTGCTTGCTCATATGCCTTTTGCATTTGTTGATGGGCAGCAAAAAGGATCGTGGAGAAGAATCACCAATTCTTGTCAGTTTATTCTAGTTTTGGCTTTGCATCTCAAAATAACTTGTGAATGACTAGATATAAAATATTGTTGAAGTAAAATCTAAAACTCAGATTATAGCACTTTATAGCCTTATAGGTTATAGCCAATGATGTGCATTTTATCAAGAAGAATGAGCAATTAGTTATCCTTCATATTAATAAAGTAAAAATGTTTTTTTGTTCACTAGATTAGGTTTAATCTCGTATTTTCATACTACTCGTTTTCTTGTTTTAGGAAATAAGTCGTATAAAGGATTGACTCAAATGGACCAGGATCTCCTCCATTACATTTTTACCACAATTCCCCCTAATACACATACAACAATAGAAAAATTATTTTAGGTGGTGACCAATGACACTATTATTTCAGATGAATATTAATTATTTTGTCGCTATATAATTCTCATCCTAAAAAAAATAGCTAATCTCAAACGTAACTTTATAGAGAAGGGAAAAACTTATAAAGTGCATTTGCACTATTAAATTAATTATGGGCAACATGCAGTGATGAAGATTCGAACCCAAGACGTTGCACACTTTTACCAAGTTAAATAACCAACTTATCAAAAAAATCAAGCTACTAAAAATGGACACATGTATATCATACCTAATACTCATTTATTGTCATTTGTAGGTCTAAGCATGAAGAAAGCAAAAGATGAAAACTTGCAACAATCTCATGCCTTCAAACTTTTATACTTCATCTTGGAATATGTCCTTAGGCACGAAGGCTATGAAATTTCAAACTTAGTTGAAGAGGTTCCGGTGCTACTATTTGTAGCTGCAAAAGTTGGAAATACTGGATTCTTGATTGCACTTATTGACTATTATCCTGATCTTATATGGAAAGTAGATGATTGTAATGAAAGCATTTTTCATGTCGCAGTTTTGCATCGTCACCAAGATATCTTCAATCTACTGCATGAGATAGGCTCCATAGGGAGCCTGATAGCTACCTACACGGACAAAGATGACAACAATATGCTGCATTTAGCGGCAAAATTAGCACCTCCAGATAAGCTCAACAAAGTCTTGGGAGCAGCTCTTCAAATGCAACGAGATCTATTGTGGTACATGGTAAATATCGCAACACAAGCCACTGCTAGAGATTAAATTCTTATTTATTAGAATCCCCTTCATTACATTAATCCTTCAATTCTCCCAATACTCATTCAGCAACACAAATATTGCATTTAGGGACGTAATAAAATTCGTCGCTATACTTAGAGACATAATAAAATTCGTTGCAAATTATTGTGTTGATAGTATCGTGCTAAATGTAATATTTGTGTAGCTAAATGTATATTAAAAAAATTAGGGTATAGGTGTAATAGAAGGGATCTTAATCTTTTATCTTGTCGTCTTTTTGAACTCGCATCATGTTGAGTGAAGGGACGTAGAACCTAATATCTCAACCCTACAAGAGCTGAATCCTATATGGGGTTATGAAAGAAGACCTTTATAATATATGTTTGGATTGAATAAATGGAATTAGTGAAGGAATAGAATAGAGTGTGGGATGATTTATTTCATTTCTGACTGGAATGAGTTATAATTTCATACCCTCTTTTAAAAAATAAAATATGGAAGAATGGGAATGATTCATTTCATTCCAATGAAACAACCAAACACACATTTTTTTTATTCCATAAGAATGAATCATTCCATTCTCATGCACCTTGATTCCTGCAATCCAAATGTAACATTAGCCTACCATTAAGTCCTTTACAGGATATGAACCCTACACCACCCTGTTACGGGATGAGAGGGGTACCATTTTAGCTAAAGCTCATTGATGTCAAGATTTTTATAGCAACCATTTAACATAAAAAATTTCTACATCAAAATTTAGTCTGATTTTCATACCCTTGACAGGAGGTGGAAAAGAGAGTTCCACCATTGTATAAGGTTATGAAAAACAAAAAAGGCCAAACCCCACATGATATATTCAAGGAAGAGCACAAAGTCCTAATGAAGGAAGGTGAAGATTGGATGAAGAGTACTGCTAATTCGTGTTTGGTAGTTGCAACACTTATCGCCACCGTAGTCTTTACAGCTGCCTTTACTGTACCAGGAGGCATTGATTCTAATGTAGGAGTTCCTACCTTGTTGAATGCGCCATTTTTCAAGATATTCGCCATATCAGAGGGAGTTGGAATGTTCTCATCTTCAACTTCAATCTTAATGCTCTTATCCATCCTTACTTCACGTTATCGAGAGAGAGATTTTCGGCACTCTTTACCCTTCATGTTGATGGTTGCAATCACAACACTATTTGTCTCTATTGCAGCTATGGTGGTAGCCTTTTGCACAACCATTTTCTTATCCTTTGAGGGTGGTTCAACTTTGCTCCCTATTCTTCTTGGAGTATTTTCTTGTATCCCAATCATGTCTTTTCTAATAAAGTTTCCACTTTTGGTTGACATAATTTATTCAACGTATGATTCTCACTTCCTATTTCGTTCGTACAACCGTTTATTCCAACAACCACCACTTTTTTCATGACCATATCAACATTCTACATGCTCAGTTGATCAGAAACTTTTGTTCAGTCAGCATCCATTAATTAACAGTTGTTTAATCATATGTAATTTTATTTCTCAAACATTAGCATTGCTATTATGACGTTGTTCAGTTCCCAAGTATGTATTGGAAATAAAATAGCATCTTCAATTATTATTATTATTATTATTATTATTATTATTATTATTATTATTATTATTATTATTCATTTAGAAACACACTTAAATTTGTGCATGTTCCTTTTTTGGAATAAAAATAGTTAAAAAAAATAATAGGGTATGTTAAATATATAATAAACTTTGAACTCAAGTTCTTTCAATTTATATATTTTTTTTCACTAAATCCAATATTTAAATTTTCTCTTAAATATACTAATTATCTTTTATATTCATAATAACACCAAATGTTTGACATTCTTCCACTAAAGATACAAAATATTAAATAACTTTTAAGAACATTATTTATTGTGTACTTGAAGTCTATGGACTTCGAGTACAAATTGTCAGAATTCATCTAAATCAATTTCTGGGTCTAACAAGTTGGCATCAGAGTAGCATTCCTGCGACATGGCTGAGGGAACAGGATTATCACAGTTATCTAAAACAATAAACAATTTACAAGGGGTAACCATTGCCCTGAAGGAAGAGCAATATAGGTGTGGAATGCTAATAGAAGGTGTGCTGTAGCAACTCAATAATTTGGTATCAAGCTCGATCTACCCAAAGAATCCAAGATTTACCCAGTATTTCACATCTCTTGCCTCAAGAAGAAGATTGAAACTCAGATAAACCCTAACCCTAGACTACCAACAGTGATGGGAAATGGCACAATGGGCCCCGAACCAGAGAAAATATTAGAAAGAAGGCTCAAGAAAAAAGGAAATAGCGTAGGAGTTGATTTCTTGATTCAATGGAAAGGAGCTAACAAGGAAGATGCTACCTGGGTTGATGCAGATGAGCTGCACAGGACATATCTCGAACTCGTGGGCGAGTTCTTTTGAAGGGTAAGGTTGTGTTACATGCCCAGAATGTTTAAGTGAAATGGGGTTAAGTAAGCTAGGGAATTCCCTTAGTTGTTAAAGGGTATTTTCCGTTATGCATGTTTTTAGTTTAGTTGGGTCTAGACTATGTCAGTGGGCTGTTTCAATAATGGCCATGATTTATTACGTGAGTTGTTATTTGTTAATGCACTAGTCCGTGCGTAGTGGGTCAGTTATTTCCTATTTCTTTGTTATGTCCTATATCTTTGCAAGTCTGTAAACGCCTATTAAAGGCCAGATTATTATGAATGAATCTCATCATTTGAATCTCAATTGTCTGTGTGCATCTGTGGAGATCTTCTGGCTCCTCAAATTGCCATAATTCATCTAAATCAATTTCTTGGGTCTAACATTAAACACTTTAAATTCGTATAGATCTTTAATATCATATGTCAAGGGCTTCAAAAAAAAATTGTGTTTAAACTTTTTCATCTAATTTTTAAGGATTTCTCACCGTATCATATTGGCCACTGCCAGTTCCACTGTCACGAGAACCGCCATTGTCACACAGCCGACAAGATCGATTAATTAACAAAGTTACCGTGCTTACTAATTAAATTTATGATTGTTTAAGTGCTATCTTACTTTCTAATCTATACTGAAGAGAATCAAGAAGAAAGTTGGCTGAATATCCTAGACTTAACAATTACAACTGGGATATGAAGAAATTTATGTGGTATCGTAACTTAGATGACTAATTATTTATATTACATAGATCTCAAGGTCTGGCAAACAAAATAAAATCACTTCGTATTTTACGAAATCTTGGGAATTCAATGCTGCTTTTGCTTATTATGCTTCTACATGCGATATTAAGGTTCTTCAAAGAGCACATCTTCAACATCTAATTCATTTACTTCAGCCTCATCATCTGCCTCTTCTAAGTTGAAAAGTTTTGTTTGGAAATTGATGAACAATGCTCAACCAATTAAAGTAAATATGTACTGAAAACTTAAGTTGGAATTTTTTAGGTATTAGTTTGATTTGTTGTTGGTGTGTACAAATGTTTCAAATTGTCAAAACAGGATGTTTAATATAAATTGGACATAGTAAAATAGACATAAACGTCGCAAAAAAGGATGCATTTCATAAACAGATGAATCAGCGATGGATGATCAGCGAAGCTCTTGTCCGTCGGTTATACTAGACACTACAGCATAAACTGTATGCTGTCTTAATATTCCGCTACGATTGTGTCCGTCGCTATTTTATTATTTCCTACTGACAAATTACACAGGCGATGGAGTGTGGTTTTAAGCAGCAACAGACAGATTTAGTGACGAACACGGAAGTCCATCAAAATGTTATATCATACAGATTCCGACATTGAGCGACAGAATCAATTCAAGTAGTTTTCGGTAGAAATGAATTGTAAGAAAACGTTGCTCAAAGATGATATTAGGGTTCTAATTCAACGTATATTCATTCACGTCTGGCTTCTTAGATGGGATCCATAATTTTGAGATCTGATATTTCCCCATCATACTACCATAAGAGTAACATTTACCATTTTGTATTATTTTAAATAGGAGTACCAATTTTACTGATATACGCTAATATAAAATGATACACTACTCAAGTTTATTATCATATTAACATATCCACTACTAATCAAAACTCTAATTAAATATAGGGAGAAACATGAAAACAAAATATATAATTAACGTTTACAAATTTTATAAATAAAACTCATATTATAAAACGGAGTATTGACAAACATCTCTTCAGGAGGCCATCTACTCTCATCATCGATCTATATTTCTAGTATCCAACAAAATAGAGTACTCCATTCCTTTCATAATATATGAGTATTTTGAAAAAGTTTAAAAATTAAGGAGAGTTTTTATCTTAAATATATACAACTCAGTATACATAAACTATATATCTGCAAGTGTGCATTAACTTTTATTATTAGAAGTTCTAGAAGAAAATATCTAGAAATAAATGAGTATTCTCTCCCCTCCCTTTATAAAATAGATAGATAAAAGAGACTCTGTCACATACTCATGTAACTTAGTTTATCTTTCACGCCTTTTATTCCCAAAATCTCTCCCACATTTTATAATTTTCATTTAAAATTTATTTTTTTAATTGCACACATATAGTGTGTGCCATAAACCCTAGTATTCATAAAAAGACTATAATGCAACTTTCATAGTTAGTGATTCCATCAAAAATATTATTCAAAAGACATATTAAGAGGCGGGAAAATAGATTTTAAATAACAAATAAATGAGACAACCTTTTATAGTTTTATTGAACAATTGAAGTAAATATGTGATGTCTAATAAACTAAAAAATTTCAAAGAAACAGTTAATCAAAATCAGAGGTTTGGAGGTCAAATAATTATAATAGCAAGCCTTTTGGAGATCAATATTTTTTATTTTTAATTTTTTTTATATGTGGATTATCCCGACTTGCGTCAGACTAATCTCCTCACCCCGAACAAGACTTCCGAAACAGGCTTACATTTGCGGTTCGTGGTCCCCATGCTACTTCGAGTGGGAGTCGAACTCAATACCTCCGGGTTTACGGTTGGGCCCGAGTTCTCTCTTAAACTACTGAAACAAGCGGCAGGGTTAGAACATCAATATTGCCATCTATGTTAATTTAGACCTAGATTTGGAAGCCCAATAAAAGGAATAATTCTAGTCAAATACTGTAACGCTCCCAAAATCAAGACTATTTCCATTCCTGATCTTGTGCGTTAATACTATCTTGTTCTAGCTTTAAAACATTATTCAATGTTAAAATAGCTAAATATGTGGATAATTAAAACTTTCCTTTCTTCTATTCCCTGAATCGCAAACTTTACGATTACATATTTCAGAATCATTTTTATTCTATGATTCATTTCATCAGAGTAGTTATGAGTCTAAGCAAACTCATTTCTTAATATACATTCTTTCTCATATAATATTATCACTATATTGATTTATTTCTCAAAATAACTACAATGCTATCTTTCAATCTCAAAACAAACAATCTTTATATTTATTGAATATTTTAAACTTTACACATCTGTATCATATACACCATTATCATAATACCATATACAGTTTAACTAAAGGAACAGTATTCCCTTGCACATCTTCTTATCCTTATCATCTAGATGGCAAGAAATATCACTTTTATCTATAACCTGTAAAAAGTTTATTTTTGCAAGATTGAGCTTGACAGCTCTGCAAATCTAGCAGTTTTTATGCAACATATAGCACATAATCTCATGCTCAGTTCATACTCATATTAAGCATACATTGTAACTTCAAGAATATGATTTATATGTTCAGTATATCACATATCACGTCAAGACTGAGTTCCAAAACTCAATCTGTTTTAGTCATAAATAGAATTTCATAATTCAACAAGCATAATATGTAATTCATATAATCAGGTCAAGTTCATATAGCAAATAGGAACTGAAAGAGTTGCCTGGTTTGCGTTTATACGCTATACACTCGTCGAACCTTTTTCGTATAACCTCATTTATTGGTTTACCTTATCTAAACTCCAACCATCCTTGTATAATCTATATATAACACATTGAATTATAACACATTCAATAATCTTATTCAAGACATAATTTTTTAACTCGTACTAGGCGTCATATTCGAAATCCCATATCTCAACTTCACACTTTCATAATCTTAAATTCTTAAGATTTCATCATATTGTAGATTAGTTAACTAATCTTTAATCCTTTTCCAAGTTGATTTCATCATCCTGTATAAAACATATTCTATTATTGGCTTTCATCATTTAAGCGCTCATTGCCAAAAATTGGAATCGAAAACAAAAGTTAAAAACCAAGACTGGTGGTCGGCGCTGCCGCGCCTAGAAATGGCCTGGAAGCAGCGTGATCGCACCTGAGCTCCAGACCAAAAACTCAACACATTTGCTTATTTAGCTAGCTACTTTGACATTTTACATTATAATTACAAGGGCTTGAAATTGCTCAGTTGCATCAGATTTTCAACCGAACCCAACTTATTCAATCCTCACAAATTCGTTAATAAACTTGTTTTGGCTCACCCAAACAGCTTGGATTACTACATATAATATATATATATATATATAGAGAGAGAGAGAGAGAGACTTCCTTGATCATAACATTAACAGGTTTTCACCTTTAAAGCTTGACAGTCTCATAGAGGCATTATATTAAACACGCTATGTGTGTGTAGGTATAGAAATTATGCCTTGCTAGGGTTAGGGTTTCGTGTTCGCTGGAGAGGAGAGAAATCCACGAAGAGCACGAAATTGATTGATTGATTGAAGAGGGGAGAAGAACAGGTGGGCGATTACTCCAATGACACGTGGCAGAACTCCTAGAATCCGAAAACCGGGTTAGGGCAGCAGGGATTCCAAGAGCCTTCTTGAGTCTTTGAGTTGAGAAAGAGTTCCGAGTGTAATGAGCTTTCAAGAGTCTAAGTGTAATGTCTTGAGAGCGATCCCCTTTTCTTAGAATAGAGGGGCTATTTATAGAGTTTTCCTGGGAAATAGTCACATGTCAGGCACATGTTTTAAGGAAAATTCCCGAAATACCCTTTAATTATGTTTTAAAGGAGAAATTCCAGAAATGCCCTTTAATCATCAAAGTAATGCCCAAATTGCCCTGTTTTTCTAGCCACCAATCCAATCCCTCAATCAATTCCCAAAAGGGGTCGCATCCACGAGTCTTCTGCCTTGGAACACGTGGAGACTTCCCCGGGTCTAGTACATTTAATTAGGTCACATGAACCCTAATTTGTACATTTAATTAGGTTTTTGTAAACCCTAATTTGTACATTTAATTAAGTTTTTGTAAACCCTAATTTGTACATTTAATCTAATTAGGTCATGTGAACCCTAATATGCACTTGGACCCACATTTGCCCCCTGCGCGAGGGTCACGATTCCTGAGAGACGCTCGTACAAAATACTCCAGGCTTGTGAATGATTTTGTGTGACTCCACTTGTCCAAGTACTGCTTGGTAGATCATCTGAAAGCTTCCTCATTTTGCGCAATATTTATTTCCTTATTTTCTGAGAATTAAAACAAGGAAGATCATCAGCTCCAATAATCAAATCTTATTTTATATTTTAGAAACAAAATCTTCCTTTATTAGAATTTTATAAAGCAAGATCTTCTTCCTTAAGAAAATCAAACATTCAATATATATATATATATGATAATAATAATTTCGAAATTGTCCTACTGTTATCAAATATATATATATTTTCGAAATTTCATTAAAATACCAAATTTAAACAATTTTCGAAAATTTATATATTTATTTAGAAATAAGCTCAAATAAACTTATCTTTAAATTGCGAAATCTTCCTTAAGAGGAACATAGAGATTGCTTCCTTTACTATTGCAAGCTTGCAGTCTGAATATATACATCTCCCAAGTCACTTAGGCTTTTCTTTTTATCGTGCACTTTTTTTTTGTCTTGGCATTTGCTCTCCTCATTCAAGTTTGAAGATCTCCAAGAAGTCGTCAAGCCAACAGTCTTTATCTTGGGAAAGAGGTAAAAAATCAATTCCTTCTTCTTTTTCTTTCAATTTTTTTCAGTTTATTTGAGTATTTTTCTGCCGAACTTCTTCTTGACTTGCTTCTCCTACGTTTCTTCTCAGGTTATTGTAGCTTTTCTTTTGTCTTCCGAGCCCCGTTACTTGGATTATATCTCGGTAGGGTTCCCTCGGATAATAAAGAAAAACACAATATTTATTGACAAAGAAGCCTCCGTTCCAAAAAATTAATTTGTGGGGCATCAGAATTTTCAAGGTACACAAAAGAAATCCCCCTAGGAGGGGGCCGAACCCTATAGAGGAAATTAAGCCCCCCCCCACCTTTTTTTTTGCGCGCCCTAGGGTGGCCAAACCCTAGGGGAGCCGAACCCTATTGAGATTTTTTTTTTTTGGAGGAGGAGGCCGAACCCTGAGAAAATGTACCAAAATTTAAACATTGAGAATCGTGATCGCTGTTTTGACCATAACTTTTGTTCCATTTGGAGTCTCGGGGTCCATAATATATCAAAACGACCGTATCGACGAGTACTTCAAAAGTCATCGCCAACGGCCATGACACATGTCAAAATAATCCAAAAATGGCTCCGAAGGATGTTTTTTGGCTGTCCGAAGTTTTTTGGAAAAGTTTCAAATCTTGTTTTTCTTTCATAATTGTGATTTTGATCCTTCCTTGACTTTATTTCTTCTTCTTTTCAGGTATTCTCAAGTGAAAATCTCATATTCTCCCCTTGTCATGGTAAGCCTCCTCAAGCTCATATGCTTTACTTGTCATCCTTAGTACCCTTATGTGGAGTCTTCCTTACTTGCAGGCCTCGTCTACCGAATGCTCTGAAGACTTGAAGACTTCCAGGGTAACTCCCTTCGTCAATGATTGGGGAAAGGCTCCCTTTTTTGGACCTTTTGACACTTTTTGGGAGCAAGTCCGGACTTATGATCGCACAATTTTTCCTTCACCAGAGAAAGAGGGCTTGTTTCTTTATGTCGCGGCTTACGGAGGTTGGGATGACTTCCCTCATTCCGGTCACATTCCCCGCATGTGCATAGAGAAACAAGAATACCCTTTCAGTCCCTTTCGCTTCCTGTCTGACTCATATAGCCGTCTTCAAGGATGGCAACATTGGACTGACGAGATCCTCGGGAATGTTGAGTACAAGGCTATACTAAAGAGCGCGGGCATATATCGCTGCATTCAGCTATGTAGAGATCTACATGTTCAGCAGGATCATGACGCTCTTACTGTGTTGATTTCCCGTTGGTGCTCCTCTTCATGCACATTTGTTACTGCTTGGGGGGAATTCACCCCTACACTAGAGGATGTCTATGCCATCTACCAGTAAGCCTTTCCTTTTGTTTCTTTCATTTATTCTTATTTTCCCCTCTCTTTTCCAAATTATGTGCTTATGTTGAGTTATATCTTGTAGCCTCCCTGCTGTCGCTTCGGCTTCTTGTGACCCTTCTAATATGTCTGCTAGAGATGTTGAGTGCGTTACCTACTTGATGGAGGCTTTCAAGCAGTCTTCCCATTATGTCTCACGATTCAAAGGTGACATACTCCTTCCAGATTTCGAGACCACTAGCCGACAAAAGACTTCATGGTTATCTTGGGTGCGCTACTTCTTTCGGGATTACAAAACTAACCAGTGGGATAGTTCGACTTATGACCAATCCGTCCTCGCTTTTCGTAAGGAGCCTTGTCCTTTTCCTTTGGCAACCTATCTGGCTATGTGGTTGTCTCGCTTTCTCTTTCCCGGGTCTCCTGTTGACGGTCCCTCAGTTCGTATATTTAGTTTAGCAACTCTGCTATCTCGAGGTTTGGAGATTCCTCTTGCTTCCCTCTTTTTGGGAACCTTGTATCGCCGTTTAGATGAGGTGGCCTTCGCTTTGAGAGAATCTATTGGAAGGTATTCGTTTTCATACTTTCATTAACTGTCTTTCACACTGCATTTTTCTCTTCTTTTCTTGAATTATCAACCTTCCCTTTTCATTTACTCAGGTACGACGTGAATTGCTTCATTCCAGGCTCCTTCCTTCAGCTTTTTCTCTTCGAGCGTTTCAAGGGTTATTCTTCTCTTGAACATCTTTCTAGGAGGAAGAAGAAGTCTTCAGACCCTTTTTTATTACCCCACATCGACCCCTGGACAGCCCGCTGGATTGATTACCGCTTTAGCTCAGACTTGCGGCTTTTCATTGATGATTTTTCGTGCTTCACCGCTCGTCCTTACACTATTGTTTCGGAAAACAATGGTCACCTTCCTCACTTCTATAGGCGTGAGTCTCGCTCTTATCTAAACACCAACGGGTTGAGTGGTTCTTCATTGTCCTGGTTCGTCTTCCTTCGGGCTGCGGAGCTTCCATATTTTATTGAGGATAATGATTTCGGTACTGTACTTTATAATCCTCATAGGGTGATGAGGCAGTTTGGATTTGACCAGGAGCGTCCCTTTGGTCGTACTTGCAAGGAGACTTATGAGACTGCTCTCCTCAATTTCGTGTCCACCTCCCCTTCTTTTGCATGGGCCTTTCCAGAACCCCCAGGTGCTCCTCACAAATCCTTTCCCGTTGCTTTTGTCATACCAACTGCTACTCGGATTGGGCGGTATACTACTGGTGAACGCAACTACTGGCAAATTAAACTTAAGAGGTGGGAGGACGACACACTGATGTGCTCTAGACCAGCTTCTCCTCCCAAGCGTCTTCAATGGGCTAAGATGTTATGTTCTCTTAAGCCCAATGTCCGTTCGGAACGATGGCCAGCCAGTAGCCGGCTCGTTGAGCGTGAGGCCTTGAGGCCTAAGTCTTCTCCTTCTCAGTCAGCAGGTGTTCATTCTCAAAGTGACCCAGTTATCCTTCCTGTACAGGCCCCTACTACCTCCAGGAACCTTCCACCACGGGCCTTGTCTCAGTTACCTCTGTCTCGGATGCCTCCTCCAGTTCCTCCCCAGGGATCCTCTGATGCCGGGGAAATGAGAATTACTCGTTCTAGAACAAGAACATCTACCCCTACGGATTCAGAGGTGGCTCCTCCTATGGCTTCTACCGTGTATCCGGTTAGTCGTCCTGGCATCAGGCTTCGCTTAAGGCCATTAGCAAAACGCCCTCCTGAGGATGCTAGTCCTACTGTGCCGGTAGTCGAGGATCTGGTCAAGAAACGCCGTAGAAATTTGGTATGTATTTATACATTTTGTAGTATCTTCATTTTTGTCTGTTACTATCCATATAGTTGCTTTCATGATTCCTTTTATCATTATGTCCATCGTTTTTAGATTGGCGATGCTGATGAAGAAGATGAGGATGTTCCTCTTGAGTTTATGCCTATTACTGCAAATGGGGCAACCACGACGACTTCTACGAGTTGTGACCCTCCCCGACCTATCAGTGTTGAGTCATCTTCATCCCATGAAGCTTGTGTCAGTCTTGATGCTCAAGACACTTTATCTGATGTGAGTTCGAACCTTGCTTTGGATGATGCAATAATTTCCTCAAACTCTCTTCCAGCTTCTCCACATGATAGGCCTAAGGAGACTGATGAGACTCCTGCTTCCGCGAGGGAGGATCCTGCTGAAACTATTGCTGATGTGAGTCCTCCCCAGAAGGATTCTACCGAGTTGGTGAGTTCTCGGGAGGGTATTATGGACAGCATTTTGGGTGGGTTGAGCGACATTCCACCTTCTGTGGCATCTCCCAACTATTTTTCCATCGACTATCTGGTGAGTATCTTTCTTTGGTAAATATATCATTTTTTATTTATTATATATTTTTTTTTCAAATATATTATATTTTTCTCATCTTGTTTTCCAGAGTGAGAAGATGCAAGAGTTGCCTTTGCCTGTTGATGCGCTTGCCTCATTCGATGTTCTCAATCCGGATATTGACACCTCGCTAGATAATGACCTCGGTTATCCCCCAGGCTGTCTTCCAGATGACCAAGGCGTCATGGATTCATCAGCATCCCAACATCCCCGTGCTCCTCCCTCCTTTATCTTGACAAATTCTATGATGGCTTCCAAAGTTGCTCCGGTTAGAGCTTCCTTCAATCCAAGCGGAGACCTTGTTTCTTGGAGGGGCTTCCGGATATCATCGTCTAGTCAGGAAAGTCTTGAGCGCCTCCTAACTTGGTTCCCACATATACTCGACCAGCTGATTATTAAGGCGTCTTCTGCCCAGACCTTCTTCCTAGATCAGCTCGCAGGCCTTGTGCTTGGGTTGCACACTCTGTCCTTATACTCTTTGCGAGTTGAGGACTTGAAGAAATTTAGTGATCATGTAGACGACCTTGCAGCTGTGGGTGTTGACATGGCTCCTTTTCGGGCTAGACTGGATATCCTCAAGTTAAATTTCAATCTTGTTGAACTACGCTCGGAAATTGCTATACGTAAGTGTGAAGATGACTCATTCGCAGCCCAGATTTCGGAGTTTGACGAAGCTACAAACAAACTGAAGATCCATTCCCAAGATTTAAAGTCTCAGCTTCAGGAGGTAGAGCGACAGCTTTAGGACTTAGAGTCAGCTACTCGAGATGTCAAGAAATCAAAAGCTGAAAATCTCAAGATTCGGGATGCTGCCATCAGTGATTTAGATGACTTAGCTATGCCTTCTCTTCAGTTTGATATGTCATGGTCTTTAGATCATAACCTGTTGTAGTCTCTTTTTCCTTTTTCCTGTTTCAGAAACTCATTTACACATATTTTATTTATTAAATTAGAGTTTCTTTAACCTTATTGATTGCCTTTAATTTGAATGATTACTCAAAACTCAATATTTATCATTGAATCTCAAGTTACTCAAATTAATACTCTAAGGCAACAATAGGTATTACGAATAGATAAGCATGAATGTTGTCAATAACATGTATATATATATCTTTTCGAAAAATAAGTGAAAGTCTAATAATTTATTGATAATCAAATTGCTTTTAACGAAAAGCATAACGTTTCAAAATTTTCATGAAAAACAATAAATCTTACTTTTGTCGGATAAAGCATAACGTTCGTCACTTTTAGAGATAAAGTGTAACTGTTTTTTCAGGTTGAGGACTTATAGTCAGGTGCCTCGATTACTTTTAAAATTTGAAAGTATAACTGTGAGGGCTTATAGTCAGGTGCCTCAACTACTTTTGAAGTTAAAAGTATAACTCTCGTCATGACTATCTCATGTGTAATATTTCTTTACCCATTTCAGGTTCAATGGGCCTGAGATAACATTTGATCCCACACGAGATATTTTACAATACCCGCTTTCGGAGATCTCTCGTACCCTATACGGGCCTTCCCATTTGGGGTAAAATTTGGTGGTTGGTGTTCCCCTCATGACTTGATTTGCTGTCTTGAGCACCAAGTCCCCCACCAGAATTTGTCGCGGTACCACTGCGGTATTGTATTGTCGTCGCAGTCTTTCGTGATACCGTTCCAATCTTTCTCTGGCTCGGTCTCGGAAGTCAGCTAAGGCCTCTAGGGCTGCTGGTCGGTTCTCTTCCTCGACTAAGCTTTGAAGTCTCATCCTAGCCGAAGGGATTTCTATTTCGGCGGGCAAGATGGCTTCTTCTCCATAAACTAAAGCATATGGGGTTTCACCCGTAGGTTTTCTTTTTGAAGTTCAATATGCCCATAATGCTATTGGTAACTGCTCTGCCCATGTCTTCGGATGATCATCTAGGGCTTTTGACAGAATCTTGATCAAGGTTTTGTTTGTGGCTTCTGCTTGCCCATTGCCTTTCGGGTAGTATGGCGATGACTTGTAATGCTTCACCCTATATCTTTCCATCAGACTTTTGATGTCTCAATTGATGAAAGGAGTTCCATTGTCTGCCAGAATGATTTTCGGGATCCCGAAACGACAAATGATATGTTCCTTAATGAAGTTTGCCACTGCTGGACCCGTAACCTTTTTCAAAGGGATTGCCTCTACCCACTTTGTATACATCTCAGTAGCCGTCAAGATCCATATATTGCCCTTAGAATTAGGATGAATGGGACCTATAAGATCCATTCCCCATGTATGAAAGGGCCACGGTGTTGCTATGGTCCGTAGATCTACAGCGGGAGCATGAATCAGATTCCCATGGATTTGGCAGATGTGGCACTTCTTGACAAAATCCAAGCAATCTCCCTGTAACGCCCCCAAAATCGGGGCCAACTTAATCTAAAATTAAGACTAATTTTAATCCCGGCCTTGTGCGTTAAATACTATCTTAATTCAGCTTTACATCATATTAAGATGAAATAATAGCTGAAAATACGGATAATTAATTATTATTTTTTTCTATATCTTTCTTTCTATTCCCTGAATCGCAACCTTTACGATTATGAATCGAAGTAAATATGAGTATACATGACTCAATTCTACATTCGAATTATCTCTATATAGTATTATCACTATATAACTTTATATTACAAAGCAATTACCACAATACAATCTCATTTCGAAATAAACATTCCTTCTTTATTAAATATTTCAAACTGTACATATCTGTCAATTACATCTATCAACTTAGTTCTATACAACTTTTAATTCAAGAAAAATGTAATCCTTCACATATCTTCTAATCCTTGTCGTTCAGATATCCAGAAATATCCCATCATATCATTAACCTGCAAAAAGTTTATTTTTGCAAGATTGAGCTCGACAGCTCAGTAAATCCAACAGTTTTCATGCTTCACGTAGCACAAAATTTCATGCTCAGTTCATTCATTATAATCATTCGACTATGTATATCATACATGCATTATAACTCTAAACAATGCGATTTCATATGCTTAATATATCACATATCACATATAGATTGAGTCCCATAACTCAATCAACTTAGTCATAATTTGACTTTCATAATTCATAACGCATAGTATGAAATTTAGCATGCTTCTGGAGATTTCATTTATAATGCGATAAAGATTACATATAATCAATATCAAATTCATATATCACAAAAGAACTGAAAGACTTGCCTTGCGAGTTGAATACACTTATAGCTTTTAGCTTCTCTCCACAAATCCTATGCAATTGTATTTACATATACACACATATTAGGTAACCATTTATGTCACAAAAATATGCATGCATATACATTAACCATGATTATTAGTTTATATAAATTATACTCTTTTATTCTCATCTTAGAATCATCTTTGGTTTCTTTGAAAACTTTATTCATTTTAACCTTTTTATGCTTAACAAGGTTCTCTCACAGCTCTAATATACAAAAGCATTACATCTCGAAGCATAAACCATTTATATCCCATTTTAAGAATATCTCACATCTCTATTTGTAAACTCGGGACCATATGAGTTAAGAGTAACTTTTATTGTGTAAACATAGCTTATCTCATCATTTCTTTAACTTCCGTAATCTTCTTGCCTTTTTGATAGTTCATGTGCTAAACCATACTATCGTCACGTATGTGAATGCTTCGCTTCATTAGTAGCTTAGCTTCGCATTTTTTTCTCGCGAATAATTTATATTCTCGTTTTGCTTATATTTTAAATTTATACATACGTCATAATTATGTGATCCCGTGTTCAAAATATTCGCTTCGAACTCGGGGAACCCTTCGTTTTGTGTTAAACAATATATGCTCATCGGACTTCCTTCGCGTAACTTCATTTGTCGGTTTACCTCATCCGATCTCTTAGCTTTCTTGTACAATCTATATATAACACATAGGTTATAACATGCCTCACCATTTCACTAGATTGATTTTATAGATCTTTAGTCTGTACAACGCGTTACAATCGAAAACCCATATCTCAACTTTACACGTTTATAATCTTAAGTTCTTAAGATTTTATCATGCTTTAGATTAGTTAACTAATCTTTAATCCGTTTTCGAATTGATTTCATCACGTTGTTGCTATTTCGCATTGTTAATATCACGCATATTACGTATGTAATAAAGCTTACATCTTAGCATGTAACGCATTCCATAATTATTCTTAAACTTGAACATATCAAGATTAACAATTTAATCTCAATTTATTAGCCATGATAGATTGTTAGACCAATCCAAAGGTTGTTTATCTCGCTAATATCTCATGTATGCGTATGTAATGTAATTAGAATCATTACATAGCTTAACGGTAATATATTCCACAATTTTGATTAAAGTCTCATATTTCAAAGATTAACCAACTTCATTCTACATTTACCTACTACGTTGGATTTATCACTCTAATTATAGATTAGATATGTATAAATTTCATCTCATTAATGATTTTAATCATTCACATGTTCCGTGTCAAAAACCAGAGCTGAAAACGAAACACAAAAAAAAACAATACTGGCAGCCAGCGCTGTGGCGCCCAGGGCAGCGTTGCGGCGCTTGACTTGCTTTCCAGAATTTCCAACTTTTCTAACCTTAGCACGCTTCTAAACACTTTCATATCTTTCACTATACAAGCTAGATTGATGTGATACTTATTCCAATGTTTAGACCATACAACAAGGTGTATATTACATAAAAGTTTGATCTTTAAAATCATTCTTATGACATAAAACTAAGATCTTGAAAATCTGTGTTTATCACAATTTTCATTTGAACAAATTTTGCAAGAAAGCTTTTGAAATCACTTTGGACCTGTTTTGATATACCCAAATCACTTAAGTTATTTTATACCTTATAATTACACATCTCTTAACTTCACACCTTGCTTACTTATCAATTTTAAGCATAAACCTCTTTGAGGTATTTTATCAAATACCTTAAATGCAACTTTTAGAAACTCAGAATTCATAAACATTTGGGAATACTCTAGCCAAAGATTTTCGTAAAAATCTTTTCTTATTACTTCATAACTCATACACTACTATTACCCAACCAATTTCACAACCCAACATCACAATCATCGCAATAATAAGCATTATGTACTTTCAATTCCATGAATTTTATAAAATACATAACTCACCTTTCAATTTGAAGTTAAATTGATATAATTCTTTCTTCAAGTCTGCCACTGACTGCGTTTACACCCTCTCTAAAGTTGCACCTTGCTCCACTCTTCGCAAGTTTTTAGTAGATGGCTTCAGTTTTAGAAGAATCCGATAGTTTACTAGAATTTGGGAGTTTGGTCAATTTAGAGAGAGAAGAAGAAATGGAACGAAAATGGAAAGAGTGAGAAGTCTGAGAATAGTTTAGGATTAATAACTTTCCTTGACTCTCTCTCCTTTCTTTAGACATGTGAGCTAGTGGCTTAATCAATCCAAAGCTCAGCACCTCATGCTTGCAAATACGATGACTCAGCACTTATACATATTACTCCTTAATTTTCCGCATGACCCTTTAGTTAGCATACATGGTTTATTAACTCTCCCCATTCATACTTGGTGCATATATGTATATTACATTACATATATAATATCTAATTACATATATTACATATTACATTACAACACATATACACATACGTCTAATACATTTCATCTATTATACATATAATACACTTAATAATTAATGTATTATAATTACATAGTTCTTCCAAATAAATTGAAATTAATTCATTTAATAAAATAACACATTTTGTGCGACGAACCAACTATATTAAAATAATTAAAATCAAATTAATTATTTTAATTTACTTATTTAACGAAACGGACCAATTAAAATAATTAATATTTCATTAATTATTTTAATTTACTTATTTAATATACACAACAAATTTTGTATAATTAACTTTAAGCATCTTCTTCTTCCCATAAATTATCTTCAACAATTTAGTTCTATTCATTAAATATATTACTTTAAAATATTTAACTATAATTTAAATATTACCTTAATTCACCAATTTAATTAAGTGAATTAATTATCTTGCTCATGAAATTTAATTCATAGCGAATTCATTACAAGACTTCATAATCAAATTATATTATTTCATAATATAATTTAAATTTAATCTCCATATATAAATTACTTTCTTCACCACAAAATTTACATTATACTCCTATTAAAATAATTTAATATTATAAATTATTTTAAGTTGCTCATTAATAGATACAAAAATTATGTATCTTTCAAGCTATCCATATTTTTAAATAAATTGATTCTCACAATTTATTTCAAACCAATATAATAATATATTCAATTATTTTCTTTTCTTTCTATAAATTATTTTCTCACAAATTTATTTAACTATAGCAAATATAATAATATATTCACTATATTTCATAATACCACATATCATAACACCAAATAAGAATTTTATTTATTAAATTCTTATTTTAATATTTTTCTGAAAATTCGGGTCATCACACTCCCTCCATCTTCGGCCAGTAATAACCATGATCAATAAGTTGTTTATACAATTTGGCTCCCCCTTGGTGCTCGTCCTTATGCATTTAATAGACCAAATCTTTGGCCTC
Source organism: Aralia elata (assembly GCA_034770075.1). NCBI lineage: Eukaryota > Viridiplantae > Streptophyta > Magnoliopsida > Apiales > Araliaceae > Aralia > Aralia elata. Next base: position 39,258,772 of record CM068381.1, on the reverse strand, counting down.
TCCTACTTCCAAACACCGTAAGGGCTTGCCATTGAACCCTCTTCTAAACAATTCTCCATTTTGCAAGAAGAATCGTTGTGACTTTCTCTTTATCAAGATTGCGTCCTTCTTTTCGGCGGGCAGATTGCCGCTTTGTAAAAACTCTACATAAGGGATTCGCCAATCCGCTATGTCATCGATGAAGACGCATTCCTCCTCCCCAGGGTATTCTTGGCATGAAACACATTGTCGTTGAAGTGCATCTGCTTCTTTCTTCATTTCAGGCCAATAATACCCTTGGCGCTGCAACCTCCTATACAATCCGATATCTGCTAATCCACAATTGTCTACATGTACCTGATGCAAAACGCGTTGTGCTTCGAGCCTCCCTAAGCATCGTGTCAATACCCCATCTGCTTCTTTATGGTACAAGACTCCCTTGATGATGGTGTATTTATGAAGTTCCACTGGTGATATTGTCCCCTCCTTCGTTTGCAATTGATGGGAGATGTTATGCCTCCAATCATCTGTCATGTCCTTGGGGAACAAGTCTAGCACCGTGGTTGGGAGGGTTCTCTTTATTACCTTCACATCTAGGTCTTCTCCTTGGACATATACTCTAGATGCTACCGTGGCTAATGCATCAGGTTGTTTATTTTGTCCTCTTGGCACGTACTCAATAACCACCTTCCTGAAGTCCTCCATCACTTTTTGTGCTACAGTTCGATACGGTGCCAATATAGGCTCCTTCACTGCGAATTGCCCTCTTATTTGTTGCACAATCAAGTTTAAATCTCCCCTTATTTTAAGGCGTTTAGCTCCCAACTCTCGAGCCGCTAATAATCCCAATATGAACGCCTCATATTCTGCTTCATTGTTCGTGCAGGGGAAGTCTAACTTGCATGACAAAGCTACTTCCTTTCCTTCTTTGGTGGTCAACACCACGCCTGCTCCACCTTTCCCTTCAACAGATGACCCGTCAAAGGCTAAATTCCACCATTCTAAGCCTTCATCTACTATGTCAATTTCTTCTACTTTCCCCCTGGAAGATCCTCAGAGGGAGGTTTGTATTCTCCATTTGGAAATTGAGCCAGTAGGTCTGCCAAAGCCTGACATTTGATTGTCTTTGGTGTTACACACTGGATGTCGTATTCGGAAAGTATCATCATCCATCTTGCAGGTCTTCCTACCAATGCTGGCCTAGTCAGTAGGTATTTGATCGGGTCAGTTCTTGTTGCAAGCTTCACCTCATGTGCCAAAAAATAATGTCGCATTTTCTGCGCTACGAACACCAATGCAAGACAATGTCTCTCCACCTGCGAATACCGGGTTTCCGGTCCTCTAATTATCCGGCTGATGTAGTACACAGGCTTTTCTTCTCCATCCACTTCTTGTGTGATCAATCCCCCTACAAACTTTGTGGTAGAGGTGATGTACAACTGCAACGGTATTCCTCTTTGCGGTACTACCATTGTTTGTGCTGAAGCCAAAATTTCTTTTACTTTCTCGAAGGCATGTTGCTGGTCTTTCCCCCAGTCCCATTCTGCCTTTCCTTTTAACAATTTGCCAAAGGGTTTTGTGACTTCTGCTAATGCTGGCATAAATCTTCTCATATAAGAAACTTTCCCTAGAAAGCTCTTCAGCTGTTTTTGTGTTTTTGGTGGGGGCATCTCTACAACTGCTTTTGCCTTGCTTGGGTCTACCTCCAAGCCTCTGTTATGCACCAAGAAGCCCAAGAATTTTCCAGCCGTCATTCCAAAGGCACACTTCTTCGGATTCATCTTCAAATTGTATTTTCGGCATCGCTCAAACACTTTCCTCAGGTCCTCCACATGAGTTGTCGCCTTCTTGGATTTCACTACTATGTCATCCACATAGTCTTCTACTATATCATGAATCATGTCATGAAATATAGCATGCATTGCCCTTTGATAAGTCGCCCCCGCATTCTTCAACCTGAAGGGCATTACTACATAGTAGAAATTCCCAAACGGAGTACGAAAGGCCGTCAACTCTGCATCTTGACATTTTTATCTGATTGTAACCCACAAACCCATCCATGAATGACATCATCTCGTGATTAGCCGTTGCATCTACCAAAGTGTCTATGTTGGGTAATTGGTACATATCTTTTGGGCATGCTTTATTCAAGTCTCTGAAATCCACACATATCCGTAACTGACCATTTGACTTCTTTACTGGTACAATGCTGAATAACCATATCGGATGTTGAATTGGCTTGATGAACCCTACTTCCAACAACTTCTTGATTTCCTCCTTGATTTGGGTTTCAACTTCGGGTGCATAGTTGCGAGGAGCTTGCTTTACTGGTTTTATTCCCGGGCTTACATTCAGATTGTGCTCTACCAACTCTTTGTCAATCCCGGGCATCTCGTCATAGTTCCAAGCAAAGACATCCCTATACTCTCGTAGCAGTTTCACAAGCGCCTCTTTCTGATCAGCATTCAACTCTTTGTTGACGTAAGTCGGTCTTGCCGTTCCTCCATCTGTTGCCAAATCAACTTCTTCTAATTCATTTTGTTGAGGTTTTGGCCTATCCTCAAAGCATTCTGGAGCTGGTTCTATCTTTTGTTGCACAATTTTGTCTTCTTCATTACTGCTGGAGTGGGGGACACCTCCTGAGCCGTTGGGTTTGCACTCTCCCTTGGACTCTTCCCCCTCGCACCGTCATAAGTGAAACACTACCTTTCCGTTGGGTTTAACAACCCTCTCCCATTTCGTTCTTTGGCCATCATCTGATTGTACTGTCCGTTTGGCATTTATTATGTTTCTGGCATCCTCAGGATCTGCTGGCCTTTTCTTTCCTCCTTTCTCTTCCTTCTCTAGGTCTACTACCACTGGCTTCTTATCTTTGGAACATTCTCTGTATTCTGAGGTCTTCTTCTTTTCTTTTTCCTCAGGCACAAACTTGCCTGCATGTACTTCCTCCCAATTGGCTAGTTTTAGAGAATCAGGTCTTGCAATCTGGCTCTCTCCCTCTTCAGCGACATCATCGAAGAAAGTTGTTTCAGCGATGTGTGCCTCCTCTGGTCCAAAGAGATTTCTTGTTGCCGATACCTTCACTTCTTTCCCCTTCCAGATGGCCTTTAGGCATTGATGAAAAACTGAGGGTACCACCCCATAGTCGTTTTGCCAAGCCCTTCCTAGCAAGACATGATATGCTGCATCCACCTCGGTAACATGAAACATTACAGGTCCTCGAATCTTTCCAACCTGCATGTCCACCTTGATGTGTCCAAGACATCTGGCACTTTGGTAGGCAAACCCTGTTATGTTTGTTGGTTCTTTCACAATTCTCTTCTCTGGCAGACCTAACTGCTTAAACACAGTGTAGGGCATAATGTTTATAGACGCTCCATTGTCGATGAACGCCCTCCGCACCTCTACTCCATTTATTATTGCCGTCACATACAACGGTTGGTTGTGCGGGTATCTTATCTCTCTGTCAGCTTTAGAGAAAGATATTTTACTTTCTTCCTCTTCCACTGTCTTCACAAATCCTTTGTTCATTGCCATGCAGGTTTCTTGGGTTTCGGCTGCTTTGATGATCGCCTTGGTTGCTTCTATCCTTGCTTCCTTGGCCAACCCTATCTGGCCGAAAAATTTCCTGAATTTAAGCCCATTCATCAACGCCGTCACCTGCAGGCCTGGCTCAACATCCATCATTTCTTCCATCCTTTCTGCATTCTCTACCATCTCCACTTCTGGTGCCTCACTATGAGTAATAGTGTTGCATGTTTTTTTCCCTTGTGATTAGGCAGTGGTTTGTCATGCACGCTGCTTCCTTTTCCCAGCTCAATTTTTCCTGCCGCCAGCTTTTCATGATATATTCTTCGCAGACTATAACAATCGATAGTGGAGTGTCCTGCGTATTGGTGGTATACACAAAAGTCTGGTCTTCTTTTTATTTCTTCGGTCACAACAAATCTGGGCTTCGGAGGCCTCACCACTCCATGTTTTATCCATTGCTCATACAGGTCTCTAAAGGCCTTCTCACTGCATGTGATAGCCTCTGGAACGGGCATTCTGGTATACTTTTCCCCGTGTTTTCCTTTACTTCGCTCGTTCTTCTCCCACTTGCCCCCTTGTGGCTTTGACTGAGAGTCAGCCAAAGCTCAGCCAAAGCCACAGTTGTTGTTCTCTTACCCTTCCATGTAACCGTCGCATGGTTGGTGTGCACTGTCATGATTCCTCCCAAATCTTGTGCAAATGATGATAGAGTCGCAAATGAATCACATGCCTTTGTAATGAGATGGGGCTTGAAGGAGTCTAGAGCACCATTGTTGCATATACTAACCAAGTTCTTCTCCTCAATTGGCTCTGCACACTTCTGTACTTGGGCCCTGAATCTGTCCACATAATCTGACAGCTCCTCATTTGGCTTCTGCTTGAACCGCATCAGCTCTACGATAGTTACCTGTTTCTGCACATAGAAAAATTTCTTAAAAAATTGTAATTTCAGATCATCCCAATCATGGACTGATCCCTTCTCCAAGTTGTAGTACCAACTGAAGGCACTATCCGTCAAGATCTTGTTGAATTCCCTCATCAACAGATTGTGGTTATTCACCTCATCATAACCCAACTATGGAGACATCGATTCCACGAACCTGGCAATATGCTCCCTGGCATTTCCTTTCTCCCCGTTATACTTTGGGAACTGTGGGGGATGTTCAATATACCCTGCCGGGTAAGGTTGTCTCCGTACGTGTGTCGGGTAGGGTGGAGTAAAGTCCAATTCTGAAGGTCAGGATATCTGCTTGCGAAGTTAATTGATCACATCAATCATATCATCCTTCATCACATACTGGCTCGTGGTATGGACTCTCTGAGGGGCTGTGATGTATTGATGCATAGGTGGTGTGTATGGTAAGGAAATTGGCTGGTGCACACTTCCATCCTGCACAACTTGTATCGGTTGTACTTGTTGGTTTGTTCGTTGGATGTGGCTTGGGAGGATTGGTATCTGCACTTGCGAAAATGCTGGGAGAGTGGGCGGGACGATGTTGGGCTGAGACTGACTTGCTTCCAATCTGAGTTGTGGCATATCACCGCTGTTTTGGGGCTCCAAGTTGATGATCGGAATCGGCTGACTCTCCGTTGTTGGAAGCACAGTTGGATTCTCTTTGTTGTTGCTGTTGTCTTCCACTTCTGCTCGTTCCCCCTGCGAACTTCCTGGGAACATAGCCCTGAAAGTGGGGATTTGCATCAACTGCTGGCGAAAATTCCCTATCTCTTCCTGCTTCCTTTGCATTTCCAGCATCATGGTCATCATCATCCCTTGGCCTTCTCGTGCCTCCTGTAATGCTTTGAGCGTCTCCATCTGCACAGCATTCGCAGTTGTCTACGCTCCAGTGACTTCCTCACCTTGCCTTCCTGCGTTTGGCTGTCTAGCACTGGTTTGTTGTTGATCAGCCATTTGCGGTGATGTTGAACTTCCTTCCGACACGTCTTCTAAAATGGGTTGATCAAGATCCAGATTCGCGCTTTGGAACACTGGATTTGCTTGCCTTGAAATCGGATCCGGTGAAGTGATGCTTGTTGTCGGTGAAACTCTTCCTGTAATTCTCCCACTTCGAGTTGTGGGCATACCCTTCACGAATTCTACACCTCCCCAGCAGAGTCGCCAAATAAATGTAGGTATAGAAATTATGCCTTGCTAGGGTTAGGGTTTTGTGTTAGCTGGAGAGGAGAGAAATCCACGAAGAGCACGAAATTGATTGATTAATTGAAGAAGGGAGAAGAACAGGTGGGCGATTACTCCAATGACACGTGGCAGAACTCCTAGAATCCGGAAATCGGGTTAGGGTAGCAGGGATTCCAAGAGCCTTCTTGAGTCTTTGAGTTGAGAAAGAGTTCCGAGTGTAATGAGCTTTCAAGAGTCTAAGTGTAATGTCTTGAGAGCGATCCCCTTTTCTTAGAATAGAGGGGCTATTTATAGAGTTTTCCTGGGAAATAGTCACATGTCAGGCACATGTTTTAAGAAAAATTCCCGAAATACCCTTTAATTATGTTTTAAAGGAGAAATTCCAGAAATGCCCTTTAATCATCAAAGTAATGCCCAAATTGCCCTGTTTTTCTAGCCACCAATCCAATCCCTCAATCAATTCCCAAAAGGGGTCGCATCCACGAGTCTTCTGCCTTGAAACACGTGGAGACTTCCCCGGGTCTAGTACTTTTAATTAGGTCACATGAACCCTAATTTGTACTAATTTGTACATTTAATTAGGTTTTTGTAAACCCTAATTTGTACATTTAATCTAATTAGGTCATGTGAACCCTAATATGCACTTGGGCCCACAGTGTATTACTTTTAAAAACAAAGTTCATGCTTGTTTAGATGGATTCCAACCCAGAAATTCCTCTCTTATTACTCTGCACAACAATCACAACACTTCATCCTTACTAATTTATAACCTAATCATAGCAACAATGGTATATAAACACTAATTATTCAATTTTTCTAAAAAGATAATTAAGAATATCCATCTTACCTTACACCCAATGTAAGTTGCTGAAATTTTAACTTTAGTAATCAACTTATAAACTCCCTTTTGCTGCTGCTGTTGAATTTCCTTCCCAAATCAGTTTATAAATTCAATTCTTAGCTTTGTTCCACCCGAAATTTAAGAAAACTTGAACATAGGAATACCATTTAGGTAATTCTTTTAGAGGAAAAGGAGTGGAAATGGAACGAAATTTTGGAGAACAAAAAGGAGAGAGGACACGGGTGGGAGTATATAGCTTCTTATGGCAACAATCTAATTATCAGACACATTGCTCGGTATCACTCTAATACTCCAAGAATCTTACAGCTCGTACTTGCTTTCACTTAGTGGACATATGGTAACTCCATATTAAGCCACCTCCTACTTAGAAAATAACTCAGCACTGATGTTTAACCTTTATAAATCCTCAATATATATATATATATATATATATATATATATAGGGAAGCTTTCTAAAGCGAACCTTAACAAGCGAACCAAAGACGAACCGTCGTCTTTGATGTCTATGGCGACGATTCGACTCGTCGCCGTAGCCATGCAATCTTTGGCGACGGGTCGAATCGTCGCCATATACATCAAAGACGACGGTTCGTCTTTAGTTCGCTTTTGAAAATTTTCCTATATATATATAACGTATATAATATATCTTCATTTAATTTAATAATATAACTTCCAATACCCACATTAATCCCCACATTAATTAGTTTATGCATTTTAATTACATGAAATCTCATTAATCATATATAAATAATTATACACTTATAATTATATATAAAAATCATCCCACTAATTATAGAATTACTCCATAATTACTTTAACACTTTTTATGTAACAAACGTTACCTTTAAATAATAATTACCTAATTTATAAAAATTAATATTTTATAATAAAATTAAATTATTCTTTCCTCCCATAAATTGTTTCAAGACAATTTACCCATGCATTTAATCATAAATTAAATATTAATTTAATTCATTAATCTTGACACCAATATTCATTTTCATTGGTCCCTCGCATCATATTTAATTCACATCCCTTTAGTATAATAATAATAATTTTACCATTATATGTTACATGGTAGTAACATAATTCTCATCATCAACTAATTAAAAGAAAATAACTTTCTTTATTACATTAATTAAAACGAATATTCACAAACTAATTACCTCATCTAATAACTAATTTATATTCACTTGGCATAATATAATATATTAAGCCATTAGATACATAATATTACTTTATTTTTTAAAAAAAAATAAAATAAAATAATATTGAGTTTAATTAACCCGCTCATTTTATAATATAATGGATACAAAAATTTTGTATCATTTAATCATCTCTTTCCCTTTGATAAATGGTTTTCCATTCTATAAATAGTTTCAACAATTTATTAATAATAAACATATAATGATAATCAATTTATTATTTTATAAATTACCACATTGCACAACACATATTTATTTATGTAGTCCAATTCACATAATATATCACATAATAAAAATTTTATTAATTTAAATTCTTATCGTAATAATTTTCTGAAAACTCGGATCATCACAAATACTCTTTCCATTTCAAAATTAGAAATATATTTTTTTAATTCTACAAATTTTAAAGATAATAAGTGTACGGTTAGTAGCATATCTATTATGGCTCGCTATTCAAAGTAAGTCTAAGTAAGAACCATAAACCCTAAATAATAATTTGACCATTTAAGTCATCGAGACGTGTCAGATGTTAACACGTGACTAGTATTTAAATATTTTTATACTGTCAAACTGAATAATACATAATCAAACTATATATACTCACGCGGTCGGAACTCATGATCATTGCAACTCTTTTTTGGTTGGAGTTTACCTCACGATTCGATATCGGTTATTTATTGGTACTTGGAGGTGAGTATCTGAAACAAAAATTTAAAGACGGACAATATTCTGTCTCAAATAATTTAATTTTGAGACGGATCTTGAAACTGCATTACCGTGCGTATCGAGGACATTGAACATGTAAGAGTAGAGACGAATTTTGAAACCAACAATTCTGCTTCAAATAGGAGAGACAGATATATTTCGTATCAAATATTAGAAACCAATTGGAAATGGAATCGCCGTGTCAAATATTTAATCATATTTATTATTTAAAACTGAGACAGATTAGATATCGATATTAATTGTCTCAAACAATTTTTTAAATATTTACCTTTTGAAAATGTAAGATCGAAACGGATTAGGGACCGATCAATTTTTTTTTAGTATTCCCTCCTAATTGGTACCCAATTTTCCTCTTTGATTTTTTCCCTCCGTTTCTTCTACATACCTCCCTCCGTCGATTTTTCCATCCCTTCTTCGTGGATTTATACCCCCTTATCGACCGCCGTAAACCACAACCACTACCACCCTTCATCTCCTGCTTTTCCGTCAATTTCTCGGTTCGCCTCCACTACCACCGTAGATGAAAATATCGAGCTTCTCTTCCTCTCTCCGTGTCCGTAACGGCTTTACTTCTTCCGGTCGCTAGTCGATTTCATCCTTACTCTTCTCGTAGCTCTTTTCCTCTGTCAATCGACTCACAATTAGTTGGTGTTTAGCGGTTCAACTTCAATCAGATTCGAACGCCATCTCTCTCTCTCTTCATGCCCTAATTTCGCAGGTGTTCTATATATCTTGATAATAACGAATAAAGGCCATGCTTGAATTTCCTTATATAAATGCGAAATTATTATTTACGGTTTACAAGATTTTGAAATTTCCTGCTTAATGTTATATACTTGAACCAAATTAGGGTTCATTTTATTTTGGAGTAGTATTTATTGACTAATTGAAATCTAATCGTACTGTTTTCCCTATGATTTGCCTTAATTGATTGCTTCTGCCTTATTTTCTTATACATGTTTCTGCTTTTGCCTTGGTATGGGGAATGAAGTTGTAGAACTTTAAGTTACAAATTTTTTTTGCCTAGTTATTAGCTTCAGCGGGTATGTTCCAGTTTTGGAGTTGATGGGTAATATACTGCAGTAGTTATGTTCCCTTTCTCTTTCTCATTCTCATTCACTCCACTCTCATAAATCTGACTGAGTTCCTCTTTCAGCCAATTTTCATCCCTGCTGAGTCAAGGTATCAATTTTTTTTTCACCCTATGCTTGTGCAGCCCTCTTCTAAGTCTAATCTCTCTAGTTTTTAGTGAGTTGTTTGGAAGTATAAGCAGATAACTTGCATTTTTTCTGGTTGTATATCTTTAGCAGTAATTTTGAAAGCATATTGAACAACTTTTGTGTGTTTTCCTCCCCCTTTTGGACATTGCTAAATTTGTACAGCGTCACTACTAATTTTTGAGTGCTTTAATCACTTAATTCTTTTATTTTAAAATTTTAACTTCTGGTCTTTGTATGTTGTCATTGTTGTTTGGAATAGTTACTGCATTTAGAATTGTATTGACATTAATAACATTGGAATTTCCACCTTGACATATATTTAGCAATTTTTGTTGAATGGTGTAAATTTTCTGTATGTTTTGAACTTTTTCTTCGAGTGTTAGGATGGGACCCCGTTAATTATTTAAAAATTTTCCTTTTTACTTTTTAGAAACCTTCCGGCATTATAGCTCTTCTGGATGAAGCTTGGTAAGTATACACTGCAAAGTTGTTCACTTTTAGTTCAGATAGATCAGTAACTCAATTCTTAGCTCATTAGTTTGTATTTATAATTTGATATGATGGTTATGATACTAGGATATCACTTAAATTGTTCTGTAGCATGTTTCCAAGATCAATACATGAAACATTTGCCCAAAAGCTGCAGTAGTGTTGTACCAAACATTTAAGAACCATAAACGATTCACCAAGCAAAGCTCTTTCATTCTGACTTCACCATAGGCCATTATGCTGGTGACGTAAGTTTCTGCGTACCACATAAAGCTCTTTCCTTTGTATCGAGTTTGTTTTCTAGCTTTAAAATGCATTGCATATCTTCTTAGGCAACATTGGTAAGAGGGTTGTTGAGAGTTTTCTTCGATGTAAATGAGTTTTATAGAAGTTTTGTCTAGACTAGTCTTCTTCAGGTTAAGGTGATATCCAATTTAAAGGTAGAGCATTCTAAATTTTTTTCCCAAACGTGTCTTCTGCAAGAGAAGGGTTTACCAACTTACTGAATTAAATTGGCTAATATGATTATATGAGAATCGTATAAATGTAATCTTGCGGATGGAATGGTATGCTCTGAACTTCTCTAACCTTATCCTACGAATAGGCAATAGGTCACCTACCTTTTGCATTTAACTACAAGTATATCTACTTTAATCTGTTAATCTAATCGGTTATCAGCCATCACTTGATATTATTACTGTTGTCCAGGGACTTGGTTAAAAATTACAAACCATCTCCTTACTTTGGTTATCTACACAAATTTAAAGGAATAACTAGAAACACGAGTTTATTTGTTTTAATATAACTGTTTCTGAATGTTCTTGTTTGCTCTATTTCTATCTTTATAGATGAAATTTTCAGCAAGATGGGGGAAGGTATAACCTCTTATACCTTCCTTAAATTTATGTCAAAGGTATGATATCTCTTGCTAGTATAAGGATGTGATCACCTCCGGCCAGGACTGCAAGATTACTAGGAAGACTACTTCCACACCTAGTAAGATAATCAATTCTGCAATACTGCAATATTACTACGCTAATTCTGAAGACTACTTCCATAATCTAATTTGTTTCATGTACTATGTGCTAAATCCATAATACTGCAATATTACTATGCTTTGGCCCTAAAATCTTACTACCGCTCTGGTTCCACTAGTTGGAAATGGGGATTTGATATTTAAAGATGGTGTGCAAACTTAAAAGGTTTTGGCAACTGATGGACTGAAATAGTAAAAGTAGTTTCAGGCAGGTAAATGCATGTTGATGTCTTAAATTTCCTATTTCTGATTTGTTAATGGTGAAGGTTTTTCTTTTAATTCTTTATGTTAATGCAATCATTGTTTAGGTGAGTAAATTGTAGTTAATTAAACAGTATTAGTTTGCTCCTTGTGTTCTTTGTTATGGTCAATGATGATGTCTTTTCATTATGTCCTGTTCTGAGTCTAAAATCTTTTGAAATGTGAAAGTTTGTGTTTTGAATTTTGGTTATGAGTACTTTCTCATGTTTTGTGAATGATATTGTCCCCTTTGTCTATACCTGGTAAGTTTTTGAGGGGTTAATTTGTATACTCGATAAATGATGTTTCTTTTCTTGCTTTTACTTTTTATTTCTTCCATCAGAGTCTGAAGTTTGGAGTATCAACTTTCAGCCAATGTTGACTTTCAAGTTTATCTTTTCCAATTTATATGGATGTTTGATTTCTTTGTATTCATTGATACATTCTTTGTTTTGTTTTTTTTCCTGAATGCTGTATTAATTTCATCTGTGTAATGGATCTACTTTGGCTAACTGGCAGTCACGGAAGGCTCTTCGGGCCCTAAAAGGACTAGTAAAATTACAAACTCTTGTTCGAGGTTACCTTGTTAAGAAGATGACACAGGAGTGTCTTTCTCATTGAACATGCAAGAACCTTCATCCCAATTATTTTCCTTATTTTCCCATGTGTGTCAACCTATGTGTGCCACCCACCCATGTTTGTAAACTTATGTGTGCCACCTACCCATGTGTGTCAACCTATGTGTGCTACCCACCCATGTTTGTAAACCTATGTGTGCCACCTACCCATGTGTGTCAACTTATGTGTGCCACCTACCCATGTTTGTAAACTTATGTGTGCCACCTACCCATGTGTGTCAACTTATGTGTGCCAACAACCCATTTGTAATAATGCCTATAAATAGGCTTGTAATCTTCATTTCAAGACATATTACATTTTGAGAAATATAAGCATAAGTCCTCTTCCTTTAGAAGAATTTTCTAACTCTAGTGTCAAGAAATCATTCTTGAATTCTAAGAGTATCTGTATCCTTGGATTGACCATCCTAAGGTGGTGAATTCGGTCAAGTATTTGTCGTAGCGGAGTTTTTCAATTCCACCACAATCGGCAAAATACATATCTCTACATAACCCCCGTAGCAACGGTATCAACTTGGTATCAAGAGCTTAAGGTTTCTCCATTAATTTCTTAATTTTTGGGAGACCTTGGGTTTCAAAAAAAAATTACTGTTCATTGCAGGTTACTGTTCATTACAAGTTACTGTTCATCGACGCTAACTGTTCATTATCGGCTACTGTTCCACCGGAAGGCACTGTTGGAAAGTATTGTTCACTGCCGGAAAGTACTATTCACGCCAAGAAAAAAATACTGCAAAAATGCCACCTCGACGCAACCGACAAAGGCCTGTTGAAGAAGTCACCATAGAAGAATTGCAACAACAAATTCGACAGCTCCAACAACGACTTGAACAATATGAGCAACGGGAAAAGCAAGCTCGTGAGTCAGGAGACGATCAAGAAGTTGAGATTAATCCTTTCCACAGTCTGTCAAGTGAATCATCTGGAGAAGAAGCAGAACCACGGCGTCGAGCACATCAAAGAAGAAACCAAGATCAAGACCATGGAATGAAAGTGGACATGCCAGATTTTGAAGGACAGTTAAATCCAGACGATTTTATTGAATGGATGCATACTGTAGAACGAGTCTTTGACTATAAAGATACTCCAGACTACCGTAAAGTCAAGATTGTTGCCATCAAGCTTAAGAAAAATGCTTCAATATGGTGGGAAAATCTTAAGCGCAAGCGAGAACGTGAAGGGAGAAGTAAGATCACAACGTGGGAGAAGATGAAAAGAGAACTTCGACGCAAGTATCTACCTGATTACTATAGGCAAGATATCTTCATCAAGCTTCACAATCTTCAACAACGAGATATGTCAGTTGATAATTACGCTGCAGAGTTTGAACAACTCATGATGAAGTGTGACCTTAACGAGCCGGAAGAGCACATCATTGCTAGATTCCTTAAAGGATTGAAGATTGAAATTTCCAATGTTGTTCAACTTCAACCTTATTGGACACTCAATGATGTGATCAAGCTAGCACTAAAGGTAGAACGCCAACAGAAAACTTTCAGATGGAGCGGAACAAGGGGTGTAGCAAAGACCAATGCTCCTAACCAAGGGAGTACTTCGACAAAACCATCATCATCTACCACCACCAAGAAGGATGCTGAAGCAGTTGGTAAGACACGTGCCACAACTTCTAGTAATAATTCTAGAAAAAGCTTTAAGTGTCATGGGTTTGGTCATATTTCATCCGATTGTCCAAATCGAAGAATAGTATCATTTGTGGAGGAAGCATTATGTGAGGAAGAAGACGAGGATGAAGCCTTACTAGAAGATGAAGACAATGAGATCATCCATGCTGACGATGGTGAGATGCTTGTCGTACGTCGTGCCTTGAATACGACTATTGCCATAGAAGAAGATTGGCTACGTCATAACATTTTCCACACTCGGTGCACTTCCCATGGCAAGGTTTGTGATGTCATCATCGACAGTGGTAGTTGTGAGAATGTGGTGTCAACAAAATTAGTGTACAAATTGAACCTGCCTCTTGAAGATCATCCAAGTCCATACAAGTTAACTTGGCTAAGGAAGGGTAATGAGATCAAAGTCACAAAGAGATGCATGATTGAATTCTCTATTGGCAAGAAGTACCAAGACAAGGTATGGTGTGATGTTATCCCTATGGACGCTTGTCATATATTGTTAGGTCGACCCTGGCAGTATGATCGTCGTGCTATGCATGATGGTTATAAAAATACTTATTCATTTACCAAGGATGGCCAGAAGATCATATTAGCACCATTAAAGAAAGAATGGGCTAACGACCCAAAAGAAGAGAGCTCCAATTTGATTTCCAAGACAATGATTGCCAAGATTGTAGAGGAGACCAAGGTTGTTTGTGCCCTTGTCATCTTGGAAGAGAATGAGGAAAGAAACACCATTCCAAAGATCATCCAACCGCTTCTTCAAGAATTTGAAGATATAATTCCAGACGAAATCCCATCCGGATTGCCACCCATGCGAGACATTCAACATTTCATTGATTTCATTCCAGGAGCTGTGATTCCAAACAAAGTTGCTTATCGAATGAGTTCGAAGGAGCATGAGGAGTTACTACGCCAAGTGACCGAGCTCATGGCTAAAGGATTGATAAAAGAGAGCATAAGTTTGTGTTGTCCCAACTTTACTTGTTCCAAAGAAAGATGGATCATGGCGTATGTGATGACCCAGATTTTTAGAAAAATATTAAAATAAGAATTTATTAAATAAAATTCTTATTTGGTGATATATGATGTAATATTATATTGCATAAGTGAATACGTGCAATATGTGATTTTTGTGAATAATAAATATATTATTATTATATATTTATTATTTCATGTAAATAAATTGTAGAATCAATTTATTAAGAATAAATGAGATGAGTATAGTTTATGATGAAGGAAATTATTAAAATAATTTTATCATATTAAATTATTTTAATATAGTAAATGGGTGGTATTAATTATATTTAATGACCTCCATTTTATTGAAGGAATTAGTAATAATATTACATTGTTGAGAAATATGTACATATGTTTTAAATATAGTGAATATATTAATATATATATTTACTATAGTTAAATAAATTGTGAGAAAAATAATTTATCGAAAGAAAAGAAAATAATTGAATATATTATTATATATTTGTTTTGGTTTGGAATAAATTGTGAGAATCAATTTATTTAAAGATATAGATAGCTTGAAAGATACAAGCTATTAAAATAATTTATAATTAAATTATTTTAATAGGAGTATAATGTAAATAAATGGCTAGAAATAATTGGGGATTAAATTTAGATCATATTATGAAATAATATAATTTGATTATGAAGTCTTGTAATGAATTCACTATGAATTAAATTCATTAGCAAGTTAATTAATTCACTTAAGTAAATTGGTGAATTAAGGTAATATTTAAATTATGGTTAAATATATTAAAGTAATATATCTAATGAATAGAATTAAATTGTTGAAGACAATTTATGGGAAGAAGAAGGTGATTAAAGTTAATTATACAAAATTTATTGGGTATATTAAATGAGTAAATTAAAGTAATTAATGAAATATTAATTATTTTAATTGGTCCGTTTTCGTTAAATAAAGTGGATTGAAATAATTTATGATAGTAAATTATTTTAAGATAATGAAATTTAATGCATTAAATAAATTATTTTTATTTAATGTATAGCTTCCATTTATATGGAAAAGATTTTTGGTATGGTACATTATAATGTTTAATGTTAATTATGTATATATATATATACATAATTTTCTATGCGATAAGTACGGAGGGGTATGTAATATATATTAATACATTAATTGGAATATGTATTAATAGTATATATGTAATATATGTATTATGTAGATACATATATGTGTGCAATGTAAGTATTGTATATATGTTACGTATGTATACTATGTAATTAATTTCCAAGTAGGAGGTGTGAAACTTCAAGCAGGAGGTGTAAACCTTTTAAGCTAATTAAGACACCAAGCTAAGCTATTGTACATTAAGCAAAGCTATAACATCTGATCATGAGAGAAAGCTAGGAAGCTTTAATGATGAACATTTCATTTCCTGCTCTCTTTCTCTCATTTCCGGTCCATACTTCCAAAATCCTTATACTCCTAAATTATCCCAAATTGCTCTAAGGAAACTGAAATTCACCAAAATTCTCAAGAAGTTAAGATAGCAGTTTGAATTAGAAGGAATAATCAAGCAAGAGAAGGATTGATTTCAGTCCCAAAGCAATGATTTGAGCAAAATTATAACAAGTAAAGGATCATCACAGAGCAGATAAGTTATAAACATTAAACAACACCCAAGGCAAGTTTTTCAGTTCTTTTGTGTTATGTGATCTTGATATTATATGAGATTTTAACAAATATGCTAAATTATACTTGATGCTTGTTGAATTGTGAAAGTCAACTTACGACTAAAATTGATTGAGTTTTGGAACTCAATCTTGATATGATATGGGATATGCTAAACATATGATTTATATTATTTAGAATTATGATAATTAATCATGAGATATGAACTGGGCATGAAATTACGTGCTATGTGAAGCATGAAAGCGGTTAAATTTGCTGAGCTGTCGAGCTCAATCTTGCAAAAATAAACTTTTTGCAGGTCAAGGATACAATGCGATATTATCTACTATCTGGACGATAAAGATTAGAAGTCGTGCAAAGAAATTTCGTTTCTTTAATTAAAATTTATATTGAATCGTGATAATGATTCTTGATATATGTAACTGACTGGTAACGTAAAGTTTGAATTATTCAATATACAAAGAATATTTGTTTTGAATATATTGGGATGAGTATTATATAAAGAAAATTAATATAGTGATATTACTATATAAGAAAGAATTTGAATGTAGAATTGAGTTGTATATACTCATATCTACTACAATGTATAATCATAAAGGTTGCGATTTTAGGGAATAGAAAGAAAGATATAGAAATTTTTAATCATCCGCATTTTTATTAGTTTTACCATTGAATAATGATGTAAAGCTAGTACAAGATAATATTGAACTCACAAGGTCGGGATTAAGATTAGTCCTAATTATGGATTAAGTTGGTCCCGATTTTGGGGGCGTTACACTTGGTATCAGAGCCGTAGGTTATAAACTTTAGGTAAAAATTACCTTAGACTATAACCTTTAGAACAGAAAGTTGGATATGATAAGGAATAGACCTAAATAGAATTTGAGAACAAAAATAAATTTAGAAAATTTCCAAGAAGTGAATTAAGATATGTACAAGAAGATTCAAGGAAGAATCTCGAAGAGTTATTAAAGACGGGAATCGGGAGTTCCCTGACTCCAGTAGTGAAGAAGTAAAGTGATAATAGATAGACGATGTCTATAAGAAGATAATGATAAAAATGATAAGAATAAATGAAAGGATTCGAAGAAGAATCGCAATGCGTAATCAGGAGTTAACCAACTCCGACAATAGAGATGAACAACCCTAGAAGTTTGGAGTATTGTTAAACAAGTGAACTAGGCACTAATATTGTGTCATAAGAAATTAGACACCATTGGTGTCAATACAAACACAAATGGTTGTTTAAGAGGTAATAAGGAATCCAAAAAGCTTTGGGAGTAAGAAGAGAGACCTCAAGAGAAGGGTCAGAGGATAAAGAATGAAGAAGATGATAAGCATAAACCCAAATGAGGGTTAAATGATATTAAATGAATTTAGAAAATTCATAAAGAATGCGTTGGGGTATGTCGCAAAGATTCAAAAGACGAATCTAAAAGAGCAATAGGATCAGGGAACACCTGATTCGAATAGTCATAGAAATATGATTAAAGGGGAAGATAAGAATATCGTTAAAGAAAACGATCATAAGATAGAAAAAGAATCGTAAAACGATTATATGATAAGATCACGACAAAGTCTTATTGTAAAAGAACAAATGATCAATCGAAAGATTGAAAATTTTAGCTTAATGCTATAGAAAGAAGGTACTATGAGATAGTACAAAGAAAACTCAGAAGAGTTATAAAAATGGAATACGGATTAAAGAAGATTCGTATTAAGCAAAGAACAAGAAAAGAACGACCTAAGATTGGGTGGGATTTCAATTGAGGACTCATGTGATAGCTGAGTTGTACACACCTTTGTATGGGCAGAGGTTTTGTGCTTGGTTTAACGACCACTTAGTTTATCATATTGATAATCGTTGAAATGTCGGTGTCACGCTATCGGTATATATATAGCGAGAAAGTGATTCTTTTCTCATTTGTATATTTGATAATTAGAGAATATAAGATTATGTGCGAGCTCTTAAAACTCATGCTTATGGCAAGTTTGTGACTCATAATCATATGATGTGTTTTAAGCCCCTAAGCATATGGACAGTCCCTGATTAGTTCTTGGACTACGTATCACTAGGACAAGTTCCTAAAGTCATATTTTTATGGTAAGTTTCTGAACACATAAAGTGTGGTAAGTTTGATGAACTATATTAGGGAATAAGAGTGTTGTAAATAAAGAGCTAATTATTTTTAGTGTATTGCAAATTGATGATATTAGAGAGATATTAGAGATGGATAGGATTATATAGTGGAACTATGGAGAAAGTTAAAGTTGATGAGTGGAGAAATGGATATTTCAAATCTTCTAGCAAGGCTAGATTTCGACGTTTATTGAAATCGTGCTGGTAGTTGCACTGTTGTCTTTTTGAAAAATATATTGGGTCAAATCATTAAACCAATAGGTTTTTTAAAAAAAAAGTTTGGTTATTTCTTATGTCTATGCTAATTGTTTCGGCTAGACAAAGTTGAAAATATCAAAATGTATTTTAAATGATGGAGTCATCAATGCAGTCTAACCTAGTGTTGGATGTGATCTAAGGATCGTCAGCCCACTATGGTATGATGTAGAATGACAAAGTCATAAAATGACGGCATGCTCAGCATACTGGTAAAACAGAGCGGTCCTATGCGTCATAAAATGATTTTCAGTATTTTAGTAAATCAAGAAGTGTCAAGTGCCTTTTTGAATCGGCTAGACACAGATTTAGATATCGATTTTGAATTGTCCAACTAAATTGATTTGGTTTGGACTCCAGATTTTATATGAAAATCCCTGAATTGGGAAAAATTTTTATAGCACCAAATGGTGGCACAGATGAACGAATATCGTTCAATTGGCGCCGAATGGCGGCCACACAGATAGTGTTGATCAACACAGAATAACCCTGAATTGGGAAACTCTGTTTGCGCTGAATAGCGGTGACGATGAACGTAAATGTCGTTCCTGTAGATAGCACTGATCAACACAGGGCATAACAGGCTGATCACCTACGTGCCTGTAAGACAGAACGGTTTACAGATAAATTTCTGTTTAAACCATTTCAAAAAAAAGAAAATTTCAATTTATATGACCAGTAAAATGATACAGAAAGCTATTCCTAAGCGAATCTTCAAAATTCTTGAATTATTTATATTGCTTCATAATTATTGATCAATTGTGGAGAATTTCAATTCTGGTAATTGAATATAGAAGGGGATGATGTTCTTAGAAAAGAAGTAGTCGTGAAATGCGACAAGTCTAGAAGTATTCTTGAGAAAGAATAGCGTAATGAAAGAAAAAAGAGAAGAGGTGTACGAAACGTACGATGAATTCGGAATGATCTCTACAAGAGAAAGTTTGTCATAGAACTCAATGAGTGAATTCAATGAATCGAATGAACGAAGATTAATGAATTGTGATTTCAAGGACAAAATTCTTAGAAGAAGGGGTGAATGTGATATCACGAGAGTTTATGAGTTTCGTAAATCCTAAGTTTGATTGCCTTGATCCTTAGAAAAGGATGTTGATAGGTTAAGACTGGTAATACTCGGGGTGTATCGAGTTAATAACGGTTATGTAATAAAACCTATAAAGAGTTGTTGAGAAAGTGTATGACCTAGGTAATATAACACCTATGTTAACACGACCTGTTGAGATTATTCAACGGTACAAAATGTTGAAAGGAGATGTGAACCGTGTAAGTAAGGTTCGGTATTGTGATTTCGGGGACGAAACCCTTATAAGAAGGGAAGAATGTGATGACCCAGATTTTTAGAAAAATATTAAAATAAGAATTTATTAAATAAAATTCTTATTTGGTGATATATGATGTAATATTATATTGCATAAGTGAATACGTGCAATATGTGATTTTTGTGAATAATAAATATATTATTATTATATATTTATTATTTCATGTAAATAAATTGTAGAATCAATTTATTAAGAATAAATGAGATGAGTACAGTTTATGATGAAGAAAATTATTAAAATAATTTTATTATATTAAATTATTTTAATATAGTAAATGGGTGGTATTAATTATATTTAATGACCTCCATTTTATTGAAGGAATTAGTAATAATATTACATTATTGAGAAATATGTACATATGTTTTAAATATAGTGAATATATTAATATATATATTTACTATAGTTAAATAAATTGTGAGAAAAATAATTTATCGAAAGACAAGAAAATAATTGAATATATTATTATATATTTGTTTTGGTTTGGAATAAATTGTGAGAATCAATTTATTTAAAGATATGGATAGCTTGAAAGATACAAGCTATTAAAATAATTTATAATTAAATTATTTTAATAGGAGTATAATGTAAATAAATGGCTAGAAATAATTGGGGATTAAATTTAGATCATATTATGAAATAATATAATTTGATTATGAAGTCTTCTAATGAATTCACTATGAATTAAATTCATTAGCAAGTTAATTAATTCACTTAAGTAAATTGGTGAATTAAGGTAATGTTTAAATTATGGTTAAATATATTAAAGTAATATATTTAATGAATAGAACTAAATTGCTAAAGACAATTTATGGGAAGAAGAAGGTGATTAAAGTTAATTATACAAAAGTTGTTGGGTATATTAAATGAGTAAATTAAAGTAATTAATGAAATATCAATTATTTTAATTGGTCCGTTTTCGTTAAATAAGGTGGATTGAAATAATTTATGATAGTAAATTATTTTAAGATAATGAAAATTAATGCATTAAATAAATTATTTTTATTTAATGTATAGCTTCCATTTATATGGAAAAGATTTTTGGTATGGTACATTATAATGTTTAATGTTAATTATGTATATATATATATATATATACATAATTTTCTATGCGATAAGTGCGGAGGGGTATGTAATATATATTAATACATTAATTGGAATATGTATTATTAGTATATATGTAATATATGTATTATGTAGATACGTATATGTGTGTAATGTAAGTATTGTATATATGTTACGTATGTATACTATGTAATTAATTTGCAAGTAGGAGGTGTGAAACTTCAAGCAGGAGGTGTAAACCTTTTAAGCTAATTAAGACACCAAGCTAAGCTATTGTACACTAAGCAAAGCTATAACATCTGATCATGAGAGAAAGCCTGGAAGCTTTAATGATGAACATTTCATTTCCTGCTCTCTTTTTCTCATTTCCGGTCCATACTTCCAAAATCCTTATACTCTTAAATTATCCCAAATTGCTCTAAGGAAACTGAAATTCACCAAAATTCTCAAGAAGTTAAGATAGCAGTTTGAATTAGAAGGAATAATCAAGCAAGAGAAGGATTGATTTCAGTCCCAAAGCAATGATTTGAGCAAAATTATAACAAGTAAAGGATCATCACAGAGCAGATAAGTTATAAACATTAAACAACACCTAAGGCAAGTTTTTCAGTTCCTTTGTGTTATGTGATCTTGATATTATATGAGATTTTAACAAATATGCTAAATTATACTTGATGCTTGTTGAATTGTGAAAGTCAACTTACGACTGAAATTGATTGAGTTTTGGAACTCAATCTTGATGTGATATGGGATATGCTAAACATATGATTTATATTATTTAAAATTATGATAATTAATCATGAGATATGAACTGGGCATGAAATTACGTGCTATGTGAAGCATGAAAGCGGTTAAATTTGCTGAACTGTCGAGCTCAATCTTGCAAAAATAAACTTTTTGCAGGTCAAGGATACAATGCGATATTATCTGCTATCTGGACGATAAAGATTAGAAGTCGTGCAAAGAAATTTCGTTTCTTTAATTAGAATTTGTATTGAATCATGATAATGATTCTTGATATATGTAACTGACTGGTACGTAAAGTTTGAATTATTCAATATACAAAGAATATTTGTTTTGAATATATTGGGATGAGTATTATATAAAGAAAATCAATATAGTGATATTACTATATAAGAAAGAATTTGAATGTAGAATCGAGTTGTATATACTCATATCTACTACAATGTATAATCATAAAGGTTGCGATTTCAGGGAATAGAAAGAAAGATATAGAAAATTTTAATTATCCGCATTGTTATTAGTTTTACCATTGAATAATGATGTAAAGCTAGTACAAGATAATATTTAACTCACAAGGTCGGGATTAAGATTAGTCCTAATTATGGATTAAGTTGGTCCCGATTTTGGGGACGTTACAGCGTATGTGTATTGACAGTCGAGTTGTGAACAAAATTACCATCAAGTATCGCTTTCCCATTCCACGACTTGATGATATGCTCGATCAACTACATGGATCGACAGTCTTTTCGAAGATTGATTTGAGAAGTGGATACCATCAAATTCGTATGAGACTTGGTGATGAATGGAAGACTGCCTTCAAAACAAGAGATGGTTTGTACGAGTGGATGGTTATGCCATTTAGACTTTCCAATGCATCAAGCACTTTCATGAGGCTTATGAATCAGGTATTTCAACCATTTATTGGAAAATTTGTTGTGGTTTATTTTGATGACATTTTGGTGTACAGTCAAGATGAAAAAGAGCATCTAGGACATCTTCGACAGATCTTAGAGGCTTTGAGGGAGCAAAATTTATATGCCAACCTCAAGAACTGTCACTTTTTAACTGATAAAGTGAATTTTCTTGGCTATGTCATCTCAAGTAGAGGAATCGAGATGGATGCAAACAAGATAGAAGCTATCGTTAACTGGCCAACACCACAATCACTTCATGATGTTCGAAGTTTTCATGGTCTGACATCGTTTTATCGAGGATTCATCAAGAATTTCAGTATTGTGACTGCCCCAATCACGGAATTGCTAAAAGGTAAATTTAAGTGGACGCCAACTGCTCAAAAGAGTTTTGAAGTATTAAAGCAAAAGGTAACTGAAGCCCCAGTTTTAACACTTCCAGACTTTAATAAAGTCTTTGAAGTCGATTGCGATGCCTCTAATGTGGGCATTGGTGCTGTTATTAGCCAAGAGAATCGTCCAATTGCCTTTTTCAGCGAGAAGTTTAACGAGACTCGGAGAAAATATTCAACATATGATAAGGAGTTCTATGCCATTGTCCGAGCCTTGGATCATTGGAGACACTACCTGTTGGCAAAGGAATTCGTACTTTATTCTGATCATGAGGTCTTAAATACCTCCACAGTCAGAACAAGCTTAAGGGACGCCATGCCACGTGGAGTGAATTCCTCTCTGCCTATCATTATGTCTTAAAGCACAAGTCAGGTACACAAAATAAAGTTGATGATGCTTTAAGTCGTTGTTACACATTGCTTTCTACACTTCAAGTTCAAGTAATTGGGTTTGAAGTCATTAAGGAGTTGTATGAGGATGATCCAGACTTTAAAGATATCTGGAAACAGTGTTGTGAAAGTCCTTACCGCCAATTTCATCTACAACATGGTTACTTATTTTTAGGTAATCGATTGTGCATTCCTCAATGTTCCTTGCGTGAAGCCATACTGAATGAATGCCATAATGGGAACCTTGCTGGTCATTTTGGTCGTGACAAGACATTAGTTCTTGTGCAAGGAAGTTTTTATTGGCCACGCTTGGTCCGAGACATAGAATGACACATTAAAAGGTGCAGGATTTGTCATATTGCCAAAACTCGAGGCCAGAACACGGGGCTTTACACACCTCTACCTGTCCTTGAAGCTCTTTGGGAAGATGTTAGCATGGATTTTGTTGTTGGTCTACCCCGCACGCAAAGAAGCAAAGATTCGGTCATGGTTGTTGTGGATAGATTTTCCAAAATGGCCCACTTTGTACCATGTAGCAAGACCCATGATGCTACTCACATAGCCGATCTTTATTTTCGAGAGATTATGCGACTACATGGGATTCCAAAGACTATCACCTCAGATCGTGATGTTAAATTCATGAGTCATTTCTGGAGGACCTTGTGGAGCAAGATGGGAACAAAACTTCAATTCAGTTCAGCAGCACATCCCCAAACGGATGGACAAACAGAAGTAGTTAATCGGAGTTTGGGAAACTTACTGAGAAGCTTTGTGGGGAAAAATATCCGACAATGGGACTTGATCTTAGCTCAAGCTGAATTTGCCTATAATCACTCACCAAGCCAAACAACAGGTCGAAGCCCTTTTGAAGTAGTGTATGGGAAAAATCCTATCACTCCGGTAGAACTCGCTCCTAAAGCCACTCAACAACGATTCAGTGCAGATGCTGACGAAAGAGCTAAACAAATCAAGGAATTGCATGAACAAGTGAAAAGTCGTATTCTGAAGCAAAATGAGCGATACCAGAAGCAAGCAAACAAATTTCGTAAGCCCGCTACTTTCAAAGAAGGTGATTTGGTATGGATTCGCTTGAGGAAGGAAAGATTTCCACCAGGACGATATGCAAAGCTACAACCTAGAGCAGATGGACCTTTCAAAGTAATTAAGCGAATTAACGAAAATGCATATAAGGTTGAACTTCCTGGAGATTACAATGTATCAGCTACATTCAATGTTGTTGATCTATCACCGTACTTCAAAGATGAGGACAAGTCAGACTCAAAGATGAGTCTTTTCTAACCTGGGGAGTATTGTCTGCCATCGTCCCTGTTTTGGCGTGTCCTAGCAGCAAGACAATCGGGGTAGGAGGGATGCCTGTCTCGGAGGTAGCGGGGTTGCCTTGAAGGCACGTCTGCTGTTCGTCGATCCTCTCAAGTTTCTTATCCTCTTGAAGGATTTTTCTCTTATCTTATGAATCACAGACGAAGAAAGAGACGCATCGGAATCAACAGCCGAAGATGTCGAATCTTAAGAAGATGACAGGAGTGTCTTTCTCATTGAACATGCAAGAACCTTCATCCCAATTATTTTCCTTATTTTCCCGTGTGTCAACCTAGGTATGCCACCCACCCATGTTTGTAAACTTATGTGTGCCACCCACCCATGTGTGTCAACCTATGTGTGCTACCCACCCATGTTTGTAAACTTATGTGTGCCACCTACCCATGTGTGTCAACTTATGTGTGCCAACAACCCATTTATAATAATGCCTATAAATAGGCTTGCAATCTTCATTTCAAGACATATTACTTTTGAGAAATATAAGCATAAGTCCTCTTCCTTTAGAAGAATTTTCTAACTCTAGTGTCAAGAAATCATTCTTGAATTCTAAGAGTATCTGTATCCTTGGATTGACCATCCCAAGGTGGTGAATTCGGTCAAGTATTTGTCGTAGCGGAGTTTTTCAATTCCACCACAATCGGCAAAATACATATCTCTACATAACCCCGGTAGCAACGGTATCAGAAGAGAGCTACTGCCACTCTTCATAGTATGCAAGCTCTTATAAGAGCTCAGACTGCATTGCGGTCTGAGAGGGCTCGCCCTTCTTTCAATAAGGATTACATCTCTAATATGACAGAAAATAACAATCGTGGAGGAAAAATTGGAAGGGGAATGTGGGAAAACAAATCTGCAGCTCAGACCAGAGTCTTGAAAAATGCTTGGAAGGTGAGGAAGTTGGTATTTGATTTTATGTTTTACCTATAATGCACTAATCTGCTGATAGTAGAAATTATATGATTTATTTTCTTGGTGTAAAGAACTTTCTTGTTCTTGTACATCTGGGTAGCTATTCTTAAATTTTTTGTTTCCTCTTAGTGAAAGAGAGGAAATTTAAGTTGATTAGACACAAATTAGGTAAATGTCTGTTTATAATATGGTTAACACTGTCATGATTCACATTATTGTTCTATGTATATATGTCTAGTTATATGCTTATTTATAATATAGTTAATCACGTGTTCAGTCACAATCAACAAGTTCTAAAAAGCTAATGAGGTGTCTAGTGGTTAAGGCATTACTTCAATGAGGATAACGAGTGTACTACTTCAACAATTATACATTTACTCATTGTCTAAAATTTGGAGCAATGTCCTAATTGTGTTCATTTGTGTAATTATGTTATGCATTAGGCCAAGCGTGTCTCCATGGAGAGCACCAGTATTATTTGTTAGAAAGAAAGATGGGTTGTTGCAATTATGTATCAACTATCGTGAGTTGAACAAAGTGATAATTAAAAATAAATATTTGTTGCCTAGGATTTATGATCTATTCGATCAATTGAAATGAGCTCAAATTTTTTAAAAAAAAATTGATTTGCGACCGAGATATCATTAATTGAAGATAAGAGAGGAAGATGTG
The DNA here is from genome assembly GCA_034770075.1 of Aralia elata. Classification (NCBI taxonomy): domain Eukaryota; kingdom Viridiplantae; phylum Streptophyta; class Magnoliopsida; order Apiales; family Araliaceae; genus Aralia; species Aralia elata. The sequence continues at coordinate 39,232,245 of CM068381.1, read as the reverse complement.
CCAAAAATAACATTTCGGACATGTTATCAGCATTACGGATTTTTGGTGATGTCTTTTGGACTTACAAATGTCCCATTGCATTTATGGATTTAATGAATGGGGTTTTCAAGAATTATTTGAATAAGTTTGTCGTGGTATTTATTGACGATATTTTAATTTACTCTCAAACAAAAGAGGAACATGTTGAGCATCTAAAGAAGGTGTTGGAAATATTAAGGAGAGAAAAGTTATACGTAAAATTTTTAAAATGTGAATTTTGGTTGGAGAATGTACAATTTTTTGGGTCATGTAATTGATAAAGATGGAATTTTTATAGGCCTGACAAAAGTAGAAGCAATAATGAACTAGGAACAACCAAAGACCCTGGTAAAAGTTAAAAATTTCTTAGGGTTAACAGGTTACTATCGGCTTTTTATTCAAGACTTTCTAACCAATTTAACGAGGAAAAAGGGATAAAATTTGCGTGGACAGAGAAATACGAGGAAAGTTTTCAAGAATTAAAAAAGAGATTGAGCACGGTGTCAGTGTTATCTTTGTCGGATAATACTAGAGGTTTTACAGTTTATAGCGATGCCTCACATAGAGGTTCAGGTTGTGTCATGAAGCAGCATGGGAAGGTGATTGCGTATGCATCACGACAACTGAAAGATTTCAAGAAGAGATATCCATCCCTACCCAGGACTTGGAATTAGCAGCTATGGTGTTTTCATTAAAAATTTAGAAGCATTATCTTTACGGAAAAAAGTGTGAAATATACACAGATCATGAAAGTCTAAAATATATTTTCATACAAAAGGAGTTGAATATGAGGCAGAGGAGGTGGTTGGAATTATTAAAGAATTATGACTATACAATCATTTACCATCCGGGGAACGTTAACGTTGTAGCAAACGCGTTAAGCTGGAAGAATCAAGAAATGTTGAATATGTTGACTGCTCAGGAAGAGCTGAGGAGAGAGTTTGAGAAATTGAAAATTGAGGTGAGGAATCTTAGGGAGTTAATAGAAAAGCTATATGCGATAGAAGCTCGACCATCGTTACTTGAGAGAATTGAGGAATTTCAAAGTAAGGATGAAAAATGTGAGCGGATTAAGAGAAGGATTGTAGAAAAAGGAGAGGAAAAATTTCAACTTGATAACAACGGAGTAATCCGCTTTGAAGCGAGGTTTTGGATACCTCCGGTATTGGAGTTAAAAGAAGAAATTTTACGATAGGCGCATAGTGCAAAATATTCAATTCATCCTGGTAGTACGGAAATGTATCAAGATTTGCGCCAAAATTTCTGGTGGCCAGGTATGAAAAAAGGAGATTGCGAAATAGGTTAGTAAATGTCTTATGTGTCAGCGTATTAAGGCAGAACATCAACGATTGAGTGGACTTTTACAACCCTTAAAAATTTTGAAGTGGAAATGGGAGTACATTACAATTAATTTTGTGATGGGACTCCTAACAACACTAAAAGGCTTTAATTCTATCTGGGTGATTGTAGATCGACTTAAAAATCTGCTCATTTTCTTTTGATAAAAGTAAAATTTAATTTAGAGCAATTGGCAAAGCTGTACATTCAGAAAATTGTCTCTTAACACGGAGTTCTAGTATCGATTGTGTCCGATTGAGACCTACACTTTACATCAAATTTTTGGAGAAGTCTTCAAGAGCAGCTAGGAACTCAAATCAAGTTGAGCACCGCATACCATCCTCAAACGGATGGATAGAGCAAGCTAACAATCCAAACTTTAAATGATATGCTTAGAGCTTACGTTATGGACTTCAAATGTAGTTAGGATGATCATCTATCGTTAGCGGAGTTCGCATACAATAACAGTTATCACGCTAGCATTGGAATGTCACTTTATGAAGCATTGTACGGAAGAAAATGTAGAATTCTACTATGTTGGGATGAGGTCGAAGAATGACAATTGCTTGGACCAGAATTAGTACAGCAAACGACAAAATATCGTCAAAGTCATACGAGGAATACTAGTAACGACTCAAGATCGCCAAAAGAAATACGTCGATCAAAAGCATCAAGTTCAAGAATTTGACGTAGGCAGTTACGTATTTCTAAAAGTATCTCTCATGGAAAGGAAAAATGAGATTCAGGAAGAAGGAAAAACTTAGTCCTCATTTTATAAGACCATTTAAGGTACTTAGAAAAGTAAGCGAAGTAGCTTATAAAATTGCGTTACCTCCAGAACTGGAACACATACATAATGTGTTCCATGTTTCTGTTTTGCGTCCTTATAAAATCGAATTATAATCATGTGATAAGTTACGAGTCAATACAAGTCGAGAAGGACTTAAGCTATGAAGAAGTTTCAGTTTAAATTATGGATAGAGAAGAGCAAGTTATAAGAAACAAAGTAATACTTTCAGTGAAGGTGATAGAGAAATCACTCCATAGAAGAAGCTCCATGGGAGCTAGAGGATAAAATGAAAAAAAATTACCCACATCTTTTTGAGTAGGTACTAGTGATTACGAAGTTGGAATCTTTATAAGTGGTGAAAATGTAATATTCCAAACACCCTTGTAATAAATTTTGTAAATATAAATGCAATTATTATTGAGGTCTAAATTTTCACTATTAAAAAACAGACTTATAACGAGGGTTTGCGATCGTCACTATAGACCTAAAGACCGTTGCTATAAATTTTAGTGACGGTCAAAGATCCTTACCCTTGCTGGCGTAACTACAGTCGATGACGTAGCTATAGAATTGGTGATATACCTACAATTCACAACCGTAGACCTTTTTGTTTTTTAAAAAAAAAAATAGAATAACCAATTATTCTATTTTTTTTAAAAACAATTGTTTATTTATTTATTTAATATATATATATATATATTAAAACATATTGAAATCACCATAATACAAAACTATTTAACATTTATTAAAAAATACAATTGTATTTTAAATGTCAAATTAAAATCTTACACATGCATCCAAATAAACGTAAAACAAACATATGAGCATTACAAGTGTTTATAAAAAATCTTGAATAATAGATCTTGGCATACAATTGAGCAACTGAAAGTTCAATTTTCTTCAATCTTGGCACTTGAATATACTGCAAATTCAAAAAACAGGAAAAAAGTTAAATCTTATAATATAAATCGTCATCTTAAAGAAACTTGATTTATTTTTTGACTACCAAAAACATCTACATCACAAAATAGAGCAATTGCCATGCATAACTACTCATACTATTTACCAATAAAAATCAAAATGCACTTTTAAATTGGAGCCAAACCAAAATAAATATAAACTATGAGACTAACTCACCCAGAAATGCAAAAGAAGAAACAACATTAATTGAAGATAAGAGAGGAAGACGTGCCAGATGATATATTGAAGGAAGAGCACAAAGCCCTAATGAAGGAAGGTGAAGATTGGATGAAGCATACCGCTAACTCATGTTTGGTAGTTGCAACACTTATCGCCACCGTTGTGTTTACAGCTGCCTTTACTGTACCTGGAGGCCTTTAGAAGAAGTCTGGAGTTCCTAAATTATTGAATGAGCCATTTTTTAAGGTATTTGCCATATCAGAGGGGATAACTGTCTTAATGTTCTTATCCATCCTTACTTCACGTTATTGAGAGAGAGATTTTCTTCATTCTTTACCCTTCATGTTGATGGTTGGAATCACATCACTATTCCTCTCTATTGCCGCAGTGGTGGTAGCCTTTTGCACAACCATTTTCCTAACCTTAGAGCGTGCTTCAACACTAATCCCTATTATTCTTGCATTATTTTCTTGTATCCCAACCGTGTTTTTCCTAATCAAATTCACTCTTTTGGTTGACATAGTTATTTCAACATGTTTCTCGCTTCCTATTTCGTTCATACAATCGTTTGTTCCAAGAAGTAAGAACTCAAGTTGAATAGCTGTGTTCATCTATATATATGCTTCATGCTGACTGTATCAGTCTTTCAAATACTTGTTTGAGTCGAAACGTTCTGGGTATATTGAGACAAAGTATTTCACAACTTTTAGGAAAGTTTAATTATTCAGTACATATAAGTTTAAACCACCAAACAGGTAGGTGATTTATTTATTACATTTCAATAACTGCCAACAGTTGACAGTTTATTTATTTAGTACATATATATTATTGGAGATTTACATTCCAATAACTACCAACAGTTGACAGTAAATTTATTTAGTAGATGTATATTTATAGGAGATTTATCAGCATGGATAGATGGCAGCACCAATGACAACTAGACCTTTCTTCCAAGTAGTACCATCATTCCCATTGAGAGAGAATTTGACCTCCGGAGTGCCACATCCACACTTGAGTCCATTTGTAAATTCCCCTACCTTGAGCCGTATCCATTCATTCTTCGGCTTTTTCTCCAAATCCTCCTTGTGCTCCTCAGAGGATCCATCAGGGCGAGTAAGCTTAAGGGTTACCGGACCATTCATGACCAGATTATCTTTCAGCTCCACCACAAAGTCAACTCTATACTTTTTTCCGCCGACGAGCTTGTCAGCCGCATATTTGCCATCAATTTCTAGCCAGCATACTTCAATTAGTTCAGCAACATCTAGAGGCTTGCAGCTGCAAAATGAATGTTGGGGAATCAGAAATTTTTTATTTGATTCCTGAGGTGATTTTATCTTGGAGCAAGTTTAGAATAAATTTTTTATTAAGATTTTTGTTTCTTATCCCTAGTTTTGATGTACCATGCACTTTCGCTTTTTAAATATTTTAAAATATGCAAAGGATGAAGATCGGTCAAGGTTTGCTATAATGTATTTGCTATTTATGGAAATATTTGATATTAGGGTTTAGGCAACATATATAGCCTTTTTAGATATTATTATTATTATTATTATTATTATTATTATTATTATTATTATTATTATTATTATTATTATTATTATTATTATTCAACAAGTCTCATTATTATTAATTTATCAGATGTTCTGACGCTCAATTCCAATTCCAAGGCTTAATTGGAGTTGATTTGTGAAACATGGCTTTAATGTGGATTAAACATTTCTTATAGACGTTACCTAATTGGTTCGATCATGGAAATCCACTTCCAGTAACGAGTATCTGAACCCCAAACAATTGAGAGTTCCTTTGCAGTTAGAATTGCCATGTAATGCTGAAAATAACAAGGGAAAATATTATACATGTATAGAATATTGGTAAATAAAGTTTAGATTAATTAGTTATTAAATGACAAATTAAGGTTGCACATGCATGAATTTAATTACCTCTTTGTCTTGCGGGTTCTGAGCTCCAACTCCTTGAGCCCATATTGATTTGATGTCATCGAGCTTCACTAGTTGTGCCATCTTCTCAATATGATATCTGTAGTTCTTGATTTGTTGCTTGTTTTTTTGTTGAGTTTGGATCGATGCCAAAACCCTCTTTGAGAGGCTATATTTATAGCACAGCAGAAGGTCAGATTAGTCATCTTATTGTGGCAATAATTCTTGTCTTCATTTTCATGGATGTTATATTCAAATATTCCTTCCCTTTTGAAAAGTGGGGCTTGGATAAAGATTCGTCATGACAATTCATTTGTTCCACGGCAAAGTTCATTGGAGGCGAAAGCTATGCCAAAATCCAAAGTACATACGGATTTTAGGTTTAATTACTGAGACAAGGTGGTCTATCACACTCCTTTTGTTAGTTAATCATGTGAAGAAAGACAAATTTTATGTCTATCACACTCCACTTGTATATCATATAAATACACGCGTGTATATATGGAGAAAAACAAGTTTTTTGTTTTTTGTACTATTTTTCTCTGTTATACGTGCTAAATTTCGTTCCTTAATAATCCGTTGAATTTTGCACATTCCTTAACAATTTGTTTACCCTCCTTCGAAAATTTCATAATGTTTTATGTAGCTTCTTTAGAGACCAGCAGAAGCAAGAGTAATGTTGTCTACCATTAGTCCCAACAGAAGTTAATAATGAATTTAATATTTGGTGGACATATTTTTGTTGCTATCCCTAGTTACAGTGTACGTACCACTTTCAGTTGATAAATATTTCAGAATATATCAGTGTTTGATTAGACACCATATTGTGGCAATAACCCTTATCTCCATTCGTGGATATATACTATCTTCAAATATATATTTCTTAGTTTTGACAGGTGGGGCTTGGATAAGATTCGACCATTGAGATGCCATAATACAACAATCTGGTTTGACAATTTGTTGCTTCTAAGATCAATAATTTCACTTGTGTCCATGAGCAAAGTTTTGAAATGAATGTAAAAGGTATTTAGCATCCAAAGTACAAGGGAATTATGAATTGCTTCTGATCGGAGCTGTAACTCAACTAGTAGCTTAATTTATTGTTGTTACAAATCCTACTCAACTACAGATTCACCCAAAAAGTCATGACTGAAGGTATTAATAATAACAGCTTAACTCCTTATATATACATCCAAGTATCCCACATGTTACGATGTGGGACTATTTTGTTTTAAGAACTTTTGCGACTGTGTTTGTTCATACTCAATTTGATAGATAATATAGAGAATGACAAAGTTTAGCGCAATATAAATATTTGTTTTTAGCGATGATTCCAACGATACAATTATTTGCGACAAATATATAATTACACCAAGACCATTATTTGGTTAATGGTGTAATGGAGTGGAGCCTGTCCGAATACAGTTCAGTACTCTAGTGACGGATTAGTGTGTAATGGAGAGGTGTAATGGCATTTAGTTGTGTTACTAAACGTTCATTGTTTGTGATACATTTAGGTGCTTTTAGTGACGGTTTCTTGCCTGCCATCATAATGTTTGACTACCGGAATAAATGCCATTAGCTCAAACTGCAGACAACCTAATTAGCGACGGCTATTACAGTCGCAACATCTTTCTGGCTTGAATTGTTTTTCATTTTCCTTGCATGCAATCTTATTGCGAGGAATACAAACGTTGCTAAATTTTTCTAATGAATTTTTGTTTTGTACGTTTTGCATTTGGGATGCTAGGTTTTGTTTAAAACAATACTTCTATAAATTTAAAATTTTATTATATGATATATATATATATATATATATATATTCCATTAATGTTAATCTATAGATATGTTTAACTTGTTCGTATATATGATATATATATATAATATATATATATATTCCATTAATGTTAATCTATAGATATGTTTAACTTGTTCGTATACATACTATAAAATGATACTAATAATAATTTGGTTTCCATAAATATTCTTTTAATCTATCTGTGCTTTAATCGAAGTTCTTTAGCATCATCCAAGGTTTTTATTTCCATTCCTCAAATGAGTCTTATTTGTAAAATTTGAAAAAATTAAAGATATATTCTTGTTTCATGCATAATCCAAATATAATACATTGTTAGTATAGTAATGGTTACATTATAATAAAATTATGATGGCAAACTTCATGAATGTGTTATTTTATACTACTCACAATATATAAAAAGATGACTTTTGTCTTGTGGAACAAAAGATGTCGACAAATGAGATTGTTTCTTGTGGAAAATAGGGAGTAATTCCTGTCTAATTTCTTTGTCTAAATGAAGCACATAAGATGGCATAGTGGCATGCTAGATTGTGTTTCTTTGTTTTACGTTTTCTTATGGTACTCTTTTTATTATAAAAATTTGTTCAATTTCTGTGCAAGGCAAGAACTGATTTAATATGTATTTTTATATAAAATAAATAAATATTAATAAATGATGATAATAACATTAAATATCTTAAAACAAAATATATTTTCATTAATTATTATTTATGCAGCTCCTTTACTTGAAATACATGAAATATAAGAATTTAAATAAATTAATTTCAACATATAGGGATAAGTAAATAACATGAACATTCAATACTATTTTTTGATAAATTTTGGTTAGAATATTTCATCGATGTGCATTATGAAAGCATTTGAAAAATAAATTTTTTAATGCATGCCTTAATCAAGTTTAACTGATGCTATATAATAATTTCAAAGAAATTACGTAATTTTACACAAAATTTATTTTATATATATATATATGTATATTAATTTTTGAATAAAGATATGCATTTTTTTTATAATCATAGGTGTCCGAATAGTTATCAATAAATATGTAATGATATATGTTATAATGAATAAAGATATGCACTTTTTTATTTATAATCATATATTAAAATCTCTCTCTCTCTCTCTCTCTATATATATATATATATATATACTTGTAAAATAATATATTATGCAGAATTAAAATGCTTGTAATTAAGAACTTTTTTTAGATAATTAAAAACTTAATAATTGGTCTCAAATGAAAAATGGAAACATAGTATTGTATAATAAAAGTAGATGATATTTAATAAAAGAGACAATAAAAGGGAAGAGAACAAAAGATATTATGATCTAGATTCATAATATTAATGGTTATTAATATTATATTGCACTAATTTATAGGTGGTAGATTTTTTATTTTTTTTAAATTATTTTGGATCCTACATAAGATGGAAAGATAAGATAAAAGGAAGAAATTTATTAGATATAGGTATATTTGATAGAAGAAGTTTAAAAATATTGGAGTTTCTGAGAATGCTTGATTTTGTGAGAGCGAACGTTGAAAATCGATTTCGTGAGAGTGAACGTACGTAAGAGTTTTTTTTTATTATTGATAAACATAGTAGTGTACAATGAAATGAGGTGATATTTAACAAAAGAGAATAAGAGGGAAGAGAACAAAAGATATTATGACCTAGATTCATAATATTATTGATTATTAATATTATATTGCATTAATTTATAGGTAGTAATTTTTTTTAATGATTTTGAACCCTACATAAGATGTAAAAGTAAGATTAAAGCAAAAAGTTTATTAGATATATCTAGGTATGTTTGATAGAAAAAAGTTCAATAATATTGAACTCTATAAAAATAGTTAATTTTGTGAGAGCGAACGTGAGAATTTATTTTGTGAGAGCAAACATGTGAATTTTTTTCTTACTACCATTATATACCATATATATTGATGTTACTAGCATGTTGTTTTATCTGATATGTTCACGAAGTAAAAAGATTTCATGTCCGGAAGGCAACTCTTCTTGATAACTCAATCTAAGGAATTATACCTGACATCTTCGCTTAAATACATTTTAAACTTCAAATTTTTTACTTTTTTACACTTTAAATCCTAAAGTTTCAACTTTGAGACATTAAACTTTAATGCTTATGTATTTCTATAAATAAAAATTTTTGGCTATCAAATTTAACATTTCTTAACAATATAAGTCATGTGACTCAAAGTAAAACGGTAATTAAGTCTTTTAAGAGTATATATCGTTTATATTGTCTCCGATTTTTTCTCATTTTTCTTCTTCATCACACACTAATCACGTGGCTACAATTTTTTGTATTTCTATAAATATTTAACATCTTCTATCAATATGCAAAATTAAGACTTCTAATGCTACGTTTGAATTGAAAGAATAGAATGGGTGAAAGAATGAAATAGAAAATGGAATGGAATGGAGAGTTGAATGATTCATTCCATTGCAGTTGGAAAAAGTCATTTCATATCCTCCTCCAAGGAATAAAATTCATAAATTTAGGAGAAATGTGAATGGTTCATTCCATTACAATGGAGCAACCAAACACAATTTTTTTCATTCCATAAGAACGAGTCATTCCATTTCCACCATCATTCCTCTAATCAAAACGTTAGGGGATATATCATTTATATTGACTTCAATTTTTTCTATTATTTTTCTTCAACACACTACTAACCACGTACCTACATTTTCCATACTTTCAACGATATTTTAAAGTGAAATTATCCAAAATACTTTTATTCGGATTAGTTATAACTCGTTGATAGCCAATGAGTTTAATTTATAGAAATTTAGAAAAATTAAAGTTCAATGTCTTGATGTCAAAACATTAATGTTTAAATTGTATAAAAAAAAACTTGAAAGTTATAGTGTATTTAAGCCTAGCATCTTCTTTCATTTTCAGGAAAGAATATGGTTCTCCAAGGAAAAGATTAAGCATCATTTTGGGAGTTTGCCATACTAAGCCATAAAAATGTAGCTATTTCTAGTACTTTAAAGTATAGTGAAAACAAAAACTTGACATTCAAACATTTTAGACAGATGTTGAAAGGACGGACAAAAGGAGTTTGCAATACCATTTAAACAAGCTATTCCTTATCATTTTATATACTGCCTCCGTCCCCCAAAAGAATGATTACAGGTATAAATTTTTTTGTCCCAAAAAAAATGATATAAAATACATAAAGTGTAAAATAAATATGTCATTCAATGGAGTTCATTAGTATAAAAAAAATAAAAGTGCTCATTACTTTATATATATTCTTGTGGGGACACTAAGTATAAATTAAAAAAAAATTACTCTTTTCTTTTATTTTTATTTTTTTTAGTATGTATGTAAATTGTACTTTGCTCATCTTTTTAGGGACGGAGGAAGTAATAATTAAGTTTATTCCAAGAATAATATTCACTACCTTTATAAAATTTTGATTATAATATTTTGTTATCTAGCTATTGCCTGAAAAATGACTATCAAAATGGAAAAGTGTTAAAAATGAAAGCCATTATAATTTGAAGCAATATGAACCACATTTTGTGAAGCTGCCTTTAAACATGTGAAGGGCCAGCTTTAAAGGGTATTCTCTTTATCTTCATTTTGACCGTACAATTCTTTCGCCCCACCACAATAGTATTTTGCTTTAGACAACATCTGTGCCGCGTCTTAATTAGAACTTAAACATCTATTAAAAATAAGCATAAAAAATATATATCATGTTAATATTCTCTCTAAAATATTCCATCTTAAATGTAACTTTATGGAAAAAGGACAAATTAAAGTTTATTTGCACTCTTAAATTAATTATAAAGTCAAGGAGCGGTCGAAAGATTTAAACTCAAAACTTTGCACACCTAGATCTCTTGTATCATATTAAGTAACCAACTCATTTAAAACTAAAAATTTAAGTTATTAGAAAGAGTCATTAACACTAAGTGACCTACAATAATTTTTTGGTAGCCTTTTCATGTTTAAATATAAACGTAATTGAAAAAAATAAAATTTTATTTTCTCCCAAAAATAATAACATCATTAAACTTTTACTACTAAAAGCATATTTATAATGTTGCCGAACACTTTCAAAACACAATTTTACAAGATTAAAGTTCTTCGTTTCCAAGTATTTGCTCACTATTAAGTCCCTTTCAGTTACAGGGATGATGCTTTCCTTTTAATTTATTCAACCAATCGGTCTGTTAAAAATCACTATTAATATTAATTACTCTTACATGGGATGGATCTATCAGTAAGAAGTCTATATGAACTAGGTAGTTGTTAGTAGATGGATGATTTTATTATTTAAGATTTGGAAAATGATACTACAACAAAAACATCAATAGGGAAATCAAATGTATTGTGTACCATTTCGTCTATATATCTTGTGGAGAGATGAGAGAGGAAAAAGGTTTGAAGTTGTCGTTTGAAATTTTTTTTTTTTATCTTTTATAAATTTGAATTTTTTTATTTTTTATTTTTGGAGGGGGGGGTGTTTAGGGGTTACCAATTTGAATTTGATGTGAAGTTGAATAGGGAAATAAGGAGTGAATGAAAAGAACAAAAGTGAAATGAAGAAGGATGGTCCCTAAATCTAAGCATTTGAGTAGACTTAAAAGCCTAATGGAATAAAAGACCAGAAGAAGAAGAAAAGGCCTAGTAAGAAATAATAATTGAAGTGATGGTCTATGGTGCTTTGGCAGTAAAAAGAAGCTCATAGGTGTAGTAGTAGGAATTTTGTGACAACCTTCCATATAGTGATGCCCCCGAGTCATAAACTGAAAATCTAAAACATTTAGTAGTATCTTTTTTTATTTTTTTTATCATTTTTTATGCACTTGCAATATTTGGAATCTTTTAAGATTAATTGTGGTCTATAAAAATTATTTTTTGCCATCCATCTGGTTTGAAACAAAAACCTGATACATATATAGTTGAAAGAATAAAAACTGATTCCCGAAAACTTCTGCAGAACTTTTAACTCAAATTCAAATAACTGTTGAAATGGTCTACTCAACAATCAATCTTTAGAAAACAAACATTTGAAGCCAAAAAATAAAAAAGTTTTTTTTTTTTGTTACTGAAAAAGAAAGAAAGCAAACATTAATAAATATTAAACAAATGCAGTTCTTATATATCACTAAATTTGTGGTAACAAAAATATTATTTTAGTCTCGTTATAACTCGCTAATACTTTTTTTTTCCGTTGTTGTCACCAAAAAAAAATATTTTAGTCGCCAGGCATGTCATTTTCAATGTAAAATAAATTAGAAACTAATCCGATGCTTGCTCCTTTCTCACTAACATTATATATCCCACAGTTCATTATTGTAGGCCCTCGCGTCCGCCCCTCCAAATAATTCTAGGAGTTCTGTGTCATACTATATATTGTTGCCGTTTGATGTAATTACTTATTTATAATTAACTTTTAAAATAGATAAATATTACTAGACACCAATATATGGGATGAAAAATTGGATGAGACATGAAAAGAGAACAAATCTGAATTCTTATCGAACAACCCTTTCCTCTTTAAACTAAAGTGAAAAATGTGAACAAATTAAAAAGTAATTTCCAAAATGTCCAAGGAGAGTGAGAAAAACCAGGATTTGTCCACATAAATTGTTATTTAAATGTATAGAAATGTGAACAGATTGTAAATTATTGTTTAAATGGTTGAATTAGTTCAGGCGACAAAATTGGCCATGAAAAAGTCCGTGACTGAAACTCTGGTTAGCAACGGAATTGGCCATTTAGTGACGGAATCGTCGATATGGCTGATTCTAGTAGTGAGTGTTGTGTTCATCCAAAATAAATTTGAATTGAAAAGCTCAAAAATTCAATTAAAACTGCTTAAGGTAAACAAATAGATTCGAACCCTCAGTTGTTCATAAATTTCAACCACATATGTGTGACACCCCTAAATTCCTGCACTCTCTACAGCCGATTTGGTCTATCACTATCCAAATACAGCTATCACACGTGCTTAATATTCAAGCATAAATTCTTTATACATTTAATAGTTGCCTCACCAAAAGTAATAAATACATGCAATCAGTCTTAAATACATGCAATCATTCTTCCCCAGGACTCAAACCTAACATTCTCAACATCTGCCTATAATATACACTAGGCTCATTTACAATAAATTACACGCCAATGAAATTACATATTTCCACATCTCTGCTCCTTACACAATTTAATACTTGATTACATCATAATGTATCTTACAACATTACAAAAATTAGTATAACATAGCAAATTTGCTACATCAATATTATTTATTCTCAGATTTTACTATTCCTTTCTCTTTATCTTTAACTTCAGATCTTTTTGATCCTTCTGCCTTATCTAAAAATTTAAATAGAATTCAAGGGTGAGCAACAAATTTGCTCAGCAAATTTAAAAGAATTTAGAACATACGCACGAGAATAAATTTCAGCTACTGAATTAACATCACAGATCACTGTAAAAACTGATGAATCAAAAAAGAATCTTAGAACCAACAACAGTAATATCACAAAATATCCACCTTTGGATTTCAGAGTCTATGAAATTCATCACAAGGATTTCAATATTTTTAGAGAGATAACTGACTGGTCGTAGGACTGATAGACTCCACGACACGCTTGCGTGAGGTGATCGTCTCCCGGATCGTTTCCAGCAAGTTATGAAGGTAGAACACTCTCGACAACTCAACCCAACGTCTATAATGAGACGAGAACCTTGGTACAATCGATCGCGCAAGGAAGTTACGCTGAATGGAACATCAATGGCACCTTGACCCCTCACTTATATGTAAGCGGTAACCTTGGTACAATCAACGATTGATGTTAAGTAGAAGATGCTCCCACACAACTATGTATTTGTTGTAAGATAAGTCAATAATAAATCTCAAGAAAACTAAGAACTAGTCTAGGAATTCTTAAAGAACAAAAAGATGAGAAAATCTCACAAAGTAATTTTTATTAATCAAAAAGTTGTTCTCTCTATTACATAAGTTATGTATTCTATTTATACTAGTAACATGAAACCCTAATCCTATAAGGAATAAACAATTTGAATGGAAATAGAAATATATGCTAGCTAACAAATCATAAGGAAATCAAATCATATCTAACAAACATCTTAGTTACATTAGAATTGTAAAAAGATCTAACAAATCCCTAAAAATATGGAGAAAATCTGATCAAAAATGAGTGCCTCGATATCTGTATCAGAGCCCCAACACCCCAGCGCTACAAATAAGCTACAAACCAGCGCCCCGGCGATGCAAGACAGTGAGCCCTCTGGAGACTAACACCACAACGCTACAAATAGGTTAAATTCCAGTGCCCCGGCGCTGAAGTCCATCCTCGAATCTTTGTAACGACTCCAAAATCAGGACAATTCTCACTTCCGATTTTGTGCATTAAAAGACAATCACAATCTAACTTTACATCATTAATCGATGTTGTATTCAATTAAAATGCGGATAAATTTAAACTTTTTATAACTTTCTTTCATACTTTGAATTTTCATCACAATCCAACTGTATTCTTACTGTACATAACAATCAATAACAATATAAATATTAATACTTAATTAATTTTACCTTTGAAATCTTCTTTTATCATTCTTTGTCCCCAAAATCGCAACCTTTAGTTTTTTTTTACACTTATGCTAAAGATCGTATATGTATATGTATATGTATATGTGTGTATATATATATATGTGTGTGTGTGTGTGTATATATATACCATAATCTATTTCAAAATGTTATATGTGATTGCTAGGTTCAACTTCTAACTTTAAACATTTCCTGAATATTCGCAATGTAATCAAATATATATTCATTTCACACCATCATCATTATTCTACTTTACAAAGCAAACTATATAATTACATCTTAATTCCAAAATGAATAACCTTTATTCATTACTCAAAGTTTACATAATCTAGCTTATATACACCGTAAACTGTCATCACAACTTAATATAACTTCAACTAAGGAAAATAGTTAAAAGAATTCCTTTTCATGTGCCTCTAATCTTTATCATCATGATAGCGAGAGGATCGCATCGCATCTTTAATCTGTAAATTATTGCAAGGTTGAGCACGACGGCCCAACAAGTCTTACAGATAACATATAATTCACCTTTCATATATGTTTTACAATTGTTATATTTTACATTCTAGAACATGCTTTCTAATCTTCATGTATCACACTTTTAGATCACATGCCATGATTCACGATATTAAATATTACATGCCATCATGTTAAATACAGTTCATGATTCATCATGCTTAAACATACTTACATCTCGTTGTCAATATACTTAATACATTTTCTTTAAATAACATATATCACACATTGGCACATGAGTTTCCGTAACTCAATTCGACCTGGTCATACTTTGACCTTAGCAAGAATAAATTTTCAATGTAGCACAAAGGCACATAAATGCTAATAAATTTACACACAACAAGTATGAAAAACTTGCCTTTGATTTATGTTAATCGATATACAGGCATCAAGCATTCCTCGCGTAAGCTCATTCGTCGATCCACCTTGTTTGATCTCCAATCGTCCATGTATGATCTCTATATATGTGGCGCCCCCAAACCCAGGTCTACCTCCAGCCCTGGATCTGGTGCTCCACGATACTACTTATTCCATACATCTATCTATACATTAGTATAAATACTCTATTATAACAACATAACTCATCTAATCCCAGGTTCTAAGACCTTAACAACATCAATACATACTACAATAAATATTACACCATTGAATAATACAAATGGAACACACTGTGTTCAAATAAACAATTAAATCTTCATCTTTAACGAAGCTCTTTCACTTAACAACATCTGGCCATTCGTGATCTTCTACTTTGGCTGCAAAAGTTTTAGAGTTTGCAAGAGTGAGCATTTAATTGCTCAGCAAGTCATAGCAGTTGAATGAACAACAATCTCAAGAACAGAATAATATGATTATGAAATCTTCAACAATTAAACAATAATTGTGAAGCAGCTCAACAAACAGGAATAACATTTTTCTTTACTTTATACATCTTTCATTAATAAACATAATCTTAATCATATCAACGATTCATTTATAGAACCTTTCTTCTTTAGTTTAGCACATAAGTGCTGATATTGGCCTAGCACGTTTTGGACTTAACGTTCAACATTCACATCGTTGCACGGGGAGTAACCTATATTGATAATTGCCCAATATAATTTGACTTGGCACGATCAACTATCACAATTCAAGAATTATTACAATTCATATTATTAACTGTTGGTGGTTTTCATAATCGAAAAACTCGCGCAAGTATACGCGGTCTAACAAGTAATATAATGAAAGTAAAAGTCGATCCCACGAGGAATTATCTCTAACGTGTCCCAATTATCAACTTCAAGTCACCTCGATCTTAATTAAACACTTATTTTAAAACATAAATGGATAGGTAAAGAGCTAAGAACACAATATCCACACACAAGCGTTTTGTCAAACACTTGGCGTGCATCACTTTGTTCAAAGCTCTTAACTCTCCTTTTGATCATGGCAGTCACAATGAATTGACAATAAACAAATTATGTATAACACAATCACATGTTATTATATTCATGGTATGAATCTATAATCTATTTTCCAATTTCATATAAAATACCAAGCTAATTACCAATTCCTTAGCAATTAAACATTAAACTCAAAATATAATGAATCAATTCACATGTCACCAATCAAACGGAAAGCAAGATAAAAGTTTAATTCATACTAATAAATCAAACTATTCCAAATATTAGGTAATCATCCATGGATAATACAAGTATCAAATGAAAACTAGAAGTTTAATTCAATTCCCTGTCTTTATTGGTGTTACAATTGGTAGCACTAGATCCCCAAGAATGAGTCCTAGCCACTAGAGGAAAAAGAAAGAAAGGATGGCTTCCCTTACTTGGTAGATGAAACTCCACCATTGTTGGCACATGAAGCTCCACCATTGAAGCACCATTGAAGCTCTTGAAGAACCATGGCCTCCTCTCCTTGCTCCAAGCTCTTCCGCCTCCTCTCTCTTTTCTCCCTCTAGGTTGCAAGTAGAAATGAGAATTAATGTTTTTAGGTCACTAGGTTAGGCATTTATCAACCCTGTTCTGCCCAGAATTCGTGCCTCGCGCTGCGGCGTCACCATTTGGCCTGAAACTCGCGCTGCGGCGTGTGGCTACTGCATTTTGGCGCTGCAGCGTGGCCATTTACACTAGGAATTCGCGCTGCAGCGAGGGTCAAAGAGTCTTGATTTTCAGCTTCGACGTCTGTTAGAAAAATGACCATAACTTCTTCGTCCGAACTCGGATTAAGGCGATTAAAGAGGCTATGGAAAGCTAAGAAGTAGCTTTACAACTTTCATAACTGGAGCGCATCGAGATAATGGCCGGAGCAAATTGCAAATTGGCCGGGAAGCAGCTGATATGTAAAATACATGCAAAATTCGATGGTAAAAAGACCATAACTCTCTCATACTAACTTCAAATTGGATGCTTTCGGATGCTCTGGAAAACTAAGACAAATATCTACAACTTTCATTCTTTGAGTTTTGAGAGATTCGGATTGGATCATGGGTGAAATTGAGAAACAAGCAGCTGCAATGCTAAATTCAAGCCAACAACGCATCGATCCAAGGGGCTTTTATTTCAATTCCTACAAAACAACGTAAAAACACATACAAATAATACAACAACATATAAAAGTAATGTAAAGCCACATTGTATAACAATTAGATAAAAATACATAAAAATAAACATAAAGTACCTAAGAACATACAAATTTATCAAGTCGAAAGTACCCAATTTGTAGGTATAAAAACCACTCATCAAATACCCCCAAACTTGAATCTTTGTTTGTCCTCAAGCAAAACCAAATACAAAAACTTCACATACTAAATAATAACATATTACGCGAGCAATGAATTAATGAAAATCAAAAGATGGCCTCAATGATTTCCAAACCAAAAACTCTTAACAAAATCCAAGAGCATGCAAGTTTAACAGTTTTAACCTATACATTGGTTCCATGACAATCACGACCCACAATATTTGAGCACATCCAAACTGTATTCGCCATTATACTCAGATAAGACATATAACAAACTCTACATGAAAGACATAATACATCAACTCTTGAATCTTATTACCACATCAATCTCAACTACGATAACAACATATAAATATGGGGGAATAATAAGGATATTCATCATCAACAAGCTATCTTCCCTAGCATCGCATACAAATGCCATAGATTTCTTTTTCTTTTCTCTTTTCCTTCTTTTTTTTTTGAATTTAGTGAGTGCATCTTATGCTCTATCTCACCTTCAAATGAACGAGTGCGTTTTACGCTCCATCTCGTTTCACATGTGTCCATGAGTGAGTGCGTTTTACGCTCCATCTTAACTCACCATATGATTCAAAATGCAACTCGGGAAGACATTTTTTAAAAAACAAGCCAAGATGCAAAACAATCCAAGAATACCCCCAAACTTATATGAATGCCAAACTTTGCTTTAATTGATGTTTAAACAAGATCATAGAGTCTCAACAATATCTTTTACACAAGAATAAGCTATATAAACTCTCTAAGACACAATTGACTCAACAGTTGAATAAAAATGCCAAGAAAGTGAAAAAGGGTCATAACTATCGTAGAACCAACACGCAAGGTAGAATTTAAACTAGTGTGCTCAAGGATTTCACGAGAGTTTGCTAAATGCTCTCTAAGCTCATATCATAGGCCCAACAATGATTCAACCAAAACATTGCTCGAAATTCTAAAATTTTCAAAATTTTTCAAATTTTTATCTAATATGCATAACGAAACATACTACATCAAAATAACTAACATAATACTAAGTCAAGCACCCCATGCATCACGAGTACCCCCAAACTTATGACAAACATTGCCCTTAATGTAAAGATAGACATAATTAAAATAGAGAACTTCCTTGAGGCTGTGCCAATCGTCATCGACGACATCCTCCCCACCATAAGTCGTTTGGGAGCCATTTACATTCAAAAGCACCAACAAAATGCCCTACCTAGCTTGTGCCTTGCCCCTTGCTTTGCTTGGTGATTCGTTAGCAAATCGTGCTCGTAGCTATTTGGTGCCTAAAGTTAGCTAACACAAAATATTAGCCTTGGTTTGCCTCCCAAGAAGCGCTTATTTTATAGTCTTTAACCCGACTTTATGTAAAACAGGAAAACAAGCTTAAAGTATAGCAAAATCGGACTGACAATACAATCCGGCTTGGGAAGAAATAAATTTTTTTTTAACATGTCATGCAAAATAGGACTGTGAGGCCTTAGCTTACGCCAAGTCTAGCACAAGATCAATGCATTTACTTATTATCTTGTCAATCCAAATTCACAAACAATAACAATGAATAGAACTGTGAGGCCCCAGCTTATGCCGAGTCTCGCACAAGAGCAATGCATTACTTACTGTCTTGTCAGCCTATTTATCGCAATCGGTAAACACGTCCAACAATGAAATGAATACATGAATTAAAGTTTAACCTATGATCAAATCGATTGAAATCACTGTTGGAAAACATTAGAAAACTAATTCCCCGACAACGGCGCCAAAAACTTGTTGGTGGTTTTCACAACCGAAAAACTCGCGCAAGTATACGCGGTCTAACAAGTAATATAATGAAAGTAAAAGTCGATCCCACGAGGAATTATCTCTAACGTGTCCCAATTATCAACTTCAAGTCACCTCGATCTTAATTAAACACTTATTTTAAAACATAAATGGATAGGTAAAGAGCTAAGAACACAATATCCACACACAAGCGTTTTGTCAAACACTTGGCGTGCATCACTTTGTTCAAAGCTCTTAACTCTCCTTTTGCTCATGGCAGTCACAATGAATTGACAATAAACAAATTATGTATAACACAATCACATGTTATTATATTCATGGTATGAATCTATAATCCATTTTCCAATTTCATATAAAATACCAAGCTAATTACTAATTCCTTAGCAATTAAACATTAAACTCAAAATATAATGAATCAATTCACATGTCATCAATCAAACGGAAAGCAAGATAAAAGTTTAATTCATACTAATAAATCAAAATATTCCAAATATTAGGTAATCATCCATGGATAATACAAGTATCAAATAAAAATTAGAAATTTAATTCAATTCCCTGTCTCCATTGGTGTTACAATTGGTAGCACTAGATCCCCAAGAATGAGTCCTAGCCACTAGAGGAAAAAGAAAGAAAGGATGGCTTCCCTTAATTGGTAGATGAAACTCCACCATTGTTGGCACATGAAGCTCCACTATTGAAGCATCATTGAAGCTCTTGAAGAACCATGGCATAAGACCATGGCCTCCTCTCCTTGCTCCAAGCTCTTCCACCTCCTCTCTCTTTTCTCCCTCTAGGTTGCAAGTAGAAATGAGAATTAATGTTTTTGGGTCACTAGGTTAGGCATTTATCAACCCTGTTCTGCCCAGAATTTGTGCCTCGCGCTGCGGCATCACCATTTGGCCTGAAACTCACGCTGCGGCGTGAGGTTATTGCATTTTGGCGCTGCAGCGTGGCCATTTACACTAGGAATTCGCGCTGCAGCGAGGGTCAAAGAGTCTGGATTTCCAGCTTCGACATCTGTTGGAAAAATGACCATAACTTCTTTGTTCGAACTCGGATTAAGGCGATTAAAAAGGCTATGGAAAGTTAAGAAGTAGCTCTACAACTTTCATAACTGGAGCTCATCGAGATAATGGCCGGAGCAAGTCGCAAATTGGCCGGGAAGCAGCTGATGTGTAAAATGCATGCAAAATCCGATGGTAAAAAGACCATAACTCTCTCATACTAACTTCAAATTGGATGCTTCCGGATGCTCTGGAAAGCTAAGACAAAGATCTACAACTTTCATTCTTTGAGTTTTGAGAGATTCGGATTGGATCATGGGTGAAATTGAGAAACAAGCAGCTGCAATGCCAAATTCAAGCCAACAACGCATCGGTCCAAAGGGCTTTTATTTCAATTCCTACAAAACAACGTAAAAACACATACAAATAATACAACAACATATAAAAGTAATATAAAGCCACATTGTATAACAATTAGATAAAAATACATAAAAATAAACATAAAGTACCTAAGAACATACAAATTTATCAAGTTGAAAGTACCCAATTTGTAGGTATAAAAACCACTCATCATTAACAATAAAATGTCGACTAGAATAGCTCACAATCTAGTTAAACCGGATTAAATGGTAATAACTCCTTTTTCATAAATCATTTCACATAATACAATTAACTTCATATAACAAATGAAGTTCAATAATTTAAACGCACGTCATTGCACGAAGTGCACATATGAATAGAAAACTTGTACATAATAATAAAGTTGCACAAGTTAAGAAACTCGCATCTAATACATAAGTTGAATGAAGTTAGGAAACTTGCCTTAGGCGCTGCTTACAACTTACGCTATAATGCTCTTCAAATAGCCTACACAATATCATTTATAAAGACATACCAATTAGCCAAATATAGACTTCATATTGGTTTACATACTATAATTAAAACTTTCATTTCATGTTGTTTGCGTTTTATAAATTAATAAACGCGATTATGTCCAAAACATCTCTTGGCGTCGTTCGGAAACGTTAGACCCACATCATCATCCATCCTTATTGGTTTATATTAATCCCATTATATATCTTATAATATTCGTTTCATTGCTCAAAATTCATTTCAATCCGAGTTATAAAGCTCATTTTCGCAGTTTTTCTTTAACAAAACATTGTTCTTGTTTTTATCATATCTCCTTCGTTACTCATCCGTTTTTGTTCGTTCTTACGTCAAATTAAAGCTTATGCAGTGTACTTTAACACTAGCTAGGCCCTGGTTCCAGCCCCTTCTTCAATAAAAACAGATTTTCACTTTTTCAAACAAGGTCAAAATGCTAGAAAAAACTTAGCCAGCTTGACCCTCTCTCGCTAAAACAGTCATAACTAATTCATTTCAAAACCTTTTTGAGCGATTCTTGCGCCCACGCGAAGCTACTTCCGGGGCTAACACTTTCATTTTTACACCACTTTCAAATTCTGAACACACAAGACCAGAAAA
Source organism: Aralia elata (assembly GCA_034770075.1). Taxonomy (NCBI): domain Eukaryota; kingdom Viridiplantae; phylum Streptophyta; class Magnoliopsida; order Apiales; family Araliaceae; genus Aralia; species Aralia elata. The sequence continues at coordinate 39,210,053 of CM068381.1, read as the reverse complement.
TTCGTACAAGAAGCATGTCAGAATCTATCTAATTCTGCGTTTCTGCTTTACCCTGTCTTGCTAAAAATCTCATAACTAATTAATTACAAAACCTTTTTGAGTGATTCTTTTTTCTGTGTTTAGCTTACTCTCAGAGCTTTCTTTTGATATAAGTCTCATCTCCTAACTCATTATACACAAAAGGTTATGGACTTTAAAAAACATGGATAAAAACTCGTTTTCTGAAAATTTCAGATTTTGCAATTTTTCATACATTCATAACTTCTTCGTTTTAAGCCCGTTTCAGTTCATTCCAACTGAGTTGTCTTCGTATCTCGGAAGAGTATAACATACAACCTTTAAACTAAATCTTTAAACGTAAAATCACAACCATAATAACCTCTAACAGTCCAAAATGTCCAAAATCAGTCCATAGGTCCATTTCTTTCTCCTTTACGCATAAGATCGAATTTGTTTGCTTTTGGTTCCACTTGTATGTTGTTATCAGTTTGTTTAACACTTGAAACAACATATAAGAACTCTTTAACAACTCATGCAACCAAAACAACAATTAACTATGAAAATCTAAGAAATGAAGGTTTAAAGCTTTAGAGTTGGTTTATTACCTCTTGGCTCTTCTTTTGCTTAGCTAAAGAGTGTAAAATACTTGCTTAAACTCCTCCTTGCTTCTCTTTGATCTTCTGGACAATTTGCTTCAAGTTCTCCGAAGACCCATTTCACTCTCTCTCTAGAAAGCTTGAGTTTTAATGGAGGTTTTGGAGATTAATGGAGGTTAAGGATGAAATAGAGGTAATTAATGGTTTGTATTTGCTAGATAACTCGACTCTTCTTCCCTTCTTGCTATGCTGGCTTCCTCCGATGGTTTTTCTCCGGTAGCTTTCTCTCTCTCTACTATCAGTGTGCTAACTGAGCTTAGCAAGGAAATGAAATGCATAATGAGAGTAAGAGAGTTACCTTAGCTTAACTGATTGCTAATGGAAGAGGAAAGGTCGGAGAAGTTGAGTCGTTTGGAGAACTTGGGGACGTTTGGTTTCTTGAGCTAAATGTTTGGTTGCCTGCAAGTCTCTTCCTCTCTCCTTCCTTATTGGTCCAAATATCACAAGCTAAATTCTAATTGGTTAACAATTGTCATGCATGGTTTTAATTGGTTGGGACATGTTTGTTTGTCTGCTAAGTTATTAGCCTGATACTTAATACTCCCATAATGCATAATTTAAACGGATAAAAGTAAATACTCACTTACATATCCGTATCTCCCATTTGTTCCCAAATAATGAAAATATAACCCATTTATTAATAATCAGACTAATTTCATTGACAACACAAATTGAATTTTTAAATTGGGTTTATTAAGGAATTAAATTAGACAAATAAATTCCTACATGTACTTGGTCAACACATAAACACCAAATAAATTATTCCAAAATTAATACCCATTAAAATATTTATTCAATAAATGTTTATAACTATATTACAAAATTTACTTGGGTAACAATCGTTACATTCTTCCCCCCTTATAAGGATTCTGTCCCAAGAATCATGATACAATTAGTTAAACTAAATATTAATATCCATCTCATCACTTACTCACGAATAAATATATATATTATTCCATTATAAATTAGTACACAAAATTCTTATTCTTCAATATTATACGTTAAACCACATGTTCATCGAGTTTATTACATAGAGACTTTTGTACTAAAAATCTCTCGTTACAACTTTACATATATTAAACCATATAGGTTTTCCTTAACACATATATTAAAAATATTAATCATTCTCTACACATCTTTCTTTTTCAACATATAAGTTTTGTTATAAAAATAAACCTTTAATCACATTTAATCACATCTCATACCTCATTCTTACATAAATAGTTATCCTTATTTAAGGATTATCATACAATACCATCACATTAATCATTTAAGACTATATTTCTAGCCGTACAAATATTTGGGATATCACAATATATATAACACTTTGGGTTATAACATGCCTCATAATTACATTTGAAACTTAACACATAACTAAATTGGTTTATAAATCTCTAGTTGTTCACCACGTCATAATCCACGTCCCTCAATCTTTACACTTTCAAAGTCCTAAATTCTTAAGATTTCATTAGTTTACTTAATCTTTAATCCGTTTCCGAACTGATTCGTATCGTTAATATCATGCATATTACTTACAACCACTCTTGTTTCCTTGAAACATTACTATCTCATGTAATACCTATATTATGTAATTGAGGTATTACATAGCTTAACCCGAATGCGTTCTATGAAACTCAAACAGAACTTGTACATCTTCAAGATCACTAATTTAATCTCAAATCATTAACCATGTTAAGTTATTAGCCCCATTTATAAGTTAACTATGTATTAAACATATTCTATTATTGATTATAATCAATCCCATGTTCAGCGTAAAAATTGAAATAAGAAATCAAAGTTAAAAACTGAAACAGGCTTCCAACGCTGCAGCGCCCCAGGGCAGCGCTGCTGCCCATTTCCAGAATTCTGCAGTTTTCGAATTTTCTTGCCTACTTTACGATTTTCTATCTTGCAATCTATACATCTGAATGACTTCAATTTTGGATATGTTTGAGATGTTACTACATATTATTTTATAAAAATATAACATAACAAATTTGGGTTCTTTGAGACATATTTATAGAGGCCCCAATGTCCTATTAGCCACATTTTTCATTTGAACTTAAGTTTGTCAAAACTTATGAAACTCGTTTTGGACTGGTTTCAATACTCTTGAATCATTATAGTTGCCTCATAATTCACGTACAAAGATTACCTAGCCCCAGGTTTTGCTTAAGTATTGATTTTTAAGAAAAAATTCTCATTGAGGCAAAATTTCAAACATCTTGTGTGCATTAGTTATTAGGACAGATTTCATTAATTTTAAGTATGGCTTCAAGACATGATTTCCTCCCTTATTACTCCACACAACAACAACTAATCTCCTTCTAAGTCAGTTCACAATCCAAACATAAACAATCTATGGTAAAACAATGCCCCATTTAACAAAATTATGAATGTAGTGTAAACATATAACTTACCTCTTTTATGGTTCAATCTTTGTTCAATTGCTACTCCAATTTGGTTTTGAAGTCTTCTCTTGATCGTATTCTGTCCAAATCCCCTTCCAATTTCATTTAATATCCCAAGTTTCTGAGAATTGAATGAACTTTTGGTGTCTTGGTAGTATTGGAGAGTATAAGAGTGAAATTTGGGTAACTTGAAAGTGAAATAGAGATGAAATAATATGGAGAGGGAGAATGAGATTGCTCAGAATGTTTTGTGTTTAATAAACTCTTAGCTTCCTCCATTTCTTGGACACGTATTAACTTAATGGACTGATGATAGCCTAACCTTATGCCCCCTCCTACTTGGCTACTCATGACTCACCATTCTAATTTCAAATTCTCAGTATAATGGCTTGGTTACTTAATTAATTCTCAGCCCCATTCTCAATTCTCTACACGTCCCACTTAGCATGCTTGATTTATTTATTTTTTGTATATAATTCCAACATGCTCCACTCACTGTTGGCTTGGTTAATATATTGTAGATTATCAGCACTCAAATTTGACCATATTGTTAATTCTTAGCACTCACCCAATACATATATATGTATTATATATATATTGTAACGATCGCGAATGGTGTATACCTTTGTAATTTGGATTTATTAATATTATGGAATATATTAAAATTTTATTTTGTGTGATGTGTTTAAAGGTTATATTATAACCTAGATTATGTGAACGCATGAATTTTACGTGTAGCAAGTTTCGCGTAAGCGGATAGTTTGATTTTCGCGTTATGTCGCAAAATCACTATTTTACGAGTTACTATTCTCGAACACTATTTACGCCCGAATATTTCTTTACGTTTTTCGAAGGCTATTAATTTCGTTAGAGCGTGTATGCGAAGTGATAATTGTTTTCAAGTGTTAGATTTATTTATTAGAGCTCAATGGTGATTTAATTGGTAGCCCAAATATTTATTATGGGTGATCCTAATAAATGACCCAACCCAAGATCCATTACTTTTACCCATAACCCAACCATTTGCATGACCCATGTGATTATTTAGTAGAGTAAAGGACCAATTTGGTTATTAAGGAGGGAGTATAAGGGTAGTGGGTAGAGAGAGAAAGACCAAATGGGTGGGAGTAATTGTATTTTAATTAAATAAAAGAATGCTTTGTCTAGGCAATGAGGGAGAATAAGGAGATAAGGTAATGCCATGAACCAATAGGAATTGAGCAAGAGAGGGAATGTTCAGGTCGTAGAGTTGTCTCGACCATCGTAGAGTGCAGGTCGTAGAGTTGTCTCGACCATCGTAGAGTGGCATTGTAGAGTGTCATCGTAGAGTACCATCGTAGAGTGGCCTCAGCCATCGTAGAGTGGAAAAATCGCAGTCTGGACAGCTTCAGCACCCTTTAGTAAAATGGGCATAACTTTCTCATACGAACTCCGATTTGGATGATTCAAGATGATCCGGAAAGCTAATGAGTAGACCTATAACTTTCACTATTAAGAATTAAGATTTGTTACCTGGTACAAATTCGAAATTAAACAGTTAGGTGACGTTGTGCATATGGAGGGTGTCGGACATGCGTGTATGTAACGTGTAATGCTTCCGACAATAAAAGATGTCGTTCTAAGTTATATAAGGCGAACATTATGATTGATATTGATGCTTAACATTAATAAATGATGAGTTAGAAGTTACGCAAGCGATATTAAGCATTGATTATGTGACTAATTATAGTTATAAAACTATTAAACCCTTTGATGAAAGAAGAAAGTTCAAGGTCATTTGACCACTCAGTATGTTGCTCAGAAATGTTCATGATGTAAAGGAATACCTTATCATTGTTCCTATTTATTCAAAATGTGTTCTCAACTATTGTTCAGTTGTAGAACTGGAAGTATGATTTCTGATGTTGTTGTTATTTAAATGTTATACTTGCTGAGCAATTGAATGCTCATTCTTACTTTAAATTACGTGCTTTCAGCTAAGGCAGAGCAGGCGGAGAGTTCCCGCAAGGATAAAGGCAAGGGAAAAGTTACCGAGTAGAGGATATTATATCATATCCGCTTTTGTAATAGCTTATGCTAGGAATGTGTGATCTTTCTCGATTGTATTAATTATCCTAAGATGTTATGTATTTATGTCAAGGTCTTAGAACCTGGGATATGTAGAGTAAGACGTTGTGTAATATTTGGTATTTACATTTCTGTCCTTATGTTGATGATGAACGGGTAGAATAGACGATGCATGTGTAGTACCGTGAGCACTGAATCTGCGGGTAAAGAGACCCCGGATTTGGGGGCGTCACAAATATTACTTACATTAACTATATAATACATTCTGAGTACATATATTATATGTAGTTTATTTTATGAATTATTATTACATTGTTTCTGCCATACATGTACATAAATTTATTAAGGTATTATCATTACATGTATTATAATTACATGTAATCTCACTATTCACCAAAATTGGGGTAATCACCTATTTACAACATGTATAAAAGTTCCATTTTAATAATAATGAAGTTAATAAATATTTAAAATGGAACAAACCAATTATATAATTACTATTTATTCCATTAATAATCTAAATAACTTATTTAGGCTCTCTATAATTCAATTCTCTTGCTTCTTCCCATAAATATAATGTATTGTTATTCATTAATCAAAATGAATAATGAACTAATACCTCATCCCATATTTAATCTACATTCGTTTGGCATAATTAATATAATACGTTAAGCCATTACATCAATATATTACATTTATTTGTAATATATTAAAATAACGAGTTTAATTAACTTTCTTATTTTTATTAAAATAAGACACATACATTAATTCACTAATTTTAAATAAGTGAATACCTTGCTTATGAAATATAATAAATTCATTGTCATACAAGGCATAATATTCCAATTATATTATTTCACAATATAACCCCAATATAATCTCAATTAATTAATATTAATTAATTAATTTCCTTCACCTCCATATCTCATTTTCGTAGTTAATTCAAACTAACTAATTTAATAGCTAAATCCACTATTAAATCTTACTTTTAAATAAATGTATATATTTCATACCTATATATACATTTTAAATCTACCACATTAATCATACACGCACAACCACACACACACATATATATATATATATACCATAAATATATTCATACATTTAAACAACGCTTCTCATAATAAGAATTTTATTTATTAAATTCTTATTTAAATAATTTTTGAAATTCGAGTTATCACAATCTTTCAACCTTTTAAGTCCCGAAATAGATTCTTAATCCATCCTTTATTTCCTCCATCAAACTTGAGTCTTGTATAGGCCACCATGAATGCTTTGCCATGACTAAACGACATAAATGAACACGGATAGCTTGACTTGTCTTGCGTTGATTTGGTCTTACTAAATAGATTGTATCTAGCAATCCCAAATCATATAATCCAACCTCCACTCGTGGTACTTGAATTGTGCTCTAATTTAAGTATCCTCGAACAGATTGTATCCCAATTACTTAAAATCCTTTATTGAACCCTTGATGCTCAAGTTGATAGATTGACGAAAAATTCTGACCCGATCAGTCTGTCATCAAGGACCAAGAACTGATTATAATGTTCACCAATCAAAGACTGGGAACTATTCAACATGTACAACAAACACAAAAATTACGAACTCTTCAATATGTTCAACAATCACAAAGACTATGAACTCTTCAATATGTTCAACAATCACAAAAACTGCGAACTCTCCATAGGTTATTATTAGATGATCAATCTAATGACATTCCCAAGTTATGATTTCATGATAACCACACTGTACTTTAACAGTACGTTGATGATTCCATCATTTTCACCGTAATTCAATGGTAATGGTTGGCTCGCCCGATACTCCCCTATCTAATAGGGTTGTTCAACGCAACTAATACCATCAAAAATCCACACTGAGAAAAAATTTGGTGTGGAGCATTCAATTTATCTTTAAGGAATTTATGGAAATTCAAACGTTTCAAGAGTAATCATTTAAAACAGTTTGTTGACAGAGTTTAGCCGGCACAAATGGCATCAACTCTTACTTTAAATCTCACGAGAATATACATGTATCTCCAGAGTACAATTTCAACAATTTAAAGAATACATTACACGCATTACAAAGAATTTAAAGAATTTTAAGAGAACTTGTCTGACTTAGCTATTTAGTTTCGTATCCTTCTCTCATACTTAATTTTGGGTCACCTATAACGTTATGAAATTTGCTAAAGAAGTCATCGATGGTGATCCAACTGTTTGTACGTGCTTATATTTCTTTAGGAATGGAAACTGCACTTCACGTTGCTACTCTAGCAAAAAAATGTTCACTTTGTGAAAAATTTGGTCGACGAAATGGATGCAAAAGACTTGGAGATTCAAAATGGATAGCTAGGTTAATATCGCCCTATGTGTTGCTGTTGCAGATGGAAATACTAAAATTGCTGAGCTAATGATTGCGAAAAATAATAGGCTTCGTGGTATTTGTGGCCCTAAATGAGAGAAACCAATTTCTATGGCCGCTTTGCTAGCGCATAGGCAAATGGTGAAGTATCTTCTTGATTTATCTAATATTCGACATTGGAGGCGAGAGGAACAAGCAAAGCTACTCACAACGTGTATTACTAATGGCTTGGATGGTAAGTTACTCATTCTTTATTATTTTTTCCCCTTTTTTGGAACTTTAGCATATATTGTTAGCTTATAAGATCTAGAACTCTTTCAATTACATACGGAAACTCAATATATAATGTTGATACACATCACTCATTTTCAATAAATTTTGCGTTGGATGCTTCTACTTGGTATCAATAAAAGAAAATTAAGATGACTCAGTATATAACCTTAAACCTATCCACTCAATACTACATGCAACGTGCTCATTTAATTTTCTTATCCGCTTTTGCAATTCTCGCTCACGTTATAATTTTATTCTAAAGTAATTATTGTTAAACAAGATCATACTTTAATTTATGTAGATGTAGCCCTCAACATGGTTCAGAATGACCCCTTGCTGATTACTACTAAAGATAGTAATGAAGAAGGCAATGGTCAGACAACATTGCATGTGCTTGCTCATATGCCTTTCGCATTTGGTTGACACAAAAAAGGATTGTTGAGAAGAATCGTCAATTATTGCCAGTTCATTCTAGCCGTTGATCTTGCATTTTAATATAATCATTGTAATTAAGTAGATATAAAATCTAACTAAAGCAGTATATGAAACAAGCTATAAGTATCCCTTCAATGCTGGATGTTGAATATGAGATTCTCCACAAAGTTATGTAAAAAGGGTTTGATGCGGCGAGAATTTGGTTAGTTTAACATATTAACACAAACGTGGGATTTAGACAATGTTCTAATGCCGACGCAAAAATAAACCTTGATAAAACCTTGAATTGACAAGGAAATATATGAAAATTCTAATTTTCACTCATATTTTCAGTGTATCAGGGTTGATTAAAGAACAAGGGTTTTGTTAGGATACAATTTTTTATTTTTATTTTTATTTTTTGAAAACTTATATTATTCCAATTCAATTCTAACACAATGTAGCGCATGTTGATTCTGACTTTGTTGAGGGATAATTCGAATTCCTGTAATTTTGCATCGTAAAAGGAGAGCTTTTGCCACTAGATTATTACATACAAATTAGAGATACTTACGAATATCAAATTGTAAACTAATAAAGATATGAAATACATGATTGGCTCCACTCTTTTAAACACAGACGCGAGCTGCCTAACTACTCTCCCTTGAAAGATTCCTATGCTAAAAACAAGTTAAAAGAAAAGGATAAAGTACTTCTTTTGACTTGTTGCTTTGATAAATCTAACTTACTTCCACATTTATTCTCATGTGTAGTTTTATTCACGAAGCAAAGGATGAAAAATCACAACAATTTCATGCCTTCAAACTTCTAAACTTCATTTTGGAAAATGTTCTTTGGCAAGAAGATTGTGAAATTTCAAACCTAGTTGAAGAGATTCCCGACCTACTATTTGTAGCTGCAGAAGTTAGAAATACTGAATTTTTGATTAAACTTATCGACTACTGTTATGACAAACTATGACAAACACAATAAATCAACGCTGAAAGATAAAGACAATAACACAAGGTTTTACGTGGAAACCCAAATCGGGAAAAAACCACGGAGAAGACAAAAGAAATCCACTAAATAAATATTTGAAGAATACAAGATAGAGAGAGAATTATTATAATACTTCTGAATATATCTGAATGTCTCTGAATGTCTCTTCCCCAAAATCCTAGCACCTATATTTATAGGTCATAGGAAATTCCATAACCAAATAGGATAAGAAATACTGAATTGAGTATAACTAGGAAAAATAACTTTTCTTAAACCAAAATGGATTCTAGATAATACCTAAATTCAAATCCAATAAGAAACTAGATAATACCTAAATCCAAATCCAATAAGGAATCATGTCATACCTAACAAATCTCCACCTTGACTTGAATCCTCAAATATAACACAAACAGTAAACTTTCTCCTCTTCTCAAAAATGCACAACTCAAGTGCATCGAACACTAACCAGGTCCAAACAATGTTTGAACTTGGTATATGGTAACGGCTTCGTTAACATGTCAGCTGGATTGTCTGCAGTACCAATCTTCAAGACCTTAATGTCACCATCTTTAACAATGTCTCGAACAAAATGATACCTGACATCAATATGCTTCGTCCTCTCATAATACATCTGATCCTTGGTTAAGTGTATAGCACTCTAACTATTACAATGGACAACAGTAACTCCATGATCCATGCTGATCTCTCCCAACAAGCCTCGCAACACATCATTCAAAAAGCACAACTGAATTATCGAAAATGCTTTATCATCCATAGTTTCCCATTCTGACTCAGACATCTCGCTATCTTTCTTCGTCTCCCAATCCGTATCAGACATATCTACAGGCTTCACTGGCTTCCCTACAATGGCTTTCTTCAAGCCTTGCTGAGTAAGAACAGCCTTCATCCGAACCTGCCAAAGACTGAAACTAATATTCCCATCAAATTTTTTAATATCAAATTTCGTTGATGAAGTCGAACTTAATGCTATAGTATGGATCGATAATAACCAAGCTCTTATACCAGTTTATTATGACAAACTATGACAAACACAATAAATTAACGTTGAAAGATAAAGACAATAACACAAGGTTTTACGTGGAAACCCAAATCGGGAAAAAACTACGGAGAAAACAGAAGAAATCTACTAAATAAATATTTGAAGAATACAAGATAAAGAGAGAACTATTAGAATACTTCTGAATGAATCTGAATGTCTCATCCCCAAAATCCTAGCACCTATATTTATAGGCCATAGGAAATTTCATAACCAAATAGGATAAGAAATACTGAATTGAGTATAACTAGGAAAGATAACTTTCCTTAAACCAAAACGGATTCTAGATAATACCTAAATCCAAATCCAATAAGGAATCATGTCATACCGAACAACTATTATCATGATCTTATATGGAAAGTCAACGATAATAATGAAAGCATCTTTTATATCGCTGTATCACATCGTCGTAAGAGTATATTCAATCTATTGCATGAGATAGACTCTATTGGGAGACTGATAGCGACCTACAGGGATGATGATGATAACAATATGTTGCATTTAGCTGCAAAAGTAGCACGTCAACATAAGCTCAACAAAGTCTCGGGAGCAATTCTGTAAATGCAACGAGATATATTGTGGTACAGGGTAAACTTCCCATCTACCTTCTATATGATTTCACTCTTAATTATAATATTTCATTGGCGGGAAATGAGAATCTTATTTGACTTATTGACTTTTTAAATTAGTATCAAGATTTTCATACAACATATTTAGACATAAGTATTTTCCATATCAATTTTTAAGTCTAATTTCATAATGGTGATAGGAGGTGGAAAGGATAGTTCAACCTTTGTACAGGGTTATGAAAAACAAAAATGACAAAACGCCAGACGATATATTGAAGGAAGAGCACAAAGCCCTAATGAAGGAAGGTGAAGATTGGATGAAGCATATCACTAACTCATGTTTAGTAGTTGCAACACTTATCGCCACCGTTGGGTTTACAACTGCCTTTACTGTACCTGGAGACCTTGAGAAGAAGTCTGGAATTCCTAAATTATTGAACGAGCCATTTTTTAAGGTATTTGCCATATCAGAGGGGATACCTGTGTTCACCTCTTCAGGTTCAATCTTCATGTTCTTATCCATCCTTACTTCACGTTATCGAGAGAGCGAGATTTTCTTCATTCTTTACCCTTCATGTTGATGGCTGGAATCACATCACTATTCCTCTCTATAGCCGCAGTGGTGGTAGCCTTTTGCACAACCATTTTCCTAACCTTAGAGCGTGCTTCAACAGTAATCCCTATTATTCTTGCATTATTTTCTTGTATCCCAACCGTGTTTTTCCTAATCAAATTCACTCTTTTGGTTGACATAGTTATTTCAACATATGTTTCTCGCTTCCTATTTCGTTCATACAATCGTTTGTTCCAAGAAGTAAGAACTCAAGTTGAATAGCTGTGTTCATCTATATATATGCTTCATGGTGACTATATCTGTCTTTCAAATACTTGTTTGAGTTGAAACGTTCTGGGTATATTGAGACAAAGTATTTCACAGCTTTTAGGAAAGTTTAATTATTCATTTCATATAAGTTTAAACCACCAAACAGGTAGGTGATTTATTTCTTACATTTCAATAACTGCCAACAGTTGACAGTTTATTTATTTAGCACATATATATTATTGGAGATTTACATTGCAATAACTGCCAACAGTTGAGAGTAAATTTATTTAGTAGATATATGGCAGCACCAATGACAACTAGACCTTTCTTCCACGTAGTACCATCATTCCCATTGAGAGAGAATTTGACCTCCTGAGTACCACATCCACACTTGAGTCCATTTGTAAATTCCCCTACCTTGAGCCGTATCCATTCATTCTTCGGCTTTTTCTCCAAATCCTCCTTGTGCTCCTCAGAGGATCCATCGGGGCGAGTAAGCTTAAGGGTCACCGGACCATTCATGACCAGATTATCTTTTAGCTCTGTGACGCCCCCAAATCCGGGTACCTCAAACCCGAATCTGGTGCTACACGGTACATCCCATTCCATACAACATAATAGACATGAATGTAATTACTATATTATTACAACACGTCTTACTCTCAATCCCAGGTTCTATTACCATAACATCATTCCAAATACATAATAAGTCTTAATATTACATCATTACTACTACAAATAAACTATGACGCCATCTAGACGTTCATCTTGCCCTTTCCCTTGTCCTTACCGGAACCTTCGGCCCGCTCGGACTTAGCTGCAATGTTTAATATAAAGCAAGAATGAGCATTCAATTGCCCAGCAAGTATAACAGTTGAATAACAACAATATCATCAATCATATCAGTTCTCTTCGACAACTGAACAATAGTTGTGAAATATTCTGAATAAACAAGAATAATACTTTGCTTTCGTTTTAAAAATATATTTTTGAAACGACATTGAGTGGTCATAAGACCTTGAACTTTCTTTTGCTTTCTTGAAAAGGTACACAGCATTATAACTGCAAACCGTCTTACTTACGAGCACTTCTAGGTGATCAGCCTATTGTACTCTATGTTGATCAACACTCTAGCTGGAAACGACTATATGCATTTGTTTAGGCGCTCGATGCCTTGTCAGAATAACTGACTAAAACTGCCCCTAATAGTAGGGTTGTTCATCTCATTCATGTCTCGGAATCCTAACCAAAACAATTCGGTTGGATAGCTCTACTTAATCATCAATAACATTTCAAGGATTTATTATCAAATCAATAAAATATCTCAATATCTGTCTAGCTGAAACAAATGGCATCGACGTTCTCTATAACAGTTCATATATATGTGAACTTGAAAGCTTCAACAATTTATGTCATAACATAGCTCGAATACTTGTGCAAATACTAAAAGATTTACATAAGTAAGGAATTCACACAACCATATATGTATTGCGTAAATCGGAACTTCAAACATCGCATGAGAGTCAAGAGAATATAATCAAATGAATCAAATAAACTTGCACAATATACGTCTCTTGTATAAGATACGAAACTTGCATTCAATACTGAAAATGAATGAAGTTAGAGAACTTGCCCAACACAAAGGTTAGACAAGGGTTTAGGAAACTACTACACTAACATATCATACATATGTCTTGGGGTATTTATAACATGTTGGGACTATATAAACATGCATCGCATCAATAACACAAAGCAACAGAACCATTCACCTCTGCAGACCGGCGCAGCTGCGCAGGTCTTACACTTGGGAGTGGCGCAGCTGCGCCACTCAAATCCAGGGACTTTCAGGTCTGGCACCCAGCGCAGCTGCGCAGGTGCTATGCTTGGGAGTGGCGCAGCTGCGCCACTCTGCATCCAAGGACTTTCAAGTTCTGCTACTGCAGAACCCAAAAATCCAAACCAATGATTCCGTCCCATTTGCTTCTTAGCCATTATACAACAAGTCTATATGACTCAAAACATACTTTTACAACTAAGCTATGCATCATAACATCATTTAATCCAATTAACCATTCCTAATTCTCATGTTCCTTAGAGAAATCATCCTCTTAGACATTAAACCAAATAGTTGGTGGGCATGAGTTGAAAACTCACATTGGAGTAGAGTTTCATTATACTCTAGTCCAGATTTCCCATTGAAATCATTACTCAAACCTTCTTGGCATATACCAACAATACACAACCAATGCACATAACCAAACCAAGATGGTTATAACTTCATTATTAACAAAAATATGAATAACAGTCCACTAATGTCCATTTCAGTCCATTTCTTGATTCCTTAAGCAAAGGTTTGATTCTCATACATTGTTCCACTTTTACACACCATTAACAAGGTTTAATAGAGCTAGCAACATTCATACACATGTTCATGAACAACCAAGCAATTTCAGCAACATAACTCCAACAAAACAATCACAGTAAAACTATAACTTAGAAAGAATGTGGAAATGAGCTAAGCTCTATATTGCATACCTCTTGAGCTTGTTCTAAGGTTGCTAATGATGAGCTAAAGCCAGCTGCTACTATTACTCCTTCTTCTTCCTCAAATCACCCGTGAACACTCTCTTCACTATTTTCTCTCAAGTTTCAGCTATCTTACTAAGCAACAATCAAAGGAATGGATGTATGGCAAGGGAGGAGTATTTATAGAAGAAGAACTGAGCTTCAAGGATGGGTTCAAGGCTGAGCATGCCAGCCATGACAGCTCCCAATGCTCGGGTAGGAGAGCTTCGGCTCCTCCAAGGTGTGGTCAGCCATTGGGCTCTCCCCCTCCCTTCTCCCGAGTTTGCTTTCTGACATTCTTCCTTCACCAAATGCAAGTTTTGCTCCTCCCCAAATCCATCACGTTCTTCATCTTCTTCTCCTCTCTTCTTCACTCTTCTCCCGTACTCTTCTCCTCCAATTGTGACCAGCTGAATACATAACCCATTTCCCTCATGGGTCATGGGTTGTGGGTCATGGATGGTGGGTTTGGTTCATGGACTAAGTCCATGGGTTTTGGGCTTCACTTAATAACCTTTTGGGCTTTCTCTTGGACTCCAAATTTAATTCTAATTGGGGCTTCTAATAAATATCCAATTGGGCTCAAATAAAAATCCCATACTTGGATTATTAACCCCTCTCATTAACGCTTTGGCGAAATTATGAAAAGTCATAAAATCGAAAAAGGCGTCCTTTGCATAAATAGCGTTTTAGCGCTATTTCTCTAATGATTTAATCAACTCCAATAAAAATAATAACAATCAAAAATTATCACATACACATCATATGTAGTAATAAAATATTCATACACATAACACGGAATAATATTAATAAAAGATCAATTTATTCAATAAAATTCATAGGCTCGCGTTACAAAGCTACCCACGATCCGCGATCGTTACAACCTCCCCCATAAAGTCAACTCTATACTTTTTTCCGCCGACGAGCTTGTCAGCCGCATATTTACCATCAATTTCTAGCCAACATACTTCAATTAGTTCAGCAACATCTAGAGGCTTGCAGCTGCAAAATGAATGTGGGGGAATCAGAAGTTTTTTATTTGATTCCTGAGGGGATTTTATCTTGGAGCAAGTTTAGAATAAATTTTCTATTAAGATTTTTGTTTCTTATCCCTAGTTTTGATGTACCATGCACTTTCGCTTTTTAAATATTTTAAAATATTTAAAGGATGAAGTTCGGTCAAGGTTTGCTATAATTTATTTGTTATTTATGGAGATATTATTATTATTATTACTATTAATTATTAATTATTATTATTATTATTATTCAACAAGTCTCGTTATTATTATTTTATCAGATGTTCTGACGCTCAATTCCAATTCCAAGGCTTAATTGGAGTTGATTTGTGAAACATGGCTTTAATGTTGATTAAACGTTTCTTATAGACGTTACCTAATTGGTTCGAACATGGATATCCACTTCCAGTAAGGAGCATCTGAACCCCATGTTAGAATATTTTATTTAGTGGCCTCTACTATTTATGTAATTATTGGGCTTACATATTGTATTAATTTAATAACTTTATTTATGGGTTTGGTAATTAATTATGTGGCCTATAAATAATATTACTAATACTATTTGGCATAATGGGCCCTAGGGTTTCATAATCTTGATGGACGATTTTGACCCTTAGCTATTCTATAAATAAAACAATTAGGGTTTGGTCCCAATTGTCGTCTCAAGAATTTACACACACACCTATACATCCATCCTAAGATTGAGAGAGGCAATTGAAGACTTTCACCCTTAAGCGCAGTATAAACGTGACACATACAAGATGTCTTCTCTCAATTCATGTAAGTACTTAATATTATGATTAATTGATTTTATTTTATTCTATGCAATAGTACGTTCCGAAATAATTTATTCAACATTTGGTATTAAGAGCATGGTTACGCTATTATATAGAATAAAGTAATTATGTTGTTATGTTAAAAATTTTAATGTCGTAGAATAATTGAATCATGTTATTTCAGTGAGGAAAAGTTTTGTCGATTATATCAACAATTTAATTCAATTTTTATTATTTCGTATTCTGATGTAAATTATGGTCACTTAATTACGTCTTTCAATTAATTATTCTCTTACATCTTGATTCATGAATACTTACTTTTCTTTATCAAGTATTCTGTTGCATCATGTTTTATCTTTAATTGATAACCTACAGGACAGAACCTAAAGTAATATGTGTTGACTTTATTTGTCATTCTGCCTATATATTATTATAATACCATCATCTTTAGGAATTATGCAGATGTATTTAATTTAGAATTTACGTGAATATTTTGTAATCAATTCATGTTCATAACTATATATCGTAATTTAAGATTTTAGAACATGATGTGATATATTATTAGGGCTTTTGACTTATTGCATGTAAATTATAAATAGTGTTAATTTTCAAACTTGATTAATATATAATTTAAAGAAAATTGAGTTTGATCATGATAATTTACATGTTTGCGTGACTCTTTTATTATTAAAATTAATAATCAGCCCAACGAAGGGTTATTAATTGAAACAATTAAAGATTAAGAAAAGTCACATAATGTTACATTTAATAAATGAAGATTTTAATTTTACCCAACGGAAAAATTAGAATTAAAATTTATTAAATGGAATTTTATTGCATAAGTAACATGTTTATTTCGTTTCTGCCCAACGGTGATGCGTGGATAAATGTGTTGTGCATTATTTTTTGGGGATGTTATTAGCATATTATTAATTGGACCAACGAAAGATTAATAATTATGCACCAACATCTCATTAAAATCTATTTTTGGGTGTTGTAAATAGATTTTATGTAACTAACTGCTTGCCCTACAGTTGGTTTATTTATGATTAATTATTAATTATTGTTTGTACAATGTGGATTTCTTTTAGTTCTTTGTAAGCATGCTTATGAGCTTGATTATGTTTTCAGCATTGACTCCAACTACTATTTTCTGGGTATCTCTCTAGAATTGAAGCCTTGAAAATGGTACTAATTTTACTACTTGGAAAGAGCAAGTGAAAATTGTTCTCGGCGTTATGGATTTGGACCATGCATTACGAGTGGATCCTCCTGCTCCACTTACAGCTACAAGCTCAATTGAGCAAAAGGCTATTTACGAAAAGTGGGAGCGATCCAACCGCATGTTCCTTATGATTATGAAAAAACTCTATCACGACAGCCATATCGAGGGAGCCATTCCTGACTCTGAGGAATGCTAAAGAGTAACTTAGCTTCAGTCGAGGAACAATTTAAGGGTTCTTCTAAAACTCATGCAAGTACCCTTATTTTGAAAATGCTCACTAGCAGGTATGATGGGGTTAGTGGAGTGCGCGAGCACATTATGATGATGAACGACATGGCCTTTAAATTAAAGGGTATGGACATGGCGATTTCTGGGGGTTTTCTTGTTCACTTCATTATGACTTCTCTTCCTGCACAGTTTGATCCATTTAAGATCAATTATAACACACAGAAAGAAAAGTGGAAGATGAGCGAGTTAATCGCCATGTGCGTCCAAGAGGAAGAAAGACTTAAGGTTGAAAAACCTAATGTTGCTCATTTGACTACCACTGGATCCCATAAAAAGAAGGCTTATAAGAATGGCAAAGGTTTTAAGAATAAGGATAAGCCAATTTCTAACAAAACAAACAAGGCAAATTATGCAGGTAACAACTCTGAGGTAGGTCCTAAATGTCGCTTCTGTAAGAAGCAAGGACATATTCAGAAGGAATGCCCTAAGTTTAGAGAATGGCTTGAAAAGAAAGGTATGTCCTTCAATTATGTGACTTATGAATCCTTTCTAATTGATGTTCCTTCTAATACATGGTGGCTTGACACTGGTACTATGGTTCACATTACTAATTCATTGCAGGGATTCCTTTCAAAGAAGACACTCCAAAAGGGGGAAAGAACCATTAAAGTTGGCAATGGAGAGTCTATACAAGTTGAAGCTGTAGGAACTCTTCCTTTAGTTTTGGAGAGTGGTTTCACCTTGTATTTATATGATACTCTTTATGTTCCCAGTATGACACGAAATTTAATTTCTGTATCTAAACTTGACGTTGATGGTTTTTTCGTTTAAGTTTGGGAATAATAAAATAATTATTTATCATTACTCCCATGTTTATTGGTTCTGGCTCTTTAGAGGTAAACCTCTATAAGATAAATTTGGATAATGTCTTTGCTGAATCCTTGTATTAACAATGAATGTGACAGGAAAGTACCTCTAAAAGTGGAAATAAAGAGAAAACTAGACAATGAGAATTCTTCAAAATTGTTGGCATAAACGTTTAGGCCATATTTCAAAAGATAGAATGCAACGTTCTTTATAAAAGATGGAAATTCTTCATTCACTAGATTTTTCTGATCTTTGACCATTGTATTAAATGTATAAAAGAAAATTTTGTGAAAGGTAATAAGAAAGGAACCATTAGAAGTGGTGCACTTTTTGAGGTGATTCACACTGATATATGTGAACCATTTTCTCTTGAAATTGGTGGACACAAATCTTTCATTACGTTCATTGATGATTATTCTTGCTATACTTATGTCTACCTGATTAATGAAAAAAATCTGAATCACTAAATATGTTTAAAATTTTTAAGGTTGAAGTTGAAAATCAACTTGACCGAAAAATTAAAGTAATGAGATCAAATAGAGGCCGGAGGAGTATTACGGGTAAAACACTCCGACACAGGTCATAGTCCTGGTCCATTTGCCTTATTTTGTCAAGAAAATGGCATTGTCACTCAGTATACAATGCCTGGTACACCGTAGCAGAATGGTGTAGCTGAGACGCGAAATCGTACCCTTATGGATATGGTACGTAGTATGTTATGCAATTCCAACTTACCTATATTTTTGTGGACTGAGGCATTAAAGACAGCTGTTCATATTTTAAACCGGGTTCCTAGCAAATCCGTCCCTAACACTCCTTATGAAATTTGGACAGGTAGAAAACCTAGTTTAAAATATTTACGAGTGTGGGGTTGTTCAGCCGAGGCTAAGTTATTTAATCCACAAATAAAGAAACTTGATTCTAAAACCATTAGTTGCCATTTCATTGGATATCCTGATAGATCTAAGGGTTTTCGATTTTACTGTCCCTCACATACCACTAGAATTGTTGAGACTAGGCATGCAGAGTTTTTAGAGAATGGCGATTTAAGTGGGAGTGGTGAGCCTAGAAAAATTGATCTTGAAGAAAACAGGATTTATGTTCCTAATCATGTAATTCAAGAGGGTGGGGCACAACAACCTCTTATTGAGGCGAATGATGCCTCTGAGATAGATGAGCCACCACCTAATGTTGAACCCCACATTATTGAAAATCATATTCCTGAAATTGTGCAACCTTTACGTAGGTCTGAAAGACCTAGAAAACCTATTAATTTTGATGATTTTATAACCTATCTTAATGAGATTGACTATGATTCAAGTAAAATTAATGATCCTATCTCCTATAAAGAGGCCATTACGAGTGCTCAATCAACTCAATGGCTTAAAGCCATGAATGATGAGTTGAAATCAATGGAGCTTAATAACGTTTGGGATCTTGAAGAGTTACCAAAAGGTGTTAAACCTGTTGGTTGCAAATGGGTCTATAAGACCAAATTAGATCCTAAAGGGAACGTTGAAAGGTATAAAGCTCGATTGGTTGCTAAGGGTTTTACTCAAAAGGAAGGTGTGGATTATAATGAAACTTTCTCTCCAGTATCCAGGAAAGATTCATTTAGAATAGTCATGGCTCTAGTAGCTCATTATGATTTAGAGTTACATGAGATGGATGTTAAAACTGCATTCCTTAATGGTAACTTGCATAAGAATGTTTATATGGCACAACCAGAAGGTTTTCTGGTTAAAGGCAAGGAACATATGGTATGTACACTAAAGAAGTCCATCTATGGGTTAAAACAGGCTTCTCGACAATGGTATCTTAAGTTTTATGAGGTGATGAGTAATTTTGATTTTAAGAAGAATGTAGTGGATCAATGCATATACTTGAAGGTCAGTGGGAGTAAATTTGTTATTCTTGTTTTGTATGTTGATGATATACTGCTTGCAAGTAATAACTTAGACATGTTGCATGAGACCAAACGTTTCCTTTCTGGAAATTTTGATATGAAGGATCTCGGTGAAGCCTCTTATGTCATAGGTATTGAAATTCATCGAGATAGGTCTCGTGGGATATTAGGATTGTCCCAAAGAGCTTATATTGATAAAGTTCTTAACAAATACAACATGCAAAATTGTTCTCCTACTGTCGCCCCTGTTGTTAAGGATGACAAATTTGGCTCATATCAATGCCCTAAGAATCAGGGAACGTGATCAAATAAATCTTATTCCCTATGCTTCTGTGGTTGGGAGTCTTATGTACGCTCAAGTTTGTACACGTCCAGATATAGCGTATGTAACTGGTATGCTTGGACGTTACCAGTCAAATCCAGGTTTAGATCACTGGAAAGCAGCCAAAAAGGTTTTACGCTACTTACAGGGTACTAAGGATTTTATGCTTACATTCAGGAAAACAGATAACCTTGAAGTTGTTGGTTATTTTGATTCTGATTTTGCTAAGTGTAAAGACGAAAAGAAATCTACATCAGGGTACATCTTTATGCTTTCAGGAGGCCCTATTTCGTGGAGAAGTCACAAGCAGGAATTAACTACCACTTCCACGATGATGGCAGAATATGTGGCTTGTTATCATGCTACTTGTCATGCTGTATTATTGAGGAATCTTATTTCAGGACTTAAGGTTGTAGATTCCATTTCAAGGCCGTTGAAAGTATTTTGTGATAATGATTCTGCTGTTAATTTTTCCAACAGCACCAGTTCGAGTGGTGCTGGACTATATCTCGACACTAAATATTTATTTGTCAGGGAAAGAGTTGAAGATCAAAGCGTTGTCATTAAGTATATTAGTACGCATGATATGTTAGCGGATCCACTTACGAAAGACTTACCACCCAAGCTCTTTTTAGAGCATGTTGCTAGCATGGGTTTAACTGGTAGTCTTAATTAGTGAGTTATTTTGATGTAAGACAACATTTTTGAGCTCGTTGTTTTGAACTTCACATTACGTTTATGGTTTGCTATTCTCTTTATTGTGCACACTTGAGAACTTGTGAGCAAACAGTTATGTTTGGACCATATGAATGAGTTTAATTTATTACCACTTATGTAAACTCTATTCATACCTGTTATGCTTAATGTTAATCTTTGTTCCAATGAAAGTACTAATTGTGTAACTAATGGGGATCTTGTGTTAATAGTGACACAAAGATTGTGTTAATTCGCATTGGTGTTTTTATTTGAACAGGATGTAGACATTAAATTAATACTTGGCCAAATAAATGATTGTAAGCATTATGTTTTGTATATAAATAGTATTTCGGCCAAGTGGGAGAATGTTAGAATATTTTATTTAGTGGCCTCTACTATTTATGTAATTATTGGGCTTACATATTGTATTAATTTAATAACTTTATTTATGGGTTTGGTAATTAATTATGTGGCCTATAAATAATATTACTAATACTATTTGGCATAATGGGCCCTAGGGTTTCATAATCTTGATGGACGATTTTGACCCTTAGTTATTCTATAAATAAAACAATTAGGGTTTGGTCCCAATTGTCGTCTCAAGAATTTATACACACACCTATACATCCATCCTAAGATTGAGAGAGGTAATTGAAGACTTTTACCCTTAAGCGCAGTATAAACGTGACACATACAAGATGTCTTCTCTCAATTCATGTAAGTACTTAATATTATGATTAATTGATTTTATTTTATTCTATGCAATAGTACGTTCCGAAATAATTTATTCAACACCCCAAACAATTGAGAGTTCCTTTGCAGTCAGAATGGTAACTGCCATGTAATGCTGAAAATAACAAGGGAAAATATTATACATGTAATAAAGTTTAGATTAATTAGTTATTAAATGACAAATTAAGGTTGCACATGCATGAATTTAATTACCTCTTTGTTTTGCGGGTTCTGAGCTCCAACTCCTTGAGCCCATATTGATTTGATGTCATCGAGCTTCACTAGTTGTGCCATCTTCTCAATATGATATCTGTAGTTCTTGATTTGTTGCCTGTTTTTTTGTTGAGTTTGGATCGATGCCAAAACCCTCTTTGAGAGGCTATATTTATAGCACAGCAGGTCAGATTAGTCATCTTATTGTGGCAATAATTCTTGTCTTCATTTTCATGGATGTTATATTCAAATATTCCTTCCCTTTTGAAAAGTGGGGCTTGGATAAAGATTCGTCATGACAATTCATTTGTTCCACGGCAAAGTTCATTGGAGGCGAAAGCTATGCCAAAATCCAAAGTACATACGGATTTTAGGTTTAATTACTGAGACAAGGTGGTCTATCACACTCCTTTTCTTAGTTAATCATGTGAAGAAAGACAAATTTTATGTCTATCACACTCCACTTGTATATCATATAAATACACACGTGTATATATGGAGAAAAACAAGTTTTTTGTTTTTTGTACTATTTTTCTCTGTTATACGTGCTACATTTCGTTCCTTAATAATCCGTTGAATTTTGTACATTCCTTAACAATTTGTTTACACTCCTACGAAAATTTCATAATGTTTTATGTAGCTTTTTAGAGACCAGCAGAAGCAAGAGTAATGTTGTCTACCGTTAGTCCCAACAGAAGTTAATAATGATTTTAATATTTGGTGGACATATTTTTTGTTGCTATCCCTAGTTACAGTGTACGTACCACTTTCAGTTGATAAATATTTCAGAATATATCAGTGTTTGATTAGACACCATATTGTGGCAATAACCCTTATCTCCATTCGTGGATATATACTATCTTCAAATATATATTTCTTAGTTTTGACAGGTGGGGCTTGGATAAGATTCGACCATTGAGATGCCATTTTACAGCAATCTGGTTTGCCTATTTTTTGCTTCTAAGATCAATAATTTCACTTGTGTCCCATGAGCAATGTTTTGAAATGAGTAAAAGGTATTTAGGCATCCAAAGTACAAGGGAATTAGTTTAATTTTATGTTCATAATTTTTTTTTAATCATCCGTTGGACTTAGGCAAGCAGTTGCCCGATCAGATGGATTGCTTCTGGTCTGACCTGCTGTAACTCGACTAATAACTTAATTTATTGTTTTTGCAAATCCTGTGTACATTTTCAGATATCTTGACTGAAAAATATAGCTACTTCATGCATCACGGCTAGAGTTGTTGCGATTCCACTCAATAGTTAATGTGGATGAAGACTGCATACCTCTACCGATCAATAATTTCTTTCTTTTGTTCCAATTTTATATAGATTGTTCACATGTAGATAGAAGTATAGAACTGTAACAACTCGGGTCTGCTAACAAGGCCCAATGCGTTTTTATGTTTTTGAGTCATTTTAGCCGACCACAAATTTACCCAAAAAATTATGACTGAAGGTATTAATAATAGCAACTTTAGTTCTTGTATACACATCTAAGTATCTCATATGTTACGATGTGAAACTAATTTGTTATAGGCACTATTGCGACTGTGTTTGTTCATACTCAATTTGATAGATAATATAGAGAATGACAAAGTTTAGCACAATATAACTATTTGTTTTTAGCGATGATTCCAACCATACAACTATTTCCGACAAATATATAATTACACCGGGACCATTATTTGGTTAATGGTGTAATGGAGTGGAGTATGGTCCGAATACAGTTCAGTACTCTTAACGACGGTTTAGTTGTGTAATGGAGTGGTGTAATGGCATTTAGTCGTGTTACTAAACGTTCATTGTTTGTGATACATTAAGGTGCTTTTAGTAACGGTTTCTTGCCTGCCATCAAAATGTATGACTACCGGAATAAATGCCACTAGCTCAAATTGCAGACCACTTGGTGACGGCTATTACAGTCGCAACACCTTTCTGGCTTGAAATTGTTTTTCATTTTCCTTGCATGCAATCTGTGGGCCCAAGTGCATATTAGGGTTCACATGACCTAATTGAATTAAATGTACAAATTAGGGTTTACAAAAAACCTAATTAAATGTACAAATTAGGGTTTATGTGACCTAATTAAATGTACTAGACCCGGGGAAGTCTCCACGTGTTCCAAGGCAGAAGACTCGTGGATGCGACCCATTTTGGGAATTGATTGAGGGATTGGATTGGTGGCTAGAAGAACAAGGCAATTTGGGCATTACTTTGATGATTAAAGGGCATTTCTGGAATTTCTCCTTTAAAACATAATTAAAGGGTATTTCGGGAATTTCCCTTAAAACATGTGTCTGGCATGTGACTATTTTCTAGGAAAACTCTATAAATAGCCCCTCTATTCTAAGAAAAGGGGATGGCTCTCAAGACATTACACTTAGACTCTTGGAAGCTCTAAACACTTGAAACTCTCTCACAACTCGAAGACTCTAGAAGGCTCTTGGAATCCCTGCTACCCTAACCCGGTTTCCGGATTCTAGGAGTTCTGCCACGTGTCATTGGAGTAATTGCCTACTTGTTCTTCTCCCCTCTTCAATCAATCAATCAGTTCCGTACTCTTCGTGGATTTCTCTCCTCTCCAGCCAATACGAAACCCTAACCCTAGCAAAGTGTAATTTCCTTACCTACATTTATTTGGCGACTCTGCTGGGGAGGTGTAGAATTCGTGAAGGGTATGCCCACAACTCGAAGTGGGAGAATTACAGGAAGAGCTTCACCGACAACAAGTATCACTTCACCAGATCCGATTTCAAGGCAAGTGAATCCAGTGCTCCAAAGCGCGAATCTGGATTTTGATCAACCTATCTTAGAAGACGTTTCAGAAGGAAGCTCAACATCACCTCAAATGGCTGATCAACAACAAACCAGTGCTAGACAGACAAGCGCAGGAAGGCAAGGTGAGGAAGTAACTGGAGCGCAAACGACTGCGAATGCTGTGCAGATGGAGATGCTCAAGGCATTACAGGAGGCACGAGAAGGCCAAGGGATGATGATGGCCATGATGTTGGAAATGCAAAGGAAGCAGGAAGAGATGGAGAATTTCCGCCAGCAATTGATGCAAATCCCCACTTTCAGGGCTATGTTCCCAGGAAGTTCGCAGGGGGAACGGGCAGAAGTGGAGGACAACAGCAACAACAAAGAGAATCCGACTGTGCCTCCAACAACGGAGAGTCAGCCGATTCCAATCATCCACTTGGAGCTCCAAAACAGCGGTGATGTGCCACAACTCAGATTGGAAGTGAGTCAACCTCAGCCCAACATCGTCCCGCCCACTCTCCCAGCATTTTCACAAGTGCAGATACCGACCATCCCGAGTCACATCCAAACGAACAAGTCGACAAAACACCGCCGATGCAAACTGTGCAGGATGCAAGTGTACACCAGCCAGTTTCCTTACCATACGTACCACCTATGCATCAATATATTACAGCCCCTCAAAGAGTCCATACCACGAGCCAGTATGTGACAAAGGATGATATGATCGATGTGATCAATCAATTTCGCAAGCAGAACATCCCGACCTTCAGCGTTGGACTTTACTCCACCCTATCCGGCACATGTGCGGAGACAACCGTACCCGCAGGGTATATTGAGCACTCCCCCGCAGTTCCCAAAGTATAACGGGGAGAAAGGAAATGCCAGGGAGCATATTGCCAGGTTCGTGGAGTCGATGTCTCCATGGTTGGGTTATGATGAGGTGAATAACCATAATTTGTTGATGAGGGAATTTAACAAGACTTTGACGGATAGTGCCTTCAGTTGGTAATTCAATTTGGAGTAGGGATCTGTCCATGATTGGGATGATCTATTTTTGCTATTTTTTAAGTAATTTTTCTCTGTGCAAAAACAGGTAACTATTGTAGAAACTGATGCGATTTGAGCAGAAGCCGAATGAGGAGCTGTCAGATTATGTGGACAGATTCAGGGCCCAAGCACAAAAGTGTGCCGAGCCAATTGAAGAGAAGAACTTGGTTAGCATATGCAACAATGGTGCTCTAGACTCCTTCAAGCCCCATCTCATTACAAAGGCCTGTGATTCATTTGCAACCCTCTCATCCTTCGCACAAGATTTGGGAGGAATCGTGACAGTTCCCATCAACCATGCGATGGTTACATGGAAGGCTAAGAGAACAGCAACTGTGGCTTTGGCTGACTCTCAGTCAAACCCACAAGGGGGCAAGAGGGAGAAGAATGAGCGAAATTTCGAACAAAGTAAAGAAAAACTTGGGGGCAAGTATACCAGGATGTCAGTTCCAGAGGCTATCACATGCAGTGAGAAGGCATTCAGGGGCCTGTACGAACAATGGGTTGAGCACGGAGTGGTAAAACCCCCAACGCCTAAATTTGTGGTGACGGAAGAGATGAAAAGAAGACCAGATTTCTGTGTGTATCACCAGTATGCAGGACATTCCACTATGGACTGTTACAGTATGCGGAGGATATACCATGAGAAGCTGGCAGCCGGAGAAATCGAACTGTGAAAAGAAAAGCACCATGTATGAAAAGCCACTTCCAAACCATAAAGGAAAAGAAACATGCAACATTATTACCCAGGGTGTAGCCCAAGAGGTCGGAAAAAAAAAATAAATAAAAAAAATAAAAATAAAAAAAAACTCAAGAGTATCCCTTGCCAAGAAATTGGATGACCAAGGGAGGAGACACAAGAATTGACGAATTAAAAATCCACCCACGATGGTGGTCAAGTCCTCGTGGATTGCACTTGCCAAGAAATTGGATGACCAAGTGACGAGGCATGCAACTTAAGCCCTTATGAAACCCTATACGCCAAACAATTGGCACGACGTACCAAGGGATAAGGCACAAAGTTATACTTTCAACTTTAAAAGTAATCGAGGCACCTGATTATAAGTCCTCAAAGTTATACTTTCAACTTTAAAAGTAATCGAGGCACCTGATTATAAGTCCTCAAAGTTATACTTTCAACTTTAAAAGTAATCGAGGCACCTGATTATAAGTCCTCAAAGTTATACTTTCAACTTTAAAAGTAATCGAGGCACCTGACTATAAGTCCTCAAAGTTATACTTTCAACTCTAAAAGTAATCGAGGCACCTGACTATAAGCCCTCAAAACCCGAGAAAGTTACACTTTATCTCTAAAAGTGGCGAACGTTATGCTTTATCCGACAAAAGCAAAATCTATTATTATGAAATTTTTTGAAACATTGTGCTTTTCAATATGATTATTAATAAAAATGTCAAACTTTCACTTATACTTGAATATTCTTTGATTTTAAAAGTATGGATTCAAGTGTTAGTTTGCGAGAAATCGAAAAATTGCATGTTTACTCTCATTATTATGAATATTGTTGTCTTGGAGTATTAATTTGAATAACTTATGATTCAATACTAAACATTGGGTCTTAAGGAAAAAATTCAAGTTAAAGACAATCACTAATGCTAAAGAAACTCTACTATGATAAATGAGTTCTTTGATACAGGTAATAACAAAAAGCTACAAAAAAAAAAAAGCCATACCTAGAAAGTGAGGAAAATCCAGCCCAACACGAGAAAATATTCATCGGGAGAGGAGCTGCAACAAATCACGGGCTTAGAGAATGCCTGTAGCTCCACGACATCTTTGTTGTTGGGTGGATAGTCGCGGCGAGGTGGCAGAATCAAGATGAAGAAAAGCGAGCTCCTCAACGGGCAAAGAAAGTAAAGCATCGATGCCCCACCCAAAGAACTCGCCACTATACCCTCCCTTTTAGGTGAAGCCTCGGGGAGAATCCTTCTGGGGAGGATGGAAATCAACAATAGGTTTCGCAGGATTCCCCCCTGGGGGAGGAGGATTAACTGTCATAATAGCATCAGCATCAACATGGGTGTCACCGGTACCCTCCAAACTGTAATGAGAAGACGTTATATGTGGGCATGACGATGAAATTGTACTAACCATAGCAGGACCTAAGCCTACATCAGACATGAAATCGTCAACCTTAAGGCTGACACGATCATCATGAGGTGAGGAGGAATTGACAATAATCATGTTATGTCAGCGAGGCTCACAAGTAGTGGAGGTCGCCACCTCACTTGCCGTATCCATGCGACATCCAATGGGAATATCATCATCATCATCATCATCATCATCATCATCATCATCATCATCATCATCCTTGACAATTTAAAAACAAGGATCCTCGGCTTTACTCTAGAGCAAGTATATCTTATCTCCCCGACAGCAGAGGATCCTGGGGGAGGAACTCGAGGAGGTACCCGAGACGAAGTCCGAAAGGATTGTGTCATCATGAAATCATGAAGTATAATGGTCAGTCCGCCTGAAAGCTTCTATCAAGCATGCAACGCACTTGGTATCTCTATGCACATGCGGGGAATGCGACCGGAATGGGGAAGTCGTCCCAACCTTCGCAAGCCGCGACATTAAAAGACAACAAGTTTTTTTTTGCCTTTTTCCACAATCATTGACGAAGGGAGTTTACCCTAGAAGTCTTCAAGTAAGACTCCACATGAGGATACTAAGGATGTCAAGTAACAAGCAAATGCGCTTGAGGAGGCTTACCATAACAAGAGGAGAATCATGAGAATTTTCACATTGGAGAATACCTTGAAAAGAAGAAGAAATAAAGTCAGGGAAGTATCAAATATTATAAATAATGAAAGAAAAACAAAGATTTGAAAATTTTTCCACAAAACACTTCGGACAGCCAAAATGCAATCCTTCGGAGCCATTTTTTGGATTATTTCGACTATATGTCATTGGCCGTTGGCGATGAGTTTTGAAATGGTGAGGTTTGGACGGTGCTCGTCGATAACCGGGTCGTTTGAATATATAGAATAGTGGCCCGCACCACCGGAGACTCCCCAAATGGAACCAAAAAGTTATGGTCCCAAAAACCAGTGGATCACGCTTCCCAATTGTTAAAATTTTAGTACAAATTTTCTCCTAGGAATTCGCTACCCTAGGGTTCGGCTCCCTAGGGTTTCGGCCCCCCTAGGGTTCGGCCCCCCTAGGGTTCGGCCCCCCCTAGGGTTACGACTTTCCTGCTAAATAAAAAAAAAAAAGAAAAAAAAAAAAAAAAAAAAAAAAAAAAGACAGAAAAAAACCAACCTAGGGTTCGGGCCACCTAGGGTTCACGGCCCACCCTAGGGTTCGGCCACCTAGGTTCGTCGGTTCGGCCCCTAGGCCAAACACAAACAAAAAAAAAAAAAAAAAAAATAACTTATTATTTTTTGGTGTAACCTTAGAAAATTACTGGTTGCCACCACAGATTCTACTCCTTTTCGAAAAAAAAAAAAACGGAATGCTATCGTTGTCAATAATATAATTGTGTTTTTCTATATTATCCGAGGGAACCACTACCGAGATAATAATCCAAGTAACGGGGCTCGGAAGACAAAAGAAAAAGCTACATTTAACCTGAGAAGAAACGTAGGAGAAGCAAGTCAAGAAAAACCGTTCGGCAGAAAGTACTCCAAACTAAACTGGAAAAAAAAAGAGACGAAGAAATTGTTTTTTTACCTTATTCCCAAGCTGAAAACTGTTGGCTTGACGACTTCTTGGTGATCTTCAGATTTGAATGAGGAGAGGAAAAATTTTGCACGATGAAAAGAAAGGCCTAAGTGACTTGGGAGATATATATATTCCAATTGCAAGCTTGCAATAGTAAAGGAAACAATCTCTAGGTTCCTCTTAAGGAAGATTTCGCAATTTAAAGATAAGTTTATTTGAGCTTATTTCTAAATAAATATATAAATTTTCGAAAATTGCTTAAATTTGGTGTTTTAATAAAATTTCGAAAATTATATATATTTGACAATTTCGAAAATATATATATATATATATATATATATATATATATATATATATTGAATGTTTGAAAAAGATCTTGCTTTATAAAATTCTAATAAAGGAAGATTTTGTTTCTAAAATATAAAATAAGATTTGATTCTTGGAGCTGATGATCTTCCTTGTTTTAATTCTCAGAAAATAAGGAAATAAATATTGAGCAAAATGGAGAAGCTTTCAGATGATTTACCAAGCATTACTTGGACAAGTGGAGTCACGCAAAATCATTCACAAACCTGGAGTATTTTGCATGAGCTACTCTCAGGAATCGTGACTCTCGCGCAGGGGGCAAATGTGGGCCCAAGTGCATATTAGGGTTCACATGACCTAATTGAATTAAATGTACAAATTAGGGTTTACAAAAAACCTAATTAAATGTACAAATTAGGGTTTATGTGACCTAATTAAATGTACTAGACCCGGGGAAGTCTCCACGTGTTCCAAGGCAGAAGACTCGTGGATGCGACCCATTTTGGGAATTGATTGAGGGATTGGATTGGTGGCTAGAAGAACAAGGCAATTTGGGCATTACTTTGATGATTAAAGGACATTTCTGGAATTTCTCCTTTAAAACATAATTAAAGGGTATTTCGGGAATTTCCCTTAAAACATGTGTCTGGCATGTGACTATTTTCGAGGAAAACTCTATAAATAGCCCCTCTATTCTAAGAAAAGGGGATGGCTCTCAAGACATTACACTTAGACTCTTGGAAGCTCTAAACACTTGAAACTCTCTCACAACTCGAAGACTCTAGAAGGCTCTTGGAATCCCTGCTACCCTAACCCGGTTTCCGGATTCTAGGAGTTCTGCCACGTGTCATTGGAGTAATTGCCTACTTGTTCTTCTCCCCTCTTCAATCAATCAATCAGTTCCGTACTCTTCGTGGATTTCTCTCCTCTCCAGCCAATACGAAACCCTAACCCTAGCAAGGTGTAATTTCCTTACCTACACAATCTTAATTGCGGCGAATACAAACGTCGCTAATTTTTCTATGAATTTTTGTTTTGTACTTTTGCATTTGGGATGCTAGGTTTTGTTAAAAACAATATTTATATATTTTCTAAAAAAAAATTATTATGATATATATATATATATATGTATATGTATGTATGTATTCTATTAAAGTTAATCTATAGATATTTTTAATTTGTTCGTATACATACTATAAAATAAGTCCAAAGACGGGTCAAGTTCACAAAAATTCAACAAAAATCCCAAACAAAGTAATGAGTAATCTTACAGTTTCACCAAATTAAATGAACAAAAGTTCGTTCTATAGTATACCAAAATCACAAATCAAGGTTCTGATTTATATCAAGCTTCTGGGACCAAATTAAGTGGGAATAAATAAAAATAAATAAGTGCCAGATAATGAGATCAAAGTTTTTTATGTATGTGAACCAGATTTCTTTAAGGTAGTATATACTTTTCCCCGATAAATTAGAACATGAAGACCATCACGTGTGTGGGCACGTGGATGATGTCCATGTTTGGTGTCTATATTAAGGCTGAATAATTTTGTGCAAGACCATAAGACAATCAAATAATCAATGATAAATAAGGTGTATAGCATAGAAATTAAAATGTATATGATGAGAAATCACTGGACATGAAGGATATAGAATAGTGCCTCCACTGAGACTATGATAACAGAGCAAGCAAATTAATAATGGTGCCTGATTTAATATTTTTTACATGGAGTACATGCAGACTATTCCTCAGTTTGAACCTCATTTTTCGAAGCTTTTTTCTCCACATTCAATATTTTCTTTGGTTGAAGGTCAGAGTTTGTTTTGGCCTTTGGCTTAAGAAGAAACCAAGATTTATTGTTTTCTACTCTTATCTCTTTGATGGATTCCTTTAGGCGGATAGTTACAATCCTTCAAATGTTCACTTGTGTTAACTCCTGTTCCTTCTATATTTTTCAGTGACGAGCTAGAATGACGCAAATCTATGACCACCTCATAAGAGAAGATATATAATTCGAAATTAATAAAAATTTGAGCGAGAGAATAGACAACGAATCAATTCTTAGCTGATAAAGCAAAGCACAAATTCCCGTCACACACCCACACCCACACACACACACATATATATATATATATATATATATATTATGTATAAAATAAGTAAATAAATCTTGACATTGTCTTTTGGCTTATAACAAACTTATTTATAATTGACAGAAACAAGTTGTTTTTTAACCTATTCTCAGTTTGACTCCACAAATTGATCACTAAATGTGGTAAATTAAGAAATTTTCAATCTCAAAATGTTGTTATTCCAACTTTAAGTCTTTAAATAAATATATATATATATATATATAACACTATAAACTAGTTGCAACTGACTGAGATTTTTTTCACTCTTATTTTACTATACTTATATTTCTAAGCAACACGGATTTATTATCAAACAAATCTTCTAATTATATTTTTTAATTTATCAAATCAATTAATAAGTAGGTTAACAAACAGGCTCTAAATAACAAAAAAGGCAGATGCTAAGTTGCATGAAAGTACAGCGCGCATGTCACGATAAAGTCCATAATAATGACAAAAGAACAAAAAGCAACATAAAGCAAAGTAGACATGAGATGACTAGGACTGTGCATCAGTTATAATACCGAACCGAAACCGTACCGAACTGAATACCGAAAGTGGTCAAATTAGCATACCGAAACCGAAACCGGTTAGGCCGGTATACCGAACCGATTACCCGGTTCGAAACCGGTTTGTACCAGGTTGTACCGACTGCCAAATAAAAAAAATTTAAATATTAAACCCTTAATTAATTTGGTAGTCATTTTATAAGAAAAACTTCCTTAAGACTTTTACCAAATAACTAATGTGGGACTTCAAGACCTTAACTTCACTTGGTAGTCATTTTATAAGGAAAACTTCCTTAAACTTTTAACAAATAACTAATGTGGGACTTGGAACTTAACTTCATTTGGTAGTCATTTTATAAGGAAAACTTCCTTAGACTTTTACCAAATAACTAATGTGAAACTTGAAGACCTTAGTTTTATTTGGTAGTCATTTAGACTTTTACCAAATAACTAATAGATAATGTGGGTCTTGAAGACCTTAGCTTCATTTGGTAGTCATTTTATATAAACAAAAATTTCCTTAGACTTTTACCAAATAACTAATGTGGGACTTGAAGACCTTAGCTTCATTTGGTAGTCATTTTATAAGGAAAACTTCCTTAGACTTTTATCATCTAATCAATGTGGGACTTACACATGATGGTGCATATAAGGTAAGGGTGGGAGCTACTAATTCCAAATTTCCATTAAGTCCCACATTGTCTAATATGTCTTCTCTTGTCTTACATTTGTTTTATAAATAAGGAGACCATTGCATATTACAATAAGTCTCACATTGTCTAATATGTTTTCTCTTGTCTTACCTTTGTTTTATAAATAAATGAGACCATTGCATATTACAACAAGTCCCACATTGTCTAATAAGCCTTCTTTACTCTTCCCTCTATTTTATAAATAGAGGAGACTTGAAGTATTTTCTAAGGCTAGCCATGAAGGTCTAAAGTAAAGCTTGGTTCTTCTTAATATTAGGCCTATCTTGCCTTTTTTAAGCTAACCGGTACAACCGGTTCGGTCCGGTACATACCGGACATAAAAAAGAGCTAACCGAAACCGGAACCAAAAACCGGTATAAAAGTAAATTACCGAACCGATACCGAACCGGTTTTTTTTGTACCGAACCGACCGGTTCGGTATGGTCCGATTTACCCTAAAACCTGAAAAAATCGAAACTTTTGCCCACCCCTAGAGATGACGGAAGAAATAAGTGCCAATATTAAATGTGGCATAAATTACATCTCATCATTTGGATGTACTGTGATTGGCTCATAAGCCCTGGTCACTACGACAAAATAGTCGAAAGCCAGACATAATATTTATTTTAAAAATTTTATTAGTCGTCTGATCTTTAGTTTGACAAATGTATTGTGTTTTAGGAGATTGAGCTCGTGTTGTAAGAGTTAGTATTTTTAGTTACTAGAAAAAGCTTTGTACGTTTGGTGTGTGAATTATGTGGAGTGTGTGAGACTATTAAATGAAAAAATCAGATAAACATGACTAGTTAAATTGGTGAACTTAGATAACTTTATGTGTTCTTTTATTTTTTTTATTGTTTAATTATGTGTGATTGCTTATGATATCCAATCTTAAATTTAATAATTTATTAATCTATTCTCACTTTGACTCTACAAATTGATCCCTAAATATGGTAAAATTGGGAAAAATTTCAATCTTAAAATGTTATTCATACTTTAACTATAAATCAGTTGCAACTGACTGAGAATTTCTCTCTCTTATTTCTCTATACTTATATTTCTTATAAGCAACGCAGATTTTATCATAAAATAAATCTTTTAAATGTATATTTTAATTTGTCGAATATATTAATAAGTAGGTTAACACACAAGTTCTAGAATTAGGATAATCTCCATTTCAAGTTCTAAATAATAAAAAGCAGATGCTAGGTTGCGTGAAAGTACGGCATACATGTGTACGATAAAGTCGTACTAATGACAAAAGAACAAAAGGCAAAGTAGATATATATGAGATGACAAAAAGAAATTCTATGCCAATATTAAAGCTCACTCATCAACTTTTTCAGATGTAGATATATATTATTAACTACTTCTATTCACGTACGCTTGCAAATTATTCATTTTGGGGATTCCCAGCGACCAGGTATATCTCAAACTTTTCCTATTTAATTAAATCCTAAGAATTAATTAGTGTTATTTATTTTGACAACATATCTGGTTTTTGGTCGGATTTTTTGAAGTATACAGTTGAATAGTTCAATACATTAGAAATCCGACCGATGGATCCTTCAAACATTTGTTTTGTTAAATAATGTGGTTAATTTAGGGTTTGGTGAATGGTAACTGTTTTTTGTGTTTAGGCCATGTTTATTATTATAACCCTAATCCTTGAAAAATTTATATGGTAAACTGGAATATGTCCTTCAATTCATTGCAGGGAAAACACAATGGGAAATGGGGAGGACGTCGATCTTTCTTTCAAGCAAATTCTCTGCATCTGGGTTCCCGTATGTGTATTTTATTTATCTATGTTTCTTTTGTTTAATTTTGCTTCCCTCTTCTGCCTCTCTAATGCTCAAGGAAATGCACGCCAAAAATATATTGAAAATATATATATATATATATATATATATATATATATATATATATATGAAGATAGAGTAAATATTTACTTCTTGTGTTGTCAAACACTGCTAATAAATTGGTTTCCATAAATATTCTTTTAATCTATCGGTGCTATAATCGAAGTTCTTTAGCATCAATTACCAAAGGTTTTTTAACATTATCTATAAGATTGTTATTTATGTAAAACTCACTCATCCAAGGTTTTTATTTATTACTATGTACGTACTTCTGTTCCTTAAAATGAGTTCTCATTAGTAAAATTTAAAAAAAAATTAAGGATATATTCATGCTTCACGCTTAATCCAAATATATAATACATTATTAGTTAAGTAACGGTGACATTATAATAAAATTATGATGATAAATTTGAGAATGTGTTATTTTATGAATAATAATTAAAAATGACTTTTCTTTTCTTTCTTTTTTTTGTGGAACAAAAGATGTTGACAAATGAGACTGTTTTTTGCGGAAAATAGGGAGTAATTCCTGTCTAATTTCTTTCTCTAAATGAAGCGCATAAGATGTTTTTCTTTGTTTTATGTTGTCTTATGGTACTCTTTTTATTATAAAAATTAGTTCAACTCCTATGCAAGCCACGAACTAGTTTAATATATATTTTTATATAAAAAAATATTAATAAATGATGATAATAATATTAAATATCTTATAATAAAATAAATTTTAAGTAATTATTATTTATGCAGCTCCTTTACTTCAAATTAAATTAAAATACATGATACATAAGAATTTAAATAAATTAATTTCAATATATAGTGATAAGTAAATAACATTAATGTTCAACACTATTTTTTGATAAATTTTAAATAGAATACTTCATCGATGTGCATTACGAAAGCTTTTGAAAAATTATATGTTTTAATGTATGTCTTAGTCAAATTTAGTTGACGCTATATAATAATTTCAAAGAAATTATGTAATTTTACACAAAATTTATTATTAAATTTTTTTTATATAACTCTAGGGATAAAACTATGTCGTTTTATTAAGTAATCTTAGTCAAACTTAACTCATACATAACATTAGATTATTTTTTCCCCAAAATATTATGACTATTAATGTATATTATTTTATTTTTGACTGCAAAATATCATAGGTGTCTGAATAATTATCAATAAAAACTTATTACCACTCGTTTCAATCTTTATATATAGATATTAATTTTGAGATTACAAGACTAATTTGAATAATTATGTTTAAACTGTGATACTTTATAATCTTATTTTTTATCACCTTATGATATAGATTCAACTTTTACTATTTTAAGTTATTTTATATAAAGTTATAAAGTTTATTCATTAAAGAGGTATGAGTATCGTTTTGAATTTAATAAAAAAATTGTGGATGACAAATATCACTTTTCAATACATAATATATATTTCATATGTAACAATATATGTTATAATGAATAAAGCTATGCACTTATTTTTATTTATAATCATATAATAAAATCTATATATTATATGTTTATATATTTATTTACTTGTAAAACAATATATTATGCAAAATTAAAATGCTAGTAAGAACTTTCTTTAGAAAACTAAAAACTTGATAATTGATCTAAAATGAAAAAAGGAAACGTAGTATTGTACAAAATACTACAATGAAAGTAGATATTTAATAAAAGAGAGAATAATTAAAAGGGAAGAGAACAAAAGATATTATGATCTAGATTCATAATATTAATGGTTATTAATATTATATTGCACTAATTTATAGGTGGTAAATTTTTTTAATGATTTTGAACTTTGCATAAGATGTAAAGATAAGATGAAAAGAAGAAGTTTATTAAATTTAGGTAGGTTTGACAAAAAAACAAGTTTAAAAATATTAAAGTCTATAAAATTAAATAGTTTATTTTGTGAAAGCAAACTTGAGAATTTTATTTTGTGAGAGCGAACATGAGAAATTTTTTTCTTACTACCATTATAGCATGTGAGAGTTTTATATTAATGTTCACTAAGTGAAAAGATTACATGTCAGGAAGGCAACTCTTCTTGATAACTCAATTTGAGAAATTATACATAGCATCTTCGCTTAATTAAATATAGTTTAAACCTTAATTTTTTTTTTATTTTTTTACACTTTAAACTTTAATGTTTTAACAACTTTGAGACATTAAACTTTAATGTTACTATATTTCTATAAATAAAATTTTTTGGCTACCAAATTTAACATTTCTTAAAAAAATAAGTCACGTGACTCAAAGTAAAAGGGTAATTAAGTCTTTTAAGGCTATAAATCGTTTATATTGGCTCCGATTTTTTTCTTCTTCTTCATCACACCCTAATCACGTGGCTACAATTTTCTATACTTCTATAGATATGTAAAATCTTCTATCAATATGCAAAATTAAGTCTTTTAATGCTACATTTGGATTGAAACAATGAAATGGATCAGGGAATGGAATAGAAGAGGAAATAGAATGTAGAGTTGAATGATTCATTCCATTTAGCTGTTATGAGTCATTCCATACCCTCCCCAAGGAATAAAATTCATAAATTTGGAAAAAATGTGAATGGTTCATTCCATTCCAATGGAGCAACCAAACACAATTTTTTTTCATTCCATAAGAATGAGTCATTCCATTCCATTCCTACCATCATTCCTCCAATTCAAACGTAGTATAAGGGTATATATCGTGTATATTGACTTCAATTTTTTCTATTATTTTTCTTCAACACACATTAATCACGTACCTACATGTTCTGTATTTTCAACGATATTTTAGAGTCAAAATATCCAAAATACTCTCATTTGATATCTTCCTTACATTCGAATACAATTTTATCCAAAATTTCATCTCAAACTAAGTCATAGAGCTCAAGTTATAACTGTTTTAATTTTAAAAATCTTAATTTTGTTTTAGTCATAACTTCTTCATTACATGTTCGTTTACATTCATTTTTAGACTGAAATACACTTTATGTACCAAGTTTCATAACCCAAAAGCCTTGATTTTATTCCCCTTGTTAACTGTGCAGAACCTTCTTTCGAAAAACTAGGTCAGAAAGTTTGCTAAAAAATTCACCAAAAATAATTTACAAGGAATTTAAGTCTCAAACTTGTGCAAAATTTTAGCTAACTTGCAGAGCTATCCATCCCAATAAACTTTACTCAAAAACTCCAAATACACTAAAAGTTCTGATCGTTACAAAATAAGGTCGTGTTTTAGATTTTTGCCCTATTTTGCTGAAACTTTCTAACAAAATTTGTTTTACTTTTTCTTTTAATATTTCTTATTGGATTTTTGATTTTTTTTTGTTATAGTTCATGTTATCATACCCTAACATGTCTAAGCATGTACAAATTCATATATATATATATATATATATATATATATATATATAGGGTTATATATAGCTACACAGTAGGCTATAGCCACGGTTTGTCTGTTGCCATAGATATTCTATCTATAGCGACGGACAAACCGTCGCTATAGCCCTTGAAAAACCGTCTCTATGGCCTATTGTGCACTACACAGCTGTGTACCTATATTGCTCTCATATATATATATATATATATATATATATATATATATTTGCTCCGTAAAATATTTTCTAGGAATTAGTTTAGGATTTTAACTACTCAAAATTATTTAATTCATTATTAATTCTCTACAACTCCGACTGAGCTCAAATTTTCGGTAGCACCTCCCCTATAATATCAGTTTTCTATACCCAGAAGTCCAGGCCCAGCCGTGACCTCAAACTCCGCCACAAACAAGCAATTTAAATTTTACCCTGTTCAGACTAACCTCCTTACGAAATTCATAATAAATAATTTAACAACAGAAAAATTTCCAAATTCTTAGGAAACATAGCTAACTTCCATATCTATAACATATCCGAAAATCAGATTTTATCTCCTTATGGTTTAAGAGTTATAGCTTTCACAAAAATAATGGCAGAAACTGCGTTGTTTTTTATTTTCTAGGTTTTTTCAAGTTTGTTTGTTTTAAGTTTTTGATTCCTCTTTCATGATCCAAAGTTACATACCATTAGAGACATAATATTAACATCTTTATATGTTAAGAGTTTCAAAGATTTCATAAGGAAAGAATTTACAAAATTTTCTATGGATTAAAAATGAGTTTAAGGTTTATGTACCTATGCTAGTTTAGCTTTTTCCTTCTTGGTTCCTTCTCTTCTTGAGCTTTTTTCTTCTTCTTCTTCTTCCTTGCCTCTTGTTCTTGGCAATTCTCTCTCTCTCTCTCTCTTACTTCTCTTGTTTTTAGTCGAGCTTGGTGGGTGGGGGAAAAGGGGAGTTGTGTGTTTTAACCTTTTAGGTTTGCATTTTACTATATATATATATAATACCTATTTTTTCTATATCCTTTTTGACTTTAAAAAGTCAACTTTTCTATCCCGTCATGTTTACAATCGATTCTTACTAAATTTGACGTCCTGATCATCATGGTGATGTCCGTTTCGTCAAATTCGCTTTCGAACTCAAAGTTTGACTTTTAATCCTAAAAGTCAACTATTGACTTTGAATATAAAAGTCAACCCCTACAACTTAATGTGTTTACAGCCATTTCTTACTAAATTTGACTTTTTGGACTCAAAGGTTAAGTCCGCGTTTCAAAATTTCATACCAAACTCAAATTTGAGTTTTAAGATAGTTTAACTTTGGCTGAATGACACATATAACCCTCCAAGTAGCCACCCAATTTCAATGTAGTCCCTAAAATATATTTTTTGCCAATTAGGTCCTTAAAGTGGCATTTTGTGTCGATTCCGTTCCTTTTATCCGATTTAATCCCAACTCAACCCATTTTTATTAAATTTTAACCCAACCCGACCTAGTTTGACCCAAACCCAATTTCACCAATTAATTTTTAAAAAATAAAATAAAATTTTTTAAAATAATTATTATTTTAAAATTATTTCAAAAATAATATTTTATTTTAAAATATTAAAAATAATTATTATATTAAATATTTTTAAAAACAATTATTATTTTCAGGAAAAGATACTAGATTTTTTTTTATAAAATGCGTAAAGTATATACATTGAAAAAAAATAAATAAGAAAATAAAACTTTATTTTAAAAAAAATAGATTTTTTTCATTTTTTATGTAAAACTTTATTTTTAGAAAAAAAAAGCTTATGTCTTTAACATTATTATATGTATTCTAAATATTAGAAATTTTAAAAATTAAAATAGAAATTAAAATACAAAAAACAGTAAAAGATAAATAAAAAAATTGATCCAATTTTTTTTAAAAAATAGTAATTAAAAAGATTTAAAAATAATTATTATTTTCAAGAAAAAAATTAGAATATTTTTCATTTTTTAAAAAAATGAGTAAAGTTTAGAATATATAGCTTCAAAAAAATAAAACATTATTTTTAGAAAAAATATAAATTTTGATTTTTTTAAAAATGAATAAAGTTTCATAAAATATAGATTCAAAAAAAGTAAATAAAAAAAACTTTATTTTCATAAAACAAAATTAGAATTTTTTTTCATTTATAAAAGATGTGTAAATTTTCATAAAAATAATTAAGGATTAAATTTTAAAAGATGGGTAAATTTTCATAAAAATAATTTTTTCCTTGAAAATAATAATTATTTATTAAAACTTTTTAATTAAATTTTTTAAAAAATGAATAAGTGTTTTTATTTATCTTTTACTATTTTTTATTTTAATTTCTATTTTTAGTTATTATTTTTAAAATTTTTAATATTTAGAATACTTATAATAATGGTAAAGACATAAACTTTTTTTTCTAAAAGTAAAGTTTTACATAAAAAATGAAAAAAATCTACTTTTTTCTTAAAAAATAAAGTTTTATTTTCTTATTTAATATTTTTTCAATCTATATACTTTACTCATTTTATGAAAAAAAATAAAAGTTTCTAATAATAATAATTATTTTTAGAAATATTTAAAATAATAATTATTTTTAATATTTTAAAATAAAATATTATTTTGAAATAATAAAATTTTTTTAAAAAAATTAATTGGTGAAATTGGGTTCGGGTCAAGCTGGGTCGGGTTGGGTCAAAGTTTGGTAAAAATTGGTCGGGTTGAGATCAAATCAGGTAAAAGGAACGGAATCGACACAAAATGCCACTTTAAGAACCCAATTGACGAAAAATATACTTTATGGACGATATTGAAAGTGGGTGGTAACTTGGAGGGTAATATGTGCATTCAGCCGTATAACTTTTATTTACTTCCTTTTCTTTTCTTTTCTAGTTACTTTTTATTCGTAACTTTAATTTATAAATTGTATATATTAGGGTTTAAAATCACCCTTTATTGACATTTTCATTATAAATATCCAAGATATTACAATATGTACTATATGAAGGTTCCTTTTTCTCATTGTCTAATCAAGTTTGTTCTTTTTCCTACTTGAAGCTTTCATAGAAGTAGCTAGAAGAAAATACTGCCACCAACACAGGCCTTTATATAGAGCAATTTTGAGAAATGACTGGAAATCTGCTAAAAAAGTCATCGACTGTGATCCAACTATTGTACGTGCTTATATTTCTGAAGGAATGGAAACTGCACTTCACATTGCTGCTCTAGCAAAAAATGTTCACTTTGTGAAAAATTTGGTCGACAAAATGGATGCAAAAGACTTGGAGATTCAAAATGGACAGGGTAATACCGCCCTATGTTTTGCTGCTGCAGATGGAAATACTAAAATTGCTGAACTAATGATTGCGAAAAATGATAGTCTTCCTCGTATTTATGGCCCTATAGGAGAGAAACCAATCGCCATGGCCGCTTCTCTAGGGCACAGGCAAATGGTGAAGTATCTTCATGATTTATCTAATATTGGACATTGGAGGCGAGAGGAACAAGCAAAGCTACTCACAACTTGTATTGCTAGTGGCTTGCATGGTAAGTTACTTATTCTTTATCAATTTTTTCCCTTCGTTGGAACTTTAGCATAAGTTGTTAGCTTATAAGATCTAGAACTCTTTCAACTACATATGGAGACTCAATATATAATGCTAATGCACTTCACTCATTTTCAATAAATTCTGAGTTAGATGTTTCAAACTTGGTATCAATACAAGAAAATTAAGAAGACTCGGTATATAACCTTAAACCTATCCACTTAATACACTCAATACTACATGGTACGTGTTCATTTAATTTTCTTATCCACTTTTGCAATTCTCGCTTACGTTATAATTTTATTCTACAGTAATTATTGTTAAATAAGATACTTTAATTTTTGTAGATGTAGCCCTCAAGATGGTTCAGAATGACCCCTTCCTGATTGCTACTAAAGATAGCAATGAAGAAGGCAATGGTGAGACAGCATTGCATGTGCTTGCTCGTATGCCTTTCGCATTTGGTCGACACAAAAAAGGATTATTGAGGAGAAGCGTCAATTATTGTCAGTTCATTCTAGCCTTTGATCATGCATTTTAATATAATGATTGTAATATGAAACAAGCTATAAGTATCCCTTCAGTGCTGGATGTTGACTTAGCTAGATTAAACCAACCTTCTATTAGGAAATTAATGATGAATTTGTTCTTGAGAATATGAGATTCTCTACAAAGATGTGTCCTTTGATTAATCAAACTAGTCAAAAGGGTTGATTTATAAAGAGCAACGGTTTTGTGTGGATACAATTTTTTTTTTTTTTGAAAACTTATATTATTACAATTCAATTCTAAGAATACATTTTAATTCTAGAAGTCTAGGGTGAACCTAGGGGAAACTTACTTTCAATATGCAGCTCACGTTAATCTTGACTTTCGAACCTGTAATCTTGCACCGTAAAAAGAGAGGTCTTACCACTAGACTATCACATACCAATTTGAAATACTAATAAAGAGATGAAACACATGAATGGCTCCGATCTTTCAAACACGAAGGCGAGCTGCCCAAGTACTCTCCCTTGAAAGAATCCTATGCTAAAAATAAGTTAAAAGAAAAAGATAGAGTAGTGTGTGTGTGTATATGGGGACTGATCCATAGCTCGCGTTAGTTATGGACACTATTTCAGCTAACTCATCTCTTGTCGTCCAATGGAAGATCTAAGGGCTGGCTGGGACTTGGCCGCTACTCCCTCTAGCGGCCAACCAAATTCTTTTATGCTGGTCGCTACTCCCTCTAGCGGCCAGTCAAAACACGGCCAACATAAAAGGTCGTAGAAATATTTGGCCTTCTACTCATGACAAAAGTCTAAAATACCCTCACCTGAGTTAAATTTAAATAGTTTAATGTATAAAATATTTCTAGTTTTAATTTTAAACAATCAAATTATCATAATAATTCACAATGTTAAATTATATTAAATAAGAAATTATATTACAAATATTTTATATAAATAAATACATTGAATATATTTGACAATTTATACAAATAAATACGTTAACTAGTTTCTATGTATTTATTTGTATAAATTGTCAAATATATTCAATGTATTTATTTATATAAAAGATTTGTAATATAATTTCTTATTTAATATAATTTAACATTGTGAATTATTGTGATAATTTGATTGTTTAAAATTTAAACTCCAAATATTTTATACATTAAACTATTTAAATCTAACTAAGGTGAGGGTATTTTAGACTTTTGTCATGAGCAGAAGGCCAAATATTTCTACGACCTTTTATGTTGGCCGCTACTCCCTCTAGCGGCCAGTCAAAACGCGGCAGTTTTGAGTGGCCGCTAGAAGGAGTAGCGGCCAAGCCCCAGCCAGCCCTTAGATCTTCCATTGGACGGCAGGAGATGAGTTAGTTGAAATAGTGTCCATAGCTAATGCGAGCTATGGATCAGTCCCCTATATATATATATATGCATATTTTGACTTGTTGCTTTAATAAATCTAACTAACTTCCACATTTATTCTCATGTGTAGTTTTATTCACAAAGAAAGCAAAGGATGAAAAATCACAACAATTT
The DNA here is from genome assembly GCA_034770075.1 of Aralia elata. NCBI lineage: Eukaryota > Viridiplantae > Streptophyta > Magnoliopsida > Apiales > Araliaceae > Aralia > Aralia elata. Next base: position 39,165,921 of record CM068381.1, on the reverse strand, counting down.
CATGCCTTCAATCTTCTAAACTTCATTTTGGAACATGTTCTTCGGCAAGAAGACTGTCCAATTTCAAACCTAGTTAAAGAGATTCCCAGGCTACTGTTTGTAGCTGCAGAAGTTGGAAATACTGCATTTCTGATTAAACTTATTGATTACTATCCTGATCTTATATGGAAAGTCGACGATAATAATCAAAGCATCTTTCATATCGCTGTCTCACATCGTCATCAGAGTATATTCAATCTACTGCATGAGATAGGCTCTATTGGGAGCCTGATAGCGACATACAAGGATGTGGATGATAACAATCTGTTGCATTTAGCTGCAAAAGTAGCACCTCAACATAAGCTCAACAAAGTCTCGGGAGCAGCTCTACAAATGCAACGGGATATATTATGGTACAGGGTAAACTTCCTATCTACCTTCTATATGATTTCAATCTTATTTATAAGATTTCATATGAGAGAAATGATAATCTTATTTGACTTGTTGACTTTTTAAATTGGTATCAAGATTTTCATACAACATCTTTAGACATAAATATTTTCCACAGAAATTTTTAAGTCTAATTTCATATCGGTGATAGGAGGTGGAAAGGATAGTTCAACCTTTGTATAGGGTTATGAAAAACAAAAATGACAAAATGCCACATGATATATTCAAGGAAGAGCACAAAGCCCTAATGAAGGAAGGTGAAGATTGGATGAAGCATACTGCTAACTCATGTTTGTTAGTTGCCACACTTATCGCCACCGTTGTGTTTACAGCTGCTTTTACTGTACCTGGAGGCCTTGAGAGTAATTCTGGAGTTCCTAAATTATTGAATGAGCCATTTTTTAAGGTATTTGCCATATCAGAGGGGATAGCTATGTTCACCTCTTCAGGTTCAATCTTAATGTTCTTATCCATCCTTACTTCACGTTATCGAGAGAGAGATTTTCTTCATTCTTTACCCTTCATGTTGATGGTTGGAATCACAACACTATTCCTCTCTATAGCGGCATCCAATGGGAATATCATCATCATCATCATCATCATCATCATCATCATCATCATCATCATCATCATCATCCTTGACAATTTAAAAACAAGGATCCTCGGCTTTACTCTAGAGCAAGTATATCTTATCTCCCCGACAGCAGAGGATCCTGGGGGAGGAACTCGAGGAGGTACCCGAGACGAAGTCCGAAAGGATTGTGTCATCATGAAATCATGAAGTATAATGGTCAGTCCGCCTGAAAGCTTGTATCAAGCATGCAACGCACTTGGTATCTCTATGCACATGCGGGGAATGCGACCGGAATGGGGGAAGTCGTCCCAACCTTCGCAAGCCGCGACATAAAGAAACAAGTTTTTTTTGCCTTTCCACAATCATTGACGAAGGGAGTTACCCTAGAAGTCTTCAAGTAAGACTCCACATGAGGATACTAAGGATGTCAAGTAAAGCATATGCGCTTGAGGAGGCTTACCATAACAAGAGGAGAATCTGAGATTTTCACTTGAGAATACCTGAAAAGAAGAAGAAATAAAGTCAGGGAAGTATCAAAATTATAAATATGAAAGAAAAACAAGATTTGAAATTTTTCCACAAAACTTCGGACAGCCAAAATGCATCCTTCGGAGCCATTTTTTGGATTATTTCGACATATGTCATGGCCGTTGGCGATGAGTTTTGAAGTGCTCGTCGATACGGTCGTTTTGATATATTATGGGCCCCGAGACTCCAAATGGAACAAAAGTTATGGTCAAAACAGTGATCACGCTTCCCAATGTTAAAATTTTAGTACATTTTCTCCTAGGATTCGCTCCCTAGGGTTCGGCTCCCTAGGGTTCGGCCCCCTAGGGTTCGGCCCCCCTAGGGTTCGGCCCCCCCTAGGGTTCGACTTCCTGCAAAAAAAAAAAAAAAGAAAAAAAAAAAAAAAAAAAAAAAAAAAAAAATAAAAATAAAAAAACAAACCAAGGGTTGGGCCACCAAGGGTTCGGCCCCCCAAGGGTTCGGCCCCCAAGGCAAAAAAAAAAAAAAAAAAAACAAAAAAAAAAAAAAAAAAAAAAAAAAAAACTATATTTTGTGTACCTTGAAAATTCTGGTGCCCCACAGATTACTCTTTCGGAACGGATGCTTCGTTGTCAATAAATATTGTGTTTTTCTTTATTATCCGAGGGAACCCTACCGAGATATAATCCAAGTAACGGGGCTCGGAAGACAAAAGAAAAGCTACAATAACCTGAGAAGAAACGTAGGAGAAGCAAGTCAAGAAAACGTTCGGCAGAAAGTACTCAAATAAACTGGAAAAAAAAAGAGACGAAGAAATTGTTTTTTTACCTTATTCCCAAGCTGAAAACTGTTGGCTTGACGACTTCTTGGTGATCTTCAGATTTGAATGAGGAGAGGAAAAATTTTGCACGATGAAAAGAAAGGCCTAAGTGACTTGGGAGATATATATATTCCAATTGCAAGCTTGCAATAGTAAAGGAAACAATCTCTAGGTTCCTCTTAAGGAAGATTTCGCAATTTAAAGATAAGTTTATTTGAGCTTATTTCTAAATAAATATATAAATTTTCGAAAATTGCTTAAATTTGGTGTTTTAATAAAATTTCGAAAATATATATATTTGACAAATTTCGAAAATATATATTATTATATATATATATATATATTGAATGTTTGAAAAAAGATCTTGCTTTATATAAAATTCTAATAAAGGAAGATTTTGTTTCTAAAATATAAAATAAGATTTGATTCTTGGAGCTGATGATCTTCCTTGTTTTAATTCTCAGAAAATAAGGAAATAAATATTGAGCAAAATGGAGAAGCTTTCAGATGATTTACCAAGCATTACTTGGACAAGTGGAGTCACGCAAAATCATTCACAAACCTGGAGTATTTTGCACGAGCGTCTCTCAGGAATCGTGACTCTCGCGCAGGGGGCAAATGTGGGCCCAAGTGCATATTAGGGTTCACATGACCTAATTAAATTAAATGTACAAATTAGGGTTTACAAAAAACCTAATTAAATGTACAAATTAGGGTTTATGTGACCTAATTAAATGTACTAGACCCGGGGAAGTCTCCACGTGTTCCAAGGCAGAAGACTCGTGGATGCGACCCATTTTGGGAATTGATTGAGGGATTGGATTGGTGGCTAGAAGAACAAGGCAATTTGGGCATTACTTTGATGATTAAAGGGCATTTCTGGAATTTCTCCTTTAAAACATAATTAAAGGGTATTTCGGGAATTTCCCTTAAAACATGTGTCTGGCATGTGACTATTTTCTAGGAAAACTCTATAAATAGCCCCTCTATTCTAAGAAAAGGGGATGGCTCTCAAGACATTACACTTAGACTCTTGGAAGCTCTAAACACTTGAAACTCTCTCACAACTCGAAGACTCTAGAAGGCTCTTGGAATCCCTGCTACCCTAACCCGGTTTCCGGATTCTAGGAGTTCTGCCACGTGTCATTGGAGTAATTGCCTACTTGTTCTTCTCCCCTCTTCAATCAATCAATCAGTTCCGTACTCTTCGTGGATTTCTCTCCTCTCCAGCCAATACGAAACCCTAACCCTAGCAAGGTGTAATTTCCTTACCTACACAATCTTAATTGCGGCGAATACAAACGTCGCTAATTTTTCTATGAATTTTTGTTTTGTACTTTTGCATTTGGGATGCTAGGTTTTGTTAAAAACAATATTTATATATTTTCTAAGAAAAAATTATTATGATATATATATATATATATATATATATGTATATGTATGTATGTATTCTATTAAAGTTAATCTATAGATATTTTTAATTTGTTCGTATACATACTATAAAATAAGTCCGACGGGTCAAGTTCACAAAAATTCAACAAAAATCCCAAACAAAGTAATGAGTAATCTTACAGTTTCACCAAATTAAATGAACAAAAGTTCGTTCTATAGTATACCAAAATCACAAATCAAGGTTCTGATTTATATCAAGCTTCTGGGACCAAATTAAGTGGGAATAAATAAAAATAAATAAGTGCCAGATAATGAGATCAAAGTTTTTATGTATGTGAACCAGATTCTTTAAGGTAGTATATACTTTCCCCGATAATTAGAACATGAAGACCATCACGTGTGTGGGCACGTGATGATGTCCATGTTTGGTGTCTATATTAAGGCTGAATAATTTTGTGCAAGACCATAAGACAATCAAATAATCAATGATAAATAAGGTGTATAGCATGGAAATTAAAATGTATATGATGAGAAATCACTGGACATGAAGGATATAGAATAGTGCCTCCACTGAGACTATGATAACAGAGCAAGCAAATTAATAATGGTGCCTGATTTAATATTTTTTACATGGAGTACATGCAGACTATTCCTCAGTTTGAACCTCATTTTTCGAAGCTTTTTTCTCCACATTCAATATTTTCTTTGGTTGAAGGTCAGAGTTTGTTTTGGCCTTTGGCTTAAGAAGAAACCAAGATTTATTGTTTTCTACTCTTATCTCTTTGATGGATTCCTTTAGGCGGATAGTTACAATCCTTCAAATGTTCACTTGTGTTAACTCCTGTTCCTTCTATATTTTTCAGTGACGAGCTAGAATGACGCAAATCTATGACCACCTCATAAGAGAAGATATATAATTCGAAATTAATAAAAATTTGAGCGAGAGAATAGACAACGAATCAATTCTTAGCTGATAAAGCAAAGTACAAATTCCCGTCACACACACACACACACACACACACACATATATATATATATATTATGTATAAAATAAGTAAATAAATCTTGACATTGTCTTTTGGCTTATAACAAACTTATTTATAATTGACAGAAACAAGTTGTTTTTTAACCTATTCTCAGTTTGACTCCACAAATTGATCACTAAATGTGGTAAATTAAGAAATTTTCAATCTCAAAATGTTGTTATTCCAACTTTAAGTCTTTAAATAAATAAATATATATATATATATATATATATATATATATATATATATATATTATATATATATATATATAACACTATAAACTAGTTGCAACTGACTGAGATTTTTTTCACTCTTATTTTACTATACTTATATTTCTAAGCAACACGGATTTATTATCAAACAAATCTTCTAATTATATTTTTTAATTTATCAAATCAATTAATAAGTAGGTTAACAAACAAGCTCTAAATAACAAAAAGCAGATGCTAAGTTGCATGAAAGTACAGCGCGCATGTGCACGATAAAGTCCATAATAATGACAAAAGAACAAAAAGCACATAAAGCAAAGTAGACATGAGATGACTAGGACTGTGCATCAGTATAATACCGAACCGAACCGGTCCGAACCGAATACCGAAAGTGGTCAAATTAGCATACCGAAACCGAAACCGGTTAGGCCGGTATACCGAACCGATTACCCGGTTCGAAACCGGTTTGTACCAGGTTGTACCGACTGCCAAATAAAAAAAATTTAAATATTAAACCCTTAATTAATTTGGTAGTCATTTTATAAGAAAAACTTCCTTAAGACTTTTACCAAATAACTAATGTGGGACTTCAAGACCTTAACTTCACTTAGTAGTCATTTTATAAGGAAAACTTCCTTAAACTTTTAACAAATAACTAATGTGGGACTTGGAACTTAACTTCATTTGGTAGTCATTTTATAAGGAAAACTTCCTTAGACTTTTACCAAATAACTAATGTGAGACTTGAAGACCTTAGTTTTATTTGGTAGTCATTTAGACTTTTACCAAATAACTAATAGATAATGTGGGTCTTGAAGACCTTAGCTTCATTTGGTAGTCATTTTATATAAGAAAAATTTCCTTAGACTTTTACCAAATAACTAATGTGGGACTTGAAGACCTTAGCTTCATTTGGTAGTCATTTTATAAGGAAAACTTCCTTAGACTTTTATCATCTAATCAATGTGGGACTTACACATGATGGTGCATATAAGGTAAGGGTGGGAGCTACTAATTCCAAATTTCCATTAAGTCCCACATTGTCTAATATGTCTTCTCTTGTCTTACATTTGTTTTTATAAATAAGGAGACCATTGCATATTACAATAAGTCTCACATTGTCTAATATGTTTTCTCTTGTCTTACCTTTGTTTTATAAATAAATGAGACCATTGCATATTACAACAAGTCCCACATTGTCTAATAAGCCTTCTTTACTCTTCCCTCTATTTTATAAATAGAGGAGACTTGAAGTATTTTCTAAGGCTAGCCATGAAGGTCTAAAGTAAAGCTTGGTTCTTCTTAATATTAGGCCTATCTTGCCTTTTTTAAGCTAACCGGTACAACCGGTTCGGTCCGGTACATACCGGACATAAAAAAGAGCTAACCGAAACCGGAACCAAAAACCGGTATAAAAGTAAATTACCGAACCGATACCGAACCGGTTTTTTTTGTACCGAACCGACCGGTTCGGTATGGTCCGATTTACCCTAAAACCTGAAAAAATCGAAACTTTTGCCCACCCCTAGAGATGACGGAAGAAATAAGTGCCAATATTAAATGTGGCATAAATTACATCTCATCATTTGGATGTACTGTGATTGGCTCATAAGCCCTGGTCACTACGACAAAATAGTCGAAAGCCAGACATAATATTTATTTTAAAAATTTTATTAGTCGTCTGATCTTTAGTTTGACAAATGTATTGTGTTTTAGGAGATTGAGCTCGTGTTGTAAGAGTTAGTATTTTTAGTTACTAGAAAAAGCTTTGTACGTTTGGTGTGTGAATTATGTGGAGTGTGTGAGACTATTAAATGAAAAAATCAGATAAACATGACTAGTTAAATTGGTGAACTTAGATAACTTTATGTGTTCTTTTATTTTTTTTATTGTTTAATTATGTGTGATTGCTTATGATATCCAATCTTAAATTTAATAATTTATTAATCTATTCTCACTTTGACTCTACAAATTGATCCCTAAATATGGTAAAATTGGGAAAAATTTCAATCTTAAAATGTTATTCATACTTTAACTATAAATCAGTTGCAACTGACTGAGAATTTCTCTCTCTTATTTCTCTATACTTATATTTCTTATAAGCAACGCAGATTTTATCATAAAATAAATCTTTTAAATGTATATTTTGATTTGTCGAATATATTAATAATTAGGTTAACACACAAGTTCTAGAATTAGGATAATCTCCATTTCAAGTTCTAAATAATAAAAAGCAGATGCTAGGTTGCGTGAAAGTACGGCATACATGTGTACGATAAAGTCGTACTAATGACAAAAGAACAAAAGGCAAAGTAGATATATATGAGATGACAAAAAGAAATTCTATGCCAATATTAAAGCTCACTCATCAACTTTTTCAGATGTAGATATATATTATTAACTACTTCTATTCACGTACGCTTGCAAATTATTCATTTTGGGGATTCCCAGCGACCAGGTATATCTCAAACTTTTCCTATTTAATTAAATCCTAAGAATTAATTAGTGTTATTTATTTTGACAACATATCTGGTTTTTGGTCGGATTTTTTGAAGTATACAGTTGAATAGTTCAATACATTAGAAATCCGACCGATGGATCCTTCAAACATTTGTTTTGTTAAATAATGTGGTTAATTTAGGGTTTGGTGAATGGTAACTGTTTTTGTGTTTAGCCATGTTTATTATTATAACCCTATCCTTGAAAAATTATATGGTAAACTGGAATATGTCCTTCATTCATTGCAGGGAAAACACAATGGGAAATGGGGAGGACGTCGATCTTTCAAGCAATTCTCTGCATCTGGGTTCCCGTATGTGTATTTTATTTATCTATGTTTCTTTTGTTTAATTTTGCTTCCCTCTTCTGCCTCTCTAATGCTCAAGGAAATGCACGCCAATAATATATTGAAAATATATATATATATATATATATATATATATATATATATATATGAAGATAGAGTAAATATTTACTTCTTGTGTTGTCAAACACTGCTAATAAATTGGTTTCCATAAATATTCTTTTAATCTATCTGTGCTATAATCGAAGTTCTTTAGCATCAATTACCAAAGGTTTTTTAACATTATCTATAAGATTGTTATTTATGTAAAACTCACTCATCCAAGGTTTTTATTTATTACTATGTACGTACTTCTGTTCCTTAAAATGAGTCTCATTAGTAAAATTTAAAAAAAATTAAGGATATATTCATGCTTCACGCTTAATCCAAATATAATACATTATTAGTTAAGTAACGGTGACATTATAATAAAATTATGATGATAAATTTGAGAATGTGTTATTTTATGAATAATAATTAAAAATGACTTTTCTTTTCTTTCTTTTTTTTGTGGAACAAAAGATGTTGACAAATGAGACTGTTTTTTGCGGAAAATAGGGAGTAATTCCTGTCTAATTTCTTTCTCTAAATGAAGCGCATAAGATGTTTTTCTTTGTTTTATGTTGCCTTATGGTACTCTTTTTATTATAAAAATTAGTTCAACTCCTATGCAAGCCACGAACTAGTTTAATATATATTTTTATATAAAAAAATATTAATAAATGATGATAATAATATTAAATATCTTATAATAAAATAAATTTTAAGTAATTATTATTTATGCAGCTCCTTTACTTCAAATTAAATTAAAATACATGATACATAAGAATTTAAATAAATTAATTTCAATATATAGTGATAAGTAAATAACATTAATGTTCAACACTATTTTTTGATAAATTTTGAATAGAATACTTCACCGATGTGCATTACGAAAGCTTTTGAAAAATTATATGTTTTAATGTATGTCTTAGCCAAATTTAGTTGACGCTATATAATAATTTCAAAGAAATTATGTAATTTTACACAAAATTTATTATTAAATTTTTTTTATATAACTCTAGGGATAAAACTATGTCGTTTTATTAAATAATCTTAGTCAAACTTAACTCATACATAACATTAGATTATTTTTTCCCCAAAATATTATGACTATTAATGTATATTATTTTATTTTTGACTGCAAAATATCATAGGTGTCTGAATAATTATCAATAAAAACTTATTACCACTCGTTTCAATCTTCATATATAGATATTAATTTTGAGATTACAAGACTAATTTGAATAATTATGTTTAAACTGTGATACTTTATAATCTTATTTTTTATCACCTTATGATATAGATTCAACTTTTACTATTTTAAGTTATTTTATATAAAGTTATAAAGTTTATTCATTAAAGAGGTATGAGTATCGTTTTGAATTTAATAAAAAATTGTGGATGACAAATATCACTTTTCAATACATAATATATATTTTTTATGTAACAATATATGTTATAATGAATAAAAATATGCACTTATTTTTATTTATAATCATATAATAAAATCTATATATTATATGTTTATATATTTATTTACTTGTAAAACAATATATTATGCAAAATTAAAATGCTAGTAAGAACTTTCTTTAGAAAACTAAAAACTTGATAATTGATCTAAAATGAAAAAAGGAAACGTAGTATTGTACAATGAAAGTAGATATTTAATAAAAGAGAGAATAATTAAAAGGGAAGAGAACAAAAGATATTATGATCTAGATTCATAATATTAATGGTTATTAATATTATATTGCACTAATTTATAGGTGGTAAATTTTTTTAATGATTTTGAACTTTGCAGAAGATGTAAAGATAAGATGAAAAGAAGAAGTTTATTAAATTTAGGTAGGTTTGACAAAAAAACAAGTTTAAAAATATTAAAGTCTATAAAATTAAATAGTTTATTTTGTGAAAGCAAACTTGAGAATTTTATTTTGTGAGAGCGAACATGAGAAATTTTTTTCTTACTACCATTATAGCATGTGAGAGTTTTATATTAATGTTCACTAAGTGAAAAGATTACATGTCAGGAAGGCAACTCTTCTTGATAACTCAATTTGAGAAATTATACATAGCATCTTCGCTTAATTAAATATAGTTTAAACCTTAATTTTTTTTTATTTTTTTTTTACACTTTAAACTTTAATGTTTTAACAACTTTGAGACATTAAACTTTAATGTTACTATATTTCTATAAATAAAAATTTTTGGCTACCAAATTTAACATTTCTTAAAAAAAAATAAGTCACGTGACTCAAAGTAAAAGGGTAATTAAGTCTTTTAAGGCTATAAATCGTTTATATTGGCTCCGATTTTTTTTTTCTTCTTCATCACACCCTAATCACGTGGCTACAATTTTCTGTACTTCTATAGATATGTAAAATCTTCTATCAATATGCAAAATTAAGTCTTTTAATGCTACATTTGGATTGAAACAATGAAATGGATCAGGGAATAGAATAGAAGAGGAAATAGAATGTAGAGTTGAATGATTCATTCCATTTAGTTGTTATGAGTCATTCTATACCCTCCCCAAGGAATAAAATTCATAAATTTGGAAAAAATGTGAATGGTTCATTCCATTCCAATGGAGCAACCAAACACAATTTTTTTTCATTCCATAAGAATGAGTCATTCCATTCCATTCCTACCATCATTCCTCCAATTCAAACGTAGTATAAGGGTATATATCGTTTATATTGACTTCAATTTTTTCTATTATTTTTCTTCAACACACATTGATCACGTACCTACATTTTCTGTATTTTCAACGATATTTTAGAGTCAAAATATCCAAAATACTCTCATTTGATATCTTCCTTACATTCGAATACAATTTTATCCAAAATTTCATCTCAAACTAAGTCATAGAGCTCAAGTTATAACTGTTTTAATTTTAAAAATCTTAATTTTGTTTTAGTCATAACTTCTTCATTACATGTTCGTTTACATTCATTTTTAGACTGAAATACACTTTATGTACCAAGTTTCATAACCCAAAAGCCTTGATTTTATTCCCCTTGTTAACTGTGCAGAACCTTCTTTCGAAAAACTAGGTCAGAAAGTTTGGTAAAAAATTCACCAAAAATAATTTACAAGGAATTTAAGTCTCAAACCTGTGCAAAATTTTAGCTAGCTTGCAGAGCTATCCATCCCAATAAACTTTACTCAAAAACTCCAAATGCACTAAAAGTTCTGATCGGTACAAAATAAGGTCGTGTTTTAGATTTTTGCCCTATTTTGCTGAAAATTTCTAACAAAATTTGTTTTACTTTTTCTTTTAATATTTCTTATTGGATTTTTGATTTCTTTTGTTATAGTTCATGTTATCATACCCTAACATGTCTAAGCATGTACAAATTTATATATATATATATATATAGGGCTATATATAGCTACACAATAGGCTATAACGACGGTTTGTCTGTTGCCATAGATATTCTGTCTATAGCGACGGACAAACCGTCGCTATAGCCCTTGAAAAACCGTCTCTATGGCCTATTATGCACTACACAGTTGTGTACCTATATTGTTCTCATATATATATATATATATATATATATATATATATATATATTTGCTCCGTAAAATATTTTCTAGGAATTAGTTTAGGGTTTTAACTACTCAAAATTATTTAATTCATTATTAATTCTCTACAACTCCGACTGAGCTCAAATTTTCGGTAGCACCTCCCCTATAATATCAGTTTTCTATACCCAGAAGTCCAGGGCCAGCCGTGACCTCAAACTCCGCCACAAACAAGCAATTTAAATTTTACCCTGTTCAGACTAACCTCCTTACGAAATTCATAATAAATAATCTAACAACAGAAAATTTTCCAAATTCTTAGGAAACATAGCTAACTTCCATATCTATAACATATCCGAAAATCAGATTTTATCTCCTTATGGTTTAAGAGTTATAGCTTTCACAAAAATAATGGCAGAAACTGCCTTGTTTTTTATTTTCTAGGTTTTTTAAAGTTTGTTTGTTTTAAGTTTTTGATTCCTCTTTCATGATCCAAAGTTACATACCATTAGAGACATAATATTAACATCTTTATATGTTAAGAGTTTCAAAGATTTCATAAGGAAAGAATTTACAAAATTTTCTATGGATTAAAAATGAGTTTAAGGTTTATGTACCTATGCTAGTTTAGCTTTTTCCTTCTTGGTTCCTTCTCTTCTTGAGCTTTTTTCTTCTTCTTCTTCTTCCTTGCCTCTTGTTCTTGGCAATTCTCTCTCTCTCTCTCTCTCTCTCTCTTACTTCTCTTGTTTTTAGTCAAGCTTGGTGGGTGGGGGAAAAGGGGTGTGTTGTGTGTTTTAACCTTTTTGGTTTGCATTTTACTATATATATATATATATATATATATATATATATAATACCTATTTTTTCTATATCCTTTTTGACTTTAAAAAGTCAACTTTTCTATCCCGTCATGTTTACAGTCGATTCTTACTAAATTTGACGTCATGATCATCATGGTGATGTCCGTTTCGTCAAATTCGCTTTCGAATTCAAAGTTTGACTTTTAATCCTAAAAGTCAACTATTGACTTTGACTATAAAAGTCAACCCCTACAACTTAATGTGTTTACAGTCATTTCTTACTAAATTTGACTTTTTGGACTCAAAGGTTAAGTCCGCGTTTTCAAAATTTCATACCAAACTCAAATTTGAGTTTTAAGATAGTCTAACTTTGGCTGAATGACACATATAACCCTCCAAGTAGCCACCCAATTTCAATGTAGTCCCTAAAATATATTTTTTGTCAATTGGGTCCTTAAAGTGGCATTTTGTGTCGATTCCGTTCCTTTTATCCGATTTAATCCCAACTCAACCCATTTTTACTAAATTTTGACCCAACCCGACCCAGTTTGACCCGAACCCAATTTCACCAATTAATTTTTAAAAAATAAAATAAATTTTTTTAAAATAATTATTATTTTAAAATTATTTCAAAAATAATATTTTATTTTAAAATATTAAAAATAATTATTATATTAAATATTTTTAAAAATAATTATTATTTTCAGGAAAAGATACTAGAATTTTTTTTTTTAAAATGAGTAAAGTATATAGATTGAAAAAAAATAAATAAGAAAATAAAACTTTATTTTAAAAAAAATAGATTTTTTTCATTTTTTATGTAAAACTTTATTTTTAGAAAAAAAAAAGTTTATGTCTTTAACATTATTATATGTATTCTAAATATTAGAAATTTTAAAAATTAAAATAGAAATTAACATACAAAAAATAGTAAAAGATAAATAAAAAAATTGATCCAATTTTTTTTAAAAATAGTAATTAAAAAGATTTAAAAATAATTATTATTTTCAAGAAAAAAATTAGAATATTTTTTATTTTTTAAAAAAATGATTAAAGTTTAGAAAATATAGCTTCAAAAAAATAAAACATTATTTTTAGAAAAAATATAATTTTTTATTTTTTTAAAAATGAATAAAGTTTCATAAAATATAGATTCAAAAAAAGTAAATAAAAAAAACTTTATTTTCATAAAACAAAATTAGAATTTTTTTTCATTTATAAAAGATGTGTAAATTTTCATAAAAATAATTAAGGATTAAATTTTAAAAGATGGGTAAATTTTCATAAAAATAATTTTTTTCCTTGAAAATAATAATTATTTATTAAAACTTTTTAATTAATTTTTTTTAAAAATGAATAAGTGTTTTTATTTATCTTTTACTATTTTTTATTTTAATTTCTATTTTTAGTTTTTATTTTTAAAATTTTTAATATTTAGAATACATATAATAATGGTAAAGACATAAACTTTTTTTTCTAAAAGTAAAGTTTTACATAAAAAATGAAAAAAATCTACTTTTTTCTTAAAAAATAGAGTTTTATTTTCTTATTTAATTTTTTTTCAATCTATATACTTTACTCATTTTATGAAAAAAAATAAAAGTTTCTAATATTTTTTCCTAAAAATAATAATTATTTTTAGAAATATTTAAAATAATAATTATTTTTAATATTTTAAAATAAAATATTATTTTGAAATAATAATATTTTTTTTAAAAAAATATTTTTTTAAAAAATTAATTGGTGAAATTGGGTTCGGGTCAGGCTTGGTCGGGTTGGGTCAAAATTTGGTAAAAATTGGTCGGGTTGAGATCAAATCAAGTAAAAGGAACGGAATCGACACAAAATGCCACTTTAAGGACCCAATTGACGAAAAATGTACTTTATGGACGACATTGAAAGTGGGTGGTAACTTGGAGGGTGATATGTGCCTTCAGCCGTATAACTTTTATTTACTTCCTTTTCTTTTCTTTTCTAGTTACTTTTTATTCGTAACTTTAATTTATAAATTGTATATATTAGGGTTTAAAATCACCCTTTATTGACATTTTCATTATAAATATCCAAGATATTACAATATGTACTATATGAAGGTTCCTTTTTCTCATTGTCTAATCAAGTTTGTTCTTTTTCCTACTTGAAGCTTTCATAGAAGTAGCTAGAAGCAAATACTGCCACCAACACAGGCCTTTATATAGAGCAATTTTGAGAAATGACCGGAAATCTGCTAAAAAAGTCATCGACTGTGATCCAACTATTGTACGTGCTTATATTTCTGAAGGAGTGGAAACTGCACTTCACATTGCTGCTCTAGCAAAAAATGTTCACTTTGTGAAAAATTTGGTCGACAAAATGGATGCAAAAGACTTGGAGATTCAAAATGGACAGGGTAATACCGCCCTATGTTTTGCTGCTGCAGATGGAAATACTAAAATTGCTGAGCTAATGATTGCGAAAAATGATAGTCTTCCTCGTATTTATGGCCCTATAGGAGAGAAACCAATCGCCATGGCCGCTTCTCTAGGGCACAGGCAAATGGTGAAGTATCTTCATGATTTATCTAATATTGGACATTGGAGGCGAGAGGAACAAGCAAAGCTACTCACAACTTGTATTGCTAGTGGCTTGCATGGTAAGTTACTTATTCTTTATCAATTTTTTCCCTTCGTTGGAACTTTAGCATAAGTTGTTAGCTTATAAGATCTAGAACTCTTTCAATTACATATGGAGACTCAATATATAACGCTAATGCACTTCACTCATTTTCAATAAATTCTGAGTTAGATGTTTCAAACTTGGTATCAATACAAGAAAATTAAGAAGACTCGGTATATAACCTTAAACCTATCCACTTAATACACTCAATACTGCATGGTACGTGGTCATTTAATTTTCTTATCCACTTTTGCAATTCTCGCTTACGTTATAATTTTATTCTAAAGTAATTATTGTTAAATAAGATACTTTAATTTTTGTAGATGTAGCCCTCAAGATGGTTCAGAATGACCCCTTCCTGATTGCTACTAAAGATAGCAATGAAGAAGGCAATGGTGAGACAGCATTGCATGTGCTTGCTCGTATGCCTTTCGCATTTGGTCGACACAAAAAAGGATTATTGAGGAGAAGCGTCAATTATTGTCAGTTCATTCTAGCCTTTGATCATGCATTTTAATATAATGATTGTAATATGAAACAAGCTATAAGTATCCCTTCAGTGCTGGATGTTGACTTAGCTAGATTAAACCAACCTTCTATTAGGAAATTAATGATGAATTTGTTCTTGAGAATATGAGATTCTCTACAAAGATGTGTCCTTTGATTAATCAAACTAGTCAAAAGGGTTGATTTATAA
Source organism: Aralia elata (assembly GCA_034770075.1). NCBI lineage: Eukaryota > Viridiplantae > Streptophyta > Magnoliopsida > Apiales > Araliaceae > Aralia > Aralia elata. The sequence continues at coordinate 39,150,422 of CM068381.1, read as the reverse complement.
AGAGCAACGGTTTTGTGTGGATACAATTTTTTATTTTTATTTTTTGAAAACTTATATTATTACAATTCAATTCTAAGAATACATTTTAATTCTAGAAGTCTAGGGTGAATCTAGGGGAAACTTACTTTCAATATGCAGCTCACGTTAATCTTGACTTTCGAACCTGTAATCTTGCACCGTAAAAAGAGAGGTCTTACCACTAGACTATCACATACCAATTTGAAATACTAATAAAGAGATGAAACACATGAATGGCTCCGATCTTTCAAATCGTAAACTATTCAAGAGATGAAATACATGAATGGCTCTGATCTTTCAAACACGAAGGCGAGCTGCCCAAGTACTCTCCCTTGAAAGAATCCTATGCTAAAAATAAGTTAAAAGAAAAAGATAGAGCAGTGTGTGTGTGTGTATATATGGGGACTGATCCATAGCTCGCGTTAGTTATGGACACTATTTCAGCTAACTCATCTCCTGTCGTCCAATGGAAGATTTAAGGGCTGGCTGAGACTTGGCCGCTACTCCCTCTAGCGGCCAACCAAATTCTTTTATGTTGACCGCTACTCCCTCTAGCGGCCAGTCAAAACGCGGCCAACATAAAAGGTCGTAGAAATATTTGGCCTTCTACTCATGACAAAAGTCTAAAATACACTCACCTTAGTTAAATTTAAATAGTTTAATGTATAAAATATTTCTAGTTTTAATTTTAAACAATCAAATTATCATAATAATTCACAATGTTAAATTATATTAAATAAGAAATTATATTACAAATATTTTATATAAATAAATACATTGAATATATTTGACAATTTATACAAATAAATACGTTAACTAGTTTCTATGTATTTATTTGTATAAATTATCAAATATATTCAATGTATTTATTTATATAAAAGATTTGTAATATAATTTCATATTTAATATAATTTAACATTGTGAATTATTGTGATAATTTGATTGTTTAAAACTTAAACTCCAAATATTTTATACATTAAACTATTTAAATCTAACTAAGGTGAGGGTATTTTAGACTTTTGTCATGAGCAGAAGGCCAAATATTTCTACGACCTTTTATGTTGGCCGCTACTCCCTCTAGCGGCCAGTCAAAACGCGGCCGTTTTGACTGGCCGCTAGAGGGAGTAGCGGCCAAGCCCCAGCCAGCCCTTAGATCTTCCATTGGACGGCAGGAGATGAGTTAGCTGAAATAGTGTCCATAGCTAACGCGAGCTATGGATCAGTCTCCATATATATATATATATATATATATATATATATATATATATATATGCATATTTTGACTTGTTGCTTTAATAAATCTAACTAACTTCCACATTTATTCTCATGTGTAGTTTTATTCACAAAGAAAGCAAAGGATGAAAAATCACAACAATTTCATGCCTTCAATCTTCTAAACTTCATTTTGGAACATGTTCTTCGGCAAGAAGACTGTCCAATTTCAAACCTAGTTAAAGAGATTCCCAGGCTACTGTTTGTAGCTGCAGAAGTTGGAAATACTGAATTTCTGATTAAACTTATTGATTACTATCCTGATCTTATATGGAAAGTCGACGATAATAATCAAAGCATCTTTCATATCGCTGTCTCACATCGTCATCAGAGTATATTCAATCTACTGCATGAGATAGGCTCTATTGGGAGCCTGATAGCGACATACAAGGATGTGGATGATAACAATCTGTTGCATTTAGCTGCAAAAGTAGCACCTCAACATAAGCTCAACAAAGTCTCGGGAGCAGCTCTACAAATGCAACGGGATATATTATGGTACAGGGTAAACTTCCTATCTACCTTCTATATGATTTCAATCTTATTTATAAGATTTCATATGAGAGAAATGATAATCTTATTTGACTTGTTGACTTTTTAAATTGGTATCAAGATTTTCATACAACATCTTTAGACATAAATATTTTCCACAGAAATTTTTAAGTCTAATTTCATATCGTTGATAGGAGGTGGAAAGGATAGTTCAACCTTTGTATAGGGTTATGAAAAACAAAAATGACAAAATGCCACATGATATATTCAAGGAAGAGCACAAAGCCCTAATGAAGGAAGGTGAAGATTGGATGAAGCATACTGCTAACTCATGTTTGTTAGTTGCCACACTTATCGCCACCGTTGTGTTTACAGCTGCTTTTACTGTACCTGGAGGCCTTGAGAGTAATTCTGGAGTTCCTAAATTATTGAATGAGCCATTTTTTAAGGTATTTGCCATATCAGAGGGGATAGCTATGTTCACCTCTTCAGGTTCAATCTTAATGTTCTTATCCATCCTTACTTCACGTTATCGAGAGAGAGATTTTCTTCATTCTTTACCCTTCATGTTGATGGTTGGAATCACAACACTATTCCTCTCTATAGCGGCAATGGTGGTAGCCTTTTGCACAACCATTTTCCTAACCTTAGAGCGTGGTTCAACACTAATCCCTATTATTCTTGCATTATTTTCTTGTATCCCAATCATATTTTTCCTAATCAAATTCCCTCTTTTGGTTGACATAGTTATTTCAACATATGTTTCTCGCTTCCTATTTCGTTCAAACAATCGTTTGTTCCAAGAAGTAAGAACTCAAGTTGAATAGCTGTGTTCATCTATATGCTTCATGGTGACTGTATCAGTCATTCAAATACTTGTTTGAGTTGAAACATTCTTGGTATATTGAGACAAAGAAAGAGCAACTAATTAAATTCCAGATTCTTGCATTTTCTTTTTATTTGTATCCATTTATTGAACAATTATGTAATCATTTATAATGTTATTTCCTCAAACATTAGATGTGTTTTCCACTTTGTTGTGCTCCCAAATATGTAGACTAACATCTTCAATTTCAGTTCAGTATATTTATGTGGATGTGGCGACATAATATGGAATCATTATCAACTGAAAAACTTGACTAAAATTAAAGAAAACTTTCTGTATGTGCATCTTACTCTCTAAACTAACTAAAGTAATACTTCAACTAATTACATTGCAAATTATATTTTAGGGCTAGAAACTTTAAACATGTGAGGCCCCAATTACTTTCTGCATGTAAGAGTTCCAATCTCTATGTGTCACTATCTTGTTCTCATCGAATCAATGGAATTGGTAAAGAAAGTGCTGGAAGAAGATTAATTAACGTCCTTGAAAAGAAATGTTAACACTCTTGATTTTATTCTGTTGTTCGAGGATATAACAGTAAAAGGTCATTCAGTTGTTCTTATGAGCGAGTAAGTTAGCAATATTTGATTGATTCGGTCAGGCCAAGTAAGATCTATTAAGAGAGATATTTGTCTCAATCAAACAGTCTTAATAACTTATCCATTCAGATTAAGAACCATTAAGATCCATTCAGAAGCAATCAAACAACCCCTTAATTAGTATTTACATTCTTTGAAAAGAACTTCAATTGATATGGATTCCCAATGTAGTAAAAATTGTTAAGTGATCCTTTCTTGAAATCTATGATTTATGTACTTCCTCAATTCCAAAATTAGAGATACATTTTAATTTTTTAAAGTCAATTCGCGAAATCCTTGTAATAATTCGAGATATTCAATAAATATAAATAAAGTTTATAAATGTATATTTAATTTTTAATGAGACTTTTATTGCAGTTTCTTTTATTAAATACAAATAAACAAATGAAATAATTTTGTACATGGGATTTGGAAAGGACTAGTCAGTAGCTTTAGGAAGATAAAGATTAAGAGTTTTTTTTTACTAATTTGAAGGCTTAAGAAGACTTTAAAGCAGCATATCATGTGCATCATATTTTTTTTTTGCCTACTTAGTCTTCCAGTTAAGCCTATATATAAGACTAGTTGCTTTCTATTTCTTAAAGTAGGTACTACACGTTTTTCCTATTTCTTAAATTAGTAAAAGCTAGTTAACCCCTAAGTAGTTATATATATATATATATATATATATATATATATATAGATAGATAGATATAGATATACACATAACCTCCCTACTAATAAATTATATAGATATAGATATACACATACTCTCCCTATTGATAATTATATATATACACACACACACACACACACACACACTCTCTCCCTATATATAAACAACTCCCATACTTAAAGGAGGACAAGAGGAAAGAAAAAAAAAGGGGAGGTCACGACTATACATTCGGAGAGTAAGGAGAAAGTGAGGGAAAATAGAAAATCAAGAAGGGAATAAGAGAAAAAAAAAACTAGAAGGTATGCTTCTAACTATTATTTTTATTTAGTACATAATATATGGCTTTATAATTTTATTTTATTTTTAGAGTAAGGTAAATAAATGTTTAATATTAATATGATTAATTTTCATAATTTGGGTAAATTTGGACAAGAAAAGACTAAACTTTAGTATATTATTATACATAGTATTTTGGCATGAATAGTATTCTCGTGAATAGTACTTTCCTAAATGGTACTCCGTCACGAACAATATATATAAAATGAACAGGTAATAAAAGTTGTAGACGCTAAATATATATATATATATATATATATATATATATAATTGACAAGTTAAATCACAGAAATAGTATAAGTAATAATTAAATTATAGTTTTGGCATTTATGAATAATGATATAGGTCAATTGCAGGAAATTTATTGAGCTAGAAAATAAGTCAACGAAAAACAGGCAAGTTTCTTAACTTACACAAACTTTATATATTGTGCAAGTTCCCCCAATTTGAGTAAGTTCCTAACTTGTACAAATTTATTATTTTGTGCAAGTCTCTGAATTATTGCAAGTTTTTCAAACTTGTACAAGTTTATTCTTTTGTACAAGTCTCTTAAACATCTATTTTTTTTGGTAAAAAATTCCTTAAATTTTGAATATTTCGTTCAATTAATTGTTATCATGCGATATTAAATTTCAATACATTTGCAAGAATTGTTGAACTCTAAATTATTGTAAATATTACTTAGAAAGTCATTGTTTCGGCTTACTTTCAAATTAAGAAATTATATTATTTTATTTTCAAACCAATTGTTTTGGGTGGAATCTCAGACTGAGTTGAACAACCCTATTTTATAAAAGGGATATTATTGTCGAAAAATTTGACTTATGGAGATAATGTTATGTATATCATAGGGTACAATTGGTTGATCCCCTAAAGTGCCTGTGGAGGACATTTACGTTCATGGTCCTTATGACCACTCAGTTCAGAAAAGAATATTTATTTGATGCTCGTCAATTTAAATCTGTTCATCATTATGTTAATCATTATTCTCATTTATTATTCTGATTTAATTATTCAATTTCCTTATCATTCAATTCTTGATATTTTATATACTAGTTAAGCAAATTAGTTGCTTACTCTTTCGTCAAATTTCTATGTTTTCAGCTAAGTCTGAGGAACCTGAAGGATCGGGAGTAAAAGATAAAGGGAAAGGTAAAGCCAACAAGGAAGAATAATTAATTAATTTTATTGTTTAATTAGATAATTAACGAGGTGGTATTGTAGAATTATTGTATTAGTTCATATTGTGTAAGTAAGACTTGGGTTGTATTTATTGTACTTATTGTAAAACAGTGAATGTGTAATAATGTATAATAGACTTTGAATAAGTGTATAGTGACCACCATACCTGTAGTAGCAAGTACTCAAGTATGGGGGCATCACAGGCCTAAAACTCAAAATTGATATAATTTCATTCAAGTTTTTGAAAACAACAAAGATGATAATTAGTAGTATTTCATAGTTACTTTACAACTGTTATATTTGTTAGTATTAAAACTAATTAACTTCATATCAATTTTGAATTTTAGAATTTCGCGAATTGACTCAAAAATGTCAAAATGTATATCTAATTTTGGAACGAAGAGAGCAATTCTTTGTGGCCCTATCCATACTTTTAAATTTGCCTCAATTTGTATGACTTTGGGTTTTAATAAAATTTATTTTTGCTGATCAAAATAAATAAATAAATAATCTACTCAAATGTGCACAAGTATAATATCAATTGTCCATATTGTCCTTGTATTAAAAAAAAGTGTTATTTATTGGACAAAAAATAGTGAGAGAACCAAAGTTATATTTAATACTTGGGGTAATATTAAAAACTAAGCAATTAATACTTACTTGAAATTCTCAAACGTCATATATTAAGAGACAAAAACAATTTTTCTAAAACGACTTATATTAAGAGACGGATTGAGTATATTGGTAACAAGGCGTGACGTTTCAACCGTGTGACACACAAATAGAATCATTTCCCATATGTGATTTTATGTCATATTCTTTATTTTTTCTTTTTTCTCTATAATATTAATTAAATTATTATTTTGTCATTTTTAAATTAAAATTATTATATTCTTTTATTTATTTTTTAAACTTTTATAAAAAAATTATTTTATCTTACATAACTTACACACGAGTATATCACCTCGTGTTAGTATTGTTAAAGTGCATCACATGTGTGGGAAGTGAAGTTGCAAGACAAATTTGGGTAGGTCATACACATGAGTTGTAACGATCGCAAATCGTGTATATTTGTTTATTATTATTAAATGAATGGATTAAATTTTTATTTTTATGTGATGTGTTTTAAGGTTATTTTATAACCTGAATGATGTGAATGTATGAATTTTATGTGTTGTGTCTCGTAGGAGTGAATAAGTTGATTTCGCGAAAAATTATAAAATCACTATTCACTTGGCACGTTTCTCGATGCACTATTCACGCTAGAATATTTTTGCGTCTTTTTCGATTTCTATTAATTTCGTTATGACGTGTATGCGAAGGAATAATTTTTTCAAGTGTCGGAAATTTTATTTGAGCTGATACGTGATTTAATCCGTATACGAAATGTATTATATGGGTGTTTCGAATAATTGGACAAATTCTATAATAATTATTTTTACGCGTCCCAATATTTTATGGGAGTACCCATTTTAATTTTGGGTAGAGTTATTTACCAAATTTGGTACGAAAGTGGAAGTATTCGAATATATTTTTGTGTTATGAGGTACCTATTGGAGAGCATTTAAGCTTTGGACCAATGGGAATTAAGAGTGGTAGGCAACTTATTGCTATTGCCAAACCATTTCCTTGAGAAGCCAAATATTCCTTCTCTAAGTTACTTCCGAGGTGCTCGATTATGCAAGCTTCACCTTCCCAATTCATTCCTTTCTCCAATTCCATGCTTCAATAGATTGAGAGAGAGAAGAAAGAGTTACGATGATGAGGAAGAGATAAAACTGGAGAGAAGAAAGAGCACGGTTAATTCTCCACCGCTCAACTATTCTTCCTTTCCATTTTTTTCATTGCTAGAATAGAGAGCTGCAGAAACGGAGGAAGAAACAGAAGAGAGAGAAAGTAGAGAGAGAATGTTATAGTAGGAAAGAAAGAAGAAGAAGGAAGAAAAAAGGGGTACGGGAGGAAGAAGGGAAGAAGGCAGAGAAGGGAAGAGGAATCTAGAGGAAGAAGGAGGGACTCTAGCAGCTCCATAGCAACCAAGAAGGAGAATCAAGAGGTAATCACTTCCTCAAAACCTTCTTTCCTCCATTTTTGAATTTCTTAAGCTTTTCAAGCTTTTGTGATGGGTTTAAATTTTTGTTACGATTTTGTTGATTTTGTTGGTTGTGGTTGCTCAAGAATGCTATTAAAAGACTCTGTAAGCCATTAAAACCTTTAAAGTGGAACAAAAACGAAGAATGATCTGAACCTTGGCTTAAAGGATGAAACTTTGGACATTTTTAGACAAAAGGACCTTCGGACGAATTTAGAGAACTATAAAGCTATGATTTCGTGATTGTTATGTTTATTTGTTGTAGTGATGTTGTAGTTCCATGGGTTACAACGTTAACCCAACTGGAATGGAGTAAAAAGGTGTAAAAACGAAGATTTGGTGTTGATTTTAGTGAAGAATACCAAGAACTCGAGAAACAGAGTACTACCTTGTACTTTGATCAAAGATTTAGATTTGTTAACATTTATGGGTGCTTCTAAATTTTTGGTATGTTGTAGCCCCATAAGTTAAGAGTCCATAGAGTTCGAAATAGACCAATTTGAACATGTATTGAAAGAGATATGAAGATCGGAAGAAGGAGAGGTCGGATTGCCCGCGCTGGAGAAGTCCAGAAATCTGGGTTCTGCATGAATGGCGGCGCGGCGCCGTTCATAAGGTTAAAATTAGCGTTGCGGCTCCGAACACGTGTCAGGCCCAGACGTGTCCGAGTGGACTGTTTTGATCTCCTGTAGTAAAATGGGCATAACTTTCTCATCCGAACTCGGATTGAGGTGATTCAAGATGATCCGGAAAGAGGAAGAGTAGACCTACAACTTTTATTCTTTAAGTTTTTGGATTTGAGATTTGTAGCAAGGTCTAAATTGGCCATATTTAGGACTGATATGTATTTGGAGGCAATCGGAGGGCGTCGGGCATGCACGTATGCACGTGTAATGCACGTGTAATGCTACTGACCTTCAAAGATGATGTTTTAAGTCCTAGAACATGATCATTATGAATTATAATGATGATTAGTATTAATAAATGATGAATCAGATAATCGAATGAGCATGTTAAGCATGTGCGGAAGGAGCGATTTAGGCGTGTGACGTATAAACGTCAAAACGCCGTGTAAAGTGTTAATGCACTTAAAAAGTGTTTCGATTCAAATGAAACGAACATTATAAGATATGGAGTAGGGTTTTTATAAACCAATAAGGATGGATGACGATGAGAGTCGTAACGTTTACGAACAACATGACGCCAAGAAATGATTAGACACGTTAGTTATTTATACCCGAACCAACGGTAAAGCCTTAAAACTACGATTCAAGGCTATATTATGTTTAATTTAGTTAACGTTTAATGAACGGGATGCAATGTATAGCGTGACTCGTTGATGTTTGTGCGTATATGACTAATTGTAGTATGTTTATGTGCACATATATGTGTAGGATATTGAAGAGTGTGTACTATATTATTGTAACAGTGCAAGAGGCAAGTTTTCTGACTTAACTCATTTATTTATTAAGCAAGTTATCGGTTAAGCAAGTTTATTAACTTTACTCAGTTATTTATTAATTGAGCAAATATTCTTTATTAAGTAAGTTCCTTGATTCAATTCGAGTTATATTGAGCAAGGTTATTGAGCTTCATTCAGCTTATTATTCATTGAGCAAGTTATCAAATCGTACAACTCTCATTTAGTTGTACGATTATCTGATGTTATGCAAGTCTCTTGACTTCGTTCAAGTTTTTCATTGAATTATTGTTTATTGAGCAAGTATCCTTACTTTTATTCAAATTATTGTATTGAAAGCCCATTTCATGCAATGTCATATATTGCGTGAAATCCAAAGATTGTGAATTGTTATTCATTCAAGATATTATTGATGCTATTATGTATATTGTTGATATTGTTAAGAGTTCTATATACCGAGAACTATTGAGATTGTCGTCTAAGTTAATTGTTTCTGCTAGACTTTCATCGAGATGCTTTCTTGATATACCGTCGAGATATTATTGAATATAGCTATCCAACCTTATTGATTTGGTTTGGATTTCTAAGTATAAGACTGAGAAGAACAACTCTTTAATTAGGGGGAAAATATTTTTGGTCGGTAATACCGGTCGTCCTCTACCAAGGACAAATAGACGTTACGTGTTGTACAACATAGGGCACAGATAGGCTGATCATCTAGAAGTGTCCGGAAGAAAATTATCCGTTTATAGTTTATACCAACTATTAAACCTATTGTACGAAGCAAGAGTTCAATGGTCATCGGACCACTTAGTATATCTTTCAGAAGTATTGTTAATGAGTTAGAATACTATATCATATTCCTAATTATTTGAGATATCGTTCACAACTATTGTTCAGTTGTTGAACTGGGAGCATGATTCTTAATGTTGTTGTTTTACCAACTGTATTACTTGTTGAGAAATCGAATGCTCATTCTTGCTATGAACTTTATGTTTTCAGCAAAGCCAGAACAGGGCGAGACGTCACGCAAGGACAAAGGCAAGGGAAAAGCAACGGAATAGAGGATATTATATCATATCCGCTTTTGTAATAGTTTATGTTATGTATGTTGATGTTTATGGATGTATTTTTATCTATGATGTTATGTGTTATGTTTTAGTAAAGGTCTTAGAACTTGGGATTTGTAACGTAAGACGGACTGTAATAGCTTAGTAATTACATTTCTGTCCTTGTGATTGAATGCATGGGTAGAATAGACGATGAATGTGTAGTACCGTGAGCACTGAATCTGTGGATAAAGAGACCTCGGATTTGGGGGCATCACATGAGTAATATCATAGATAGGAAAGTGTTGGTAAGAGCCGAAATTTTACACTAATTTGGAGATGAAGCTAACAACATTTTTAGTTTAAGTAGGTACATAAATGCATGGCTTTAAAAGGGATAAATATTGATAATCATATTTATTTATATATAATATTCTTTATATTTTAAAATTAAATATACAATTATTTTTTTAAAGGTAATTTACATGAAAAATCTATACGAATCTATTTGATTCTAGTACAAATAACTATTATTATTAAACTGACTAAAAAGTGCTCTTACTATATTTGTTACTTTCAAATTTTAAGTAAATTTATATTAATTTAAATTATAAAATATCGTGAATTCACTCTAAAAAATAAAAATGTCTTTGTAAGTTTGGGATGGATTCATACCTAGTTCAAGTCCATATTCGATTTTAAGCAACGACCAGTGAAATAATATTTACGACTTGTGTCCAATTTCAATTTTGAGTGTCTTGCATATATTTAAGCATGAACATAACAAAAATGGAGTATAAATGAGTCAAAGTTTAACAAAATATTTGGCTGCTTTTAATAACTTGGCTATAAAAATACTTGAGCCTGATTAGGTTCTTATAAATGATCATGTAATATAACATCCAAGTATTGTTACAAGTCTCAAATTTTGGTTTCGAAAAGTATTTTAAATAATATGTTGTTATTATATTGATTATATATATCTTTTGTTATTGACTATGCATTAAAATATTAATAAAATATTTAATGTCATATTATTTAAGATATTTTTTAAGATCAAAAATATCAAATAAATTTACATCAATATAATTTTTTTAAAAATTTCATAAATTAACTTTATAAAATCGAAATTTATTGTACATAGTATTTATTCGTGTTGAGTTCAAGGCCAAATTTGACTTTATGCAAGGTCGAGTGTAACAATATTTATGCTTGTGTCCAAATTCAATTTTGATTATCTTGTATATTTAAGCATGAACACAAAGTCTACCAAGATATATATACCAATTGGGCAGCCGTCTAGCTGTCATATTCCTTAACCCCCAGAGTCTTTTAGATGAATGGTTTTTGTCAGTATATATTAAACATTTGTTCCATTCCCCAACTAAATAAATAAATGAACATGAAATTGTCAAATTCCACTCTAAATGATATTTACAGTTGCCAGGGACGAAGCTACATTGAGGTGAGGGGAGTCCATTGATCCGGATTAAAAAAAAAAGTGTTACTTTATAGTATATGTTAAATTTATAGGAAAAAAAAATGAAGGATAGTATATAAATTAATTTCACTAAAAGTTTATAAAAATTTTAATGTACGTAATCAAATTAAAAATGTTATAACTCTCTCAATCCCATATTATTCATACTCTTTTATATGTGCATCTCTCTCTTATCATCTTAAAATAAATAGTAATCTAATTCATATTACTTTTTAAAACAATTAAGGAATTAAGAATTTTTTAACAAATTTGTGACTAAAAGAACATATTAACGATCAATAAGGTGTGTGTATAATGTTATTATAAAAGTGCAAAATTATTCAAAAAAATTAGCCCGGAAGCCCTGTTCCTACTCCTCATCAAATTATTTATAGTCTCACAATATATATTTTGACCACGCTAGATAAAAATCCTGACCTAGTCACTGCAGCTCTAGTACCAGTAATTTTACAATTTACAAGACCTGATGCAAGTATATTTTTAAAATTGCTAAGAAAGAGTCCAATTGTATATTTGCAAGATATCTGAAAGGAGATTGTGACTTAATAATTAAAGAATTTTAGAAAGTGTTGTGATGTGGTTAACTTAAAAAATATTATCAACATGGAATTTTATCAATAAACATGCATGAAATATAATGTACATGATGTAATAACCCAAGATTTTCAATATATTTAAATAAGAAATTTTATGAATAAATTTTTTTTTTATTTTTTTTATTAAGTATCAAAAGTGAATATGGTAATACGTGAAAGGTAAAGTATATGTATATATGTGATAAATTTATATTTGTTTATCGCATGAATGATTTCAAATAAATTTTTCGAAAAAGGAATTGTTGATTATTATAAATTATATTCTTATAATAAATTAATTTTGTAGTAAAAATATTTTATTATTTATTTTTCATGAAGATATGATTAATGTATTATTTAAATAACATATGTATATTTTACAAATAGATCTTTAGTATTATTATTATTGATATGATTATTTCCTTATGATATGAATTTAGCATATTAGTCAGTTTATTTATTTTAAATTGACTAAGAAAGGTAAATGAGACAAAGTGAAACAATTGATCAAAACCCTAATTTGATCTATGAATATGAATTTGAATGTTAAATACATTTATTGTTATAATTGTATTTAAAAGTATGTATGTTTGTATTATGTAATATATATATATATATATATATATATATATATATATATATAACCCTAAGAGATTAATTTTAGTATCTCAATTTATTATTTATTTTAAACCTAATTAAAGCAAGTCTAATTGAGTTATGTAATTAAACCAATATAAGTAATTATTTAAAAAAGTCCAAAGTAAGTGGACTAGTAACCCTTATTAAATAATTAGGGTAAGATAAAATTGATGTATTGGACATATGCTATTTTGCATGGCCCAAATAAATTAATTAGGGAGCCCAAATGAATTAAAGAATAGCCCAAACTTTGGCCCAAAATTAATTGGATATTCTAGAAGCTAAATTAGCAAATAAAGTAGTTAAAGAAAAATCAAAAATGGTGTTAAATAAGGGGGGAAGTATCCGGATGAGTAAGGGTGGATTCATGCACCACATGGTCTTATTAATTTTTTATTTTATATTTTTACACCTTGCACATCTAACTCACCAACTCACCTAGGCTACTAAAATAAATAAATTCATAGCTTAGATATTGAGAGATTTGTGTATATATATATAAGTTGTATGTATATATTTTTGGCCTATAAATATAACTCATCCCAAGCATTAGCAAAGCATCCACTTCATTTCATCTTCTAAAGTTTCAAGAGAGCTTAGAGAGAAAATAAATAGAGAGAGAGATGATCAAGAGGGGGACAACCACCATAGAAGAAGAAGAAGAGAGGAGAGCCTTGTAGTTTCAAACTCCATAACAAACCTTGGAAGTAGGAGAAAGAAGAACATCCAAACAAAGGTATAAAACCCTAATCTAGTTATGTAATCTTTGTGGTTGTTTTAGAATAAATGATGAACTTATGTTCTTAAACTTTATGATAGTAGATCAATGTGTTATATGATGTTTTATGGTGTTTTATGTTTAGATCATACCATTTTAAGTGATGAAAAGCTTGGAAATCAAAGAATGTTCAAAACAGTTTTTACCCTAGAAAACCCTGGAATTTCAGTCCACTTTGGACCTTTACCATTTTAAATATGTAAATTATATTTATGATCCGTCAAAGGCATGAGTTAGATACATGAGTTATCTGATGAATCCAAGTGGAATCATTCAAAAAGATTAAACGAGCAAACCGTAGCATGATTTTTCGTAAAACACTCCCTGCCTGCGAAAAAAACTGGAAAATCCAGTGAGCCTACTGTCTAATTTTTGTAAAGGGTATTTCGGTCACTTTTTAGGGCTCTAAAAATTCTGATATTTTGTGGTATGTTAGTATATCAAGTTAACTAGTTTCTGTCCAAAGATGGTAATTTGTTGATGTATATAATGAGAGTTATGGCTTTTATAAGAAAGTACATTTTAAAAAACAAACTGTTATAACTCCAGTTATAAAGCCCAGAAAAATATGAAATTTTTACGGGAGCTAGGTTTAGACAACAGGAGACTACCGTGTAAATTTCATAATTGTTGAACAAAGGAATAATTTATTATAATTGTAACCATTTCGGACTATTTTGGACACTTAAAAAATACGAAACGAATTTAGAAAATTGCAGGCAAATTATTTTGTCACTAAAATATTATATATTAAGTTTCCCCAGAAGATAAAAAAATAATAACTTGATTTGGTATTTTTAATGCCTATGATTAAGTTAAGAATAAATAAGTAAAATAAGTTATATTAAGTTGTAAAACCTGTTAATGTGATTTATTGATTAATGATCAATATATGATGTATAAAAACTTTATAAGGGTATTTTGGTTATTTTTAATAAATGTTATATGAATGACATGATATGTGTGTTAAATGAATTAATAGTAAGAGATAAACAATTATATTAAATTATTTATAAATGATTAAAGTATTATTAAATGATTAATAATATTAGTCATTAAATAAAATATTATTAAATGAGTAATAATATTAGTAAATGATTAAAATATCATTAAATGATTAATAAATAAATAATGATATTAATAAATGATTAAAATATTATTAAATTATTAATAATATTAATAAGTGATTAAGATATTATTAAATAATTAATAATATTATTAAGTGATTAAAATATTATTAAAGGATTAATAATATTTGAAAATGATTAAGATATTATTAAAGAGTTATTGAAATATTATTAAGTGATTAATAATATTAGTAAGTGAGTAAGATATTATTAAATGATTAATAATACTTGTGAATGAATAAAATATTATTAAGTAGCTAATAATATTGAAAAAAAGAATAATATATTATAATGTGATTAATAATGTTAAGAAGTGATGAAATATTATTTGATATTAAAGGGAGTTTAAAGATGATGGTTATCTGATAGACTATTATCAAAAGATGATAATATTACTAATGATTTATTGTAGTATCTAGTATTTGAATTATGTGACTAAATGAGTTATAATATGTTATGCTGATTGAAAGATCAATCTTATAAATGATAGGTCTTTCATAAGAGAATAAAATTAGATTGCGTAGCAGTAATCGACGGACAAGGCAAGTTCCCTAACCTTACTCAAATTTATATTCAGTAATTATCTTAACCCTTGCATATACTTTATGCAATGGATATATATGTTATGCAAATATTCTTGAACTTTATTCGATCTATCTACTGATTTCAAATATCTCGATATGGTCTCATGTGATGCATTTATAATCAAAATTATTCTGTTCTTTGTGCAAGTGTCCTCACTTGTACAAATTGTTATAATTATCGTAAATTCGAAATTCTTTGACATGATAAGTTTTGATACGTACTATTAAATTTTGGTATGTATACATAATTTAAAGGTTGTCTAAGCTATTTGATTCGGCTAGACATAGTCTGGAATGTATTATTGAATATGATTGTTTATGATAAAGTCGTCTAACTAAATTGCTTTAGTTAGGACTCCAGACTGAGTATGAACAACCCAAAATGGAAAACTTTTATGCACCAAAGGCGGTGATGATGGACGAAAATGTCGTTCTAGCATGTAGTGTTGATCAATACAGGGCACAACGGGGCTGATCACCCTCCGTGTCCGTAAGCCAGACGGTTTACAGATGAATTTATGTACAAACCTTTTCAAACTTGAAAATAAAAGTTCATGGTCTATTGACCGCTCAGCATTCAAAGTCACTACGTTGTTTCAAAAATTGCAAACAATTTGATATGTTATTAAGAACTGTTTCAAATGACTTCACAACTATTGATTCGTTGTAGAAGTAGTCCTCAAAGAAAACATTTACTTCTTTCAGCTAATGTTTATTAATTATTATTACTTGCTGAGCAATTAAATGCTCATTCTTGCTTTCAATTAAATGTTTTCAGCTAAGTGTGATCGACCAGAAGGCTCTGGCAAGGACAAGGGAAAGGGAAAGCTGAAGGATTAAGTATAAGGTGTTATTTGTAATATCTAGACTTTAGTATTATGATACTATAATATCTATCATGTAATAATGTACTTTAAAGGTCACCGTACCTGGGAATTAGACAACTCTGATATAATTTTTAAGTTTGTAATATATTAAGTAGTTTGGAAGTATGGTATCGTGTAGCACCAAGTACGGGTTTCAAGTACCCGGATTTGGGGGCGTCACACATGAAGTAGACTTAATTTCATAAATGGGAAAACTCTCAACAAAATTAATAAAAAGTTAAATTCAATTCATAACTAGTGCCTTCAACATGAAAATTGCAATGCGACTCTCATATAATCCTTGTCACTGTTTATTTTGTACTCCACCGACCCATACATAGTGTAATAATTTTTGTACTGTCTACATCCCAGTTTAGAATCCCCAGTTATCTCAATCTTAAGTTATCAATCTTCTTCTTCTTGTTCTTCTTGTTCTTCTTCTTCTTTCTTCTTCCTATTTTTTTTCGAGTGAGGGAGGGAAATAAAAAGAAATTTATTTTCACAGTCGAATGAAGGGTAAATTTTTTAAAATTTTAAATAAGTTTTGCCGGATTTCTCTATTTCTTTTCTTTTGAAATTTGAATAATGAGGACATCTAACTTGTGCAGAGGAAGTAACATGAAGACAAACCACTATGATATAGACAACCCCCCCATCCCCCCCACCCCCCCCCCAAAAAAAGGTGCTGCTTTGTAGCTTTCAGGAGACTTAGAATTATTAGTTTAACCCTTGATAACAACAGCCATTCTGATTACTAATCACCAGCAAGAAATATAAAGTACTTTTCAATGTGAGAGCTATTTTTTCTGGAAAACAGCAAATGGTACATGGATTCTAAATCCTGTTGACAAGTTCAAGACCAACTCAGTCAAAATATCCGTGTAGTAGGCAGGAACTTAAACGGTTATGTAACGAATCCAGGAGGTAGAAAAAATACAACAGATAAGAACACCTTCAAACAGTCTTCATTTAGCAGAATCTACCAAACATGTATACTAAGGAGTTTATGACAAGCACCAGATATCAAAACACTAAAAAATTAGATGACATTATTTTCTAGATAAGTTAAAGGCATATGACATTATAAAACTCCATCTTCATCGAAAAGAAAAGGAAACGACGTCTCATACAAATTCAAAGGGACTCTTTAACATCAAGATTACAAATGCTCAAGAGAAGTACTATTCATAGATGATAGCGAAATGAAAAAAGTAAAAGAACAAAAAGATGACAACCAGTAGTAAATTAAGTAACTTACTACCCAGTAGTTCACATACTATGTGTTATGTTTTACTCACTCAAGAAAATTGCTGTAGGATTTCCTGGGGATGGTGGATTCTGCTTCAGCAGGGAGGCATGAGAGCCAGCTCTCGTAATAGCATTAGGATCTGTAGGAGATAGGATTTCCACCCTTTCAAGACCTAATTGTCGCTTGATCAATTCTAGATTCTCCTCAAGGACCTCAATCTCGCCAAACGGTAGCCTCAGATCCAGGGCCTGAACACCAACATTAATAACCTCATCCTTCTTGAACCGCAAGAAAGGCATACATAGCTTTTGGGTCTGCTTGAAATTTCCTTCCTGGCCAATGCTACTCTGCTGCAATGCCTTAAAGATCTCTTGGTCTGGCGCAAAGGTGCTGGTTGAGCTGTCAAACTTGTCACGCAGTATGTTTAAACATTCTCTTTTCCATCCATCATATTGTTCATTCATAAATATTAGGCCAACTGTGGGTTTGTTTTGATTAGTTACGGTATTTATGTTACCTTTCTTTGAACCAGATACTTGCTTTTGAAGAAGCTTCCTCATTGTAACGATCGAGTCTTGCAAATATTTGTTGGCTTTTTTAAGAGTTTGATCAGGTAACTCGGCTTCTGGCCATCCCGCTTTAATCGCAAACCCATCCTTCCTCAATAGTTCTCTTTGTTAGCAACTAAACAAATTAATTCTAGATTGTTCTTGAATTAATTAAGTACATGAATTGGTGATATCTAAGTACATGTATGTACATGAATGTATTTAAAATGTCTTAGAATATGTAATGGTTAGGTTCATGTACATGAATGTGGTCATATAGTAATTATTATGGTAGCTCTAGAAGTATCCTATGAGTATTATAAATAGTCATGTACTTGGATCATTTCAAGAAAGTGAAATCAAAGTTTTCTCAAGTATTCTCCAAAATTATATTTCACTTCTCTCTATAATTTATCCTCTTCCATATATTCCAACAAGTGGTATCAGAGCCAGGTTAATTCAAAGATTTAGAGAAGGTTAAAATCAAAGTGGCGAAGGCAAAATCGACGACCCAAGAAAGGTGACTTGGTGCTATCGAATAGTTTCGCTGGGCGAGTGCAAAGTGTGCGCGTTAGAGCTCCGGAACGCAATCTAGCAAAGGTGCTAGTTGAAAAAAAAAATTGAAAAAGAAATTTGTGAGTTGAAGCACGTCACACAAGTCATCATATTGATAGCATTTTGGAGAGGTAAATTATAGAAAAATGATATTTTCTAGGTTTGGTGCCAAATTAGTGTTCACAAATTACAACGTTTGGAGTATAAGGATTCGAGTATTTCTTGATGCTTGCAATTTATGGCAAGATGTCATTGCAAATCCAGAAAAGTGTATTTCGAAAAAAGTTCGAGAAATGAAAGAAAAAAGAACAAGAAAGATTTTGCAAGGAGTGATGCATGAAGAAGTTTGGATGCATGTTGCAAGTTTTGATTCTTTACCTCAGTTATGGAATGAACTTGAATTTATTTGCAATAATTATAAAGGTCCATCGTTACCTAAAGAGTATTGGTTCTTGGAAGAAGATGAGAAACTTATAGAAGAAATTGATGAAGTTGAAGAAGAAGAAGAAAGTAAAAAGGATTTTTTTGAAAATATCTCGAAAGAGGAAGACGAAAAGATTTGTGTTAATGAAATTACGACAGTTGAAGATAAAAAAGAAGAAATTGAAGAGACATCAAGTGAAGAAGTATTTGAAGAGATAAAAGAAGAAGAAAAAGGAAAGGAGGAGGTGATCAAGCTTTAGAAAGATATTCTAGCATTGCAGACTACGAAGGAATTTGTGAAGAGCTCTTATGAAAATAGGATTTCTAAGTACTGGGGACTTGAGAATGAAATCATGGAAAAGCAAGAAAGGATTGATGACTTCATAATTGCTCATGTGGCACAACAAGAAAAAGATGAAAAGAAAGAATTTGAAAATTTGGAGGAGCATGAGAAAAATATTTTGAGTATCAAAAGTAATGATTTGGGATTTAGAGTAATGAATTTTGTGGAAGACATAGAATGGGTAAACATCGAGAAGTATTTCGATCAAAGGGAATTTGTAATTAGAAAAATGGAGAAGCAACACAAGAAGTTTATGAAGCATGCAAAATGTGAGAAGCTAGTAAGCAAGATCAAGAAGAACAAATGGAAACTTCAAGCATTTGTGTCATATACATCAATGGAGATGACAAAAGAGTTTGTTGCGAATCGGAATATCAAAAAGTTTTACGACATTGTGAATAATAAATTTGGTTTACGGGAGGCTTTGTTAGCAACTAAACCAAATTAATTCTAGATTGTTCTTGAATTAATTAAGTACATGAATTGGTGATATCTAAGTACATGTATGTACATGAATGTATTTAAAATGTCTTAGAATATGTAATGGTTAGGTTCATGTACATGAATGTGGTCATATAGTAATTATTATGGTAGCTCTAGAAGTATCCTATGAGTACTATAAATAGTCATGTACTTGGATCATTTCAAGCAAGTGAAATCAAAGTGTTCTCAAGTATTCTCCAAAATTATATTTCACTTCTCTCTATAATTTATCCTCTTCCATATATTCCAACACTCTCCACACATATTTACCATGATGCGGGCAGATTGGAGTGATAAGCCGTGTTTGAACATCCATAAACTGCCACAGTAGATCACGGTTCATTCCCGCTGACCCACAAGAAAACCTATACTCATCCCTAACAGTCTGGAGATCATAAAATCCAGTTTTCAAAGCTTCACGAAACATGTACTCGTTGTAGTTCTTTTTTGTCGTATTGACAGCAATATTAATCTTGTTGGCAAATACATGGTCTGCATAGCAAGAAGGTGGACCAACTCTTATAGATGGTTCCGAAGCAAGAACCTCCTGCATCCATGTAATCTCTTTCATCAGCCGCAAGATAGCAGCATTCGCTGTTTCAAAAACAAAGTTGGCGTCATCCATTCCATCCCCTGCGTCAGCAAGAGAGAATCTTGTGGCATCAGCTGAAAACTCCTCAATGGCTTGTCGCAATGTCCTAAAATTCTCTGTCTACTTTGACATTTTCTCAGAATTCAACAGAAGGTGCCCGTTGCATCTGAATCCTCGAGGCCAGTGATTTTTGGGCATGATTGCTGTGTGGTTATAGATGCAGAAGGTAAGATGATTCTGGATAAGATCCTTACCTGAAACTCGGAGATCAAACGGATACCAATACAAAAACTCCTTCATCTCATCAAGAAGAGAAGAAGGTATACTTGATGACTTGGGGTACGACCCAACACATAACAAGTAATCCCAAATCTCATATGTTAGCTGCTCCGGTTTCACTAAAGAGGTATCAGCACCATACATATCCCCTCTCTGTAACAGATGGAAAACGGTGTAATATGCCATGTATAGTGTTGAATCAGACAAAGACTCCACAAAAAACTCTTCGTCCCAAGGAATACGAGTCCAAAGCCCAAAACTACAAGCACTGTTTTAAAAATCGGACCGGCCCGGCGGTCGGACCGGTAAAAACCGGAACTGGTCCGCCTTCCGGTCCGGTTTGGCCCAGAAAACCGGTTTTGGTCAAAATTCGGATTGACCCGTTGACCACCGGTTCAACCGGTGATCCAACCGGTAAATCCGGTTAATTGACCCGATTTTTAATTTTTTTTTATTTTTTTTTGCCAAAAAAATTTTAATATCAAAATTAACAACTTTTATTAGTATTGTACCTCATCTTTATTATGTTTTAGTTCATAAAAAATGAGATTTTTAAATTTTTTATTAATTACTAATAATATATATTTTTATATATTAATGACGTCATCGGTTCAATAACGGTCCGACCACTGGTTGGACCAGTGACCCATCCACCCGGTACCTTTTTCGGTTCGATGACCGGTCCGGGTTTAAGAACACTGACTACGAGAGTATGCCCACTGATTAAGCCAGCTCAATGTGTGGTCAAAACCATGCCGTGTCTCCTCGGAGTAGAGACGCATGCCCTCTAAGCATTTTTCTGACTCTTTCTTCTAATCTGCTTCCCCACAAGTAATATACCACTGATCAATCAAAGCCACAACACACTCATCCCCAGATCTAGACATCACCTTTTTCTCAGGCTCGCTATAGATAACAGCTTGGCCAATCTCTAAAAGCTTACTCCTTATCAAACTTTTAGCATCCTGGACCTTCATTCTAGTATATTCCCCAGCAACCATAGTTCCTTCATAAAACCCTCCTTTATAGATTATCTTTTTGGCCGCATCAAGCTTCTCTCTTGTTAAATATTGTAATTTGTAATGTCTTCACGTGGGCTAATTAGGCATGTCTTAGATTTGTCAAAACGTTAGGCAAGTTAGGCATGGTCTTCACGTATGTTTTTTAAATAAGGCTGCATGCATGTGCTAGTCACTAATTGTGTGTTGCAGTAGGTAGATTTTCACATTCCTTTAATTGGCTATATAAGTCATGCATTTGTACTTCAACAAGCAAAGCAATTCGGAAATCAAATACAATTCGAAAATCAAATAAACTTTATTTAGCTTCTCTCTCCATTTCTCTCTCTAAAATATATTTGGGTTTTTTAATTTAGGAGCTACTTGTTAGCAATACTAAGCATCCTATATAAAAATAACCTTGAAACCTAACATATTTTTGGTATCAGAGCCATTTAACTCGTATCCTTTCTTCTCCATATATTCAACCTATTTCAAAAATACATAATCCATGTCATCAACCTCTGTCAACTCAACTTTCAATTATTCTTCTACTTTAGTGCCAATATTTGATGGAAAAAGTTATGACTACTGGAGCATCCAAATGAAGACCCTCTTTATTTCTCAAGATTTATGGGAAATAATAGAGGATGGTTTTTCTGAACGAGAAAGTTCAGAAGTGCTAGCCACATGGACACAAGCAAAGCAGGAGTACAAAGAAAATGTGAGGAAAAATGCAAAAGCATTACTTCACATCCAGTAGGGGGTAAGTAAATCCATTTTTCCTAGAATCATGGGTGCAAAAACTTCAAAAGAAGCATGGGGACTCTTAAAAAATGAGTTTCAAGGTTCTGAAAAAGTAATCTCCATTAAACTTCAATCTCTTTGGCGAGATTTTGATAATCTAGCTGTGAAGGACAATGAAAATGTCAAGGGATTTTCTTCAAGAGTTTCAGAAATAAAAAATCAAATCAGAAGTTTGGGAGATACTATTGAAGATAAAAAAAATTGTTGAAAAGATATTGAGAAGCTTGCCAGAAAAATTTGATCATGTTGTTGCTGCAATTGAAGAATCAAAAGATTTATCTAAACTTTCTCTTGTTGAGTTAATGGGTTCACTTGAAGCCCATGAAAAAAGAATTAGCAGATTTGCAGGAACCAACATTAAGCAAGCATTCCAAACAAAACTCAACATTTCAGAAAGGAGGAACCCAGAAAATCAAAAAGGTAGCTAGTTTCAACAACAACAAGGGAGAGGCCGCCGAAATTTCCGAAGTCAGAATCGTGGAAAAGGAAAGAAAATTTTCTACGGCCACAAAAATTGTGGGAATTTTAAATCTGATTCTATATGCTATATTTGTCATAAATCTGGGCATGATTCCAAAGAATGCAGATTTAGATGCGCAAAATGCAAATTGCCAAACCATTCTCAAAGAGATTACTGGTTTCAACAAAGCAATTAGCAAACAATAAATTATTCTGATGCAAATTTCTCTGAAGAAAATAGTACCAAACAACTATTTTATTCTTGCATGAGCTCACAAATTGATGCAGAAAATACATGGTACTTGGACAGTGGTTGCAGTAATCACATGACAGAGAACAAAAAGTTCTTTGTTGAAGTAGATGCTTATGTTCAATCTCAAGTCAAGCTGGGCGATGGAAAATTACAAAGTGTTGAAGGTCGAGGTATTATTGCTATACAAACAAAGGGAGGTAACACTAAACTCATTCATAACGTTTTATACGTTCCTGGCTTAACTCAAAATTTACTGAGTGTTGGTCAATTAATTCAAAATGGGTACTCGGTTAGTTTTGAGAAAGATAAATGCAATATTAGTGAAAAAGGAAAAATTTTACAAACAGTGAAAATGACACAAAATAAAGTTTTTCCTCTTATAATGCCAACGATCGTCAATTCTGCTTTTTCTAAAATAGACAAAATTGACGAGTCCGAGTTATGGCATCTAAGATATGGTCATCTGAATTATAAAGGCTTGAAATTGTTAAACTAGAAAAATATGGTGGATAAAATGTGTGAAGGATGTATTTATGAAAAAATGCATCGTTTGCCATTTTCAAAAATTGCATGGCAAGCAACTGCTCCTCTTGAACTTGTGCATGCAGATATATGTGGACCAACAAGAACATCATCATTTCAAAACAAAAGATATTTTCTTCTCTTTGTTGATGATTATAGCAGGATGATGTGGGTTTCCTTTCTCGAGCAAAAGTCTGAAGCTTTTTCAAAATTTTTAGAGTTCACGAAGATGGCAGAAAGGCAATGCGGGTCCCTTCTTAAAATGCTCCGGACAGACCGTGGTGGTGAATTCATTTCAAAAGAATTTATGAATCACTGCAAGAGCGAAGGAATCAAAAGGCAGCTGACTGTTCGCTACAGTCCTCAGCAAAATGGCGTAGCAGAATGAAAAAATCGAACCATTGTCGAGATGGCACGAAGCATGTTGAAAGCAAAAAATCTTCCAAACAACTTTTGGGCAGAAGCAGTTAACACTGCAGTCTACATTCTAAATAGGTCTCCCACAAAAGCAGTCATGAACATAACTTCGTTTGAAGCTTGGCACCTTAGCACAAACGTAAACCACAAGTCAACTTCCTTAAAGCTTTTGGATGCATTGCATATTCTCTTGTTCCCTCACAACAAAGAGAAAAGTTTGATGAAAAAGGGGAGAAGTTTATTTTCATTGGCTACAGTGATGAATCGAAGGCATATCGACTGTTTGATCCAAAAACTAATAAATTGGTGATTTCACGAGATGTCCAATTTGACAAAATGAAAGCTTGGGAATGGGACAATAAAGAACCCCAAGAACAAAAATCAATTGGCTCAACTATAACAACAAATCAAACAGATTCAAATCAACAAGCCAATCCAGAATCTCAACTCCTGGAAAATGATTCCAATACGGAGTCACCTATCAAAAAGGTACGCTCATTAAGAGATATTTATGATTCAACTAACGTTGCATTTTTCTCTTGTGAGCCACATAATTTTGAAGAAGCTACAAATGATGAAGTTTGGCAAAAAGCAATGGATGAAGAAATCTCAACAATTGAGAAAAATCACACATGGGAACTTGTAGATTATCCTGAAGAAAAGGACATGGTTGGACTGAAATGGATCTACAAGACAAAATTCAAAGAAGACGGGTCAATTCAGAAGCACAAAGCACGACTCGTGGCAAAAGGATACTTGCAACAGCCGGGGATAGACGTCAATGAAACATTTGCACCTGTTGCTCGTATGGAAACAATACGAACAATTTTGGCATTGGCAGCACAATTGGAACTACAAGTCTTTCAGCTTGATGTTAAATCAGCATTCTTGAATGGTGAACTCGAAGAAGAAGTCTACGTGGAACAACCACAAGGCTATGAAATTAAAGGAAAAGAAAATATGGTATACCGACTTCGAAAAGCTCTCTACGGTTTGAAGCAAGCCCCTCGGGCATGGAACAACAATATTGACAAATATTTTCTCCAAACTGGTTTCCAAAGAAGTCTGAGTGACACATTACTATATTTCAAAATTAAAGGTACAAATGATTTTCTCCTTGTTTGCCTTTATGTTGATGATTTGATATATACAGGCACTGATCTGATGATGCTAGAAGAATTTAAAAAGGCTATGATGAAAGAATATGAGATGACAGATTTAGGTCTCATGAAATATTTTCTTGGTATCCAAGTGCGACAATCAAAAGGAGAAATATTTATTTTTCAAGAAAAATACACTGAAGATTTGTTAAAGAAATTTAACATGTCAAAAAGCAAGCCTGTGACAACACCAATGGTGACAAATGAAAAGCTTCAACAAGATGATGGAGCAAAGAAAGTCGATGCTTCATTGTATCGCAGTCTAGTTGGTTCTTTAATGTATCTCACAAATACTAGGCCCGACATTGTCCATCCAGTTAGTGTAATATCCAGATTCATGAGCGAGCCAAGTCAAATTCATTATTCCGCTGCGAAGCGAATATTACGATATTTGCAAGGTACCAAAAAATTTGGCGTCAAATACGTCAAAGAAAAAGACAACAATCTTTTGGGATACACAGACAGTGATTGGGGAGGATCCATTGATGATAGAAAAAGTACATCAGGCTATTTATTTTGCATGGGCACAAAACCAATTTCTTGGTCATCAAGAAAACAAAAGACAGTTGCTCTTTCCTCAGCTGAAGCAGAATATATTGCAGCTACAGATGCTGCATGTGAAGCAATATGGCTTAGAAGAATTTTTACAGATTTAAAGCAAGAATAGATGCAGCCCACAACTTTATATTGTGACAACATGTCTGCTATTGCAATGACGAAGAATCCCATGTTTCATGCAAGAATAAAGCACATTGAAATTCGTCGTCACTTTATAAGGTCTCTTGTCAACAATGAAGAGATTAAGCTTAATTTTGTGAATACAGAGATGCAATATGCAGATTCGCTTACAAAGCCGGTTCCCTTTGAAAAATTGGAGCAGTTCAAAAATTTTACCGGCATCACAAATTAAGAGAGGGTGTTAAATATTGTAATTTGTAATGTCTTCACGTGGGCTAGTTAGGCATGTCTTGGGTTTATCAAAAAGTTAGGCAAGTTAGGCATGGTGTTCACATATGTTTTTCAAATAAGGCTGCATGCATGTGTTAGTCACTAATTGTGTGCTGCAGTAGGTAGATTTTCACATTCCTTTAATTGGCTATATAAGCCATGCATTTGTACTTCAACAAGCAAAGCAATTCGGAAATCAAATAGACTTCATTTAGCTTCTCTCTCCATTTCTTTCTCTAAAATATATTTGGGTTTTTTAATTTAGGAGCTACTTGTTAGCAATAGTAAGCATCCTATATAAAAATAACCTTAAAACCAAACATCTCTTTCATTCTGGCTCTTAATCTTCATCTCTGTGCAAATTTTCTCAGCAGACTTATCTCCATAATCAGGGTGGTTTATAATGGGAATGATCTCGAATGGTAAAACCCATTCATCCTTTACACCAAACTTGGCCCTAAAAGCTGGTTTTGCTTTCAAGTCCTGCAAGGCCATGTAATCATCAGGAGAATCACTGGGAACACTAGTAACAATCCCGGTACCCTTGTCTGTGAGAACTGAGAGCATGGGAAATGAGTATATAATGTCATTGAATGCTAAAGAGGACCTCAAAGGCAAACCAATCAGATCATAACCAGTCAACTCAAGTAAACAAGTCGGCTTCTCTGGAACTCGAGACAAGCTCTGATATGCCAAATTACGCGCTGACTTCTCAGTTAAAATGAACACCTCAGTGTCATTGATTTCAAATGCTCCATACTTTCCATCTGGCAACACCCACGCATTAGTTTGCCCATACATGGTCTCTGGCCTTAATGTCGCTGCTGCAAGATAAACTTTCTTACCCTCCAAAACTCCCAACTTCTGTGACGCCCCCAAAATCCGAGGTCTCTTTACCCACAGATTCGGTGCTCACGGTACTACACATCCATTGTCTATTCTACCCATTCATCGTCAATATAAGGACAGAAATGTAATTACTAAATATTACACAACGTCTTACTTCTACAAATCCCAGGTTCTAAGACCTTGACATAAATACATAATATCTTAGGATAATTAATACAATCCAGAATGATCACACATTCCTAGCATAAATTATTACAAAAGCGGATATGATATAATATCCTTTACTCGGTAACTTTTCCCTTGCCTTTGTCCTTGCGGGAACTTTCTGCGTGTTCTGCCTTAGCTGAAAGTATGTAATTTAAAACAAGAATGAGCATTTAATTGCTCAGCAAGTATAACATTTAAATAACAATAACATCTGAAATCATGCTTCCAGTTCTACAACTGAACAATAGTTGAGAACATATTTTGACTAAATATGAACAGTGACAAGGTGTTCTTTTGCATTATTAGCAGTTCTAAGCAACATACTGAGTGGTCAAATGACCTTGAACTTTCTTCTTTCATCAAAGGGTTTAATAGTTTTATAACTATAAATCGAACATTTTTCCTCTGGGCATTTTAGGGGATCAGCCTATCATACCCTATGTTGTACAACATCTATACATCTAATTATCACCCATATAGGTCAATCGGTATTACCGACCAAAAATATTTCCCCAGTAATAGGGTTGTTCTTCTCAGTTCTACATCAAAGAATCCAAACAAAAACAATTTGATTGGATAGCTACAATAAACATCAAAAAATTTCGATGATTCATTTTTAAATCAATAAAGAATTTCAATATAAGTCTAGCCGAAACGAATGGCTTAGACAAATCCTCAACAGTTCATGGAGTATAAAACTTTAAATTTTCAATAACATGCATTATAGCATAACTAAATATCTTGAATAAAGGTAAGAATACTTGCACAATAATAATTTGTGAAAGCTTAGAATTTATATAACATCGGAAACTCGCACAATGTATAAGAGTTGTACGGTTTAAGAAACTCGCTCAAATATAAATTGAGTTAAGTTAGAAAACTTGCCTCGAGCGTCTGCTACAAAATTATAATACACGTCCTTCAAATATCCTACACATTTAAGTGCACATAGATACTACCATTAGTCATATAATCAACGTCAATTATTGGGTTATAAATAACTAACGTGTCTATAACATTCTATTCGAATGCCCAAACTATAGGCACTTGCGTATACTTAGTACGCCCGTTTGATTTATCTAATAATCATTGGTTAATGCTAAACATCATTATAATATATAATGATCATGTTTTAGGACTTAGAACAACATCTATTATAGTCGGAAGCATTACACGTTATATACGAGCATGTCCGAAGCCTTCCGTTTGCATAATAGTCCCAAAATGGTCAATTTCGAAATTGATCCAGTTGTTAACTTCTGATTCTAATTAATATTAGTCGTAGGTCTATCTCTAAGCTTTCCGAATCATCTTGAATTACCCCAAACGGAGATCGTATGAGGAAGATATGCCCAAATTACTAAAGGACATTAAAACTGTCCATACTACTTCCAGGATTCGCGAATTTGACACGCCTATTTCCAAATGTCATAACTCAGTCGTTCGGACTTCGAATTAGTCCATTCCGGAGGCTATGGAATCCTTAATCAGTGTACTAAATAACCCCAAAATACAAGAATTTTCTGGAAACTTTAAGTAACCAAAACAGTGCCCCGAATTACACCCCCTGTGCTGATTTTCAGATTGGCAGTTTTGACATCTATGCTCTAAATCACCGTAACTCCCTCATCCGGGGTCGGAATGAGGTCGTTCCAAAGCCTATGGCTTCGTAACTTAATGTACTACAACTACCCAAAAGCTCAGAATTTATTAAGCAACACGTTAATACCAGATTTTGGTACAATGGTCAGTGCTCATGCATTTTTCCTTTTCTAAACATGTTTTACCAAAACTCTTGCTACAAATTTGTTTTAACACTTTTTATCTTCATTCCAACTGGAATATCTTCTTAACTCAGTGGACTACAACATCCATACATCACATAAACACAACAAACACAAAATCACAACATTACAGTCCTCTAAAGGTCCAAACAGTCCATGTTCAAGTCCAAACAGTCCAAGTTCATAGTTCTTGCTCCATTAAGCCAAGGTTTGGATTTCTTTTCGTTTTTGTTCCACTTTAATGGTGTTAATAGCTTACAATGTGACTTGGTAACATTATTAAACAATCATAACCCATCATAACAACAAAAATTCGCAGAAAAGCTCAAACTCATAAGTTGAGCTCAAGAACACCAAAAATGGAGGAAAAAAATAGAGAGAAGAGTGATTGAGGTTTGCTTTACCTCTTGATTTCTCCTTCCTTAGGTGCTTAAAGGTTGCTAGGACTTGCTAGAACTTGTTTAGAACTTCTCCTCTAGCTCCAAAAGTTCTCCCGTAGCCTTACATCATCTTCCTCGCTAAACCCATTTGTTTTCTCTCTCTACTTTCTTCTTTTTCTTTCTACTTCTTCTTTCTTCTCTGCAACCCTTTCTCAATTCTTAGCAACTGAACTGAGCATAAAGGGAATGGAAGGAATGGCTTCGGGTAGGAAAGAATGGGAGAGTAAGATGGTTTGGCTTAAGCCGTGCTCTCTCTTTTTCTCTTGTGCTCTATTCTTCTTCTGCAAATCTTTCTTCTCTCTCTAGGAATGAGCTGAGCTTGGAGGGTTTTGGAATAGGGAAGAGAGGGTTGATGGAATGTTTCAGAAGGAGGTGGAGCGGTAATACCCGAGCTCCTTGAAAATAAATTTGAGGGGAATGTTTTCCACCATTAGCTTTCTCCCATGCACATGCTGTCGGGCACTTCTCCTCCCCTTCTCTGATTGGTTAGCTTTGTTTGGTTGGTCTCCTAATGGAGTAACACACCTACTTAATACACCTATTTGGTCTCTTCCAAACCCGAATGCTCCCACTTGTACCAAATTTGATAAATATCTCTACCCAAAAATTAAAATGGGTACTCCCATAAAATATTGGGACGCGTAAAAATAATCATTATGGGATTTGTCCACTTATTCGGAACACCCATATATACATTTCAGATACGAATTAAATCACGTATCAACTCAAATAAAATTTTTGACACTTGGAAAAATTATTCCTTCGCATACACGTCTTAACGAAATTAATAGAAATCGAAAAAGACGTAAAAATATTTGGACATGAATAGTGCTCGGGAATAGTAACTCGTGAAATAGTGATTTTGCGATATATCACGAAATCAATTTATTCGCTTACGTGAAACTTACTACACACAAAATTCATGCATGCACGTAATCTAAGTTATAATATAACCATTAAACACATAACATAACATAAAAATTTAATATATTCCATAATATTAATAAATCCAAATTATAAAGGTACACACGATTTGCGATCGTTACAACTTCAGGGGGAAAGGTGACACAACCTCCATTTTAATGAGTGTGTATTCCTGAGGATTAACACCTTCACCTGAAGCCCGATCATGATCAGCACAAGGCTGGCCATCAAATGGAGAGTAAATCGTGTATCTCAAGTCCTTCACAACTTTCCCCATTGCTTTCAATTTCGTCATCTGCCACTTAACAAAGGAATCAAAAAACGGGTTCATATCCGTTGTAATAAATGTGCGCCTCCAATCACATCCCAATCCCAGGGCCGGTCCTGGGTTTTTTAATGCCTAGGGCGAAATCTCTTTTTTAATACTTTTTATATTTTTTTTTAGTTTGACGGAGGTTCGTAGTGTGTTGAAATAAAACACTTGTTTTAATATAAAGGTTTGACAAAAGTTTTTTCACAATATAATTAAAACAGTGTTTCATATCAACAATTGTAAAAGTGTTTTTGATAAAAAAATAAATAAAAAAAATTATTAAAAATGTCATAGCAAAAATTATATTGATATGTTATTAAAACAAATATAAAATTATCGTTTGAAGCCCCCACTTACCCCTCCCCAGTCATTTATATATCATTTATACATATAAGACGTAATTAATCCTTTCTGGTAGATTTTAATTATACCATGCATATACTGATATACATCTCCAAATGGTCTTTTAGATTGATGGAACGTTTGGCTTTTTCTTTTTTGTGAATATTTGTAATTATTATCATATACATCTCCGAATGATTTTTTTAGATCGGTGAAAAATCTCTCTTTTTTTTTTTGATAACACTGGTGAATATTTGTAATTATTAATGATCCACACACATCTAACAAAATATATATATATATATATATATATATATATATGAAGAATTCAGAAGCATTAAAGAGAAGATAACAAGAATAACAAACAATATTATACACCAAAACCTTAGCAATAAAACATAATCTCATTACTATTTAATATTTATGAACCTCATAAGTCAATAAGTCATACCCAGACCAACATAATCTCATTCCCAAAATAATACAGATGTACATAAAACATGGATTTGGGTTTAACAAGCTTGAAGCTTACCAGTACACTGCCAATTTGAATTTGGGATCGTTAGCACTTAACAATGCATTTGATTTGCACAGTTTTCTTCGGTTCTTCTTCTTCTCAGTTCTCCTTTCCTCATTCATGCGGGCTGCTCTTTGAGACTCTGACTCTCCTAGTCTCCTTGGTGCGGCCGCTGTTCACTTTTCAGATTGAAACCCTAAGGCATCTCGTCTCTTGTTAATTGTTATGACCTGACCACTATTGTCTATTGGGCTGATATTTAAATTTTAGTTGGGCCTTCTCTTAAAAAACATAACAAGCTGAAAGAATTTTGTGCCCCCCTCAGCTATGGGCCCTGGGCGGTAGCCCTTGTAGCCCTGACCCAGGGCCGGCCCTGCCCAATCCAAAACTCTTGAGATCTTCAACAGCAAGAGGGAAATAGGTCGGCCAATAATAAGGATCCTGAAACTTTAAAATCTCAGCATCAGAAAGACCATAACTTTGCAGTATTTCCCACTGATACTTATCACCACCTGCTTTTGACACAGCTTTTGACTTCTTCCCCTTAAACTTATCAGGTACACCCTCATTCCCTCAACTTCCTCATTGGCTTTCTTTTCCAAATCCGATTTTTCCTCCTTTGTTGTTACAACAGGAAACACGGGTGGATAACCAAATTTCTGAATCTCCCGCGAAAGTTTATCAGCCGAGGCCTTGATTGGCATCCCAGTACAGTGGAAACCAAAAGGCAACAGGACATTAGCACCCCTCAACCTGTGATAGGCAGCAGCAAACTCAAGTTTCGAGAGAGAAAATCCATGGCCCAAATGAAGATTTCCATTCATATAAGGAAAAGGGAAGTTCCCAAAGAACTTTTCCCCCTCTTTCGGAGCTTCTGCTTTAGCTTCAGACTTGAAAATATCATTCTCTTCCCACAACTTACGAGCTTGAGACTCAATTTCCAAAAGCTTATCTCTCCTTGCAAAGCTCTTTCCAGAATCCATATTAGATGATATACTATTACCAGCAAACTCACAAAGACTGTATAAATCACCCAAATAAATTAATTAAAATCTAAATATTACCAGTTCACCTCATATTAATACCAGTTAAAAGAATCACATACCCATTTGCAGAAACTATAAAAACATAAAAAAATTTAATAATAATAATAATGGAAAAGAACAAATTTAAGTTAAAGATTAAAAATTTATGATAGGATTGTGTAAAAATGAGATCTTTATCATAGAATTGTAAAGAGAATATACAAGAAAAACAGAAAAACAAAGAAAACTATTCTATCAGATAAACTGAAATTAAAAAGAAACAAGTAAAAGGGTTGAAGGGTTACCTTCGAGTGAGTATAGATCTGCAAAAAATGGCGCCCCTTGCGATATGAAGACGTCTCAAGAGCTGAGACGCCACAGAGAGTGTAAGAGATGAGGCTTCAATCCTAAAGTTTTACCCTCGTTTTTTTTTCTTTTCTTTTCTTTATTCCCTGCTTTTATCTTAAGCTTAAAACCCTGCTGGAAATTTGATTCTCTTGTTACTGATTCCTCCCAATTTTACAAGATCACTATTTTATTTTTATTTTATTTTTAAGTTTTTCACTTTTCCAACAACAAATCTTAGTATAGATTTTAAGATGTGATCAAATATATTTATAATTTGAAATATTGAATATATTTATATATACAATAGTACATATGAAATTTGTGTTTTCAAAATACATGCGCTAAAAACTTACACTGCTTTTGTGAGTGAAATATTTTTTTTATTATTTTCTTTTTTACAAATTATAAAATTAATACCAAATAAGATTCATTTCGTTCAACTAAAAAAAATTACAAATTGCATATATAATAAATTTAAAAAATACCTACACTATTTAAAAATAAAATTTAAATTACAAATTTTTATGATTAATAAAAATAAATAAATAATCAAGAAACAATTGTCAAATTCATGCAACATCCAACTTTGGCGCTCTGCTTTAGTGCGATCGACAAAGACTAAGCTAAGTTTGATAATATCAATGAAAGGAAAAAGAGAGTGGAGTCTATAGTTGTCCCATTAGCATATTTGCATTCATTTATCACCATAGACCATAACAATTCTTTACATAAAGAGATTCTATGCTGTCAAAAGATGAAAAATGATCCCACAAGAATAGAGAAAAAACTATATATCTAATCTCAAATTAAAAGAAATCAAAATTTAAAATAGAAAAAATAAATAAACTCTAAAAAAAATTTGCACGCACATAATATAAAAAGTAGAGAAAATAAGAAGTAAGATATACAGTTGGATGTTCTATCTATTCTCATTAGTAAACAATAGTACATGTATGTATCCTATTTTGTATATATAATTTTTTGTGTACTTTATGCGTATAGTATTATTCTTATAAGAAATAATATTAAATACATTAATACCCGCTCTGATAAAGAGGTTCAACCACTTTATAACCCAAATAAATTAATGACCGCTAATACTTTTGTTTGCTTGTTTTTCCATATTTATTAAGTGTTAAGTGTGTTTAGAATTTTACACGCAATTGATTTTAAAAGTTGTATATATTTATAAATAACATATTTTAACAAAATTTATTTAACTCATAATAATAACATATTTAAAATTTAAACACACTACATTAAAAGTGTTAGGCCATACTTTCGCAAGTTAACTTTATGGATGTATTTAATATAGGTAAATTTATGGATATAACTAAAAAATCGATATTATTTCTCTATAAAACATTGAATGAGATTTTTATTATGAATAATAAATTTTTGTAATGGTAGTGACCTTTAATTTTTATACAAACATTGAAAAGTGCCTACAAAAAAATATCGATAGAATCCTCATTTTCTTATTTTATAAGAAGATAATGGAGACAGAAACCATACATATATATAAGCATTAAAAAAAATATCTTTTTTAGCCTTTTAATCTAAATTCTTTAAAGAACAATATATAATACAACTAAAATAACAACATCAAAAATTTGTTCTACTAGCAAAAGATTCACTCGACTATTTTTTTTTTCATTCAGGTAAGCGATTGCGGTCATGAGATAGAACCGATCACTCAAATTAACATTTAAAAACTTTCAACTCTTAACAATTAAGTTATGAGTATCTATTAGTGACAAAATAATGTGATAAATTATAATTAATTAATAATTTATTATACATAAATAAATTTAATAATAAAAATCAATCACAACTAATTATATTATTTTATAAGTATCTTTTCTAACTATTATTTTGTTGTTAAAATATCATCGTTAATAACTTTATTATTAAGTTATTAAAGTCAACTTTGTTCGTCTTTTCACCTTAACGATTGTAACTTACCAGTAGTACTTAGTTTTACCGTTCCCATGCATTGATAACTGTGCACTTTTGTAGGCTTTCATAAACTTTACTATTCTTTCTCACCCAGACAACCGAGCAATTGAAACCCACTCACTATATTTTGTTTGCCAACATAAATATTTTTTTTTTCAGAAGTCTGTCTTTGGCCATGCCAAGAATTTCCCGGAAACCCACTAAAAATATCAGACGCCATTCTTCTTCTCCTCTCTCTTTCAGCATAAAAGTCGACAGTATTTAATTCCGTCAATGCTATCCCCTCATTGACTTGCTCACTTACCATTCCTATTTTCATTTTAGCAGACAAGGCTATCACCATAGATCGACACCATTGATTATAGTTGAGATCAATTAGGGTTTGGTTTACCAGTAACATTCCTGGATGATCGGAGCTATGTAAGTAATAAGGATTGAAAGGATCAATTTGAACCATGGATGAAGACGAACCAATTGGATTTCAACCAACAGTGACAGTAGAATATGATTGAGCCATTAGAACTCAATCAATGAACAAAACACACAAATAAACAAAGAAAAAGATCAGAGATTAAGACAACGGAGCCATTAAATCACCGAATGACTTTGATACCATGATAGAAGATGGATTTGTTCAGAAAAAGCACATTGTATTTTTCATTTCTCTAAATCACTTTCGTTTATCTGCTAAATACATTGTACCTCTACTCCTGAATACATATATGGCTTATAAGCCTAAAATCCTTTTTGGTGATATTACAAAAATAACCTCATGTAATATGATAACTACAATTATCATTATCACTATGTAATTTCATTTACATGTAATTTATTGTAAATGAGCCTAGTTTATATTATAAGCAGGTGTTGAGAATGTTAGGTTTGAGTCCCGGAGAAGAATGAATGAATTGTTATTTAATGTTATGATGAGACCGATAGTGATTGCATGAATAAATGATGCTTGAATATTATGCAAGTATGATGGATGTATTTGGATAGTGATACACCAAATCAGCTGTAGAGAGTACAGAGATTTGGGGCATTATAGTAACAACATACAAGATACTACAAAAGTCCGTGTTGTCATCATTATTCATTAAAACCAAAAGCATATAAACCAACCAACAATAATATCCTAATTTCTCCCTGCACTAATGACTGGAATAGCAGGCAGGGTTGTTCGTGAGCTCGATCCTATATCACTAACTAGATTTTTGACACAAAGACGGTCCACAGGTGAGGGATTTACTGTTCTTCTTGAGGCTGTCCTGGACACTGGCTCTCTACCTGTAAGACGGCTAACTGCAGCTTCAGGGTGACGGAAAGAGCTAGTGCGGGAAGAAACCTTTTCCCGGTAGGGGTTGGCCATTTTATTATCACCCCAAAGATGGTGAGATCTCTAGAAATGTGTTGGTTAGAGATGTGTTTAAATGTTTGATGTGGTAGACGTTTATATAGACATACAAAGACCTCAGTAATGTTGTACCACAAATATCTTATGCAAACACGTAATCCTATTAATGTGGTGCAAAATTCAAATATAATATACTCTCTCTGTTTCGAATTATAAGATTATTATTAATTTTTTTAAGTAAATTTAAGATTATTTCTAAACTCAAAATTGACATAAATTCTTTTAATTTTAATCAATACAATGATGAATATTATAAATCATTTAAAATTATTACTCATTATAAGTTTTATTATTTTATAATAAATTGATATAGATTCTTTTAATTTTAATCAACATAATAATGAATATTGTAAACCATCTAAAAATTATTACTCATTGTAAATTTAATTTTTAATAAATTATCTCAATTTTAAATTTAAAAATATCTTAAATTGACTTTCAAAAGTCAATAATAATCATATAATTTGAAACGAATGGGGTATATGTGTATATATATGCGTGTGTATCACTCCACATCAGCAAAATGAAACAGTGTGACGAATATATATTGAAATATAATATTCTTGTTATAGTTATACTCCATCCGATCCAAAATTAAAGATACAATTTAATTTTTAAAGTCAAACGACGCCATATTAAACTTTAAAATTAGTATGACTCATACAAGTTTAGAATGAAATAAAGTTTGCGATTAATAGTTTTTGTTATATATTATATAATTATAATAATTGTATCAACTAAAATTAAATAAATTTACATCAATTTAAAGTCTAATATGTCGTCGTTTGATCTTAAAAATCAAATTATATCTCTAATTTTAAAACGAATGAAGTAATATTTAACTATTCTCATTATTGATGCTATTTAGTAGTCAAACTAAATCAAGATCATCGTGACTCGACATATTCAGCAAAACGCACAGAAAGAGATTAAATGCGACTTTTTCCTATACATGGCATATAGAAAAATTGTGTATTTGAGCATCGTATAAAAAAATGAATTTTGTCCCATATATACACAATTTTTTTCTATACGAGATATAAAAATATAAGTTGTATGCATGATCTTCCCCGTGTTTTTATTCTAGTACCCCAATTTTTATTGATTTTCATATATGGATAAAGAAAGGGAACCGTAAATTTTTGTTAATGTTTGCACCAACTTGTTTGTTCTTGTTTTCTTGGTACGGATTATCATTGGTCTAACTTTGATAATTAAATTTATAACAAAAATTTATTGTAAAAGGTTATTATAATAATGTGTTGATCTCTTTAATGACCTCATTTTGATGGTCCATATTTTGAGAACTTGAACAAATGAAGATGTCATGTTCTATAGTATCTACTTATTTTTCATTAAAAAATATAGTGCTAAAGATAAACAGAGAAAAAAAGAGTGGCATAATGCCACAAAACTGATGATGCTTAATAGGAAGTCACTTTTTTCTCTAAATATAAATTACAAAAATAGCAATAATTTTTCCTTTTACAACTGTGTCACTTGAGTCAAGAATAAACTGTCTCATCTTTTTTTCTAGATTCTCTCCACTCTCTGTGATCTCGCTCAAATCTTTTCATCTTTTTGCCAGGCTTTAGAATAGCTAGCTAGGTAAACAGATACTCACATGCTATGACTATATATCCACCTTCAATTATTTCAATAAAAGATGGAGTATATATATGGTTAAAGATAGCCCAACACGTAGAGACACTCCCCTGGTGCTCCAAATTCATGGCAGACATAGAAGCTAATTCCTCTGTGATTTTTTTTATACTGTAAAGTTCTCATTTTTTTTCTTTTTTTATTTTGTTCCAAATTCAGGTTACAGGACTACGAAATGCATCTATTTTATTTTTTATTTTTTTTTATGAGCAAAAAAAAATCTTTGCACCCATCCATGGTCATTGATCTCGAAAAAAATAAGTATCGTAAACACATGCTTAAAATTAAGAGAACTTGTTATAATATAAGTCTTAATTTCGTTCATTGAATACATATAATCAACTCTTTTGTATTATTAGTTCTCTTCAATCAAATCAAATTCTGACGGCCTAACAATGACGAAGCAGCGCACGGAGTTTATTTAGAAGGAGGTGTCATGAGTTGGTACAGAAGAGAGAATTGGCCAAAAAAAAGAGAGAAATAATTGGGTTTCCTTTATTAAAAAATAAAAATAAAAACTGGATTTAATTATCTGTTGATAAAAAAATTAGTCTAAAATTGTCGCATGACATAATTTTTTTTATTGTGACAACAGTGTAAGTTTGCAAAATCACAATCTAATTGAGATACGTAACGGAAAATAGAAATTAAAATTTTTGCAACTTTTCCATGAATCACCTTATGCATAACTATTAATTGAAGAAGAAGATGAACAAGAAATATACCTTAATAGATCCAACCTTTGAACCGCTACAAGATCTACTCCTTGTTGATTTCTTCAAGCTCCTCCTTTCTTTGTTCCTTGGATTAAACACTAGTTTCAAAGTGTATGAAGCACTCTAGAGGTGATCCACCAAGAATGATTATATGGAACAATATTTACTTTTTACAAATCTTGGATGGCTAATCCAATAAGTTCTTTTATCCCTAACTCTTAAAAATAACAAGAACAATACATGAAGAACACTTTAAAGATTTGATCAATAACTTGATCTCTAATTTGGTGTTCTTGAGATGGAGGCTACTAGTTCCTAACTTAGTTTTCTTAGTTAGGTTAATTAGGAGAAACCCTAATTTTAATTAGTATTCCATCAAGTATAATACTTACATAATAT
Source organism: Aralia elata (assembly GCA_034770075.1). Classification (NCBI taxonomy): domain Eukaryota; kingdom Viridiplantae; phylum Streptophyta; class Magnoliopsida; order Apiales; family Araliaceae; genus Aralia; species Aralia elata. The sequence continues at coordinate 39,111,419 of CM068381.1, read as the reverse complement.
GTAAGTATCAATATTCTCCTAACCCACATGTTTTGCATTTAAGCACTTAACACATGTTTTGCAATTATTTGACCAAATTCAAATTTGCATTTAATTTAAATGATATTTACATTTCATTTAAATTAATTCTTAATCTAATTAAGAATTAAATGATAATAATAATAATAATAAGATTTCTCTTATTAATTTATAATTCAATATTTCTCCAAATATATCATTATAAATATTAAGCATTTCAATTTATTCAACTAATAAATTAAATACTTAATTTATTATTATTAAGCCAATTGTTTCAAATATAATATTATTCTTTTTGCGGTGTGACCCTTTAGGTTCAATATTATGCCGGTCATAGAATAAATAAATTAGAACTATTCTAATATTATTTATAATGAATTAAACTCCTTTAATTCATATATAAATAAATATTATTTATTCTACATCATGAGGGACACCTTACGATAATGTATTATGACTATCCGTATAATATGAAATCAATGTTTAATCGCATAGAACCTATTCAGCAGTAGTTACCGTACAATTCAATCCTTCTACCATACAATGCCCCGATTAAATATAAGACATGGATTTACTGACAAGTCTTATTTTATTTAATCATATGCATTTCGATCCAAGAATGCACAACTCTGATTAATGTAAATTAGAAACTCCTTTCTAATTTTCATTCAACCCTAGCCAGGGATTTTTGAGCTGTCATTTATCAAATCGCATAGGACATTCTCTCCCTTTATCAGAAGTGGTAGATCCTTTGTCGATCATTCACCTACCTCCATGTATACTTTATTATACCCGTACATACCCTATGACATACCCTAAGGTATTAAGGAATATGACAAAGTATAACTTAACATACACAAGGTACTATGATGATCTCAAGTCCAAGGATCACTTGTACAACTATCACTTAAGAACTTCTCTATTGACAGGTGAATAAAACTCCATTAGGGTTGTTTAAGCGAGTCACGTTTAGTGAACTTATTCTCTAATAAGCACCTACATACTTGCTTTAGTGTCTTCACACAAATGATTATGAGATCAATCATCATCTTCTAAAGATCAAGCATAGTATATACCAATCTATCCGGATCAGTAATCCCAATATTAGTGATCCAACGATTAGGAACATTTTAGTTTTTGAGCTTTCTTGAATTTAGATCTCACTAGCATGATCTCATCATGATTCTAAAAGCATTGCCCGAAAACTATGGGTTTATCACATTTATTAATTCAACCAATTAACATGGATAAAATATGCCTTTTATTCTATTATTAATATTTGAATAAAATTGCAAAGTAATGCTTATTACATCAAATATAATTGGCTTGAGGGCATATTACTTTCAAACAGATGAGACACATGAAGTAGGACATGAACTAGCTTTTTCCTTTTCCTTTTGTTGTTAATTTAGATTGTAAATTATGGTTGTTAATGAAATAACATTATACTATTAAGAGCAAAGAGTAAATGGGCAACTGCTTCAAATGTAGAAAATAGGGAATTAGCAACTGACAACAATCCGCGATGTTTAACTATAAGCGAAGGTATAATTTGTCTTTAAAAGTAATATTAATTCAACGATTGTTGGATATTTTTAAATCCAAAAATATATAATAAATATTATTATATGTTGATTTTAAATTTAAAGATGTGTTCGTTCAGTTGTTATGGTTGAAGGGTGCTAACAACAAGGTTATATATTCAATTCCTAGCACCAACGTATTACCTTAGCAAGGCTAAATTCCAAACGATGGATTGACTGAAACAATTGAACCAATACAGTACATATTATTGTTCTATGTATATATGTCTAGTTGATTAGACACAGATTAATTAGGTATATAAGTATATTTATAATATGGTTAACACTATCATGATTCACATTATAATATGTACATTCAGTCAGAAATAATTTCGTCGTAAATATAATAGGCTCGACGGAATTCTGTTGGAGATAGTAGTCATTCCTTGGCGCCAACTTTCTCGACAGCGCCAACCATATTTTTGACTGAATGGTATATATGTTTGACGGAGCTTCCGTCGAAAATAGGTAATTTCAATGGATTTATGTTCGACAGAAATTTCGTCGGAACTAATTAAAACCTAAATCATATCAGTTCCCCCAACCACTTTCTTCTTCTTTTTTATCAATCACTCTTTCTCTCTTCGCTCGCTCTGTATTCTCTCTCTACTCCCTGCCCCATCACCGATTTGAAATTGTCACCTCATCGTCCCTTCTCCGACTGACCGTCGACCTTTGCCACCTCATCCTCATCCTCCAGCGACCTCATCCTTATCTCCGATCAAAAGTGCAGCGACGACTTGCTCCGGCGATGGCGACAATCTACTACCGATGATGGTTAAGGTATACTACATTCCATAAGACTCATTTCAAGGTATACTCCATTTCAACCGTTTTAATTTTTGCCCCATTATTGATAAAATCCCCAAAATATTTGTACAACATGTTTTAATTAATTTGTTATTGTGCTTGAGTTAGTTTCCAATCTAGATTTGATTTGAAGTTATTGCATCATAATTTTGGGCTTGATTCGACTATGCATGTAGGTTCAATTTGGGGTTACAACAATGCAATTGCATTGTATCTGATTTAGTTCAGTTATAGTGAATTTGGTGTATCTGAATTTTGTTCAGTTATTATATTGATCTAGCTAATTTAGAGCTTCAATTTGCTAATATATTGATTTAGTTTACAGCAGTGCAATTGCAATTGCATATCCATTTTTCCTTGTAAAATACAGTGAATATTGCATTGGACATGGTACTTGCTTTTTTTATTACATTTTCTACCTGTTATAATGGTTAGAGATGAAAACTGTGATATTTGTTATTTCCGACGTAATTTTCGTCAGAATTGTTCAATTGCAAAATCTATGGGCCCTACTTTATAATATTTGTGTATTTTGATTAGTTTCCAATATTGAAATAAGCTAAGTAGCATTTACTTAGTTTTGCACTACTAAATAAAATAATATAATATAATAACATAAACTAAATTTAATTTAATTAAATAATATAATATAATATAATATAATATAATATAATATAATATAATACAAAATAAAATAAATTAAACTTCAATATTAAATTAAAATTAATTAAATTCCATTATATAATATAATATAATAACATATAAATTAAATGGAATAAATTAACACCGAGTAAATTAATTAATATAATATAATACAAAATAAATAAAATAAAATAACTTAATTAAAATAAATAATTATATTAAATTTAATTTAATTAAAGTAAATTAAATTAAAATAAATTACATTAAATAATATAATATAATACAAAATAAAATGAAATAAAACAAGATAACTTAATTACAATTAATTAATTAAAGTAAATTAAATAATATAATATAATATGATATAATACAAAATAAAATGAAATTAATTAATTAAAATAAATAATTACGTTAAATTAAATTAAATTAAAGTAAAGTAAATTAATATAAATTATATTAAATAATATAATATAATACAAAATAAAATAAAATGAAAAAGAATAAAATAATTAAAATTAAATTAAATTAAATTAAATTAAATAATTTAAAATAAAATTCAATAAAGTAATTAGATAAATTAAATTAAATTAATGTAAATTACATTATTCTAAATAATTTAAAATAAATTAAATTAAAATAAAATAAAGTATTATAATACAATACAATATAATATAATAAACTAAGTAGCATTTACTTAGTTTCACTGGTACATACAATAAAGTACAAATAGTTTAATATATTCAAATGATAGTTCTCAAAAACTGAGTATCATTTACTTAGTGTATCATTGGAAAAATAAACTAAGTATTATTTGCATAGTTTTCCACAATTACAATAAACTGCATATATAACTGTGCATGTAGTATATTATTTAGGAGCTTAGAAACCCGTTCGACATTCACTCAATAGGAGTGAATGCCGAATAGTCCTCAGTCTAGGACTGTTGCTGGATGTTATGTCTCTCACTTAGGCCGGTGTCAAATGTCTTGGGTACGTTTTTTCTAATAAGAGGATTTTTCGTCTAGAGTCTCTACATGTTCTCTGAGTGCTACTTAGACTAAGTTGTCTTCGTCTATTTCGTGTACTTGGAGACTGTAGGGAGGTACTGCCGAAATTTTCTTGAAACGGAAGAAATGTGCTCACGGCGTTGGCACTAGTGAGGAGACGCATCTAGGAACGGGATAGAAGCCTAACCCCTGTAGCGTGATCATATTATCAAATAGAAAATCATGCATGGACCACATACATGAATATTCCCTTTCTAATTGGGTATTTTCTTCAATTAAAGATGTTAGCCGATCGAAGTTGGATGTACCGTAAGATACGGGTTGATAGGAGGGGATTAGTTGATGCATACCGTGATGGGGTCTGCAATTTTATGAACAAAGCAATAGAATATGTTGATGATCCGAACGGAAAGATGAAATGCACGTGTCTTAAGTGTAAAAACATGATCTGGAAGAAAACCGGCGAAATTAAATTTGACTTATTTTCACGCGGGTTTGTGGATGGGTATTCGGTATGGATTCATCACGGGGAATCAGTTGAGTTCAGAGAAGTGACTGACAGTACTGTAAACCAACCAATTCAACGAGATTCAAACACCGATAATTATGATGTCGTGGAGATGTTGGTTGATGCTTATGGCCCTACCAATATTGACTGGGCTGAAAATGAGCATTCGTCAAGCAGTGTTCAGCATGTGCCAAATGATACAGCTGTTGCCTTTTACAAGATGCTATTTAAATCGGGGGTCCCACTGTATCATGGAAATGATAAGCACACCAGGCTATTTGTAGTGACGAAACTTTTACATTTCAAGAATGAGCATGACTGTAGTGAACGAGATTTCAATGATTTGCTTGCTATTAGCAGTGAGTTCTTACCGGCTAATCATACTCTGCTTGCGAATTACTATGAAGTGAAGAAGATGGTAAAAGGGTTGAATCTGGGGTATGAGAAGATCGATGCTTGTGAGAAGGATTGTATGTTATATTATGGGGAGGACAAAGCTAAGGTGCGGTGTGATATCTGCAACTTACTTTAGTACAAGACGACAAAACGTGAGGGGAAGGAGAAACATGTGTCTAAGAAGATCTTATGGTACTTTCCTCTTGCACCCAGACTGCAGTGTTTATTCATGTCGTCGCACACTGCTGAGCATATGAGTTGGCATAAAAGAAGGGACGCCATGCCTGGTCAGTTGACTCACCCTGCAGATGGAGATAAATGGAAGAAGTTTGATGAAAATTTTCCAGAATTTGCTAATAAAGTTAAGAATGTCAGGCTTGGCATGGCTACAAATGACTTTTGTTCATTTAATAATTTTAGTCAGCCCTATTATGTTTGGCCAGTGATCATGGTACCTTACAATCTTCCATCGTCAATGTGCATGAGGGATCCGTATATGTTCTTGGCTTTACTCATACCGGGGGATAAGAGTCCTACAAAAGACATAAACGTGTACCTCAGACCGTTAGTTGATAAACTTAAGATGTTGTGGGAGATGGGGGTTTAGACTTATGATATATCAGTTAAGCAGAATTTTATGATGAAAGACGCTCTGTTGTGGAGTATTACTGACTATCCGGCACTTGGAATGATCAGTGGTTGGTCGACTCACAGGAAACTATTATGTCTAGTCTGTATGAGGGATGTACAAGGCCCACAACTACTTTATGGGCGAAAAACTAGTTTCTTTGCAACTGCTCGTAGATTCTTGTCTACTGATCATAGTTATAGAAAGATAAAGGGATGAGTGATTATCACAATATAAAGAAATTGGTGTTTGATTAAAAACTCCAAAATCCTGTAATATAGCTAGCAACCAAGAAATTTCACAACATGTATCTGCCACAGCTCTATATTCTGCTTCAGCAGAAGAGCGAGAGACTGTGGATTATTTCTTACTTTTTCAAGAAATGAGAGAATTACCTAACATGATGCAATATCCAGTTAATGATTTCCTAGTTACTTTACAACCTCCCCAATCTAGATAACCATGTAAGAAAGAATAAGTGACATCTAATTGATCTAATGTCCATCCTTAAATAGCAGAAATAGCTATAAATGTTCTGACAGCTGTCATTTTTGCTACAGCTGTCTTTTTCTTTAATTAATAATGAATTTTCAAAATTAATCTCTTAGCACTTAAACTCTATTTGAGTTTATTCCTTATCATCCTTATCATCATTTATACGGTTATAGCCTAAGGTACTTCTACCTAAGGTTTATAACCTATCAGCTCTGATACCAACCTGTAACGACCCCAAATTCGGGTCACCTTGACGCCGAGTTCGGTTCATCACGATACTACATAAACAATACAATTCTTATAACATAAATGTAATCTCTATAATATTACAATACATCTTAATCTACTCCCAGGTTTTCTAACCTTTAATCGTACACATCATTCTAAATTAGAGTATACAATACATCAGCTTGTAAATAATACTACGATATTAAAATAATATAATATCGCAACATAGACTTCACTTTCTTGTTTAAATGCCTTTCCTGCAGTCATCTTCTTCTGACCATCCAGGTCCTTTTTCGCTAGCTGCAAAAATCTGTTTGTGGCGTGGGTAAGCAACAATGTTGCCCGCAAGTTTAACAGTTACACATAACACATAAATCATGTATCATGCATGTTTCACAATATTTCTATGTATGACAATTATACATGTAAGCATATTAACACGTAAATCACATATAATCGTGTTTTTCATTGCAAAGTATAAAGTTCAAATTGAACGGTTCATAGCACATTATGCTATAATATAACATCGTAATAACATATAATAACATTTTACACATAAGAGCAAGTTCTGAAAAACTTGCTTCAGTCCGTAGATCATCGCGTATATTATTCGCATCGAATATTTCGTTTTCTTCCTTCGATTGACAACCTAATTTAATGAAATAATATTCACCAATTAAGCACGTTAAATATTATGCTTAAATATTATTAATATAACCATAATACTCCTTATTTGTATATTAATATTATAATTACATAATATTAATACAGTTAAAATAATCATCACTAACATATTAATATTATAATTAAATAATATTAATATACTTAAAATAATCCCCATTTATATATTAATATTATAATTAAATAATATTATATATTAATATTATAATTAAATAATATTATATATTAATATTATAATTAAATAATATTAATATACTTAAAATAATCATCACTTATATATTAATATTATAATTAAATAATATTAATATACTTAAAATAATCCTCACTTATATATTAATATTATAATTAAATAATATTAATATACTTAAAATAATCATCACTTATATATTAATATTATAATTAAATAATATTAATATACTTAAAATAATCATCACTTATATATTAATATTATAATTAAATAATATTAATATACTTAAAATATTCTTCAATTATATATTACTCCAAGCACTTAATACCATTACTTGGATACTTTTAAGTCTCAATGTTTAGATATACAATTTCTCTTAGGCATTTTATCGAGCATGTTGTATGCATTCATTAACAATTTACATGTTATGAACTACATATAAGCACATAACATCAATATTTATCTATCCTTATACACCGGATTCACTATGATCCCCAACATGTCAATGTATGTCATCGCATGACAACATATATCATTTTTCAAAATTTTACTTCAAATAAAATTATAAAATCCATTTTCACAATTTCTTTAACAAAACGTTGTTTTCGTTTTTAACGTAACTCCTTCGTTACATGACTCTTGTTGTTCCTTCTTATATCAAATTAAACCTTACTCAGTGTACTACAACCTCATCTAGGTCTTAAAGTCAGACCCTTAACCATTTAAAACAGATTCTGAAATTTCATCAACTAGTCTAGAAAATTTCATTTTCTGGACACTTTTAATAAATAATTTATTTCGAACATGATCCGTTCCATAAAATGGCTCAATCTCACGTATCCAGCTAGAAAACTTCAATATCTACAATGTTACAGTTTTAAGTTTCTTCAAATTCCAAACACACGAGGCTGCACATCTCAAGGAATGACTAAATTAAAACTGTTTCGCGTGAAAACTGGCTGACAGACCCTAGCTCGCTTAAACAGTCATAACTTCTTCATTTTTTTTATCATTTTTGGGTGATTCCAGTGGCCACGCGAACTAACTTTCGTATCTACAAGTTTGTCCTACTGAAATTTTTCCAATTCCCAACACATCAATACAGGAATCGCACGTAAGGGGGCTGACCAAAATTCGCTGGATAGTTTTGCACGACAAACTAGATTGGTCATAACTCTTTGCTCCGAAGTCGGAATTAGTCCGTTCCGGAGTCTATGGAAAGCTTATTCAGTGTATAATAACATACCAAAAGTCCAGAATTTTTAGAGCAATCTAGCTAGCCCCAAATGTTTCATTTTTGGACAGCAGCTCACTAGATCATTTAATTTGAGGAAAATAACCTTCGCTTCTCTCCTTTCGATTTTCATATTTTGAGTTTTACATAACCAAATCAAATGATTTCAAGTTCTATGAATTCCTAACTCATAATATTACAACATATTAAATCTATAAAAATTTTTCATCAATATCCACTATGCGGATCTAAGGATCAAAGAGGAAAATGACGGTTTTAGAGTTTTAAGAAATTATTTCTCAAATCTATGTTTAATAACCCATCAAACCTCTAGATCCAACTATGAATCATTATAAATCATGTAGATCTATCATTATCTAGTTCAATCACAACAACCCAATACTAGATCTAAGTTAAATCACAATAAAGTGGGTAAAGTTTTGAGTTATACCTTGCGTTCTTCATTTTTTCTTTCTTTCCTTCCATGGATCTTCTTCTATGGTTTCTTCCTAAGCTTTCTTCTTCCTCCTTTTTCTCCATTATTGGTAGCCTTCTCCCTTTTCTTCTCTCTCTATTTTTCTAGCTATTTAGCTTAAGGAAAAGAAATGAAAATGAATGAAATAAAATTGTCAAGCCTTGGTTAATCAACCAAGCTTCTCTCTCCTCTTGCAATTATGCTTGCAATAACATTACATACATAATGTATCTATTCTTTTCTCCCACCACTTAACCAAAGCTAGGTAACCAAAGGTGGTTAAATAAACTAGGGGACAAGGCATTAATTAAAGTAGATGGGACAAGACATTTATTAAAGTAGATGGGACAAGACATTTGGGGCTACTTTGTAAGAGGTGAGAGGCTAGCTATAGCCCTCTCTTGGCCCAAGATGGGTGATTTCCCCATGCTCTATTTCCCCACACTTTTGTTTTTATTATTCATTTAATTTATATATAAGTATACTTGCAATAATATTACATACACATATGTGTATCTATCTAATCCCTCCACCATTTAACTTAGTTGTAGTTAACTTTCTAACATTTACCTTAAGGTTAGAATTCAATCAACCTTAGTTAGTTATCAACTTATTCTCCTTCTCCCAACAATTAACCAAAGTATGGTTAATTCTCTACAAACATGTAATCACATGGTTACTTACTAATTCCATGTTGGTCAATTATTCCCTTATAAGAATTAACCTAGAGTGAATTCACTAACTCCACCTTAGTTAAGTCTCATCTATCATGTATACATACAATTATATATTTATACACATTTTGTTAGCAACTAACTAATGCATGGTTAAAGCTTTAACTTAGTTACCACCTAGGAATACTCAATTAAACCATCTATGGTTAATTCTCATAATCACATGCATTCATCTAGCATTTAACCAATGTTTGTTCAATGCCCTCTCTTGTTTACCAACTAGGATTATTCAATTAACCTTACATTGGTTAATTCTCTACAACTTTTCATTTCTCCAACACAAGCTACCAACCTAGCCCATCATAGCTCTCTTACACTACTTACACACATCACCAACTTGTCACTTTCATTCCCTTTTTGCTCCTACCAATGCAACTTTGGATAAAACAAAAGCAAAAGTCTACCCACTTGTTTTAATTTTTTTTCCTTTTCTTTTAATAAGAATACTTGCACAATTATATATATGTATAAATATACTAATGCATATATATATAAATACACCAATACATACTCTTCTCTCTCTTTGTTATCTAAACCTTTCATTTATGGAAAGTTTCCAAACTTTTCATTTATGGAAAGTTTCTACCCTTCCATTTCTTTGGGCTTCTTTAACTCAAGGTTGGTTAAAATATGGTCAACCTAGTTTACTCATCCTTTGGCTAATTTGTTGGGTTACTCATAAAACCCTAACACATTAAATCCTTACTCATAGCTTGGCTTATAATAAATCCATCTTGGACTATCAATTATCATACATTTGGGCTTATATTTAAATTACCCACTTCACATCTAGGCAATCCCATATTGGGCTACCATAATTAAGCCTCTTATTCAAATTCCCTACATTAATCACACTAGTTAATTACCTAATGATGATCACCCTTCTCGTTTGCCAATCAAGGCCAACATTTAAGCTATGTTAATTCATAACATAGTTTTATCTTGTTTCTCATTAATTAACCTAATTAATTACTCATCTAGGCTTGGATCATTACCATCCTACCCTTCATCCTACACTTTCTATTTATGGAAGGTCTCTAACCTCTTCTTATTGGTGGACATCTATACACCACAACTTTCCTTTTATAGAGAATTCTCAAACTTTTCATTTATGGAAAGCTTCTCCTCTCGTATTTTTGAATAGTAAATACGCTTTTATACTCAATATAAACGCTATTCGGGAATGTGAAAATCCGAAAAGCGACGAAGCGTTTCTCGCGTGAATAGTGTTTCCCGCGTTATTTTCTAAGAAAATATTTTTCCTCTACGATTCATTAATGCTTATATCGTACCACATAACAGATTGATTAGATCGCAGAAATCCATCTTCATTGATCACTTAAAATCATAATACACAAATATATCATTGCTTCTTTAAACTTTCTACTTATGGAAAGTTTCTAGGGTAGCTTCTCTAACCCCATCTAGCTTATACATGTTTGTATACCCATATATCTCTGTATACCACCTTATCAATTCTAGGGTTTTAATCCCTTACATATCGTTTCACATATTTAATTTCTAACACAGAGATTAGGTTAAAGTGTTTAATCATCTCTACACAATCATCTTCTTCAAAACTAGGTTTTAAACTCAACCCTTATAAGGATTCCATCATCAGAACCACTACTGCCGAAACGTTCAAGTTCGGTTAACTTCTAAACTCTTGCGACATTTATTTCATTGCATAATCTTATTGAATACGTCCTCAATTCATATAAGTTCTTTCAAAACCAAAGAAAATATTGAGTCATTTCTCTACACATTTCTCTGTTAACAATCTAGGTTTTGACTTTAACCTTTATTCAATATTTGAGACCTTATTTACAAGTCTCATAACTATCCAGGATATTACATTCACCCCTTCTTCTAAGAATTTCGTCCTCGAAATTACATCATACTCATCTCTACTAATTCTATTCACCAAACTAGGTTTTCAAATCAACCATTACATTCTCACTTTAATAACTACTAAACTCTTTCCTTCTTTAAAGATTTCTCTTTATTCGTCACATTCTATAGTCATCTTCTAAACTTTCGACTTCCAAAATAGTGAAATATTTTTCAGGAGTCTTCAACAATTGTTCAATAATTGTGAAGCAGCTTGAACAAACAGGAAATAAAATATTCCTTAAAAACTTCTCAAATCATCAAATAGAAAATAAAATTTCTTTAAAAACTTTTCACATCCTGCTGAGTGGTCATAATTAAGACCATGAACTGCTACGAGGTTTAACAGTTATTCCACTGAAAAATCTCAGGAATATTTTAACAATCATAAAGTGTGACACCCCCAAAATAGGTTCACACAACCCATTTTGAGTTGCCAATAACATTCTACAAAAATATAAATAAAAATACGAATTTTTTCATTTACAGCTAATATTTGTCGTGCAAAATACGACAACACAAAACAAATACATCTTAAATTCTCAATACATTTATTGTCACACTAATAGTAATGTATTGAGATACTCCTATTGTCTCGGACCATCACTCCATTCCCCGGCTAGTCCCCGCTACACTCTATTTTCCTGAAGAGAACAAAGGAAAAGGGTGAGCACAAATGGCCCAGTAGGAAATATCATGACTAAGATAATGAAGAATAAAATTATCTTTAGCCTTCAACCAAAATAAATCAGAGATTTAAAGATATTATTCAATAACAACAAATGCAGCGGAACGGACAATCCATTAGAAGAGTCAAGTAGATTATAATATCTACCGTCTTCTATAAGTTAAAGGATCACCACCAATATTATATCCCTGTAACACCAATCAATAATTCATATTCAACAGCCTCTCTTTATACTACATGCCAAAGATATTTATTTGTAACACCAATCAACAATTTCAACAACCTCTCTTTGCACTACGTGCCGAAGATATTTATTTGTAACACCAATCAACAGTTTCAACATCCTCTCTTTGCACTACGTGCCAAAGATATTTATTTGTAACACCATCGGTCATGATCACGCCAAACACCAGTTCATCTTTGCACTACAGGCCAAAGATATTTTCACCAGAAGTCTTTATCTGTAACGCCAAAGGTCATGATTATACCAATACACAGTTTGGTCAAAATCATGTCACACCAGTTCATCTTTGCACTACGGGCTAAAGAGAACTATCACCACAATTTGAGTATGAGGATGATGACAATGATATAAACATAAATATAGTGAGATCAAGGATAAGAAAAGATTTATAATTTAATCAGTGTCGAAGATTGACCAAATTGCCAACACGATGACCAAATTGTGGAGTCAAATTCAAGAATGATATTCAAGAAATAAGTTCAGAATTCAACTATAACGTATAAAACAAAATAGAAAGATTCAGGTGAAAAGATATTAGATGAAGCACAAACTATTAAGCTACTAATTTTCAGGGATTTTCACCATTTAAAAATAAGGTTTTGGAAACAAACAAAGATTTCTTATCATAAATGGAGAAATGTGAAAGAAAAAGATATCCCGTAAAGAGTACAAAAGAAATGATACGTTATACGAGTATAACAGAATATATGAAACTGCAAATGGATTTTCACCCGTCATGCGGCAATCCGCGTAAACAGATTATTTCCACAAAAGATTAATAAGTAATGAATACGAAGGGTTGTTCACCAGGCATGCGTCAATCCGCACGGACAGGTTATACCCACAGATTAATAAGGAACAAATGCAAAGGAATATTCACCAGGTACGACACTCCGTACATACAGGTTATTCCCACAGAGTAATAAGGAATGAATACAGAAGGTATTCACCAGGCATGCGTCATACCGCACGGACAGGTTATCCCCACAAATTAATACAGAATGAATAACAACCTTTATGAGTATAATATCACTTACGAACATGAAAGCAAATGATATTATAAATGAGTATGAAAGAAATGATATTCCCTACCTTCATTAATAAAATACTGGATGTTGCTTTCTATGAAGTTTACTAACTTTGGATAATACTAGTATTCTCACAAATACTCACAATAGCCTAGCACACTTATAGAACTTAAGAAATTTAGAGAGAGAGAGAGGAAGTATAAACAAGTAAGGAAGTTATGATTTTTCTTATACTAACCCCCCTATTTATAGTAAAATGCAATCAATATCTACCACACATTAATTATCACACTCTTTTTATATCATCCATCCATTTTTTCTTCAATCTCATCCATCCATTTTTTTCTTCCATTTATATCATCCATCCATTTTTTCTTCCATTTATATCATCCATCCATTTTTTTCTTCCATTATCAAAAGATAATTCCATTATCAAAAAGATAAAACCATTATAAAAATAACTCCATTATCACAATAAATCCCTTTTTCTGTATTATTGTGTTACATGTATTATTATCACAGATAGCATATACTCGCAATACTGACAACCAGATTATTCCCAGGAAAGAGGGGATCTTCCATAAAAATGGCGCGCAATTAAATAACCCTTTCCTTGACAGAATTTCTAGACATTGTCAATAATGCTAAACTATCATATCAAATAATATGTGTTACAGTGTCGTGACAAATAATATAAAATATTATGCAGATACTACTGTAACAATTATTGAATCAAGATACTGTGCAATTGCTACTTTATCAATTATTGAATCAATAATATAAAACACTGTGGAACACAGTGTGCTACTGTGGAATAACGTGTGCTACTGTGGAATAACGCGTTTTACTATTCTTTTTATCACCGGATATTTCAACAGTTATCGGTTAAAGTTTTGCCGCCAATTTCTATCACTTTCTATATCCGACAGAAGGAATATTCCCCGACATACTAGTTTGACTTTTTGTATAAATGAATAGTATATTCGTATGAATAGTACTTTCATATTTATACCGTATAATTTTCGTATCCAGCTTATATAAACGTTATGACGTAATTCGAAGATCGAAAAAAATGTAAAAGCGTTTTAGCGTGAATAGTACCCTATGAATAGTGATCGCGTGAATAGTGATTTAGCGTTATTACTAGACATCTCAATTGTCACATTTCACTAGTAATTTTATCATTATCGATTTAACACCTTTCTGTTTAAAATAATAATAAGAAAAAAATTAAATTCTATTTATTAAAATTTTCGGGGTCTTACATAAAGACTGTAAAACATCCCATCAAATTGGTACGTTAGGAGATCAACCTATTGTACTCGGTGTCGTGCACAACACTTACTACACTTTATGCGCGCGCAGTCGGATTCTTCCCGACATAAAAAAAAATTACCCATTATTAGGGTTGTTCATCTCAGCTTAAAAACATTCCAGAAAAAATTTCATTAAATTATCATAACATTTGTCTTGCCGAAACAAATGGCATCGACTCATTTCATAAAATAATTCTTGAATGTCAAGAACTTGTAATTTTAAAAGTATTGTTATGTTTACAGAACTTGTAGTGGAACATGGATTCCTGAGTCTCACCATAATAACTCTATGTGCAACAGGAATTTCTTAACAATTCATGTAAACTAAAAATCATTTTAAAGACGTAATAATGCTGCACTGTTGCAATCAGTGTGTTAGGATTCCGTCATTTTATCATCTCCACACCACGACTTTAATGGTAAGTGATGATTAAATACATTTTGAAGTTTTCAAAACAAGCTTTGTCCAGTCAACACAACTAGCATGGACATACTTCATAAAACGGTTCATATAACTAAAATTCATTTATAGGACGACATAATGCTGCACTGTTGTAACAGTGTGTTAGGATGCCATCATTTATCATCTCAACACCACGCTTTGTAATGGTGCGTTGATGATTTTAAAATACATTTTGATGTTAAAATAATTTTTGTCTAGCTGAGCCAAGTAGCGTAGACATACAAATGACAAGATTTTTCAAAGGCGTATAAGTGCGAATATAAGCACGATTTAGGACCTAGCATAGCTAGAAGATTGGGAATACCTAGAATCCTCAATCATCTTCAATTTATCATCTCAACTTTACTTAAAATCTCTATTCACTTCTGATTCTACAAATGTTCGTCTATCACTTAGAACTCTTAAATCACACTTTAATTTATAACCCTCTTTTATGGTCTGTAATGATATACCACAAACACTATTCATCGAACTTACCACACATTATGAGTTTAGGAACTTGCCACAATAATACGAGTTAGGAACTTGTCCTAGCAATACGTAGTCCAAGAACTAATCAGGGACTGTCCATACGCTTAGGGGTTCAAAAACATACCATATGATTATGGGTCACAAACTTACCATAAGCGTGAGTTTTAAGAATTCGCACCTAATCTTACATCATCTACCTATTCGTTATACACATGAGAAAAGAATCATTTCTCAACATATATATAGCGAATAGCGTGACACCAGGTTCCAATGATTATCAATATAGGAAGCTAAGTGGTTGTCGAACCAAATACAATCCCCCGCCCATACAAGGAATTGGTCAACTCGGCCACTAATCAATATAGGAAGCTAAGCGGTTGTTAGACCAAGGACAAATCTCTTGCCCATACAAGAAATTGTTCAACTCAACCACTATATCGATATAGGAAGCTAAGTGGTTCTCAAACCAAGCACAATTTTTCCGCCCATACAAGGAATCGTACAACTCAGCCACTAACATGAGTCCTCAATTTAAAACCCACATAATTCTAATCTTATCTTGCTCCTTGCTCAACATAAACTTTTAATTCGTATCTCATCATTTATAACTTCTTCTGAGTTTTATCTTCGTACTATCCTCTAGTACCTTTTTCGTACAACAATTCTACTATAAAGTTTTCAATCATTCGATTGATCATCTATCATTCCATGTCTTAATTAGATCACGTTGTGATCTTTCTTATAATCGTATTATATTACGATTCTTTTCTATCTCATGATCGTTTTGTTTTGCGATCTTCTTATCTTTCACTTTAATCATATATTATGATTTTATTTAAGCTTTTTATCTTTACTACTGGAGTCAGGTAACTCCAGATTCTTATCTTTATAACTTTTTAAGATTCTTCTTTGAATCTCAATTATCTTTTTCTTTAATTAATAATAAATTTCCAAAATTAATCTCTTAGCACTTAAACTCTATTTGAGTTTATTCCTTATCATCCTTATCATCATTTCTACGATTATAGCCTAAGTTACTTCTACCTAAGGTTTATAACCTATTAGCACTGATACCAACCTGTAACGACCCCAAATCCGGGTCACCTTGACCCCGGGTTCGGTTCGTCACGATACTACATAAACAATACAATTCTTATAACATAAATGTAATCTCTATAATATTACAATACATCTTAATCTACTCCTAGGTTTTCTAACCTTTAATCGTACACATCATTCTAAATCAGAGTATACAATACATCAGCTTGTAAATAATACTACGTTATTAAAATAATATAATATCGCAACATAGACTTCACTTTCTTGTTTAAATGCCTTTCCTGCAGTCATCTTCTTCTGACCATCCAGGTCCTTTTTCGCTAGCTGCAAAAATCTGTTTGTGGCGTGGGTAAGCAACAATGTTGCCCGCAAGTTTAACAGTTACACATAACACATAAATGTATCATGCATGTTTCACAATATTTCCATGTATGACAATTATACATGTAAGCATATTAACACGTAAATCACATATAATCGTGTTTTTCATTGCAAAGTATAAAGTTCAAATTGAACGGTTCACAGCACATTATGCTATAATATAACATCGCAATAACATATAATAACATTTTACACATAAGAGCAAGTTCTGAAAAACTTGCTTCAGTCCGTAGATCATCGCGTATATTATTCGCATCGAATATTTCGTTTTCTTCCTTCGATTGACAACCTAATTTAATGAAATAATATTCACCAATTAAGCACGTTAAATATTATGCTTAAATATTATTAATATAACCATAATACTCCTTATTTGTATATTAATATTATAATTATATAATATTAATACAGTTAAAATAATCATCACTAACATATTAATATTATAATTAAATAATATTAATATACTTAAAATAATCCTCACTTATATATTAATATTATAATTAAATAATATTAATATACTTAAAATAATCATCATTTATATATTAATATTATAATTAAATAATATTAATATACTTAAAATATTCTTCAATTATATATTACTCCAAACACTTAATACCATTACTTGGATACTTTTAAGTCTCAATGTTTAAATATACAATTTCTCTTAGGCATTTTATCGAGCATGTTGTATGCATTCATTAACAATTTACATGTTATGAACTACATATAAGCACATAACATTAATATTTATCTATCCTTATACACCGGATTCACTATGATCCCCAACATGTCAATGTATGTCATCACATGACAACATATATCATTTTCCAAAATTTTACTTCAAATAAAATTATAAAATCGATTTTCACAATTTCTTTAACAAAACGTTGTTTTCGTTTTTAACGTAACTCCTTCGTTACATGACTCTTGTTGTTCCTTCTTATATCAAATTAAACCTTACTCAGTGTACTACAACCTCATCTAGGTCTTAAAGTCAGACCCTTAACCATTTAAAACAGATTCTGAAATTTCATCAACTAGTCTAGAAAATTTTATTTTCTGGACACCTTTAATAAATAATTTATTTCGAGCATGATCTGTTCCATAAAATGGCTCAATTTCGCGTAACCAGCTAGAAAACATCAATATCTACAACTTTACAGTTTTAAGTTTCTTCAAATTCCAAACACACGAGGCTGCACATCTCAAGGAATGACTAACTTAAAACTGTTTCGTGTGAAAACTGGCTGACAAACCCTAGCTCGCTTAAACAGTCATAACTTCTTCGTTTTTTATAATTTTTGGGTGATTCCAGTGGCCACGCGAACTAACTTTCGTATCTACAAGTTTGTCCTACTGAAATTTTTCCAATTCCCAACACATCAATACAGGAATCGCACGTAAGGGGGCTGACCAAAATTCGCTGGATAGTTTTGCACGACAAACTAGATTGGTCATAACTCTTTGCTCCGAAGTCGGAATTAGTCCGTTCCGGAGTCTATGGAAAGCTTATTCAGTGTATAATAACATACCAAAAGTCCAGAATTTTTAGAGCAATCTAGCTAGCCCCAAATGTTTCATTTTTGGACAGCAGCTCACTAGATCATTTAATTTGAGGAAAATAACCTTCGCTTCTCTCCTTTCGATTTTCATATTTTGAGTTTTACATAACCAAATCAAATGATTTCAAGTTCTATGAATTCCTAACTCATAATATTACAACATATTAAATCTATAAAATTTTTCATCAATATCCACTATGCGGATCTAAGGATCAAAGAGGAAAATGACGGTTTTAGAGTTTTAAGAAATTATTTCTCAAATCTATGTTTAATAACCCATCAAACCTCTAGATCCAACTATGAATCATTATAAATCATGTAGATCTATCATTATCTAGTTCAATCACAACAACCCAATACTAGATCTAAGTTAAATCACAATAAAGTGGGTAAAGTTTTGAGTTATACCTTGCGTTCTTCATTTTTTCTTTCTTTCCTTCCATGGATCTTCTTCTATGGTTTCTTCCTAAGCTTTCTTCTTCCTCCTTTTTCTCCATTATTGGTAGCCTTCTCCCTTTTCTTCTCTCTCTATTTTTCTAGCTATTTAGCTTAAGGAAAAGAAATGAAAATGAATGAAATAAAATTGTCAAGCCTTGGTTAATCAACCAAGCTTCTATCTCCTCTTGCAATTATGCTTGCAATAACATTACATACATAATGTATATCTATTCTTTTCTCCCACCACTTAACCAAAGCTAGGTAACCAAAGGTGGTTAAATAAACTAGGGGACAAGGCACTAATTAAAGTAGATGGGACAAGACATTTATTAAAGTAGATGGGACAAGACATTTATTAAAGTAGATGGGACAAGACATTTGGGGCTACTTTGTAAGAGGTGAGAGGCTAGCTATAGCCCTCTTTTGGCCCAACATGGGCGGTTTCCCCATGCTCCATTTCCCCACACTTTTGTTTTTATTATTCATTTAATTTATATATAAGTATACTTGCAATAATATTACATACACATATGTGTATCTATCTAATCCATCCACCATTTAACTTAGTTGTAGTTAACTTTCTAACATTTACCTCAAGGTCAGAATTCAATCAACGTTAGTTAGTTATCAACTTATTCTCCTTCTCCCAAAAATTAACCAATGTATTGTTAATTCTCTACAAACATGTAATCCCATGGTTACTTACTAATTCCATGTTGGTCAATTATTCCCTTATAAGAATTAACCTAGAGTGAATTCACTAACTCCACCTTAGTTAAGTCTCATCTATCATGTATACATACAATTATATATTTATACACATTTTGTTAGCAACTAACCAATGCATGGTTGAAGCTTTAACTTAGTTACCACCTATGGATACTCAATTAAACCATCTATGGTTAATTCTCATAATCACATGCATTCATCTAGCATTTAACCAATGTTTGTTCAATGCCCTATCTTGTTTACCAACTAGGATTATTCAATTAACCTTACATTGGTTAATTCTCTACAACCTTTCATTTCTCCAACATAAGCTACCAACCTAGCCCATCATAGCTCTTTTACACTACTTACACACATCACCAACTTGTCACTTTCATTCCCTTTTTGCTCCTACCAATGCAACTTTGGATAAAACAAAAGCAAAAGTCTACCCACTTGTTTTAATTTTTTTTCCTTTTCTTTTAATAAGAATACTTGCACAATTATATATATGTATAAATATACTAATGCATATATATATAAATACACCAATACATATTCTTCTCTCTCTTTGTTATCTAAACCTTTCATTTATGGAAAGTTTCCAAACTTTTCATTTATGGAAAGTTTCTACCCTTCCATTTCTTTGGGCTTCTTTAACTCAAGGTTGGTTAAAATATGGTCAACCTAGTTTACTCATCATTTGGCTAATTTGTTGGGTTACTCATAAAACCCTAACACATTAAATCCTTACTCATAGCTTGGCTTATAATAAATCCCTCTTGGACTATCAATTATCATACATTTGGGCTTATATTTAAATTACCCACTTCACATCTAAGCAATCCCATATTGGGCTACCATAATTAATCCTCTTATTCAAATTTCCTACATTAATCACACTAGTTAATTACCTAATGATGATCACCCTTCTCGTTTGCCAATCAAGGCCAACATTCAAGCTATGTTAATTCATAACATAGTTTTATCTTGTTTCTCATTAATTAACCAAATTAATTACTCATCTAGGCTTGGATCATTACCATCCTACCCTTCATCCTACACTTTTTATTTATGGAAGGTCTCTAACCTCTTCTTATTGGTAGACATCTATACACCACAACTTTCCTTTTATAGAGAATTCTCAAACTTTTCATTTATGGAAAGCTTCTCCTCTCGTATTTTTGAATAGTAAATGCGCTCTTATACTCCATATAAACGCTATTCGGGAATGTGAAAATTTGAAAAGCGAAGAAGCGTTTCTCGCGTGTATAGTGTTTCCCGCGTTATTTTCTAAGAAAATATTTTTCCTCTACGATTCATTAATGCTTATATCGTATCACATAACACATTGATTAGATTCATAATACATAAATATATCATTGCTTCTTTAAACTTTCTACTTATGGAAAGTTTCTAGGGTAGCTTCTCTAACCCCATCTAGCTTATGCATGTTTGTATACCCATATATCTCTGTATACCACCTTATCGATTCTAGGGTTTCAATCCCTTACATATTGTTTCACACATTTAATTTCTAACACAAAGATTAGGTTAAAGTGTTTAATCATCTCTACACAATCATCTTCTTCAAAACTAGGTTTTATACTCAACTCTTATAAGGATTCCATCATCAGAACCACTACTACCGAAACGCTCAAGTTCAGTTAACTTCTAAACTCTTGCGACATTTATTTCATCGCATAATCTTATTGAATACGTCCTCAATTCATATAAGTTCTTTCAAAACCAAAGAAAATATTGAGTCATTTCTCTACACATTTCTCTGTTAACAATCTAGGTTTTGACTTTAACCTTTATTCAATATTTGTGACCTTATTTACAAGTCTCATAACTATCCAGGATATTACATACAGCCTATCACTTTCTTTTCAGGAGATAAAGGGATAATTTTCCAAGTGTTATTAGCCTCTAAGGCTGTGATTTCAGTCACCACAGCCTCACACCAGTAAGAATCCAAAACAGCTTGTGAATAGGATGTAGGCTCAGATATAATAGTTGTAGCAGCTAAATATCTTACATAAGAAGGAGAAAACTGGAAATATGAGATATAGTTTGCAAGAGGATAGGTAGAAGAAGAGAGTGCAGGTGTACCTGTATCATCAAAAGAGACTTGGATAGTATTAGGAAGATTGGTGGGAAGCCCTGCATAAGATTAAAGTTTAACAGATAATTATCTTTATCTGTGAGGCCTGGATGGTATAACAACTAGAGGAGAAGAAGAAGTGATTGGAGGATCAGGAGAAACAAATATCTCATTTGTAGTGCTAGTATTGTGAGAAGAATTATTACCAGGTGAAGGACTAGTATTGGGGGACAAAGTGTTACTAGTATTAGGGGACAAAGTGTTGTCATGGTCTACACATTTTGAATGTGCAATGTTTGAAGAAATAGATATACGTAAAGGATCAGAATCAGGTGTAGAGGTTTGTACAAGAAATAAGAATCTAGAAGTAACACTAGTATCAGTAGCAAAAGGAAAAATGTGCTCAAAAAATTGTACATCCCTGCTAATCAGACACTTCTTGTTTTGTAAGTCATATAGTTTATACCTTTTCTTGGCATAAAGAATCACATTCTATCATTTGACAGCCTAGGGCTAAACTTATCTCTACCATGAGCCAAAGTGGAAGCATAACATAAGCAGCCATACACTTTTAAGTGACCATAGGAAGGAGATTTGCCAAATAAGAGCTCATAAGGTGTATAACCTTTTAAGAGCTGAAGAAGGAATTCTATTAATTAGATAAGCGGTTGTTAATAAACAGTCCCCCCAAAAGGATATAGGAATGTGGGATTAGAATTTTAGGGCTCTAGCTATTTATAGAATATGCATGTGTTTTCTTTCCACAGCTCCATTCTGTTGTGGAGTGTCCTAGACTGATGCTCTATTCCTAGAGACTCAAAGAAGGGAGTAATATCTTTATTAAAAAATTTTGTCACATTATCAGTTCTTACAACTTTCACTGAACAAGCAAACTGAGTTTGAACATAAGTAAAGAAGTTTTTTTGAAACACCTGAGACTTATGTTGAAACAAAAAAAAATCCAAGTGAATCTAGAGTGGTCATCTACAAGTATAAGAAAGTAACTACAGTTACCATGAGTTTTGTTCTTGTATGGACCCTAAACATCACAATGCACTAGTTGAAAAATAGTAGTAGAAACTGAGGTACTTAATTGAAATGGAAATCTAGCTTGTTTAGCTAGAGGGCAAACATCACAATGTGAGTAATTATAATTAAAAGAAAACTGTTTTAAAACATTGTTAAGTACATGACCTAATCTAGCATGTCATTCATTGGCAGTTGAAACAATAGCAACATGAACTTGTTTAACACAAGAATCAGAAATTGAACAAAATGAGGTTGTAGATTTGGGTAAGGAAACAATATATGAGGTATTAAGTTTGTAAAGGCCTCCATCCAATCTACCAATCCCAATCTTCTTCTTCTGAGTAAGGTCTTGTAATATACATTAATGAGAAGAAAACAATATATGACAATAAGTATCATGTGTTAGTCTGCCAATGGACAAGAGATTGAAGGAAAATTTAGGAACACACAAAACATTATTAATAATGATATTTGGATGTAGTATAACAGTTCATGTATGTGTAATAACAGTTGTGTGACCATTTGGCAGATGTATTTGAGATCTTATAGGTTTAGCAGAAGTTAGTAAATGAACAAAAGGAGTGATATGATCTGTTGCTTCTGAGTCGAGGATCCATTGGGAATGATTTGTAAAGCTATTAAGACAAGTGGCATGATTGAAACAAATAGTGGAAATAGACTTACCAGTTTGATGTGAAGTAACTGAGTTAATATGATGAGATTGAGACTGAGCTGAAGCTTGAGGTGTCAGTTTGAGATTATTCTGAAGTAGCTGCAATAATTATTGACATTGAGCAGGTGTGAAGGATAAGGTTTTAGAACTAGAAGTACCAGTAGTAGAACCATTAAGGGAAAGTTGAGATGAAACTGAGTCAATTACACTAACATGAGCAGCTATTTTAGTTTATGATGAAGCACATTTCACAAGAGGCTTAGGTTGAGTACCATATAGCCTATGCCATGGTGGATAACCATGTAAGAAAAAACATTTTTCCTTAGTATGCCCAGATTGGTTACAATAATCACACTCCACTCTTGTGTCTTGTTTTTTAGGTTTCTTGAAAGATTTAGGTCCTTTTGTAGATTTAGAAAACTGTTGCTTAACCATTATAGCACATCTTTCATAATTTGTAAGAGATGGATTAGTACAATCTCTTTGAGTTTCTTCCTGAAGTAAAAGTGAATATGCCTGATTCAAGGTTGGTAATGGATGCATCATTAACAACTGACCTCTTATAGAGGTGTATTGATCATTAAGTCCCATCAGAAACTGGCTTAACTTTAGAGTATTGTCATATTCTTCAAGTTTTTTATCAGCACCACAAGTGCAAACACAACACGAGCATTTTGGGACATCATTGTATGATTCCAATTCATGAATCACACTATGAAACTTAGTAAAATAGGCTGAAATTGTCAATGTATTTTGAGTTAATGAAGCCAAATCCTTGCGTAGAGTTACAGAAAGATGTCTGCACAGTTCAACAGAAAGACAAAGAAGAAGGGGGTTGTTGGTCGATTGTCGGGCAACGAGGTCTTGGGCTGGCTGAATGATCTAAAATTTCCACCGTCAGGGAAGGAGCATGGTAAGTTGAGGGCAGTAGGGTATGGTAAAACTCATAACTGGACACACTCGCCTATTTGGTTTGAGTTGTCATACTGGGTCACACTATCAATCTGTCATTATATAAATGTCATGCATACGGAAAAAAACGTATTCGAGAATGTGTTTTGCACCGTGCTAGATGCGAGTGGTAAAACAAAAAACAATGATAAAGCACGCAAAGATTTGGAGGCAATGAACATCAGGCGGGAATTATGGCTCCATCCTAACAACTCAAAACCAAAAGCTCCATTTTGTCTTACCAAGCAATAGGTTGAAGACATTTGAACACTGTTATTATTATTTCAGTTCATTTGAAGACGAAGCATATGCTTCTAACCCGGGACTAACTATAGCACAGTTGGAAGAATTTACCACTGAAAATTTTCAACACTGGTTTAAGAGAATGGTTGAAGAAGATAACATTTCTGAGCGTTTTAGAGATGTTATTTCAAGTCCGTACAAACTTATCAGTTCATATCCCGGCTACATCGTTAATGGGTACAGATTCAAGGTTGATGACTTCAATGCACTGACATCAATCAATACTGGCATTGTCGTGTTGGGAAACTGTTACCAAAATTTAGAGTCCAATTACTATGGACGATTAGAGGACGTGGTTGTGCTCAATTATCCCAGAGGTAAAAAGGTTGTTACATTTAAGTATCATTGGTTTGATAATGAAAAAGGTGTTAAAATTGATCGTAATATAATCGTCACAATAGATATAAAGTCAAAGCTACAGTCTGATGATGTATTCGTATTAGCCAACCAGGCGACTAAAGTGTACTACGCCCCTAATGTAGTAAATTTTAGAAGCCCCGGGTGTATAGACATTGTTCTGCGAGAGTTTCACGTAAGTCGAGTTACATAATTTAAATTAAATACGATCCTAGGTATTTACACATTTATCAATTAATTTCTGATATGTTAACATTCTTTGTCTAGATTTATTATAGATATGAGGAGGCTATCTCACAGGCAGCCGGCGACAGTGTTATTATTACACATGTCGCAGAGAACTATGTCAGCTGGCTGTATGAGATGAGACAGAGGGCAGTTGTCGAGCAGCCCGAGACTACCATATACGATCATCAACCCAATATAGTCTCCGATGCAGCATGGGAGGCCAGCTATGTGTATGCATTGGGATGTTGATGACTTCAAGAAAAAGTCCGAGTAGGCAAAAAAGAATCGTGGCCAGCTCCGAATCGTACATAGTACCGACTCACAGTCCTTTGAGGAAGTGAAATCGGTAAGTATCTCAATTTAGTTCTACAGTTACTCGATTGTCATTACCATACTTAATAAATGTTATTTGAATGTATTTATTAGGCCATGCGGGAGAGCTTGGGCCGACCTCCTACCATACTAGAGTTTTGGGATAGAGCCCACACGCCTAAAGAGTCTAACATATCTCCTGCGGCATTAGCTATACAGGTAAGACTAATATCAATTAATTTTTAGTAATTATTAATATTAGGTAGTTAATAAAATGATTTAATTAACTCACATATACAAATTAAATTACAGGATCGATTTCAGAATCTTCGAGACCAGTGTGTAGCTGAGCTACGGGATGTTATAGGGGTTTCTGAGCCGTTAGATTCCACCATCAGAGATTGAATTATCTTGGGATGAAAAGCTGAGACTATGGGTCGCATCTCATGAGCCCCTAATAGCAGTACCAGTAGGTATCGAGTGTTGGGCCTGCTGAGAATACCGACTTATACACTACCTGGAGGTAATATTATTTTGATAAGTTAAGATAAATTAACTGTAAATATTATTAGTAATGTTATATTTATTTTCGCAGGCTCTGACCAGTGTCAGCATCTGAGAGCACCTGTTGGACCATCTTATACAGGCGCTGGCTTGGACGATGAGATTTTCCAAAGGGTTATGGCGGCAGTGTCGGGAACGTTTCGTACGGATCTGGTTATCTGTCGCTAGGAGTTACCCAGTTGAGCTTGCCTTCACCAGCTAGCTCAAGATATTGCAGCAGAGGCCACCGTCGAGAGTACGGGTGTCCCGCAGGAGCAGTTCGTCGTGATACGCAACGAGGTGCTCCGGTTGGTGGTTACCTTACTCTCGAAGGCTTTTGGCCCGATAGGGAGTCAGCCCCCACCTACTCATGTATTATATTTATTTTAAATTAATTAATCTGCATGTTATTTAATTTTCATATCGTCTATTTAATTCTCTCATACAGACTAATGCATTATATTTTTAATTATATCAACATGGTGGCGATCCTGATATCGCTGGTGATGGCGAGCAGGGGGATGATGATGAGGAGGAGGATTTCCAGACACCAGAGCAGCTTCGCCGACCCCTGTCCGATGATTCCCCTACGGGTAGTGGTTGTACTAGATTAGGTTGATAATGTATAGCATATATCTACTTAGATGTTTTGTAAAACATTGTCTAGTTTAATGATTTTATGTAAATACATGTAGTTTAGTTTGATTTTTTGTAAATCAATGTAATTTACTTTAGTTTTGTAAATATTTCAGCGCCATATCATTGTTTTTTATAGTTTATAAGTTATACCATTGTTATTTAACGTTATTTGTTCAAAGAAAAGTATATATGTTGTATGGGTTGATTATGATATATGTTGTTATTGGAAATAGTATGTATTGTTGGGATAAAACAGGTTGCAGGTACAAAAATAGGGTTTAAAAATTTGGAAACTGTAAAAACAAAAAAAAATTATTTAAAAAAAACATGTTATTTCCGACGAAATAAGGTAAAATTTTTGTAATATTGTAAGATGCATAATGTTGTAATCAAGTATTAAATTGTGCAAGAAGCATAGAGGTAGAAAAATGTAATTTCATTTAGCCTAGTTTATATTATAGGCAAGTGTTGAGAATGTTAGGTTTAAGTCCTAGCGAAGAATGAATGGATTGTTATTTAATGTTATGATGAGACAGGCAGTGATTGCATAAATAAATGATTCTTGAATATTATGCAAGTATGATGGATGTATTTGGATAGTGATGCATCAAATCAACTGTAGAGAGTACAGAAATTTGGGGCGTTACAGTAACAACATATAAGTTACTACAAAAATCCATGTTATCAATATTCATTAAAACCAAAAGCATATAAACCAACCAACAATAATATCCTAATTTCTCCCTGCACTAATAACTGGAATGGCAGGCAGGGTTGTTCGTGAGCTCGATCCTATGTCACTAACTTGATTTTTGACACAAAGACGGTCCACAGGTGAGGGATTTACTGCTCTTCTTGAGGCTGTCTGGGACACCGGCTCTCTACCTGTAAAACAGCTAACTGCAGCTTCAGGGTGACGGTAAGAGCTAGTGCGGGAAGAAACCTTTTCCCGGTAGTGGTTGGCCATTTTATTATCATTCCAAAGATGGTGAGATCTCTAGAAATGTGCTGGTTAGAGATGTGTCTAAATGTTTGATGTGGTGGACGTTTATATAGACATACAAAGACCTATGCAAACACGTAATCCTATTAATATGGTGCAAAATTCAAATATAATAATGTTGTACCACAAATATCTTATGCAAACACGTAATCCTATTAATATGGTGCAAAATTCAAATATAATATACTTCATCCATTCCAAATTATAAGACCATTATTAACTTTTTGAAGTAAATTTAAAATATTTTCAAACTTAAAATTAACATAGATTCTTTTAATTTTAATCAATATAATGATGAATATTGTAAACTATCTAAAAGTTATTACTCATTGTAAGTTTTATTATTTTATAATAAATTGATATAGATTATTTTAATTTTAATCAATATAATAATGAATATTGTAAACCATCTAAAAATTATTACTCATTGTAAATTTTATTATTTCATAATTTTTAATGAGTTATCTCAATTTTTGAATTTTAAAATATCTTAAATTGACTTTCAAAAGTCAATAATAATCTTATAATTTGAAACGAATTGGATATATGCGTTTGTATCACTCCACATAAGCAAAATGAAATAGTGTGATGGATATATATTGAAATATAATATTCTTGTTATAGTTATACTCCCTCCGTTCTAAAATTAAAGATACGGTTTAATTTTTAAAGTCAAATGACATCATATTAAACTTTAAAATTAGTATGACTCATACAAGTTTAGAATGAAATAAAGTTAACGATTAATAGTTTTTGTTATATATTATATAATTATAATAATTGTATCAACTAAAATTAAATAAATTTACATCAATTTAGAGTCTAATATGTCTTCGTTTGATCTTAAAAATTAAATTATATCTCTAATTTTGAAACGAATGAAGTAATATTTAACTATTCTCATTATTGATGCTATTTAGTAGTCAAACTAAATCAAGATCATCGTGACTCGACATATGCAGCAAAACGCACAGAAAGAGATTAAATGCGACTTTTTCCTATACATCGCATATAGAAAAATTGTGTATTTGAGCATCGTATAAAAAATGAATTTTGCCCCCATATATACACAATTTTTTTCTATACGAGATATAAAAATATAAGTTGTATGCATGATCTTCCCCGTGTTTTTATTCTAGTACCCCAATTTTTATTGATTTTCATATATGGATAAAGAAAGGGAACCGTAAATTTTTATTAATTTTTGCACCAACTTGTTTGTTCTTGTTTTCTTGGTACGGATTATCATTGTTCTAACTTTGATAATTAAATTTATAACAAAAATTTATTGTAAAAGGTTATTATAATAATGTGTTGATCTCTTTAATGACCTCATTTTGATGGTCCATATTTTGAGAACTTGAACAAAATAAGATGTCATGTTCTATAGTATCTACTTATTTTTCATTAAAAAATATAGTGCTAAAGATAAACAGAGAAAAAAAGAGTGGCATAATGCCACAAAACTGATGATGCTTAATAGGAAGTCACTTTTTTCTCTAAATATAAATTACAAAATAGCAATAATTTTTCCTTTTACAACTGTGTCACTTGAGTCAAGAATTAACCGTCTCATCTTTTTTTCTAGATTCTCTCCAATCTCTGTGATCTCGCTCAAATCTTTTCATCTTTTTGCCGGGCTTTAGAATAGCTAGCTAGGTAAACAGATACTCACATGCTATGACTATATATCCACCTTCAATTATTTCAATAAAAGATGGAGTATATATATGGTTAAAGATAGCCCAACACGTAGAGACACTCCCCTGGTGCTCCAAATTCATGGCAGACATAGAAGCTAATTCCTCTGTGATTTTTTTTATACTGTAAAGTTATCATTTTTTTTCTTTTTTTATTTTGTTCCAAATTCAGGTTACAGGACTACGAAATGCATCTATTTTATTTTTTATTTTTTTTATCAGCAAAAAAAAAATCTTTGCACCCATCCATGGTCATTGATCTCGAAAAAAATAAGTATCGTAAACACATGCTTAAAATTAAGAGAACTTGTTATAATATAAGTCTTAATTTCGTTCATTGAATACATATAATCAAAAAAAAGGGAGAAATAATTGGGTTTCCTTTATTAAAAAATAAAAATAAAAACTGGATTTAATTATCTGTTGATAAAAAAATTAGTCTAAAATTGTCGCATGACATAATTTTTTTTATTGTGACAACGGATGAGACACTGTTTAAGTAACTGATCCGGACTCCACATGAAGTAGGACATGAACTAGTTTTTTCCTTTTCCTTTAGTTGTTAATTTAGATTGTAAATTATGGTTGTTAATGAAATAGCATTATACTATTAAGAGCAAAGAGTGAATGGGCAACTGCTTCAAATGTAGAAAATAGGGAATTAGCAACTGACAACAATCCGCGATGTTCAACTATAAGCGAAGGTATAATTTGTCTTTAAAAATAATATTAATTCAACGATTGTTGGATATTTTTAAATCTAAAAATATATAATAAATAGTATTATATGTTGATTTTAAAGTTAAAAGATGTGTTCGTTCAGTTGTTATGGTTGAAGGGTGCTAACAACAAGGTTATATATTCAATTCCTAGCATCAGCGTATTACCTTAGCAAGGCTAAATTCCAAACGATGGATTGACTGAAACAATTGAACCAATACAGTACATATTATTGTTCTATGTATATATGTCTAGTTGATTAGACACAGATTAATTAGGTATATATGTATATTTATAATATGGTTAACACTATCATGATTCACATTATTGTTCTATGTATATATGTCTAGTTATAATTAGTATGCTTATTTATGATGTGGTTAATCATTTGTTCACAAGTTCTAAAAAGCTAATGAGGTGTCTAGTCGTTAAGGCATTACTTCAATGAGAATAACGAGTGTGTGTGCATATATATATGGGCATGATCTATAACACGTACTTTCTATATATCATAATAGGGTATACATCATAAATAGCGTCCATTCTAACCATCAACGACCCATATTATTACTGAAAATACGTAATCCGCTACTACAAGGAAAATGTCTAATTCCGACGGAATATATTCCGTCGAGATAATGTTATTTCTGACGGAACATTCAGTCGGAATTAATTCCGTCGTAAATATAATAGGCTCGATGGAATTCTATTGGAGATAGTAGTCATTCTTTGGCGCCAACTTTCTCGACAGCGCCAACCATATTTTCGACTGAATGGTATATATGTTTGACGGAGCTTCCGTCAAAAATAGGTAATTTCAATGGATTTATGTTCGACAGAAATTTCGTCGGAACTAATTAAAACCTAAATCATATCAGTTCCCCAACCGCTTTCTTCTTCTTTTTTATCAATCACTCTTTCTCTCTTCGCTCGCTATGTATTCTCTCTCTACTCCCTGCCCCATCACCGATTTGGAATTGCCACCTCATCGTCCCTTCTCCGACTGACCGTCGACCTTTGCCACCTCATCCTCATCCTCCAGCGACCTCATCCTTATCTCCGATCAAAAGTGCAACGACGGCTTGCTCCGGCGATGGCGACAATCTACTACCGGTGACGGTTAAGGTATACTCCATTCCATAAGACTCATTTCAAGGTATACTCCATTTCAACCATTTTAATTTTTGCCCCATTATTGATAAAATCCCCAAAATATTTGTACAACATGTTTTAATTAATTTGTTATTGTGCTTGAGTTAGTTTCCAATCTAGATTTGATTTGAAGTTATTGCATCATAATTTTGGGCTTGATTCGACTATGCATGTAGGTTCAATTTGGGGTTACAGCAATGCAATTGCATTGTATCTGATTTAGTTCAGTTATAGTGAATTTGGTGTATCTGAATTTTGTTCAGTTATTATATTGATCTAGCTAGTTTAGAGCTTCAACTTGCTAATATATTGATTTAGTTTACAGCAGTGCAATTGCAATTGCATATCCATTTTTCCTTGTAAAATACAGTGAATATTGCATTGGACATGGTACTTACTTTTTTATTACATTTTCTACTTGTTATAATGGTTAGAGATGAAAACTGTGATATTTGTTATTTTCGACGGAATTTCTGTCAGAATTGTTCAATTGCAAAATCTATGGACCCTACTTTATAATATTTGTGTATTTTAATTAGTTTCCAATATTGAAATAAGCTAAGTAGCATTTACTTAGTTTCGCATTACTAAATAAAATAAAATAATATAATAACATAAACTAAATTTAATTTAATTAAATAATATAATATAATACAAAATAAAATAAATTAAACTTCAATATTAAATTAAAATTAATTAAATTACATTAAATAATATAATATAGTAACATATAATTTAAATGGAATAAATTAACACCGAGTAAATTACTTAATATAATATAATACAAAATAAAGAAAATAAAATAAAATAAAATTAATTAATTAAAATAAATAATTATATTAAATTTAATTTAATTAAAGTAAATTAAAATAAAATAAATTACATTAAATAATATAATATAATACAAAATAAAATGAAATAAAACAAGATAACTTAATTACAATTAATTAATTAAAGAAAATTAAATAATATAATATAATATAATACAAAATAAAATGGAATTAATTAATTAATTAAAATAAATAATTAAGTTAAATTAAATTTAATTAAAGTAAATTAAATTAATATAAATTACATTAAATAATATAATATAATACAAAATAAAATGAAAAAAGAATAAAAATAATTAAAATAAAATAATTTAAAATAAAATTTAATAAAGTAATTAGATAAATTAATGTAAATTACATTATTCTAAATAATTTAAAATAAATTAAATTAAATTAAAATAAAGTATTATAATACAATACAATATAATATAATATAATAAACTAAGTAGTATTTACTTAGTTCTACTGGTACATACAATAAAGTACAAATAGTTTAATATATTCAAATGATAGCTCTCAAAAACTGAGTATCATTTACTTAGTTTATCATTGGAAAAATAAACTAAGTATTATTTGCATAGTTTTCCACAATTACAATAAACTGCAGATATAACTGTGCATGTATTATATTAATTAGGAGCTTAGAAACCCGTTCGACATTCACTCAATAGGAGTGAATGCCGAATAGTCCTTAGTCTAGGACTGTTGCTAGATGTTATGTCTCTCACTTAGGCTGGTGTCAAATGTCTTGGGTACGTTTTTTCTAAGAAGAGGATTTTTCGTCTATTTCGTGTACTTAGAGACTGTAGGGAGGTACTGCCGAAAGTTTCTTGAAACGGAAGAAATGTGCTCACGGTGTTGGCACTAGTGAGGAGACGTATCTAGGAACGGGATAGAAGCCTAACCCCTGTAGCGTGATCATATTATCAAATAGAAAATCATGCATGGAGCACATACATGAATATTCCCTTTCTAATTGGGTATTTTCTTTAATTAAAGATGTTAGCCGATCGAAGTTGGATGTACCGTAAGATACGGGTTGATAGGAGGGGATTAGTTGATGCATACCGTGATAGGGTCTGCAATTTTATGAACAAAGCAATAGAATATGTTGATGATCCGAACGTGAAGATGAGATGCACGTGTCTTAAGTGTAAAAACATGATCTGGAAGAAACCCGGCGAAATTAAATTTGACTTATTTTCACGCGGGTTTGTGGATGGGTATTCAGTATGGATTCATCACGGGGAATCAGTTGAGTTGAGAGAAGTGACTAACAGTACTGTAAACCAACCAATTCAACGAGATTCATACATCGATAATTATGATGTCGTGGAGATGTTGGTCGATGCTTATGGCCCTACCAATATTAACTGGGCTGAAAATGAGCATTCGTCAAGCAGTGCTCAATATGTGCCAAATGATACAGCTGCTGCCTTTTACAAGATACTATTTGAATCGGGGGTCCCACTGTATCATGGAAATGATAAGCACACCAGGCTATTTGTAGTGACGAAACTTTTACATTTCAAGAATGAGCATGACTGTAGTGAACGAGGTTTCAATGATTTGCTTGCTATTAGCAGTGAGTTCTTATCGGCTAATCATACTCTGCTTGCGAATTACTATGAAGTGAAGAAGATGGTAAAAGGGTTGAATCTGGGGTATGAGAAGATCGATGCTTGTGAGAAGGATTGTATGTGGGAGCTGTCGTTTTACACTCCAAAATTAATACCTTACTAACACTCTACTAGCACAAAACTTAGTATAATGACAAGCAAGGATCGATCCCACAGAGAAGTGAATTAATCTTTTACTTATTCTAACATTCCTATTATTTCTATTAATGAGGGGTTTTTGAGTTTGATTCACTAAACTAACAAAAGTAATTAAGAATGATCAATGAATAAAAAGCTTCAGTTCTTCAGTTCAGTATCACCTTATCACAATTATGGGAAAATCAAGTTTAACAATATTTATCCTTCAATGAGACTAATAACCCTAGATAATCGCAATCGCTAATTATCCGCAATTCTCCTTATGTGTAAATCTAATGTGACAATCGCCTCAAGAGACTCTAACTATCATATAACCTAGAACTATCAGTCTAGATTTAATATAACAGCAGCATAAAGAATGAGAGAATTAGGTTATTCCAAAGCAACAATTGCACAATCAGGAATTATTTAACTTGCCTTCTTAATAATCTTAATAATATCCAAAAGCTTGTCCACAATCAGATACTATCAATTGCTACCTATGATCAGACATAATATCGTTTACTTAATACTATATCTTAATCTAGCAGATGATATCAATCAAATTAATTCAATTGGCCAGATCAAATCAAAAGATTAAATAACATATAATCAATTAACACAGATTATCAGAATAAATCTCATGCAAGAAGGAATAAATAAATAAAACCTGATTAAACCATTAATTATGAAAAAGATTCAACATCCCTTAGAACTGAAAGTAAGAGTTTAGCCTGACATGCCTTCAATCTCCTCCTATTAGAGTTACAATTGTAGTTGCCAAGATCTCTAGCTCTAGAATAATAATAATATATAAATCATAAAAGTTCTCAAGTTCCTACTTAGAGTTTCCTTCTCACTATCTGATCATAATGAATAGAATCCTCTTCCGAATCAACTTCCTTTTCCTCCTTCAGCTGGCCTTTAGTGCCAAAATTCGTGACCGAGCGCCGCTGGCGCTGTCCCAAGCGCTTCTAGCGCTACTATGCAGTATGCTCAAGTTGTGCCTAGCGCCGCTGGCGCTGATGTAGCGCTTCTAGCGCTGGGCTGATGAATGGTGGGCGCTGTTGGCGCTGTGCTGAGCGCTTCTAGCGCTGTGTTGTGAAGAGCTAGGGCGCTAATGGCGCTGTGTTGGGCGCCAATGGCGCTAGTGTGCAGTGGCTGATGGCTTGTGTAGCGCTGCAAGCGCTGGTCCTAGCGCTTCTGGCGCTAGGTCTCTCCCTCACATTTACAAATATGCCATTTAAGCCCCAATTTTCCATCTTTTTTCCATTTTTGACCTTGAATTCTCCTGAAACCAATAAATAACCTAATAAGTGCATATACACAATAAAACATGCAATAAACTAGATATAAAGGAATAAAAATAAATGAATAATATGCACTTATCAAATTCCCCCACACTTAGTCTTTACACGTCCTCGTGTAAACTAAAACAAAGATTATAATGAAATCATTTGAATTCTATTCAACCAAACTCCCAAAGGTTCAAATTCAATTAGCATCCATGAATACTAACACCAATCAACAAAAATTCGTTCTATACATCATCAATCAATTCATAACAATAATTCATCAGTCCCCACTGAACATCTCTAAATCAAATTGAAACCACATAAGCAGCTCCTATGATTAACACAGATACTCAACTCAGTTTATATGGAACAACAACCATGCACACTGACTCACAACCAGAACATGTTTTTTTCCTGCCATTCATTTTTTCTTCATTCAGGTGAATACATTTTATGCTCCATTTCACCTTCCTCATTCTTTTCTTAAGTGAGTGCATTTTATGCTCCATCTCACTTTTCTTCTCACCAACGAGTGCGTTTTACGCTCCATCTCGTTGCATGTGTTTATGGGTGAGTGCGTTTTACGCTCCATCTCAACCCACCACATGTTTTCCTCTTGAGACAAAATGTATTTTTTTTTTTTTATGTTTATGTTTTTTTTCTCAATTTTTCAAATTTCCAATTCTTGATTTTGTCTTCACATGATCCTGGAAACAAGATAAGCAGTTAAACAGTTCTAAATCATGAAATCAGTGCACATAGTCAACTCCACAACTAACCCAATCAAGTAAACATGTATCTCACACTCAAGTACTCATGCAATACCAACTCAATCTAAATCAGTCAACTATGGGTCCTAACTTCATTATCATCTTTTATCAATTAATTCAGCATCAAACAAATTCTATCAATTAACATCAATTTTCATTCTAAAACCAAAAACCTTTGAAAACTTGACCAAACACAAAAACTTTTGGAAAATTTAAGTCAACTCAGATTTCCAAACTTAGAGCAAAAGCAAAACCTATTCTATATTAACCTAAACCTAAACCTAAACCTAAACCTAAACCTAAACCCCTCCCCCACACTCAAACCTTACATTGTCCCCAATGTAAGACAATCATGCAAAAGACGAGCAAAATACCTAAAAAACAATAAATAAGTAAAAAGGTATAGAAAAGCAAATCTGGTGTCTTGGGTTGCCTCCCAAGCAGCGCATTTGGTTAACGTCGTTAGCCCGACATCAATGCTCCTCAATCATTCATAGCTCGGATCCACTAGGTCTATCATCTCCACACTCTCCATCGGAAATCCATCACGGAAGGGTTTCAGCCGATGTCCATTGACCTTAAATACTTTCCCTGTCTTTGGATTCTGTATATCTATAGCACCATGAGAGAATACATTAGTAATAACAAAAGGACCCTCCCACCGAGAGCGCAACTTACCTGGAAATAACTTCAGCCGCGAATTGAATAGGAGAACTTGTTGGCCAACGGTGAAATCTTTCCTCAAAATCTGCTTGTCATGGAAGGCCTTTGTTTTATTCTTGTATAGTCTAGAACTCTCATAGGCTTCATTCCTCATCTCTTCTAATTCCTGCAACTGAAACTTCCTATGCATCCCCGCCTCATCCAAACTCATATTACATTGCTTGATCGCCCAAAAAGCTCTGTGTTCTAATTCCACGGGTAGATGACATGGCTTCCCAAAAACCAATCTGTACGGAGACATACCAATGGGGGTTTTGTATGCAGTTCTATACGCCCACAATGCATCTTCTAACCGCAGACTCCAATCTTTTCTACTTGGCTTGACAACCTTCTCCAAAATCGATTTCACTTCACGGTTGGATACTTCAGCCTGACCATTGCTTTGCGGATGATAAGATGTAGAAATCTTATGCAAAACATTATATTTCCGGAAAAGTGCTGCTAGCATCCTGTTGCAAAAGTGAGTTCCTCTATCGCTGATGATAGCTCGAGGAGTTCCAAATCTGACAAATATATTAGTTTTGACAAAATCTGCAACAACTTTAGAATCATCAGTCCTGGTGGCTTTAGCTTCCACCCATTTAGAAACGTAGTCAACAGCCAAGAGAATGTAAACATTACCATGAGAAACAGGAAAAGGTCCCATAAAATCAATACCCCAAACATCAAAAATCTCAACAATTAAAATGGGAGTTTGTGGCATTTGATTTCTATGTGATATGTTACCTGTTCGTTGACAATTCTCACATGATTTACAAAATAGATATGAGTCTTTAAAAATTGTTGGCCAATAGAAACCACTTTCTAAAACCTTATGAGCAGTCCGTTTGGGTCCAAAATGACCTCCACAAGCATAGGAATGGCAAAAATTTAGAATAGACAATGTTTCGGTATTAGGCACACACCTACGGATTATTTGATCAGCACAAAATTTCCACAGATATGGATCATCCCAAACATAATGTCTAGCATCACTCCTAAGCTTATCCTTCTGGTTTTTAGAAAATTCATTGGGAATAAATGCACTTGCCAAATAATTAACAATATTCGCGTACCAAGGCAATTCCTCCTGAATAGAAAAGAGATGCTCATCTGGAAAGGAATCATGCAAAGGTAGTGCCTCCTCATCTCTCATCAATCGACTCAAGTGATCTGCTACCAAGTTATCTGCTCCCTTCTTATCCTTGATTTCCAAGTCAAATTTCTGCAACAGCAGAATCCATCTGATAATCCTGGGTTTAGAGTCCTTCTTGGTTAACAAATACCTGAGGGCTGCATGGTCAGAATAAACTACAACTTTAGTGCCAAGTAAATAATATCGAAATTTATCTAAAGCAAAAACAACAGATAAAAGTTCTTTTTCTGTTGTCGAGTAGTTAATCTGAGCTGCATTCAATGTTCTAGAGGCATAATAAATGGCATGGACAACTTTGTCAACTCTTTGGCCCAAAACAGCTCCGACTGCATAATTGCTTGAATCACACATTATTTCAAAGGGAATATTCCAATTTGGCGGTTGAATCACGGGTGCGGAAGTCAATAGGCTTTTCAACATATCAAATGCCTTCTTGCACGTTTCATCGAACTGGAATTCCACATCTTTTTGCAGCAATTTACATAATGGCAGAGCTATTTTGGAGAAGTCTTTGATAAATCGCCGATAGAAACCTACATGTCCAAGAAAAGAGCGAATCTCCCGCACACTAGCAGGGTAAGGCAAAGCAGACACAATATCTATCTTAGCTTTATCAACCTCTAAACCTTTAGCTGACACAACATGACCAAGCACTATACCCTGTTCTACCATAAAGTGACACTTTTCCCAATTAAGAACAAGGTTAGTTTCCAAACATCTATCTAGCACACGCGTTAGATTTTCCAAGCACAAATCCAAAGAATCACCATATACTGTGAAATCATCCATAAAGACCTCGATGCAACTTTCTAAAAGATCAGAAAAAATGCTTACCATGCATCGCTGGAAAGTACCTGATGCATTACAAAGTCCAAACGACATCCTCCGGTATGCAAAAGTACCAAATGGACACGTGAATGTGGTCTTTTCCTGGTCTTCGGGTGCAATCACGATCTGATTATATCCTGAAAAACCATCTAGAAAGCAATAATAAGTATGCCCCGCTAATCGTTCTAGCATTTGATCAATAAAAGGAAGAGGAAAGTGATCTTTTCTGGTTACAGCATTTAGTTTCCTGTAGTCAATACACACTCTCCATCCTGTTTGTATCCGTGTGGGCACCAACTCATTATTGTCATTCGTGATGACAGTTATTCCAGACTTCTTCGGAACTACCTGTACCGGACTCACCCACTGACTGTCAGAGATGGGGTAGATTATGCCTGCATCAAGCAATTTAATCACCTCTTTCTTGACTACCTCCATCATGGGTGGATTTAATCTTCGCTGTGCTTCTCTCGTGGGCTTTGCTCCATCATCCAAAAGAATCCTATGCATGCACATCGCGGGGCTTATACCTTTGATATCTGCTATCGTCCAGCCAAACACTGTGACATGGTCCCTTAGGACTCTCAACAATTTCTCTTCCTGCACTTTGGTTAGATTGCTAGCAATAATCACAGGTAACGTTTCATTAGTCCCTAAATATGCATATTTTAAGTGAGCAGGTAGGGGTTTCAATTCTAAGATTGGAGCTTGCTCCACAGAAGGTAACTGTTTTTTATGAGAAACAGGCAATTGAATTGATTGAACTGCATACTTATCTGTGAATTTTGGCAACGAGTGCAATGCAGCCACAACTTCCTTCAATTCCTGATTCTGATCAAATTCTTCCTCTTTATCCATGTCCAAGTTGTTAGCAATAGCCATCTCCAAGCTTTCCCTGTGGTCTTGTTCAAAAGATCCCTGCACTATAGAATCAATGATGTCAATGGCAAAAACATGATCAACATCACTAGGGTACCTCATGGCGTCATATATATTGAACTGAATTTTCTCTCCATCAAATTCAATGGTCAAGGTCCCATTGTGTACATCGATCATTGTCCTTGCTGTTTTCAAGAATGGTCGCCCTAACAAGATATGTGAAGGATTTGGAGATCTATCATCTTCCATATCCACAATGTAAAAATCTGCAGGAAATATTAGCTGATTAACCTGCACTAAGACATCTTCAATTACCCCTTGCGGATAAGTGTTAGTACGATCAGCAAGTTGAATGATAACACCGGTTTGTTTCAAAGGTCCTAGATTTAAAGAGGCAAATACAGACAATGGCATGACATTTATTGACGCTCCTAAATCTAACATGGCTTTCTCAAATCTGGTATTACCTATTCTGCATGGGATTGTAAACATTCCTGGATCTTTACATTTAGGAGGCATTTTCCTTTGAAGCACTGCTGACACATTCTCTCCTACAGTGATTTTTTCATCATCTTTCAATTTTCTTTTGTTAGTACACAATTCTTTCAAAAACTTTGCATACCTGGGCACTTGTTTGATGGCATCCAATAGAGGAATATTTACCTCTACCTTCCTGAAGGTTTCCAAAATTTCCCTTTCATTTTCCTCCTTCTTTGAAGTCTTGTGGGTTCTAGGTGGAAACGGCAATGGTGGAGTCTTAACTGGAGTAGATGGGGTAACAACTTCCCTCGGTGTCTCTATCTCATCACTAGCCTCCTCTTTTTCAATTTCCGTCACTGTTTTGGGTACTTCCAACTCCTTTCCACTCCTTAGTGTAATCGCACTAGCATTCTCCCTTGGATTGACAATTGTTTGGGAGGGCAACTTTCCTGAACCCTAAGCATCCAACCTCCCCACTGTGGTGGCAAGTTGACCTATCTGATTTCTCAAGTCTTGAACGGAATTTTTTGTTTCCTGCTGGAACTGCTGTGTCTGTGTCATGAATGCCTTGAACATGTCTTCCAAAGATGTTCCAGGATTTGCAGGAGCTGCCTGTCTAGGTTGATATTGAGGTTGAGTTGGTTGAGAGCCTTGTGGGAACCCTTGTTGTCTAACCGGATATACACCTTGCGCTGGTGGCCTATTTCCTCCATAACTCAAATTAGGATGATCCCTCCATCCTGGATTGTAAGCATTGGAGTACGGGTCATACTTCCGCTGTGGTTGTGCCTGATAGTTCCCCATCGCATTAGCTTGCTGTGTTGTGTCTTCCTCTTGCAATGTTGGACAAGAATCGGTACTATGACCAGTCATTAAGCAAATCCCACAAACTTTTGCTGCTGGTGTATTTCCTGTAGCCATTTGTTTAACCAGCACAGTTAGATCAGAAATTTGTTGTTCAAGGTTGCTCGTGGTCATCTCATTCACTCTTGCAGGTGCATGGTTATTCCTTGTCCCATACTGCTGAGAATTAGCAGCCATATTTGCAATTAGAGTCCTTGCAGCCTCCGGTGTCTTATCCACTAGTGCTCCTCCACTGGCAGCGTCGATCATACTCCGATCCATTGGTAATAATCCCTCATAAAAGTACTGAATCAGGTGTTGATCGTCTATTTGATGGGGAGGACAACTGGAACACAATTTTTTAAATCTTTCCCAATACTCATACAGTGTCTCTCCGTTGAACTGTCGAATGCCGCATATCTCCTTTCTGATGTTGGCAACTCTTGAAGCAGGAAAGTACTTCTCCAAGAATAGCCTTTTCATGTCATTCCATGACTGTATTGACCCTGAAGGAAGATAGTACAGCCAGTCCTTCGCTAGATCTCCCAGTG
Source organism: Aralia elata (assembly GCA_034770075.1). Lineage (NCBI taxonomy): Eukaryota > Viridiplantae > Streptophyta > Magnoliopsida > Apiales > Araliaceae > Aralia > Aralia elata. The sequence continues at coordinate 39,069,737 of CM068381.1, read as the reverse complement.
AGAATGGAAATGCCCTTAGCTTGATTTGATCCTCTGTTATTCCATGTGGCTTCATGGTGGAACACACCACATGGAATTCCTTCAAGTGCTTGTATGGATCTTCACCTGTGAGACCACGAAAAGTAGGCAAAAGATGAATTAGTCCCGATTTAAGTTCAAAAGCAGCAGTTAAAGTAGGATATTCAATGCACAAGGGTTGTTGATTAAGATTGGGAGTGGCTAATTCTTTGAGTGTTCTGTTGTTATTTGGCACCGCCATTTCTTCTTCCTTCTCTGAATCGGTGGATGATGTATTTGACAGTAACTCAAGTGCTATGTTGAGTCCCGGTGATGGAATTTCGTCTGACTCTGCAGTGATGCCTCGAGCTTGACGAGCTTCTTTCCTTAGCCTGCGTGCAGTTTTCTCAATTTCTGGATCAAAATTCAAATCACCGGATTGAGAGGATCGTGTCATAAACTACAATAATGAACAAAAATAAAATAAAATAAAATGAAGAATAAATAAAGATAAATAACACTTCCCCGGCAACGGCGCCAAAATTTGGGAGCTGTCGTTTTACACTCCAAAATTAATACCTTACTAACACTCTACTAGCACAAAACTTAGTATAATGACAAGCAAGGATCGATCCCACAGAGAAGTGAATTAATCTTTTACTTATTCTAACATTCCTATTATTTCTATTAATGAGGGGTTTTTGAGTTTGATTCACTAAACTAACAAAAGTAATTAAGAATGATCAATGAATAAAAAGCTTCAGTTCTTCAGTTCAGTATCACCTTATCACAATTATGGGAAAATCAAGTTTAACAATATTTATCCTTCAATGAGACTAATAACCCTAGATAATCGCAATCGCTAATTATCCGCAATTCTCCTTATGTGTAAATCTAATGTGACAATCGCCTCAAGAGACTCTAACTATCATATAACCTAGAACTATCAGTCTAGATTTAATATAACAGCAGCATAAAGAATGAGAGAATTAGGTTATTCCAAGCAACAATTGCACAATCAGGAATTATTTAACTTGCCTTCTAATAATCTTAATAATATCCAAAAGCTTGTCCACAATCAGATACTATCAATTGCTACCTATGATCAGACATAATATCGTTTACTTAATACTATATCTTAATCTAGCAGATGATATCAATCAAATTAATTCAATTGGCCAGATCAAATCAAAAGATTAAATAACATATAATCAATTAACACAGATTATCAGAATAAATCTCATGCAAGAAGGAATAAATAAATAAAACCTGATTAAACCATTAATTATGAAAAAGATTCAACATCCCTTAGAACTGAAAGTAAGAGTTTAGCCTGACATGCCTTCAATCTCCTCCTATTAGAGTTACAATTGTAGTTGCCAAGATCTCTAGCTCTAGAATAATAATATATATAACAAAAGTTCTCAAGTTCCTACTTAGAGTTTCCTTCTTACTATCTGATCATAATGAATAGAATCCTCTTCCGAATCAACTTCCTTTTCCTCCTTCAGCTGGCCTTTAGTGCCAAAATTCGTGACCGAGCGCCACTGGCGCTGTCCCAAGCGCTTCTAGCGCTACTGTACAGTGTGCTCAAGTTGTGCCTAGCGCCGCTGGCGCTGATGTAGCGCTTCTAGCGCTGGGCTGATGAATGGTGGGCGCTGTTGGCGCTGTGCTGAGCGCTTCTAGCGCTGTGTTGTGAAGAGCTAGGGCGCTAATGGCGCTGTGTTGGGCGCCAATGGCGCTAGTGTGCAGTGGCTGATGGCTTGTGTAGCGCTGCAAGCGCTGGTCCTAGCGCTTCTGGCGCTAGGTCTCTCCCTCACATTTACAAAAATGCCATTTAAGCCCCAATTTTCCATCTTTTTTCCATTTTTGACCTTGAATTCTCCTGAAACCAATAAATAACCTAATAAGTGCATATACACAATAAAACATGCAATAAACTAGATATAAAGGAATAAAAATAAATGAATAATATGCACTTATCAGTATGTTATATTGTGGGGAGGACAGAGCTAAGGTGCGGTGTGATATCTGCAACTTACTTCGGTACAAGACGACAAAACGGGAGGGGAAGGAGAAACATGTGCCTAAGAAGATCTTACGATACTTTCTTCTTGCACCCAGACTGCAGTGTTTATTCATGTCGTCGTACATTGCTGAACATATGAGTTGGCACAGAATAAGGGACGTCGTGTCTGGTCAGTTAACTCACCCTGCAGATGGAGATAGATGGAAGAAGTTTGATGAAAATTTTCCAGAATTTGCTAATAAAGTTAGGAATGTCAGGCTTGGCATGGCTACAAATGACTTTTGTTCATTTAATAATTTTAGTCAGCCCTACTATGTTTGGCCAGTGATCATGGTACCTTATAATCTTTCATCGTCAATGTGTATGAGGGATCCGTATATGTTCTTGACTTTATTCATACCGGGGGATAAGAGTCCTACAAAAGACATAAACATGTGCCTCAGACCGTTAGTTGTTGAACTTAAGATGTTGTGGGAGACGGGGGTTTAGACTTATGATATATCAGTTAAGCAGAATTTTATGATGAAAGACGCTCTGTTGTGGAGTATTACTGACTATCCGGCACTTGGGATGATCAGTGGTTGGTCGACTCACAAGAAACTATTATGTCCAGTCTGTATGAGGGATGTGCAAGGCCCACAACTACTTCATGGGCGAAAAACTAGTTTCTTTGCAACTGTTCGTAGATTCTTGTCAACTGATCATAGTTACAAAAAGATAAAGGGCTGAGTGATTAGCACAATATAAAGAAACTGGTGTTAGATTAAAAACTCCAAAATCTTGTAATAAAGCTAGCAACCAAGAAATTTCACAACATGTATCTGCCACAGCTCTATATTCTGCTTCAGCAGAAGAGCGAGAGACTATGGATTGTTTCTTACTTTTTCAAGAAATGAGAGAATTACCTGGGAGCTGTCGTTTTACACTCCAAAATTAATACCTTACTAACACTCTACTAGCACAAAACTTAGTATAATGACAAGCAAGGATCGATCCCACAGAGAAGTGAATTAATCTTTTACTTATTCTAACATTCCTATTATTTCTATTAATGAGGGGTTTTTGAATTTGATTCACTAAACTAACAAAAATAATTAAGAATGATCAATGAATAAAAAGCTTCAGTTCTTCAGTTCAGTATCACCTTATCACAATTATGGGAAAATCAAGTTTAACAATATTTATCCTTCAATGAGACTAATAACCCTAGATAACCGCAATCGCTAATTATCCGCAATTCTCCTTATGTGTAAATCTAATGTGACAATCGCCTCAAGAGACTCTAACTATCATATAACCTAGAACTATCAGTATAGATTTAATATAACAGCAGCATAAAGAATGAGAGAATTAGGTTATTCCAAGCAACAATTGCACAATCAGGAATTATTTAACTTGCCTTCTAATAATCTTAATAATATCCAAAAGCTTGTCCACAATCAGATACTATTAATTGCTACCTATGATCAGACATAATATCGTTTACTTAATACTATATCTTAATCTAGCAGATGGTATCAATCAAATTAATTCAATTGGCCAAATCAAATCAAAAGATTAGATAACATATAATCAATTAAAAACAGATTATCAGAATAAATCTCATGCAAGAAGGAATAAATAAATAAAACCTGATTATACCATTAATTATGAAAAAGATTCAACATCCCTTAGAACTGAAAGTAAGAGTTTAGCCTGACATGCCTTCAATCTCCTCCTATTAGAGTTACAATTGTAGTTGCCAAGATCCCTCTCTAGAAAAATAGAATAAGATATATATAAGTCCTCCAGTTCCTACTTAGAGTTTCCTTCTTACTATCTGATCATAATGAATAGAATCCTCTTCCGAATCAACTTCCTTTTCCTCCTTCAGCTGGCCTTTAGTACTCAAGAACGCGAACTAGCGCCGCTGGCGCTATCCCAAGCGCTGCTAGCGCTACTATGCAGTGTGCTCAAGTTGTGCCTAGCGCTGCTGGCGCTTGGTTTGTGAAGGGTTGAGCGCTGTTGGCGCTGATGTAGCGCTGCTGGCGCTGTGTTGGGCGCTAATAGCGCTGGTGTGCAGTGTCTGGTGGTGTGTGTAGCGCTGCTAGCGCTGCCACTAGCGCTGCTGGCGCTAACCCTAGTCCTCGAATTTACAAAAATGCCACCATGTGTATTTTAAGCTCCAATTTTCCATCTTTTTCCACTTTTGACCTTGAATTCTCCTGAAATCAATAAATAACCTAATAAGTGCATATACACAATAAAACACGCAATAAACTAGATATAAAGGAATAAAAATAAATGAATAATATGCACTTATCAAATTCCCCCACACTTAGTCTTTACACGTCCTCGTGTAAACTCAAACAAAGGTTATAATGGAATCATTTGAATTCTATTCAACCAAGCTCCCAAAGGTTCAAATTCAATTAGCATCCATGAATACTAACACCAATCAATAGAAATTCATTCTATACATCATCAATCAATTCATAACAATAATCCCATCAGTCCCCACTGAACATCTCTAAATCAAATTGAAACCACATAAGCAGCTCCTGTGATTAACACAGATACTCAACTCAGTTTATATGGAACAACAACCATGCACACTGACTCACAACCAGAACATGTTTTTTTTTCCTGCCATTCATTTTTTCTCATTCAGGTGAATGCATTTTATGCTCCATTTCACCTTCCTCATTCTTTTCTCAAGCGAGTGCATTTTATGCTCCATCTCACTTTTCTTCTCACCAACGAGTGCGTTTTACGCTCCATCTCATTGCATGTGTTTATGGGTGAGTGCGTTTTACGCTCCATCTCAACCCACCACATATTTTCCTTTGGAGACAAAATGTTTTTTTTTCCTCAATTTTTTTTCTTGCTCTCAATTTTTCTAATTTCCAATTCTTGATTTTGTCTTCACATGATCCTAGAAACAAGATAAGCAGTTAAACAGTTCTAAATCATGAAAGCAGTGCACATAGTCAACTCCACAACTAACCCAGCCAAGTAAACATGTATCTCACATTCAAGTACTCATGCAATACCAACTCAATCTAAATCAGTCAACTATGGCTCCTAACTTCATTATCATCTTTTATCAATTAATTCATCATCAAACAAATTCTATCAATTAGCATCAATTTTCATTTTAAAACCAAAAACCTTTGAAAACTTGACCAAGCACAAATTTTTCACAAAATAACTCAGATTTTCACATTTAAAACCAAACCTACCCTATACTATCCTACCTAAACCCCTCCCCCACACTCAAACCTTACATTGTCCCCAATGTAAGACAATCATGCAAAGACGAGATAAATAAAAAAAACAAATAAAGAAATAAAAAGGGATAGAAAAGCAAATCTGATGTCTTGGGTTGCCTCCCAAGTAGCGCATTTGGTTAACGTCGTTAGCCCGACATCGATTCTCCGCAATCACTCATAACTTGGATTCACTAAGTCTATCATCTCCACACTCTCCATCGAAAATCCTTCACGGAAAGGTTTCAGCCTATGTCCATTGACCTTGAATACTTTCCCTGTCTTTGGATTCTTTATATCTATAGCACCATGAGAGAACACATTAGTAACAACAAATGGACCTTCCCAACGAGAGCGCAACTTACCTGGAAATAACTTCAGCCGCGAATTGAATAGGAGAACTTGTTGGCCAATGGTGAAATCTTTCCTCAAAATCTGCTTGTCATGGAAGGCCTTTGTTTTATTCTTGTATAGTCTAGAACTCTCATAAGCTTCATTCCTCATCTCTTCCAATTCTTGTAGCTGGAACTTCCGATGCATTCCCGCGTCATCCAAACTCATATTACATTGCTTGATCGCCCAAAAAGCTTTATGCTCTAATTCCACGGGTAAATGACATGGCTTCCCAAAAACCAATCTGTACGGAGACATACCAATGGGGGTTTTGTATGCAGTTCTATACGCCCACAATGCATCTTCTAACCGCAGACTCCAATCTTTTCTACTTGGCTTGACAACCTTCTCCAAAATCGATTTCACTTCACGGTTGGATACTTCAGCCTGACCATTGCTTTGCGGATGATAAGATGTAGAAATCTTATGCAAAACATTATATTTCCGAAAAAGTGCTGCTAGCATCCTGTTGCAAAAGTGAGTTCCTCTATCGCTGATGATAGCTCGAGGAGTTCCAAATCTGACAAATATATTAGTTTTGACAAAATCTGCAACAACTTTAGAATCATCAGTCCTGGTGGCTTTAGCTTCCACCCATTTAGAAACATAGTCAACAGCCAAGAGAATGTAAACATTACCATGAGAAACAGGAAAAGGTCCCATAAAATCAATACCCCAAACATCAAAAATCTCAACAATTAAAATGGGAATTTGTGGCATTTGATTTCTATGTGATATGTTACCTGTTCGTTGACAATTCTCGCATGATTTACAAAATAGATATGAGTCTCTAAAAATTGTTGGCCAATAAAAACCACTTTCTAAAACTTTATGAGCAGTCCGTTTGGGACCAAAATGACCTCCACAAGCATAGGAATGGCAAAAATTTAGAATAGACAATGTTTCGGTATTAGGCACACACCTACGGATTATTTGATCAGCACAAAATTTCCACAGGTACGGATCATCCCAAACATAATGTCTAGCATCACTCCTAAGCTTATCCTTCTGGTTTTTAGAAAATTCATTGGGAATAAATGCACTTGCCAAATAATTAACAATATTCGCGTACCAAGGTAATTCCTCCTGAATAGAAAAGAGATGCTCATCTGGAAAGGAATCATGCAAAGGTAGTGCCTCCTCATCTCTCATCAATCGACTCAAGTGATCTGCTACCAAGTTATCTGCTCCCTTCTTATCCTTGATTTCCAAGTCAAATTCCTGCAACAGCAGAATCCATCTGATAATCCTGGGTTTAGAGTCCTTCTTGGTCAACAAATATCTAAGAGCTGCATGGTCAGAATAAACTATAACTTTAGTTCCAAGTAAATAAGATCGAAATTTATCTAAAGCAAAAACAACAGATAAAAGTTCTTTTTCTGTTGTCGAGTAGTTAATCTGAGCTGCATTCAATGTTCTAGAGGCATAATAAATGGCATGGACAACTTTGTCAACTCTTTGGCCCAAAACAGCTCCGACTGCATAATTGCTTGCATCACACATTATTTCAAAGGGAATATTCCAATTTGGCGGTTGAATCATGGGTGCGGAAGTCAATAGGCTCTTCAACATATCAAATGCCTTCTTGCACGTTTCATCGAACTGGAATTCCACATCTTTTTGCAGCAATTTACATAATGGCAGAGCTATTTTGGAGAAGTCTTTGATAAATCGCCGATAGAAACCTGCATGTCCAAGAAAAGAGCGAATCTCCCGCACACTAGCAGGGTAAGGCAAAGCAGACACAATATCTATCTTAGCTTTATCAACCTCTAAACCTTTAGCTGACACAACATGACCAAGCACTATACCCTGTTCTACCATAAAGTGACACTTTTCCCAATTAAGAACAAGGTTAGTTTCCAAACATCTATCTAGCACACGCGTTAGATTTTCCAAGCACAAATCCAAAGAATTACCATGTACTGTGAAATCATCCATAAAGACCTCGATGCAATTTTCCAAAAGATCAGAAAAAATGCTTACCATGCATCGCTGAAAAGTACCTGGTGCATTACAAAGTCCAAACGACATCCTCCGGTATGCAAAAGTACCAAATGGACACGTGAATGTGGTCTTTTCCTGGTCTTCGGGTGCAATCACGATCTGATTATATCCTGAAAAACCATCTAGAAAGCAATAATAAGTATGCCCCGTTAATCGTTCTAGCATTTGATCAATAAAAGGAAGAGGAAAGTGATCTTTTCTGGTTACAGCATTTAGTTTCCTGTAGTCAATACACACTCTCCATCCTGTTTGTATCCGTGTGGGCACCAACTCATTATTGTCATTCGTGATGACAGTTATTCCAGACTTCTTCGGAACTACCTGTACCGGACTCACCCACTGACTGTCGGAGATGGGGTAGATTATGCCTGCATCTAGTAATTTAATCACCTCTTTCTTGACTACCTCCATCATGGGTGGATTTAATCTTCGCTGTGCTTCTCTCGTGGGCTTTGCTCCGTCATCCAAAAGAATCCTATGCATGCACATCGCGGGGCTTATACCTTTGATATCTGCTATCGTCCAACCAAACACTGTGACATGGTCTCTTAGAACTCTCAACAATTTCTCTTCCTGCACTTTGGTTAGATTACTAGCAATAATCACAGGTAAAGTTTCATTTGTCCCTAAATATGCATATTTCAAGTGAACAAGTAAGGGTTTCAATTCTAAGATTGGAGCTTGCTCCACAGATGGTAACAATTTTTTATGAGAAATAGGCAATTGAATTGATTGAACTGCATACTTATCTGTGAATTTTGGTAAAGAGTGCAATGCAGCCACAACTTCCTTCAATTCTTGATTCTGGTCAAATTCTTCCTCTTTATCCATGTCCAAGTTGTTAGCAATAGCCATCTCCAAGCTTTCCCTGTGGTCTTGTTCAAAGGATCCCTGCACTATAGAATCAATGATGTCAATGGCAAAAACATGATCAACATCACTAGGGTACCTCATGGCGTCATATATATTGAACTGAATTTTCTCTCCATCAAATTCCATGGTCAAGGTCCCATTGTGCACATCGATCATTGTCCTTGCTGTTTTCAAGAATGGCCTTCCTAGCAAGATGTGCGAGGGATTTGGAGATCTATCATCTTCCATATCCACAATGTAAAAATCTGCAGGAAATATTAACTGATTCACCTGCACTAAGACATCTTCAATTACCCCTTGAGGGTAAGTGTTAGTACGATCAACAAGTTGAATGATAACACCAGTTTGTTTCAAAGGTCCTAGATTTAAAGAAGCAAATACAGATAATGGCATGACATTTATTGACGCTCCTAAATCTAACATGGCTTTCTCAAATCTGGTATTACCTATTCTGCATGGGATTGTAAACATTCCTGGATCTTTACATTTAGGAGGCATTTTCCTTTGAAGCACTGTTGACACATTCTCTCCTACAGTGACTTTTTCATCATCTTTCAATTTTCTTTTGTTAGTGCACAATTCTTTCAAAAACTTTGCATACCTGGGCACTTGTTTGATGGCCTCCAAAAGAGGGATATTGACTTCTATCTTCCTGAAGGTTTCCAAGATTTCCTTATCCTTTTCCTCCTTCTTTGAAGTCTTGTGTGTTCTAGGTGGAAACGGCAACGGTGGAGTCTTAACTGGAGTAGATGGGGTAACAACTTCCCTCGGTGTCTCTATCTCATCACTAGCCTTCTCCTTTTCAATTTCCGTCACTGTTTTGGGTACTTCCAACTCCTTTCCACTCCTTAGTGTAATCGCACTAGCATTCTCCCTTGGATTGACAACTGTTTGGGAAGGCAACTTTCCTGAACCCTGAGCATCCAACCTCCCCACTGTGGTGGCAAGTTGACCTATCTGATTTCTCAAGTCTTGAACAGAATTTTTCGTTTCCTACTGGAACTGCTGTGTCTGTGTCATGAATGCCTTGAACATGTCTTCCAAAGATGTTCCAGGATTTGCAGGAGCTGCCTGTCTAGGTTGATATTGAGGTTGAGTTGGTTGAGAGCCTTGTGGGAAATCTTGTTGTCTAACCGGATACATGCTTTGCGCTGGTGGCCTATGTCCTCCATAACTAAGGTTAGGGTGATCCCTCCATCCTGGATTGTAAGTATTTGAATATGGGTCATACTTCCGCTGCGGTTGTGCTTGATAATTTCCCACTGCATTAGCTTGCTGTGCGGTTTCATCCTCTTGCAATGTCGGACAAGAATCGGTACTATGACCAGTCATTAAGCAAATCCCACAAACTTTTGCTGCTGGTGTATTTCCTGTAGCCATTTGTTTAACCAGCACAGTTAGATCAGAAATTTGTTGTTCAAGGTTTGCTCGTGGTCATCTCATTCACTCTTGCAGGTGCATGGTTATTCCTTGTCCCATACTGCTGGGAATTAGCAGCCATATTTGCAATTAGAGTCCTTGCAGCCTCCGGTGTCTTATCTACTAGTGCTCCTCCACTGGCAGCATCGATCATACTCCGATCCATTGGTAATAATCCCTCATAAAAGTACTGAATCAGGTGTTGATCGTCTATTTGATGGGGAGGACAACTGGAACACAGTTTTTTAAATCTTTCCCAATACTCATACAGTGTCTCTCCGTTGAACTGTCGAATGGCGCATATCTCCTTTCTGATGTTGGCAACTCTTGAAGCAGGAAAGTACTTCTCCAAGAACAGCCTTTTCATGTCATTCCATGACTGTATTGACCCTGAAGGAAGATAGTACAGCCAGTCCTTCGCTAGATCTCCCAGTGAGAATGGAAATGCCCTTAGCTTGATTTGATCCTCTGTTATTCCATGTGGCTTCATGGTGGAACACACCACATGGAATTCCTTCAAGTGCTTGTATGGATCTTCACCTGTGAGACCACGAAAAGTAGGCAAAAGATGAATTAGTCCCGATTTAAGTTCAAAAGCAGCAGTTAAAGTAGGATATTCAATGCACAAGGGTTGTTGATTAAGATTGGGAGTGGTTAATTCTTTGAGTGTTCTGTTGTTATTTGGCACCGCCATTTCTTCTTCCTTCTCTGAATCGGTGGATGATGTATTTGACAGTAACTCAAGTGCTATGTTGAGTCCCGGTGATGGAATTTCGTCTGACTCTGCAGTGATGCCTCGAGCTTGACGAGCTTCTTTCCTTAGCCTGCGTGCAGTTTTCTCAATTTCTGGATCAAAATTCAAATCACCAGATTGAGAGGATCGTGTCATAAACTACAATAATGAACAAAAATAAAATAAAATGAAGAATAAATAAAGATAAATAACACTTCCCCGGCAACGGCGCCAAAATTTGGGAGCTGTCGTTTTACACTCCAAAATTAATACCTTACTAACACTCTACTAGCACAAAACTTAGTATAATGACAAGCAAGGATCGATCCCACAGAGAAGTGAATTAATCTTTTACTTATTCTAACATTCCTATTATTTCTATTAATGAGGGGTTTTTGAATTTGATTCACTAAACTAACAAAAATAATTAAGAATGATCAATGAATAAAAAGCTTCAGTTCTTCAGTTCAGTATCACCTTATCACAATTATGGGAAAATCAAGTTTAACGATATTTATCCTTCAATGAGACTAATAACCCTAGATAACCGCAATCGCTAATTATCCGCAATTCTCCTTATGTGTAAATCTAATGTGACAATCGCCTCAAGAGACTCTAACTATCATATAACCTAGAACTATCAGTCTAGATTTAATATAACAGCAGCATAAAGAATGAGAGAATTAGGTTATTCCAAGCAACAATTGCACAATCAGGAATTATTTAACTTGCCTTCTAATAATCTTAATAATATCCAAAAGCTTGTCCACAATCAGATACTATCAATTGCTACCTATGATCAGACATAATATCGTTTACTTAATACTATATCTTAATCTAGCAGATGGTATCAATCAAATTAATTCAATTGGCCAAATCAAATCAAAAGATTAGATAACATATAATCAATTAAAAACAGATTATCAGAATAAATCTCATGCAAGAAGGAATAAATAAATAAAACCTGATTAAACCATTAATTATGAAAAAGATTCAACATCCCTTAGAACTGAAAGTAAGAGTTTAGCCTGACATGCCTTCAATCTCCTCCTATTAGAGTTACAATTGTAGTTGCCAAGATCCCTCTCTAGAAAAATAGAATAAGATATATATAAGTCCTCCAGTTCCTACTTAGAGTTTCCTTCTTACTATCTGATCATAATGAATAGAATCCTCTTCCGAATCAACTTCCTTTTCCTCCTTCAGCTGGCCTTTAGTACTCAAGAACGCGAACTAGCGCCGCTGGCGCTGTCCCAAGCGCTGCTAGCGCTACTATGCAGTGTGCTCAAGTTGTGCCTAGCGCTGCTGGCGCTTGGTTTGTGAAGGGTTGAGCGCTGTTGGCGCTGATGTAGCGCTGCTGGCGCTATGTTGGGCGCTAATAGCGCTGGTGTGCAGTGTCTGGTGGTGTGTGTAGCGCTGCTAGCGCTGCCACTAGCGCTGCTGGGGCTAGCCCTAGTCCTCGAATTTACAAAAATGCCACCATGTGTATTTTAAGCTCCAATTTTCCATCTTTTTCCACTTTTGACCTTGAATTCTCCTGAAATCAATAAATAACCTAATAAGTGCATATACACAATAAAACACGCAATAAACTAGATATAAAGGAATAAAAATAAATGAATAATATGCACTTATCATTACCCAACATGATGCAATATCTAGTTAATGATTTCCTAGTTACTTTACAACCTCCCCAATCTAGATCACCATGTAAGAAAGTATTTGTGACATCTAATTGATCTAATGTCCATCCTTGAATAGCAAAAATAGCTATAAATGTTCTGACAGTTGTCATTTTTGCTACAGATGTAAATGTGTTAAAATAGTCCAATCCTTCAATTTGGGTGAAACATTTAGCAACCAAGCGAGCTAAACCTTTTAACAGTCCCATCAAGCTTATATTTGACTCTATAAACCCACTTACAGCCTATCACTTTCTTTTAAGGAGATAAAGGGATAATTTTCCAAGTGTTATTAGCCTCTAAGGCTGTGATTTCAGTCACCACAGCCTCACACCAATAAGAATCCAAAACAGCTTGTGAATAGGATGTAGGCTCAGATATAATAGTTGTAGCAGCTAAATATCTTACATAAGAAGGAGAAAACTGGAAATATGAGATATAGTTTGCAAGAGGATAGGTAGAAGAAGAGAGTGCAGGTGTACCTGTATCATCAGAAGAGACTTGGATAGTATTAGGAAGATTGATAGGAAGCCCTGCATAAGATTAAAGTTTAACAGATAATTGTCTTTGTCTGTGAGGCCTAGATGGTATAACAACTAGAGGAGAAGAAGAAGTGATTGGAGGATGATTTGTAGTGCTAGTATTGTGAGAAGAATTATTACCAGGTGAAGAACTAGTATTGGGGGACAAAATGTTACTAGTATTAGGGGACAAAGTGTTGTCTGGTCTACACATTTTGAATGTGTAATGTCTGAAGAAATAGATATACGTAAAGGATCAGAATCAGGTGTAGAGGTTTGTACAAGAAATAAGAATGTAGAAGTAACACTAGTATCAGTAGCAAAAGGAAAAATGTGCTCAAAAAATTGTACATCCGTGCTAATCAGACACTTCTTGTTTTGTAAGTCATATAGTTTATACCCTTTCTTGGCATAAAGGTATCCTAAAAAAACACATTTGACAGCCCTAGGGCTAAACTTATCTCTACCATGAGCTAAAGTGGAAGCATAACACAAGCAGCCAAACACTTTTAAGTGACCATAGGAAGGAGATTTGCCAAATAAGAGCTCATAAGGTGTATAACCTTTAAGAGCTGAAGAAGGAATTCTATTAATTAGATAAATGGTTGTTAATAAATAGTCCCCCCCAAAAGGATATAGGAATGTGGGATTAGAATTTTAGGGCTCTAGCTATTTGTAGAAGATGCATGTGTTTTTTTTCCACGGCTCCATTCTGTTGTGGAGTGTCCTAGACTGATGCTCTATTCCTAGAGACTCAAAGAAGGGAGTAATATCTTTATTGAAAAATTCTGTCACATTATCAATTCTTACAACTTTCACTGAACAAGCAAACTGAGTTTGAACATAAGTAAAGAAGTTTTTTTGAAACACCTGAGACTTATGTTGAAACAAAAAAATCCAAGTGAATCTAGAGTGGTCATCTACAAGTGTAAGAAAGTAAATACAGTTACCATGAATTTTGTTCTTGTATGGAACCCATACATCACAATGCACTAGTTGAAAAATAGTAGTAGAAACTGAGGTACTTAATTGAAATGGAAATCTAGCTTGTTTAGCTAGAGGGCAAACATCACAATGTGAGTAGTTACAATTAAGAGAAAACTGTTTTAAAACTTTGTTAAGTACATGACCTAATCTAGCATGTCATTCATTGGCAGTTGAAACAGTAGCAACATGAAATGGTTTAACACACGAATCAGAAATTGAACAAAATGAGGTTGTAGATTTGGGTAAGGAAACAATATCTGAGGTATTAAGTTTGTAAAGGCCTCCATCCAATCTACCAATCCCAATCTTCTTCTTCTGAGTAAGGTCCTGTAATATACATTGATGAGAAGAAAACAATATATGACAATAAGTATCATGTGTTAGTCTACCAATGGACAAGAGATTGTAGGAAAATTTAGGAACACACAAAACATTATTAATAATGATATTTGGATGTAGTATAACAGTTCCTGTGTGTGTAATAACAGTTGTGTGACCATTTGGCAGATGTATTTGAGATCTTATAGGTTTAGCAGAAGTTAGTAAATGAACAAAAGGAGTGATATGATTTGTTGCTCCTGAGTCGAGGATCCATTGGGAATGATTTGTAAAGCTATTAAGACAAGTGGCATGATTGAAACAAATAGTGGAACTAGACTTACCAGTTAGATGTGAAGTAACTGAGTTAATATGATCAGATTGAGACTGAGCTGAAGCTTGAGGTGTCAGTTTGAGATTATTCTGAAGTAGCTGCAATAATTGTTGACATTGAGCAGGTGTGAAGGATAAGGCTTTATAACTAGAAGTACCAGTAGTACCAATAGTAGAACCATTAAGGAAAAGTTGAGATGAAACTGAGTCAATTACACTGACATGAGCAGCTGTTTTAGTTTATGATGAAGCACATTTCACAAGAGGCTTAGGTTGAGTACCATATAGCCTATGCCATGGTGGATAACCATGTAAGAAAAAACATTTTTCCTTAGTATGTCCAGATTGGTTACAGTAATCACACTCCACTCTTGTGTCCTGTTCTTCAGGTTTCTTGAAAGATTTAGGTCCTTTTGTAGATTTAGAAAACGGTTGCTTAACCATTATAGCACATCTTTCATAATTTGTAAGAGATGGATTAGTACAATCTCTTTGAGTTTCTTCCTGAAGTAAAAGTGAATATGCCTGATTCAAGGTTGGTAATGGATGCATCATTAACAACTGACCTATTATAGAGGTGTATTGATCATTAAGTCCCATCAGAAACTGGCTTAACTTTAGAATATTGTCATACTCTTCAAGTTTTTTATCAGCACCACAAGTGCAAACACAACACGAGCATTTTGGGAAATCATTGTATGATTCCAATTCTTCAATCAAACTATGAAACTAAGTCAAATAGGCTGAAATTGTCAATGTATTTTGAGTTAATGAAGCCAAATACTTGCGTAGAGTTACAGAAAAATGTCTGCCCAGTTCAGCAGAAAGACAAAGAAGAAGGGGGTTATTGGTCGATTGTCGGGCAACGAGGTCTTGGGCTGGCTGAATGATCTGAAATTTCCACCGCCAGGGAAGGAGCATGGTAAGTTGAGAGCAGTAGGGTACGGTAAAACTCATAACTGGACACACTCGCCTATTTGGTTTGAGTTGTCATACTGGGTCACACTATCAGTCTGTCATTGTATAAATGTCATGCATACGAAAAAAAATGTATTCGAGAACGTGTTTTGCACCGTGCTAGATGCGAGTGGTAAAACAAAAAACAATGATAAAGCACGCAAAGATTTGGAGGCAATGAACATCAGGCAGGAATTGTGGCTCCATCCTAACAACTCAAAACCAAAAGCTTCATTTTCTCTTACCAAGCAATAGGTTGAAGACATTTGAACACTGTTATTATTATTTCAGTTCATTTGAAGACGAAGCATATGCTTCTAACCCGGGACTAACTATAGCACAGTTGGAAGAATTTACCACTAAAAATTTTCAACAGTGGTTTAAGAGAACGGTTGAAGAAGATAACATTTTTGAGCGTTTTAGAGATGTTATTTCAAGTCCGTACAAACTTATCAGTTCATATCCCGACTGCATCGTTAATGGGTACAGATTCAAGGTTAATGACTTCAATGCACTAACATCAGTCAATACTGGCGTTGTCGTGTTGGGAAACTGTTACCAAAATTTAGAGTCCAATTACTATGGACGATTAGAGGACGTGGTTGTGCTCAATTATCCCAGAGGTAAAAAGGTTGTTACATTTAAGTATCATTGGTTTGATAATCAAAAAGGTGTTAAAATTGATCGTAATATAATCGTCACAATAGATATAAAGTCAAAGCTACAGTCTGATGATGTATTCGTATTAGCCAACCAGGCGACTAAAGTGTACTACGCCCCTAATGTAGTAAATTCTAGAAGCCCCTGGTGTATAGTTGTCACAACGAAGACTAGGACATTTGATGGTACTGATTTGTCTAGAACGGATGACCCGTTACAAGAACAAGTTAGCAATCCCAGCCACGTATTGCCAGCTGATGACGATGTGTTGGCAGAAGATGTCATTAACGTACCCGATGATGAGAAGTTAAGGATGACATTGTTGTCACTGACTATATCATTATACAAGATGATAACGACAAAGAAATTGATACGGAAGAGGAAGAGACTGAATCTGAGGATGAAATTGATTTTTATTCTGACGGGTTTGGCGACATACTAAGTCTAAACTTATTGTTGTTTTTTAAATAATTTACTAATAAAAACGGTATTTGTGGCTGATAAATTAACTAGAAATTAATTATCTCATTGTTTCTAATTACAGTAGTACAGTTATGACTAGACATGGCAGTGGAAGTCGCTGCGGTGGTGGCCGTCAGGATCTGGCGACGGCTCTCAAGGCGAGACGTCGTCATCAGCTAGTAAGTTTCCATTGTTTTGGAGATTAAGTTTTTTCTACTTAATTGTTTAACGCATATGAAAATATTATATTTAAATAATTTCATCACTTAAACTTATAGATACTAGTCGTCGACATCAGCGAGGGACTAACCTATGATTATTTGGGCATCTGTCAGCAGTTCCACACATTGTCCGTGCGTATAGATGTCGACTCAGCACAGTAAGTGTCTAATATAATATAACTCACGCAATTAAATTACTTTATATGATTACATGATTAAAGTAACACATATATTACCTGCCTATCTCGTACTGTAGTATCTTGGACCTTGTCGTTAAGCATACGATACACGTCATTTGCTTGACATACCTGCCTACTGGTTGTATGTGATTCACTAAGTATGCGCAGTATGATGCCAGATATATAGACATTGTGCTGCGAGAGTTTCACGTAAGTCGAGTTACATAATTTAAATAAAATACGATCCTAGGTATTTACACATTTATCAATTAATTTCTGATATGTTAACATTCTTTGTCTAGATTATTATAGATATGAGGAGGCTATCTCACAGGCAGCCGGCGACAGTGTTATTATTACACATATCGCAAAGAACTATGTTAGCTAGTGGTATGAGATGAGACATAGGGCAGTTGTCGAGCAGCCCGAGACTACCATATGCGATCATCAGCCCAATATAGTCTCCGATGTAGAATGGGAGGCCAGCTATGTGTACGCATTAGGATGTTGATGACTTCAAAAAAAAGTTCGAGTAGGCAAAAAAGAATCGTGGCCAGCTCCGAATCGTACATAGTACCAGCTCACAGTCAGTTGAGGAAGTGAAATCGGTAAGTATCTCAATTTAGTTCTTCAGTTACTCGATTGTCATTACCATACTTAATAATATTATTTGAATGTATTTATTAGGCCATGCGGGAGAGCTTGGGCCGACCTCCTACCATACTAGAGTTTTGGTATAGAGCCCACATGCCTAAAGAGTCTAACATGTCTCCTGCAACATTAGCTATACAGGTAAGACTAATATCAATTAATTTTTAGTAATTATTAATATTAGGTAGTTAATAAAATGATTTAATTAACTCATATATACAAATTAACTCAGCATCCGAGAGCACCTGTTGGACCATCTTATACAGGCGCTGGCTTGGACGATGAGATTTTTCAAAGGGTCATAGCGGTGGTGTCGGGAACGTTTCGTACGGATCTGGTTATCTGTCGTCAGGAGTTACCCAATCGAGCTTGCCTTCACCAGCTAGCTCAAGATATTGCAGCAGAGGCCACTGTCGAGAGTACGGGTATCCCGCAGGAGCAGTTTCGCGATACGGGACGAGGTGTTCCGGTTGGTGGTTACCTTACTCTCGAAGGCTTTTGGCCTGATAGGGAGTCAGCCCCCACCTATTCATGTATTATATTTATTTTAAATTAATTAATCTGCATGTTATTTAATTTTTATACTGTCTATTTAATTCTCTCATATAGACTAATGCATTATATTTTTAATTGTATCAACATGGTAGCGATCCTGATATCGCTGGTGATGGCGAGCAGGGGGATGATGATGATGATGAGGATTTCCAGACACCATAGCAGCTTCGTCGACCCCCGTCCGATGATTCCCCTACTGGTAGTGGTTGTACTAGATTAGGTTGATAGTGTATAGCATATATCTACTTAGATGTTTTGTAAAACATTGTATAGTTTAATGATTTTATGTAAATACATGTAGTTTAGTTTGATTCTTTGTAAATCAATGTAATTTACTTTAGTTTTGTAAATATTTCGGCGCCATATCATTGTTCTTTGTAGTTTATAAGTTATACCATTGTTATTTAACGTTATATATTCGAAGAAAAGTATATACGTTGTATTATGGGTTGATTATGATATATGTTATTGTTGGATGTAGTTATTGGTATATTATTGTATGTATTGTTGGGATAAAACAGGTTACAGGTACAAAAATAGGGTTTAAAAATCTGGAAAATTTAAAAACAAAAAAAATTATTTTAAACAAACATGTTATTTCCAACGAAATAAGGTAAAACCGATGGAATTTTCGTCAGAAATAAGGAGCATAATTTATTTTTAAAAATCACTATTTTTGACGGAAAATTTCTTATTTCCGACGGAAATTCCGTCGGGATTAAACCTCACCCCGAGCTACTAGAAGGTTACACGTATCTACGCTTAGTTTCAACGGAAACAGGTCGTCGGGAATAATCCGTCGAATATAGTTTAATTCCGACGCACATTCCATCGAACATAATTCTGTCGACCCTTTGTAGCTCCGACGGAAGTTTCAATGGAATTAAGTTCGACGGCTCTGATTTCGACCGAAATTCCAACAGATTATTCCGTCAGAAATAGTCTTACTCCAACGGAATAAGCTCATTTCCAACGAAATATTACATCGGAACTAGGCATTTTTCTTGTAGTTTGTTGAGGATTATAATCATTTCTTGGTCCCTACGACCACTCAGTTATCTCTAAAAATATCGAAATCCTTGTGAATAATGATGTGATAAATTTTATAGACTCTAAAATCCAAAGCTGAATATTTTGTGATGTTATTGTTGTTGCTTCTAAGATTTTTTTATTTTTTTTAATTCATCAATTTTTATAGTAATCTGTGATGTTAATTCAAATGGCTAAAATTTATACTCGTGTGTATGTTTTAAAATCTTTTAAACTTGTTGAGCAAATGTTTTGTTCGCCCTTGCATTTTATTTAAATTTTTATATAAGGCAAAAGGATCGAAAAAATCTAGAGTTAAACATAAAGAGAATGGAATAGTACAGTCTGAGGATAGATAATATTGGTGTAACAGATTTCTTATGTTATACTAATTTTTGTAATGTTGTAAGATGCATAATGTTGTAATCAAGTATTAAATTGTGCAAAAAGCATAGAGGTAGTAAAATGTAATTTCATTTAGCCTAGTTTATATTATAGACAAGTGTTGAGAATGTTAGGTTTAAGTCCTAGCGAAGAATGAATGGATTGTTATTTAATGTTATGATGAGACAGGCAATGATTGCATAAATAAATGATACTTGAATATTATGCAAGTATGATGGATGTATTTGGATAGTGATACATCAAATTAACTGTAGAGAGTATAGGGATTTGGGGCGTTACAGTAACAACATACAAGTTACTACAAAAATCCATGTTATCATTATTCATTAAAACCAAAAGCATATAAACCAACCAACAATAATATCCTAATTTCTCCCTGCACTAATAACTGGAATGGCAGGCAGGGTTGTTCGTGAGCTCGATCCTATATCACTAACTTTATTTTTGACACAAAGACGGTCCACAGGTGAGGGATTTACTGCTCTTCTTGAGGCTGTATGGGACACCGGCTCTCTACCTGTAAGACGGCTAACTGCAGCTTCAGGGTGACGGTAAGAGCTAGTGCGGGAAGAAACCTTTTCCCGGTAGTGGTTGGCCATTTTATTATCATTCCAAAGATGGTGAGATCTCTAGAAATGTGCTGGTTAGAGATGTGTCTAAATGTTTGATGTGGTGGACGTTTATATAGACATACAAAGACCTATGCAAACACGTAATCCTATTAATATGGTGCAAAATTCAAATATAATAATGTTGTACCACAAATATCTTATGCAAACACGTAATCCTATTAATATGGTGCAAAATTCAAATATAATATACTTCATCCATTCCAAATTATAAGACCATTATTAACTTTTTGAAGTAAATTTAAAATATTTTCAAACTTAAAATTAACATAAATTATTTTAATTTTAATTAATATAATGATGAATATTGTAAACTATCTAAAAGTTATTACTCATTGTAAGTTTTATTATTTTATAATAAATTGATATAGATTCTTTTAATTTTAATCAATATAATAATGAATATTGTAAACCATCTAAAAATTATTACTCATTGTAAATTTTATTATTTTTTTTTAATGAGTTATCTCAATTTTAAATTTTAAAATATCTTAAATTGACTTTCAAAAGTCAATAATAGTCTTATAATTTGAAACGAATTGGATATATGCGTTTGTATCACTCCACATCAGCAAAATGAAATAGTGTGATGGATATATATTGAAATATAATATTCTTGTTATAGTTATACTCCCTCCGTTCTAAAATTAAAGACACGGTTTAATTTTTAAAGTCAAATGACATCATATTAAACTTTAAAATTAGTATGACTCATACAAGTTTAGAATGAAATAAAGTTTACGATTAATAGTTTTTGTTATATATTATATAATTATAATAATTGTATCAACTAAAATTAAATAAATTTACATCAATTTTAAGTCTAATATGTCGTCGTTTGATCTTAAAAATCAAATTATATCTCTAATTTTGAAACGAATGAAGTAATATTTAACTATTCTCATTATTGATGCTATTTAGTAGTCAAACTAAGTCAAGATCTTCGTGACTCGACATATTCAGCAAAACGCACAGAAAGAGATTAAATGCGACTTTTTCCTATACATCGCATATAGAAAAATTGTGTATTTGAGCATCGTTTAAAAACATGAATTTTGTCCCATATATACACAATTTTTTTCTATACGAGATATAAAAATATAAGTTGTAAGCATATTCTTCCCCGTGTTTTTATTCTAGTACCCCAATTTTTATTGATTTTCATATATGGATAAAGAAAGGGAACCGTAAATTTTTATTAATTTTTGCACCGACTTGCTTGTTCTTGTTTTCTTGGTACGGATTATCATTGTTCTAACTTTGATAATTAAATTTATAACAAAAAATTATTGTAAAAGGTTATTATAATAATGTGTTGATCTCTTTAATGACCTCATTTTGATGGTCCATATTTTGAGAAATTGAACAAATGAAGATGTCATGTTCTATAGTATCTACTTATTTTTCATTAAAAAATATAGTGCTAAAGATAAACAGAGAAAAAAAGAGTGGCATAATGCCACAAAACTGATGATGCTTAATAGGAAGTCACTTTTTCCTCTAAATATAAATTAAAAAAATAGCAATAATTTTTCCTTTTACAACTGTGTCACTTGAGTCAAGAATTAACTGTCTCATCTTTTTTTCTAGATTCTCTCCACTCACTGTGATCTCGCTCAAATCTTTTCATCTTTTTGCCGGGCTTTAGAATAGCTAGCTAGGTAAACAGATACTCACATGCTATGACTATATATCCACCTTCAATTATTTCAATAAAAGATGGAGTATATATATGGTTTAAAGATAGCCCAACACGTAGAGACACTCCCCTGGTGCTCCAAATTCATGGCAGACATAGAAGCTAATTCCTCTGTGATTTTTTTTATACTGTAAAGTTCTCATTTTTTTTCGTTTTTTATTTTGTTCCAAATTCAGGTTACAGGACTACGAAATGCATCTATTTTATTTTTTATTTTTTTTATCAGCAAAAAAAAATCTTTGCACCCATCCATGGTCATTGATCTCGAAAAAAATAAGTATCGTAAACACATTCTTAAAATTAAGAGAACTTGTTATAATATAAGTCTTAATTTCGTTCATTGAATACGTATAATCAACTCTTTTGTATTATTAGTTCTCTTCAATCAAATCAAATTCTGACGGCCTAACAATGACGAAGCAGCGCACGGAGTTTATTTAGAAGGAGGTGTCATGAGTTGGTACAGGAGAGAATTGGCCAAAAAAAAAGAGAGAAATAATTGGGTTTCCTTTATGAAAAAATAAAAATAAAAACTGGATTTAATTATCTGTTGATAAAAAAGTTAGTCTAAAATTGTCACATGACATAATTTTTTTTATTGTGACAACAGATGAGACACTGTTTAAGTAGCTGATCCGGACTCCACATGAAGTAGGACATGAACTAGTTTTTTCCTTTTCCTTTTGTTGTTAATTTAGATTGTAAATTATGGTTGTTAATGAAATAGCATTATACTATTAAGAGCAAAGAGTAAATGGGCAACTGCTTCAAATGTAGAAAATAGGGAATTAGCAACTGACAAAAATCCGCGATGTTCAACTATAAGCGAAGGTATAATTTGTCTTTAAAAGTAATATTAATTCAACGATTGTTGGATATTTTTAAATCTAAAAATATATAATAAATATTATTATATGTTGATTTTATAGTTAAAAGATGTGTTCGTTCAGTTGTTATGGTTGAAGGGTGCTAAACAACAAGGTTATATATTCAATTCCTAGCATCAGCGTATTACCTTAGCAAGGCTAAATTCCAAACGATGGATTGACTGAAACAATTGAACCAATACAGTACATATTATTGTTCTATGTATATATGTCTAGTTGATTAGACACAGATTAATTAGGTATATATGTATATTTATAATATGGTTAACACTATCATGATTCACATTATTGTTCTATGTATATATGTCTAGTTATAATTAGTATGCTTATTTATGATGTGGTTAATCATTTGTTCACAAGTTCTAAAAAGCTAATGAGGTGTCTAGTCGTTAAGGCATTACTTCAATGAGGATAACGAGTGTGTGTGTGTATATATATATATATATGACGGATCAAAAGCATAACTCTTATAGAGCATAACTAGCATAACTACTTTTAGCGACGGACAGACGACAGTTTTGTCCGTCGCCATAGGTCCTGTCTGTCGCCATAGCTTTTAGCGACGGACAGGACCAATGGCGACGGACAAAACCGTCGTCTGTCCGTCGCTAAAGGTAGTTCTACTAGTTATGCTCTTTAAGAGTTCTGCTTTTGATCCTTGCTCTATATATATATATATTGTAGATCCAGTACTCCTCCTTCTGCAAAATCCCCAACACTGTGCGAAGATGCTCCTCATGCTCTTCCCTAGACTTGGAATAAACCAAAATGTCATCAATAAAGATAATAAGAAATTAGTCCAAGTACTCCCTAAACACCCGATTCATCAAATCCATAAATACTGTCGGAGCGTTAGTCAACCCAAATGGCATCACCAGAAACTCATAATGCCCATAGCGAGTGCGAAAAGCTGTCTTAGAGATATCTTCGTCTCTCACCCTTAACTGATGATAACCCGACCTCAAGTCTATCTTCGAAAAATATTCTGCCCCCTGAAGTTGGTCAAACAAGTCATCAATATTCCTTGGCAATGGATACCGATTCCTGATAATAATCTTGTTCAACTCTCTGTAGTCTATGCACAACCTCATAGACTCGTCTTTCTTCTTCACAAACAAAATCGGAGCACCCCACGGTGAAACACTAGGCCGAATTACACCACGATCTAACAATTCCTGCAACTGCTCCTTCAACTCCTGCAACTCCAATGGTGCAATCCGATACGGTGCCTTAGAGATAGGCTCCGCACCAGGAACAAGCTCAATAGTAAACTCAACTTCTCGTTGTGGTGGCAACCCTGACAACTCCTCAGGAAACACATCAGGAAAGTCACGAACAATTGGAACATCTTCAATACGAGACTCACCCATAGAGGTATCCTTCACAAATGCCAAGTACTCCTCACAACCCTTTGCCACAAATTTTTCAGCCTTCAAAGCTGAAATTAATTTCACCACCCTACTCGGCCGTGAACCCTGAAACACGAACTCCGGAGATTTCACATCTTCAAATATAACTTTTTTTGTCTGGCAATCGATAGTGGCCTGGTGCTTATCCAACCAGTCCATCCCAAGAATAACATCGAAATCGTACATACACATTGGAAGAAGATTAGCCCTACGAATCTTATCACCAAAACTGACCGGACACTCTCAATACAAATCAGAAATAATGACAGAAGTCCCCATTGGGGTAGCAATACACATAACAGAATCTAAAGACTGAGATGGCACACCGAAGTGCCGAACGAAAGACTGAGCAATAACTAAATGAGTAGAACCAGTATCAAACAAAACAGAAGCCTCACGATTGCCAACTAAAAGTGTACCAGAAGCAGTACCTAGCGCACCTGCCGCCTGGTTATAAGTCAAGGCAAACACTCGACCACCCTGACGCTGACCTCCATTACCACCATTATCACCGCCTCCACCATTATCACGTGGCCCGATACAATCTCTAGCAATATGACCCATCTGCCCACACAAGAAGCATGCACCAATAACTCTATGACACTACCTCCCTGTAATATCCCAGATATTTCGAAAATTTAAAATAAGAATTTAATAAATAAAATTCTTATTAAGGGATGAAGTAGATTTGGACATATATTTATATATGTGTTTCATATAATGTGAAGTATGTGATTTTGTGTAATAGATTAAATGTGTATATATAAATGTGAAATATACACATATATTGGGTAAAATTAATTAATTAATTAATATTAATTGATTGAGATTAAATTAAAATTATATTATGAAATAATATAATTTGAATATTGAGCCTTAGACGATGATAGAATTATTATGAACTAAATTTTCATATATGAGTTAATTAATTCACTTAGTTAAAATTAGTGAATTAATGTATGTACTTTGTTCTAATAAAATGAAGTTTATATGGATAATATTTTGTGTAAGTGTGATGAGTAAATAAATATATGTGATATATATTTATTTGCTAGTATGTGTGTTATGTATTTGCTAGTAAGAAATTAATCTAGGTTGCAAGCCCAATGTATAAAATAGTTGTGGAGAATTTAGTTGGCCCAAATTTTGGTCTAACTTTATATGAGAAAAGTCCAAAGAATTATAGTGCCAAGCCCATATTTTAAAGAATTAAGATAACCCAAGTTATTTAATTAAAAATTTGTGACAAGTCCAATGAAGAAGCCCAATGAGAATTTAATTTAGTAGCCCAAAATAATGGGACATGTGTTAGTAACTATGGTTAGGAACTAACCATGTTTGAGTTAAATGTAGGAAATGGTGAGAAATGATTATATTATCCAAGAGAAAGTGATTAATGACTCATGTGTCCTAAGAAGGAAATTGCTAGGAAGTTTCCTAGTAATTGGAGAATGACTATTTTGTCCCAAAAGAAAAGTATTAATAACCATGGTATCCTTGAAGGAAATTTCTAGGAAATTTCCTAATAATGAAGGAAAGACTATTTTGTCCTTAGAGAAAATTATTAAAGACCATTATGTCCTAAGAGGAAATTGCTAGGAAGTTTCCTAGTAATGGGGGAATGACAATTTTATCCTTGAAAAAAATTGCTTATGACCATTGTGTCCTAGGAGAAAATTTCTAGGAAATTTCCTTGAGATATTTTAAAGACCATTATACCCTTCTCTAGCAATGGTTGATGACCATTTTGCCCGTGATGTTTCTTATGTGATTGAGCCTAATAAGGCAAAATCAGCATTTCATACTCATTCCCTCACTCCCTCCCGTAGCAATTAAGAGAGGAAGAAAAGAGAAAAAGAGAGAGAAGGGAGAGAAGAAGAGAGGAAGAAGGAAGAAATAAAGAAAATGAAAAGGTAATTCTTAAATCTTAATTAAGCTTTTGATTTAAATATTAAGTTTTATGGAATTTTTTGTAAGGAGGATATGTTTAAGTTGATATGTGATGGTTTAGCCATGGATTAGCAAGAATCCAACAAAAGAATTCAAGGAAAGAAAAGAAATGAAAGAAGAACAAAAACAGTTTTTAAGCCTAAAATCACTAAATTTCAGTCCACTTTGGACTTTTACCATTTGAAATCTATAACTTCTTTGTGTGATCCGTCAAAGAGGAGTGTTAGATCTATGAGTTATCTGATGAACTCAAGTGGAATCACTCAAAAAGATTAAACGGATCAATCGTGGTGTTATTTTTAGTAAAACAGTTCCTGCTGCAAAAATCTGGAAAATTCTTAAAAGTTTCTTGGCCAGTTTATGTTAAAGGTTGTTTCGGCCACTTTTCTTACTCTAAAAATTCTGGTCTTTTGTATGTGTTAGTATATCAAGTTAACTAGATGTTGTCCAAAGATGAGAATTTTTCGATGTCCTGAGAGGGAGTTATGACTTTTAAAAAAAAATGCGATTTTAAAAGTAAATTGTTATAACTCACTGAATACAACCCAGAGAATTGTGAAAATTTAACTGAAAGTAGTATATAGAGTCTACCGTATAAATTTCAGAATTTTTGAACAAAAGGATAATTTATGATAAATGTAACCATTTTGGACGGTTTTAGCCTATTTAAAAATAGGAAACGAAATTAAAAAATTGTAGGAAAATTATTTTGTAACTAAAATACCATATACTGATATTCCCCAGAAGATATAAAAATAATAAGTTGTTTTGGTATTTTTCATATCTTTAATCAAGTTAAGAATAAATGAGTAAATTAAGTTATGTTAAGTTGAAAAATGTGTTAATGTGATTTTATTGCTTAATGACCTTTAATATGATATATTAAGATTTTATATGGGTAATTTGGTCATTTTTAATTAAATATTATGTATATGACCAAATATGTATGTTAACTAAATTAAATAGTAAGGATAAACAATTAAATTAAATTGTTCACGAGTCTAATAAATGATTAAAATATTATTAAATAATTAATAATATTAGATTAAATTATTATTAGATGATTAAAATATTATTAAATGATTAATAATATCTTTAATGATTAAGACATTAATAAATGATATTAAGTGATCAAAATATCATTAAAGGGTTAATAATATTTGAAAATGAATTAAAATATTATTGAATGATTAATAATATTAGAAAGTGAATAAAATATTATTAAATGGTTAATAATATTAAGAAGTGATTTTGAATATTATTAAATGATTGATAATGTTAGTAAACGATTTGAATATTATTAAATGATTAATAATATTAAAGTGTTATTAGAATATTATTAAATGATTAATAATATTAGACGAGAGTTTAAAGATGTTGATTAAGTGATTGAAATATTATCAAAGGACGATAATAATATTGATGGTTTAAGGTGTTATCTAACATTTGATTATGTGGCTAAATGTTAGATGATTTATTTATAGAAGTAGCAGTATTATGTGGTATGATATGATATGCTGATTGAAAGATCAATCTTATAAATGATAGGTCTTTCATAAGAGATTAAATTAGATTGTGTAGCAGTAATCGACGGACGAGGCAAGTTCTTAACCCTAAACTTCTTACGTTATTGCAAGTTTCCTAACTCAAACTTGAGTTAATATTTTCAAGCATGTTAGTGGTTTAATTATTGTCAATTATTCCACCTCAATGAAATTTATTGTTAATCGCAGTCAATGCAAGTTGCATATGTTTACCGTGTATGAAAAGCTGATCACCTTGATTACCAAATTTGTTCATGGTCATTGTTGGCCACTCAACGTTATTGATTCAGTTATTCATTTATTGAAATTTGATTATCGTTCTTTCACAATTATTATATATTGTTAAAAATTCGAAAGCCTATTCTTTTTCAATCATGATATATCTTTCTTATATTTAAACTTGCTGAGCAAAGTAGTTGCTCACTCTTGCTATATCATGATAATATTCCAGTTAAGCTCAAGTGCTTCAGGAAGGACAAAGACAAGAAGAAAAGTTCAAGAGTAACTTAATATGCGTTAACTATTTTGATATCTTATGAAAATGATTATGTAAACCTTGTAAGTTATTAAAGGAATATATCAAGATAAAGGTTGTAGACCTTGGGAAATATTATAGAATACTCTGAAATAAACAATGTATGTTTATATTTTCCGCATTAGTTATAGAACATGTATACGAAGATGATGTATCATGACGCACCAAGTTCGAGGTTCAAGGGACACGAATTTGGGGGCGTGACACTCCCCAGATGATTAGCCCCACAAGTGGCACAACGAACTATCGGGATAAGATTTGGATTACCCCCACCAGCTGGTCCCGGATAACGACCCTGATTCTGCCCTTGCTGACGATTCTGCCATTGCTGACGATTTTGACCTTACTGAGGCAACTGAAGCTGACGATTCTACCCCTACTGAGGCAATAGTTGATAATCTATGTTCTGATTTTGGCCACGCCATTGCCCATACTGGCCACCACGGTGCTTGTCCCACTAACCACCATGATTCCTCCCATGTTGACCCGAAGCCGTACTCTGCTGGTCATCTCTGTCCCTCTTTCGACTCCCCTCCAGTTTAGAAGCTCGAAAGTCCTGCTGCTCCATCTCAATATTCTTAGTCGCGTTAGCCACTGCTGACACATCTCCAAACTTGTTGTTAATGAGATGCTGACGATACTTATAATGAATCCTCCACTTAAACTTCTCTGTCTGTTCTGCTGCAGTCCCTGTTGAAGTTCCCACAAAATCTGCCAACCTGGTGAACCTCGTCATAAAATTCGCGATGGACTCATCATCTTTCTGCTGAATAGACAGATACTCTCTAGCATAGGCCTCTTTATCAGCAGCTAGAAAGTACTGCTGAGAAAAGACCTCACAAAACTCTGCCCAAGTAATTGTCTCAGCATATCCATCACCTTTCGTTGTTTTTATCGCCTTCCACCACCTCTGTGCATCCCCCTCCAACTTATAAGCTGCAAGCAACACTTTCTGATTATCTGAACACCCCAACACATCAAAAATTTTCTCTAAATGGGAAATCCAATTCTCTGCATCAATTGGAGTCGGAGCTGAACTAAATGACTGTGGTTTCTGTTGTTGAAACCTCTCCAACCATACATACATCGGAACCACCTGCTGATCAAGGCGATCTGCATTCCCTTCTTCTTCATTTGTGTGCGGGCCATCATTTCTTGGGTTCCCCTGCTGAGGAATTTCTGGCGGCTGCTGCATTGCCTGCACAACCTGTGCCACCAATTGCGGTAAGGCCTGATTAACCGCTTCATTCACCAAGTCAGCCAATTGAGCATTAGTCTGATTATTAGGTTGCTCATTAGGCTGGCCCTCACCTCTACCACCATTGTTACCTCGCCTCCCAGCAACTCTAGCAAATTTACGAGCCATCTAAGAAAAAAAATCAACGGATAGAAGCAAAACAGATTAAATACAGATTCGAATATAGCTGATGTGATAGCTGAACATAAATTCAAACGGAATAAGAACCTAACCCAGAAGTCTACCTATAACTCACAAGTCAAACCTAAATAGGTTTTCTACAAGAAAGAACCTGGCTCTGATACCAATTCTGTAACACCCCATTTTCGAATTAGAAAGAGAGGTTACTCACAAAACACAACATAACTGATGATATTGTAACAAGGCTCTAAACTACAGCAAAATAATCCTCATAACCAATAAACGTCACAAGACAAACTATAATAGATGAAAAACCGACTTAATCCACAAACTAAAATATTTACTACAACTCCTAAAAAATCAATGTATCATAACTTAAACAAAATATCTAAACCATTTGAAAGGTAGGGAGCTCTCATCACACTTGCCCTTGATCCCCCGCATTACCTGCTGGAAGAAAAACACAACATGAGCTAAATGCCCAGTACGGATATAGAATGCAAGAATAATGAATTGAATAACTAACTCAATCAAATGAACTGAACTGAAATGAACAAAACTAACACAATGAAATAATAGGCTGAATTACCAAGCTCAGAATAAAACAGAAATATACCTTGTCACACAGACAAGTCAAATAATGCCACACAGGCAATCAAAATAATGCCACACAGGCAATCACACATCGGACTGCGCAATCCAGATGCATGCAAAATCGGAAGGCGTGTTCGGCACAAACATCATCAATCCGCAAAACAGAACAAAACAGAAAACTAGGGTCGACCCATACGCCTCCCACAACAAATCACCAAATGGTCAACTCCCACCGGAGCACAAAACGGAGACGTCGTGGACTAATCACACCGTCACGAAAGGTGTCATGCCACGGTGCCAAGAGGACATGCATGTGGTACCCCCACAGGTGGTTATAGCTCAGGTATACCCTACGGTATATTCTAACAAAAATACTATGTCACAACACATGTGACACAATATCAACACAATGGCATTCTAATATGTACATGTTAAATCGAAATAAATCATCAACACAAGTCTACAAAATATATTACATGTACACCTTCTACAAATATCAAAATAATTTTTAGACATAATACACTAGTCTAAAGAGTACAAATAGGGGTTTCAAATATCGACGCCAAAATAAATTATCATAATAAATTTGGCAAGAAATAATTATGAGAGGCAATATTAAATTTCAAAACGAGTAGCAAATGAACAAATTAAAATCACAAGAGTTTCGCTGAAAGAGTACGGAATTCGTACCTGGAACAAGTAATGTAATACCCGAAATTTTATATTTCAAATTCAACTCGTAAAATTCCTTCCGTTCGAACTAATTAAACAAAATAATAATAAATATAAGTACACTTGTAAAAATATTCTTCTATCTTTAACCCGTTAATAAACTCATTTTGTTGTTGTTGTTATTATTATTATTATTATTATTACTATTATTATATTTTATAAATTTTTGCAATACCATATGTACGGATCATATATGTACAATTACCATACTTCTGTTCTAAAATAAATATGCATAAAATTTGTATCCTGAAGCAAATTTCTAATTATAAAACTTTTTAGAATCTAGCATCCTCCGTTGCAAAACAAAAGAAACATACACCTAGTCATTTGGTAATCACAGCTTAAACAATTTTAATAACATATAAAATAATTCTTTCATCAGGATATCAT
Source organism: Aralia elata (assembly GCA_034770075.1). Classification (NCBI taxonomy): domain Eukaryota; kingdom Viridiplantae; phylum Streptophyta; class Magnoliopsida; order Apiales; family Araliaceae; genus Aralia; species Aralia elata. The sequence continues at coordinate 39,038,331 of CM068381.1, read as the reverse complement.
GATCAATACTATTAACTACCAATCTTTTAAATTGGTCCCGCATGAAATTCCCATATGGTTAATTTGTATACAAAAGGATATTGACTAACAAAGTAATATCATTACCTTAATTGAAAGAAACTTCCTCCTTTTTGTTTTCTTTTCTTCCACCGCAGCTCAGGCACTCAGTTCCTGTTCTCTTTCTTTTTCTCGGTTCGAATAATAAAAGTAAGATTAGGTTTATTTATTTATTTATTTATTAACAGATTTTATTAATTTTCTTAATTATAATAGGATTTTATATACCTGGCCTGCTCTATTTATTAAAATAAAAAAAGTTAAGCCCAGCCCACTAAGTAATACACGCCACAGTCCACGCTACAAATGTAAGTTCTCATTTCTATACTAGCCTAATATATACACACACACTCTCCACTAAGGTCCAAGCCCCAACACTATAGTTAATTTAATTATATTGTTTACTTTAGTACCTTGGCCCCACAATGCATAAGAGAGAGAGAGAGAGAGGGAGAGAGAGAAAGTGACCATACTTAGACTAGACTAGTGAAAAGAAAAGTCATATTTTTTTATTTACTCTCTAATCAAGGCTTCTGTGGGTTTTAACTTTTCACTGCCACCAAAAGGTGTGGTTCTTAATTTAAGGTTCCACACACTGCCACTAAGGTCCAAGCCCCAAGGCCTATACATTAATATATATATATATATATATACACACACACACACGGTGATTCTCTCCAACGGACCCAAATTGACACGGACTTAAAAAAGTTGACACGTGTTGCATGCTTGGCTGGGGCAAGTGGCACATAGGTCAGCTGACTTAAAAAAATGAATAGAGCTCTATTCATTTTATACAAGAGCTTTCTCTCTCTAACTATTCTCTCACTACTAACCCAAGCACTTGCGATTTCTTAGAAGCGGACGACCAAATCGACTGAAATACCGGCCAAATCGACACTCGTAGCGTCTCTCTCTCTCTCTCTCTACACGAAGGTAATGCTCCATAACCAAATTAATTCGTCAAATTTGAACTAATTTTCGAGCTTCCAAGAAATTTAGGGTTTATTAGGGGTAGAATTTCTATTTATAATTTCTTCGAAATTTCTCTCCTAATTTTTCGGATTAATGTGAAATTGTTAGTTTATGAGATTCCTCGGCTTGCTTTTTCAAACCAACAGTTCAAAATTGAAAAAGTAGTTTTCCTTTTCTTAAGTTTATGTCTGATATTGGGTTGGAAGTGAAAGAGAAAGAAGTCAATCTTATTGTTGTTGTTGATGATGTAACGACCAGGAATTCTGGATTTACCTTGTATTTCGAATCTTTGAATATTAATGAATATATTATATTTTATTAATATTATTTTTATGTTGCATGTTTAAAGGTTGTGTGACAACCTGGATTATGTGAATACATGAAATTTTACGTGTTATAGTTTTGTTTAAGTGAAATATTTAATTTCACGTAGCATCGTTAAATCTCTATTTACGAGTTACTATTCACGTGGGGAATATTCATCTAGAGACGTCTTCTCGGGTGACTTCGATTTTCCTAATTATTGCCAACTCATTCAGGCAATGAGTTAATAATCCAAGTGTAAGATTTATGGGAGCCCGATGGGAATCAAATTAGAAGCCCAAAAGGTTAGCAATAATAGCCCAAATAGAAAGTCCCAGCTTCAACCCAAGATCCAAACCCATGACCTAACCCATGACCCATATGGGAAATGGGTAGAAAAATCAGCAATTTGGTGTTTAGATGAGGGAGTATTCGGGTAATATTGTAAGTGAGAGACCAAAATAGGTGGATTAATTGTTGCATGTTGCACAAGTGGGAAGCAAGTAAGCATTTACTAGCCAATAAAAATCAAGAAAGAAATATTGAGCCACCAACCCACTTCTCCCTAAATCACTCCCTCCACTTCTCCCAAATCACTCTTTAAACTTCTAACTCATCCCATCAGCAGGTAGAGAGAGAGAGCTAAAAAGAAGGAAGAAGAGGAAGCAAGAGAGAGGTTCTAGAGAGAGAGCGGGTGAAAGAAGAAGAAAGGACCAAGCGAAAGGAGGAACTCAAGTAAGGATCTTAGTTGATTATCTTAACCTCTAGAAGAGATTTGTAGAGGTAAGCAATCAACCAAAACTGATTTCATTTGATTTTGTGAAGATTTTTGAGTTTGAAGGTTTTTGGAGCTTTTTAGCTCATGGATGATCTTTACTGCGGTTCTTGTTGTTTTTGCTTGTGTTGAATGTTTGTAAATGTTGTTAAGAAGTTATGTAAGCCATTAATAACATCAAAGTAGAACAAAAACGCAATAAATTCGTACCTATGCTTAAAGAGGATGAAGAACATGAAGAACAATGGACTTTGGACATGAACATGGACTGTTGGACGATTTAGAGGACTTTGTAGCTATGATTTTATGTTTGTTTAATTCGTTTGTTGTTATGATGTTGTACTTTCATGGGTTATGAGTTTAACCAAGTTGGAATGGAGTAAAAAGGGATTAAAACAAGGATTTGGTGATGATTTTTGTAAAGAACACCAAGAACACGAAAATATAGCATGAGTTGATACTTTGGCCTAAGATTTGGCCATGTTAATGTTAATGGATAACTCTAAATTTTTGATATGTTGTAGCTCTATGCCTAGGCGCTGGCCACGAGCTTAGCTGTTGTGAGAGAGTGCCTAGGCGCTGCTCAAAGGCCATTTTTGAGCGCCTAAGGCGCTAGACAAGAGATTGTGCAAACAGTTTCGACGTCCTTTAGTAAAATGGGCATAAAGTTTTCATACAAACTCGGATTGGGATGATCTAAGATGATTCAAAAAGAGAAAGAGTAGACTTACAACTTTCTTTTAATAAGTTTTAACATTTGAGGTCAGAATCAATTCCTAAATTGACCATCTTTAGGACTGTTGTGCGATTGGAGATAATCGGAGGGCGTTGGACATGCACGTGAGCAATGTGCAATGTTTTCGACGCTAAGTTATGTTGTTCTAAGTTCTAAAACATGAATGTTATGAATTACAATGATACTTAGCATTAACCAATGAGTATTAGATAAATTGAATGGGCATGTTAGGCGTACGCAAATACGTGTCGCATGGGCGTTCGAATAATCAAGTTTGGCGTACAGACGTGCAAGCGTCATAACGCCGTAACTAGTGTGTATAATCTTGTTTAATATTATGTTTCTAATAAGAATGAAATATTATAGAGTAGTATAGACCATTATTTGGTATCCAGTATGTGACTAATTATTATGTGAATATGTACTTAATTGTGTAGGATATTAAGGAGCGTGTGTTGTAATATTGTAGCAGACGCACCAGGAAAGTTTCCTATCCTAACTCAAGTTATTTATTGAGCAAGTTTCCCTAACCTTACTCGGATTATATTGAGCAGGTTTCCTATCCTATACAAATGTTAAATATTGTGCAAATTTCCTAACGCTTGTCTAACCTTTGTGTTGGGCAAGTTCCCTAACTTCATTCTTTCTACATATTGAATGCAAGTTTCCCTAACCTTACTCGAATAATATTGTGCAAGTTTCCTAACGCTTGTCTAACCCTTGTGTTAGGCAAGTTTCCTTACCTTAACTCAATTTATTTATTGAGTCAGTTTCCTCAATCGTAAAACTTTTATTTAATGTGCGAGTTATTTATTGATTAAGCAATCATTCTATATTATTGCAAGTTCCTTACTCAACTATCTTTATTTGAGCAATACAGATATTGTATATTGTTGTAAGTTTCATAACTTAAATGAAGTTATTACTTTCAAACCATATTAGTGGAATAATTATTGTCAATTACTCCATCTCAAAGATAATTATTGATATTCGCACCTTGTTGGTATGGATTCTTAAATTCATTATTTGTTGTTGGACTGTGAACCGTTTAAGTTCTTTATTCATGAACGGTTTAAGGAAATAGTCTACGCTATTTGTTTCGGCTAGACATGTACAGGTTATTATTTTAAAAGCTATCTAAACCGATTGTTGGTATGGATTCTTGGAGTGAGAGAGCAACCCATATTTAGGGGATTTTAATATGTCGGTTATTCGATGCAGTCAGAGTTAAATGTTATGCATATACATAGGGTACTAGAGGTTGATCCCCTCAATTACTACTGACGGGCCAACTCTTAAAAGAGTCAGTTGAATGATTGATTCTTAGGGCCAAAATGTTCATGGTCTATTGGACAATCAGCAGTAAATAATCAACCTTCATTATTTCATTTGAACTTTGACTATATTGTCAGCTATTTCTTCAATGTTCTTAAATTGTTGAAGTGTGCGATTATTATTCTTATTCATTCATGATATATCTTCTTTTCATTCATTTTAAACTTGTTGGGAAAAGTAGTTGCTCACTCTTGCTATATCATGAACCTATTGCAGTTAAGTCGGAGAGTTCCAAAACGGACAAAGGTAAGGGAAAGCTTAAGGAATAGTTATATGTATTATCCCGTTATGTAATCGTGGAATTGTCTTGTGTTATTGATGTATTCTACGATTTATTTTATTTAAGGTTATAGACCTTGGGACCGTAGTAAACTTTTTGTAATGAACAACATATATTTATTTATTTCGCATTAGTTAAATTATGTTGTTTAAAGGTGTATGGATGTACTTTATCGTGAGCACCAGATTCGAGGTATTGGTACCTGAATTTGGGGGTACCACAGGTTGGTATCAAAACTTTAGGTTATAAACTTTAGGAATGCGAAACCTAGGTTATAACTTTAGAAGAAAACTCATATAGAGTTATTTTTGGGTAGAAACTTATTAAGATCTTAGAATTGAGGATTTAGATTATACGTTGGTGTTATTGAGCTTGTGGATAATTTGAGGAATGTGTATTGATAAGATAATATGGTAAAGTGAAGACCATTAAACATGGGCGATCCATAATAAATGTAACAACCCGAATTTTTCAAGAAGAATAATTATAATAAGAATTTAATAAATAAATTCTTATTATGAGATGTAGCAGGTTGAATGTAGAATATATATATATATATATATATGTGTGTGTGTGTGTGTGTGTGTTATATTTATGTGATTTATGTAGTGAATTTAATATGTATATATAGGTATGAAATATATATACATAGATTCAGAACAAATGAGTTGATAGTTAATTAATGTAACGATCGCGAATCGTGAGCACCCATGTAATTTGGGTTTATTAAGATTATGGAATGTATTAAATTTTTATTTTTACATGATGTGTTTAAAGGTTATATTATAACTTAGGTTATGTTAATACACAGATTTTATGTGTCATAAGTTTCGCATAAGCGAATAAATTGATTTCACGTAATATCGTCAAATCACTATTCACGTGGCACTATTCATGCCAAGATATTTTTTACGTCTTTTTCGATTTTGATAAATTCCGTTAAAGCATGTACGCGAAGAAATAAAATTTTCATGTGTTGAAATTTTTATTTGAGCTCGATGGTGAATTAATTAGTACCCCAAGTGTTTAATATGGGTGTTCCAAATAAATGGACAAACCCCATATTTATTATTTTTACCCAAACTAATATTTTATGGGATAATGTATTTTAATTATGGGTAGAGTTATTGAGCAAATTTGGTACAAATGAGAGAATATTCGGGCATAAGTAGGAAGTATTTGGTGTATTAATTTGCATGTCATACAAATTGGAGACTTAATAAAACAATGGGCCAATGGGATTAAGCCATCTATTTGAATGAGCCAATTAGTGAAGAGGAAGAGTTAGTGCCGACAAGGTGTTGCAAGAATACAAAACCAAATGTATTGGATTTCCTAAAGGAGGAACATTCCTCTTAAATATTACACCCACCAACTCGGTGGCTCAACTTCATCTCTCCCCACGCATTCATTCTCCCGAGCCATTCCATTCTTCCTTTTCATTTCCAAGTCTAGCTTCCATTTCCAAATTTGCTAGCAAGAAGAGGGAGCTGCAGTAAGAATACAAGAAAGAAGAGGAAGAGTGAGAGTACGGTAGAAGAAGGAAGAAAGAAGAAGAAGAGAGAGAGAAAGAAGTTGGTGAAGAAGAAGAAGAGAAGCGGATGTGATAGCAAAGAAAGAAGAAAAGAAGAGCATCAAGCTCTAAAAAAAATCTATCAAAGCGTTCAAGGAAAAGAATTAAAGAGGTATTTCACCCTCTCTAAATTCTTATTTCAATATTTCCACTTTCATGATTTTTCAAGCTTTATGCTTGCTTGATTTAATTTTTGTTGAGTATTATTGTTGATGGTTGGTTGTAAACTATTATGGAGGCTATTAAGACCTTAAAAACCTTTCTAATAACATTAAAGTGGAACAAAACTAATGAAAAATCCGAACCCATGCGTAAAGGATGAAGAACAATGAAGAACAGGACATTTTTGAATGTATGGACTGTTTTGAACCAAAACTGTCGAAAAGTCTTAAGCTAGATGTTATGTTTGAGGGTGTTATGATTTACTCTGGTAAGTTAGGATCATCACCCAATTGGAATGGACTAAAAAGCTTTTAAAACGAATCCATGGTAAAGATTTTAGTAAACCATGTCAAGAACATGAAAACTGGATGAACAGTGGCCATTGTGTCGAATTCTGGTATTGTTGGATTGGATGAAAAATTCTGAATTTTTGTATAGTTGTAGTACACTGATTTAGGAAGCCATGGGCTTTGGAACGAATGCATTTCGACCTCGGATGAGGGAGTTATGGCGTTTGGGAGAAGAACTGTCCAAACTGTCAAACAGAAGAAAATTAGTTCGGGAGCGGAGTTTCGGGGCACCGTTTTGGCTAGTTAGATTTACAAAAAAATTGTGGGCTTTAAACATGTTGTAGTTTATGTTCCAAGCTTTCCATAGCCTCTGGAACGAACTAATTTCGAGTTCGGACGACCGAGTTATCAGGGTGCGAAGTAAGCGCGTCAAAACTGTCCAATCTGGAAAACCAGATTTGGACCTGCCTATTGTAAGAATTTTCTGGACTTGTGTGTTCAGAATTTGAAAATGGTTAAAGAATAAAAGTTATAGCCCCGGAAGTTAGCTTCGCGTGGGCGCAAGAATCGCTTAAAAAAGTTTAGAAACGAATTAGTTATGATTGTTTTAGCGAGAGAGGGTAAAGATGGCCAACTTTTTGTAGTCATCTAACCTTGGTTGTAAAACGTGGAAATCTGTTTTGTTATAAGAAGGGGCTGGAACCATAGCCTGGATGGTGTTAAAGTAGATTGTATAAGCTTTAATTTGGCGTAAGAATGAACGAAAACGAATGAGTTACGATAAAAACAAAAATAGTGTTTTGTTAAAGAAAAACTGTGAAGACGAGTTTTATAACTCGAATTGAGATGAAATTTGAGAAGATGTTATACAATTAGCATTAATCAATGATGAATATGATAAGTGTATGAGTATGCTAAGCATATGCAAAAGAGGCGAATTAGGCGTGTAACGTCTATACGTCGTGTAAAATGTTAATGAACTATAATAGTGTTTCGATTTAAATGAAACGAACATTATAAGATATGGAGTGGGGTTTATAAACCAATGAGGATGGATGATGATGAGGGTCGTAATGTTTTTGAACGACGCGACGCCGAGAGATATTTTAGAGTTAATCGCGTTTATTAATCTATAATACGCGAATAATATAAAATAAGAATTTTTATTATGTAAACTATTATATAAAGCCTTTTTAGTGGCTAATTGGTATTTTATTGTTAAATAAATTATGTAGGATATTTGAAGGACGAGCCATCATAATTTGGCAAGGAACACTTAAGGCAAGTTCTTTCAGTAACTTGTTGACTTGTTTAAATGTATTGATGTACATGAGTTGATTATTTAAATCTTTCACTATTATGTGAATTATATGCGAACATGATTAAAGTGTGCACGTTGTGCAACTATGTGATTATATTATTCTATGTGGAACTTGAGTTATTATAAACATATAATATGAAATACATGAGGTATGCTATGAGATATATGATGCAAATAAAACTTGCACGTTAAGAGATATATGATGCATGTGTATATACATTGCATAAGATTTATAGTGCATGATTAAGCTGCATAGTATGAGAATGATGATACATGAATAGAAGGCAAATTATATGTTATGTGAAGCATGTAAGGTGTAAACTGTTAGTTCTTGTTGAGCCGTTGTGCTCATTCTTGCAAAAATAAAACTTTTGCAGATTTACGATGCAATGAAATGATCTTGATATCGTGATAATAAGGATTAGAGACGCATGGAAACAGGAAGGTTGCTAAATATTTCTTTATTCTAATTATTTAGCCGTGATAACGGTATGCAATGTATGTGAATGAGAGTTTGCAAATGTTGAATCAGAATTAGAAGATATCCATTTCGGATCAGGACATGTCTATTTAAGTTACTTTGTACGGTAGAGTAATACGATGATGACATTGTATTAAGGACATTTTTTATATATAACGAACGTATAGTATTGAATAACTTTACGAATATCCAAGAAATGACTACAGTCAAAGACTGAATCTTATGATTATTTATAAAGTGTTGAAATGGATCATGGTATTTATTCAACCTTGATCATAAGTGTAGAATTTAAAGGTTAGGAAATCTAGAATTGAGAAAAAGAGTGTAATATTAAGTTTTAATACTTATTGTTGTAAACTGTTTTATACAACATGGATAGAGTTGAATTGTAATGATTATTAATTGATGTATTAGTAAAGGTCTTCGTACCTGGGATTAGATGAGGATATATTGTAATAATTTTGTATTACAATTATGTAGTGAGATTATTTGTATGGGTAGTACCGTGACGCGCCGGAATTGGGTTTAATGGCAAGACCCAGATTTCGGGGGCGTTACAATTGGTATCAGAGCCGATAGGTTATAAACCTTAGGTAGGAGTACCTTAAGCTATAACCGTAGAGAGGATGATGAAGATAGTGAAGAGATAAAGTCAGATAGAGTTTGAGCAATAAGGAATAAAGTTATAAGATTCCTAAAGAAAGGAATTAAGATTTATATTAGAAGATTCAAAGAAGAATTTTGAAGAGTTATAAAAGATGAGGATTTGGAGTTACCCGACTCCAGTAATAAAGATGACGAGTGATGAGAAATAGACGAAGTCTATAAGACGTAGAGGCATAAAAATCATATAATATGATTAGAGAGAAGAGTAAAGCAGATCGCAAGATAAGATGGTCGTAGGGTAAGCAAAATCGTAATGTAAAACGATTGTAGAATAAAATCACGAGATGATCGGATTAAATTACAAAATGACAGATGATCTGTTAATAATTGAATAGCTATAGCCTGATGCTATAAAGAGAATGTACTATGAAATAGTACGGGAGAAACTCAGAAAAAGTTGTAGATAATGAAATACGGATTAAAGAAAATTCGTATTGAGTAAAGAGAATACTAGAATTTTATGGGATTTCAATTGAGGACTCGTGTGGTAGCTGAGTTGTACAAGCCTTTGTATAGGCAGGGGTTTTGTGCTTGGTTAATGACCACTTAGTTTATCACATTGATAATCGTTGAAATGTTGGTATCGAGTTATCGATGTATGTATGATGAGAAGGTGATTCTTTTCTCATATATATATTTGATAGCTAGAGGATAATAAGATTATGTGCGAATTCTTGAAACTCATGCTTATGGTAAGTTTGTGACTCATAATCGTATGATATGTTTTGAGCCCCTAAGCATATGGACAGTCCTTGATTTGTTCTTCGACTACGTATTGCTAGGATAAGTTCGTAAACTCATATTATTATGGCAAGTTCCTGAACTCATAATGTGTGGTAAGTTTGATGAACTATACTGGGGTATAGGAAGGTTGTAGAGTGAAAATTATGAATTCTCAATATGATGAGCATTGGTAATGATAGAAATAGATAGAATTATTAAATAGTGGAGCAATGGAAGAAATTTAAGTTGATGAGGAGACATGGATATTCCAAATCTTCTAGCTATGCTAGATTTCGAAATTTATTGACTTCGTGTTGATATTTGCACCTTTGTGTCTTCGAAAAATGTATGGGGCCAGATTATTGGACCAATGATTTTTAAAAGTACTATTATTCATATGTCTATGATAATAGTTTCGGCTAGACAAATATAATTTGAAAATATCAAAATGTATTTTATGTAATCATTTGCATCATGGAATATGGTGTGACAAAGATAAACGATGGAGTCATCAATGCAGTTTAACCTAGTGTTGGATGTGATCATAGGATCGTCAACCCACTATGGTGTGATGTAGTATGACAAAGTCATAAAGTGACGAAATCCTCAACGTACTATATAGACAGTGCGGTATCATGACGTCATAAAATGATTTTTTTTTGTTTTCCTTAAGGTATGAAAAAAAAATATGCCAGTTGAGTTAGCTAAAATATTTCGATTGATGTCCGAACTGTTGATGTAAGTCTGGGCTATTTGATTCGGCTAGACGAATGTTTAAATGTGTTTATGAAATTCAAGCATTATTTGAGAATTTATGCCAAAACCAAATTATTTTGGTGCGGAATTTTGTAGTAAGTCTGAGGTGAACAACCCTATTATTGGGGTATTTGATGTCGGAAAAAAATCCCGACTGACCCGTGAGGTGGTCAAACAAACGCATATAGTCGTTTGGCTAGAATGTTGTGCACAACGTCAGAGTACAAAAGGCTGATCACCTGGCGTACAATTTTATTTTATCCGCGAAAACTGGTAGAAATACTTGAGAACCCAGGACAAGTTCATGGTCTTTATAGCCCCTCAGCATAATATGAAAGTTTTTAAGGAATATTTTATTTCCTATTTGTTTAAGCTACTTCACAATTATTGAACAATTGTGAAGATTGCTCCACGATGTTCCAAAATTCATAAAATGAGATGAGTAGAATTGATGAATTCCATAAAGGAAATTGATGGATTAAAGGAAAGATAATACTCAGATATAATTGAGTTTGATAAATGTTATAGAATAACACCTACAAGAATTTGTTAAGGAAGTGAATGAAATAGGTAATGTAACACCTAAATGAGAATAGCAATGCGTTGAAATTATTCAACGATAAAATTTCGGAAGAAGGTTTACGTGGACGGGGTAAGGATGTTTCGGTAATTCCGAGGACGGAATCCTTATAAGAAGGGAAGAATGTAACAACCCGAATTTTTCAAGAAGAATAATTATAATAAGAATTTAATAAATAAATTCTTATTATGAGATGTAGCAGGTTTAATGTAGAATATATATATATATATATATATGTGTGTGTGTGTGTGTGTGTTATATTTATGTGATTTATGTAGTGAATTTAATATGTATATATAGGTATGAAATATATATACATAGATTCAGAACAAATGAGTTGATAGTTAATTAATGTAACGATCGCGAATCGTGAGCACCCATGTAATTTTGGTTTATTAAAATTATGGAATGTATTAAATTTTTATTTTTACATGATGTGTTTAAAGGTTATATTATAACTTAGGTTATGTTAATACACAGATTTTATGTGTCATAAGTTTCGCATAAGCGAATAAATTGATTTCACGTAATATCGTCAAATCACTATTCACGTGGCACTATTCATGCCAAGATATTTTTTACGTCTTTTTCGATTTTGATAAATTCCGTTAAAGCATGTACGCGAAGAAATAAAATTTTCAAGTGTTGAAATTTTTATTTGAGCTCGATGGTGAATTAATTAGTACCCCAAGTGTTTAATATGGGTGTTCCAAATAAATGGACAAACCCCATATTTATTATTTTTACCCAAACTAATATTTTATGGGATAATGTATTTTAATTATGGGTAGAGTTATTGAGCAAATTTGGTACAAATGAGAGAATATTCGGGCATAAGTAGGAAGTATTTGGTGTATTAATTTGCATGTCATACAAATTGGAGACTTAATAAAACAATGGGCCAATGGGATTAAGCCATCTATTTGAATGAGCCAATTAGTGAAGAGGAAGAGTTAGTGCCGACAAGGTGTTGCAAGAATACAAAACTAAATGTATTGGATTTCCTAAAGGAGGAACATTCCTCTTAAATATTACACCCACCAACTCGGTGGCTCAACTTCATCTCTCCCCACGCATTCATTCTCCCGAGCCATTCCATTCTTCCTTTTCATTTCCAAGTCTAGCTTCCATTTCCAAATTTGCTAGCAAGAAGAGGGAGCTGCAGTAAGAATACAAGAAAGAAGAGGAAGAGAGAGAGTACGGTAGAAGAAGTAAGAAAGAAGAAGAAGAGAGAGAGAAAGAAGTTGGTGAAGAAGAAGAAGAGAGAGAGAAAGAAGTTGGTGAAGAAGAAGAAGAGAAGCGGATGTGATAGCAAAGAAAGAAGAAAAGAAGAGCATCAAGCTCTAAAAAAAATCTATCAAAGCGTTCAAGGAAAAGAATTAAAGAGGTATTTCACCCTCTCTAAATTCTTATTTCAATATTTCCACTTTCATGGTTTTTCAAGCTTTATGCTTGCTTGATTTAATTTTTGTTGAGTATTATTGTTGATGGTTGGTTGTAAACTATTATGGAGGCTATTAAGACCTTAAAAACCTTTCTAATAACATTAAAGTGGAACAAAACTAATGAAAAATCCGAACCCATGCGTAAAGGATGAAGAACAATGAAGAACAGGACATTTTTGAATGTATGGACTGTTTTGAACCAAAACTGTCGAAAAGTCTTAAGCTAGATGTTATGTTTGAGGGTGTTATGATTTACTCTGGTAAGTTAGGATCATCACCCAATTGGAATGGACTAAAAAGCTTTTAAAACGAATCCATGGTAAAGATTTTAGTAAACCATGTCAAGAACATGAAAACTGGATGAACAGTGGCCATTGTGTCGAATTCTGGTATTGTTGGATTGGATGAAAAATTCTGAATTTTTGTATAGTTGTAGTACACTGATTTAGGAATCCATGGTCTTTGGAACGAATGCATTTCGACCTCGGATGAGGGAGGTATGGCGTTTGGGAGAAGAACTGTCCAAACTGTCAAACAGAAGAAAATTAGTTCGGGAGGGGAGTTTCGGGGTACCCTTTTGGCTAGTTAGATTTACAAAAAAATTGTGAGCTTTAAACATGTTGTAGTTTATGTTCCAAGCTTTCCATAGCCTCCGGAACGAACTAATTTCGAGTTCAGACGACCGAGTTATGAGGGTGCGAAGTAAGCGCGTCAAAACTGTCCAATCTGGAAAACCAGATTTGGACCTGCCTATTGTAAGAATTTTCTGGACTTGTGTGTTCAGAATTTGAAAATGGTTAAAGAATAAAAGTTATAGCCCCGGAAGTTAGCTTCGCGTGGGCGCAAGAATCGCTCAAAAAAGTTTAGAAACGAATTAGTTATGATTGTTTTAGCGAGAGAGGGTAAAGCTGACCAACTTTTTGTAGTCATCTAACCTTGGTTGTAAAACGTGGAAATCTATTTTGTTATAAGAAGGGGCTGGAACCATGGCCTGGATGGTGTTAAAGTAGATTGTATAAGCTTTAATTTGGCGTAAGAATGAACGAAAACGAATGAGTTACGATAAAAACAAAAATAGTGTTTTGTTAAAGAAAAACTGTGAAGACGAGTTTTATAACTCGAATTGAGATGAAATTTGAGAAGATGTTATACAATTAGCATTAATCAATGATGAATATGATAAGTGTATGAGTATGCTAAGCATATGCAAAAGAGGCGAATTAGGCGTGTAACGTCTATACGTCGTGTAAAATGTTAATGAACTATAATAGTGTTTCGATTTAAATGAAACGAACATTATAAGATATGGAGTGGGGTTTATAAACCAATGAGGATGGATGATGATGAGGGTCGTAATGTTTTTGAACGACGCGACGCCGAGAGATATTTTAGAGTTAATCGCGTTTATTAATCTATAATACGCGAATAATATAAAATAAGAATTTTTATTATGTAAACTATTATATAAAGTCTTTTTAGTGGCTAAGTGGTATTTTATTGTTAAATAAATTATGTAGGATATTTGAAGGACGAGCCATCATAATTTGGCAAGGAACACTTAAGGCAAGTTCTTTCAGTAACTTGTTGACTTGTTTAAATGTATTGATGTACATGAGTTGATTATTTAAATCTTTCACTATTATGTGAATTATATGCGAACATGATTAAAGTGTGCACGTTGTGCAACTATGTGATTATATTATTCTATGTGGAACTTGAGTTATTATAAACATATAATATGAAATACATGAGGTATGCTATGAGATATATGATCCAAATAAAACTTGCACGTTAAGATATATATGATGCATGTGTATATACATTGCATAAGATTTATAGTGCATGATTAAGCTGCATAGTATGAGAATGATGATATATGAATAGAAGGCAAATTATATGTTATGTGAAGCATGTAAGGTGTAAACTGTTAGTTCTTGTTGAGCCGTTGTGCTCATTCTTGCAAAAATAAAACTTTTGCAGATTTACGATGCAATGAAATGATCTTGATATCGTGATAATAAGGATTAGAGACGCATGGAAACAGGAAGGTTGCTAAATATTTCTTTATTCTAATTATTTAGCCGTGATAACGGTATGCAATGTATGTGAATGAGAGTTTGTAAATGTTGAATCAGAATTAGAAGATATCCATTTCGGATCAGGACATGTCTATTTAAGTTACTTTGTACGGTAGAGTAATACGATGATGACATTGTATTAAGGACATTTTTTATATATAACGAACGTATAGTATTGAATAACTTTACGAATATCCAAGAAATAACTACAGTCAAAGACTGAATCTTATGATTATTTATAAAGTGTTGAAATGGATCATGGTATTTATTCAACCTTGATCATAAGTGTAGAATTTAAAGGTTAGGAAATCTAGAATTGAGAAAAAAAGTGTAATATTAAGTTTTAATACTTATTGTTCTAAATTGTTTTATACAACATGGATAGAGTTGAATTGTAATGATTATTAATTGATGTATTAGTAAAGGTCTTCGTACCTGGGATTAGATGAGGATATATTGTAATAATTTTGTATTACAATTATGTAGTGAGATTATTTGTATGGGTAGTACCGTGACGCGCCGGAATTGGGTTTAATGGCAAGACCCAGATTTCAGGGGCGTTACAATAAACTTGAGTTATAGATATTTGGGTTAATTAGATTAATCATTTGATGCTATAGATCAATTTTGTGGCTATTTATTAGATAAGATATTGGAGTGATGTTATATGATGTTTTTTGTGATGAGAAAAAGGATAACTTAGAATCTGTTGGGTGAAGGTTTGCAAGAAGGAAATGATTGATTTGGTAAATAATGAATATATCGATATTCTGAGGTGTTAGTTAAGTTATTAAGCTTTATTGTGGAATGCCAGGTGAGACAAAGGTAATGGACTCATAAAGAATTGTTAAGTAAAAGTTGAGAGTATTGAGATGAAAGGTTATATGCAAATTTTTGAAGAGATGACTGAGGCAATTTAGATTATTTTAATGATTAGAAAGGAGAGACAACGAAGAGATTACAAGCAATGAACCGAGGGTAGATCTAGTGTTTGATCTTGGAAAAAAAATATCTAGAGATGGAACTGGATGATGAGATAATGGAAATCCCTAAGGAGGATCAATTAGAGCCCGATATAAGGAATTGATGGAGGAAATAAAGAAAGAAAGGTTAAGTCTGAGAGTTATAAGACCTTTGTGAGTCGTAATGAATGAAGAATAATAATCAATCTCTTTCTCAACTCGAGTCTTAAGTTCAGCGGCTTTCTTTGTTGACGAGCACCTGCGTTAATAAACAATGTATATGTATAGGTATATCTATGCGTGTAAGAAATGTGAATCTCAGTTTTTGTACAGCTAGCAATATATCTGTTGCAAGTCCCAACTTTGTGTAAGTTGTGGAGTAGTTATGTGAATCCCATCATGTTGTTAGTAACAAAGGGACAAGTGGATAGCAGGGATGCTATATGATGTAAGTAGTATGAGGTAATAAGATGAACTTATTAGTGTTTATTAAAGGTGCCTTGAGGTGATATGATGATGATACATCCCCACTTTTCAGGTCTGGGAGAATGTAGTTCTTATTAACCCCATCTTTTGTGTCTTAATGGGATAGTTAACATTTATAGGAATATGTCGAAATTATAAGTGTTTGACACACTAAAGGATGTATGAATATAAATATGGTATTATTACTACATGTTTAATTATGATCGATTTGTGCTTTGACTCTTAAATGATAACATCAGTAGAATGTTGTAAGGTTATAGTTCTATGGTAAGAGTACCTTAGGATATAACCTAAAAAGATTAAGCCGTATTTAAAAATCCTAGAGGCCAAGTAGGCCAATAGGGGGTACAAGTGATGTAAGAGCCAACTATAGGCCGAATATAGGAGGCGAGAACTTTTGTAGACTCGTTGAAATTGATTCCCCAAAAAGCGAATCTTGTCCCCTTGCTTTAATTAATAAATCTTTGTTTTAACCTTATTAAATGAATAATTGGGGTTAGAGAAGATAAGTCTGAGAACCTTGGTGGGACTACCAAGGGAAGGTAAAAAGAACAGAGAATATTAATTGTGAGTCTCTGAAGTGGCCTATAAATAAGCCTTCATAGAATTGTGTATTTCTCCAAGTTAGAAGTAAGAAAAAGCAAGAGTAAGCTAGAGAGAAAGATTAATAAAAAAAAAGAGTCACAGGTTTAAAATAAAATAAAAAAACAAGATGTCAGGAGAGGAAGCACTTAGCGATATCCTGGTAGTTTCGGAGGAGCCGATAACTGTAGAGCCTTTATCTACGGTAGCTCCTGAACCCGAGGATAGGGAGGAGTCGGTGGAGAATCTATTAACAGCAGTGGTAGATAGGAACATTGAGTTGGAAAATATGGTGCAAGAACTAAAGGCGGAAGTGGAAGAACTCCGATCAGACAATCAAGAACTAGAGGCAAAAGTGGAAGAACTCCGAATAGACAAGCAGGCTATAGAAGCCCATTTGGAAGATGAGATTTTAGAAAAGTAGAGAGTGCAGGATCAGGCGCATGAATTGGAAGAAGAAGTAGGATGCAAGAACAAGAAAATGGATAGAATGAGGTACGCATTTAATAAGTTGGTCGGGCGTATTCAGGATAGGGTATCCAATTACCCCAAGGAGGAAGATCATACTGGACCAGTCATTAGTAGGGACCAGGTCATGATCATTACCAAGGAAGAACAAGAAGAGGCCATTGAGCGTGGTCTAGGAGGTTGAGATGTGAATGACGTATATAGATACGCCTACTTATAATGATATTAATATGTAATGATAATTTTGTGTAAGTTAAGAGATATATTTTTATTATAAATCCCCATATGTATAGTATTAGAGGGATATGTTATCTAAGTGCTATAAGATGCAAAGTCTTATGTACTACGAAAAGTATGTTTAATAAACGTGCTTTGAAATGAATAGAGAAAGACTACTCGGTCTTAAATAAAAATAAATGATAAGAGATATCTTATGATAAGATTCTGGAAAAAGCAGAAAAAATAGTAGCAGATCATGAACAGATCTATAGCAGATGTTTAAGATGAATCCATAAAGAAATGGAATAAGTTATAAACAAGAAGATTCAAAGAAGAATCTTGAAGAGTTATAAAAGATGAGATACGAATTAAAGAAAAAGTTCGTATTGAGCAAAGAGTAAGCTAAAATTAGAATTATGTGGGATTTCAATTGAGGAATCATGTGATAGTTGAGTTGTACAAACCTTTGTATGGGCAGGGGTTTTGTGCTTGGTCTAACGACTACTCATTTTATCACATCGATAATCATTGAAATGTTGGTATCCCACTATCGATATATGTATGGTAAGAAGGTGATTCTTTTCTCATATCTATATTTGATAGTTAGAGAATATAAGATTAGGTGCGAGTTCTTAAAACTCATGCTTATGGTAAGTTTGTGACTCATAATCGTATGGTATGTTTTTGAACCCCTAAGCGTATGGACAGTCCCTGATTGGTTCTTGGACTACGTATTGCTAGGACAAGTTCCTAAACTCATATTATTGTAGAAAGTTCCTGAACTCATAACGTGTGGTAAGTTTGATGAACTGTACTGGGTATAGAAAAGTTGTTTATTGACATCGTGCTGATATTTGTACTTTTATGTTTTCGAAAAATATGTTGGATCAATTATTGAACCAATAAGTTTTAAAAAGGTCCTATGATTCATGTCTATGCTATTTGTTTCGGCTAAGACAATGATGATTTGAAAAATATCAAAATGTATTTTTTTTAACAGTCATCAATGCATCATTAAACCTGGTATAGAATGACAAATGATGGAGTCATCAATGCAGAGTAACCTAGTGTTGGATGTGATCATAGTATCGTCAACCCACTATGGTATGATGTAGTAAGACAATCACGAAATGACGGAATTCTAACACACTGATTGCAACAGTGCAGTATTATGACGTCATAAAATGATTTTCAGAAAAAAAATTTTAAAACCAGTTAAAGATAAGTCAATGCCAACTAGAGGGGCTAGACAAATGTTTCGATTGATGTTCGAATTATTGGTATACGTCTAAGCTATTTGATTCAGCTAGACAAATGTTTATAAAATTCAAATATTCTTTGAGAATTTATGCCAAACCAAATTATGTTGGTGCGGAATCTTATGTTAAGTCTGAGGTGAACAACCCTATAAAGGGGATTTCTCGGATTGGTTAACGTGGTTCAATCCAGGAAAAGCAATAAGGGTTGGTTAACGTGGTTCAACCTCGGAAAGTCGTTGTGCACAACGCAATAGTATGACAGGCTGATCACCTGGCGTACAAATTTTGTCCGCGGAAATTGGTAGAAATACTTGAGAACTCAGGACAAGTTCATGGTCTTTATGACCCCTCAGACCGATATGAAAAGTTTTCTTGAATTAACTTTTCACATTATTGATGCTACTTCACAGTTATTGTACGATTGTGAAGACTCCTGAAAGATATTCTATTATTCTGAAAGTTAAAAGTTTAAAAGATGTAAACTCCTAGTGAGTCGCTATTGTAGAATGTGATGATAGAAAAGAAATCTTTAGAGGAGAAAAATGTAACGGTTAAGTTGGAAACCTAGTTTTGGTCAATAGGATGAGCAGAGAAATAAGTACGCTATAATTTCGAGGACGAAATTTTTAGCAGAAATGGGTGAATGTGATATCTCGGAGTAGAGACGAGTATGCTGTAATTTCGAAGACGAAATTCTTAGAAGAATGGGTGAATGTGATATCCCGAGTTTTCAGAAATTATTTTATAAATTTTATAAATGTAAAATAAGAATTTAATAAATAAAATTCTTATTATGATTTATGGGATACATTTAATATTTAATAGTAATGTAACTATTAAATAAATGATTTTAAATTAATAAAATAAGGAATTTTAGAAGGTTAATTAATTAATATTAATTAACTGAGGATGAGATGAAAATTAAATGATGAATTAAATTTCATGTATGAGTTAATTAATTCACTAAATTAAAATCAGTGAATTACTATATGTATTTTTTTTTTAATAAAAATGAGAGAGTTAATTAAACTCATTTAAATAATATTATATATATAATGTAATATATTATTGTGTTGACTTAATAAATGAAATTATGCCAAGTTGATATAATAAAATATCAACTGAGGTTCAATCAATATGTAAAATATATATTAGTAAATTAAATTCATATTGAATAATGAATAAATATATTTAATCCATAAGTAGATTGTTTGAAAACAATTTACGGAAGAAGGGAAGAAGATTAATTATAATATTAATTGTATGAATTAAATGAGCTATTATATAGATACACGTACCCTCTATTTTCTAAAGTATTAAGTTGGCAATTTAATTTCTATCTCATAGCAGGAGTTTGTTGGCTAAATGAAGAAGTGGGATTTAAGAGGGATAAGTAGGCTGGAATAATGGGATAAAGGATTTTCGTTTCCTAACTAATTCCAAGAATTCTCCAAATTTCTTCATTTTTGTCTAGCACTAGGAATATAAAATGTTATTGTGGGAGACAAAGGCTTCACTTTAATCAAGTGTGCAATAACTTATGTTATACCTTGAAAAGTATTCTCTCCAATCTTATTCCTCCGAAATTTTGAATGGGCCATTTTAAGATATACAGTTCCCATACAAGATGCTTAGCCAAATAATTTAAAGTACATGTATGGTTGCATGATTCTTGGTGGATAGCAATGGTAGTATAATAGGAAACACATTATAAGAGAAAGTAGAGTCACTGATTTAATTTTCAAAGTAAGAAAATTTTGGTCATATTATTAAAAGATAATTATTCTTGTGTGGTGCCCATGACAATTACGTAAAAAACTAATTACTTATAAAATAGATCACCAACTCTTTGTCATTTCTTGAGAATAATTGAGTTTAAAAAATTGACTCAACACCGAAGCATCCAAGTTTGAGAATGACCTAACTCTTCTATTTCATTATACTATTTACACTTAATAGCATCTCCCCACTAATTTAGAATAGCAAAACAACCGTGAACAATAATGACAAAATTCCTTAGCTTCCTTCCGCAATTGTCTACCAACTATAATTATAAAATTTTGTGGGACATGAAGGAAGGGATTTTTTTTTTTTTTTGGACTAACGAGTGGATTATTTACATCCCAAATAGAATATAATCATTTTTGTATTATTCCACCCATGAGCAAGCTTAGATAAATAAGGGGACGGGTCACCCACCAATTAGTCGTCCTAAAGTGCATGCATGTGGGAAGCTGATTAAATTAGTGGAAAGCTGATCAAATTAAATCCTAGCTAGAGGAAAAGAGAGAAAAGTAATTGAAATTGGAGCACCGAAAGGCTACAAGTTGTATAAAGGCAATAGAGTGAGGAGAGAGAAGGTACTAGTCATTCACAGGTAAGCACCCATGTGGTGATATAGGAAACATTCATGACAAACATTGGGAAAATGAAATACATGGGAGTACTGTTAACTCCACTTTGCAAAAAATAAAATAAATAAATAAAAAATAAGCATTACAAAATCCTACTATCGTAAAATTTCACCTACCCAATTAATCTCTCATCTTTCTCTCTCTAACTCTACACTCCACTTACAAAAAGCTGCTCTTCGAGTTAGTACTAAAAAGAATGACCTTGAGTGGAAAGATACATTTTTTTTAGAGAGAGAAAGTGAAAATGGCGGATGAGGATTCGTTGAAAAGGTTGGGGTTTTGAGATGGTTAGCTGCTTATGAATTGATGGGGGAGATTGGTGGGATTATTAATGGACACGAGTTTGCTTTATGTTAGAGTGGGAGTGGAGATGGCCTTGATTGATGCAGTTACTACTTAATAACCGCTCCGGCATACCTTCGTGGAGACTGTGTGGTGGTGATTCAAATTCAATAACCAATGATTCCAATTGTTTCCTCTTTTGAAGCTGCTCAGTTGGCTTTAAGGTATCGTAAACAATGATTCATGGCCTTAAAACTTAAGATATTTGAAAAATCTCAAGACATTATCCGTTCATTCTAGAAGAAAAAGAAAGTTGGTCATCTGTTCAAGAGAATTGAATTATTAGTCAGGTTATCTGAAGAGCGAATTAACGTAAAGTTATAAGGGACGCTTAAGGCAAGTTTTTCAGAACTTGCTCTTATGTGAAAAATATCATTATATGTTAATGCGTTGTCATATTATAACATGTTATGAATTATTGATTTAGCTGTTACGTTCAGTTGAACTTTATACTGTGCAAATGAAATACATGATGATATATGACTTACGTGTTAATATGTTTACATGTATAACTGTCATACATGAAAATATTGTGAAGCATGCATGATACATGATTTATGTATTATGTGTAACTGTTAAACTTGCGGGCAACGTAGTTGCTCACCCACGTCACAAACAGATTTTTGCAGCTAACGAAAAAGGACCTGGATGGTTAGAAGAAGATGACTGCAGGAAAGGCATTTAAACGAGAAACTGAAGTCTATGTCGCGATATTTTATTATTTTAATATTGCACTATTATTTACAAGTTGATGTATTGTATACTCTGATTTAGAATGATGTGTACAATTAAAGGTTAGAAAATATGGGAGTAGATTAAGATGTATTATAATATTATAGAGATTACATTTATGTTGTAAGAATGGTATTGTTTATGTAGTAACGTGACGAACTGGACCTGAGGTCAAGGTGACTCGGATTTGGGGTTGTCACAGACATCTTGCTCCTCAGTGCCCAAAAGGAAAGAAAGTGGGATGCTTCTCATGTGGAGCATCCGATCATCAAATCAAGGATTGCCCAAAAAGGAAGGGAGATGCAAGAAGTGGCAATAGGAACAACAACAATAGCAATAACAATAGCAATAATAACAATAGGCTGAACATTGGAGGGCTAGCTAGCTAAACCAACAGATCAACGACACGCTTTCAACATGACAGTGTAAGATGCAGTGAAGTCTAAGGACGTGGTGTCAGGTGTTATTTTGATCAACAATATCAATGCGTATGTATTATTTGATTCGGGTGCAACCTGTTTGTTTGTTTCGGAAGATTTTGCTAAACGATTAAATTTACCTCGTGAGAAATTAGAGAATCCAATGAATGTGGAAGTAGCTAATAAAGAAGTTATCCCTGTAGAATTCATTCATAGAAATTGTTGTGCTGAGATAAATGGGCATAAACGGAGCGTAAATTTAATTCTGATACGATTAGGAGAATTTGATGTAATTCTTGGGATGGATTGGTTGTCTAGTCACGGGGCTGTGGTTGACTGTCAGAAGAAACGTGTACACCCGAAGACTCTAGATAAGTCGAGGGTTATATTTTACAGTAGTAAATCGCCGAGACAATCTTGTTGTCTAACGATGATGCAAGCGAAGAAATTGCTAAGAAAGGGTTGCATAGGTTATCTGGCTCACGTGGTTGATACTCGAAGAGTAGGGAGTGAAATGGGTTAGATACCTGTAGTAAAGGAATTCCCAGATGTTTTCCCAGAAGATCTACCGAGTTTACCGCCCGATAGGGAAGTGGAAGTTGTAATCAATTTAGTACCGGGGACAGCACCTATCTCAAAGGCACCGTACAGGATGGCACCGGTGGAGATGAAAGAACTGATGGTTCAACTACAAGAGTTGCTAGATAAGGGGTATATTCATCCGAGTGTATCTCCGTGGGGAGCGCCAGTACTGTTCGTGAAGAAGAAGGATGTGTCGTTAAGGCTCTGTATCGACTACATGGAACTGAACAAGGTCACCATTAAGAACAAGTATCCGTTGCCCAGAATCGATGATTTGTTTGATCAATTGAAGGGAGCAAAATACTTTTTGAAGATTGACTTGAGGACGGGGTATTACAGCTGAAAGTGAGGCGAGAGGATATCCCAAAGACAGCATTCAGACCTCGATATAGACACTTTAAGTTTTTGGTAATGTCGTTTGGACTGACGAATGCACCAGCAACATTTATGGACATGATAAACCGAGTGTTCAAGCAATACTTGGATAAATTTATTGTCGTTTTCATAGATGACATTCTAGTCTACTCGAAGACGGAAGAGGAACACGTCAAGCAGTTGAGGATAGCCCTGGAAACGCTGAGAAGGGAGAAACTATATGCAAAGTTTTCCAAGTGTGAATTTTGGCTGCAAAGGGTGCAGTTTTTGGGGAACGTAATTGACAAGGATGGTGTATCAGTAGATCCTGCGAAGGTGGAAGCAGTAATAAACTGGGAACAACCGAAGACGCCAACAGAAGTCCGAAGTTTCTTGGGATTAGCAGGTTACTGTAACGACCCGGAAATCGGGGCAGCCTCAGCTCCCGACTTTGGTCATTAATAAACATCCACTCTCTAAGCTTACATCATTAATAGATGATGTAATCAATAAAAATTGCGGAAAATTTAAACTATTATAAAAATATTTCATATTCTGAAATCTCATTACAATACCATTCTAATCATGCTGTATAAAGCAGTCTACATCAATATAAGTATTAAAACTTATTATTACAAACTTTTCTCAATTCCAGGTTCCGTAACCATTAAACTTCTACACTTATGATCAAGGTTGAATAAATACCATGATCCTTACAAAATTTCATCTATGAACACAAAGATCAACTTCTGAATTTAATCGTTCCCTGAATAATCGCAGAGTTATTCAATAATCGTTCATTTGTTGTATAATGTCCTTATACAACAATGTAATTCGTACTACTTTACCGTACAAGGTAACTTATATAGTTACTTCTTGATTCAAAATTTGAAAATTTCTAATTCTAGTTCAATATAGAATAGTCTAATTCACATACATCGTGTACCATCATCACAGCTAAATAAGTTCAATAAAGAAAATATTTAGCAACCTTCCTGTATCCATGCGTCTCTAGTCCTTAGCATCACGATACCAAGATAATTTGTCTCGTCTAAAATCTGCAAAAGTTTTATTTTTGCAAGTATGAGCACGACGGTTCAGCAAGAACTAACAGTTATCACCTTTCATGCTTCACGTAACATATAAATTTACATTTCATTCATGCGTCATAATTCTCATGCTATTTATCTTCTTCATGTCTCATAATTCTCATACTATGCATCTTACTCATGCATTATAAATCTCATGCAATGCATCTACACATGCACCATACATCTCATGGCATACATCATGTACCTCATATTGTATATTCACAATAATACAAGTTCCACATAGCACAATATACTCACATAACTGCACAACGTGCACACATAATCATGCTCACAAGCAATTCACATAAACATTTGAATATTTAATACATTTAAACAAATCAACAAGGTACTGAAAGAACTTGCCTTAAGTGCTCCTTGCTAAATTACGACAATTCATCCTTCAAATATCCTACATAATTTATTAACAATAAAATACCAATTAGTCACAATAAAGACTTCACATATATATTGGTTTACACTACTCTATTTCTCATTCTATATAGCTCGCATTTAATAATGCGGCCAAATCTCAAAAATATTCTCTCGGCTTCGCGGCGTTCGAAGACGAGACGACCTTCATCATCATCCAACTTATAATCATCATATGACCCAATATATCAATCCTCAAATTTTCGTTTTAAAAAGAATTATAAACTCGTGTGAACTATTTTAATCGTTAACGAATACTATTATTCGTTTAATCATAACTTCTTCGTTACTCATTCGTTTTCGTTCACTCTTACGGCAAATTAAAGCTTATCAAGTCTACTTAAATCCCATCTAGGCCATGGTTCCAGCCCCTTCTTCGATCAAAATAGATTTTCACTTATTACAAACAACTTCAGATTACTACAAAAAAAACTGGTCAGTTTGACCCTACTTCGCTAAAACAGTCATAACTAATTCGTTTCAAAATCTTTTTGAGCGATTCTTACGCCCACGCATCGCTAATTTCCGGGGCTATAACTTTTATGCTTTAATCATTTTCAAATTCGGAACACACAAGTCCAGAAAATTCTAACAATAGGCTGGTCCGAATCTGGTTTTCCAGATTGGACAGTTTTGACGCGCTTGCTTCGCACCTTCATAACTCGGTCGTCCGAACTCGAAATTAGTTCATTCCGGAGGCTATGGAAAGCTTGGAACATAAACTACAACATATCTAAAGCCCATAATTTTTTTGTAACTCTAACTAGCCAAAACTGTGTCCCGAAACTCCATTCCCGAACTGATTTTCTTCTATTTGACAGTTTGGACACTTCTTCTTCCAAATGTCATAACTCCCTCATCCGAGGTCGAAATGCGTTCGTTCCAAAGCCCATGGCTTTCTAACACAGTGTACTACAACTACACAAAAAATCAAATTTTTTCATTCTATATAGCAATACCAGAATTGAATTAACGGACACTGTTTACGCAGTGTTCAATTTCTATACATGGTTCACTAATACCTTTGCCACGGATTCGTTTTAACGGCTTTTTGCTTGATTCCAACTGGGATATTCTCATAACCCGTGGAAGTATAATATATTAACAACCACCAAAAATCTCAGATATGAATGTAACAACAAAAGGTCCTCTAATTAGTCCATAACAGTCCAAATGTCCAGAAACATTGTTCATTTTGTCCATCTTCTTTCTCCTTTACGCATAGGTTCGGATTTCTTCTATTTTTGTTCCACTTTAATGTTATTAGTGGCTTACATAACCTCTTAACAACATTACCAATCATCCACAACAAACAACAACAACAACAAGAATCGCAACAAAAACCAACCCACAAGCTTTAGAGCTCTAAAATAAGAAATACTTGGAAACTTAGAAGGAATGAGTTAGGGTATGCTATTTACCTCTTGGATTCTCCTTCTAGGTTGCTAAAAGGTTGCTAAAACCTTTCCTCTACCTTCTTGGGTTCTCCCGTAGCCTCCCTTCAAGCTCCTTTACTCCACCCACTAGTTTCTCTCTCTAGAATGGTTGGAGATGAAGAAGATGAAAAGATGAAGGTTCCTCTCTTTTCTTCTTTTCTGCAGTAGGTTCTCTCTTTCTCTATACTTATTAGCAAGGAACTGAACATGAACTTAGAAGGAATGGAGCGGATTAAATGGTATGGAAGGACGGAAGTGGGTTTGGCTCAACCGAGCCCTTCTTCTTTTCTCCTTCTTTGTCTTTGAAGTTGTCTTTGCAATTGCTTGGCTCAAGGCCATTCACCTGACACCCTCTCCCTTGCTAAATTCCCATTGGCTCACATGTTTCCTTCTTGATTTCTATTGACTAGCAAATGTTTAATGGTCTCCTATTTGAGCAACACACCAATTTAAATGCACCCATTTGGCTTTTTCTCTACTACTTACCCGAATACTCCCTCCTTTTATTAACCAAGTTGTTAATACTTCTACCCATAAATCACATGGGTCAAGTAATGGGTCTTGGGTAAAACAATGGGTCTTGGGTTAGGCCATTTATTTGGACCACCCAAGTCAAACATTTGGGCTACTAATTAAAATCCTCAATGGACTTACAAAATCCTACACTTGGATTTTAACAATAATATAATATTTCACATTTATTAGCCCACTAATTTAATCCATTAATGGACTCATTTAATATAGGTTAGCTATTTACTAACCAATTAGCTTACCAAAATCATGTACCTAAATGTACATGAAACCCACATGTATTTGGTTAACATATTTACACCAAATAAATTATTCAAATAATAATCTTCATCAAACTATTTATTTAATCCAATAAATAGCATCTTTGGGTGTATATAGTGCCCATGTGAATAACAATTCAGCGATATTTCTCGAAATCACCGAATTCGCTTAAACGAAAACTTTCATACTTACTAATCATCGCATCCTCATAATCTAGGTTGTAATATAACTTTTAAATGCATAACTCATAATATTATTAATAAAACTCTATTTTATTCAATAATATCCGTCAGCTCCAATTATCAAGCTACCCATTACACCTCATAATAAGAATTTCGTTATTAAATTCTTATTATAACAGTTCCTGAAATTCGGGCTGTCACAGTTACTATCGAAGATTTATTCAGAACTTTTCAAAGATAGCGACACCGTTGACAAATTTGACGAGGAAGACTGTGAAGTTTGTATGGACGGATAAGTGCGAAGAGAGTTTCTTAGAGTTGAAAAGGACACTTAGTGAAGCACCTGTGTTAGCACTACCAGATAATACAGGGGGATTTATGGTGTACAGTGATACGTCACACAAAGGCCTTAAGTGCGTATTGATGCAGCATGGGAAGGTCATTATGTACGCGTTACGATAACTGAAGGACTATGAGAAGGGGTATCCGACTCATGGCCTGGAACTAGCGACAGTGGTGTTTGCTCTGAAGATTTGGAGGAACTATCTGTATGGGGAGAAGTGTGAGATATACACAGACCACAAAAGTCTGAAGTACATCTTCACTCAGAAGGAGCTAAACATGAGACAGAGGCGATGGTTAGAGTTGATCAAGGACTATGATTGTGAAATTATGTACCATCTCGGTAAGATCAATATGATAGCTGATGCTCTAAGTAGGAAGGGTAGAGATAAGTTGATGATGCTGATAGCTCAAGAAGAACCGATCAAGGATATGGAAAAACTAGAGTTGGAAGTCAAGTATCCGACAAATGCAGATGAGAAACTGTTCGCAGTGGAGGTGAGTCCGACTTTATTACACAAGATAAAGGAGGCTCAAGAAAAAGATGATGAATGTGTCACCATAAGAAAGCGAATCTCTGAAGGAGAGGACCTAAATTACAAAATTGATAACATGGGACTGCTAAGGTTTGAAGGGAGGATCTGGATACCGATAGTTCCGGAGCTGAAAGAAGAGATTTTGCAAGAAGCTCATTCTACAAGGTATTCGATACACACTGGAAGTACGAAGATGTATCAGGATTTGCGCCAACACTTCTGGTGGCCGAACATGAAGAGGGAGGTCGCGGAATATGTTGGACGATGTTTGACATGCCAGAGGGTAAAAGCAGAACATCAAAAACCGGGTGGACTGTTACAACCGCTGGAGATTCCGGAGTGGAAGTGGGAGCATATCACGATGGATTTTGTGACGGGGCTTCCACCAACTCAGAAGGGTTACGACGTGATCTGGGTGATCGTGGATCGTTTAACTAAATCTACACATTTTCTACCGATCAAGTTAAGGTACAATCTGGAGCAGCTAGCAAAGTTATATGTGAAAGAGATTGTGTCACGACATGGAATGCCGGTATCTATTGTATCTGACAGAGATTCGCGTTTCACGTCGAATTTCTGGAAGAGCTTGCAAGAGAGGTTAGGAACCCAATTAAAGTTGAGTATGGCATATCATCCTCAAACGGTTGGGCAAAATGAACGAATGATTCAGACTCGTGAAGACATGCTTAGAGCATGTATAATGGATTTTAAAGGCAACTGGGATAATCATCTACTATTGGTTGAGTTCGCCTATAATAACAGTTATCATGCGAGTATTGGCATCCCTCCATATAAAGCATTATATGGGAGGAAGTGTCGAACACCTCTATGTTGGGACGAAGTCGGTGAACGGAGACTGTTGGGACCTGAATTGGCACAGCAGACTGTGGATGTCGTTAAGGTAATAAGAGCTCGATTGGTAGCGGCTCAGGATCGACAAAAGAAATACGCCGATTTACATCGTCAGAAGTGAGACTTTGAAGTTGGCAGCTTTGTGTTTTTAAAGGTATCTCCCTGAAAGGGGAAGATTAGATTTGGAAAGATGGGAAAATTGAGTCTCAGGTTCGTAGGACCTTTTGAAGTTTTAAAGATGGTAGGTGAAGTGGCGTACGAGGTAGCTCTACCTCCTGAACTTGAGCACATTCATAATGTGTTCCACGTTTCTGTGTTGTGGCCATATAAACCCGACTACAAGCATGTGATATCCTATGAACCAATTCAAGTTGAGAAAGACTTGTCATATGAAGAGATTCCTGTCCAAATATTAGATAGGAAGGAGCAGACGTTAAGAAATAAGGTCATCCATTCGGTTAAAGTACTTTGGAGGAACCACGCAGCTGAAAAAGCCACGTGGGAGCTAGAAGAGGAGATGAGGAAGAATTATCCGCATCTTTTTGAGTGAACCTATATTAAGTTTTTCGTACCTAGGTTGTAATTCTGGGAACATAATTCTTATAAGGGAGGAGGATGTAACGACCAGGAATTCTGGATTTACCTTGTAATTCGAATCATTGAATATTAACGAATATATTATATTTTATTAATATTATTTTTGTCTTGCATGTTTAAAGGTTATGTGACAACCTGGATTATGTGAATACATGAAATTTTACGTGTTATAGTTTTGTTTAAGTGAAATATTTAATTTCGCGTAGCATCGTTAAATCTCTATTCACGAGTTACTATTCACGTGGGGAATATTCATCTAGAGACATCTTCTCGGGTGACTTCGATTTTTCTAATTATTGTCAACCCATTTAGACAATGAGTTAATAATCCAAGTGTAGGATTTATGAGATCCCGATGGGAATCAAATTAGAAGCCCAAAAGGTTAGTAATAATAGCCCAAGTAGAAAGTCCAAGCTTCAACCCAATATCCAAACCCATGACCCATATGGGAAATGGGTAGAAAAATCAGCAATTTGGTGTTTAGATGAGGGAGTATTCGGGTAATATTGTAAGGGAGAGACCAAAATGGGTGGATTAATTGTTGCATGTTGCACAAGTGGGAAGCAAGTAAGCATTTACTAACCAATAAAAATCAAGATAAAACATTGAGCCACCAACCCACTTCTCCCTAAATCACTCCCTCCACTTCTCCCAAATCACTCTTTCAACTCCCAACTCATCCCATCAGCAGGTAGAGAGAGAGAGCTGCAAAGAAGGAAGAAGAAGAAGCAAGAGAGAGGTTCTAGAGAGAGAGCGGGTGAAAGAAGAAGAAAGGACCAAGTGAAAGGAGGAACTCAAGCAAGGATCTTAGCTGATTATCTTAACCTCTAGAAGAGATTTGTAGAGGTAAGCAATCAACCAAAACTGATTTCATTTGATTTTGTGAAGATTTTCGAGTTTTGAAGGTTTTTGGAGCTTTTTAGCTCATGGATGATCTTTGTTACGGTTCTTGTTGTTTTTGCTTGTGTTGGATGTTTGTAAATGTTGTTAAGAGGTTATGCAAGCCATTAATAACATCAAAGTGGGATAAAAACGCAATAAATTCGTACATATGCTTAAGGAGGATGAAGAACAAGAAGAACAATGGACTTTGGACATGAACATGGACTCTTAGACGATTTAGAGGACTTTGTAGCTATGATTTCATATTTGTTTAATTTGTTTGTTGTTATGATATTGTAATTCCATGGGTTATGAGTTTAACCCAGTTAGAATGGAGTAAAAATGGATTAAAACAAGGATTTGGCGATGATTTTTGTAAAGAACACCAAGAACACGAAAATATAGCATGAGTTGATACTTTGGCCTAATATTTGGCCATGTTAATGTTAATGGATAACTCTAAATTTTTGATATGTTGTAGCTCTATGTCTTAGGAGTCCATAGAGTCCGGAACAGACCAATTTGAACGTGTATTGAGGGAGTTATGGTGGTTGGAAGCAAGATAGGTCTAGAACACCAAAAACAGAGCATTCCGGGAAGAAAACGGGTTGGGAGACTCAGGCCGAGCGCCTAGGCGCTGGCCACGAGCTTAGCTACTGTGAGAGAGTGCCTAGGCACTGCTCAAAGGCCATTTTTGAGCGCCTAAGGCGCTGGACAAGAGATTGTGCAAACAGTTTCGACGTCCTTTAGTAAAATGGGCATTACTTTTTTATACGAACTCGAATTGGGATGATCCAAGATGATTCGGAAAGAGAAAGAGTAGACCTACAACTTTCTTTTAATAAGTTTTAACATTTGAGGTCGGGATCAATTCCTAAATTGACCATCTTTAGGACTGTTATGCGATTAGAGACAAGGGCGTTGGACATGCACGTGTGCAATGTGCAATGTTTTTGACGCTAAGTTATGTTGTTCTAAGTTCTAAAACATGAATGTTATGAACTACAATGATACTTTGCATTAACCAATGAGTATTAAATAAATTGAATGGGCATGTTAGGCGTACGCAAATGCGTGTCGCATGGGCGTTCGAATAATCAAGTTTGGCGTACAGACGTGCAAGCGTCATAACGCCGTAACTAGTGTGTATAATCTTGTTTAATATTATGTTTCTAATAAGAATGAAACATTATAGAGTAGTATAGACCATTATTTGGTATCCACTATGTGACTAATTGTTATGTGAATATGTACTTAATTGTGTAGGATATTAAGGAGCGGGTGTCGTAATATTGTAGCAGACGCACTAGGCAAGTTTCCTATCCTAACTCAAGTTATTTATTGAGCAAGTTTCCCTAACCTTACTCGGATTATATTGAGCAGGTTTCCTATCCTATACAAATGTTGAATATTGTGCAAGTTTCCTAACGCTTGTCTAACCTTTGTGTTGGGCAAGTTCCCTAACTTCATTATTTCTACATATTGAATGCAAGTTTCCCTAACCTTACTCGAATAATATTGTGCAAGTTTCCTAACACTTGTCTAACCCTTGTGTTAGGCAAGTTTCCTTACTTTAACTCAATTTATTTATTGAGTTAATTTCCTCAATTGTACAACTTTTATTTAATGTGCGAGTTATTTATTGATTGAGCAATCATTCTATATTATTGCAAGTTCCTTACTCAACTATCTTTATTTGAGCAATACAGATATTGTATATTGTTTCAAGTTTCATGACTCAAATGAAGTTATTACTTTCAAACTATATTAGTGGAATAATTATTGTCAATTACTCCACCTCAAAGATAATTATTGATATTCGCACCTTGTGCACTTGAATTCATTATTTGTTGTTGGACTGTGAAGCGTTTAAGTTCTTTATTCATGAACGGTTTAAGGAAATAATCTACGCTATTTGTTTCGGCTAGACATGTACAGGTTATTATTTTAAAAGCTATCTAAACCGATTGTTGGTATGGATTCTTGGACTGAGAGAGCAACCCTTATTTAGGGGATTTTAATGTGTCGGTTATTCGATGCAGTCAGAGTTAAATGTTATGCATATATATAGGGTACTAGAGGTTGATCCCCTCAAGTACTACTGACGGGACAACTCTTAAAAGAGTCAGTTGAATGATTGATTCTTAGGGCCAAAATGTTCATAGTCTATTGGACCACTCAGCAGTAAATAATCAACAATCATTATTTCATTTGAACTTTGACTATATTGTCAGCTATTTCTTTAATGTTCTTAAATTGTTGAACTATGCGATTATTATTCTTATTCATTCATGATATATCTTCTTTTCATTCATTTTAAACTTGCTGGACAAAGTAGTTGCTCACTCTTGCTATATCATGAACCTATTGCAGTTAAGCCAGAGAGTTCCAAAACGGACAAAGGCAAGGGAAAGCTTAAGGAATAGTTATATGTACTATCCCGTTATGTAATTGTGGAATTGTCTTGTATTATTGATGTATTCTGCGATGTATTTTAATTAAGGTTATAGACATTGGAACCGTAGTAAACCTTTTGTAATGAACTATATATGTTTATTTATTCCGCATTAATTAAATTATATTGTTTAAAGGTGTATGGATGTATTTTATCGTGAGCACCAGATTCGAGGTATTGGTACCTGAATTTGGGGGTGCCACGGATGATGGAAAAGCTACCAAAGTCTATGTGTATTGTTATGCCCTGCCATATCTTCTGTATATAATCAGAAATTTCTTTCAATTGATTGGGATAAAACAAATCTATACTTATTTAGGAAGAACTCCCCTGTTCATCTTTTTTTTTTTGGTAGAGTATTGTCCTTAATTTTTATTGAGGTGAATAGTCTTTGAGATTGGAGTGAGATAGAAAGTCTGTATGCTACTCCCTCTAGTCCAAATATATAAGAGCAAAATGATTTTCAATTTTTGTTGAAGTTGTAATGGTAAAGTTAGGTAAGAGATGTCCTGTCTTTGTTTACAAGTATCTGACTTACTAATGTGATATTATTCTTTAACTGCATAAGTTTTGAGGAAAGAGTTATCATCTACCAGGTTTCAAAATACATATGCCATTGCAATTTTTGATGTATCAAGAGAAAGTACTGCAAGTTTTCATGTGTGCAATTTTGAACTTTAGGTATATATTAATTTAGTTACCAAGTCCAATTTTGTACATTATCGTGGAATTGTCACAAGTTAATATTTTTATGCATTACTGTGCAGAGCAACCTTAGATGAATATGAATATGCTATGAACATCAAGCCTATATCGCACGGTTCAAATGAATATTTTCTCAATATTATTTATTGAGGATTGAGTAAAGGGTATAGGTGTATAGCAGCCAAGAATGAACTGATTGGTTATGTTGAAGAACATGAGAGGAGAGAGAAAAAAGAAAGCTGAGAGGAAGTAAATGCAATAAAACCGTAGCTTCTTAATATTGGCGGGTGTAAGTGAAGGCATTGAATGAGGATTCAATGCAAAATTGATCTTTTTAGTGCCAGAATTTCTGCCCTTATGTCCATTGATAATTCTCCTTTTATGTAACTCTTTTGT
Organism: Aralia elata; assembly: GCA_034770075.1. Classification (NCBI taxonomy): domain Eukaryota; kingdom Viridiplantae; phylum Streptophyta; class Magnoliopsida; order Apiales; family Araliaceae; genus Aralia; species Aralia elata. The sequence continues at coordinate 39,004,281 of CM068381.1, read as the reverse complement.
AAAATAAATTCACTTCCATGCAATTTGTGTATGTTCTTGCCCAATTTTGTTTGTATGGCTTTCTTTTTCATGCTCTGTTTCTTGTATGTTATGGCAATACAATAGTTACATCTCCATTGGTCCACAAAGTGGGTTAACAACAATTTTTATTTTAGCTAAAGAATGTTAAAATAGATAATTCATTATAAAATAATTTTCCAAATTTATCTTTATAATTTACTTAATATATTAATAACGGACCCAATAATTATGATACAAATAAGAAATAATCTTTATATTCCATAAAAATAGTAATGTTTCGTTTTATTTTTTTAGTTACTTGTGAAATTTTAAAATTTAAAATTGATGCAAATTTATTTATTTATAAATGCACTAAATAATATTCATAGCATATTCATATTCGTCTAAGGTTTAGGGGTAAAGTCATTGAATTTGGAATTAAGAAACAGTTTAGGGGTCGAGCAATTTTGCAAGCAAGGTTTATACTCTACCACCTTGTCATTCCGATAGATCAGGAGTCACTATTTTATTGCAAGACAAAGAAATGTACAAATATGATAAATGGTTCACATTCCCCACAATTCCTGATGCTCTTTTTGTGAACCTTGGTGATCAAATGAAGGTACACAATTAAAAGTTGGTTAGATAATGAAAATTATCAATTACAACCGATTTAATAACAATAACAACAACACCGCATACATAACATTAACAATTATGACAAATCGTGTGGTTAGTTGCGATTGACGCATTTCAATTTGCACCCTCGCTAATTCGCTGGAGTCGTTAGCATTCGTTGGATGAGTTGTTACATTTAAACGCTCGGATGTGTCCATTTGCAACCTCCCTTGATTATACAACGCTCGAACATATTCGTCACACCAATTGATGAAGTTACCACATTGATGCATAATTTGGGACACAATAAATTTATTCACTTGTGTAAAAGGACCAAATAAACAAAAATTATAATAAATAAATGCATAGCACTATTAATGTACAAAATTGGACTTGGTAACTAAATTAATATATACCTAAAATTCAAAATTGTATACATGAAAACTTGCAGTACTTTCTCTTGATACATCAAAAATTGTAGTGGCATATGTATTTTGAAACCTGGTAGATGATAACTTTTTCCTCAAAACTTATACATTTAATGAATAATATCACATTAGTAAGTCAGATACTTGTAAACAAAGACAGGACATCTCTTACCTAACTTTACCATTACAACTTCAACAAAAATTGAAAATCATTTTGCTCTTATATATTTGGACTGGAGGGAGTAGCATACAGACTTTCTATCTCACTCCAATCTCAAAGACTATTCACCTCAATAAAAATTAAGGACAATACTCTAACAAAAAAAAAGAAGATGAATAGGGGAGTTCTTCCTAAATAAGTATAGATTTGTTTTATCCCAATCAATTGAAAGAAATTTCTGATTATATACAGAAGATATGGCAGGGCATGACAATACACATAGACTTTGGTAGCTTTTCCATCATCGGCAACAACAATAAGATTGACTTCTTCTCTTTTACTTCTAACCCAATATCAGACAAAAGCTTAAGAAAAAGAAAACTACTTTTTTAATTTTGAACTTTTGGTTTGAAAAAGCAAGCCCAGGAATCTCATAAACTAACAATTTCACATTAATCCGAAAAATTAGGAGAGAAATTTTGAAGAAATTATAAACAGAAATTCTACCTCTAATAAACCCTAAATTTCTTGGAAGCTCGAAAATTAGTTCAAATTTGACGAATTAATTTGGTTATGGAGCATTACCTTCGTGTAGAGAGAGAGACGCTACGAGTGTCGATTTGGCCGGTATTTCAGTCGATTTGGCCGTCCGCTTCCAAGAAATCGCTAGAGCTTGGGTTGGTAGTGAGAGAATAATTAGAGAGAGAAAGCTCTTGTATAAAATGAATAGAGCTCTATTCTTTTTTTTTAAGTCAGCTAACCCATGTGCCACTTGCCCACTTTCTCCAGCCAAATATGCAACATGTGTTAAATTTTTTAAGTCCGTTTTTAGTTCGTCAATTTGGGTCCGTTAGAGAGAATCACCGTATATATATATATATATATATATATATATATACACACACACACACACACACACACACACACATATATATATAGGATCCGTCTCTCTAGTGAACCAGAAAAAGAGAATTAAAAATGAACCGGCTATAGCGACGTTTTCATCCGTCGTTTTATCATAAAAAGCCGACATCATAGTTATGGCGACGGTTTGTACCGTCGCTATAGCATAGAAAGCCGACTTTCTATGCTGCTTTCTATGCTATAGCGACGGATGAAACCATCGCTATAGCCGGTTCGTTTTTTGTTTGCTTTTTCAGGTTCGCTGGAGAGATTTTTTTTTCCTATATATATATATATATATATATATATATATATATATATATATATATATATATATATCCACTTACATATATAACTTGATTTAATTCTGCAACTCTTCCTCAAAAATGCCGACTCAGATGAGCAAAAAACGAAAGGTCAATTGTTTATTTAATTCTATTTCAGTCGTTTAATCGTGATTACAGTGAATAAAACATTTGAAATTATTTCAAGACGCTTTTAAATTTAAAATTTGTATAAACTAGTTCATACACTTATTAATATTGTAAATTATCTAGAAGTTCTATTCACTCTACAAGATATTATTCTTAAATTTTAAATGATTCACATGAATTTAGGATTCTTAGGATTTGAAAATTTCTTTAATTGATCACTTTAAAAGTTAAACATGTTTTGAGGAGGGAGAATTAAGATTTGCATGAAATACATTTATATAAAAACAATAAATAAGAAATTTTGAATAAAAAAATATTATTAATTACTATGAATATTATGAAAATGAATGAAAGAGTAGGACTCTCTTATCTGGACATAGGTAGTGGCTTAGTGCTTAGCTAAAATTTCATTTGTTGAAAAGATTAAAGATACAAAAATACAAAAAACATAAATGATATTCCATTTATTTTACACAAAAAAATCATTTATTAAAAAAATCACTTGTTGAAAAATTTATATTATAAGAAGAGCAATATTTTATTAATAATAGTATAAAATGATACAATATCTTCAAGATTAACATCACAATTTCGTTACTATACCACTATTATTAAATTAAATGCTAATTAAATACAAGTATAAACATGAAAATATATATTTTTAAAAAAAAAATTAATTTTTCAAATAATATCTTTGTGCGGAACAATGGGAATAAGAAATTAAGAACTCATGTATGCAGCCAAAACCTCCATAATTTCTAATGACTACAATACGTACCCCTCAAGATTGACAAAACGTTAATGAGTCTAAATGAAATTTTGACAACTCTATCCAAACCTATGAATATTGATTTTTTAAATTTATGTTGTTATAACATCTCATCACTATAATATTATAATTGTGGATAAATTAAATAAATAAAAAAAAAAGAGGAGCATTATAATTGTGGATAAATTAATGAACCTTACCAACAACATAACAAATGTTGATATATGCGTGACGTTTTATCGCGTGACGGATTCAAAAATGAATGCACTGTTTGATACTCTTACCCTCTATTAATATAAGTCATTTTAAAATTGTGCACAAGTATAATATCAATTGTCCATATTGTCCTTGTATTAAAAAAATATTATTTATTGGACAAAAAATAGTGAGAGAACCAAAGTTATATTTAATACTTTGAGTAATATTGAAAACTAAGCAATTAATACTTACTTGAAATTCTCAAACGTTATATATTAAGAGACAAAAATATTTTTTCTAAAACGACTTATATTAAGAGACATGGAGTATATTAGTAACAAGGCGTGACGTTTCAACCGTGTGACACACAAATAGAATCATTTCTCATATGTGATTTTATGTCATATTCTTTATTTTTTTTTCTTTTTTCTCTATAATATTAATTAAATTATTATTTTGTCATTTTTAAATTAAAATTATTATATTATTTTTTTTTTTTAAACTTGTATAAAAAATTTATTTTATCTTACCTAATTTACACACGAGTATATATCACCTCGTGCTAGTATTGTTAAAATGCATTACATGTGTGGGAAGTGAAGTCGCAAGACAAATTTGGGTAGGTCATACACATGAGTCATATCATAGGTAGGAAAGTGTTGGCAAGAGCCGAAATTTTACTCTAATTTGGAGATGAAGCTAACAACATTTTTAGTTTAAGTAGGTGCATAAATGCATGGCTTTAAAGGGGATAAATATTGATAATCATATTTATTTATATATAATATTCTTTATATTTTAAAATTAAATATGCAATTAATTTTTTTAGAGGTAATTTACATGAAAAATCTATACGAATCTATTTGATTCTAGTACAAATAACTATTATTATTAAACTGACTAAAAAGTGCTCTTACTATATTTGTTACTTTCAAATTTTAAATAAATTTATATTAATTTAAATTATAAAATATCGTGAATTCACTCTAAAATATAAAAATGTCTTTGTAAGTTTGGGATGGTATTGTTACAAATCTCAAATTTTGATTTCAAAAAATATTTTAAATGATATATTGTTATTATATTGATTATTAATTATATATATCTTTTGTAATTGACTACGCATTAAAGTATTAATAAAATATTTAATGTCATATTATTTAAGATATTTTTTAAGATAAAAAATATCAGATAAATTTACATCAATATAATTTTTTTAAAATTTCATAAATTAACTTTATAAAATCGAAATTTATTGTACATAGTATTTATTCATGTTGAGTTCAAGGCCAAATTTGACTTTATGCAAGGTCGAGTGTAACAATGTTTATGCTTGTGTCCAAATTAAATTTTGATTATCTTGTATATTTAAAGCATGAACACAAAGTCTACCAAGATATATATACCAATTGGGCAGCCGTCTAGCTGTCATATTCCTTAACCCCCAAAGTCTTTTAGATGAATGGTTTTTTGTCAGTATATATTAAACATTTGTTCCATTCCCCAACTAAATAAATAAATGAACATGAAATTGTCGAATTCCACTCTACATGATGTTTACAGTTGCCAGGGACGAAGCCACATTGAGGTGAGGGGAGTCCATTGATCCGGATATATAAAAATAAAAAAAATAAAAAAAAAAGTTTGTTACTTTATAGTATATGATAAATTTATAGGAATAAAAATGAAGGATAAGATATAAATTAATTTCACTAAAAGTTTATTAAAATTTTAATGTACGTAATCAAATTAAAAATAGTATAACTCTCTCAATTCCATATTACTTATACTCTTTTATATATGCATCTCTCTCTTGTCATCTTAAAATAAATAGTAATCTAATTCATATTACTTTTTAAAACAATTAAGGAATTAAGAATTTCTTAACAAATTTGTGACTAAAAAAACGTATTAGCGATCAATAAAGTGTGTATAATGTTATTATAAAAGTGTAAAATTATTCAAAAAAATTGGGTCAAAAGCCCTGTCCCTACCCCTCGTCAAATTATTTATAGCCTCACAATATATATTTTGACCACGCTAGAAAAATCCTGACCTAGTCACTGCAGCTCTAGTACCGGTAATTTTACAATTTACAAGACCACTGATGCAAGTATATTTTTAAAATTGCTAAGAAAGAGTCCAATTGTATATTTGCAAGAGATAAGTTTATGTACACTACTCCAAATACTATATTTTACACTATATTGCACATTCAACCATTAAAAAATGGGACCTGACACAGAAATCCACGTCAGGTCCCACTTTTTAATGATTGGATGTGCAATGTAATGTAAAATGTAGTGTTTGGAGTAGTGTATGTAGACTTATCCATTTGCAAGATATCTGAAAGGAGATTGTGACTTAATAATTAAAGAATTTTAGAAAGTGTTGTGATGTGGTTAACTTAAAAAATATTATCAACATGGAATTTTATCAATAAACATGCATGAAATATAATGTACATGAAGTAGACTTAATTTCATAAATGGGAAAACTCTCAACAAAATTAATAAAAAGTTAAATTCAATTCATAACTAGTGCCTTCAACATGAAAATTGCAATGCGACTCTCATATAATCCTTGTCACTGTTTGTTTTGTACTCCATCGACCCATACATAGTGTAATACTTTTTGTACTGTCTACATCCCAGTTTAGAATCCCCTGTTACCTCAATCTTAAGTTATCAATCTTCTTCTTCTTCTTCTTTCTTCTACCTTTTTTTTTTCCGAGTAGGGGAGGGAAATAAAAAGAAATTTATTTTCACAGTCAAATGAAGGGTAAATTTTTTAAAATTTTAAATAAGTTTTGCCGGATTTCTCTATTTCTTTTCTTTTGAAATTTGAATTATGAGGACATCTAACTTGTGCAGAGGAAGTAACATGAAGACAAACCACTATGATATAGAACCCCACACACCCCCACTCCCCCCCAAACCCCCCCCCCCCCCCCCCCCCCCAAAAAAAAAAAAAAGGGTGCTGCTTTGTAGCTTTCAGGAGACTTAGAATTATAAGCTTAACCCTTGATAACAACAGCCATTCTGATTACTAATCACCAGAAAGAAATATAAGGTACTTTTCAATGTGAGAGCTATTTTTTCTGGAAAACAGCAAATGGTCCATGGATTCTAAATCCTGTTGACAAGTTCAAGACCAACTCACTCAAAATATCCCTCTGTAGTAGGCAGGAACTTATCCGGTTATGTAACGAATCCAGGAGGTGGAAAAAATACAACAGATAAGAACACCTTCAAACAGTCTTCATTTAGCAGAATCTACCAAACATGTATACTAAGGAGTTTATGACAAGCACCAGATATCAAAACACTAAAAAATTAGCTGACATTATTTTCTAGATAAGTTAAAATCATATGACATTATAAAACTCCATCTTCATCGAAAAGAAAAGGAAACGAAGTCTCATACAAATTCAAAGGGACTCTTTAACATCAAGATTACAAATGCTTAAGAGAAGTACTATTCATAGATGATAGCGAAATGAAAAAAGTAAAAGAACAAAAAGATGACAAGCAGTAGTAAATTAAGTAACTTACTACCCAGTAGTTCACATACTATGTGTTATGTTTTACTCGCTCAAGAAAATTGCTGTAGGATTTCCTGGGGATGGTGGATTCTGCTTCAGCAGGGAGGCATGGGAGCCAGCTCTCGTAATAGCATTAGGATCTGTAGGAGATAGGATTTCCACCCTGTCAAGACCTAATTGTCGCTTGATCAATTCTAGATTCTCCTCAAGGACCTCAATCTCGCCAAACGGTAGCCTCAGATCCAGGGCCTGAACACCAACACTAATAACCTCATCCTTCTTGAACCGCAAGAAAGGCATACATAGCTTTTGGGTCTGCTTGAAATTTCCTTCCTGACCAATGTTACTCTGCTGCAATGCCTTAAAGATCTCTTGGTCTGGCGCAAAGGTGCTGGTTGAGCTGTCAAACTTGTCACGCAGTATGTTTAAACATTCTCTTTTCCATCCATCATATTGTTCATTCACAAATATTAGGCCAACTGTGGGTTTGTTTTGATTAGTTACGGTATTTATGTTACCTTTCTTTGAACCAGATACTTGCTTTTGAAGAAGCTTCCTCATTGTAACGATTGAGTCTTGCAAATATTTGTTGGCTTTTTTAAGAGTTTGATCAGGTAACTCAGCTTCTGGCCATCCTGCTTTAATCGCAAACCCATCCTTCCTCAATAGCTCTCTCCACACGTATTCACCATAATGCGGGCAGATTGGAGTGATAAGCCGTGTTTGAACATCCATAAACTGCCACAATAGATCACGGTTCATTCCCGCTGACCCGCAAGAAAACCTATACTCATCCCTAGCAGCCTGGAGATCATAAAATCCAGTTTTCAAAGCTTCACGAAACATGTACTCGTTGTAGTTCTTTTCTGTCGTATTGACAGCAATATTGATATCATTGGCAAATACATGGTCTGCATAGCAAGAAGGTGGACCAACTCTTAAAGATGATTCAGAAGCAAGAACCTCCTGCATCCATGTAATCTCTTTCGTCAGCCGCAAGATAGCAGCATTCGCAGTTTCAAAAACAAAGTTGGCGTCATCCATTCCATCCCCTGCGTCAGCAAGAGAGAATCTCGTGGCATCAGCTGAAAACTCCTCAATGGCTTGTCGCAATGTCCTAAAATTCCCTGTCGACTTTGACATTTTCTCAGAATTCAACATAAGGTGCCCGTTGCATCTGAATCCTCGAGGCCAGTGATTTTTGGGCATGATTGCTGTGTGGTTATAGATGCAGAAGGTAAGATGATTCTGGATAAGATCCTTACCTGAAACTCGGAGATCAAACGGATACCAATACAAAAACTCCTTCTTCATCTCATCAAGAAGAGAAGAAGGTATACTTGATGACTTGGGGTACGGCCCATCACATAACAAGTAATCCCAAATCTCATATGTTAGCTGCTCCGGTTTCACTGAAGAGGTATCAGCACCATACATATCCCCTCTCTGTAACAGATGGCAAACGGTGTAATATGCCATGTACAGTGTTGAATCAGACAGAGACTCCACAAGAAACTCTTCGTCCCAAGGAATACGAGTCCCAAGCCCAAAACTACGAGAGCATGCCCACTGATTAAGCCAGCTCAATGTGTGCTCAAAACCATGTCGTGTCTCCTCAGAGTAGAGACGCATGCCCTCCAAGCATTTTTCTGACTCTTTCTTCCAATCTGCTTCCCCATAAGTAATATACCACTGATCAGTCAAAGCCACAACACACTCATCCCCAGATCTAGACATCACCTTTTTCTCAGGCTCACTATAGATAACAGCTTGGCCAATCTCTAAAAGCTTACTCCTTATCAAACTTTTAGCATCCTGGACCCTCATTCCAGTATATTCCCCAGCAACCATAGTTCCTTCATAAAACCCTCCTTTATAGATTATCTTTTTGGCCGCATCAAGCTTCTCTCTTTCATTCTGGCTCTTAATCTTCATCTCTGTGCAAATTTTCTCAGCAGACTTATCTCCATAATCAGGGTGGTTTATAATGGGAATGATCTCGAATGGTAAAACCCATTCATCCTTTACACCAAACTTGGCCCTAAAAGCTGGTTTTGCTTTCAAGTCCTGCAAGGCCATGTAATCATCAGGAGAATCACTGGGGACACTAGTAACAATCCCGGTACCCTTGTCTGTGAGAACTGAGAGCATGGGAAGTGAGTATATAATGTCATTGAATGCTAAAGGGGACCTCAAAGGCAAACCAATCAGATCATAACCAGTCAACTCAAGTAAACAAGTCGGCTTCTCTGGAACTCGAGACAATCTCTGATATGCCAAATTACGCGCTGACTTCTCAGTTAAAATGAACACCTCAGTGTCATTGATTTCAAATGCTCCATACTTTCCATCTGGCAACACCCACGCATTAGTTTGCCCATACATGGTCTCTGGCCTTAATGTCGCTGCTGCAAGATAAACTTTCTTACCCTCCAAAACTCCCAACTTCGGGGGGAAAGGTGACACAACCTCCATTTTAATGAGTGTGTATTCCTGAGGATTAACACCTTCACCTGAAGCCCGATCATGATCAGCACAAGGCTGGCCATCAAATGGAGAGTAAATCGTGTATCTCAAGTCCTTCACAACTTTCCCCATTGCTTTCAATTTCGTCATCTGCCACTTAACAAAGGAATCAAAAAACGGGTTCACATCCGTTGTAATAAATGTGCGCCTCCAATCACATCCCAATCCAAAACTCTTGAGATCTTCAACAGCAAGAGGAGGGAAATAGGTCAGCCAATAATAAGGATCCTGAAACTTTAAAATCTCAGCATCAGAAAGACCATAACTTTGCATTATTTCCCACTGATACTTATCACCACCTGCTTTTGACACAGCTTTTGACTTCTTCCCCTTAAACTTATCAGGTACACCCTCAACTTCCTCATTGGCTTTCTTTTCCAAATCCGATTTTTCCTCCTCTGTTGTTACAACAGGAAACACTGGTGGATAACCAAATTTCTGAATCTCCCGCGAAAGTTTATCAGCCGAGGCCTTGATTGGCATCCCAGTACAGTGGAAACCAAATGGCAATAGGACATTAGCACCCCTCAACCTGTGATAGGCAGCAGCAAACTCAAGTTTCGAGAGAGAAAATCCATGGCCCAAATGAAGATTTCCATTCATATAAGGAAAAGGGAAGTTCCCAAAGAACTTTTCCCCCTCTTTCGGAGCTTCTGCTTTAGCTTCAGACTTGAAAACATCATTCTCTTCCCACAACTTACGAGCTTGAGACTCAATTTCCAAAAGCTTCTCTCTCCTTGCAAAGCTCTTTCCAGAATCCATATTAGATGATATACTATTACCAGCAAACTCACAAAGACTGTATAAATCACCCAAAAAAATTAATTAAAATCTAAATATTACCAGTTCACCTCATATTAATACCAGCTAAAAGAATCATATACCCATTTGCAGAAACTATAAAAACATTAAAAAAAATGGAAAAGAACAAATTTAATTTAAATATAAAAAATTTATGATAGGATTGTGTAAAAAAAAGAGATCTTTATCACAGAATTGTAAAGAGAATATACAAGAAAAACAGATAAACAAAGAAAACTATTCTATCAGATAAACTGAAATTAAAAAGAAACAAGTAAAAGGGTTGAAGGGTTACCTTCGAGTTAGTATAGATCTGTAAAAAATGGCGCCCCTTGCGATATGAAGACGTCTCAAGAGCTGAAACGCCACAGTGAGAGTGTAAGAGATGAGGCTTCAATCCTAAAGTTCCAAACCCTAATTAGACTACTGGGTTTTACCCTCTCTTTTTTTTTTCTTTTCTTTATTCCCTGCTTATATCTTAAGCTTAAAACCCTGCTGGAAATTTGATTCTCTTGTCACTGATTCCTTCCAATTTTACAAGATCACTATTTTATTTTTATTTATTTTTAAGTTTTTCACTTTTCCAATAACAAATCTTAGCATAGATTTTAAGATGTGATCAAATATATTTATCATTTGAAATAGGTAGGAAAGTACATATGAGATTTGTGTTTTCAAAATATATGTGCTAAAAACTCACACGGCTTTTGTGAGTGAAATATTTTTTTTATTATTTTCTTTTTTACAAATTATAAAATTAATACCAAATAAGATTCATTTCGTTCAACTAAAAAAAATTACGAATTGCATATATAATAAATTTAAAAAATATCTACACTATTTAAAAATAAAATTTAAATTACAAATTTTTATAATTAATACAAATAAATAAATAAATAATCAAGAAACAATTGTCAAATTCATGCAACATCCAACTTTGGCGCTCTGCTTTAGTGTGATCGACAAAGTATCAATGAAAGGAAAAAGAGGGTGGAGTCTATAGTTGTCCCATTAGCATATTTGCATTCATTTATCACCATAGACCATAACAATTCTTTACATAAAGAGATTCTATGCTCTCAAAAGATGAAAAATGATCCCACAAGAATAGAGAAAAAAACTATATATCTTATCTCAAATTAAAAGAAATCAAAATTTAAAATAGAAAAAATAAACAAACTCTAAAAAAAAAAAAGAACAATAAGTAAATAATAAATTAATGATAAAAAATATCTAAGCAAGTTAACTAGGTAGACATAATTTTGCAGGCATGTTCACACTGCCTAATTAGGAAAGTGTGGGTATTTTTTCTCGCATGCATTTTTATGTACATGTAAAGCGGAAAACTTCACTTTCAAAATAAAATAATGCTAGAGACACTAATTATACACAAAAAAATTATACACACATAGTATAAAAAAGAAAAAGAAATAGAAGTAAGACCTACAATTAAATATTTTACACATTTTTATTGGTAAGCAATATATAGGTCCTACTCTTGGTACACAATTTTTTTGTGTACAATTGGTGTACATAATATTATTCTTCAAGATAGAATGAAAGCTTAGTTACAAGAAGAGTAATGTTATGAATACAAAGTATACATAAAAATTTGTACACGCATAATATAAAAAGGAAAGAAAATAAGAAGTATGATCTACAATTGGATGTTCTATTCATTCTCATCGATAAACAATAATACATATATCCTATTTTTTATGTACACTTTGTGCGCATAATATTATACTGATAAAAAACAACATTAAATACAGTAATACTCACTCTGATAAAGAGGTTCAACCACTTTATAACCCAATAACTTAGTGACCGCTAATACTTTTGTTTGCTTGTTCTTCCATCAATTTATTAAGTCTTAAGTGTGTTTAGAATTTTAAACACAAATAATATATTTTAACGTAATTTATTTAACTCACAATAATAACATATTTAAAATTTAAACGCACTACATTAAAAGTGTCGGGCCATACTTTCGCTACTTAACTTTATGGATGTATTTAATATAGTTAAATTTATGGATATAACTAAAAATCGATATTATTTCTCTATAAAACATTGAATGATATTTTTATTACGAATAATAAATTTTTGTAATGGTAGTGACCTTTAATTTTTATACAAACATTGAAAAGTGCCTACAAAAAAATATCGATAGAATTCTCATTTCCTTATTTTATAAGAAGATAATGGAGACAGAATCTATACATATATATAAGCATTAAAAATATCTTTTTTAGCCTTTTAATCAAATTTTTTAAAGAGCAATATATAATACAACTAAAACAACAACAACAACAAAAAATTGTTCTACCAGCAAAAGATTCACTCCACTATTTTTTTTTCTTCATTCAGGTAAGTGATTTGTGATCATGAGACAGAACCGACCACTCAAATTAACATTTAAAGACTTTCAACTCTTACCAATTAAATTCTGAATATTATTATAATAATAAAATGATGTGATAAATTATAATTAATTTATAACTCAACATACATGAATAAATTTAATAATAATAATCAATCGCACCTAATTATATTATTTTGCAACTATCTTTTCTAATTATTATTTTGTGCTAAAATATTATTGTTAAGTTATTATGGTCAACTTTGTCAGTCTTTTGGACTTTAAGATTGTAACTTACTAGTACTTAGCTTTACCATTCCCATGCCATTGAAAACTGTGCACTTTTGTAGGCTTTCATAAACTTTACTACTCTTTCTCATCCAGACAACCGAGTAATTGAAATTTGTGTTTGCCCACATAAATATTTTTTCCAGAAGTCTGTCTTTGGCTATGCCAAGAATTTCCCGGAAACCCACTAAAAAGATCAGACGCCATTCTTCTTCTCCTCTCTCTTTCAGCATAAAAGTCTGAGAGTATTTAATTCCGTCAATGCTATCCCCTCATTGACTTGCTCACTTACCATTTTCTCTCCCCTCCATTGTGTTTGGTTGCTGCGGAAACTCAAGGTACCGACAACACCCCATTAGTATATATACTAGTCTTTGTTTGTGAAATGACTTATACTATTATTTGTATTAATTTAATATCTTTATGGATTAGTCCCTTATTTGAGATTATATAATATCATTTTCAGTTGAGATTATAGTCTAAAATGACATTAGAAATGATAATATATAGTCCATAAAATTAAATAAAGAATTACTAAATAGTATGTTAAAGGTACAAATAATTATATTCTTTAGGGAAATATAATACTTCCATTTTTGTTTCTTTTGTTGTTTTTACTTTTTGCTGAACCAATAATTTGTGGGGTTCTTTCCCTTCTCTGCACTTTCTCAGAAACCAAACTTGGCAGCACTTGGAACAGTAACTAGAAAGCCAAAAACTTTTTCCTTTTATATATATGATGTGTTTCTTGTAGTTTTGACACCCAAAATTGGAGCAGTTTGCATATTGAGGAAAAGGGTCAGTTGAATTAACCCTGCTGAGTAGGAAGTTTGAGAATTGAGGAAGAGGGTCAACTCAATTAGCCCTTGCCAAGCTCTTAGAACACTCAGAAAGGTATATCTTGATAATTATTTAGTTTGACATAACAATCTTTAAGCTTCCATTTGAAGGGTCAGTTGGATGCATGTTACAAGTTTTGATTCTTTACCTCAGTTATGGAATGAACTTGAATTTATTTGCAATAATTATAAAGGTCCATCGTTACCTAAAGAGTCTTGGTTCTTGGAAGAAGATGAGAAACTTGTAGAAGAAATTGATGAAATTGAAGAAGAAGAAAGTAAAAAGGAATTTTTTGAAAATATCTCGAAAGAGGAAGACGAAAAGATTTTTGTTGATGAAATTACGACAGTTAAAGATAAAAAAGAAGAAATTGAAGAGACGTCAAGTGAAGAAGTATTTGAAGAGATAAAAGAAGAAGAAAAAGGAAAGGAGGAGGTGATCAAGCTTCAGAAAGATATTCTAGCATTGCAGACTACGAAGGAATTTGTGAAGAGCTCTTATGAAAATGGGATTTCCAAGTACTGGGGACTTGAGAATGAAATCATGGAAAAGCAAGAAAGGATTGATGACTTCATAATTGCTCATGTGGCACAACAAGAAAAAGATGAAAAGAAAGAATTTGAAATTTTGGAGGAGCATGAGAAAAATATTTTGAGTATCAAAAGTAATGATTTGGGATTTAGAGTAATGAATTTTGTGGAAGACATAGAATGGGTAAACATCGAGAAGTATTTCGATCAAAGGGAGTTTGTAAATAGAAAAATGGAGAAGCAACACAAGAAGTTTATGAAGCATGCAAAATGTGAGAACCTAGTAAGCAAGATCAAGAAGAACAAATGAAAACTTCAAGCATTTGTGTCATATACATCAATGGAGATGACAAAATAGTTTGTTGCGAATCGGAATATCAAAAAGTTTTACGACATTGTGAAGAATAAATTTGGTTTACGGGAGGCCTTGTTAGCAACTAAACCAAATTAATTCTAGATTGTTCTTGAATTAATTAAGTACATGAATTGATGATATCTAAGTACATGTATGTACATGAATATATTTAAAATGTCTTAGAATATGTAATGGTTAGGTTCATGTACATGAATGTGGTCATATAGTAATTATTATGGTAGCTCTAGAAGTATCCTATGAGTACTATAAATAGTCATGTACTTGGATCATTTCAAGCAAGTGAAATCAAAGTGTTCTCAAGTATTCTCCAAAATTATATTTCACTTCTCTCTATAATTTATCCTCTTCCATATATTCCAACACTCTCCACACATATTTACCATAATGCGGGCAAATTGGAGTGATAAGCCGTGTTTGAACATCCATAAACTGCCACAGTAGATCACGGTTCATTCCCGTTGACCCATAAGAAAACCTATACTCATCCCTAGCAGCCTGGAGATCATAAAATCTAGTTTTCAAAGCTTCACGAAACATGTACTCGTTGTAGTTCTTTTTTGTCGTATTGACAGCAATATTGATCTCATTGGCAAATACATGGTCTGCATAGCAAGAAGGTGGACCAACTCTTAAAGATGGTTCCGAAGTAAGAACCTCCTGCATCCATGTAATCTCTTTCGTCAGCCGCAAGATAGCAGCATTCGCTGTTTCAAAAACAAAGTTGGCGTCATCCATTCCATCCCCTGTGTCAGCAAGAGAGAATCTTGTGGCATCAGCTGAAAACTCCTTAATGGCTTGTCGCAATGTCCTAAAATTCCCTGTCTACTTTGACATTTTCTCAGAATTCAACAGAAGGTGCTCGTTGCATCTGAATCCTCGAGGCCAGTGATTTTTGGGCATGATTGCTGTGTGGTTATAGATGCAGAAGGTAAGATGATTCTGGATAAGATCCTTACCTGAAACTCGGAGATCAAACGGATACCAATACAAAAACTCCTTCTTCATCTCATCAAGAAGAGAAGAAGGTATACTTGATGACTTGGGGTACGGCCCATCACATAACAAGTAATCCCAAATCTCATCTGTTAGCTGCTCTGGTTTCACTGAAGAGGTATCAGCACCATACATATCCCCTCTCTGTAACAGATGGCAAACGGTGTAATATGCCATGTACAGTGTTGAATCAGACAGAGACTCCACAAGAAACTCTTCGTCCCAAGGAATACGAGTCCAAAGCCCAAAACTACAAGCACTGTTTTAAAAATCGGACCGGCCCGGCGGTCGGACCGGTAAAAACCGGAACTGGTCTGCCTTCCGGTCCGGTTTGGCCCAGAAAACCGGTTTTGGTCAAAACCCGGATTGACCCGTTGACCACCGGTTCAACCGGTGATCCAACCGGTAAACTCGGTTAATTGACCCGGTTTTTTATTTTTTTTTATTTTTTTTTTGCCAAAAAAATTTTAATATCAAAATTAACAATTTTTATTAGTATTGTACCTCATCTTTATTATGTTTTAGTTCATAAAAAATGAGATTTTTAAATTTTTTATTAATTACTAATAATATATATTTTTATATATTAATGACGTCATCGATTCAATAACGGTCCAACCACTGGTTGGACCAGTGACCCATCCACCCGGTACCCTTTTCGGTTCGATGACCGGTTCGATGACCGGTTCAGGTTTAAGAACACTGACTACGAGAGTATGCCCACTGATTAAGCCAGCTCAATGTGTGCTCAAAACCATGTCGTGTCTCCTCGGAGTAGAGATGCATGCCCTCCAAGCATTTTTCTGACTCTTTCTTCCAATCTGCTTCCCCACAAGTAATATACCACTGATCAGTCAAAGCCACAACACATTCATCCCCAGATCTAGACATCACCTTTTTCTCAGGCTCGCTATAGATAACAGCTTGGCCAATCTCTAAAAGCTTACTCCTTATCAAACTTTTAGCATCCTGGACCTTCATTCCAGTATATTCCCCAGCAACCATAGTTCCTTCATAAAACCATCCTTTATAGATTATCTTTTTGGCCGCATCAAGCTTCTCTCTTGTTAAATATTGTAATTTGTAATGTCTTCACGTGAGCTAGTTAGGCATGTCTTAGATTTGTCAAAAAGTTAGGCAAGTTAGGCATGGTCTTCACATATGTTTTTCAAATAAGGCTGCATGCATGTGCTAGTCACTAATTGTGTGTTGCAGTAGGTAGATTTTCACATTCCTTTAATTGGCTATATAAGTCATGCATTTGTACTTCAACAAGCAAAGCAATTCGAAAATCAAATACAATTCGAAAATCAAATAAACTTCATTTAGCTTTTCTCTCCATTTCTCTCTCTAAAATATATTTGGGTTTTTTAATTTAGGAGCTACTTGTTAGCAATAGTAAGCATCCTATATAAAAATAACCTTGAAACCTAACATATTTTTGGTATCAGAGCCATTTAACCTGTATCCTTTCTTCTCCATATATTCAACCTATTTCAAAAATACATAATCCATGTCATCAACCTCTGTCAACTCAACTTTCAATTATTCTTCTACTTTAGTGCCAATATTTGATGGAAAAAGTTATGACTACTGGAGCATCCAAATGAAGACCCTCTTTATTTCTCAAGATTTATGGGAAATAATAGAGGATGGTTTTTCTTAACGAGAAAGTTCAGAAGTGCTAGCCACATGGACACAAGCAAAGCAGGAATACAAAGAAAATGTGAGGAAAAATACAAAAACATTACTTCACATCCAGCAGGGGGTAAGTAAATCTATTTTTCCTAGAATCATGGGTGCAAAAACTTCAAAAGAAGCATGGGGACTCTTAAAAAATGAGTTTCAAGGTTCTGAAAAAGTAATCTCCATTAAACTTCAATCTCTTTAGCGAGATTTTGATAATCTAGCTATGAAAGACAATGAAAATGTCAAGGGATTTTCTTCAAGAGTTTCAGAAATAAAAAATCAAATCAGAAGTTTGGGAAATACTATTGAAGATAAAAAAATTGTTGAAAAGATATTGAGAAGCTTGCCAGAAAAATTTGATCATGTTGTTGCTGCAATTGAAGAATCAAAAGATTTATCTAAACTTTCTCTTGTTGAGTTAATGGGTTCACTTGAAGCCCATGAAAAAAGAATTAGCAGATTTGCAGGAACCAACATTGAGCAAGCATTCCAAACAAAACTCAACATTTCAGAAAGGAGGAACCCAGAAAATCAAAAAGGTAGCTGGTTTCAACAACAACAAGGGAGAGGCCGCCGAAATTTCCGAAGTCAGAATCGTGGAAAAGGAAAGAAAATTTTCTACGGCCACAAAAATGGTGGTAATTTTAAATCTGATTCTATATGCTATATTTGTCATAAATCTGGGCATGATTCCAAAGAATGCAGATTTAGATGCACAAAATGCAAATTGCCAAACCATTCTCAAAGAGATTGCTGGTTTCAACAAAGCAATCAGCAAACAACAAATTATTTTGATGCAAATTTCTCTGAAGAAAATAGTACCAAACAACTATTTTATTCTTGCATGAGCTCACAAATTGATGCAGAAAATACATGGTACTTGGACAGTGGTTGCAGTAATCACATGACAGGGAACAAAAAGTTCTTTGTTGAAGTAGATGCTTATGTTCAATCTCAAGTCAACTTGGACGATGGAAAATTACAAAGTGTTGAAGGTCGAGGTATTGTTGCTATACAAACAAAGGGAGGTAACACTAAACTCATTCATAACGTTTTATACGTTCCTGGCTTAACTCAAAATTTACTGAGTGTTGGTCAATTAATTCAAAATGGGTACTCAGTTAGTTTTGAGAAAGATAAATGCAATATTAGTGAAAAAGGAAAAATTTTACAAACAGTGAAAATGACACAAAATAAAGTTTTTCCTCTTATAATGCCAACGATCGTCAATTCTGCTTTTTCTAAAATAGACAAAATTGACGAGTCCGAGTTATGGCATCTAAGATATGGTCATTTGAATTATAAAGGCTTGAAATTGTTAAACCAGAAAAATATGGTGGTTGGACTACCAAAAATTGAAATGGAGGATAAAATTTGTGAAGGATGTATTTATGGAAAAATGCATCGTTTGCCATTTCCAAAAATTGCATGGCAAGCAACTGCTCCTCTTGAACTTGTGCATGCAGATATATGTGGACCAACAAGAACATCATCATTTCAAAACAAAAGATATTTTCTTCTCTTTGTTGATGATTATAGCAGGATGATGTGGGTCTCCTTTCTCGAGCAAAAGTCTGAAGCTTTTTCAAAATTTTTAGAGTTCACGAAGATGGCAGAAAGGCAATGCGGGTCCCTTCTTAAAATGCTCCGGACAGACCGTGGTGGTGAATTCATTTCAAAAGAATTTATGAATCACTGCAAGAGCGAAGGAATCAAAAGGCAGCTGACTGTTCGCTACAATCCTCAGCAAAATGGCGTAGCAGAACGAAAAAATCGAACCATTGTCGAGATGGCACGAAGCATGTTGAAAGCAAAAAATCTTTCAAACAACTTTTGGGCAGAAGCAGTTAACACTGCAGTCTACATTCTAAACAGGTCTCCCATAAAAGCAGTCATGAACATAACTTCGTTTGAAGCTTGGCACCTTAGCACAAATGTAAACCACAAGTCAACTTCCTCAAAGCTTTTGGATGCATTGCATATTCTCTTGTTCCCTCACAACAAAGAGAAAAGTTTGATGAAAACGGGGAGAAGTTTATTTTCATTGGCTACAGTGATGAATCAAAGGCATATCGACTGTTTGATCCAAAAACTAATAAATTGGTGATTTCACGAGATGTCCAATTTGACAAAATGAAAGCTTGGGAATGGGACAATAAAGAACCCCAAGAACAAAAATCAATTGACTCAACTATAACAACAAATCAAACAGATTCAAATCAACAAGCCAATCCAGAATCTCAACTCCTGGAAAATGATTCCAATACGGAGTCACCTATCAGAAAGGTACGCTCATTAAGAGATATTTATGATTCAACTAACGTTGCATTTTTCTCTTGTGAGCCACACAATTTTGAAGAAGCTACAAATGATGAAGTTTGGCAAAAAGCAATGGATGAAGAAATCTCAACAATTGAGAAAAATCACACATGGGAACTTGTAGATTATCCTGAAGAAAAGGACATGGTTGGACTGAAGTGGATCTACAAGACAAAATTCAAAGAAGACGGGTCAATTCAGAAGCACAAAGCACGGCTCGTGGCAAAAGGATACTCGCAACAGCCAGGGATAGACGTCAATGAAACATTTGCACCTGTTGCTCGTATGGAAACAATACGAACAGTTTTGGCATTGGCAGCACAATTGGAACTACAAGTCTTTCAGCTTGATGTTAAATCAGCATTCTTGAATGGTGAACTCGAAGAAGAAGTCTACGTGAAACAACCACAAGGCTATGAAATTAAAGGAAAAGAAAATATGGTATACCGACTTCGAAAAGCTCTCTACGGTTTGAAGCAAGCCCCTCGGGCATGGAACAGCAATATTGACAAATATTTTCTCCAAACTGGTTTCCAAAGAAGTCCGAGTGAGCCATCACTATATGTCAAAATTAAAGGTACAAATGATTTTCTCATTGTTTGTCTTTATGTTGATGATTTGATATATACAGGCACTGATCTGATGATGCTAGAAGAATTTAAAAAGGCTATGATGAAAGAATATGAGATGACATATTTAGGTCTCATGAAATATTTTCTTGGTATCCAAGTGCGACAATCAAAAGGAGAAATATTTATTTCTCAAGAAAAATACACTGAAGATTTGTTAAAGAAATTTAACATGTCAAAAAGCAAGCCTGTGACAACACCAATGGTGACAAATGAAAAGCTTCAGCAAGATGATGGAGCAAAGAAAGTCGATGCTTCATTGTATCGCCGTCTAGTTGGTTCTTTAATGTATCTCACAAATACTAGGCCCGACATTGTCCATCCAGTTAGTGTAATATCCAGATTCATGAGCGAGCCAAGTCAAATTCATTATTCCGCTGCGAAGCGAATATTACGATATTTGCAAGGTACCAAAAAATTTGGCGTCAAATACGTCAAAGAAAAAGACAACAATCTTTTGGGATACACAGACAGTGATTGGGGAGGATCCATTGATGATAGAAAAAGTACATCAGGCTATCTATTTTGCATGGGCACAAAACCAATTTCTTGGTCATCAAGAAAACAAAAGACAATTGCTCTTTCCTCAGCTGAAGCAGAATATATTGCAGCTACAGATGCTGCATGTGAAGCAATATGGCTTAGAAGAATTTTTGCAGACTTAAAGCAAGAACAGATGCAGCCCACAACTTTATATTGTGACAACATGTCTGCTATTGCAATGACGAAGAATCCCATGTTTCATGCAAGAACAAAGCACATTGAAATTCGTCGTCACTTTATAAGGTCTCTTGTCAACAATGAAGAGATTAAGCTTAATTTTGTGAATACAGAGATGCAATATGCAGATTTGCTTACAAAGCCAGTTCCCTCTGAAAAATTGGAGCAGTTCAAAAATTTTACCGGCATCACAAATTAAGAGATGGTGTTAAATATTGTAATTTGTAATGTCTTCACGCGGGCTAGTTAGGCATGTCTTGGGTTTGTCAAAAAGTTAGGCAAGTTAGGCATGGTGTTCACATATGTTTTTCAAATAAGGCTGCATGCATGTGCTAGTCACTAATTGTGTGCTGCAGTAGGTAGATTTTCACATTCCTTTAATTGGCTATATAAGCCATGCATTTGTACTTCAACAAGCAAAGCAATTCGGAAATCAAATAGACTTCATTTAGCTTCTCTCTCCATTTCTCTCTCTAAAATATATTTGGGTTTTTTAATTTAGGAGCTACTTGTTAGCAATAGTAAGCATCCTATATAAAAATAACCTTGAAACCCAACATCTCTTTCATTCTGGCTCTTAATCTTCATCTCTGTGCAAATTTTCTCAGCAGACTTATCTCCATAATCAGGGTGGTTTATAATGGGAATGATCTCGAATGGTAAAACCCATTCATCCTTTACACCAAACTTGGCCCTAAAAGCTGGTTTTGCTTTCAAGTCCTGCAAGGCCATGTAATCATCAGGAGAATCACTGGGAACACTAGTAACAATCCCGGTACCCTTGTCTGTGAGAACTGAGAGCATGGGAAGTGAGTATATAATGTCATTGAATGCTAAAGGGGACCTCAAAGGCAAACCAATCAGATCATAACCAGTCAACTCAAGTAAACAAGTCGGCTTCTCTGGAACTCGAGACAATCTCTGATATGCCAAATTACGCGCTGACTTCTCAGTTAAAATGAACACCTCAGTGTCATTGATTTCAAATGCTCCATACTTTCCATCTGGCAACACCCACGCATTAGTTTGCCCATACATGGTCTCTGGCCTTAATGTTGCTGCTGCAAGATAAACTTTCTTACCCTCCAAAACTCCCAACTTCAGGGGGAAAGGTGACACAACCTCCATTTTAATGAGTGTGTATTCCTGAGGATTAACACCTTCACCTGAAGCCCGATCATGATCAGCACAAGGCTGGCCATCAAATGGAGAGTAAATCGTGTATCTCAAGTCCTTCACAACTTTCCCCATTGCTTTCAATTTCGTCATCTGCCACTTAACAAAGGAATCAAAAAACGGGTTCATATCCGTTGTAATAAATGTGCGCCTCCAATCACATCCCAATCCAAAACTCTTGAGATCTTCAACAGCAAGAGGAGGGAAAGAGGTCGGCCAATAATAAGGATCCTGAAACTTTAAAATCTCAGCATCAGAAAGACCATAACTTTGCATTATTTCCCACTGATACTTATCGCCACCTGCTTTTGACACAGCTTTTGACTTCTTCCCCTTAAACTTATCAGGTACACCCTCAACTTCCTCATTGGCTTTCTTTTCCAAATCCGATTTTTCCTCCTCTGTTGTTACAACAGGAAACACTGGTGGATAACCAAATTTCTGAATCTCCCGCGAAAGTTTATCAGCCGAGGCCTTGATTGGCATCCCAGTACAGTGGAAACCAAATGGCAATAGGACATTAGCACCCCTCAACCTGTGATAGGCAGCAGCAAACTCAAGTTTCGAGAGAGAAAATCCATGGCCCAAATGAAGATTTCCATTCATATAAGGAAAAGGGAAGTTCCCAAAGAACTTTTCCCCCTCTTTCGGAGCTTCTGCTTTAGCTTCAGACTTGAAAATATCATTCTCTTCCCACAACTTACGACCTTGAGACTCAATTTCCAAAAGCTTATCTCTCCTTGCAAAGCTCTTTCCAGAATCCATATTAGATGATATACTATTACCAGCAAACTCACAAAGACTGTATAAATCACCCAAAAAAATTAATTAAAATCTAAATATTACCAGTTCACCTCATATTAATACCAGCTAAAAGAATCACATACCCATTTGCAGAAACTATAAAAACATAAAATAATAATAATAATAATAATAATAATGGAAAAGAACAAATTTAAGTTAAAGATAAAAAATTTATGATAGGATTGTGTAAAAATGAGATCTTTATCATAGAATTATAAAGAGAATATACAAGAAAAACAGAAAAACAAAGAAAACTATTCTATCAGATAAACTGAAATTAAAAAGAAACAAGTAAAAGGGTTGAAGGGTTACCTTCGAGTGAGTATAGATCTGCAAAAAATGGCGCCCCTTGCGATATGAAGACGTCTCAAGAGCTGAGACGCCACAGTGAGTGTAAGAGATGAGGCTTCAATCCTAAAGTTTTACCCTCGTTTTTTTTTCTTTTCTTTTCTTTATTCCCTGCTTTTATCTTAAGCTTAAAACCCTGCTGGAAATTTGATTCTCTTGTTACTGATTCCTCCCAATTTTACAAGATCACTATTTTATTTTTATTTTATTTTTAAGTTTTTCACTTTTCCAACAACAAATCTTAGCATAGATTTTAAGATGTGATCAAATATATTTATAATTTGAAATATTGAATATATTTATATATACAATAGTACATATGAAATTTGTGTTTTCAAAATATATGCGCTAAAAACTTACACTGTTTTGTGAGTGAAATATTTTTTTTATTATTTTCTTTTTTACAAATTATAAAATTAATACCAAATAAGATTCATTTCGTTCAACTAAAAAAAATTACAAATTGCATATATAATAAATTTAAAAAATACCTACACTATTTAAAAATAAAATTTAAATTACAAATTTTTATGATTAATAAAAATAAATAAATAATCAAGAAACAATTGTCAAATTCATGCAACATCCAACTTTGGCGCTCTGCTTTAGTGCGATCGACAAAGACTAAGCTAAGTTTGATAATATCAATGAAAGGAAAAAGAGAGTGGAGTCTATAGTTGTCCCATTAGCATATTTGCATTCATTTATCACCATAGACCATAACAATTCTTTACATAAAGAGATTCTATACTGTCAAAAGATGAAAAATGATCCCACAAGAATAGAGAAAAAACTATATATCTAATCTCAAATTAAAAGAAATCAAAATTTAAAATAGAAAAAATAAATAAACTCTAAAAATAATTTGTACGCACATAATATAAAAAGGAGAGAAAATAAGAAGTAAGATATACAATAGGATGTTATATCTATTCTCATTAGTAAACAATAGTACATGTATGTATCCTATTTTGTATATATAATTTTTTGTGTACTTTATGCGTATAGTATTATTCTTATAAGAAATAATATTAAATACATTAATACCCGCTCTGATAAAGAGGTTCAACCACTTTATAACCCAAATAAATTAATGACCGCTAATACTTTTGTTTGCTTGTTCTTCCATCAATTTATTAAGTGTTAAGTGTGTTTAGAATTTTAAACTGCTTGATCTTGAAAGTTACATATATTTATAAATAATATATTTTAACGTAATTTATTTAACTCATAATAATAATATATTTAAAATTTAAACACACTACGTTAAAAGTGTTAGGCCATACTTTGGCTAGTTAACTTTATGGATGTATTTAATATAGTTAAATTTATGGATATAACTAAAAATCGATATTATTTCTCTATAAAACATTGAATGAGATTTTTATTATGAATAATAAATTTTTGTAATGGTAGTGACCTTTAATTTTTATACAAACATTGAAAAGTGCCTACAAAAAAATATCGATAGAATCCTCATTTTCTTATTTTATAAGAAGATAATGGAGACAGAAACCATACATATATATAAGCATTAAAAAAATATCTTTTTTAGCCTTTTAATCTAAATTTTTTAAAGAACAATATATAATACAACTAAAATAACAACAACAAAAATTTGTTCTACTAGCAAAAGATTCACTCGACTATTTTTTTTTCATTCAGGTAAGCGATTTGCGGTCATGAGATAGAACCGATCACTCAAATTAACATTTAAAAACTTTCAACTCTTAACAATTAAGTTATGAGTATTACTATAGTGACAAAATAATGTGATAAATTATAATTAATTAATAATTTATTATACATAAATAGATTTAATAATAAAAATCAATCACAACTAATTATATTATTTTATAAGTATCTTTTCTAACTATTATTTTGTTGTTAAAATATCATCGTTAATAACTTTATTGTTAAGTTATTAAAGTCAACTTTATCCGTCTTTTCGACCTTAAGATTGTAATTTACTAGTAGTACTTAGTTTTACCATGCCCATGCATTGAAAACTGTGCACTTTTGTAGGCTTTCATAAACTTTACTATTCTTTCTCATCCAGACAACCGAGCAATTGAAACCCACTCACTATATTTTGTTTGCCAACATAAATATTTTTTTTTCCAGAAGTCTGTCTTTGGCCATGCCAAGAATTTCCCGGAAACCCACTAAAAAGATCAGACGCCATTCTTCTTCTCCTCTCTCTTTCAGCATAAAAGTTGACAGTATTTAATTCCGTCAATGCTATCCCCTCATTGACTTGCTCACTTACCATTCCTATTTTCATTTTAGCAGATAAGGCTATCACCATAGATCGGCGCCATTGATTATAGTTGAGCTCAATTAAGGTTTGGTTTACCAGTAACATTCCTGGATGATCGGAGCTCTGTAAGTAATAAGGATGGAAAGGATCAATTTGAACCATGGATGAAGACGAACCAATTGAATTTGAACCAACAGTGGCAGTAGAATATGATTGAGCCATTAGAACTCAATCAATGAACAAATAAACAAAGAAAAAGATCAGAGATTAAGACAACGGAGCCATTAAATCACCGAAAGGCTTTGATACCATGATAGAAGATGGATTTGTTCAGAAAAAGCACATTGTATTTTTCATTTCTCTAAATCACTTTCGTTTATCTGCTAAATACATTGTACCTCTACTGCTGAATACATATATGGCTTATAAGCCTAAAATCCTTTTTGGTGATATTACAAAAATAACTTCATGTAATATGATAACTACAGTTATCATTATCACTATGTTATACTAATTTTTGTAATGTTATAAGATGCGTTATGATGTAATCAAGTATTAAATTGTGTAAGGAGCATAGAAGTAGAAATATGTAATTTCATTTACATGTAATTTATTGTAAATGAGCCTAGTTTATATTATAAGCAGGTGTTGAGAATGTTAGGTTTGAGTCTCGGAGAAGAATGAATGAACTGTTATTTAATGTTATGATGAGACAGATAGTGATTGCATAAATAAATGATGCTTGAATATTATGCAAGTATGATGGATGCATTTGGATAGTGATACACCAAATATTATGCAAGTATTTGGATAGTGATACAGATATTTGGGGATACAGAGATTTGGGGCATTATAGTAACAACATACAAGATACTACAAAAGTTCGTGTTGTCATCATTATTCATTAAAACCAAAAGCATATAAACCAACCAACAATAATATCCTAATTTCTCCCTGCACTAATGACTGGAATAGCAGGCAGGGTTGTTCGTGAGCTCGATCCTATATCACTAACTGGATTTTTGACACAAAGACGGTCCACAGGTGAGGGATTTACTGTTCTTCTTGAGGCTGTCCTGGACACCGGCTCTCTACCTGTAAGACGGCTAACTGCAGCTTCAGGGTGACGGAAAGAGCTAGTGCAAGAAGAAACCTTTTCTCGGTAGGGGTTGGCCATTTTATTATCACCCCAAAGATGGTGAGATCTCTAGAAATGTGCTGGTTAGAGATGTGTTTAAATGTTTAATGTGGTAGACGTTTATATAGACATACAAAGACCTCAGTAATGTTGTACCACAAATATCTTATGCAAACACGTAATCCTATTAATGCGGTGCAAAATTCAAATATAATATACGAATTATAAGATCATTATTGATTTTTTAAAGTAAATTTAAGATTATTTCTAAACTCAAAATTGACATAAATTCTTTTAATTTTAATCAATACAATGATGAATATTATAAATCATTTAAAATTATTACTCATTATAAGTTTTATTATTTTATAATAAATTGATATAGATTCTTTTAATTTTAATCAACATAATAATGAATATTGTAAACCATCTAAAAATTATTACTCATTGTAAATTTAATTTTTAGTAAGTTATCTCAATTTTGAATTTAAAAATATTTTAAATTGACTTTCAAAAGTCAATAATAATCATATAATTTGAAACGAATCGGGTATATGTGTATATATATGCGTTTGTATCACTCCACATCAGCAAAATGAAATAGTGTGATGGATATATATTGAAATATAATATTCTTGTTATAGTTATACTCCCTCCGTTCTAAAATTAAAGATACGGTTTAATTTTTAAAGTTAAATGACATCATATTAAACTTTAAAATTAGTACGACTCATACAAATTTAGAATGAAATAAAGTTTACGATTAATAGTTTTTGTTATATATTATATAATTATAATAATTGTATCAACTAAAATTAAATAAATTTACATCAATTTAAAGTCTAATATGTCGTCGTTTGATCTTAAAAATCAAATTATATCTCTAATTTTGAAACGAATGAAGTAATATTTAACTATTCTCATTATTGATGCTATTTAGTAGTCAAACTAAATCAAGATCATCGTGACTCGACATATTCAGCAAAACGCACAGAAAGAGATTAATGCTACGTTTGGATTGGTGGAATAGGAGATAGAATGGAATGATTCGTTCCTATGGAATGAAAAAAATTGTGTTTGGTTGCGATTGGAATGAAAAAAATTGTGTTTGGTTCCTTGAGGGAGGGAGAGCATATGGAATAACTCATTCCAACTAGAATGGAATGAATCATTCCACTCTTCATTTCATTCCTTCAATCCAAACGTAACATAAATACGACTTTTTCCTATACATCGCATATAGAAAAATTGTGTATTTGAGCATCGTTTAAAAACATGAATTTTGTCCCATATATACACAACTTTTTTCTATACGAGATATAAAAATATAAGTTGTATGCATGATCTTCCCCGTGTTTTTATTCTAGTACCCCAATTTTTATTGATGTTCATATATGGATAAAGAAAGGGAACCGTAAATTTTTGTTAATGTTTGCACCAACTTGCTTGTTCTTGTTTTCTTGGTACGGATTATCATTGTTCTAACTTTGATAATTAAATTTATAACAAAAATTTATTGTAAAAGGTTATTATAATAATGTGTTGATCTCTTTAATGACCTCATTTTGATGGTCCATATTTTGAGAACTTGAACAAATGAAGATGTCATGTTCTATAGTATCTACTTATTTTTCATTAAAAAATATAGTGCTAAAGATAAACAGAGAAAAAAAGAGTGGCATAATGCCACAAAACTGATGAGGCTTAATAGGAAGTCACTTTTTTCTCTAAATATAAATTACAAAAATAGCAATAATTTTTCCTTTTACAACTGTGTCACTTGAGTCAAGAATAAACTGTCTCATCTTTTTTCCAGATTCTCCCCACTCTCTGTGACCTCGCTCAAATCTTTTCATCTTTTTGCCAGGCTTTAGAATAGCTAGCTAGGTAAACAGATACTCACATGCTATGACTATATATCCACCTTCAATTATTTCAATAAAAGATGGAGTATATATATGGTTAAAGATAGCCCAACACGTAGAGACACTCCCCTGGTGCTCCAAATTCATGGCAGACATAGAAGCTAATTCCTCTGTGATTTTTTTTATACTGTAAAGTTCTCATTTTTTTTTCTTTTTTTATTTTGTTCCAAATTCAGGTTACAGGACTGAACCCTATATAGGCTACGAAATGCATCTATTTTATTTATTTTATTTTTTTTATCAGCAAAAAAAAATCTTTGCACCCATCCATGGTCATTGATCTCGAAAAAAATCAGTATCGTAAACACATGCTTAAAATTAAGAGAACTTGTTATAATATAAGTCTTAATTTCGTTCATTGAATACATATAATCAACTCTTTTGTATTATTAGTTCTCTTCAATCAAATCAAATTCTGACGGCCTAACAATGACGAAGCAGCGCACGGAGTTTATTTAGAAGGAGGTGTCATGAGTTGGTACAGAAGAGAGAATTGGCCAAAAAAAGAAAAGAGAAATAATTGGGTTTCCTTTATTAAAAAATAAAAATAAAAACTGGATTTAATTATCTGTTGATAAAACAAATTAGTCTAAAATTGTCGCGTGGCATAATTTTTTTATTGGGACAGCAAATGAGACACTGTTTAAGGCAGCTGGTCCGGACTCCACATGAAGTAGGACATGAACTAGTTTTTTCCTTTTCCTTTTGTTGTTAATTTAGATTGTAAATGGTTGTTAATGAAATAGCATTATACTATTAAGAGCAAAGAGTAAATGGGCAACTGCTTCAAATGTAGAAAATAGGGAATTAGCAACTGACAACAATCCGCGATGTTCAACTATAAGCGAAGGTATAATTTGTCTTTAAAAGTAATATTAATTTAACGATTGTTGGATATTTTCAAATCCAAAAATATATAATAAATATTATTATATGTTGATTTTAAAGTTAAAAGATGTGTTGGTTCAATTGTTATGGTTGAAGGGTGCTAACAACAAGGTTATATATTCAATTCCTAGCAATTAGCATCAGCGTATTACCTTAGCAAGGCTAAATTCCAAACGATGGATTGACCGAAACAATTGAACCAATACAGTACATATTATTGTTTTATGTATATATGTCTAGTTGATTAGACACAGATTAATTAGGTATATATGTATATTTATAATATGGTTAACACTATCATGATTCACATTATTGTTCTATGTATATATGTCTAGTTATAATTAATATGCTTATTTATAATGTGGTTAATCATTTGTTTCTAGAGAACACAAAATTCGGGGCCCGCGGCCTGGCCTTAGTCCGACCTGAGTCTGGCCTGGTCAAAGCCCAGCCTAGTCAAGGTCTGGACCAAGCAAGCCCGGACCTCCTTAATATCACAAAAATTTACCCTGGATTGGCCTGGTCAAAAGCCCGACCTGACCTGGTCTGTGGCCTGGGTCCGACCTGGCCTGCTCTATTTATTAAAATAAAAAAAGTTAAGTCCGGCCCACTAAATAATACACGTCAGTCCCACGCTACAAATATAAGTTCTCATTTTTACACAAGCCTAATATATATATACACACGCACACACTCCACTAAGGTCCAAGCCCCAACGCTATAGTTAATTTAATTATATTGTTTACTTTAGTACCTTGGCCCCACAATGCATAAGAGAGAGAAAGTGACCATACTTAGACTAGACTAAAAAAAAAAGAAAAGTCATATTTTTTTATTTACTCTCTAATCAAGGTTTCTACACGTTTTAACTTTTTACTGACACCAAAAGGTGTAGTTCTTAATTTAAGGCTCCACACACTGCCACTAAGGTCCAAGCCCCAAGGCCTATACATATATATATGTATATATATATATATATATGTATATATATAGGGTTCGTCTCTCCAGTGAACCAGAAAAAGAGAATCAAAAATGAACCGGCTATAGCGACGGTTAACCGTCGCAATATCATAAAAAGCCGACATCATAGTTATGGCGACGGTTCGTATTGTCGCTATAGCTCAGAAACCGGTTTTCTATGTTATAGCGACGGATGAAACCATCGCTATAGCTGGTTAATTTTTGGTTCGCTTTTTTCGGTTTGCTGGAGAGATTTTTCCTCTCTCTCTCTCTCTCTCTATATATATATATATATATATATATCCACTTACATATATAACTTGATTTAATTCTGTAACTCTTCTTCAAAAATAGCGACTCAGATGAGCAAAAAGTGAAAGGTCAATTGTTCTTTCATTAGATCTCATATCGGAATCTATTTTTCTATATGTTAATATATAAGTATATTAATGTATAGTTAAGTTCATTTCTTGAGTAATTTTGTTTGCAGTTTGCTGTTGATGGAGTTTTTCTTTATTGAATTAAACGAAGTATTAACCAGAGAGCTAGCTGAGGATGGATACCATTCATGCACATCAGGCCATCAACACATGGCCATATGGGTAATGGGCTTGCAGCCGGAGCTTGCAATGCCTAAGACCAAAAAAAATAAGGCTGCCTGGACTGGACCAGACAAGTCTGGGCCAGGTCTTAGGCCCAAGGCCTGGGCTAGCCTGATCTGCAAGCCTCAACAGATCACATGTTAGCGCGCCAAGTCTGGCCTGGCCTGGCTTGGTCAACGGCCAAGGCCTAACAGGTCCAAACTGAACCAGACCAGGCCAGCCCGTTGTGCACCCCTAGTTCAGTCACAATCAACAAGTTCTAAAAAGCTAATGAGGTGTCTAGTGGTTATAAGGAATTACTTCAATGAGGATATACAGAGTTGCAGATCTAGCATTTGAGTTCAGTGTAGGCAAAATTCTCTTATAATTATCAAGTTATAAGTATATTTATTTTATTTTTATATATATGGGCATGATCCATAACAGTACTTGCTATATAGCACAATAAGGTAGTGCATACACCATAAATAGCGTCCATTCTAACCATCAACGACCCATATTATAACTGAAAATACGTAATCCGCTACTATTAGTACTGGACACTAAAAAATATAATACTCATTCGCTACTAATAATAGTGGACGATGATCAGTACGTTAAACTCTATACTACTAATAAATCCTAAACAATAAAAACTAAACCTTGAACCCCATAAACCATACCCTAAAAACTAAAAATTAAACCTTAGAAACTAAACCCTAATCCTTAGAAACTAAACCTTAAACTCTAGATAATAAACATTATCTTATAGCAAGTCTCTTAATCAGTACTAGAAATGGATGTAGCTGTGAGGTTTGGCTTTCTGATGATCAGCGTCCACTACTATTAGTATCGAATGGTAGAATATTTTTGAATATCCATTACTATTAGTAGCAGATGACGTTTTTTCAATTCTAATTTCGACTGTTTAATTTTGTATTGGACTATATAGAGATGGTGTTGGCCCATTTTTGATTCATAGCAAATACGTGTTATGGATCTTTTCCTATATGCATATATAATATTGTGCGGAGCCTCCCTTTTTTTAATTAAGCGGGAGTAAAAAGATAAATTGTTAAGTGAGTCAGGCTCCGTATAACTGTTTGTTAGGCTCCTAATATCAATTATGCGAATAGGAGTAATTTCAACTTTTGAATCAACGAATGAATGGTTGATCACCATTGGATAGATAGAGACGTGAATGTGGATCATTATCATATATATATATATATATATATATAGTTGCAGATCCAAGATTTGAGTTCAGTGTAGGCGAAATTCTCTTATAATTATCAACTTATAATTAACTCTATTTATTTTTTTAATAAAGACAATTATCAATTTATAATTACCTCTATATTATTTTAACTGAGATAATCATCAACTTATAATTATTTCTATTTTAGTTAAATAAAGATAATTATTATTTTATAATTACCTCTTTTTTATACAGATAATTATCAATTAACAACCAATCCAAATTTATTAAATGAGTAGTTTTGGTCCAATATGATAATTTATTTCATTTATCAATTTAAATGAAATATTTTAATTAATTTAATTGTGTTATTTATAACAAGTGATGGACCATTTGTACTTGAACCACAAAATTCAGTTTTCTACGATAGGGAATGTGAAAATTATCTGATAGTGCTTTGGTCCAATATTGGCCCCGTCTCAAACGACAAAAAAAATGATATTTGATATTATTAGAGTAAAAATAATATTGTTAATCGGCCAACAAGTTGTAAATTTTAAAGGATAAACATGTATTATTAATATTTGTAAAAGAAAATATTAAAACTTTTAAAAAAATAATTGATATTGTTAGAGTAAAAATAATATTGTTAGAGTAAATATATATTTACTGATATTTTTGTGTATTTTTTTAACGATTACAACATTGATGTCAATATCAAGCTCTCTTTCAAAATGATAAAACTTGCAACCTAGCTCTAATGTGCATTTTATTATCAAGTTTTGAAGAACAAGTTTACATACACTACATGGATCACTACATTGCACATCCAACCATTAAAAAGTGAGACCTGACGTGGATTTTCGTGTCAGGTCCCACTTTTTAATTGTTAGATTGCAATGTAGTGATCTATGTGGTGTACATAAACTTATTCAGTTTTGAAAGTTTCAAAATCGCCGGCCAACAATTTGTAGCCTACAACAACAATAATCCTACGTAACATTAATTTTCAAGAGGTCGCGTAAAATTTCTTGTGTAAGCGATGTATATATTCGGTTCAAAGTAGTGACTAGTGATATATATTTACTGATATATTTTTTGATATATACCCACGTCATCCGTTGCCGCTCCACCAAATTAAATTTATGAATATTAATTAATTTTCGAAATTCATGTTGTTATAAGATCTCACTAGTAGAATTATATATGGATGCATTATTTTTTAGAAAAATATATCCATGTCCAAACCTAAAGCCTAAAGGTGACAAATAGATTGATTAAATAGTTAATGGACAAAGTTTAATAGATAATGGATCACTAATAGATAATTTGACTTGATCTACTTGTTGTGGATACAGACCATTTTTTCATAATTGTTTATTTAATTCATTTATATATTTAAAAAAATCACTTGTTGAAAAATTTATATTATAAGAAGAGCAATATTTTATTAATAATAGTATAAAATGATATAGTATCTTCAAGATTAACATCACAATTTCGTTGCTATACCACTATTATTAAATTAAATGCTAATTAAATACAAGTATAAACATGAAAATATATATATTTTTTTAAAAAAATTAATTTTTCAAATAATATCTTTGTGCGGAACAATGGGAATAAGAAATTAAGAACTCATGTATGCAGCCAAAACCTCCATAATTTCTAATGACTACAATATGTACCCCTCAAGATTGACAAAAGGTTAATGAGTCTAAATGAAATTTTGACAACTCTATCCAAACCTATGAATATTGATTTTTTAAATTCATGTAGTTATAACATCTCATCACTATAATATTATATATATATATATATATATATATATGTATATATGGATTCATCATTGAATAAAAAAAAAGAAAAGAGGAGCATCATAATTGTGGATAAATTAATGAACCTTACCAACAACATAACAAATGTTGATATATGCGTGACGTTTTATCCCGTGACGGATTCAAAAATGAATGCATTGTTTGATACTTTCACCGTCTCTTAATATAAGTCATTTTAAAGTTGTGCACAAGTGTAATATCAATTGTCCATATTGTCCTTGTATTAAAAAAAATGTTATTTATTAGACAAAAAATAGTGAGAGAACCAAAGTTATATTTAATACTTTAAATAATATTGGAAACTAAGCAATTAATACTTACTTGAAATTCTCAAACGTTATATATTAAGAGACAAAAATATTTTTCTAAAATGACTTATATTAAGAGACGGATGGAATATATTGGTAACAAGGCGTGACGTTTCAACCGTGTGACGCACAAATAGAATCATTTCCCATATGTGATTTTATGTCATATTCTTTATTTTTTTTTTCTTTTTTCTCTATAATATTAATTAAATTATTATTTTGTCATTTTTAAATTAAAATTATTATATTATTTATTTATTTTTTAAACTTGTATAAAAAATTTATTTTATCTTACCTAATTTACACACGAGTATATATCACCTCGTGCTAGTATTGTTAAAGTGCATCACATGTGTGGGAAGTGAAGTCGCAAGACAAATTTGGGTAGGTCATACACATGAGTCATATCATAGGTAGGAAAGTGTTGGTAAGAGCCGAAATTTTACACTAATTTGGAGATGAAGCTAACAACATTTTTAGTTTAAGTAGGTGCATAAATGCATGGCTTTAAAGGGGATAAATATTGATAATCATATTTATTTATATATAATATTCTTTATATTTTAAAATTAAATATGCAATTAATTTTTTTAGAGGTAATTTACATGAAAAATCTATACGAATCTATTTGATTCTAGTACAAATAACTATTATTATTAAACTGACTAAAAAGTGCTCTTACTATATTTGTTACTTTCAAATTTTAAATAAATTTATATTAATTTAAATTATAAAATATCGTGAATTCACTCTAAAATATAAAAATGTCTTTGTAAGTTTGGGATGGTATTGTTACAAATCTCAAATTTTGATTTCAAAAAATATTTTAAATGATATATTGTTATTATATTGATTATTAATTATATATATCTTTTGTAATTGACTACGCATTAAAGTATTAATAAAATATTTAATGTCATATTATTTAAGATATTTTTTAAGATAAAAAATATCAGATAAATTTACATCAATATAATTTTTTTAAAATTTCATAAATTAACTTTATAAAATCGAAATTTATTGTACATAGTATTTATTCATGTTGAGTTCAAGGCCAAATTTGACTTTATGCAAGGTCGAGTGTAACAATGTTTATGCTTGTGTCCAAATTAAATTTTGATTATCTTGTATATTTAAAGCATGAACACAAAGTCTACCAAGATATATATACCAATTGGGCAGCCGTCTAGCTGTCATATTCCTTAACCCCCAAAGTCTTTTAGATGAATGGTTTTTGTCAGTATATATTAAACATTTGTTCCATTCCCCAACTAAATAAATAAATGAACATGAAATTGTCGAATTCCACTCTACATGATGTTTACAGTTGCCAGGGACGAAGCCACATTGAGGTGAGGGGAGTCCATTGATCCGGATATATAAAAATAAAAAAAAAAAAAAAAAAAAGTTTTGTTACTTTATAGTATATGATAAATTTATAGGAATAAAAATGAAGGATAAGATATAAATTAATTTCACTAAAAGTTTATTAAAATTTTAATGTACGTAATCAAATTAAAAATAGTATAACTCTCTCAATTCCATATTACTTATACTCTTTTATATATGCATCTCTCTCTTGTCATCTTAAAATAAATAGTAATCTAATTCATATTACTTTTTAAAACAATTAAGGAATTAAGAATTTCTTAACAAATTTGTGACTAAAAAAACGTATTAGCGATCAATAAAGTGTGTATAATGTTATTATAAAAGTGTAAAATTATTCAAAAAAATTGGGTCAAAAGCCCTGTCCCTACCCCTCGTCAAATTATTTATAGCCTCACAATATATATTTTGACCACGCTAGAAAAATCCTGACCTAGTCACTGCAGCTCTAGTACCGGTAATTTTACAATTTACAAGACCACTGATGCAAGTATATTTTTAAAATTGCTAAGAAAGAGTCCAATTGTATATTTGCAAGAGATAAGTTTATGTACACTACTCCAAATACTATATTTTACACTACATTGCACATTCAACCATTAAAAAGTGGGACCTGACACAGAAATCCACGTCAGGTCCCACTTTTTAATGATTGGATGTGCAATGTAATGTAAAATGTAGTGTATGTAGACTTATCCATTTGCAAGATATCTGAAAGGAGATTGTGACTTAATAATTAAAGAATTTTAGAAAGTGTTGTGATGTGGTTAACTTAAAAAATATTATCAACATGGAATTTTATCAATAAACATGCATGAAATATAATGTACATGAAGTAGACTTAATTTCATAAATGGGAAAACTCTCAACAAAATTAATAAAAAGTTAAATTCAATTCATAACTAGTGCCTTCAACATGAAAATTGCAATGCGACTCTCATATAATCCTTGTCACTGTTTATTTTGTACTCCATCGACCCATACATAGTGTAATACTTTTTGTACTGTCTACATCCCAGTTCAGAATCCCCTGTTACCTCAATCTTAAGTTATCAATCTTCTTCTTCTTCTTCTTTCTTCTACCTTTTTTTTTTCCGAGTAGGGGAGGGAAATAAAAAGAAATTTATTTTCACAGTCAAATGAAGGGTAAATTTTTTAAAATTTTAAATAAGTTTTGCCGGATTTCTCTATTTCTTTTCTTTTGAAATTTGAATTATGAGGACATCTAACTTGTGCAGAGGAAGTAACATGAAGACAAACCACTATGATATAGAACCCCCACACACCCCCACTCCCCCCCCAACCCCCCCCCCCCAACCCCCCCCCCCCCCCCCCCCCCCCCCCCCCCCCCCCAAAAAAAAAAAAAAAAAAGGGTGCTGCTTTGTAGCTTTCAGGAGACTTAGAATTATAAGCTTAACCCTTGATAACAACAGCCATTCTGATTACTAATCACCAGAAAGAAATACAAGGTACTTTTCAATGTGAGAGCTATTTTTTCTGGAAAACAGCAAATGGTCCATGGATTCTAAATCCTGTTGACAAGTTCAAGACCAACTCACTCAAAATATCCCTCTGTAGTAGGCAGGAACTTATCCGGTTATGTAACGAATCCAGGAGGTGGAAAAAATACAACAGATAAGAACACCTTCAAACAGTCTTCATTTAGCAGAATCTACCAAACATGTATACTAAGGAGTTTATGACAAGCACCAGATATCAAAACACTAAAAAATTAGCTGACATTATTTTCTAGATAAGTTAAAATCATATGACATTATAAAACTCCATCTTCATCGAAAAGAAAAGGAAACGAAGTCTCATACAAATTCAAAGGGACTCTTTAACATCAAGATTACAAATGCTTAAGAGAAGTACTATTCATAGATGATAGCGAAATGAAAAAAGTAAAAGAACAAAAAGATGACAAGCAGTAGTAAATTAAGTAACTTACTACCCAGTAGTTCACATACTATGTGTTATGTTTTACTCGCTCAAGAAAATTGCTGTAGGATTTCCTGGGGATGGTGGATTCTGCTTCAGCAGGGAGGCATGGGAGCCAGCTCTCGTAATAGCATTAGGATCTGTAGGAGATAGGATTTCCACCCTGTCAAGACCTAATTGTCGCTTGATCAATTCTAGATTCTCCTCAAGGACCTCAATCTCGCCAAACGGTAGCCTCAGATCCAGGGCCTGAACACCAACACTAATAACCTCATCCTTCTTGAACCGCAAGAAAGGCATACATAGCTTTTGGGTCTGCTTGAAATTTCCTTCCTGACCAATGTTACTCTGCTGCAATGCCTTAAAGATCTCTTGGTCTGGCGCAAAAGGTGCTGGTTGAGCTGTCAAACTTGTCACGCAGTATGTTTTAAAACATTCTCTTTTCCATCCATCATATTGTTCATTCACAAATATTAGGCCAACTGTGGGTTTGTTTTGATTAGTTACGGTATTTATGTTACCTTTCTTTGAACCAGATACTTGCTTTTGAAGAAGCTTCCTCATTGTAACGATTGAGTCTTGCAAATATTTGTTGGCTTTTTTAAGAGTTTGATCAGGTAACTCAGCTTCTGGCCATCCTGCTTTAATCGCAAACCCATCCTTCCTCAATAGCTCTCTCCACACGTATTCACCATAATGCGGGCAGATTGGAGTGATAAGCCGTGTTTGAACATCCATAAACTGCCACAATAGATCACGGTTCATTCCCGCTGACCCGCAAGAAAACCTATACTCATCCCTAGCAGCCTGGAGATCATAAAATCCAGTTTTCAAAGCTTCACGAAACATGTACTCGTTGTAGTTCTTTTCTGTCGTATTGACAGCAATATTGATATCATTGGCAAATACATGGTCTGCATAGCAAGAAGGTGGACCAACTCTTAAAGATGATTCAGAAGCAAGAACCTCCTGCATCCATGTAATCTCTTTCGTCAGCCGCAAGATAGCAGCATTCGCAGTTTCAAAAACAAAGTTGGCGTCATCCATTCCATCCCCTGCGTCAGCAAGAGAGAATCTCGTGGCATCAGCTGAAAACTCCTCAATGGCTTGTCGCAATGTCCTAAAATTCCCTGTCGACTTTGACATTTTCTCAGAATTCAACATAAGGTGCCCGTTGCATCTGAATCCTCGAGGCCAGTGATTTTTGGGCATGATTGCTGTGTGGTTATAGATGCAGAAGGTAAGATGATTCTGGATAAGATCCTTACCTGAAACTCGGAGATCAAACGGATACCAATACAAAAACTCCTTCTTCATCTCATCAAGAAGAGAAGAAGGTATACTTGATGACTTGGGGTACGGCCCATCACATAACAAGTAATCCCAAATCTCATATGTTAGCTGCTCCGGTTTCACTGAAGAGGTATCAGCACCATACATATCCCCTCTCTGTAACAGATGGCAAACGGTGTAATATGCCATGTACAGTGTTGAATCAGACAGAGACTCCACAAGAAACTCTTCGTCCCAAGGAATACGAGTCCCAAGCCCAAAACTACGAGAGCATGCCCACTGATTAAGCCAGCTCAATGTGTGCTCAAAACCATGCCGTGTCTCCTCAGAGTAGAGACGCATGCCCTCCAAGCATTTTTCTGACTCTTTCTTCCAATCTGCTTCCCCATAAGTAATATACCACTGATCAGTCAAAGCCACAACACACTCATCCCCAGATCTAGACATCACCTTTTTCTCAGGCTCACTATAGATAACAGCTTGGCCAATCTCTAAAAAGCTTACTCCTTATCAAACTTTTAGCATCCTGGACCCTCATTCCAGTATATTCCCCAGCAACCATAGTTCCTTCATAAAACCCTCCTTTATAGATTATCTTTTTGGCCGCATCAAGCTTCTCTCTTTCATTCTGGCTCTTAATCTTCATCTCTGTGCAAATTTTCTCAGCAGACTTATCTCCATAATCAGGGTGGTTTATAATGGGAATGATCTCGAATGGTAAAACCCATTCATCCTTTACACCAAACTTGGCCCTAAAAGCTGGTTTTGCTTTCAAGTCCTGCAAGGCCATGTAATCATCAGGAGAATCACTGGGGGACACTATTAACAATCCCGGTACCCTTGTCTGTGAGAACTGAGAGCATGGGAAGTGAGTATATAATGTCATTGAATGCTAAAGGGGACCTCAAAGGCAAACCAATCAGATCATAACCAGTCAACTCAAGTAAACAAGTCGGCTTCTCTGGAACTCGAGACAATCTCTGATATGCCAAATTACGCGCTGACTTCTCAGTTAAAATGAACACCTCAGTGTCATTGATTTCAAATGCTCCATACTTTCCATCTGGCAACACCCACGCATTAGTTTGCCCATACATGGTCTCTGGCCTTAATGTCGCTGCTGCAAGATAAACTTTCTTACCCTCCAAAACTCCCAACTTCGGGGGGAAAGGTGACACAACCTCCATTTTAATGAGTGTGTATTCCTGAGGATTAACACCTTCACCTGAAGCCCGATCATGATCAGCACAAGGCTGGCCATCAAATGGAGAGTAAATCGTGTATCTCAAGTCCTTCACAACTTTCCCCATTGCTTTCAATTTCGTCATCTGCCACTTAACAAAGGAATCAAAAAACGGGTTCACATCCGTTGTAATAAATGTGCGCCTCCAATCACATCCCAATCCAAAACTCTTGAGATCTTCAACAGCAAGAGGAGGGAAATAGGTCAGCCAATAATAAGGATCCTGAAACTTTAAAATCTCAGCATCAGAAAGACCATAACTTTGCATTATTTCCCACTGATACTTATCACCACCTGCTTTTGACACAGCTTTTGACTTCTTCCCCTTAAACTTATCAGGTACACCCTCAACTTCCTCATTGGCTTTCTTTTCCAAATCCGATTTTTCCTCCTCTGTTGTTACAACAGGAAACACTGGTGGATAACCAAATTTCTGAATCTCCCGCGAAAGTTTATCAGCCGAGGCCTTGATTGGCATCCCAGTACAGTGGAAACCAAATGGCAATAGGACATTAGCACCCCTCAACCTGTGATAGGCAGCAGCAAACTCAAGTTTCGAGAGAGAAAATCCATGGCCCAAATGAAGATTTCCATTCATATAAGGAAAAGGGAAGTTCCCAAAGAACTTTTCCCCCTCTTTCGGAGCTTCTGCTTTAGCTTCAGACTTGAAAACATCATTCTCTTCCCACAACTTACGAGCTTGAGACTCAATTTCCAAAAGCTTCTCTCTCCTTGCAAAGCTCTTTCCAGAATCCA
Source organism: Aralia elata (assembly GCA_034770075.1). Lineage (NCBI taxonomy): Eukaryota > Viridiplantae > Streptophyta > Magnoliopsida > Apiales > Araliaceae > Aralia > Aralia elata. The sequence goes on along the minus strand of CM068381.1, from coordinate 38,963,108 downwards.
TATTAGATGATATACTATTACCAGCAAACTCACAAAGACTGTATAAATCACCCAAAAAAATTAATTAAAATCTAAATATTACCAGTTCACCTCATATTAATACCAGCTAAAAGAATCATATACCCATTTGCAGAAACTATAAAAACATTAAAAAAAAATGGAAAAGAACAAATTTAAGTTAAAGATAAAAAATTTATGATAGGATTGTGTAAAAAAAGAGATCTTTATCACAGAATTGTAAAGAGAATATACAAGAAAAACAGATAAACAAAGAAAACTATTCTATCAGATAAACTGAAATTAAAAAGAAACAAGTAAAAGGGTTGAAGGGTTACCTTCGAGTTAGTATAGATCTGTAAAAAATGGCGCCCCTTGCGATATGAAGACGTCTCAAGAGCTGAAACGCCACAGTGAGAGTGTAAGAGATGAGGCTTCAATCCTAAAGTTCCAAGGGGTTTTACCCTCTCTCTTTTTTTTTTCTTTTCTTTATTCCCTGCTTATATCTTAAGCTTAAAACCCTGCTGGAAATTTGATTCTCTTGTCACTGATTCCTTCCAATTTTACAAGATCACTATTTTATTTTTATTTATTTTTAAGTTTTTCACTTTTCCAATAACAAATCTTAGCATAGATTTTAAGATGTGATCAAATATATTTATCATTTGAAATAGGTAGGAAAGCACATATGAAATTTGTGTTTTCAAAATATATGTGCTAAAAACTCACACGGCTTTTGTGAGTGAAATATTTTTTTTATTATTTTTTTTTTTACAAATTATAAAATTAATACCAAATAAGATTCATTTCGTTCAACTAAAACAAATTACGAATTGCATATATAATAAATTTAAAAAATATCTACACTATTTAAAAATAAAATTTAAATTACAAATTTTTATAATTAATACAAATAAATAAATAAATAATCAAGAAACAATTGTCAAATTCATGCAACATCCAACTTTGGCGCTCTGCCTTAGTGTGATCGACAAAGTATCAATGAAAGGAAAAAGAGGGTGGAGTCTATAGTTGTCCCATTAGCATATTTGCATTCATTTATCACCATAGACCATAACAATTCTTTACATAAAGAGATTCTATGCTCTCAAAAGATGAAAAATGATCCCACAAGAATAGAGAAAAAAACTATATATTATCTCAAATTAAAAGAAATCAAAATTTAAAATAGAAAAAATAAACAAACTCTAAAAAAAAAAAGAACAATAAGTAAATAATAAATTAATGATAAAAAATATCTAAGTAAGTTAACTAGGTAGACATAATTTTGCAGGCATGTTCACACTGCCTAATTAGGAAAGTGTGGGTATTTTTTCTCGCATGCATTTTTATGTACATGTAAAGCGGAAAACTTCACTTTCAAAATAAAATAATGCTAGAGACACTAATTATACACAAAAAAATTATACACACATAGTATAAAAAAGAAAAAGAAATAGAAAGTAAGACCTACAATTAAATATTTTACACATTTTTATTGGTAAGCAATATATAGGTCCTACTCTTGGTACACAATTTTTTTATGTACAATTGGTGTACATAATATTATTCTTCAAGATAGAATGAAAGCTTAGTTACAAGAAGAGTAATGTTATGAATACAAAGTATACATAAAAATTTGTACACGCATAATATAAAAAGGAAAGAAAATAAGAAGTATGATCTACAATTGGATGTTCTATTCATTCTCATCGATAAACAATAATACATATATCCTATTTTTTATGTACACTTTGTTCGCATAATATTATACCGATAAGAAACAACATTAAATACAGTAATACTCACTCTGATAAAAAGGTTCAACCACTTTATAACCCAATAACTTAGTGACCGCTAATACTTTTGTTTGCTTGTTCTTCCATCAATTTATTAAGTACTCTTAAGTGTGTTTAGAATTTTAAACACAAATAATATATTTTAACGTAATTTATTTAACTCACAATAATAACATATTTAAAATTTAAACACACTACATTAAAAGTGTCGGGCCATACTTTCGCTACTTAACTTTATGGATGTATTTAATATAGTTAAATTTATGGATATAACTAAAAATCGATATTATTTCTCTATAAAACATTGAATGAGATTTTTATTACGAATAATAAATTTTTGTAATGGTAGTGACCTTTAATTTTTATACAAACATTAAGAAGTGCCTACAAAAAAATATCGATAGAATCCTCATTTTCTTATTTTATAAGAAGATAATGGAGACAGAAACCATACATATATATAAGCGTTAAAAAAATATCTTTTTTAGCCTTTTAATCTAAATTTTTTAAAGAACAATATATAATACAACTAAAATAACAACAAAAAAAATTTGTTCTACCAGCAAAAGATTCACTCGATTATTTTTTTTTTTCATTCAGGCAAGCGATTTGCGATCTTCACCACTCAAATTAACATTTAAAAACTTTCAACTCTTAACAATTAAGTTATGAGTATTACTATAATAACAAAATAATGTGATAAATTATAATTAATTAATAATTTATTATACATAAATAGATCTAATAATAAAAATCAATAACAATTAATTATATTATTTTATAACTATCTTTTCAAATTATTATTTTGTCGTTAAAGTATTATCGTTAATAATTTTATTGTTAAGTTATTAAATTCAACTTTGTTAGTCTTTTGGACCTTAAGATTGTAACTTACTGGTAGTCCTTAGCTTTACCATTCCATGCATTGAAAACTGTGCACTTTTGTAGGCTTTCATAAACTTTACTATTCTCTCTCATCCAGACAACCGAGCAATTGAAACCTACTCACTATATTTTGTTTGCCAACACAAATATTTTTTTCCAGAAGTTGTCTTTGGCCATGCCAAGAATTTCCCGGAAACCCACTAAAAAGATCAGACGCCATTCTTCTTCTCCTATCTCTTTCAGCATAAAAGTTGAGAGTATTTAATTTCGTCAATGCTATCCCCTCATTGACTTGCTCACTTACCATTTTCTCTCTCCTCCATTGTGTTTGGTTGCTGAGGAAACTCAAGGTACCGACAACACCCCATTAGTATACTAGCCTTTGTTTGTGAAATGACTTATAGTTTAGTATTATTTGTATTAATTTAATATCTTTATGGATTAGTCCCTTATTTGAGATTATATAATATCATTTTCAGTTGAGATTATAGTCTAAAATGACATTAGAAATGATAATATATAGTCCATAAAATTAAATAAAGAATTACTAAATAGTATGTTAAAGGTACAAATAATTATATTCTTTAGGGAAATATAATACTTCCATTTTTGTTTCTTTTGTTGTTTTTACTTTTTGCTGAACCAATAATTTGTGGGGTTCTTTCCCTTCTCTGCACTTTCTCAGAAACCAAACTTGGCAGCACTTGGAACAGTAACTAGAAAGCCAAAAACTTTTTCCTTTTATATATATGATGTGTTTCTTGTAGTTTTGACACCCAAAATTGGAGCAGTTTGCATATTGAGGAAAAGGGTCAGTTGAATTAACCCTGCTGAGTAGGAAGTTTGAGAATTGAGGAAGAGGGTCAACTCAATTAGCCCTTGCCAAGCTCTTAGAACACTCAGAAAGGTATATCTTGATAATTATTTAGTTTGACATAACAATCTTTAAGCTTCCATTTGAAGATTTTATGCTGCATATTTAGGTAAGCAATATACGTGCATGCTAATATTTGTTAGCTTTTCTTTTTTTGATGAAATTATGATTGCTCTACAAATCCTAAATGGGGTAGGAAGGAACTGTTTATCATGCCTTTACAAATTGTAGGGAACAAAGTGGTTCAAATTCGAGTTCATATGAGGCTGTCTAGCTATGAATATTATGTTTTTGTTATGTTCAAATTGGTGTTTAGGCACTCGGAAACAAGTTAAGTTGGTTCTTTACGAGCCACGGCATAAAATGTAAAGGGATAAATAGACAGAAGAAAAGAATGGTTGGCCATTGATGGGTTCAGGATGTTCCAGATCTTGATAATTTCCGTTTTTTCTCGACCTTATAATTTTCTATGGAAGTTATGCAAATAAGTGACTTTGCTAATTGTAGTTTTCTTACGACTTCTTTTAAGCCACGGGCTAAACCTTCAGCATTACACCCATATATGGTACTATTTCTATTAGAGAATATGGTCCTAAACAAACTTCTGATATACAAGCTACAGTTGCTGTTGCACAAACTCAAGGGAATAAACAAGTTGCTGATTGTAATCCAAGTTCAACACAAGAACTGAAGCATTAGTTACAGCAATGCCTAGCACATAGCACAGCTGTCCTAGTTTGATAGTAGGGATAGCACAGCTGTCACTCTAGCTTTTGTCAGTTTGTTATTTTCCTTCATGTATGTATACCGTATGTATAGATAGACTACAAGTGATATAAATACCTTCTTGTAAGCTTCATTTCTAAGAAATGTAATAAACACTCTGTTCTTCAATATACTTCGAATTACAGATCTTATCAATTTCCTTGTTCAATCTATTATTTTGATAGAAGAAGACTGAAAGGTTTGTTCCCTGCTGCAAATCCAATCCTGCTCCTAATTTTTCATGATTAGCTCACTATACAATTCACTGTTTCCTATAAGGGATAGTTTAGGAATTGGAGGATGTTAGTAAGAACTGAAGGGATTTTGGGCAGCTTAGTTTCTTTCAATCAAGTGGAGATAGGAAAATGCATGACTAATTAGCAGATAGATATTGACCAGAACTTTCTGCGGGAAAAATAGTGCAGAACATTAGATTTGCACCGAAGATAAGAGTAATTTATGGGCACCAACTAGGTGGAAAGGTTGCATGACCATGAATTTTATCCACTGATTCACGTTATGCGCTTTCAATGGATGTCTTCAATAATTTTGCTATTCAGCAAGCAAAAAATACAACATAAAAACAGCATTAGTACATAATTAGACTTGGTTCAGGGACTTCCATTAAGCTGATGAATTGAAAATCTTATAGTTGATAACCATTGCATGTTATTTCCATGTGAATATGCTTTATCTAGTAATTGAAAACAGGAAAAGTGTAACTGCTCTATTTTATGTAATAAATCATCTCAATATCTAACTTTTGTGCCATCTCTTTCATATCTAGAAGAATGTTGGTCATATCCAAAAAGTTATCCATGTCACTACATAGAAGGAATCTCTCTATTCAATCATGCTTCCCAGAAGTCAACTCGGCAAAGGCTAGCCAGGTTCCCGAGGATGGTGATATATGCATAAGCATGGAGCACTCTTATGATGACATTCATGGTGTAGATAGGATTTGCTTTGATAAACCTGGAATTTCACCAGCTCTTTCTGGTCTTCGTCCCTCTGTTGAATCAAACCATTCAATCCCGACAGAAAAAGGCAACACTTATCCATCAATTGTCAATACCCGTACTTCTAATCTTCGACCACATCAAGTTCTGTCAAATTCAACCACTGGTCTAGAAATGACAGGAACTAATGAGCAAATCATTATGGAACCATCTAAGTGGCAAGTTAGTTCCAGCTATCCTTCAATGGGTCGGAGTGCCAGATTTGATGAAAAACTAAATACCCGACAGGCAGATGCATCTTCAAGTTTTCCACTAGCGACAGTGCTCTATTCAGGTGAAACTTCCCATTAACGCTTTTTTACATTGTGATGGAAAAAGTGTAGTTAACATATTTTTACATGCTCATTAAGTCAAATTGTACAAGGAGAAGCATATATAAAGTTACTAACTGTGTAATAGGATTTTCATGACTTTTGCTTAAGTTTCCTTCTCAATCTTTGTGATTATAATCTCAAAATTTATTGAGATCCCTGCTCTTGAGCTTCCTGGTCTAGATTCTTAACATTCAATACAAGCTGGAGTGCAATCATGGTTTGGTGCTTGAACTTTTGCAGGGGAGATGAGAAGCAGTGGCCTTGGCGCCTATGTGACCCTGTACCTTGCTGCCCTTAAAGGTGATTGGGAATCAGCTAAAAACTTTTTGAACTTATATCCACAAGCAGTGCGAGCTAGGATAACAAGGGCTTCAGAAACTGCCCTCCATATCGCAGCTGGAGCAAGAAAAACAAGGTTTGTAGAGGAACTGGTGAAAATGATGACACCAGAGGACCTGGCATTGCAGAACCAGGTAGGAAACACCGCACTTTGTTTTGCTGCAGCATCTGGAATTACAAAGATTGCTGAATTAATGGTGGACAAAAATACAAAGTTACCAATGATTCGAGGTAGTAAAGGAGCACTGCCACTGTACATGGCTGCTTTGTTAGGCCATAGAGACATGGTATGGTATCTTTACAACAAGACTGAAAGAAAATATTTAACTCCAGAAGATCTAATTGCGCTACTCATTGCTGCTATCACTGCCAATCTGTTTGGTTAGTAACCTTCTATAGTTATGCATGTTTCTAAGAAATTTATGTGTTGCAAGTACACATTGAAATAGAATCATATTATTTGATTTTCAAGTTTATATTAATTCTTTTTGACGACATGCTTTTTTGTTTTGTTTTTTTTAATTGTTGGTATAACCTTGTGAGAATGATGCTACAAGTTCTGATAAAATAATTCTGTTGATTCTCCAGATGTAGCCTTAGACGTTATTAAACTCCACCCTGATTTAGCTATAGCTCGGGATGCAAATGGAGATACAGCACTTCATGTTTTGGCTAGAAAGCCTTCAGCATTTTACAGTGGAAGTCAATTTGGAATCTGGAGGAGTTGCGTAAACTCATGTTAGTAACCTAATTTTAACTGCTGTTTCTTATTGTCTATTTGCTGAATATGGTGCTGTGATGTTATTGGTTGCCTACTGAGCACTTGTGCTCTTAGATTTAATGATATCTCTTACACATTGAAATTTGAACTTCCTTTCACTTAATGCGTCTGCTTTTCTCTTGGATTTAATGATGTCGTGGCCTTTCTTGCAGTGCTTCCTATCTTCAGTGCACCTGTCCGTAGAGTAGCACAATTTCTAGGTATGCAAACATGATTATAATTTCCTATGCTTCATAGATTTAGTGTGACTCGATATTTCTTGCAGTTCCAGGTTTCAAAGATATCTATGACAAAAGAGTGATGCATATCCAAGCACTGGAACTGGTGAATCGACTTTGGGATCAGGTTCTTGTACTGGATGACTTAAAGATTGGGGACTTTATTAGATCCCCTTCTCGATTATTGTTCACTGCTGCAGAGCTGGGAAATGTGGAGTTCATAATTGTGCTCATTCGATCATATCCTGATCTTATTTGGAAAGTTGACGAAAAAAGTCGAAGTATATTTCATGTAGCTGTGGAACATCGTCAGGAAAAGATTTTCAATCTCATATATGAGATAGGTTCTATTAAGGATTTGATCGCAGCTTATAAAGATGAAAGCAATAATAACATGCTGCATTTGGCTGGAAATCTAGCACCAGCAAATCGGCTGAATATTGATTCTGGGGCAGCTTTGCAATTGAGACGGGAGTTACAATGGTTCAAGGTTTGTTTTGCCTTTGCACATTATAATATACAATTAATCACAAAAGCCAAGTAAAAAAAGATAATAGAAAGAGAACAGAAAAGTGAAATTTTTTATCTACTTATTCCTTGTTTCAATGACTTCAAGCAGCTATTATATTGAATTTAGTGCTTGTTTGGTTAGAGGGCATTGCTGACAAGAGAAATCTACTTGGCTTAGATTACTTGATTGAGGAAACAAAAGCAATGATAAAAGTAGGAAGTTAAAAATCTTTCTTGTGCGAAAATGTTAATTTTTTTGAGTACTAGCTTCTAGTTCTTATGTGTTGGTGTCTCTTTATGATTGTAGGAAGTAGAAAAAATTGTCCAACCTCTATATACAGAAATGAAGAACTCCATCGGCAAAACTCCGCAGATTCTATTTACAGAGGAGCACAAGAGTTTAGTACGCGAAGGAGAAAAGTGGATGAAAGATACTGCATCATCATGCATGGTTGTTGCCACACTCATAGCCACTGTGATGTTTGCTGCTGCCTTCACTGTACCGGGTGGCAACAATAACAATACAGGAACACCTTTTTTTATATCAGAAAGGTCCTTCATAGTTTTTGCCATTTCGGATGCACTGGCATTATTCTCATCAGCCACTTCAATTCTCATGTTCCTGTCTATTCTTACCTCGCGTTATGCTGAAGAGGATTTTCTCGACTTACTGCCTAAGAGGTTAATAATAGGACTTGCAACGCTGTTTATCTCAATTGGCACCATGATGGTAGCTTTTTGCGGCGCACTTTTTATTGTCCTTGGCCATGGATTGGTATGGATTGCTATTCCAATGGCTTTAGTTGCAGGTATTCCTGTAACTGTGTTTGCTTTGTTACAGTTTCCTCTGTTTGTTGATATGATTAGTCATACTTATAGGTCTACCACTGTATTCCGTCCTAGAAATCATTTATTGTACTAGCCATTGACAGAGTATAATTATTATAATTCTTAGAAGAAGATTCAATAGCCTACATGACCTTGAAACATTCATTTAAACCCTAACATTTCAGAGTGTTGTTTTCTTTCAAGTGTATTAGGTACTAAAATACCCGAGAATATAGAGGAAATTTCTTGGCGAAACCATAAAATAATTGAAGAGTACGAAGATTCTAAAAATCCTTCCGAATTTGGAATTTAGGACTGCAACTGCTATAAATGCTAGAGATTATTCATGAGCCTTGTCGGCATGGTCATGCAGATATTCTAAGCTGAAACAAATAATAGAAAAAAGAAGCTTTCATTCTTTTCCTCTGATTTTTTGAAAAACCAAGCAACTTATATTAACATATCGACAGCAAACACACCAAAAACAACACACGAGTTCAAGAGTGCATGGCAACACAACGAGGGGTGGCTCTCCCTCTGGTCTTTTTCCAAAAACGAGAGAACAAAAATAGGGGGCTCAACATGGACTTTATACAGCTCGTCTTGATGGTAGGAGTTCTTTGCTAGGCAATCAGCAGACTGGTTTGCTTCCCGAGGTACTGACTGAATCGATATGTCCCAGCATCGTTTCGACAGACTCCTGCAAGCAGGAATTAGATTAGACATGGGAGATGAAATGTTTGAAGAGGGTAAAATGAGATTTAGAACTTCCTGAGCATCTGACTTAAACCCCATAGTCCAACATAAGTTTAGACCATCATAACTCAGCCATGGAAGCACTAACACCAAAAAGCTTCGTAGAAGTACCAGCCAGCCAGCCACCCAAGTCTTTTCCGAATTTTTTATTGTAATAGCGTAATTTAAAAAAAAAAAAAATTCCCTTCTCTTCTTTATTTCTAAACCCACAAATAAAGAAAAATATAATTAAAATTTTATCCCTTCCCTCCCTTTCAAACTCACTAACATGATTGGAGGAAATTATAATTCCTTCCCATCCCTTCCTCTCTTATGTTTTCCCTTCTCATCTCATTCCTCCAAACTCACAAACGTATACAATTATTTTTCTCCGCAAAATTTTTTCCATTTTTTTTTCAAATGTTATCGTGCTTATCAGATGAGTTATCAATTCCATGTCAAGCTCATTGCAACTTTTACTAGCAATAGATCCTTATATAATTGGGTATTTGCGAAATGAGCAGAACTTGAATAAGTTTGACAACCAAAATTAAGATTAATACAAGAATAAATAATATTCTTCCATTTCAAAATTAAATAAATATATATTTTGATTTTTGTAAAATTATTTTGTGAAATTATGATATCATAATTGGTATGAATTGAAGACAATAAAAATACTAAATGCTAGTACTCTTTAATTAGTTTAAAAGTTCTAAATTAGCAAAAAAGACTGTTATTTAAACTAAACACAAAACTGAGTTCAATAATCAAAATGTATTTTTAATTTTAAAACCCGTAAAACAAGAAGCTCGCGCGGTACTATATAATTTTCTTAAGCACATTCGCTCATGTTGAATGGTACATTCTTAGAGAGTCTAATATAGTAGACTTCATCGATCAATAAATATTTTTTTTTTCAAAAAAAAAAAAAGAAAAAAGAAAAAAAGAAGCTCAAACATAATCGAATTCTCCCTTTTTTACCTTTTATCTTCTCCCATCAATATCTATATCTATATATTTAAACTATTAAATACTCTCAAAATAAAATTTTAAATTTTTTTAAAAATTATCAACAAAATAACTTGTCAACTTCTTTCACACAACCCCCACCCTCTAACCAAAAAAAAAAAAAAAAAAAACTCTTGTTTTTCCTTATGTTTCAAACGTACAATTATTTGTTTATTTATTCTTTCAGTCCAAATGAAAAACAATCTTAAACATATTGATTCACCTCTTTCTTTCTCATTGTCCAAACCATCTGTGTCAAGGAATTACCTGATTCTTGGATTCGTCTCTCATCATGTCATCCATGGCTGTTCTTGCTTCCACGTTATCCTTAACAAAGCTTTATTTAGGAAAGGATGGCGCGGTCTTTATTATTCCCTCCATTTTATAGAAGAAAAAAAAAGAAAGAAAGTCTCATATATAACATTTGTAAATATTAAGAATATATATTTATAATTAGTTTAATAGTATCACATAATAATATATATTTATAATTAGTTTAATAGTATGACATATGACATATAATATTATGAGGACACTCCTCCTAAGTCCTCGGTGGAATGGTCAGGAATGGTCTTGCAGGTGCTGAGACGTTATTTAGCTGATTATGACACTGATGAATATCAAACAGTTGGTTAATTTTGAACTTTATAAGCTGGAATGAATTTGACACTAAAAGATGGATTAAGTTGAATGCTTTGGGCCGACATTCTTTGTTTGTTGTTGTTAATAACTTAATACTGCTGTTGCTGTATTAGCTTCTGACTTGCTCAATTTGGAGCCGAATTGCATCTATTTTACAGATGACTGGTGTATGTATCCCTTTAGATGATATAGAAAATGGTTGCGACATGCATGGGAGACACCTCTGTAATGCAAACCACATTACAGAGGTGTCTCCCTCTCTTTTTTCTCGCCTCCCATTTGGATTGGATTGTCCCTACTGCTACTTCCTTGTCTCAGTAAGGGCTACAATATGCTTCATAGCAAAGCCAATTTGAATCAGTTTGCATTTAAAGTACTTTTATTTTATTGTAACATGTCATTTATTAGTTGATAATAAAATTTGAAATTCACTTACTAGTTGGTATGAAGTCTTCATATATGTATTACATATACTCCAAGATAAAAGTCCTTTGTAGTTAAATTGACTATTTTTGAAATTAATAATTAAGCATATATATTTGGATTTTCAAAAAAGCTAACATAGAGATATGTTCTAAATTGTATGTAGATTATAATGTTTATAGGTTTTTTGCATATATAAAAAAGAATAATAAGATATATTAATTTGAAAATTAGTCGATTTGACCACAAAAGTTAATGGAAGACTTTTATCTTAGGATTTTTATACACGTAAAAGTATTCACTTTTGGCTATATCCTAATAAATGGTGTCGACGCCGGGTTTTCGCTTTTCTCGCCTGTTCCAATTTTAGCCTTTTGATTTAGATGACGTTTGGAAAAGGTCGGCATTGATGTCGACGGGGTTTTGAAAGATCGTTTTTATGATGAGCCAATTAACCAGAGTCGCCAGTTGGTATATTTGAAATGGATGTACCAACTCATCCGAGTTCTCGTTTTTTATAAATCGCTGGCTCATGTGTGACTCCGAATCAATTGGTCTGCGAATCGAGATTCATAGAGTTCGGGGGCTTGCTTAAGTGAGGGGAAGGTGTTAGGCACCCCTCGACTTCCGTGAAACACGGTTACCGCGATCTCAATGCTTTCCTATCCTTTAATTCATGAATGTGTATGTGTGTGTGTGTGTGTGTGCCTATGTGAATGTTGTGGGGAATTTGTATGAAAGAGTCATTTGGATTTTAGGGAAATTCGTGTTTTAATTTGAGAACGCTTCGGAATATCTTTTCGGTATACACGAGAAAGCTTATTCTTTATGAGAAAGGTTTGATTTTAATTGTCCAAAACTATGAGATTTTCATTAAGTGTCGTTTTGGCAAAACAAGAGTTTTAAACCTTCGTCTAAATAGGAATCGAGATCTATACGTTGCTTTCATAAAATGATGGGCAATTTCTAGAATCTCTTTCACCCTATGCACAAAGATTTAATAAAACGTTACTTATTTTATAAAATCATTTTGTGTGATGTTTTGGAAACGATTTCTTTTTTGGCCTTCTCGTTTACATAGAAATCAACAATCGTTAGCACTTCTCATTTTAAGCCTCGTGATGCTAACAACCTAGTTTGATTGATTTTATGAAGATCTTCATTGTTTAGCTTCGAAATCAATTTCGTGTCGTAAATCAAATCAAGCATAAAATGCATTGGGGTTATTCATGGGCATGTAAACCATCCAAATAACCCCAACACCCACAATCACACACTTCATTATTACGGGGCCTTAAACCCGATTCCGCCTTGACGTCGTTTTAAGGCCCAATATTACATATTTACAAAGAGACTACATCCTACCCGCTACATACATCAAGATACGTCCATCATCGGATTTGGACCACGGGGTCGCTTTCCTAGGCTCACAACCAAATTTCCACACACCCACAATCGGATATTACAAGAAATAACCAATACGGATAACCTACCAATACCAAGACGTCCCAAAATAGAGATCTAAAAGAACCTATGTCAATATAACACCAAAAAAACAAACAAACAAGAAATCAATAAATAAATATCATCGGGTTATTAGGAAGAATTTTGTTCCAATTGGAACCCTCACTAATGCTCCCTAATTTATTATTCCATAATCATATGAAAACTTCATTTGATTTGACCAAAAGATATGATAGAAATTACAAAATTGAGGAGATTTTCACCTTGCAAATGAGATCAAAATGGATCTAAATTTATGTATTTGAATAGAAGAAAAAGTATTATGTGATACAATCAAATCACAAAAATATTATTCCTCTCTTTTTTCTTACTTTCTCTCCTATTTGATTGCAAAATCTATGCTAATTCTTCCTCTTTTTCTCTATTTTCTGCTGCTGTTTCCCTGCTGATTTTCTTCTTCTCCCAAAATTCGAACTCCCTGTATGCTGAGAAGAAATGGTTGATATAGGCTGGCCAAAGCCAGCCGCAGATACATCTGCGGCTGGCCGCAGATGGATCTGCGGCTGGCTGGCGCCCACCCCCCACTCAGCACACCTTCCACTTTGATTATTTAATTCTCCTCGGTTCTCGCACCGCACCTCGATTCTCGCGTCGCGCCGTCAGTTTTATCCGAAAGGCTTGTATTTTGCAGTCCGGAAATTATTGCGGGACGTGACACATCATTCGGCATGCTCATTTCGGACGGCCTTGATCGTAAGTCGTCGTGGTGGCTCTAAGTGTTCGCACTTATGTTCACCCTCCGTCTCGCAGGCCGGTCCAATGGACGAATTTGCCCTCCTGTCATGGTCAGTATAGGAAATGCAAAATTTGGGTGTCTACAGCTGCCCCTCTTTATCATGTTTATGGAATGATAAATGAAATGAACAGGATAAAGAATAGACACTCGATGCATGAATGACAGTGCGTAAGAATGACAGTACATACATGATGCCACACATATAGCTTATGATGCAATATAAGATGTAATGCATGCAAGATATTCGTAAGAGTGTCAATGTATCAATCCCTTGACCGTGTATGTTAGTCTTTGGGTTCACTCTTTCAATCTATCGTCTCGTTCGGGGCCGGGTATCGTCGCCGGTCACCCATCGCGTAACCCCCCGGTTATCGTCGCCGGTCGGTCATCTGTCGGAGCCGGTTATCGTCGCCGGACATCCATCTCGTGATCGCCGGTTATCGCCGCCGGTCGATCGTCATGTCGGGGCCGGGTATCGTCGCCGGTCACCCATCTCGTAACCCCCGGTTATCGTCGCCGGTTGGTTATCTGTCGGAGCCGGTTATCGTCGCCGGTCATCCATCTCGTGATCGCCGGTTATCGTCGCCGGTCGATCGTCATGTCGGGGCCGGGTATCGTCGCCGGTCACCCATCTCGTAACCCCCGGTTATCGTCGCCGGTTGGTTATCTTGTCGGAGCCGGTTATCGTCGCCGGACATCCATCTCGTGATCGCCGGTTATCGTCGCCGGTCGATCGTCTCGTCGGGGCCGGGTATCGTCGCCGGTCACCCATCTCGTAACCCCCGGTTATCGTCGCCGGTTGGTTATCTGTCGGAGCCGGTTATCGTCGCCGGTCATCCATCTCGTGATCGCCGGTTATCGTCGCCGGTCGATCGTCATGTCGGGGCCGGGTATCGTCGCCGGTCACCCATCTCGTAACCCCCGGTTATCGTCGCCGGTTGGTTATCTGTCGGAGCCGGTTATCGTCGCCGGACATCCATCTCGTGATCGCCGGTTATCGTCGCCGGTCGATCGTCTCGTCGGGGCCGGGTATCGTCGCCGGTCACCCATCTCGTAACCCCCGGTTATCGTCGCCGGTTGGTTATCTGTCGGAGCCGGTTATCGTCGCCGGACATCCATCTCGTGATCGCCGGTTATCGTCGCCGGTCGATCGTCATGTCGGGGCCGGGTATCGTCGCCGGTCACCCATCTCGTAAACTTTTCACTTCAACACGTCAAATGGCTGCAAGGGAGCAAGGTGGGACCCACCAGGGCCAGCCGCAGATGGATCCGCGGCCAGCCGCAGATGGATCTGCGGCCAGCCGCAGATACATCTGCGGCCATGATCGGGCCTTAAATCCAACGCGGCTCCTCCAGATCTGTCACTTTCAACTTGTAATCCAAAGAGATTCTCTCGATTTTTCTTGTTCGCAAGGGTTTTTTGTCGATTTTTTCAACTTTCCTGCAAAAACTGTTCCGGTAGGATTGATCTACACGCTACAGGTAACACTTTGACCGGTCACTTTTCAATTTCGTCAATGTTTTGCTATACATTTGACTATTTACATGTTTAAAGATAAAATGTATGCTTTACAATGCTATGTAATGTACCATCATATATACATGCTATGTATCAACTATGTGAGTCCTATTTTATGTTCATGAGGCGGTCCCACATATTGTTATTCCTTTTCTGCAATAAAATCATGCATTACATGCTGTAATTACATATATGAATGCAATTTAGATCTGTTTGAGATTTTGATTGATGGAAAACACGTTTGGCTTATGCCTGGGATGTTCAATTTACAAACGGAACTCTGCCGATTTTTTTTTTTTTTTTTTTTTTTTTTTTTTTTTTTACATGCATCATGTTGCATTAATCATATGATGAGGCTAGAAATTTAGAATGTTCATTACATAATTTTAAAAGGAAACTTACCTTCTTTCTCGCCCGTTCTATTCCAGCTATGGATCGTGATGCGCCCAGTAGCTCCTCCGCCTCTCGGACTTCGGGTGTTCGCCGTCGTAGGGCTGCACCCACTCCTGTTCCTCCTCGGACCCGTCAGGCTCGTCGTTTGACGGAGGCTGTCATTCGTCCTGGTCATCCGGACGTTGAGGAGGCTGTCCCTCCGGAGGTCGCGGCAGAGGGGCCATCCTCCAGCACACCGGCTCCATCTACTCATCAGGCTTCTTCTGGCGCCTCTGTGCAGATACCCGATCTTTTGGGTCGGGATCTCAGTCGTCACCCTTCAGCATCTCTCGTGGCTAACGAGGTATATTCAGTTCTATTCTGATTTTACTCTCAATTTCTCCATTCTCCTTTTATCCGGACTGACCCCTTGGTGATTGCCCCAGGTACCCGAGTTTACCCAGCCGAGGGGCAACTGGTTTCAACATCTACTCCCTTTACGCGGCCCTGCACAGTGATTATCGGGCGATGGTGGACTCTTGGGGTTTCCGACATTTCTTCACTATCATTCCCCGTCAGTGCCCCTGGGGTTACATGAGGGCTTTATCCGAGCGATGGTTCCACCAGACGCAGTCTCTTCATCTCCTCGACTGCGAGGTCGTGTTGACCCCATGGGACTGGAGGTACATTACCGGCATTGAGTTTACCGGGTCCCGCGTCCCCTTGGATCTTGATATCACTCCTGTGGAGGTTCGAGCTTTGCTGGGCTTCGCTGCTGAGGACCGGGTCTTTAAGGCCCGCAGTATCCGATCTGGTGCCTTGGCTGTCGATGCAGTCGGGGGTCTCTATGCGCTGCCCATTCCCGCGGATCAGGGCACCAGGGACATTCTGCTACGACGCCTGTTCCTGACCATCATGAGGGGTTGTTTTCTGGGGAACAACTCCTCTACCATTCATTTCAGCGTCGTAGGAGCGGTCAGAGACGTGGACCGCATCGGTGACTATGACTGGGGGTCATTCACCTTTGCCTACTTCCTCCACGGCATGCGCCTACGCTCGGAGGGACAGACTGATGCCTGGCTCGGCTTCTACCACTTTCTGTTGGTGAGTCCCCTCCTCCTCTCTCTTACTGTATTTCTTTTCCTTTCATCTCTTTTCTGTATTTGATAGTGACTCATGCCTTGCCTTGTTTCTATTCACAGTTCTGGGCTTACGAGCGGCTGCCATGTCTGAGGCCTATCACTACTCTGGGCCCGGACACTTATCCTCGGGGTCGGCGATGGCATCACAGTACTCTCGAGGAGGTCCCCGTGTCTGGCAGTTTTGCACACTGTCGCATCCAGCTGGAGCTGATCACGGCTGCCGAGGTCGTCTGGATTCCCTACCTCTCCGATCATCTGACTGTGGGGTTTGCTGACGGGCATCCTTCCGGCCCGGAGTTCGAGCTTTCCACCCGCCGCCTCACTTTGCAGAGTGTTGGAGGCTGGGTGATGTATCTGGGAGAGCGCGCATTCAGATGCGTCACTGGAGAGATCCGCATCCCGCACTCCCTTTCTTTCACTACTTTCTGGCCGCTGGATTCTCAGCCCTCGGAGATCATGCTCGCCGGGGAGGATGGTCGGATGCTTTCCACGGGTCCCACTACGAGTGATGCATTCCGTACATGGTGGGTGCCCCGCACCATCGGTCCTCAGACTCGGGCCACTTTCTTTCTTGGAGATATGGTTCCAGGCTCGGTGACGATGACCGATTGGGCTGCCTGTGTTCGGATCCCTACCCACGCTGAGCAGATCGCCTCATTGACCCGTCAGGTAGATCAGTTGTCGCTGTTTATTCGGGGGTTGGGCCGGGCCCCGGAGGAGGCTTACACCTACGATCCTGACGGTGCAGGTTATGATGCAGGCCCGAGTTCATCTGATGCCACAGCGCATCCCTACATCCCTGATATGAACTTTGGTCCTCCGAGCTCGACGACTCCAGGGGATCAGTTCGAGGATCCTGCTTTCATAGATGATACTGATTTTATTTAGACCAGGATAGGATAGGGCCTTTTGTATCGGCACCTGCTTAGATTTCTTTTTCATTTATGCACTATGTACTGAACTCATTTATTTATTTATGCACAGTTTTCTTTTCATCTTTATGGGATTCACCTGCTTTATTATTAACTGTATGATGCATGCTTTTTATTTATGGGTAGAGAATGACCCCTGTACAGTCTTTTTTGATACTATTTTTCACAGATGTCGTCCTCAGATGCCGTGGTTCGTTTGGATTCCACTCCTCCCACAGGGTTGGTTGGCAGCCTCTTCCGCTGGTTGGACAGTCTACTGCCAGCAGATAGGGTTATCGTAGATGGTCTTTTGGGACATTCTTGGTCCTTATTAACCTTCCGGGTGCCAGCGGGCTTTGTGGATGGTCTTCTGAGCTATTGGGCCCCTGCCCGTCAGGTGTTTAGGTTTGGGACAGTAGAGCTGACCCCCACCCTTGAGGAGTATGCTCGCTTCACCGGCTTGCCCCTGGATAGACCTTGTGCTAGGATCACAGTTGGTTCCATGCGCCGTCAATTCTTGACTTTCACTGGTTTGCGAAGGGCTGTCCTGTTGCCGGTGATCACATCAAACCATATGGTTCCCCTTCAGTTCTTGATTGACCGATTTGGCTCGCCTGACAGTTTCCGTCTCTTCCTCGGTGATTTTTCCGTGTCCGAGGAGCGCTGGGACGCCTTGAGAGTGGACGTTCTGATGGCCTGTGTCATCTCAGTTCTGTACTTGCCTGCAGGGTCCGATCATTTGGACATGCGGATTGTTGCGGCTGTTAGGGCCCTTCAGGAGGATCACACCATTCTCCCCATGATATTGGCGGATACCTATATGTCGGCCACATATTGCCAGTCCTTCCGAGGGAGATTCTTCAGAGGGAGTTCGACCTTATTGTATGTGTGGTTCATGAGCCATCTCAGCCCCATCGGCTACTTCCGCCGCCAAGGGTTTTGCTTCAGTCACAACATAGCCGCGCAGTTTTCGTTTCGTCCCGTGAGTTGTACTGATGTGACCTCCTGGATATCCTTTTTGTCCGTCATTGAGGACCCTTTTCATCTATTGGTCTACTCAGGCTATTGCTCCTTCAGGCGCTTCTTGACTCATGTGCCTAACCTGGATTTCATCCTCATTGCTGGTTTGAGGGGCGTGACGACCTATCATCCCCTGGCGGTTATGGGGCAGTTTGATCAGACACAGGATTTACACCCCTTCGCGGGTGCAACCGCATACCGATTCCTTATATCATCCTGTACAGAGAGGGATCTATTGCAGGTATACGAGCTTTGGGATTGCAGGATCTTTGCCGAATATAGTGAAAGCTGTCACATCCAGACATTTGCCTACGTACAGTGGTTGCGTGGAGACCTGGATTCGGCTAGTTCGAGTCGGACTGGGGCCTTTGATGACTCTGGAGTGATTTTCACAGAAGATACCACAGACCATTCCATCTCAGCCGATTCTGCCCCGAGTCGGGTCGCTGAGGTTTCCCGACTCCGCCTGGCCCTGATTACTACTGAAGCCGAGAGGGATGCCGCCCTTGCCGAGAGAGATGAGGCCATTCGGGCGAGAGATGCTGCCATTGCTGATAGAGAGGCCATAGTATTTCAGACCATGGCAGTGGTAGATGCTCATTTTGGGACTATCAGCCGAGCTACTGCTTTACTGGATCGTATTGATATGATGGGGCAGCAGATTGCAGGAGATGCTGATGCTTCAGATCTATCCACCACCCTATCCATCTTGCTTCGGCTAGTTTCAGATTTGTAGATTATTTTATTTCCTGCATAGACTGTGTTGGTTTCATCAGTTATTGAAAGAGAGATCTTGTAATAAAACGACTTATATATATAGACATGCATTTGAATTTAGTCATTTTCCCCCTTTTGTCGTATCATTGCCACCCATTGGATCATCATTTTATCCATCTGACCATGATTTTGACATTTCGCCTTCTTTCTTTCCTCAAGACTTGATGGAGATTTGACAGATATTGCCGCACACCTTTTGATTTCGTCGGATTGAACCTCAGATTTTGGATAACTGTTTGGGTTGGATCAGGGTATGTATTCTGGGATGAAACTGGTTAGGCAATTGGTTTCGGGAAGGTTTTGAGGGTGTAGGAAGGTTTTATCTGGATATCGAAAGTTGGTTTCGGTTAGGGAAAGGATTATTTATTTTTTTTTTTTGAAGGATCGGACCGCGCCATGATGGCTGCCTACGTACCCCCTCAAGTTGGGAGATCAGGTCCTACGTAGTTCGCTCTCAAAGGAAAAACAGAACTGATGATTTAAGCGTAGAACCGCTTCACCGAGTCAGAATTGAGGGGTTGTGGAAATACCTCACCATCCATTTCTTGCAATATGAGGGCTCCTCCGGATAGCACTTTCTTGATCACAAATGGCCCTTCCCAGTTCGGGGCAAACTTCCCCTTGGCCTCGTCTTGACAAGGCATGACTCTTTTCAACACCAAATCATTTTCCTTGAACTTCCGAAGTCTTATCTTTTTGTCGTAGGATCGGGAGATCCTCTGTTGATATAGCTGGCCGTGCCAAACAGCAGCCACCCTCCTTTCATCAATTAGGGCCAATTGGTCGTATCGACTTTGCATCCAATCCTCCTCGCTTATCTGAGCATCGATCACTATTCTGAGGGACGCCATCTCAACTTCAACTGGCAGGACAGCCTCCATTCCATATACCAAGGCGTAAGGGGTTGCCCCTGTGGAAGTACGCGTTGACGTTCGGTAGGCTAGCAAGGTGAGGGGTAACAGATCTGGCCATCCCCGATGATTAGCAGACATTTTTGCCATGATCTTCTTGATGTTCTTATTGGCAGCCTCCACTGCCCCATTCATCTTAGGACGGTAAATGACGGAATTGAGATGCTTAATCTTGAACTGGTCACACAGTTCCTTCATGAGGGCGTTGTTTAAATTCTTGGCATTGTCGGAGACCACAACCTCAGGTTGCCCATATCGGCAAATGACATTACTCCTGATGAAGCTGACGATGACCTCCTGAGTTACTTTAGGGAAAGAAGCTGCCTCTACCCATTTGGTGAAATAATCGATCATGACGAAGATGAATCGATGCCCGTTGCTTGCTTTGGGCTCTATCGGTCCGATGACATCCATTCCCCACATCGAAAATGGCCACGGGGAGGTCATACAATGCAGTTCATTGGGAGGCGTATGGATCACATTACCGTGCGCCTGACATTGATAACATCGTTTGACATGATCATCGCAATCGGCTTTCAGCGTTAACCAATAATACCCTGTCCTCAAGATCTTTTTGGCCAACATCGGTCCACTCATATGTGGCCCACACACCCCGCCATGGATTTCATTCATAATCCTTTGGGATTGCGTTTCGTCTACGCATTGCAACAGTCCCAACCCGGCATCCCTTTTGTAAAGTGAATCGCCACTCAGGTAAAACTTCATCGCCATCTTTTGAATTCTCATCCTTTCAGTCCGATTTGCCTGATCGGGAAGGGATCTGTCTCTCAGATATTCCCTTATGTCGTGATACCAGGGCTGCCTCGTCAACACCACCTCATTTGATAACACTGCCACATTTTCCTCATATGCCGGGGCATTCTGTACGGTGATCTCAATCTGTGGACTGTCCCTACTCTTGATCACGTGGATTAAGGAAGCCAAAGTCGCCAATGCATCGGCAAAATCATTTCGTCCCCGAGGAATATGGCGGAAGGCGATATCTTCGAACTCTTGCATAAGCTGGGTGACACAACGATGGTATGGAAGTAACCGAAGCTCCTTAGTGTTGTATACCCCGATTGTTTGTCTGATTACCAACTCTGAATCCCCGAACACCGCTAGTCTTTTTACTCCGATGTCACGGGCCAATCGGAGTCCCAAGATACACCCCTCGTATTCGGCGGTGTTGTTCGAATTGCTGAAACGAAGTTTAGTGGCCACGGGGTATTGTTCTCCGGTGATAGAGACTAAGACCGCTCCGGCTCCTGCCCCCTCGGCATTCATGGCACCATCAAAATACAGCTTCCAGAATTGTCCCTCGTCATCACATTTTTCGCGCGATACCCAAAATATATCTTCGCCCGGGAGAGGAGTTTCTAACGGCTCCATCCCTCCTGCCGGGGCTTCTGCCAACTGATCTGCAATTCCCTGCCCTTTCATGGCCTTCTGGGTCACGTACACCATGTCAAACTGTTGTAAAATTAACTGCCATCTTGATAGTCGACAATTCAGCATGGGCCTTTCGAAAATATATTTCAGGGGATCCATTCTTGATATCAGGTACGTTGTATGCCCATGGAGGTAGTGCTGTAATCTCCCTGCAGCCCAGGCCAGAGCACAACAGGTCTTCTCAATGGGAGTGTAATTCTGCTCACATTGGCTAAATCTTTTGCTGAGGTAATAGATGGCCTGCTCTTTTCCCGCCTCATTTTTCTGTCCCAACATACATCCCATCGCGATGGCATTTACCGATATATACATAAACAGAGGGATCCCATCCTTCGGGGGTACCAGCACTGGTGCTTCAGTCAACTGCTTTTTAATGGTCTGAAAAGCCTTCTGACATTGCTCATTCCACTCTTGGGAAACCCCTTTTCTTAACAGTTTGAAAATGGGCTCACATGTAGTCGTCAAGTGGGATATAAAACGGCTGATAAAGTTTATCCTTCCGAGGAATCCCCTTATCTCCTTCTCTGTGCGAGGTGCTGGCATATCCACAATGGCCTTAATCTTTGCTGGATCCAACTCAATGCCCCGATCACTAACCAGGAAACCCAAGAGCTTGCCCGACTGTACTCCGAAAGCGCACTTGGCTGGATTGAGTTTCAAATTATACTTTCTGAGCCGATCGAATAGCTTTTTGAGATGGGTTATATGATCAGATTCTACCTTCGATTTCACAATAATGTCATCCACGTAGACTTCTATCTCCTTGTGCATCATATCGTGGAACAAGGCCATCATGGCTCTCTGATAAGTAGCCCCTGCATTTGTGAGCCCGAAAGCCAGTCGTCTGTAGCAGAAAGTGCCCCAGGGGGTGATGAATGCGGTCTTTTCCCGATCTTCCTCCGCCACCATTATCTGATGATATCCTGCGAAGCAATCCACAAAAGAGTACATTTCGTACTGGGCTGTGTTATCCACCAGGATGTGTATGAAAGGCACCGGGAAGTTATCCTTGAGACTGGCCTTGTTTAGATCTCTGTAGTCTACGCATACCCTCACCTTTCCTCCAGGTTTAGCCACTGGGACCACATTGGATAGCCATTCCGGGTAAGTGGACACCATAATGATTCCCGCCCTGAACTGTTTGATGATCTCTTCCTTCACTTTTAAGCTCCACTCAGGTTTCAACTTTCTTAGTTTCTGCTTGACAGGCCTGAAACCCTCCTTGATGGGTAACCGGTGCACCACAATGTCGGTGGACAATCCGATCATATCCTCGTGCGACCAGGCAAAGACATCCTCATATTGGCTTAGTAACTCAATTATTTCTGCTTTTTGGCTGGGGGTAAGGTCTGTCCCTATCTTGAGTTCTTTTGGATTGTCAGGGGTTCCGATATCTATAGTGATGGTTTGGTCCAAATTGGGTTTGGGTTTATCTTCGACCCATCCTTTGATCTCATCAGGTGCGTCGTCGTAATCTGTCTCGTCTTGTTCAATGCCCATTAAATCGAAATCCAGCTCAATGTCAAAATCATAATCATCATTCAAATTTGAAAGACCATTTGTTAGGCAAGGATTACTCAAATGGGTACACCTGACATGAAACAAAATACTTGTCATATATAAATCATTTTTTACGACGATCGCAATTTCAAATAACACGAAGAAACGACACAATTATGCAGAAATAAAACAACAACAAAATAAAACTTCTTCATTCCCCCCATCCTCTAGGGTTAACCACCCTGACGTCGAGCTTTACCCTTGTTTGGATATCACTGGTTTTTGGGTCCAATTATCGATGGTCAGGTCAGATGAAATGCGCTGGATAAAGGAGGGCCTCACATCGGACACCTTCCCGATGATTACGGATACGTCCCCTGAGTCCTTCTCCATATCTTCTCCAGGAATAATCAGCCCTGCCCAATCGATGACAGGTACAACTTGCTGGGCTCCCGGTGGTGTGATAACATTCGTCCCCTCCTTACTGCTTGTTGATTGTCCGGGGATATAGCATTTGGTTTCAAACTCTTTTGCGACCTCCTGCAGGAAACTTTCCCTCCGGGCCGACTCATTTCGTGTGGGGGTTAACTCTTCATTCCCCGCCCCAATCACAGGTCCGCTGATCCCCTGCTCATTGTCGACTTTGGTCACTGGGCTGCCAACTAGTCGAATCGGAGTCGCACCCCGACGGTGTCCCCGTACTGCGCCCACATGGTATCCCAACCCTGCCTTGCCTATCTGCTGTGGTAGGTGGATGGGCTTGGTGATTCCCTGACTGCTTTTCCCTAGTCCCTGTCCAGGTTGGAAGTTCATTTTAATCATTTCCCTTGCCACAAAGGTGAGTTCCGGAGAGACCCTTGGTTTCACAGCTGGAGATCCCAGGCATCTATAATGGGGAGTGCTAATCTCTAGTGCTTGAAAGCTGGCAGGCGCCGCTGACTCATCCACATTGATTACTGGTAGGCCACTCCTGGGAGGAGAAGGGTCATCACATTCGGCCGAGATTGTTACCAGATTCCCATCGATGATCAACTTGATTTGTTGGTGGAGCGTGGAAGGAACTGCCCCGGCCATGTGTATCCACGGCCTCCCTAACAGCAGGTTGTAGCTTGCCGTAATATCTAGGACTTGGAAGGATATATCAAAAGTACAGGGCCCTATCTCCACTGGCAATTCTATCTCTCCGATGGTATCCCTCCGAGATCCGTCAAAAGCCCGAACCACCACCTGACTGGCCCGTAGGCGCTTGGGACTGATGTTCATTTTCTTCAGCGTGCTGAGAGGACATATATTCAATGCCGATCCCCCGTCGATCAGCACCCCATTCATGACATATCCTGAGGAGATTACCGCGATGTGTAGCGGTTTTCGGTGCCCCCTTCCCTCTTCGGGAATGTCCTCATCCGTAAAGGATATTGCATCGGTTTCCAATAAGTGGCCTACCAGCCGGCCGAAACCCTCCTCACTAATTTCTTTGGGCACAAATGCCTCCTCCAGAACCTTCATCAGGGTTTTGCAATGCTCACTGGATGACAACACCAAGTCCATGACTGATGTTAGGGTTGATTCCTCATTTAAAATCTGGATCCCCCTCGTTTCTGGGTGATCCATCCTTTTCAAAAACTCTATGGCCCTTTCCTCGGAAACTTCTTCATTTTTTCTCTTTTGGCTCTCAAGGACTCGCCCGGGAAGATATAAGGGGTTCCCCTTGGTCGTCACGGAAGCACAACTGGCCGCTTCCTCTGGTATTCCCCCATAATTCCAGGGTACAGTCCTCAGACTACTGATAGGGAGTTGCGGCCTTGCTGCAAGTATGATGGGCCTCGGGGCTGTCAGCTTGACAGGTCCCTCTATGTTATTCGTACTTACCCCTATCAACCTGATGGGCGTTCCCCGTGCATCCCCATGATCATGTATCATGTTGATCATCTCCTCAACTTTCTGCACATAGTTCAACCTTGGCGGCCCCCCAGCCTCACTTGCCTCCGTCGCATTAACTCCCCCTCCATCATGTCTTGGCAGGGGATTTGCTTTAACATTCGGGGAGTCCGGTTGTTCCACCACAATTTCCCCACTGTCTATCATGTTTTGGATTCGATGCTTCAACGTCCAGCAATCTTGTGTATCATGGCCAGGGGAACTGGAGTGGTATGCACATCGTTTGCTCGGGTCAAACCTTCTACCCTTTGGGTCACTTGGTGGTGCCAGACCAACTATTTTCTTTTGGGCTACTAATACCGCTAATACCCGTTCAAGCGGCTCCCCGAGCGGGGTGAATACTCGATTCTGCGAAGCCTCATATCTTCTTCGCCCCTCTGCCCTTTGATCTATGAAGTTTGGCTGTCGGGATGGCCCTCCCCTCTGTACCTGAACCGGAAGATGACTTTCTGTTTTTCTGGATGACCCCTGTAAGATGAGGGAAACATCCTCTTCCTTTTTCTTTTGGACCCTCCGGGAAGTGCTGCCATAGTTTCCATTCTGTATTTGCTCGGCAACAGTTTCTAAAGCAGTAAGATCCCGAATTTTACCCGACTTCAACCCCATGTCTACCATCTCTCCATGTTTAATCATTTCAGCAAAAGGTCTTCCAATCCCCGAGATGACCCTCTCATAATACGGTGCCTCCTGAATGTCTACAAAGGTCATTACCATCTCTGATTCGCTCATCGGGGGGGTTACCTGTGCGGCCATGCCCCTCCATCTTTGCGCATATTCCCTGAAGGACTCCCTAGGCTGTTTTTTAACCTTTGTCATTTGGTACCTGTCAAGAGCCATCTGGGCCTGAAAGCTGTATTGGGTTAAGAAGGTATGGGCCAATTCCTCCCAGTTGTGGATTCGGGCGTTGTCGAGGCGGGCATCATACCAGATTCTTGCCTCCCCTGTTAAGCTTTTCTGGAATAGTTGCATTCTTAACCCCTCGTCTTCGGCATAAGACCCGAGTTCTCCAATGTATATTTTCAAGTGTGTATAGGGGTCTCCCTTTCCATTGTACTTTTCAAACTCGGGAACTTTGAACTTTTCTGGATATCTGGCTCCGGGGAAAACACATAGATCCGAATAATTAACCCTGCCCAGGGAGCCTATGCCCCTTAGAGATTGGATGGTCTCCTCCATGTGTTTCATTTTTCTCCGAAGGTCGTCATTGTCCCCTTCTTCTGGGATAGTAACCACTGTCCTGCTAGGTATGGGAACGGCCTTTGTAATGACTGGCTCGTCCTTGAGTTGGGGTTGGTCATCCTTACCCAGGTTTACAACATTTTTAGGAGGATTCTGGTCACCCCCTGGTGGTGGAATATTATGTGGTCCTTGGCTTGGCGGATCCTGTCTGAGTAGGAACTGCTCTTTTAGCATTGTGGCCATTTCCATCATCTGTTTTTTGAAGTCATCAAACTCTTCCCGAGATATGGAACTATGATTAGGAATATCAGCCATTTCAGAGGTAGAGACCTGGGCTTTCTTAGACTGCGAACGGGTTTGAGGAGCAATCCTACAAAACAACGGTTCGAAGTTTAGTCCTGGGGAAACGCAAAATGGATGCATGCTAAAACTGTAATTTTTTTTTTTTGTGTCTTTTGGGTTTTTTTTTTTTTTTTTAATCTTTCCCTGCAAAAGAGAAAGTTAGTAGTCCTTTAGTGCCATAACCAATGCTAAACATGCTTTATTATGCTCCCCCAACTATTCCCTGCAATTCACAGCGGTTAGTAATCTCTTTCAACATAAAAAAGGGATGTATGACTATTGAATGAGATCATGACATTTAGACGTATAAACGTAAAAAAGCATGAAGAGACTTTTCCTGCGTTGGGTTATTCTGAGGATGACCTATCCTAGGGTTACTCTCACGGGCTTTTCGGCATGAAGGTTCCCAAATCTTCGCAATCTACTCGTTTGAGCCCTTTCGATTGGAGCGGATTTGAGTGGTGCGTTTCCTGAGCCATCTCCGGGGAGCAGCCCCATCGAGTCCAGTAATAAGCAACCGACAGGTTCGCCTCAGGAGGAGGTACTCTCTCAACATACATTCACATTCATCGTCCTCACCGTATGCAAATGATTTCTTTAAAGTAAAGCCATTCCATTCAATCATTCATTCATTGGACAAAAGGCACACATTCGCACAACAATAAGTAAAAAATCAAAATATTGCACACGCACACATTTTATGAATTTTTGAAGGATAGGATAGCCTCAAGATTTGAACGCGGCTTAAGCCCTCTAATGTCCCCAGCAGAGTCGCCAGCTGTCGACGCCGGGTTTTTCGCTTTCTCGTCTTTTCCAATTTTAGCCTTTTGATTTAGATGACGTTTGGAAAAGGTCGGCATTGATGTCGACGGGGTTTTGAAAGATCGTTTTTATGATGAGCCAATTAACCAGAGTCGCCAGTTGGTATATTTGAAATGGATGTACCAACTCATCCGAGTTTTCGTTTTTTATAAATCGCTGGCTCATGTGTGACTCCGAATTAATTGGTCTGCGAATCGAGATTCATAGAGTTCGGGGGCTTGCTTAAGTGAGGGGAAGGTGTTAGGCACCCCTCGACTTCCGTGAAACACGGTTACCGCAATCTTAATGCTTTCCTATCCTTTAATTCATGAATATGTGTGTGTGTGCGTGTGTGTGTATGTGTGCCTATATGAATGTCGTGGTGGGTTTGTATGAAAGAGTCATTTGGATTTTAGGGAAAATTGTGTTTTAATTTGAGTATGCTTCGGAATGTCTTTTCGGTATACCCGAGAAAGCTTTATTCTTTATGAGAAAGGTTTGGTTTTAATTGTCCAAAACTATGAGATTTTCATTAAATGTCGTTTTGGCAAAAAAAAGAATTTTAAACCTTCGTCAAAATAGGAATCGAGATCTATACATTGCTTTCGTGAAATGATGGGCAATTTCTAGAATCTCTTTCACCCTATGCACAAAGATTTAATAAAACGTTACTTATTTGCAAAATCATTTTTGTGTGGTGTTTTGGGAAACGATCTTTCTTTAGCTTCCTCGTTAGATAGGAATCGACATTCATTAACATTTCTCAAATTTTAACCTCGTGATTCTAATATCCTACTTTGCTTGATTTTTATGAAAATCTTATCATTTAGCTTTGAAATCAATTTCGCGTCATAAATCGCATCGAGCATAAACACGCGTCGGGGCTATTCATGGGCATGTAAGCCATCAAAATATCCCCGAACGCCAACAATCACAAATTTCACTATTTCGGGGCCTTAAACACGATTCCGCCTTGGCGTCGTTTTAAGGCCCAATATTACATATTTACAAAGAGACTATATCTTACCCACTATATACATCAAGATACGTCCATCATTGGATTTGGACCACGGGGTCGCTTTCCTAGGCTCACAACCAAATTTCCACACATCCACAATCGGATATTACAAGAAAGAACCAATACGGATCATCTACCAATACCAAGACATCCCAAAATAGAGATCTAAAAGAACCTTGTCAATATAACACCAAAAAAACAAACAAACAAGAGATCAATAAATAAATATCATCGGGTTATTAGGAAGAATTTTGTTCCAAATGGAACCCTCACTAATACTCCCTAATTTATTATTCCATAATCATATGAAAATTTCATTTGATTTGACCAAAAGATATGATAGAAATTATAAAATTGAGAAGATTTTCACCTTGCAAATGAGATCAAAATGGATCTAAATTTGTGTATTTGAATAGAAGAAAAAGTCTTATGTGATACAATCAAATCACAAAATATTATTCCTCTCTTTTTTCTTACTTTCTCTCCTATTTGAGTGCAAAATCTATGCTAATTCTTCCTCTTTTTCTCTATTTCCTGCTGCTGTTTCCTTGCTGATTCTCTTCTTCTCCAAAAATTCTCGAACTCCCTGTATGCTGAGAAGAAATGGTTGATATAGGCTGGCCAAAGCCAGCCGCAGATACATCTGCGGCTGGCCGCAGATGGATCTGCGGCTGGCTGGCGCCCACACCCCACTCAGCACACCTTCCACTTTGATTATTTAATTCTCCTCGGTTCTCGCACCGTACCTCGATTCTCGCGTCGCGCCGTTAGTTTTATCCGAAAGGCTTGTATTTTGCAGTCCGGAAATTATTGCGGGACGTGACACATCATTCGGCATGCTCATTTCGGACGGCCTTGATCGCAAGTCGTCGTGGTGGCTCTAAGTGTTCGCACTTATGTTCACCCTCCGTCTCGCAGGCCGGTCCAATGGACGAATTTGCCCTCCTGTCATGGTCAGTATAGGAAATGCAAAATTTGGGTGTCTACACATGATATTTTGTTGGAACCTACTAACTCTGTAGAATGAAAGCCATGAAATGAATAAAGTACAACAGAGTTCGTAGAGTAAAGCCAGTTCTTAGAATGGAACTGAAACCATAGAGTGGAATTAAAATCATAGAGTGGCCAAGTGTTCGTAGAGTTAAAATGACTCAAGGAGGAATCGTAGAGCTCAGGGGGAGCTAAGGGCTAAACGGTCTTATCCTTCTAAATAAAAGACGTGCCTCCCTTCAGAGTCAAACGCGTGTCCTACTCAGCTAATAAAGAGGGAAGTTTTAAAGTTTGTTTATAACTGTTCATTTACACTATCTAATTTCAAATTTCAAAAGTCTTTCTCTCTCGCTAAAAACCCTAGTTTTTGAAGTTGCTCAAACACTAAGACAATCTCGTTGTTGCTCAATAATCAAAATCAACGATGGCCCCTTCCTAAGTTGTGCCAGGAAATGAACTCTACTTCAAAAAATTCACGATGCGGAAAAGAGATTCAGAAGAATCATCACTCTTTTGAGAAGAGCAGGTCTCTACGAAGCCCTAAATACCAGCACCAGAATATACTCCAAATTGGTTGCTGAATTCTACAAAAATGGAGTTTATGGGGATGGTATTCTATCAACAAAAGTCAAGGGCGTGTCTCTTTAACTCAGTGGATCAGAAATCAACGTTGCACTAGGTTTCAATAATGAAGGTATCACTACTCTCCAATTCATTGATACTGTCGAAGGATTAAAACTCATACACCACACAAATAACCCAGAGCTAAGGGGTTTAAAGAAAAAGGAATTTCCCCAAAATATGAGTTCCTAGCTGATGTGGTTGGAAAATGCATCCTTTGTAAGGAGTCCGCTCATGATTCAGTTAGTGACCTTCAGCTGAGAATCATAACTGCCATTGTAAAGAAGACCCAAATCAATCATGGGGCTATTCTATTAGAATAGATTGGAAACTGGATTCTCAATGCTGAAAAGGCCAAAAGCACGAAAAAGATGTCTTATGGAAGGTTTATCAGCATCATTCTTCAAAAAGCACTAGGTGATAAGATTGGGGATAATGAAGAAGAGGCGCTCAACTGCAACAAAAGGATCACCCAAAAGCTGTTTGAAAACTGGAAAAGAAATCCAGCTAAAAATTTGAGATCAATTCAATTAGAAGACAACGAAAAGACCCAGAGTAAGGTTAGAATGACGTCTCTAAAAAGAAATATGTCTGTAATTGAAGAAGGACCCGATGAAGTGGACCAACAGTTATCAACCTTGAGTATGAAAAACAAAGAGAAGAAGAAGACAAAAGATGTGTTTCAAACGAAAGAAGAACCTCAAGGTTCATCAAATGAGGCTCTACAAGAACCTGAAAGTTCTACTACTCTGCCAAAACCAACTTCATCTGCAGAAAGGCAATCTGCAAAGAAAATGAAGAAGAAACAACATAAGGAGACCACTTATGAGATAATTCCCAAAATATCTCATAAGAAGGAAAAACGCAGCAAGCATTCAGGGAATAGTGATTTCCCTACGATTGTAGAGTACACCAGCTCTTCATTCGTAGAGTCAAGCCCTGTTGATAATGATGATGCTGAGATGGCTAATCAGCTTGAGTAATTGGTAATTGCTGAAGATGAACAAATGGTTGGGAAGGTTTTTGAACCAAAGCTAAAGAGAATGAAGAAGAGGATTATTAAATTAGCCGATCTTGAGCGACAAAAAGCAATGTTCAGGATCAAAGAAAAAGAAAGAAGGATGCTGACCTTTGATCCAACAACAGCTAATGCTGAGGAGGAGACCTTAAATGTATATTCCTGACTCCCCCAATGAATCCTTAGTACAAACAAGGATCATTGAGTTAGTTGTTGCTGCCATCAACACAGTAGTTAGCCCAATTGCTTCAGAACAAGGAGACGTCCCTACTGAGGGGGAGCATCAAAAAGCTGCTGAGAAAGGTCATGTTCAAACTGAGGAGGAGACACCTGAAGCTCCTGAGCAAGTTTACGCTCAGGTTAAGGGGGAGCAACCAGAAGATCATCTTGAAGCCCCCTCAACCCCCTAAGAAATGGAAGTAGACGAAATTCATGAAGAAACCCATGCAGAAAATGCTGAAAAATGTTGAGTTCGTAGAAGTGAGTGATGGAGGAAGTGATGAAAGTAATGAAAATGAAGACTTGAAAATTATCGCTGAACACAGAGATGAGGAAAGGCACATCAATTATCACTGTTTGTTCTCATACTTACCAAGGATGTCCTTCCACCAAGCTCTGATTCTAAACTCTTGGGATCACATGTTCTGGACCTTCAAAGCTTACCCGATAGTCTTAGTGCTTACCCAAGGATTTCCAAGGAAGGTTATCTTTGCTCAAAAGCTGATCACCAACAGTTCATTCCAAACAAACGAGCAAAAGGTATACTTCGTTCCTTCGTCCTTCAAACTAAATCATTCTCCATCATCAAACTTCTATCTTTTTGATAAAATACCTAGATGGATGGAGGTAATTCTTGACCTAAGAAACCAATTTCCAGTTACAGGGTCTCAACACTCTATGACTGATGGACTAAATGAACACCCATCTCCGGTTGTAGAGTCCCTAAACTTGATGAGTGTGTTTTATATACACAAATTAGGTGCTTTTGAGCGTGATAATTTGTAAATCCTATGTCATTTCGGTTGGTTTTATGTGTTTTTATCTTATTATCATGTAATGTAGTTTTATATTGGTTTTATATGTTTTTGTATGCTTTTATATGTTTTTCATGTTGGTTTGTAGGAATGGAAATAAAAGCTCCTTGGAATCAATATCCATAACTTGCTTTTCGGTACTGTAGCTGCTTGTTTCCCAATTTCACCCATGATCCAATCCGAATCTCTCAAAACTCAAAGAATGAAAGTTGTAGATACTAATCTCAGCTTTCGGGAGCATCTGGAATAATCTAATTTGAAGTTCGTATGAGAGGGTTATGGCTATTTTACCATCGGATTTGGCATGTATTTTACACAGCAGTTGCTTCGGGCTCAATTTGAGCCTTTCTCCGGATATTTTATCATCCAGCTCCAGTTATGAAAGTTGTAGAGCTCTTTCTTAGCTTTCCATAGCCTATTTACACGCCTAAATCCAAGTTCGGACGAAGAAGTTATGGCCATTTTACCAACATAGGTCAAAGCTGAGTCGGGATACAGGCCACTGGCGCGGGCGCGCGGAAATGGATGCGGGCGCGCGGCGCCTGGCACCAGGCAGCCAGCGCGCGCGCGCGTGCGGCGTGGGCGTGCCATGGGCGTGCGGCATGGCCAGGGGGCAGCGTGCGGGCGCACCAGGCGGCGTGCGGGTGCATCTGGGCGTGCTGAGTGCGATCTTTTGAGCTCCTAGTGCGATTCCAGCTCACTTTTGACCCAAAATCTGATATTTGGCTAGGGTTTTTTATGGAGACACTATATAATATCTCATTGGGGCTTCATATTTCAAAACTAGGGATTGGGAGGCTACACTAAAACACCAATTTGAGAGCAAAAGTGCTGCAATACAAGGAAAAACTCAGCACAAGCCAAAGAACCAAGAAGGAAGGGATTGTCAAGGCATATCTAGACCTTAGGAGGCTGCACATACATCATCAAGAAGAGCTTGAGGGCTACAAATCAGGAAAATTCCAGCAACAAGCTCAGGAGCAAAAAGAGAAACGAATGCCAAATGAAGAGGAAAAGCTAGAGATTGACATCAACCAAGCAAGCAACATATGAATATCTTCTAAATGGGTTTTATCATCTCTTGCTTTCCTTTGAATTTGTATTTCAATTTTATAATGAACACCATGTGTTTGATGTTTTGCTTAGCTACCATGAACTAAAGCTTGTATTCTAAGATTTCAATAGAACCCAACACATAGTTGAATTGAATTCTCTCTCTATTGATTTTAGTTATTCATTTGTGAATTGATTGTCATAACCTTTGCTTTCTAAATTAATTGCTTGGCCCGTAATTACCTTGGGAACCTATATGAACTTGACGAACGGATTATAGGTTAAGACCTAGTTATGATAACATGCGAGAGTATAGATTGTTGTGAGTTATTAATCGGATTAAGTGACTCGTGTCTTATTAATTATCTGCAATAATAGATATCTTGATAGTAGTTGGGATAGATATATACCTAATTACCGCATGCAACCAATTGAGAATCTAGTCTTAATGACTTCCGATGTGAAAGTTGGTAATTGAGGGGAGGATTAATTAGATTTGGTGACACGTGTCTACTAATCATTCCTGAAATTAGTCTCTTGATAGTGCATAGGATAGACATATACCTATGCACCGCTTAGGAAGATTCGTGATTGACCATCGACAGAGGTTCTTATGTAGTTTTGATTTCTCGGTTGTCAATTCGTATGTTATAACTGATTGAAAAAGAGAGAGTTAGGAGATTTCAAACGAAGTGTTGGGGGAAATTGCAATCTTAGACTTGTTAATATTAGATTTAATTATCTTTTACTTGATTATTATTATCTTATTCACTACCAACAACAAAAATATCAAATCATCATTTGTCTAATTAAAATCAAGACGATATATAGTTGGTACTTGGGATACACTAGAACAATTCTCTGTGGGTTCGACAACTCTCTTATCATTATATTACTTGTTGACCGCGTATACTTGCGCGTATTTATCGGTTGCGAAATCGACCAACAAGTTTTTGGCGCCGTTGCCGGGGAATTGTTCTTCTAGTGTTTTTCCAATATTAATGACAATCGAATTGGTCTTAATTTAGACTTGTAAATAATTTGCTTATTATTTATTTTGTTTTTTTTATTTTGTTTTCAATTAATGGATGAGCATAATTATCAATGGGATTATGAAGGGACGATGCAACCAAGTTCGTCAAAACTTCTTGAGCAATTGGAAGAACAAGTTGTAACGCTTTCAAGGGCTGTTGACACTCTTAAAGGCCAGTCCACTCAAAATGCCTACAGTCAGAATCAAGCTGACTACTACCCAAACTACTATCAACCGGGTTGGCAACATCATCTAAGCTTTTCTTGGGACAACAGTCAAGATCAATGCGTTGATCCAAGTCTCTCATATCATTCAGAATTTTCATTCTAACCTCCACCATACCATGAGGATAAATCTAATGTGGAGGAGATTCTTCCCTTGTTCATTGAGAAACAAGAATTGTTACGAAGCGTCGAGAACCAAATGGCACAACTTCTCGAGGCAGTGCTTATTCACCCGCAAAGCACTTTACCTTGTATTACACAGATTAACCCTATAGAGGAAGGTGAAGAGTAATGTTTGGTGAATTCGCATAGTTGTGACAAAGCGGAAAGAAGGAGGGAGGAGCTCATGGCTCATATCTCTCAAAATGAGGTTAAGTTGGCAAATATACAAGCTTCAGTGCAGAGCATCATGAACTATGTTGCCAATTCTTACATTATTCACCCGCAAAGCACCTTATCTAGCGATACAGAGATCAACCCCATAGAGGAAGGTGAAGAGGAGTGCTTGGTGGATGATCAAGGAAATGGCGCGGAGTCGCACGAAGCTATTAGTGAAAATTTTGAGAGTGAGCATCCTGTTGTGGATGATGATTCTGAGGTTGATGAGACGAGGAGCATGAATGGGGATCATGAAAAGGAAATTGAAGACCAAGAAGTCACATTCGAGGTTTTCAAACCCATCGAACACCCATTGGTTCATGAAAAATATCTTCATGTCGATCTTGACACAAGTGCAATAATTGATGATGCAGATGAGGAAAGCTTCTTCTTGCCATCGGTTGAAACGAAGTTTGAAGGTCACCAACCAGGCATGCATGCCATGCAAATCAAAGAAAAAACAACGAGGCGGCATGCAATGGTCAATTTTGCGATTGAGCCGGATTGATGGGAAATAAAGGAGTCGGGCTAACGACTTTAAACTAAGCGCTTCTTGGGAGGCAACCCAAGTTTACTGTTTTGCTTTTATTTTTGTTTGATTGCATTTTAGTGGTTTAATTGCATTTTAATTTATTTAGTCATTTGCTTTCAGGTACGCTCCCAACTTAGAGGTATTGAAAGATGATATCAATGGCGCTTGACACGGTTTCAGGGAAGTCTTCTATTTTAATTTTTCATATATCAGACATTGAGGAAAATGTCAAGTTTAAGTTTGGGGGTAGTATTTCATATTTATGTGTTTTTAATTTAGCTTTTGTGTGATTTAAGTATGTTATTCTTTTTATTCAAAAAAAAAAATCATTTATTTTTAGGATGTATCCCTTGAGCATTGTTTTAATTTGATTTGAACCATAATCCATGGTCAATGATAATGGCTTGTTTGAAGAGAATCTAACTCATGAGACGTAGACAATTGTTGCTTAATCTTTGTGCTTATCGTTCATTGGTTATTATTTTGCTTATGCGTCCTTTCACTTTTATGCACTTACCCATGAGTATTAAACTAGTTGTATGCTTTGGATGGCTAGTATTACCGAATGCT
Source organism: Aralia elata (assembly GCA_034770075.1). Taxonomy (NCBI): domain Eukaryota; kingdom Viridiplantae; phylum Streptophyta; class Magnoliopsida; order Apiales; family Araliaceae; genus Aralia; species Aralia elata. Next base: position 38,927,373 of record CM068381.1, on the reverse strand, counting down.
TGTGAGAGATTTCTATAAACTCTAGAACTCGTTTAAACATCACTCGAAGCAAGGTGCCCAAATTTGTTATGTTTGAATTGATGGTCATGTGGTGAGTTGAGATGGAGCGTAAAACGCACTCACTCATGGACACATGCGTATGAGAGATAGAGCGTAAAACGCACTCTCTTATAATTGGGATTAAAGAAAGAAAAATTGTTTATTGCAAATTTTGCATGGGGTTGAGGTCGAGCGTAAAACGCACTCGCCCATATGAGCGTGCTTAAGGATTGAGATGGAGCATAAAATGCACTCACCTAGAGCCCTTGGTTCTCAAAATTTTTTGGAATTGTGATTTGTACACCTTAGTATTGAGTGATGTATTAAGCATGTTGTTTTGGGGTTTATTTTGATTATTTCATAAGGTAATGTGGTTGCATAGTTTCATTCGAGCTTGATTGGTTTAGTGTTATTGGGTACTCACACACACGCACGGAAGGGGCCTTAAGCAAAGTGTGACTAGCTAATTGAAATTTTAGACTTGCAACTTTTTGTTTGTTCTCTTGAGTTCCATGTGTTGATGCCTTTGAGACCATTGGTGGATTATTAATTCATTGCTCAAGTTATGTTGTATTTGAAGTGTTTGAAGTATGTAGTTTAGGTTTGTTTTGCTTGAGGACAAGCAAAGATTTAAGTTTGGGGGTATTTGATGAGTGTGTTTTATATACACAAATTAGGTGCTTTTGAGCGTGATAATTTGTAAATCCTATGTCATTTCGGTTGGTTTTATGTGTTTTTATCTTATTGTCATGTAATGTAGTTTTATATTGGTTTTATATGTTTTTGTATGCTTTTATATGTTTTTCATGTTGTTTTGTAGGAATGGAAATAAAAGCTCCTTAGAATCAATACCCATAACTTGCTTTTCGGTACTGTAGCTACTTGTTTCCCAATTTCACCCATGATCCAATCCGAATCTCTCAAAACTCAAAGAATGAAAGTTGTAGATATTAATCTCAGCTTTCGGGAGCATCTGGAATCATCTAATGTGAAGTTCGTATGAGAGAGTTATGGCTATTTTACCATCGGATTTGGCATATATTTTACATAGCAATTGCTTCGGGCTCAATTTGAGCCTTTCTCCGGACATTTTCTCGTCACGCTCTAGTTATGAAAGTTGTAGAGCTCTTTCTTAGCTTTCCATAGCCTATTTACACGCCTAAAACCGAGTTCGGACGAAGACGTTATGGCTATTTTACCAACAGAGGTCAAAGCTGAGTCGGGATACAGGCCACTGGCGCGGGCGCGCGGAAATGGATGCGGGCGCGCGGCGCCTGGCACCAGGCAGCCAGCGCGCGAGCGCGCGCGGCGTGGGCATGCCATGGGCATGCGGCATGGCCAGGGGGCAGCGTGCGGGCGCACCAGGCGGCGTGCGGGCGCATCTGGGCGTGCTGAGTGCGATCTTTTGAGCTCCTAGTGCGATTCCAGCTCACTTTTGACCCAAAATCTGATATTTGGCTAGGGTTTTTCATGGAGACACTATATAATATCTCATTGGGGCTTCATATTTCAAAACTAGGGATTGGGACGCTACACTAAAACACCAATTTGAGAGCAAAAGTGCTGCAATACAAGGAAAAACTCAGCACAAGCCAAAGAACCAAGAAGGAAGGGATTGTCAAGGCATATCTAGACCTTGGGAGGCTGCACATACATCATCAAGAAGAGCTTGAGGGCTACAAATCAGGAAAATTCCAGCAACAAGCTCAGGAGCAAAAAGAGAAACGAATGCCAAATGAAGAGGAAAAGCTAGAGATTGACATCAACCAAGCAAGCAACATATGAATATCTTCTAAATGGGTTTTATCATCTCTTGCTTTCCTTTGAATTTATATTTCAATTTTATGATGAACACCATGTGTTTGATGTTTTGCTTAGCTACCATGAACTAAAGCTTGTATTCTAAGATTTCAATGGAACCCAACACATAGTTGAATTGAATTCTCTCTCTATTGATTTTAGTTATTCATTTGTGAATTGATTGTCATAACCTTTGCTTTCTAGATTAATTGCTTGGCCCGTAATTACCTTGGGAACCTATATGAACTTGACGAACGGATTATAGGTTAAGACCTAGTTATGATAACATGCGAGAGTATAGATTGTTGTGAGTTATTAATCGGATTAAGTGACTCGTGTCTTATTAATTATCTGCAATAATAGATATCTTGATAGTAGTTGGGATAGATATATACCTAATTACCGCATGCAACCAATTGAGAATCTAGTCTTAATGACTTCCGATGTGAAAGTTGGTAATTGAGGGGAGGATTAATTAGATTTGGTGACACGTGTCTACTAATCATTCCTGAAATTAGTCTCTTGATAGTGCATAGGATAGACATATACCTATGCACCGCTTAGGAAGATTCGTGATTGACCATCGACAGAGGTTCTTATGTAGTTTTGATTTCTCGGTTGTCAATTCGTATGTTATAACTGATTGAAAAGAGAGAGTTAGGAGATTCAAACGAAGTGTTGGGGGAAATTGCAATCTTAGACTTGTTAATATTAGATTTAATTATCTTTTACTTGATTATTATTATCTTATTCACTACCAACAACAAAAATATCAAATCATCATTTGTCTAATTAAAATCAAGACGATATATAGTTGGTACTTGGGATACACTAGAACAATTCTCTGTGGGTTCGACAACTCTCTTATCATTATATTACTTGTTGACCGCGTATACTTGCGCGTATTTATCGGTTGCGAAATCGACCAACAAAACTCTACGATTGATGGCCAGCTCAGCCTCCTAACTCAAAACGTAGAGTCATCCCACCCTACGACCGACTCCCCGAACATAGCGTGCAATGACCCTACGACCACCAATCAACAAGTCTTCTCTCCCACACAGCAAAACACTGCCTCAATCACTCCCTCTGATATTCCATCCTCGTCAAACAATGAATATTTTGACATTGTAACGGCTCTATCAAGACTTCAAGGACGCAATCAGACAGAATCCTCCTCAGAGATTAAGTAGATCCTTTAGCGTGTCAATCTCATTGCCTCTAAGGATGAGATAGCTAACCTCACAGCTCATATGGCACTAGACATGGAGGAGAATCTAGAAGCCAACTCCCTAGCCCTCCATCAAAAAATTAATAAGGTAATCGACGCTGCAAATAATCATTCTAACAGCTTGGGTTTTATACTAACCATAAAGCTGAGGGAGATACTCAAGGAGATGATGGCAAGCATAAATAAAAGGGATCAACTATATCATGCTGAAATTGCTAAACACAAAGCAACAATTATATCCTTTCAATAAGTTATTGAACAAAACACCAAGGAGACAAATGACAGAATCCTTGAGCTTCGACTCTCCGTTCATAATTTCAAGGAAGTCTCCCTCCAACAAATGAAACGGTCCAAGAAAATAAAGATGACAGACTGAAGAATAATATAGACTGAAGAAATGGTCCAAGTATAATACAGACTGAAGAAATGGTCCAAGAAAATAAAGATGACATTATTCAGTCTGGATCACAAATGCAAGAATTGGTGCACGGTATGTAGCAGTTATCTCAAGATGTTCGAACCCTGGATGCTGACATAAAGGGGGAGAATATCAGAGATAAGGGACATAAGGGAGAATCAAGCAACAAGAATAGAAGTGGGAGGAACAGCGTAAGCAATCATCAAATCCTAGTAATAAGCCATCAATGCCATTCTAATAAGGAGTGAAGTCCCTGGTTCTTTCAAAAGACAGCCTGATGTGACCACCACTAGAGTAGGCATACCATCAGGTGATCATATGCTTCTAAACCGCCATTTACATGGGACTCACCTTCATGGAGAAGGAGGAAGTCATATGCCATATCCTGGCCTTTGTCAAGAGCAAATTGAAGAATTTCAGCGAATGACTGAAGAAGGAAGAGAAAGGTAGAGATAGAGAGTTGCATATGAACGAGCACACCCTTCAAGGACCAAGAGAGGATCAAGAGGTAAAGAAGAAGCTAAGTATTTAAAGTATGTTATACTCTTCTTTCTCTTAAATTGATGTAATTACTATACAATGTCATTTTTATGAGAACATTAATAAATTCATGCTTTTTATCTAGAAATGCAGTTACTCATTGTACTTAAAGTCATGTTTATGTTTAATAAGTAATTGCATTAGAATTGATGGTATGATTCAAAACTACTGGTTTATGTCAACATCAAATAAAGGGAGATTGTTAGAAATCACATGTTTGAATTTGATGTTGTGACATTAATATATATGTGTTTTAGTAGTTGAATTGTACAGTCCTTAAAATGATTATGATGTACAAGGACTTAGATAGAAAAGATCAAACTTATTAGGTGATCAAATGTGCTAGATGATAAGACTAGACTGATCTTAGAGTATTGTACAAGTCATCATAGAGCATCCAGAGAATGTTCGTAGAGCAGTTAACCAACTTAAAGTTCAGTCAGTAAAGCATCACAGAGTTAAGTATGTCATCACAAAGTTTGCCAGGCAAATGTAGAGTAAGGCTCGGCCAGTCGCAGAGCTCCCTCTCGACATCGTAGAGTTCGCCAAGCAAACACGGAGTAAGGCTCGGCCAGTTGCAGAGCTCCCTCTCGGTAGATCGTAGAGTCACTTCTGCAAGAGCATTCAAGATTAAGATGACAGTATTTAAGAAGATCAAAGGGCAAAACAGTGATGATGTCTCTAAGTGATCAAGAAGCTATATGAAGATCACAGTGAGCCTCTGCAAGCATCAAGTCTTATCAAAGATTGTAGAGTAGTTCCGATAAAGAACTCTACTATCCTTTTGATGACACTACGACTTGCAGGATCTTAGAGTTCAATTGTAGATTCAGCCAAGCACTCTACGATCCTCACCAAACAAGCAACCAAGAACTGAATTGAATATTCTATGGGGACCATAATAGATTGCTAACATTCATACAAGTAGAGTGACCTACCCAAGACGGTTGCTGAATACTTTATTGATCTGAATGAAGAATTAAAAGTCAGTGGGGGGAACAAACAGCTGTGGTTTGTAGATATTCAGAGCGCTATCTGTTAGTTCCCGGGGACACAATAGAGATCTAGAAGGGGGGTTGAATAGATCCTTTAAATCTATTCCCATTTATTGAGAAAGTATATCAGTTATGATTAATAGAATCAATTCATGCACAGCGGAATATACTTTAATAACCCCTTCAAAGATATACGCATAATCTCAGTTCAATGATCAAAATCTACAATATGGCTTATAGCAGATATAGCAGTTATGTGCATAATGTAAATGACATAAAGTAAATAACACAAGAGGTTTTAAGTGGTTCGGAGACTGAATAACTCCTACTCCACTCTTTTACTTCAACAAGTAGGAATCCACTAATGGTTTTAGTCACTAAGACAAGGACGCTCCGCCCTCCTCAAGTCCAACAGACATGAGTTATTTTTAGTCCCTCGGACAAGGATCCTCTGACCCTCTTCAAGCCCAGCAGACTTGGAACTCCAGTTCACTAAGAATTCTTCAAAGCCAGCAGCCTTGGAACTCTATAGACTAAGACCCGCAGCCTTAGAATCTCTTGTACCCATTGGTACTTAGCAAGTCCAGCAGACTTAACTTGGTTTAGTCACTTAAGACAAGGACACTCCGCCCTCTTCGGTGTGTTGATTGTTTGTTGGGTTATGCTGCCAAGATGAACTTTGATCTCCTTCATCTTCAAGTACTTAGCAGCTGTTGGTGACCATCTTCTGGATGCTGCTGGCATTTGTCGTTGATGCTCTACTTCTTCATGTAATCAACATACGTAGTTAATCACCTTCCACTTATTGCTTAAGCTCTTCAAATAAGCTTACTATGTTCTTGAGCTTAGGAGTCAGGAACACTTGTTGTCTTGTATGCAAAACCTGTTTCGTTCTTCATCTTGTCAGCTCACAGTGTTCATGATTGATCATAGAGTTGATTTTCTTGATTTACTTTCAGCTTTACTTACTCTTGATCTTGGCTTCTTGGTCATTCGACTCTTAGCACATATGCCAGCCCTTTAGCATACTTCTAATGTTGTAGTGAAGCTTTCAGCAGATTTGTTCCATCGGTGTTCTTGCTCTTTTTCACCATACTATTGCAATCTTGATGCATTTTGCCATATATAGATTCCGCTAATCTTTTTCGTTTGGAATCCTACCATTGCTAGCTTCCCATTGCAAAACTTCCCGTTGGAGTATTCCCTTTTTGCAGACTTCTTTATTGTACTAATGAATATTTTACTCCTTGAAGTCTACTAGTGATAGCTGAGTCAGTTTCCATTAACTGGTACCAAGGTAGTGGAGTCATGTGTGCTGACTTTTGCTGCAGTAAACATGGTTGTTTGAACCCTACTCAGATTGGCTCCCCATTTTGCTCATTTAAGTACTCAGCCGCTCATCTCGGGATAATTAACCTTAGTGCTCTGATGTCTTCAGTCCTTGCTGGCACTTACTTACTTACTCTACGATCAATTGGGTTGTAGCCTGCTGCTTCAGATCGTAGAGTTGTCTGCTCACTTCATAATGTGGCCTTATGATCATGCATGATGTGCACTGCCTTGGAGCTCGTAGAGTGGCTGAATGCATTTGCTTTACGCTTTAATTTGTTTCTTACTATTTTGCAGTTATACCTCTTGTGCTCTGTGATCTCCATTAAGCTTTACGTTCCCAGAGCATACGTTCATGATCTTGTTGAGCCATTGCTACAAGTTTGTTTAACATAGAGGACCGCTCTGTGTTCTTCAGGTGTTAGCTCTGTTGTTGTGTCATAGAAGACTGCTCTATGATCTTTTGATACTTTAGCACTTTCGTTATAGAGGACTGCTCTACTTAATCTTCAGACATTGTCTCTGCTGTTATGTCATAGAGGACTGCTCTATGATCTTCTGATGCTTCGTTTAGGTTGCCAGAGTATCTTTGTTATCTTTGGCTCAACTCTACGATCGCTTGATCTGGCTGGTGCTTTCCCACTCTACGGTCTTGTCAAAGGTGCATGCCGTAGAGTCTTACTGGGATCGTAGAGTGTATATTTGAACTGCCCTGTGATCTCTGTTAGGACTTAATGCTTTGGATGCACTTATGAGATCTTTGTCTGTTGGATAGCTCATGAACAGCTTACTTAGTAGTCTTTATGAAGATTGCTACTTTGACTTTGAGTGCTCAGGCAGAGACTGCTCTATGTTGTTGCTTGATTGTAGATTGTTCATGGGAGTCATAGAGTGACTGATTGTATTGACTCTACGATCCTAAGACAGCTCAACGATCTTCTCTTTGCTTTTACTCTGCTGTGCCTGGCACACTCTACGATTCTGAGTGAGCTCTTTGATCCGCCGAGCCTTACTCTAAGTTAGCCTGACACACTCTACGATGACAAGCTCGACTCTATGTTTGCCTTGCAAGCTCTGTAATGACATGCTTAACTCTACGTTTGTTCTTTGATCATGCCAGAGTTACTCTACGATGTCGAGATAAAACTCTGCGTATGCCTGGCCCAACTCTACGATGTCGAGAGAGCTCTGTGACTGACCGAGCCTCACTCTACATTTGTCTGACAGACTCTGCGTACCTTTAAGCTGACTGAACTCCAAGCTGGTTGTCTGCTCTACGATCCTTCACTAGATGCTTTATGTAGTACTCAACGATCAATCTGGCCTTTGTTTATTACATATATCATTTCAGCTCATAAGATCAACCTAACAAGTTTGATCTTTTTCTATAATAAGTCCTTGTACATATATATTTCATTAAGGACTTTTATAACACTCACTATTACAAATATGCTTTGATCAGATAGATATTAATTCAGCTTAGATCAACCTAACATATTTGATCTTTTCATTCTAAGTTCTTGTACATACATATTTCATTAAGGACTTTACAGGCTTTATTAGTATGAATGTTCTTCTTATCATTTTATCATCAATCAAATCACATATAATGAATAATGGTAATTTCATGCAGATCTTTTAACAATCTCCCCCTATGAGAATGGTCTTAAACGTCTCATGCAGATTTCCAATACTATCCTTACCACCATCTTGGAACAAGCTAATGGATACTGACTCACCCCACTACTGCACACAATAAGGAATAAACTATTCCTAAGTTCAGCAACAAATCTAAATGGAAATATTAGATGCAACGGTCTCATTTCAACGGGAAGATTTCAAAGTCATCTATAAAGGGCAAGCAGATTGAAGAATAAAAAAAGCAAGAAAACAAGAACGAAAAATAAAATCTGTAAAAGCCTCACTCTACGATCCCAAGTGAAATATCTTGCTTCGCTACTAAGTTCATCAGATTATAAGCTTCAAGCAACTTAGTAGCAACAAACCAAAATACTCTCAATCAAGTGTAAGGGTCAACAGGTGGCCAACAAGTTCCACGTCTGCTAGACTTGAAAAGTACTTAGTGTACTGGTAATTCTAAGGTTGCGTGTCTTCGTCTACAGAGTTCCAAGGCTACTGACTTTGAAGAGTAATTAGTGTACTGGAGTTCCAAGGCTGCTGGCCTTAAAATAATCTTCGTGATTCAAGTTGTAAAGATATCCTTAGTGAATTTGCTACTCGAGGAGTAGAATAGTGGAGTAGGAGTCTTGTGTGCTCCGAACCACTTAAAGTCTTGTGTTCTTCTCTCATTGCTCTATAACTACTATAACTGTTATATTATTGCTTTATCATATCTGTCATAACTTACTTATCTTAAAGGGGGATTAAATCAATCATTTATTCCGTTATGCTTAATAACTTGTTAATTAATTAATCTGATAAGTCATTCTTTTGAAAACTAGTTAAAAAGTTTTAAAGAATCTATTCAACCCCCCTTCTAGATATCTTTTGTGCCTTTGAAAACTAACAATTTCTATGAAAGAAAAAATTATTTTCAAGCTCTAAATGTTTAAAACCATGCTAAATGGGTAGGTCTAGGGTTAAATGGGTTTAGCATGTGTATTTGTATGTGTTTATGTTGAAAAGTTTGGTAGAATGCTTAGAAATGATTTTACCGACGAGCATAAACGCAATGCGTTCATTAAAAATGTACATTTTGAAATTTACAAATAATTTTTGTGATTTTCTTTTTTAGTATGCTAGATATATAAGCTAAGAACAAAATCCCTTTGGAAGCATGCAAAAATATTTTAAAATGAGCAAGATATGAATTTTCTACCAAAATACCTCACTGTCGAAAGATTGTGCAAAATAGTTCGCATTTTGGCCATTTTCAGTGACTAAAATATGTCCAAATTTGCATTTTGATGATGGAATCTTGTATTCAGAAAGATACGAATCCAACGAGACCGACTAGACATCAATCGGAGTTGTAGATTTCATTTTATTCAAGTTTTAGCAAAGGACCCTAAATCTAGAAAAATTTGAAAAACAAAAGGAGCAATTTGCCGGTTTTTATTATGAACCGGACCCGTCCAGTTCACGATAACTTCGGATGGCCGGTTCTCGGGTCGGGTCTCGGAACCAAATTTTTGTAAAATGATAAAGAATATTATGATATTTAATTTAAAATGTTTTAGTGTAATTAAGTAATTATTAGTGTAATTAGTGGTTTAAACCCTTTTAAATCATTTAAAAATTACTAATTAATAAATTTTAATGCCACTAATTGATAATTAAACTAATTAAATATTATTTAAGTGTAATTAACTATTTAATTATTAATTAAATAACATTAAGTAATAATTAAATAGAATTAGTGTTATTAAACTAACTATTTATTATTTAATTAAGATTAAATAATAAGTAGGGTTAATTAATTAATTAATTTTTAAATAATGATTAAAGAATGCTTAAGTTTATAAACTAATTATTTCTTATTTAAGTAAGATTAAGTAATAAATAATGGTTTGTTACTTACTTAAATGTTATTTAATTAACATAAATTTATAAATTAATTAATTATTTTTAATTAATATTAAATAATAAATAAGGATAATTAATCAATTATTATTTAATTAATATTAAATAATAATTAAAAACAAATAAGATTAATAATTTGATTATACGCTATTTGATTAACATTAAATAATAAGTAAATATAATTAGTTATTATTTGTTATTAAATAATGACTAAAGGTAATTAACTAATTACTATTTAACTAATATTAAATAGTAATTAAATGAAGAGAGAGTTAATAAAATAAAGAGAGCTTAAATAACACATTAATTAAATAATTATAACAAATTATTTAAGGGTTTAATAAGTGTTTATCACTTAAAGAAAACATTATTAATTAATTAAATCAATAACTTAAGATCAATTAAATATCTTATAGGATTAATAATAGTATATTAAATTATGTGTGCTATGTGATTGATTTATTTGCCAGATAAATAGCATAAGTAAGGGTATAGATATACGATTATACGCAGTACTAATTGATAGACCAACACTATCAATGCTAGGTCATTCAAAGAGTATTAGTTACAGCTAGATAAGTGTAGCTCGCTAGACATGCATGTTCATAACCTTAAACTTTTTACATATTGCAAATTTCCTAATTTTAGCTCGAGTTCTATTTCTCAAGCATGTGCTAAGCGGTTTAATTACTTTAAAATTATTCCACATCCATATTATTGTCATTCGCACATAGTGCACTTGAATTCGGTTCTACCATCGAACTGCGCCATTATTTAATATTTTGTCATTCATGAACTGTTTAAAGAGAAGTCTAATCCATTTGTTCGGTTAGACTTATGCATGTTAAAGAATTTAAAAGCTATCCAAACCAGTTGTTGGTGCGGACTCTTAGACTGAGATGAACAACCCCATATAAGGGAGTTTCCTAAGTATCTGATATAAGATACATGCAGAAATGAATATTATGCATATACATGGTGTACAAGAGGTTGATCCCCTCAAGTACAAACTTCTAAAATAGTAACCTAAAAGGGTCAATCAAGTGGTTGATTCCTTAAAGTATGTTCATGGTCTATTTGACTATTCATTATTCTTAAAGTATTGATTATCTTGTTTTAGTTATTTATATTGATTGAATCCATTACAGTTATTCCTTTTTCTTTTATGATATATATTATCCTTGTTCATTTTTAAACTTGTTGGGTAAACTAGTTGCTCATTCTTACTATATCATGAACCTATTGCAGTTAAGCCCGAGTGCTCAAGCAAAGACAAGGGCAAGAGAAAGATGAAGTCTTAGACTTAGGCTAGCTGTTTTATCTGCTTTATTGTTTTGTTTTATTATCAATTAATGTAACTTGAACCTAGAGGATATTTTTAAGTTAAGTATTATATTTTGTTTAAGGTTGTAGACCTTGGGACATAGTTCTCCTTTTGTAATGAACAACATATGTTTATTATTTCTGCATTAGTTATTATATGTTGTTTAGAGGTGTATGTTTGTGATGGTTCGTGAACACTAAATTCGAGGTACGAGTGCCCGAATTTGGGGGCGTTACAAGTATAAGACCTAAGTCTGTAGTATAGGATGTTGAAGGTATATCTGTACAAGTATTAGAAGTTGAAGGAATATCTGTATATATATGAGTATGTTCAGAAATAGACTGGGGTTATTTTACAATAAGAAGTTTAGGTGACTCTATAAACAGAGAGGTATGTGACTCTACGATCAGAAAGTTTTGAGGGGATAGAGTTGGTAGATATTTTGGAGAAATGGGAGATAGAGATCTAGTATATGTATGTTTAGGTGTGGTTGCTGGTGAGGATTGAATATTATGTATAGGTGCGAGGGTTTAGGAAAGTGTGCTTAGGTTTGGTTATTTTGGGTAACGATTGTAGGGTTTTGAGACTCTACAATCGTGGTTTGAGTATCTTGGGATGTCGTATGCTCTGCATTCGTAGTGTTGGGCTCTACAAACGCTTCATATGGAGAGAGTGTTTCAATTTTATTCAAAAGAGAGGAGTGGATAGCTATAATTTTGTTAAAGATACCTGATTGAGTGGACAAGCTTCCATTTGAGATGGCTCTTCTGGCAAACTTTAGAATTCTGAGAAAGTTCTGAGATAACACTTTTACACTTGGAAAGTTCTTGAAGGTCCAAGTGATGTAGCTCAAATCTCCCAGCAGAAGAACGTTCATCTAGGGTATAATATGAAGAAAATCGAATAGTAAGTCACTATTATTATCAAAGATAATAGTGGTTCTGTCGAATTCTTCATCTTCTTCAAAGACCTTTTCTCCCAAAGCTTCTGGTTCGTCAGACCTAGCTTCAACATCCTCTGGGTTTAAAATCTCTTCAATTAAGACTTCATCCTCCTCTTACTGAGATTGTGTATTTTCTAGCTCAGAAGCAGGTTGAATAATTGGAGATTGAAGTTTTGGAGGACTGTTGGGGTCACTTTTGATGTCCTGTACAACTGAATCAATGATCTTCGTGAGCTCCAGGGAGTCATCAGAAGAGCTTGTAGCCATCTTCTCATTCTCAGATGCAGCCTTGACTAGCTTTGCAGGCTCAGGAGCCTTTTTAACCATTTTGTTCTTCTTTTTAGTTATTTTCTTCAATCTTCTCATCTTTGGACGTGGCTCAAGTTTAGAAACCTTCACAACCATATCTTATGTTATGGGCTCAGGCTCAGAAGTCTTTCTAGCCATCATTTCATCAGCAACTTCGTACTTTACGATCGGAGAGCTGAGAGGCTCTACGATCGGTTCAATATTGATGGGATCTTCAACAAAAATGATTCTTTCGACCTTAGCCATCTTTATAACTTTTGCTTTCCTGAGCTGTTTCTTATCCCATTCAACAAGGGTTAGGCCTTTTTTGGTAGTAGTCTGAGTGTCTCTTCTGTCTATGTCTTCACAGAATTCTTCAGCTTGTTCTTAAGTGGATTTGAAAGGAGGTTTGACTGTGATTTTTTTGATTCTCTTCACCTTCCAAGTCATTTCTTTTCCAAGATGACTCAAAGAGACAGATTCATCGACTTGAGTATCATCATTCGTCTTATTTGTTACTCTCTTCTTAAGAACAGTTGACTTGTCCTGAGAGTCCTTAGGACTATCCTTCTTTTCTTCCTTCTTTTTTTTCTTCAACAGACCATGCTGCTTGGTCTTGATATTGTTAGGAATCATCTTCATCTTCTTTTGAGGTGACTTTTCAGCAGTAAAAGCCAATGCCTCAGGTAATTCTGGAGCTATAGAGCCCCTAGATTTTTCTTCTTCAACCTCTGCCAACTTCCTTTTGGACTTCTCCTTGGCAGGCTTCTGAACTTCACTTACAGTTTCTCTCTTTCGTCAAACTATTTGGATCTTAGAATTTTTAACCGAATTTCTCTTCCAATTCTCGAAGAGCTTCTTGGTTATCTTCTTATTGACGTTTAAAGCATCTCCCTCCTTCTTTCTAATGTGCCTTTTCAATTTCTTCTTTAGCAGAATGTTGATGAACCTTCTATAGAACATCTTAGGAAGAGGCTTTCCTGTAGCCTTCCTTTGCTCTACATCCTTAAACCATTTGAAGATCCGGTCCATTAGAACTGCTCCAAAGTTGATCTTCTTCTCCGTAGTGATAGCTGACATGATCTTCAGTTGAAGTTCACTAATAGAGTTGTTGGTTGATTTTTCAATCAATAAATATGTGTAAGTATACACGGTCAACAAGTAATAAAGTGATAAGTAGAGTTGTCGATCCCACGAGGAATTAATTCTAATATTTTTCAAGTACCAATTTTATATCAACTCAATCTTATTGAAACAGATGAATTAACTAAAATTAACAATTAAACTAAATATTAAAAATAAATATCTACATAATACATATAACTAAATAAATAAATAATATAAGAATTCAACTTCACCCTATGTGATGGACTCCACGGCACGCTTGCGTGAGGTGGTCGTCGCCCAGATCATTTCTAACAAGTTGATAGGATGGATAGCTTGCAAAACCTTAACCCCTCGCCTCTATATAGACGGTAATCTTGGTACAATTGCTTGTTTAGGAAATTTGCGGAAGATGAATACCAACGACACTTCGACCCCTCGCTTATATTGAAGCGGTAATCTCGGTACAATCGACGATTGATGCGGTAGAAGACACCACACACAACTATGAATGGTTGTATGATAAGTTAATTATGAATCTAAAAAGAAAAACTAAGGAACACTTAGGAATTCTTCAAAGAACTACAAGTAGAGAAACAAACTCACAATACTATTGATAATCTGAAAATTGATATGAATGATTGAATTTACAAGCCTAGCATCACTTGGTATTTATATGAACTCATGGTGTGCTAACCCATCATCATAAGTCAAGATCTAACAACTAATCACATCACATGTATCAGCCACCCAAAGAATTTAACAACCCAAAAACATGTGATGTGTTAAAAGTCCAAATCAGACAACTATAAACTGATCAGCACATTACAAGCTATTTTCACATTTGATAACAACCGAATTTGGACTTGGGCCAAGAATGAAAATTGTAGCTCTGAAGTTTCTAATGAATCTAGGCTTTTGAATCACCTCATTTAGAGTTCAGAAACTCAAGTTATGGCCCAAATACGAACTGATGTCAAACTAGTCCAAAATTGCGGAAATGGTGATTCTTTAGCAATGGTTCGGGTATGCTTAATTCCAAGGTGTTTATAATCTTCGTGTGCTTGTAACCCATCTCTATAACCTCTATGCTCGATCCAACCTCGGTCCATAATTTATGAATCATCCCGTTAAGTCCTTCTTTGAAGCGTTTAGCTCGTGCTCTCGTAATGGGTCCAAATGGCATATGCAATGGATCCATTTGTGTTTTTTCAAGGGCTTGTGAGCTAAAGATGTCCTTATCATACCTCTCCTCTTGAAAAGGATTTGTCCTCAAATCTTCACCTACATCAAACGGGCTTAGATTAGAAACATTGAAAGTTGCACTAACATTATACTCACTAGGTAAGTCCAATTTGTAAGCATTGTTGTTAATGCGTTCAAGCACTTGAAATGGTCCATCTCCTCTTGGAAGTAATTTCGAACGCCTTTGAGTAGGAAATCTATCCTTACGCATGTGTAGCCAAACCCAATCCCCGGGTTCGAAAATTACTTGACGCCGACCCTTGTTGGCCTGTGGCATATTGATCCGTCCTCTTTTCAATGTTGAGTCTTATCTTCTCATGTATCTCTTTAACAAAATCAGCTTTGTTTTTGCCATCCATGTTAGTATACTCGAAAACAGGTAATGGTGACAAATCCAAGGGTGTTAAAGGATTAAAGCCATACACAATTTCAAAAGGTGAGAATTTAGTAGTAGAGTGAACAAATCTATTATAAGCAAACTCAACATGTGGTAGACATTCTTCCCAAAGCTTAATATTCATTTTAATGATAGCCCTTAGTAATGCACATAGAGTTCTATTAACTACTTCTATTTGACCGTCAGTTTGTGGATGACAAGTAGTTGAAAATAGCAGTTTAGTTCCTAATTTACACCACAAGGTCTTCCAAAAATAGCTCAAGAATTTAGCATCTCTATCCGAAACAATGGTTCGGGGCATGCCATGCAAACGCACAATGTCTCTAAAGAATAAATCAGCAACATGGGATGCATCATCAGTTTTGTGGCATGGGATAAAGTGTGCCATTTTTGAAAACCTATCCACGGCCACAAATATAGAATCATGACCATGCTTAGATCTAGGTAAACCCAATACAAAGTCCATAGACAAATCAACCCAAGGTTCACTCGAAACAGGCAATGGTGTGTATAACCCATAGGGTTGAACACGAGATTTAGCTTGACGACATGTAATGCATCTTGTTAGGTTTGTATATGACGCGAACATGCAATCAAATTACATAAATAAAGCGGAAGCGCGATAAAATCGGATTTTAAAATTTTATACAAACCATCACCATGATCAATCTATGTGCTCAATTAACGATATAAACGAAAGAGATAGAGATTAAGAAATTATACCCTCGTAGAACTGTGCTTCCTCGGGTACAAGTTCACCTCCAATTCCTCCGCATTCTCCTTGAATTCCACCGACTAAATTCCTTTGCTTGATCAACGTTAGCCACCCAAGTGTTTGGCCTCTAGAGGTGATCCACCAAGGAAGAATAGTTATTCAAGAAGTTGGGTGTTGGCAAAACCCTAGTTTCTATCTCTATAGAAATTGCAAGTACTCTCCACAATCTAATACAAGAGTGTGTAACCCTAATCTATGATAAGACTCCTTTTATTTATAGATGTAGGAATAACCCTTCCCTAAACTATTTAGGATTTAGGATTTCTATTATAATTAAACTCCTTTAATTAATTATGCTCCTAATCCAATTAGGAATTCATGGGAGAGTACTTCTATTAATTAATTCTCAATCCCTATTAGGAATTAAATAATAGTAATAGTAATAATAATAATAAGACTCCTCTTATTAATTTATATTTAATATTTCTAAAATATTAAATAATAAATATTAAGCTATTTAATTTATTTTATCTCCATAGATTAAATTAAATATACTTAACTTATTATTACAATTATGTCATTTACTTCTTAAATAAATATTTTTCTTTTGCGGTGTGACCCTTTAGGTTCTCCATATTAAACCGGTTGTGAATAAATCAATTAGAACAATTCTAATCTTATTTAAATAAATAAATTAAAATATTTAATTCATTTAAATAAATAATATTTATTCTACAATAAGGGTAAGTCCCCTTAGCGATCAACGACTTTCCAGATAATATAGATTTCAACATTAATCACAAAAGAACCTTTCAGTGAATAGTTACCGTATAATTCAATCCTTCTATCATACAATGTCCCAATTAAATATAAGACATGGATTTACTGTCAAGTCTTATTTTATTTAATTATATGTATTTCGATTCCCAAATGCACAACTCTACATAATGCAAATTAGAAACTCCTTTCGAATTTTATTCTGCCTTGGCCAACGACTGTTGAGTTGTCATTTATCGAATCACATAGGACATTCACATCTTTTACTAAACGTGGTAGATTCTTTGTTGATCATTCACCTATCTCCATGTACAACTTATTATACCCAATCATACCCTTTGACATACCTTAAAGGTCTTAAGGGACATGTCAAAGTATAACTCATCATACACAAGATATTATGATGATCTCAAGTCCAAGGATCACTTGTACTACTATCACTAGAGGAATTCCTATTGACAGGTGAGTAAAACTCCATTAGGTATTCCTTAGTGAGCCACGTTCAGTGAACTTATTCTCCAATAAGCACCTACATACTTGCTTTAGTGTCTCCACACAAATGATTATGAGATCAATCATTCTCTTCTTAAGAGCAAGCAACATATGTACTAATCTATCCGGATTCACTAATCCCCTATTTAGTAATCCAACGATTAGGAACGATTTTAGTTTGTGAGCTATCTAGAATTTAGATCTCATTAGCATGATCTCCATCATGATTCTAAAAGTATTGCTCAAAACTATGGGTTTATCACATTTAATATAACAGCACTATGTAGATAATATAAAATGCCTTTTAAGAAAATCAATTCTTTTATTAATAAATGAATAAGATTACAAAGTATATGCTACATCATATCAAATATGATTGGCTTGTGTGCATACTACTTTCAATCTCCCACTTGCACTAAAGCCAATCGCCTTGGTATCTAATACCAATCTTCTCTAAGTGACGATCAAACTGCTGTTGAGTTAAAGCTTTAGTAAATGGATCTGTAATGTTGTCTTGAGAGTCCACGCGCTCCAGGGTGACGTCTCCTCTTTCAATGATCTCTCTAATCAAATGAAACTGCCGCAACATGTGTTTGGATTTCTGATGAGACCTGGGTTCCTTAGCCTGCGCAACAGCTCCGTTGTTGTCACAGAATAAAGGTACGACTCCTCTAATGCTAGGAACCACTCCAAGTTCAGTTACGAACTTTTTCATCCAAACAGCTTCCTTTACAGCTTCACTTGCAACTATGTACTCTGCCTCTGTCACTGAATCAGCAACTGTTAGCTGCTTGGAACTCTTCCAACTTACTGCGCCACCGTTTAAGGTAAACACATACCCTGAAACGGATTTACTGTCATCTTGGTCCGTTTGAAAACTTGAGTCTGTATAGCCCTCTAGTTTCAATTCAGACCCACCGTAGACAAGAAATACATCCTTAGTTCTTCTCAAGTACTTTAGGATGTTTTTCACTGCCTTCTAGTGCTCTTCTCCTGGATTCGACTGATATCTGCTTGTTACACTAAGTGCATGAGCGACATCTGGTCTAGTATATATCATACCGTACATGATAGATCCTATTGCTAAAGCATAAGGAATCTTACTCATTCGGTCTCTCTCCTCAGGTGTCTTTGGGGCCTATTTCTTGGAGAGATGTATTCCATGGCTCATCGACATGAGACCTATCTTGGAATCTTCCATGCTAAACTTCTTTAGCATCGAGTCAATGTAATTTCCTTGAGTCAAGCCTAACATCCTTTTAGATCTATCTCTATAGATCTTTATCCCCAAAATATAGGATGCCTCGCCCAAGTCCTTCATGGAGAAGTGTTTAGATAACCAAATTTTGATCGACTGTAGCATAGGAACATCATTCCCTATCAGTAATATGTCATCAACATATAATACAAGGAATGAAACAGCGCTCCCACTAACCTTCTTGTACATACATGGTTCATCCTCATTTTTGATAAAATCAAACCTTTTGATTATCTCATCAAAACGGATGTTCCATCTTCGAGAAGCTTGCTTCAATCCATAAATGGATCGTTGTAGCTTACAGACTTGGTTTGTTCCAACCATTGAAACAAAACCCTCTAGCTGTATCATATATACATTTTCCTCAAGCTTTCCATTGAGGAAGGCCGTTTTCACGTCCATTTGCCAGATCTCGTAGTCATAATAAGCTGTAATTACAAGCAAAATCCGAATGGACTTGAGCATAGCTACTGGTGAGAAGGTTTCATCATAGTTAACTCCTTGTCTTTGTTTGAAACCTTTTGCAACCAGTCGGGCTTTATAGGTCTCTACCTTGCTGTCCGCTCCAGTCTTTCTCTTAAAGACCCATTTACACCCAATAGGCTTAATGCCCTCAGGTGGTGAAACCAAAGTCCATACTTGGTTTTCATACATGGAGTCCATCTCGGATTTCATGGCTTCTATCCATTTCTCTGAGTCTTCACTACTCATAGCCTCTTCGTAAGTCAATGGATCATCATCGTATATGATGCGTACCTCATCATCATCCTCTATGATGAATCCATACCTTTCAGGTATCTTCGGTACTCTTCCAGATTTACGAATAGGTTGTGGTATAGTAGGTTCTTCTACTTAGTTAGGTACCTGACTTTGATCCGTAGTATTTTTTGGTTCTTGAACTTCTTCAAGATATATCTTACTCCCACTGACCCCTTCAAGGATAAACTCCTTTTCCAAGAAGGCAACGTGTTTTGCAACAAACACCTTTTGATCAGTAGGATGATAGAAATAATACCCTGATGTTTCTTTAGGGTATCCCATGAATCTACATTTGTCGGATCTAGTATTCAGCTTATCATGCTCAAACCTTTTGACATAAGCTGGACAACCCCAAGTCTTAACATGCTTAAGATTTGGTTTCCTCCCTGTCCACATCTCATATGGAGTCTTTGGGACGGATTTGGTAGGTACCTTGTTAATTAGGTATGCAACCGATTCTAGGGCATAACCCCAGAAGGATACTGGAAGGTTGGTAAAACTCATCATGGAATGAACCATGTCCAACAATGTTCGATTTCTCATACACCATTCAACTGTGGCGTTCCTGGTGGAGTCCATTATGAGATCATACCATTTTCTTTGAGACAATTGAGAAACTCATTGGTCAAGTATTCCCCTCCTCGATCTGATCGAAGAATCTTAATACTCTTACCAGTTTGCTTCTCTACTTCACTTCTGAATTCTTTGAACTTTTCAAACGATTCAGATTTGTATTTCATTAAATACACATATTCAAATTTAGAATGATTATCAGTGAAAGTAATAAAATAAGAATACCCTCCTCGTGCATTCGTTGTCATAGGTCCACATACGTCTGTGTGTACCAACGCTAACAACTCTATAACTTTTTCTCCTTTTCCACTAAAAGGAGATTTAGTCATCTTACCTATGAGACAAGATTCACAAGTTGGATATGATTCGTAATCAGATAGCTCTAAAAGCCCATCTTTATGCAACTTGTTTAATCTTGTTTCATTGATATGACCGAGTCTACAGTGCCACATAAAGTTATAATTAACATCATCTCTTTTTCTTTTCTTAGTTTGTTCAATTTGAAGTATATTTTCATGCAAGTCAAGTATGTAAAGTCCATTCAGTAAATTGCCAACACCATATAAAATATTTTTATTATAAATAGAACAACTATTGTTCTTTATTATAATATCAAAACCATCCATATCCAATACAGAAATTGAAATAATATTTCTAATGAGTGTCGGAACATAATAACAATTATTTAAACTAATGAACTTGCCTGAAGGCAGTGCTAAATAATAAGTCCCTACAGCTAATGCAACAACCTTTGCTCCATTTCCCACTCGTAGGACGACTTCATCCTTGTTCAGCTTTCTACTTCTGCTTAGTCCCTGCATATTATTACATATGTGAGAACTACAGCCGGTATCCAATACCCAAGTAGAATTTTGACTTTCAGAAAAATTAATTTCAATCATGAACAAACCTAGATCGGAAGTCGAAGCTTCTCCAAGCTTCTTCTGGTCCGCAAGATACTCCTTGCAGTTCCTCTTCCAGTGTCCCGGCTTATTGCAATGGTAGCAAATTCCTTTACTATCTGGATCAAGTTTCTTTTTATCCTTTCTCTTTGCCTTGCCCTTAGCTTTCTTATTTTTCTTCTTTTTCAGAAGATACCTTGGGCCTCTTCCTTTTTTTGGAAGAATCATCCACTAGTAAGACTTGGTTCTTGTTGGATGAGAAGTGACCTTCAGCAGTTTTCAGCATATTAAGTAATTCAGGCAAGCTGACGTCCAACTTATTCATGTGAAAATTCACAACAAATTACGAGAAGGTGTCCGGGAGTGACTGCAAGATCAAATCTTGACTTAACTCCCCATCCATCACGAACCCAAGCTGTCCAAGTTGTTCAATCTGATTGATCATCTTAAGGACATGAGTCTCAACAGTAGTGCCCTCGGTCATACGAGATCAGAAGAGCTCCTTAGATATCTGATATCTAGCAGTCCTACTTTGCTCACCATACAACTCTTTGAGGTGCAGCAATATAGTAGGAGCATCCATAGTTTCATGCTGACGTTGAAGCTCGTTACTCATGGATGCGAGCATGATGCATTGAGCCAAGATTGCATCATCTTGCCACTTTCTAAAAGTAGCAATCTCTTCCTTAGAGGCTGTTTTTGCAACATTTGCAGGGACTGGCGAATTTAGGACATAAGAAATCTTTTTAGCTGTGAGAACAATTCTCAGATTTCTTAACCAGTCTGTGTAATTCGGTCCGGTCAGTTTGTTAGCATCAAGTATGCTACGCAGTGATAGTGAGTTTGACATTTTTAAATTCTGCATGTGAAATAGACAACATTTTAGCATACATTCATTTAAT
Source organism: Aralia elata (assembly GCA_034770075.1). Lineage (NCBI taxonomy): Eukaryota > Viridiplantae > Streptophyta > Magnoliopsida > Apiales > Araliaceae > Aralia > Aralia elata. The sequence continues at coordinate 38,905,799 of CM068381.1, read as the reverse complement.
TAATTACCAAAATAAATTAGGTCTTTATTTTAAATTGGTATCTCTCACTTTTTCATCAAACTATATTACCCTCATTATATAGTTCGGCAATTCGAATTAAAGATTTACTAGTGAGAATAAGGATCCCATTTCAAATGTATATAGCCTTGTGGTGACACAACAAATGATATATAAATAAATAGGTAGACAATTACATCACTATGTAACTCCTTGCATTTTGCCTCTTAGATTATTTTGATCAAGTGGTGACACATCCGAATTAAAATTATCCAAGTTAAGTCCAACCTAGCACTTCTATATATTCGAAAGAAAAACACTGTCCTTGTGGTGACACAACAAAACAGCATCGTTCAGTCTATTTATAAGCATCAAATGTGATAAAGCAACATCTTAAATATTTAATACTTGCCTTGTGGTGACACAACAAACTCATATTAAACATTTAATACTCTATTGCTTTACCATGCTAGAAGGCGACGTTCGATATTCCAAATATATTTGAACACTTAGGACTTAATATAATTTCTTTGAGGGGTTTGTAATTATTATTTGTCCCATCTTGTTTAGTGCGCATGTACATCTATATATAAAATACGTGTCATATTATTTTACATGCGAAGCATGTTGTATAATATAATATATATATATATATATATATATATATATATATATATATATATAGTATACATGCACATATAGAATACTATATTCTACCCGGATTAATTATGAATTTTTATTCTAGTTTGGTTCACTAGAGCCACCAAGTGAACCAAAAGGTCAAACCTAGGATACAAGAATTAAATTTAAATATAACTATTACATTTAAACCCGGGCTCCATTACAAACGGGTCTTCAAGCGCTCCTTGCTCCTTTGTCTCCAATTCTTCAAAATAAATTCTAACTAGTCCTATTACATAAACTATTTACAATAAATAGAAACCTTGATCAGCAGTCAATGGGAAGTACATAGGAGGGAGATAGAATTTACATTAAGAAAAATTAGAGAAGACGAGGTACGCAGACCCCATTTATAAAAAACTCATACATTCAAGCATCCTCTAAAATAAATCCAATCACACATTGGTCAATAGTCCATAATCAATCCCTATTTATTATCATACATATCTCTATATGTATCAATAAATAACATTCATCTCATGAATAATAAAATCATTCCATATATACATTGATATCAATTAATGGGCAAACGTTTTGCTAATATATAGTTTTGAAATAAAATAAACTCTTTTATTTTAATCAAAAACCAAATCCAAATTAAACTCCTTTAATTTTAGCAATCTGAAATCCTATTCCAGATAAAATAAACATCTTTATTTTAAACTTATATCAATTAAATAAACCATTTATTTTAATTGAAGAAAAAAAAATTATTTTTCGGATTCTGCTGTCCGGCCCAGCTGCGCCCAGAATGAACTGGGACACGGCGCAGCTGCGCTGAACCCCAGAAACGACTTTCTGGGTTTGGGCGCAGCTGTGCTCCAGAATGAACTGGAGCCGGCGCAGCTGCGCCGCGTAGCAGATTCAGAAAAAAAAAACCGGATTCTGCCCAAAAATTTTGATCCAATCGCATACCATACACACATGGAATCATCAAAATCAATAATTAACACAAGATTAGGCTCTGATACCACTGTTAGGTTTGTATATGACGCGAACATGCAATCAAATTACATAAATAAAGCGGAAGCGCGATAAAATCGGATTTTAAAATTTTATACAAACCATCACCATGATCAATCTATGTGCTCAATTAACGATATAAACGAAAGAGATAGAGATTAAGAAATTATACCCTCGTAGAACCGTGCTTCCTCGGGTACAAGTTTACCTCCAATTCCTTCGCGTTCTCCTTGAATTCCACCAACTAAATTCCTTTGCTTGATCAACGTTAGCCACCCAAGTGTTTGGCCTCTAGAGGTGATCCACCAAGGAAGAATAGTTATTCAAGAAGTTGGGTGTTGGAAAAACCCTAGTTTCTATCTCTATAGAAATTGCAAGTACTCTCCACAATCTAATACAAGAGTCTGTAACCCTAATCTATGATAAGACTCCTCTTATTTATAGATGTAGAAATAACCATTCCCTAAACTATTTAGGATTTAGGGTTTCTATTATAATTAAACTCCTTCAATTAATTATGCTCCTAATCCAATTAAGAATTCATGGGAGAGTACTTCTATTAATTAATTCTCAATCCCTATTAGGAATTAAATAATAGTAATAGTAATAATAATAATAAGACTCCTCTTATTAATTTATATTTAATATTTCTAAAATATTAAATAATAAATATTAAGCTATTTAATTTATTCTATCTCCATAGATTAAATTATGTCATTTACTTCTTAAATAAATATTTTTCTTTTGCGGTGTGACCCTTTAGGTTCTCCATATTAAACCGGTTGTGAATAAATCAATTAGAACAATTCTAATCTTATTTAAATAAATAAATTAAACTATTTAATTTATTTAAATAAATAATATTTATTCTACAATAAGGGTAAGCCCCCTTAGCGATTAACGACTTTCCAAATAATATAAATTTCAACATTAATCACAAAAGAACCTTTCAGTGAATAGTTACGGTACAATTCAATCATTCTACCATACAATGTCCCAATTAAATATAAGACATGGATTTACTGTCAAGTCTTATTTTATTTAATTATATGTATTTCGATTCCCGAATGCACAACTCTAAATAATGCAAATTAGAAACTCCTTTCTAATTTCATTCTGCCTTGGCCAAGGACTACTGAGTTGTCATTTATCGAATCACATAGGACATTCACATCTTTTACTAGACGTGGTAGATTCTTTGTTGATCATTCAGCTATCTCCATGTACAACTTATTATACCCAATCATACCTTTTGATATATTTTAAAGGTCTTAAGGGACATGTCAAAGTATAACTCATCATACACAAGATACTATGATGATCTCAAGTCCAAGGATCACTTATACTACTATCACTAGAGGAAATCCTATTGACAGGCGAGTAAAACTCCATTAGGTATTCCTTAGCGAGCCACGTTCAGTGAACTTATTCTCCAATAAGCACCTACATACTTGCTTTAGTGTCTCCACACAAATAATTATGAGATCAATCATTCTCTTCTTAAGAGCAAGCAACGTATGTACTAATCTATCCGGATTCACTAATCCCCTATTTAGTAATCCAACGATTAGGAACGATTTTAGTTTGTGAGCTATCTAGAATTTAGATCTCATTAGCATGATCTCCATCATGATTCTAAAAGCATTTCTCAAAACTATGGTGTAGACACCCAAATTTTGCATTCCTTGTACTAACCATGACAGGAGGGCAAAATCGTCAATTGAACCGGCTTGCGAAAGCGAAGGAATGGGCACAAGTGCGAGCGCCTGACACCACCGCAATGTTTTGGCGACCAAGGCTGACGTGACAATAAAGCCGTCCGAAGCAGGCATTCCCGAATGAGGTGGCACGTCTCTCGGAAATTCCCGGACTGCAGAATACGAGCCTATCAGCGAAAACCGACGTTACGGCACGAAAATCATGGCGTGGCATGGAAAACGAGAAAGTCAAACCGTCCAGCCGCGGATTGATCTGCGGCCAAATAGTGCGCCTTTTGAAAACACGGAACTCGAAACACGGAACTCGAAATCGGGGTGAGTGGAAGGCAGGCGGCCAGCCAGCCGCAGATTGATCTGCGGCTGGCTTTGGCCAGCCTATTTCAACTCAGCTTCGTGCAGCATACAGGGAGTTGAGCAAGTTGAAAGTTTGGGGAGAAGAAGGGATTTCAGCAGCAGCACAAGCACGGAAATAGAGAGAAAAAGAGAGAAATTTTGCAATCAAATAGGAAGAAAAGAGAGAAAAAAGAGAGAATTTAATTCTTTTGATTTTGATTGTATCCAATACATTCCTTATCCTATTCAAATACACAAGTTCATATCCATTTGAGATCAATTGCAAGGTGAAAATTTGTATTTGTTCTAGCAATTCATATCATATTGATTGGGTAAATTAGATGTAACTTTCATGTATTTTATTGAACAATCATGGATTAGGGATTATTAGTGAGGGTTTCATCGGAACAAAAGTCTTCCTAATAACCCGAGGATATCCAATTGATGAAATTCCTAGCTTGTTTATGGTGATTCATTGGGTGTAATTTATTTAGATTGTCATTTTCGGATATCATGGGGTATTAGATAAATCCGGGTTGGTTAGTTATGTAGTATTCATTTTGCGGGTATGTAGCAATATCGGGTGTGAGCCTAGGAATGCGACCCCGTGGTCCAAATCCGATGATGGACGTTTTGGTGTATGTAATAGATTCAAGGTACTTGTTTTGTAACATGTAATTGTCGGGCCTTAAAACGACGCTAAGGCGAGAATCGGGTTTAAGGCCCCGGATTAGTGGAATATGTGATTGTTGGCGTTCGGGGATATTTTGATGGCTTACATGCCCGTGAATAGCCCCGACGCTTGTTTATGCTTGATTAGAATTCGTGACACCAAAATGATTTCAAAGGACTAAACGACAAAGATTTTTCTAAAATCAATCCAAGTAGGATATTAGCATCACGAGGCTAAAAATTGGAAATGCTAACGAAAGTTGATTCCTATTCTACGAGAAAGCTAAAAAGAAGTTATTTTCAAATGTCACGAAAAATGGGTTTTATAAAAGAAATTAAAGGTTTTATTAAACCTTGATGTATAGGGCGAAAGAGATCCTAGAAATTGCCCATCATTTATGAAAGCAACGTATAAATCTCGATTCCTATTTTTGCTAAGGCTTAATAAACTCCTATTTTTGCCAAAACGTCACCTAATGAAAATCCCCTAGTTTTGGCAATTAAAATCAAACCTTTTTTTCATAAAGCTTTCTCGTGTATGCCGAAAAGACATTCCGAAGCGTTCCCAAATTAAAGCACGACTTTCCCTAAAAATCCAAATGATTCTTTCATACAAACTCACCACAACATTTATATAGGTACACACACACACACACTCGCACGTATACACATTTCATGAATCAAAGGATAGGAAAGTATCAAGATTGCGGTAACCATGTTTCACGGAAGTCGAGGGGTGCCTAACACCTTCCCCTCACTTAAACAAGCCCCCGAACTCTATGAATCTCGATTCGCAGACCAATTAATTCGGAGTCACATATGAGCCAGCGATTTATAAAAAGCGAAAACTCGGATGAGTTGGTACATCCATTTCAAATATACCAACTGGCGACTCTGATTAATTGGCTCATCATAAAAAATGAATCTTTCAAAATCCCGTCGACATTAATGCCGACCTTTTCCAAAAATCATTTAATCAAGAAGCTAAAATTGGAAAAGACTAAAAAGGACACACACGAAGCGAGAAACCGGCGTCGACAGCTGGCGACTCTGCTGGGGAACTTTAGAGGGCTTAAGCCGCTTTCAAATCTTGATGCTATCTTATCCTTTAAAATTCATGGATATGTGTATGTGTGCGATATTGTGATCTTTTGTACGTTTTGTTGTGTGAATGTGTGTTTTTGCCCAATAAATGAATGACTGAATGGAATTGCTTTACCTTTTCATTTGCATACGGTGAGGGCGATGAATGTGAATGTATGTTGAGAGAATACCTCCTCCTGAGGCGAACCTGTCGGTTGCTTATTACTGGACTCGAAGGGGCTGCTCCCCGGAGATGGCTCAGGAAACGCACCACCCAAATCCGCTCCAATCGAAAGGGCTCAGACGAGTAGATTGCGAAGATTTGGGGACCTTTATGCCGAAAAGCCCGTGAGAGTAACCCTAGGATAGGTCAGCCTCAGATTAACCCTACGAAGGAAAAGTTATGATATATGCACGCGTAAATGTCATGATATATGCTTCCCTTTTCGTCAAAGAGAAATTACTAACCTCTATCTTTTGCAGGGAACGGCTGGGGAGCTTAATAAAGCCATGTTTATCATTTGTCATTGCATTAGAGGACTACTAACTTTCTGTTTTACATGGAAAGATTAAAAAACCCCAAAACACAGAAGTTACAGCTTTAGCATGCATCCACATTTTTTACTCCCCAAGACTAAACTTCGAACCTTGGTTTCTGTAGGATTGCTCCTCAAACCCGTTCGCAGTCTAAAAGGGCCCAAAACTCTATATCTCAAATGGCTGATATTCCATCTACCAATTCCGGTTCCATATCCAGGGAGGAATTTGATGACTTTAAGAATCAGATGTTAGAAATGGCCATAATGCTAAGGGAGCAGTTGATGCCCAGACAGGAACCACCTAAGGAGGATCCACCTCAACTTAAAGGCGAGCCAGTCGTCCCAAAGGCCATTCCCGTACCAAACAAAACAGTGATTACTATCCCAGAGGAGGGAGATACAGATGACCTGCGAAAGAAAATGAGACAAATGGAGGAAACCATCCAATCTATGAAGGGCATAGGGTCCCTCGGCAGGGTTAACTATTCAGATTTATGTGTCTTCCCCGGAGCCAGATACCCAGAGAAATTTAAAATCCCCGAGTTTGAAAAGGACAATGGGAAGGGGGATCCCTACACACACTTGAAAATATACATTGGAGAACTCGGGTCTTATGCCGAGGACGAGGGGTTGAGAATGCAGCTGTTCCAGAAAAGCTTAACGGGGGAGGCAAGAATTTGGTATGCCCGCCTTGACAACGCCCGAATCCACAACTGGGAAGAATTTGCCCATACCTTCTTAACCCAATACAGTTTTCAGGCCCAGATGGCCCCTGACAGGTACCAAATGACAAAGGTTAAGAAGCAACCTAGGGAATCCTTCAGGGAATATGCGCAACGATGGAGGGGCATGGGCGCACAGGTGAACCCCCCGATGAGCGAATCGGAGATGGTGATGACTTTTGTAGACATTCAGGAGGCACCGTATTATGAACGAGTCATTTCGGGGATTGGAAGACCCTTTGCTGAAATGATTAAACATGGAGAGATGGTATATATGGGGTTGAAATCGGGTAAAATCCGGGATTTTACTGCTTTAGAAACTGCTGCCGAGCAAATACAGAATGGAAACTATGGCAGCACTTCCCGGAGGGTCCAAAAGAAGAAGGAGGAAGATGTCTCCCTCATCCTGCAGGGGTCATCCAGAAAAACAGAAAGCCATCTTCCGGTACAGGTGCAGAGGGTAGGGCCATCCCGACAGCCAAACTTCACAGATCAAAGGGCGGAGGGGCGAAGAAGATATGAGGCCTCGCAAAATCGAGTATTCACCCCGCTCGGGGAGCCGCTTGAACGGGTATTAGCGGTATTAGTAGCCCAAAAGAAGATAGTTGGTTTGGCACCCCCGAGTGACCCAAAGGGTAGAAGGTTTGACCCGAGCAAGCGATGTGCATACCACTCCAGTTCCCCTGGCCATGATACACAAGACGGTTGGACGTTGAAACATCGAATCCAAAACCTGATTGACAGTGGGGAAATTATGGTGGAACAGCCGGACTCCCCGAATGTTAAAGCAAATCCCCTGCCAAGACATGATGGAGGGGGAGTCAATGCGACGGAGGCAAGTGAAGCTGGGGGGCCGCCAAGGTTGAACTATGTGTAGAAAATTGAGGAAATAATCAACGTGATACATGATCATGGGAGTGCACGGGGAACGCCCATCAGGTTGATAGGGGTAAGTACGAATAGCACGGAGGGACCTGTCAAGTTGACGGCTCCGAGGCCCATCATCCTTGCGGCAAGGCCGCAAATCCCTATCAGTAGTCTAAAGACTGTACCCTGGAATTATGGGGGAATGCCAGAGGAAGCGGCCAGTTGTGCTTCTGTGACGACAAAGGGGAACCCCCTATATCTTCCCGGGCGAGTCCTTGAGAGCCAAAGGAGAAAAAATGAAGAGATTTCCGAGGAAAGGGCCATAGAATTCTTGAAAAGGATGGATCACCCGGAAACAAGGGGAATCCAGATTTTAAATAAGGAGTCAACCCTAACATCAGTCATGGACTTGGTGTTGTCATCCAATGAGCATTGCAAATCCCTAACGAAGGTTCTGGAGGAAGCATACGTGCCCAAGGAAATTAGTGAGGAAGGTTTCGGCCAGCTGGTGGGCCACCTATTGGAGAACGATGTAATATCCTTTGCAGATGAGGACATCCCCAAAGAGGGAAGGGGGCACCGGAAACCGCTACATATTGCGGTAATCTCCTCGGGTTATATCATGAATGGGGTGCTGATTGATGGAGGATCGGCATTGAATATCTGGGAGGAGGGATACAATGGGAGAAAACGAGTTGCCGATGGAGATAGGACCCTGTACTTTTGATATCTCTTTCCAAGTCCTAGATATTGCAGCCAGTTATAACATGTTATTGGGGAGGCCATGGATACACATGGCCGGGGCAGTTCCTTCCACACTCCACCAACAAATCAAGCTAATCATCGACGGGAATGTGGTGACAATCTCGGCAGAATGTGAGGACCCTTCTCCTCCCAGGAGTGGCCTACCAGTGATCAATGTGGATGAGTCGGCGGCACCTGCCAGCTTTCAAGCACTGGAGATTAGCACTCTCCACTATAGATGCCTGGGAGCTCCAGCTGTGAAACCTAGGGTCTCTCCCGAACTTACCTTTGTGGCAAAGGAAATGATAAAAATGAACTTCCAGCCTGGACAGGGGTTAGGAAGGAGCAGTCAGGGAATCACCGAGCCCATCCACCTACCACAGCAGATAGGCAAAGCAGGGTTGGGATACCATGAGGGCGTAGCACGGAGACACCGTCAGGGTGCGGTTCCGGTTCGGCTGGCTGGCAATCTGGTGACCGGGGTTAACAGTGAGCAAGGGATCAACAAGCCCGTAATTAAGTCTGGGGATGCAGAATTGACCTCCGCAAATGATGAATCGGCCAGGAAGGAGAATTTCCTGCAGGAGGTCGCAAAAGAGTTTGAAACCAAATGCTATATCCCCGGACAATCAACAAGCAGTAGGGAGGGGACGGATATTATCACACCACCGGGAGCCCAACAAGTTGTGCCTGGCATCGATTGGGCAGGGCTGATTATTCCTGGAGAGAATAGGAAGGAGGACTCAGGCGACGTATCCGTAATCATCGGGGAAGCGTCCGATGTGAAGCCCCCTTTTATCCAGCGCATTTCATCTGACCTGACCGTTGATAACTGGACCCTGAAACCAGTAATATCCAAACAAGGGTAAAACCCGACGTCAGGGTGGTAGACCCCAGAGGATGGGGGAATAAAGAAGTTTATTTTTGTTGTTGTTTTATTTTTGCATAATTATGTCGTTTATTCGTGTTATTTGAAAATGCGATCGTCGTAGAAAATGATTTATATATGACAAGTATTTTGTTTCATGTCAAGTGTACCAATTTGAGTAATCCTTGCCTACCAAACGGTCTTTCAAATTTGAATGATGATTATGATTTTGACATTGAGCTGGATTTCGATTTAATGGGCATTGAACAAGACGAGACAGATTACGACGACGCGCCTGACGAGATCAAAGGATGGGTCGAGGATAAACCCAAACCCAACTTGGACCAAACCGTCACCATTGATATTGGAACCCCTGACAAGTCAAAAGAACTCAAGATAGGGACGGACCTTACCCATAGCCAGAAAGCTGAAATGACTGAGTTTCTAAAACAATATGAGGATGTCTTTGCCTGGTCTCATGAGGATATGATCGGATTATCCACCGACATTATGGTACACCGATTACCCATCAAGGAGGGTTTCAGGCCTGTCAAGCAAAAATTAAGAAAGTTGAAACCGGAATGGAGCTTAAAAGTAAAGGAAGAGATCATCAAGCAGTTCAGGGCGGGAATCATTATGGTGTCCACTTACCCGGAATGGCTGTCCAATGTAGTCCCGGTGGCTAAGCCTGGAGGAAAGGTGAGGGTATGTGTAGATTATAGAGATCTAAACAAGGCCAGTCTCAAAGATAACTTTCCGGTGCCTTTCATACACATCCTAGTGGATAACACAGCCCAGTACGAAATGTACTCTTTTGTGGATTGCTTCGCGGGATATCATCAGATAATGGTGGCGGAAGAAGATCGGGAAAAGACCGCATTCATCACCCCTTGGGGCACTTTCTGCTACAGACGATTGGCTTTTGGTCTCACAAACGCAGGGGCTACTTATCAGAGAGCAATGATGGCCCTGTTCCATGATATGATGCATAAGGAGATAGAGGTCTACGTGGATGACATCATCGTGAAATCTAGGGTAGAGTCTGACCATATAATCTATCTTAAAAAGCTATTCGATCGACTCAGAAAGTATAATTTAAAGCTCAATCCAGCAAAGTGTGCTTTCGGAGTGCAGTCGGGTAAGCTCTTGGGATTCCTGGTTAGTGATCGAGGCATTGAGTTGGATCCCGCAAAGATTAAGGCCATTGTGGATATGCCGGCACCTCACACAGAGAAGGAAATAAGAGGATTCCTGGGGAGAATAAACTTCATCAGCCGTTTTATATCCCACTTGACGACTACATGCGAGCCAATTTTCAAATTGTTAAGGAAAGGTGATTCCCAAGAATGGAATGAGCAATGTCAGAAAGCTTTTCAGACCATTAAAAAGCAACTGACTGAGGCACCAGTGCTGGTACCCCCGAAGGACGGGATCCCTCTATTTATGTATATATTGGTCAATGCCATCGCGATGGGATGTATGCTGGGACAGAAAAGTGAGGCAGGTAAAGAGCAGGCCATCTATTACCTCAGCAAGAGATTTAGCCAATGTGAACAAAATTACACTCCCATCGAGAAGACCTGTTGTGCTCTGGCCTGGGCTGCAGGGAGATTACAGCACTACCTCCATGGGCATACGACGTATCTGATATCAAGAATGGATCCCCTGAAATATATTTTTGAAAGGCCCATGCTGAATTATCGGTTGTCAAGATAGCAGTTAATCTTACAACAGTTCGACATGGTGTACGTGACTCAGAAGGCCATGAAAGGGCAGGGAATTGCAGATCAGTTGGCAGAAACCCCGTCAGGAGGGATGGAGCCATTGGAAACTCCTCTTCCCGGCGAGGATATATTTTGGGTATCACGCGAGAAATGTGATGACGAGGGACAGTTCTGAAAACTGTATTTTGATGGTGCCATAAATGCCGAGGGGGCAGGAGCCGGAGCGGTCCTGGTTTCTATCACCGGAGAACAGTACCCCGTGGCCACTAAACTGCATTTCAGCAATTCGAACAACACCGCTGAATACGATGGATGTATCTTGGGACTCCGCTTGGCCCGCGACATGGGAGTGAAGAGACTAGCGGTGTTTGGGGATTCGAAATTGGTAATCAGACAGGCAATCGGGGTGTACAACACTAAGGAGCTTCAGTTACTTCCATACCATCGTTGTGTTACCCAGCTGATGCAAGAGTTCGAAGATATCGCCTTCCGCCATATTCCCCGGGGACGGAATGACTTTGCCGATGCATTGGTAACTCTGGCTACCTTAATCCACGTAATCAAGAACAGGGACAGTCCACAGATTGAGATAGTCGTACAGAATGTCCCGGCATATGAGGAACATGTAGCAGTGTTATCAGACGAGGTGGTGTTGACAAGGCAGCCCTGGTATCACGACATAAGGGAATATCTGAGAGATAGATCCATTCCCGACCAGGCGAGTCGAAATGAGAGGATGAGAATTCAAAAGATGGCGATGAAATTTTACCTAAGTGGGGATTCACTCTACAAAAGGGATGCTGGGTTGGGACTGTTGCAGTGCGTAGATGAAACGCAGGCCCAAAGGATTATGGATGAAATACATGGTGGAGTGTGTGGGCCACACATGAGTGGACCGATGCTGGCCAAAAAGATCTTGAGAACAGGGCATTATTGGTTAACGCTGAAAGCCGATTGCGATGATCATGTCAAACGATGTTACCAATGCCAGGCGCACGGTAATGTGATCCATACGCCTCCCAATGAACTGCACTGTATGACCTCCCCGTGGCCATTTTCAATGTGGGGAATGGATGTAATTGGACCGATAGAGCCCAAAGCAAGCAACGGACACCGATTCATTTTCTTCATGATCGATTACTTCACTAAATGGGTAAAGGCGGCTTCTTTTCCCAAGGTAACTCAGGAGGTCATCGTCGGTTTCATCAGGAATAATGTCATTTGTCGATACGGGCAACCTGAGGTTTTGGTCTCCGACAATGCCAAGAATTTAAACAACGCCCTCATGAAGGGACTGTGTGACCAGTTTAAGATCAAGCACCTCAATTCCGTCATTTACCGTCCTAAGATGAATGGGGCAGTGGAGGCTGCAAATAAAAACATCGAGAAGATCATGGCGAAGATGTCTGCTAACCATCGGGGATGGCCGGATTTGTTACCCCTCACCCTGCTGGCATACCGAACATCAACGCGTACTTCTACAGGGGTAACCCCTTACGCTTTGGTGTATGGAATGGAGGCCGTTCTGGTAGTTGAGGTTGAAATGGCGTCCCTCAGAATAGTGATCGATGCTCAGATAAGCGAGGAGGATTGGATGCAAAGTCGATACGACCAATTGGCCCTAATTGATGAAAGGAGGGTGGCTGCCATTTGGTATGGTCAGCTATATCAACAAAGGATCTCTCGATCATATGACAAAAGGATAAGACCTCGAAAATTCAAAGAAAATGATTTGGTGCTGAAAAGAGTCATGCCTTGTCAAGACGAAGCCAAGGGGAAGTTCGCCCCGAACTGGGAAGGGCCATTTGTGATTAAGAAAGTGTTATCCGGAGGGGCCCTCATATTGCAAGAAGTGGATGGTGAGGTATTTCCACAACCCCTCAATTCTGACTCGGTGAAGCGGTTCTACGCTTGAACCATCAGTTTCCTTTTTCCTTTGAGAGCGAACTACGTAGGACCTGATCTCCCAACTTGTGGGGGTACGTAGGCAGCCATCATGGCGCGGTCCGATCCCTTAAAAAAAATAATAATCCTTTCCCTAACCAAAACCAATTTTCAATAGCCAGATAAAACCTTCCTACACCCTCAAAACCTTCCCGAAGCCAGCTGCCTAACCAGCTTCATCCTAAAGGACATAACCCTGACCCAACCAAACAGTTGTCCAAAATCTGAGATTCAATCCGATGAAATCAACAGGTGTACGGCAATATCTATCAAATCTCCATCAAGACTTGAGAAGAGAAAGAAGGCGAAATGTCAAAATCATGGTCAACTAGATAAAATGGGGATCCAATGAAAGGCAATGATACGACAAAAGGGGAAAATGACTAAATTTAAATGTATGTCTATATATAAGTCATTTTATTACAAGATTTCTCTTTCGATAACTGATGAAACTAACATAGTCTATGCAGGAAATAAAATAATCTACAAATCTGAAACTAACTGAAGCAGGATGGACAGGGTGGTGGATAGATCTGAAGCATCAGCATCTCATGCAATCTGCTGCCCCATCATATCAATGCGATCCAGTAAAGCAGTGACTCGGCTGACCGTCCCAAAATGAGTATCTACAACTGCCCTGGTCTGAAATACAATGGTCTCTCTGTCAGCAATGGCAGCGTCTCTAGCCCGAATGGCATTATCTCTCTCGACAAGAGCAGCATCCCTCTCGGCCTCAGCAGTAATCAGGGCCAGACGGAGTCGGATATCCTCAGTAACCCGACTCGGGGCAGAATCAGCTGAGATGGGGTGGTCTGTGGTATCTTCTGGGAGAATCACTCCAGAGTCATCAAAGCCCCCAGTCTGACTCAAACCAGCCGGGGCCGAGTCCCCGCGCAGCCACTGCACGTAAGCAAATGTCTGGATGTGGCAACTCTCACTATATTCGGCAAAGATCCAGCGAGACCAAAGATCGTATACCCGCAGTAGATCCCTCTCTGTGCCGGATGATATAAGGAATCGGTAGGCGGCTGCACCCGCGAAAGGGTGTAAATCCTGTGTCTGATCAAACTGCCCCATAACCGCCAGGGGATGATAAGTCGTCACGCCCCTCAAGCCAGCAATGGGGATGAAGTCCAGGTCAGGCACATGAGTCAAGAAGCTCATAAAGGAGCAATAGCCCGAGTAGACCAATAGATGAAAGGGATCCTTAATGACAGACAAAAATGATGTCCAGGAGGCCACATCAGTACAGCTCACGGGACGAAACGAGAACTGCGTGGTTATGTCATGGCTGAAGCAAAACCCTTGGCGACGGAAATGGCCGATGGGACTAAGATGACTCATGAACCCCATATACAATAAGGTCGAGCTCCCTCTGAATACCCTGCCTCGGAAGGAATGAAATCCAAACGTACCACGGCATCTGAGGACGACATCTGTGGAAAAATAGTATCGAAAAGACTGTACAGGGGTCATTTTCTATCCATAAATAAGAAAAGCATGCATCATACAGTTAATAATAAAGCGAATGAAGTTGATAGAGATAAAAGAGAAATACTGTGCATGAATAAATAAATGAGTTCAGTACATAGTGCATAAAAGGAAAAATAAGTCTAAGCAGGTACAGGTACAAATGCCCTATCCTATCCTGATCTAAATAAAATCAATCTCATCTATAAAAGCGGGATCCTCAAACTGATCCCCTGGGGTCGTCGACGTCGGAGGACCGAAATTGATGTCCGGAATGTAGGGCTGCGCTGTGGCATTGGACGAGCTCGGGCCCGCATCATAACCCGCACCATCAGGATCATAGGCATAAGCATCCTGTGGAGTCCGGCCCAGCACCCGAAGATATAGAGATAGCTGGTCTACCTGACGGGTCAGAGTGGCGATCTGCTCAGCATGAGTGGGAGTCCGAACGCAGGCTGCCCAGTCAGTCATCATCACCGAGCCGGGGACCATATCCCCGAGGAAGAATGTGGCCCGGGTCTGAGGACCGATGGTGCGGGGCACCCACCAAGTACGGAAGGCGTCACTGGTACTGGGACCCGTCGAAAGCATCCGGCCGTCCTCCCCTGCAAGCATGATCTCTGAAGGCTGAGAATCCAGCGGCCAGGAAGTGGTGAAAGGAAGGGAGTGCGGGATGCGGATCTCTCCAGTAACGCATCTGAAGGCGCGCTCCCCCAGGTACATCACCCATCCTCCAACACTCTGTAAAGTGAGGCGACGGGTGGAAAGTGCAAACTACGGGCCGATAGGATGCCCATCTATAAACCCCACATCCAGATGCTCAGAAAGATAAGGCCTCCAGACGACCCCTGCAGCCGTGATCAGCTCCAGCTGGATGCGACAGTGTGCAAAGCTGCCAGATACCGGGACCTCCTCCAGGGTGCTATGATGCCATCGCCGACCCCGGGGGTAGGTGTCCAAGCCAAGAGTGGTGACAGGCCTCAGACATGGGAGACGCTCGTAGGCCCAGAACTGCGAACAAAAACAGTGAAAAGCATGAGTAACCTATAAACGCAGAAAAGGGTAATAAATGAAGGAAAGTCCAATAAGAAGAGGGAAAGAGAAACCTCACCAGCAGGAAGTGATAAAATCCGAGCCAAGCATCTGTCTGACCCTCCGAGCGTAGACGTATACCGTGGAGGAAATAGGCAAAGGTGAATGACCCCCAGTCATAGTCACTGATGTGATCCACGTCTCTGACCGCTCCTACGACGCTGAAATGAATGGTGGAGGAGTTGTTCCCTAGGAAACAACCCCTCATGATGGTCAGAAATAGGCGTCGGAGCAGAATGTCCCGAGTACCCTGATCCGCTGGAATAGGCAGTGCGTAGAGACCCCCGACAGCGTCAACAGCCAAGGCACCGGACCGAATACTACGGGCCTTAAGGACCCGGTCCTCAGCAGCGAAGCCCAATAAAGCCCTGACCTCCGCAGGAGTGATGTCGAGATCTAGATGAACACGGGACCCGGTAAACTCTATGCCTGTAATATACCTCCAGTCCCAGGGGGTCAACACAACCTCACAGTCCAGAAGGTGAAGGGACTGGGTCTGGTGGAACCATCTCTCGGACAAAGCCCTCATGTAACCCCAGGGGCACTGTCGGGGGATGATAGTGAAGAAGTGACGGAAGCCCCAAGAATCCACCATCGCCCGGTAGTCGCTGTGCAGAGCCGTGTAGAGGGAGTAGATGTTGAACCAGTTGCCCCTCGGCTGAGTAAACTCGGGTACCTGGGGCAATCACCAATGGGTCAGTCCGGATAAAAGGAGAATTGAGAAATTGAGAATAAAATCAGAATAGAACTGAATATACCTCGTTAGCCACGAGAGATGCTGAGGGGTGACGACTGAGATCCCGACCCAAAAGATCGGGTATCTGCACAGGGGCGCCAGAAGAAGCCTGATGAGTAGATGGAGCCGGTGCGCTGGAGGATGGCCCCTCTGCCGCGACCTCCGGAGGGACAGCCTCCTCAACGTCATGATGATCGGGACGGATGACAGCCTCCGCCAAGCGACGAGCCTGACGGGTCCGAGGAAGAACAGGAGCAGGTGCAGCCCTACGGCGACGAACACCCGAGGTCCGTGACGCGGAGGAGCTACTATGAGCATCGGGATCCATAGCTGGAACAGAACAGGCAAGGAGGAAGGTAAGTTCCCTTTTGAATTATGTCGCGAATATTCTAAATTCCTACCCTCATCATATAATTAATGCAACATGATGCATGTTTATGGTATGTGCATTAAAAAACAAAATCGGCAGAGTTCCGTTTGTAAAATGGACATCCCAGGCATAAGCCAAACATATTTTCCATTAATCCAAGCCACAACAGATCAAAGTTGCGTTCATATGTGTAATTACAGCATGTAAAGTACGATAACGCATGATTTTCTTTCAGAAAAGGAATAACAGTATGTGGGACCGCATCATGAGCATAAAATAGGGTTCACACAGTTGATACATAGCATGTATATATGATCATACATAGCATAGCCTTGTAAAGCATGCATTTCTATCTCTAACATGTAAATAGCCAAATGTATAGCAAAATATTGAAGAAATTGAAAAGTGAACGGTCAAAGTGTTACCTGTAGCTCGTAGAACGATCCTACCGGAGCAGTTTTTGCAGAAAAGTTGGGAAACTCGACAAAAGGTCCTTGCAAACGAGCAAAATCGCAGGAATCTATGTGGGGTACGAAGTTGAAAGTGACAGATCTGGAAGTGGCGAGCCGCTTAAGAACCCGATCTTGGCCGCAGATCTATCTGCGGCTGGCCGCAGATCCATCTGCGGCTGGCCGCAGATCCATCTGCGGCTGGCCCTGGTGGGTCCCCTTGGTTCCCTTGCAGCCGTTTGATGTGTCTAGTGAAAATGAATTACGAGATAGGTGACCGGCGACGATACCCGGCCCCGACAAGACAATCGACCGACGACGATAACCGGCGATTACGAGATGGATGTCCGGTGACGAAAACCGGCTCCGACAAGATAACCAACCGGCGACGATAACCGGGGGTTACGAGATGGGTGACCGGCGACGATACCCGGCCCCGACAAGACAATCGACCAGCGACGATAACCAGTGATTATGAGATGGATGTCCGGCGACGAAAACCGGCTCCGACAAGATAACCAACCGGCGACGATAACCGGGGGTTACGAGATGGGTGACCGGCGACGATACCCGGCCCCGACGAGACAATCGACCGGCGACAATAACCGACGATTACGAGATGGATGTCCGGCGATGAAAACCGGCTCCGACAAGATAACCAACCGGCGACGATAACCGGGGGTTACGAGACGGGTGACAGGCGACGATACCCGGCCCCGACGAGACAATCGACTGGCGACGATAACCGGCGATTACGAGATGGATGTCCGACGACGAAAACCGGCTCTGACAAGATAACCAACCGGCGACGATAACCGGGGGTTACGAGATGGGTGACCGGCGACGATACCCGGCCCCGACGAGACAATCGACCGGCGACGATAACCGGCGATTACGAGATGGATGTCCGGCGACGAAAACTGGCTCCGACAAGATAACCAACCGGCGACGATAACCGGGGGTTACGAGATGGGTGACCGGCGACGATACCCGGCCCCGACGAGACAATCGACCGGCGACGATAACCGGTGATTACGAGATGGATGTCCGGCGACGAAAACCGGCTCCGACAAGATAACCAACCGGCGACGATAACCGGGGGTTACGAGATGGGTGGCCGGCGACGATACCCGGCCCCGACAAGACAATCGACCGGCGATAACCGGCGATTACGAGATGGATGTCCGGCGACGAAAACCGGCTCCGACAAGATAACCAACCGGCGACGATAACCGGGGGTTACGAGATGGGTGACCGGCAACGATACCCGGCCCCGACAAGACAATCGACCAGCGACGATAACCGGCGATTACGTGATGGATGTCCGGCGACGAAAACCGGCTCCGACAAGATAACCAACCGGCGACGATAACCGGGGGTTACGAGATGGGTGACCGACGACGATACCCGGCCCCGACGAGACGATCATCAGCCTCGACACCCTTTTCTGAATGTTTTGCATCAATAGCATCTTGCGTTGCATCATAAATCATATGTGTTGCATCACGTATCCATTGTCATCCTTGTGCATTGTCATTCATGCATCGAGTGTCTATTCTTTATCCTGTTCATTTCATTAAACATTGCATGAACATGATAAAGAGGGCAGCTGTAGACACCCAAATTTTGCGTTCCTTGTACTAACCATGACAGGAGGGCAAAATCGTCAATTGAACTGGCTTGCGGAAGCGAAGGAATGGGCACAAGTGCGAGCGCCCGACACCACCGCAATGTTTTGGCGACCAAGGCTGACGTGACAATAAAGCCGTCCGAAGCAGGCATTCCCGAATGAGGTGGCACGTCTCCCGGAAATTCCCGGACTGCAGAATACGAGCCTGTCAGTGAAAACTGACGTTACGGCACGAAAATCGAGGCATGGCACGGAAAACGAGAAAGTCAAACCGTCCAGCCGCGGATTGATCTGCGGCCAAATAGTGTGCCTTTTGAAAACACGGAACTCAAAACACGGAACTCGAAATCGGGGTGAGTGGAAGGCAGGCAGCCAGCCAGCCTATTTCAACTCAGCTTCGTGCAGCATACAGGGAGTTGAGCAAGTTGAAAGTTTGGGGAGAAGAAGGGATTTCAGCAGCAGCACAAGCACGGAAATAGAGAGAAAAAGAGAGAAATTTTGCAATCAAATAGGAAGAAAAGAGAGAAAAAAGAGAGAATTTAATTCTTTTGATTTTGATTGTATCCAATACATTCCTTATCTTATTCAAATACACAAGTTCATATCCATTTGAGATCAATTGCAAGGTGAAAATTTCTATTTGTTCTAGCAATTCATATCATATTGATTGGGTAAATTAGATGTAACTTTCATGTATTTTGTTGAACAATCATGGATTAGGGATTATTATTGAGGGATCCATCGGAACAAAAGTCTTCCTAATAACCCGAGGATATCCAATTGATGAAATTCCTAGCTTATTTATGGTGATTCATTGGGTGTAATTTATTTAGATTGTCATTTTCGGATATCATGGGGTATTAGATAAATCCGGGTTGGTTAGTTATGTAGTATTCATTTTGCGGGTATGTAGCAATATCGGGTGTGAGCCTAGGAATGCGACCCCGTGGTCCAAATCCGATGATGGACGTTTTGGTGTATGTAATAGATTCAAGGTGCTTGTTTTGTAACATGTAATTGTCGGGCCTTAAAACGACGCTAAGGCGAGAATCGGGTTTAAGGCCCCAGATTAGTGGAATATGTGATTGTTGGCGTTCGGGGATATTTTGATGGCTTACATGCCCGTGAATAGCCCCGACGCGTGTTTATGCTTGATTAGAATTCGTGACACCAAAATGATTTCAAAGGACTAAACGACAAAGATTTTTCTAAAATCAATCCAAGTAGGATATTAGCATCACGAGGCTAAAAATTGGAAATGCTAACGAAAGTTGATTCCTATTCTACGAGAAAGCTAAAAAGAAGTTGTTTTCAAATGTCACGAAAAATGGGTTTTATAAAAGAAATTAAAGGTTTTATTAAACCTTGATGTATAGGGCGAAAGAGATCCTAGAAATTGCCCATCATTTATGAAAGCAACGTATAAATCTCGATTCCTATTTTTGCTAAGGCTTAATAAACTCCTATTTTTGCCAAAACGTCACCTAATGAAAATCCCCTAGTTTTGGCAATTAAAATCAAACCTTTTTTTCATAAAGCTTTCTCGTGTATGCCGAAAAGACATTCCGAAGCGTTCCTAAATTAAAGCACGAGTTTCCCTAAAAATCCAAATGATTCTTTCATACAAACTCACCACAACATTCATATAGGTACACACACACACACACACTCACACGTATACACATTTCATGAATCAAAGGATAGGAAAGTATCAAGATTGCGGTAACCGTGTTTCACGGAAGTCGAGGGGTGCCTAACACCTTCCCCTCACTTAAGCAAGCCCCCGAACTCTATGAATCTCGATTCGCAGACCAATTAATTCGGAGTCACATATGAGCCAGCGATTTATAAAAAGCGAAAACTCGGATGAGTTTGTACATCCATTTCAAATATACCAACTGGCGACTCTGATTAATTGGCTCATCATAAAAAATGAATCTTTCAAAACCCCGTCGACATTAATGCCGACCTTTTCCAAAAATCATTTAATCAAGAAGCTAAAATTGTAAAAGACTAAAAAGGACACACACGAAGCGAGAAACCGGCGTCGACATATGGGTTTATCACATTTAATATAACAGCACTATGTACATAATATAAAATGCCTTTTAAGAAAATCAATTCTTTTATTAATAAATGAATAAGATTACAAAGTATATGCTACATCATATCAAATATGATTGGCTTGTGTGCATACTACTTTCAGATCTATCACAAATTCTTTCCACATCTCGTTTCATATGGGGCCAATAAAAATGTTCTTTTATCACAGAAGGTCTTATCAACACCAAAATGTCCCATCAACCCACCTCCATGTGATTCTCGAACCAATAACTCACGCAAAGAACATGCAGGTATACATAATGTATTCTCACGAAATAAGAATCTATCCATCTTGAAGTATTTACCTACAACATTCTTTTCATAATTTTTAAACTCTTCACAAAAATCATGGTCGTTAACATATAATTCTTTGATTTGTTCAAAACCAAGTAATTTTGTGTCAAGAGTATTTAACAACACATACCTTCGCAAAAGAGCATCAGCCACGACATTTGTAATGCCCGTGAATTTTGAACGTCCTTATTAATTAAATCTAATTTAATTTAATGAGTTAACATTGTGTTCTATTTAATCCAACTTGGGTTAATTGGTGGGAGATGTATAAGATGTGTCTATACTTGTGTTGGCAGGTATGATATAACTATGGTTAAGAAATAACCATATGTGAGTCAAGTGTAGGAATTGGTGTGTAATGGCTAAAATGGCCAAGAGTGGTTAATAACCAAGGTAATTATGAAGGGGCAATAACCATTGTATATCCAAGTGGTTAATAACCAATGTAATTATGGCGGGATAATAACCATTGTGTTTAAACAATGTAATTATGACAAGATAATAACCAATGTCTAATAACCAATGAAGAATAGTTAATAACTAATGGATAATTAAGATTTTGCGAAAAGACTATTTTAACCTTAAAAGAAGTTGGGTAATGATTAAAATACCCTTGAGGAAGTTGCTAGGAAGCTTCCTATTATTGATGAAGTGATCAAATTGCCCTTGCCTAGTCATGATTAATGACTATTTTGCCCATGGTCTCTACTTTCCTATAAATAGGACCCCTCACCAATGATAGTAGGGGTTGGTTCATTTATTATTCACCAAGTATAGAGAGTAAGAGCTTAGAGATAAAAAGAGAGTTAGATTAGCATAGTTCATGCATCTCAAGTTCATCACATACTTTAGTAGATCAAGGAGAGTAGTTACAAGATCAAGGTGAAACCCTAAACCATTTCCTTCTTTCTTACTTTGTTTTATTTTCATAGTTTTTGAGAGATTTTATTCTAAGACTCAAGAATCATTAGATCTTCATGCTTCATGTATAGATCTAATCCTCTTGAGTGTTAGAATGGAGATCCAAAGGAAGAAAAGGAACTTATGTTCTTAAAGGGTAAAAACCCTAGCTTTTCTTCACTTGGATCACCCATAACTTGAGATCTACAACTTGGATTTGTGATCCGTTGAAAGGGGGTGCTAGGTACATGCGTTAGCTAGTAAACCCAAGTGGTAGAACACAAATCCAATAATTTTTGAAGCCTTGGGGGCTATTTTTCCAAAACAGTCCAGCTATAAAATTTAAAGCTTTAAAACCCTAAAAGCTTGCTGTCCTCGTTTTTCCAAAGGTTGTTTCGGCCAGTTATGGATCTTTTAAAAATCTAGAAAAAATCATAGAGGTACCTTAAGAATTATATACAAGTAGAAAAAAGAACGAACCCGTTTCGATGTGTATTTTTTGTGTAATGGCTTTTACCGTGAAGGACTTCTAAATATTCATACTCGGATTTCTCACTGTGTGTACCTTGAAAGAATATGAAATTTTTACAGTATGTTTATATACATTATGAGAGTGTACTCTGAAAATTTCAGAATTGTCTGAGCGAAACTCGATTTATGAAAAATGTAACAAGATTCGGAGGTTTTGAGTACTTTAAAAATAGTAAATCATTTTCTAAAATTCCAGAAAAATTTGTGGATCATTTTTGGATCATATACTATCCAGATCCAGAGGATAATAATTTTCAGAACCGATTTGCTATTTTTCATAATAATGTTATAGTTATGGTTAAAAGAAAATAAATGGTTAAATGATGTCATAAATAAGGAAAATGTGATTTTTAAGCTTGGATACTCCTAATATTATATATTCTGACTATTGAGGGGTATTTTGGTAATATTTAATGAGAAATAATATTTATGACTTTTTATGGGTAGTAAAGGAGTTGTTTAATAAAGGGTAAAACAATTAGAATAAATTGTTTATTCGCCTAATAACTTATTAAAATATTACTATGATATTTGTAATATAAGAATTCGATATTTTTAAGTAATCAAAGAAATATTAAGATTAAAACTTTATAGAAATATTATTGAATGGGTAATAATATTTGTTTTAAGCATTAATAAATGATTAAGATATTATTAAAATGGCTAATAATATTAGATTAAAATATTATTAATGATATGAGAATTAAAATATTATTAAGAGATTAATAATATTAGATTAAAGTATTATTGGATGATTAAAATATTATTAAGATGTTAATAACAATAGTAAACGAATAAAAGTGTTATTAGTGGACTAATAATACCAAGAGGTGAATTAAATATTATCATGATTGATAATATTAAGTGTCTTATAGGATTTACGATAGTTTATTAACTTATGTGTGCTATGTGATTTGTTTAATTGTTAAATAAATAGCATAAGTAAGCGTATCGATATACAACTACGTAGTACTAATTGGTAGATCGACGTTATCAATGTTAGGTTCTTCAAGGCCAATTAGTTAAAGCTAAAATTATTTGTAGCTGAGCAGACATGCAAGTTCCCTAACTCAAACTCGAGTTATGATTTTTGAAGCATGTTAGTGAATAATTATTGTTGATTATTGACATCTATACTGGTTATTGAGATTCGCACCTTGTGCAATTGAATTCCTATTCTATTGTTATTGAATTGTGAATTAGATTAAAATTCTTTCAAGCATGAACTATTTATGAGATAGATCTATGCTATTTGTATCAGCTAGATCAAGCATGTCTAAATTTGTGAAATCAAATATATTTTAAAAGTTGTTCTTATTAATTTGCTATAGTAAGAACTCTTGGCTGAGAAAAGGATAAATTTGATTAAGGCATGATATCAATGCTGGTTTATTAAGTGTTTATGCATAAATCACGGGGTATGAAAGGCTGATCCCCTTGATTACCAAAACTTTTTAAGAGGTCCAGTTTAAATGCTGAGAACCTTGGCAAATGTCTATGGTTATTTCTAACCACTCAGTAATTGTCATTCAATTATTCGAATATTCAATTGTCGACTATTAATTCATGTTTCTTCACAATTTTATACTGTTGTTGAATATTGAAAGCGAAATTTCCTTCTATTCATGATATATCTCCCTTGTGTATAAACTTGCTAAGCAAACTAGTTGCTTACCCTTGCTATATCATAATCTTTATTTCAGCTAAGGCAGAAACGTCTAAAGGAGACAAAGAAAAAGGGAAGGTGCAAGAGTAGTTGCCTGATATGGCTTATGTACTAGTTTATCTTAAATATTATTTGGCTATGTGAACTCTTATTGTATTGATGGTATGTTTTAAGTTAAGGTTAAAGAACCTTGGGACCATGATTGTAAGACTTTATTACTATTTCGATAAACAATGTATGTTTATTATTCCGCATCAGTTAGAAAGTATGTTTGTTGTTGAGTATCGTGAGCACCGAATTCGAGGTTAGGAAACCCGGATTTGGGGGTGTCACAACATTTTCCTTACCTTGCTTATCCGAATGACATAAGGAAATGTCTTGATGAACTCCATCCATCGTGCATGTCTCTTGTTCAACTTGTGTTGGCTTTTCAAATATTTTAACGATTCATGATCTGTGTAAATCACAAACTCCTTAGGCCACAGGTAATTTGCCAAGTCTCCAATGATCGAACCAAGGCATACAACTCTTTATCATAAGTGGGATAGTTCAAAGCTGCTCCACTCAATTTTTCACTAAAATATGCCACTGGTTTTCCTTCATGTATTAGTACAGCTCCAATTCCTAAAGCTGAAGCATCACATTCAATTTCAAAAGTTTTAGTGAAATTAGGCAATACAATTAAAGGAGCGTTAGTTAATTTTTCTTTAATCAAATTAAACGCCTTTTCCTGTGCATCACCCCACTTGAATCCTACACTCTTTTTGATTACTTTGGTGAGTGGTGTTGTGACTTCGCTGAAGTTTCTTACAAATCGTCTATAGAAACGTATGAGTCCATGAAAGCTACGAACTTGACTGACATTCGTAGGAGTTAGCCATTCTCGAATTGCCCTTATTTTGTCTTCGTCAACTTGTACTCCCTGCAACTGACAACAAAGCCAAGAAACACAACTCGATCTGTACAAAATGTGCATTTATCCATATTGGCATATAATTTTTTCTTTCGAAGCACATCTAGGACAGATTTTATATGCAATGCATGCTCACCTAAATCCTTGCTATAGATCAAGATATCATCAAAGTAGACAACTACAAATTTCCCAATGAAGGAATGCCAAACATGGTTCATTAATCTCATGAACGTGCTAGGAGCATTATTAAACCAAAAGGTAAGACTAACCACTTATATAACCCATATTTTGTTTTAAAAGCAGTTTTCCAGTCATCTCCCTCATGCGTTCTAATTTGATGATAACCACTCTTTAAATCAATTTTAGAAAACACACAAGATCTATGCAATTCATCTAATATATCATTTAACCTAGGAATGAGATGTCGATATTTTACCGTGATGTTATTTACCGCTCGACAATCAATGCACATACGCCATTTTCCATCCTTTTTAGGCACTAAAATAACTGAAACCGCGCATGGACTCGTCCTTTCCCTGACAAACCCCTTGTCCATTAGTTCGTCAACTTGCCTTTGCAATTCCTTTGTCTCCTCGGGATTGCTTCGGTATGCTAGACGGTTTGGAATGGTTACGCCAGGGATAAAATCAATTTGATGTTCAATTCCCCGAATTGGAGGTAATCCTCGTGGAAGTTCCTCGGGAAATACATCATGATAATCCTACAAAAGTGTAGAAACAATGTAATGCCCATGAATTTTAAACGTCATTATTAATTAAATATATAAATTTAATTTTAATGTGTCAGTTTGTGTGCTTATTTGAACCTTTGTGTGCATTGGTAGCCTACATGACTAGGTGATGAATTGTTTTAAGTTGAGTAAAGGGGGTCACTAATAGTATAGTTAAAATAGTGAATAAGTCCTAAGGTTTAATAACAATTAAATTGATAAAGTAGTTACTAATTAATCATTCAATTAAATTGAATATAGTTAGTATATTGAATTAAGTAAATTAATTAATAAAAGTATTAATTAATGAGAATATAGTCACATTGAATAATAAAATTTAATAGTTCAATTAGTAATCAATTACTAATTGATTAACTTATTTAATT
The DNA here is from genome assembly GCA_034770075.1 of Aralia elata. Classification (NCBI taxonomy): domain Eukaryota; kingdom Viridiplantae; phylum Streptophyta; class Magnoliopsida; order Apiales; family Araliaceae; genus Aralia; species Aralia elata. The sequence goes on along the minus strand of CM068381.1, from coordinate 38,879,674 downwards.
AAGGGAAATTAAGACCAATTATTTATTTGATCCATGGGTGTTAGTAATTAAATAGTTTGACAAATTAATTAATCAATCATTGGGTTAAATTAAATGACCCAATATTGCATTAAATAGATTTGAATTTTATTAGCCTAATCATTTAAATTGGAAGCCCAATGGTATTTAATGTGTGGTCCAAAACCTAGCCATTTTATAAATTAAATGGGTAACATTTGTTTATTAATTTAAGGCTACTAGTTGGGACAACATTTTGGGACAAATTCCCTCCTTGTCGTGCACTTAGGAGAGAGGAGGAGCAAGTTGATTTTAAATTTTATTTTAATTAAGTAGCTAGATTGTGTTGGAAGTTGAAATTGTAGCCTTGATATTATAGCTATCTAAGAGGTCAGTAGCTTCCTACCTTGTCACATAGGTTCCTAAGATGTCACCAAGCCACCCTAGTGATGCAAGTCTTTCACTAGCTTCATGATGGCAAGTATAGGTGTCCTTGCTATTATCTAACTAATAAACCAAAGAGCTAGTCATTTGTATCCTCATTTTTCTAAAACCTTAAGAGAGTGTTAGAGAGAGTTTGGAGAAAGGCAAGAACAAATCTTGAGAGATTAAAGAGAAGGTGGTGTCCAAACCTTGAAGAAGAAGGAGAAGATCTTGGTTGTTTATGTCATCTCCATTTACAACATACTTTGGAAAGAAGAGAAGAATAGTCATTAAATCTAGGTATGGATCTTCATCTCTTTCAAACCCTAGTTCTTGTTGTTATTATTATATTTTGATTATTATACACTTATTTTGTTGGAAACTTTTATGTGTTGGTTTATGTTAGTGGTAGAGAGGGAGTATTCATGGATCTAGGTTTGTATTTTGCTAGATCTATATTATTGCAAAAACATGATTAACAAATATGGTTTTAAAGCTATATAAGAAGAGATCTTGATCTTGTATGCTTTATTGATACCATATATAAGTTAAAAAAACTTTTGTAACATGTTTTGGTGGATTTTGTATGCTAAAACATGGGAGTAATATTATTTATTCAAGTACAATATTTATTGATGAAAAATATTGATTTAAGTCATAAATATTTTGTTCTAATATTAGAAATATTTTTCTAGTTATGGATAAATAATTCGTAATTTATTTTGATGTATAAAGTTGCTTGATAATATTAGAACTCATTTGGTGTGAAGAGAAAAAAAAATGGAAACAAACTGCCTGGAACCCCCTGTGCTCAGCCCGGAACCAGCCCTGGCCGCAAATGGCGCACCAGTGGGTGTAGCCCTGGCCGCGCATGGCGTGCCAAGGGGAAACATGGGCCGCCTGGCGTCTCCCAAAACGGCGTCGTTTGAGGGCCGTGGCTAAGGCAGGCGCGCAATGCGCGGGAGGCCTCAGGCACGGAAAATTACAATCGTGCCCCTCCGCCCGAACTTCGTTTTAATTACAGATTTGCCATCCAGGCTTAGTTTAATTAATTTAAAATACTTTAAACAATATTATTAATTTTATAAAATTAGTAAATGTACAAAATTAAGTTTTTGGCATTAAATCTTATATTTTCTAAATATATTATATTAATTAATTATTGTTTAATTAGTATTAAACAATAACTAAGGATAATTAAGAAGTGTAAATTAATTATTTATTATTTGATTAAATAATAAATAAACCTAATTAGTTATTATTTATTATTAAATAATAACTAAAGATAATTCTTACTCACTAATTAATTATTTATTATTTGATTAAGTTTAAATTAATAAATAAACCTAAATTAGTTATTATTTATTAATAACTAAAGATAATTTCTTAGTTACTAATTAATTATTATTATTTGATTAACTTTAAATAATAGATAAACCTAATTAATTATTATTTAATCGTAAAATAATAATTAAAGACAATTAAAATTAATAATTCGATCATTATTTAATTTAATAATTAAATAATAAGTAAATATAATTAGTGATTATTTTAATAATAACTAAAAGGTACTTAATTAATTACTGTTTAATAAATATTAAATAGTAATTAAATGAAGATAGAATTAATAAAATAAAGAGAGTTTAAATAACACATTAATTAAACAATTATAATAAATTGTTTAAGGGTTTAATAAATGAATATTACTTTAGAAAAAGTAATGTTAATTAATTAAACAATTATAATTAATTGTTTAGGGGTTAATAAGTGTTGATCACTTAAGGAAAACATTGTTAGTTAATTAAACCATCAACCTAAAGATCAATTAAGTGTCTTATAGGAGTAATGATAGTTTATTAACATATGTGTGCTATGTGATTTGCTCATTTACTAAATAAATAACATAAGTAAGCGTATCGATATACAACTACGCAATGCTAATTGATAGATCGACTTTATCAATGTTAGGTCCTTCAAAACCAATTAATTAAAGCTAGAATTATTTGTAGCTGAGCAGACAGGCAAATTGTGACACCCCCAAATCCAGGTACTTAATTCCCATTGATTTGGTGTTCACTATAACATACATTCAAATCTAACTACCCAATAAAATGACAACTAAATAAACTTAATGAAACATCTTCCCAAAATGGGTTACATCACTAAACTATTAAACAATCAAATCCCAGGTTATCTTAACCTTAATACATCACTGCGGAATAAAACATAATATTAACAAGTCCTGTTACATATAACATCAAATAGACAACAAGTCTTAAGCTACTTCTGCAACTTGCCCTTCCCTTTACTCGTGGACGGCTCGTCCTGCTTTTCTGGCTTAGCTGCAATGATTAGTGCAAGAGTGAGCAAACAATTGCTCACAAGTACGATAACAATAATATTTAAATGAAATGGATTTCAACTGAGGGATAATAATTTTCTGAATCTCAGTCAATAAATGATCAAAGTCTAAAAGCTCGTTAGAATATTTGATTCAAGGAAAAATAGATTTCAAGATTTAGAAATTATATCTAAGGGTCACAAGAGCTCGAACTATGTCCTAGGTTAACAAGTATTTCTACTGTAACCTTTAACAGTCATATAGACTATGGACCAACATCTCGTACTCAAGGGGATCAGCCCTTTGTACAATGTATTGTGCACAAACATTTTAACGCTGTCGCGTAAGTAATCCCCTATATTAGGGTTGTTCATCTTAGTTTATCGTCTGAATCCGTACCAAAAGAAACTTGGCTTGGAACAAGAATAGAAAATATTCTAAGTCTTTGAAATCGCTCATCAACTAAGGACTAGCTGAATCAATAAGGGTTTGCTAGTCTAATTCATCAATAAAGTCAAACAATAGAAATTCTGTTCAAAGTTTGGATAACGATCAATGATCGAACAATTAACAACTGGAATAAAGCTTTAGCATTTAATCATGACAACAACCTTGCTTGAATGACAATAAGCTAAGGTAAATATTCTTGCTCAATGATATTAAACTCGCTTAAAATGAAATAACAAGTTTGAGATAGGAAAACTTGCTCAACGTAAAAGTAATAAGTTGAGATAAAGAACTTGCCTCAAGCGTAGATTACAAATTAAATATCTCACGATCCTTAAACAACCTATACAATTAATTATAAAATGGTAACATAATTAGTCACAAGATTAAAAGCATTTTAGGCTTGCTTTTTATCTCATTTTATTATAACAGTTTGGTTATCATTCAATAATCAATGAATGCTAGCTTAATGACCACTCATTGGTCATTTATAAATTTTAAAACTTGTTTATAACATTATAGAAGAATTATAAAAATTAAAATAAAAATAAAAAATTTTAGTTACTGTTTCTCGCGGGAAAAACTTAACAAAAATCTCGCCGGGGCGGGAATTTACAGAATAAAAATCTCGCCGGGGCGAGACTTTGCCGGGGCGAAGATTCCTTTACATTTTCTCGTCGGGGCGAGATACTCGACAGTCATCTTCCCCAGCTCGCGAACCAGTGAAAACTTAGGCCAAATTTGGCCAAATTTTCTGAATTCTGTCATCCAATATACAAATTAAATATACTCAGACATCAAATATGATATAAAACAATTACCTATCATGTTTACTAAACATTTTAATCATTCTAACACATAAAAAACTAATTTAAATCAAAAAAATTCACTGTTAAACAATTTATTCATGTTTTGACCCTTTTCATGAAATCAAGCTCTGTAAATTCATTTTTCAACCAATTAAAACCATTCTTCTTGCATTATTCTTGTTTTTCATCATATAATCATAAACAATTATTAATTTACCGAGTAACAACTACTTTAAGCATCAATTTTCATACATATATACAATTCATGAAATAAACTCTGTAAAACTAAAAACTAAATTCAAAAACATGTTTTCATGAATTAACTCTTCAAACTAGTTTATAATCATCACATAATCTCTAATACATGCTTACTAACAATTATAACTAAGTAATACATGTACTTAGCATATAACTTCATATACGGTGAAATAGAAATCATATACAGAGAAGTAAAATAATAAGAATATAATGAAGAACAAAACTAATAAGAATTATACCTTCAAGCTATGTATATAATTCCTTAGCTTAGCACTTCCCTTCCTTCTCTTTCTCAATTCACAAACCTCTCAATTCTCAATTTTCTCTCTAATTCTCACTTCTTCTCTGAATATTCTATTTTCTCTTTGAACTCTGTTCTTTCTGTTCTTTCTGTTCTTTCTTTTCTTTTCTTACAACTGACGTACTTTAAAAAAAAATAAAACTGATGAAAATAAAAACTAATAATTAATATAATAATAACGTATAATCTAAATTTAATCCATCAGTTAAAAATTTTCAAAAGCCTCTAAGGCTTGTTTGGTTAAATTACAATAGAATAATCCATTATTTCCAACCAAAGGTCATAAGGCCTTGTTTGGAAAAACTAAATTAAAACTCCTTCCATTTATTTTAATAAATCATTATAACATATAGTTTTAAATGTCACACTTCTAATTTAATTGAACTTATTATTAAATAAATTCAATTAAACCTTACTAACTTAAATAATAAATTTATTTAACCAATAACAATAACACCAAATGAATTATATTATTCAAATAAATCATTTATTCAAATAAACCTTTTCATCATCTAATTTAATTATTAAATTAAATTAGAATAAACATAACAAATCACATTCAAATAACATTTAACATTATTAAACTTAACATATACCCATTCCACAAAAACTTAATAAATTATTTATTTAGCTCAATAAATTAATAAAAAATATTTATATAATTCAATAAATATTTTTATTCAATCACAAAAATTGCATTCGTTACATCTTTCCCTCCTTAAAAGGATTCTGTCCTCAGAATCACAACGCAATTAAATCGTCCGTTACATTCTCCCCTCCTTACAAAGATTCTGTCCCCAGAATCGCAATATAAAGATTAAACAAATAATTGAGGAAAATTTTGCAGCATTTGCTCTTCGAGTTCCCACGTTGCTTCTTCAGCACTGTGGTTCCTCCAGATTACCTTAACAGAAGGTATCACTTTATTTCTAAGTACTTGTTCCTTCCTGTCAACTATCTGTACAGGAACCACTTCATAAGACAAATCTTTCTCGAATTGTAGCGGTTCATATTCTATGACATGTTTATAATCAGACTTATACGGTCGTAGCACCGATATGTGGAATACATTATGAATGTGGTCTAACTCGGGAGGTAAAGCTACCTCATAAGCCACCTCGCCTATTCGTTTCAGCACTTCGAAGGGTCCAATAAACCGCGAACTGAGTTTACCCTTTTTACCAAATCTGATTTTTCCCTTCCAGGGAGATACTTTGAGGAACACAAAGCTCCCGACTTCAAATTCGTGATTTTGTCGGTGTTGATCAGCATACTTCTTCTGTTTGTCTTGGGCGGCTATCAGTCTGGCTCTTATCGCCTTGACAATTTCAGCAGTTTGTTGTACCAGCTCGGGTCCCAATAGTCGTCGTTCACCAACCTCATCCCAGCATAATGGAGTTCTGCATTTCCTTCCGTATAATGCTTCGTAGGGCGGCATGCCGATACTTGCGTGATGACTATTATTGTAAGCAAACTCGACCAGAGGTAAATGATCATCCCAGTTGCCTTTAAAATCCATGACGCACGCCCGAAGCATATCCTCTAACGTCTGAATTGTTCTTTTGCTCTGGCCATCGGTTTGAGGATGGTAGACTGTACTCATTCTCAACTGCGTTCCCAAACAAGCTTGCAAACTTCTCCAAAATTTTGAGGTGAAACGTGGATCTCTGTCTGACACTATTGACACTAGAACACCGTGCCTTGAGATAATCTCCTTGACGTATAATTTTGCCAGCTGATCTAAGTGAATCTGATTTTGATCGGCAAGAAATGTGCTGATTTCATCAATCTGTCAACTATGACCCATATTGCATCATAACCCTTCTGAGTAGTTGGAAGCCCTACCACGAAGTCCATCGTGATATGCTCCCACTTCCATTCTTGTATCTCCAAGGGCTGTAACAAACCACTTGGTCGTTGATGCTCCGCTTTAATTCTCTGACAAGTGAGACACTTCGTAACACACTCAGTAACCTTTCTTTTCATGTTTGGCCACCAAAAATGTTGTCGAAGATCCTGGTACATTTTTGTGCTACCCGGGTGAATCGAAAATCTTGAACTGTGAGCTTCGTTCAAAATCTCCTCTCTGATCTCTGGCACTGATGGAACCCAGATTCTGCCCTCAAATCTCAGCATTCCTTCGGTGTCAATTTTGTATTTAAGCTCTTCTCCCTTAAGCACTCTTTGCCATGTCTTGACACATTCCTCATCGTGAAGTTGCGCTTCCTTCACTTTTTCTACCAAAGTTGGTTGGGTTTCCATCTGGAACAATTTTTCAGCAGGCTCTGCCAGATTCGTCACCTCTAATTCCAATTTAGCCATTTCCGCTACGAGCTTCTCCTGAGCAGTTAACAAAAATAGTTTCTCCCGACCTTTTCTACTCAAAGCATCGGCAACCACATTAGCCTTTCCCGGATGGTATAGAATTTCACAATCATAATCTTTGATCAATTCTATCCATCTTCTCTGCCGCATATTCAAATCTTTCTGTGTAAAAATATACTTCAGACTTTTATGATCTGTGTATATTTCACACTTCTCCCCATAGAGATAATGCCTCAAGATTTTCAAAGCAAACACCACGGTTGCTAACTCCAAATCATGGGTCGGATACCCTTTCTCATAGTCTTTTAGTTGGCGCGATGCATATGCAATAACCTTACCATTCTGCATCAACACACAACCAAGTCCTTTATGCGATGCGTCGCTATACACCACAAAATTTCCTGTATCATCTGGTAAAGACAACACAGGTGCCGAACTTAGTCTCTTCTTTAGTTCTTGGAAACTCTCTTCGCACTTCTCCGTCCAAACAAACTTCACTGATTTCCTTGTTAAATTCGTCAACGGAGTGGCGATCCTGGAGAAGTCTTGAATAAAACGCCTGTAGTATCCTGCCAAACCTAGGAAACTCCTCACTTCCGACGGTGTCTTCGGCTGATCCCAGTTCATCACAGCTTCCACTTTCGCTGGATCCACTGAAATCCCATCTTTATCGATAACATGCCCAAGGAATTGAACACCCTCCAACCAAAATTCGCACTTTGAAAATTTTGCATACAATTTCTCCTTCCTTAATGCCTCCAATGTCACCCTCAAATGCTCCACGTGTTCTTCTTGAGTTTTGGAGTAAACCAAAATGTGGTCTATGAATACTACTACAAATTTATCCAGAAATGGTTTGAACACCCTATTCATTAAATCCATAAACGCTGCAGGTGCGTTCGTTAAACCAAATGACATAACCAAAAACTCATATTGACCATATCTGGTTCGAAACGCCGTCTTTGGTATGTCCTCTTTTCTCACCTTCAATTGATGGTATCCACTTCGTAAATCTATTTTTGAAAAATATCTTGCTCCCTTCAATTGGTCAAACAGATCATCGATTCTTGGCAACGTATACTTGTTTTTAATCGTGACCTTGTTCAACTCTCTATAATCAATGCAAAGACGCATTGATCCGTCCTTCTTCTTGACAAATAATACCGGCGCACCCCACGGTGAAACGCTCGGTTGGATATACTTTTTATCCAGCAACTCTTGCAATTGTACCATCAATTCCTTCATTTCCACCGGAGCCATTCTATATGGGGCTTTTGATATAGGTGCTGTACCCGGTGCTAGATCAATTATAAACTCGATTTCCCTATCTGGCGGTAATCCTGGCAAATCATCTGGAAATACGTCCGTAAAATCCCTAACTACTGGTATCTCCTCCAGCTTTGTACCTACCTTTCGGGTATCAACTATGTAGGCTAGATATCCTACACATTCTTGTCTCAACATCTTTCTGGCCTGCATCATCGTCAGGCAACTCATTTGTCTAGGCGACTTGCTGCCATAAAATACTACCTTTGACGGAGTCATAAGGTTTACACACTTCTTTTGACAATCAATAACTGCCCCATGGTTGAACAACCAATCCATTCCCAGAATAACATCAAACTCCCCAAGATGAATTGGGATTAAGTTGACAGTCATCACATGACCCTTAATATCTACCTGACAGTTCTTGTGGACAAACTTAACAGGAATCACCTCCCTATTCGCAATTTCTATATTCATGGGGTAATCTAATTCTTCCTGGGGTAACTCTAATTTCTTAGCAAAATCATCGGATATAAATGAGCAAGTAGCACCTGAGTCAAACAATACATAAGCATTAACAATATTGACTGGAATGATACCTGACACTACATCCTTTGACTGCACAGCATCCTGCACCGTCATGTTGAATGTTCGAGTTGTAGGTCGGTTGGGCTGTGCCGGTCCTGTGATAGTAAGGTTGCCACCACTGCTGTTTCCTTTTCCTACACTGGCTCTACCTGTCGTTGCTTTCTTAGGGCAGTCTCGGGTAAAGTGATCCTTGGACCCGCAGATGAAACATGCTCCTTTCTTCGGATTAGGGCAATTTAGTGAAATATGACCCTCTTGTCCACAGTTGAAGCATACCCTCTTACCCTTCAAACAAGCACCCATATGGCTCTTTCCACAGTTGCTGCACACCTCCATCTTCTTCTTCTGATTACCCTGCTGACTTCCCGCAGAGTTGCTATCATTCCATTTCCTTTTCTGGCTACTGCCCCCATGGCTACCACTTGCCTTGTTTTCATTCTCATTTTTCTTCTTCCTCTGCTCCTGGTTATACTTGGACAGAGCATCACTGCCTCCTTCAGCGATAATTGCCTTTTCCAAAACTGCCGCAAAGGAGTTCAGTTGAAATAACGAAACTTGACTATATAACCAGGGCTTCAATCCCTACTCAAATCTTCTAGCCTTTCGCTCGTCCGTGTTGACTTGATATGGCGCAAACCTCGCCAACTCGTTGAATTTTACAGCATATTCAGGTACCATCATGGTTCCTTGCTTCAGCTCTAGAAACTGCACCTCCATCTGATTCTGAGCACTTGTTGGGAAATAGGTCTCAAAAAATATTTCCTTAAATCGCTCCCACGGAATAATCCCTTGGCCACCCCGAGTCTTATTTGCTTGCCACCAGTAGCTAGCTTCTGATTTCAGCATAAAGGTTGCAAATGTCGTCTTCTGGTTTTCACTGACCCTGGAGACATCGAATACTTTCTCCATCTCCATGACCAAGTCTGTGCTTCAATCGGATTCATGGAACCGTGAAACTCCGGAGGTCCAACTGCTTTGAAGTCTTTAAAGGTCGTAGCATGAGCTTGGGGTTAATTCGCGAATGCTCCAGTTAATAGATTCACTAACTGCTGCATTGGATTAGTGTTGACGGGTTGGTTGTCTTCTTGGCGGCATCTTACTATTAAGAATTCGCGTTATTAGACTATTGCTCAATTACTTAAACATTTAAGTCTTAACTTAAACATTTATAAACAATACTTAACACACAGCACATCTGATAAACTTTCGCATTTTATTCATTTACTGCTTTAAAACATAATAAAATTAGCATCGTAGTTATTTACATCAAATCATCTATCCTGAAATCATAAGGTTCCAGGACTACATCATTATTCTATCCCATTATATAAAACTGGGATTTACAACTTATTAACTCATAAATTTCATAATAACAAATCTAATCATAATCTACGATGATAACCCACGACGCACAGCTTCCTGGCGTTCCTGCTCCATAATACGAGCTCCATAATACGAGTCACCATCCTTCGACCCATTACATCTGGATGACGATGAACTCGATCCTGAGCTTTATCCACTGTGGTGTGAAAAATATACTCCATCTCGTCAATCTTGGCCTTCTTTGACCGCACCTCACATTCAACATGATCAGCGCGGTTAGCCTCCCTTAACCAAGCAGTTTCAGCTCTCGCCCGCTCAGCTGACTCCTTTTTCAACTCATCTCGAACGATTTCATTCCTGGCTATCAACTGTCCTCGTCGATACTCAGACTGCGCTAGCCTCTGCTCAACCTCTGCAAGACGTGATGAAAGATCTTGGATCTCAGCATCTTTCTGCTCTAAAGTGGCTTGACGTTCCGCAACCTGTTCTTCTAACACCTCCTTTTCACTCTCTACATGAACCAACTTCCACTCCACGTCTCCAAGACGTATATCTAGCTCCTCTATCTCACTGTTCTTCTGCTCCAAGACAGTCTGTCGCTCGGCCAGCTGCCTCTCTAACTCCTCCACTCTATCATGCAACTCTATGTTGCGATCATATACTTGCCCATACATCTGAACACCTAAGGAGGTTAGTGATATCTCCACAAGGTCCTCCTCCTCCTCGACCTCCTCCGGATCCTCCTCAGGATCAGTCTCAGGCTCATACTCATGACCTGTAACTGTAATCAATGGGGATGGCTCCCTCTGCACTAGCTGCTCATGAACTACGTGAATATCTCGGGGCTCCTCCTCTCTAGCCTGGTTGGGCTCTCCTCTATCAGTCATCCTGACAACAAAATTTTAAGTTTTAATTACTAATCGATAATACTCGCGAGCACATAACTTTATTATCAAATAAGCACATAACACATAATCATTTTATTATCTTTTATGAATTTCCGTAATTCATTCCTTAGAACTCGATAAGAGTTTATCACCTCTATATTCTCTATCTTCTAAAAGGCTACTACCCTAAGATTTTCCCCACCTAAAGGTTCATAACCTATCAGCTTTGATACCAACCTGTGACACCCCCAAATCCAGGTACTTAATTCCCATTGATTTGGTGTTCACTATAACATACATTCAAATCTAACTACCCAATAAAATGACAACTAAATAAACTTAATGAAACATCTTCCCAAAATGGGTTACATCACTAAACTATTAAACAATCAAATCCCAGGTTATCTTAACCTTAATACATCACTGCGGAATAAAACATAATATTAACAAGTCCTGTTACATATAACATCAAATAGACAACAAGTCTTAAGCTACTTCTGCAACTTGCCCTTCCCTTTACTCGTGGACGGCTCGTCCTGCTTTTCTGGCTTAGCTGCAATGATTAGTGCAAGAGTGAGCAATACGATAACAATAATATTTAAATGAAATGGATTTTAACTGAGGGATAATAATTTTCTGAATCTCAGTCAATAAATGATCAAAGTCTAAAAGCTCGTTAGAATATTTGATTCAAGGAAAAATAGATTTCAAGATTTAGAAATTATATCTGAGGGTCATAAGACCTCGAACTATGTCCTAGGTTAACAAGTATTTCTACGGTAACCTTTAACAGTCATATAGACTATGGACCAACATCTCGTACTCAGGGGGATCAGCCCTTTGTACAATGTATTGTGCGTTGTTCATCTCAGTTTATCGTCTGAATCCGTACCAAAAGAAACTTGGCTTGGAACAAGAATAGAAAATATTCTAAGTCTTTGAAATCGCTCATCAACTAAGGACTAGCTGAATCAATAAGGGTTTGCTAGTCTAATTCATCAATAAAGTCAAACAATAGAAATTCTGTTCAAAGTTTGGATAACGATCAATGATCGAACAATTAACAATTGGAATAAAGCTTTAGCATTTAATCATGACAACAACCTTGCTTGAATGACAATAAGTTAAGGTAAATATTCTTGCTCAATGATATTAAACTCGCTTAAAATGAAATAACAAGTTTGAGATAGGAAAACTTGCTCAACGTAAAAGTAATAACTTGAGATAAGGAACTTGCCTCAAGCGTAGATTACAAATTATAAATCTCACGATCCTTAAACAACCTATACAATTAATTATAAAATGGTAACATAATTAGTCACAAGATTAAAAGCATTTTAGGCTTGCTTTTTATCTCATTTTATTATAACACTTTGGTTATCATTCAATAATCAATGAATGCTAGCTTAATGACCACTCATTGGTCATTTATAAATTTTAAAACTTGTTTATAACATTATAGAAGAATTATAAAAATTAAAATAAAAATAAAAATTTTTAGTTATTGTTTCCCTCGCCGGGGCGGGAAAAACTTAACAAAAATCTCGCCGGGGCGAAGATTCCTTTACATTTTCTCGCCGGGGCGAGATACTCGACAATCATCTTCCCCAGCTCGCGAACTAGTGAAAACTTAGGCCAAATTTGGCCAAATTTTCTGAATTCTATCATCCAATATACAAATTAAATATACTCAGACATCAAATATGATATAAAACAATTACCCATCATGTTTACTAAACATTTTAATCATTCTAACACATAAACAACCAATTTAAATCAAAAAAATTTACTGTTAAACAATTTATTCATGTTTTGACCATTTTCATGAAATAAAGCTCTGTAAATTCATTTTTCAACCAATTAAAACCATTCTTCTTGCATTATTCTTGTTTTTCATCATATAATCATAAACAATTATTAATTTACCGAGTAACAACTATTTTAAGCATCAATTTTCATACATATATACAATTCATGAAATAAACTCTGTAAAAACTAAAAACTAAATTCAAAAACATGTTTTCATGAATTAACTCTTCAAACTAGTTTATAATCATCACATAATCTCTAATACATGCTTACTAACAATTATAACCAAGTAATTCAGGTATTTAGCATATAACTTCATATACGGTGAAATAGAAATCATATATAGAGAAGTAAAATAATAATAATATAATGAAGAACAAAACTAATCAGAATTATGCCTTCAAGCTATGTATTTAATTCCTTAGCTTAGCACTTCCCTTCCTTCTCTTTCTCAATTCACAAACCTCTCAATTCTCAATTTTCTCTCTAATTCTCACTTCTTCTCTAAATATTCTCTTTTCTCTTTGAACTCTGTTCTTTCTCTTCTTTCTTTTCTTTTCTTACAACTGATGTACTTTAAAAAAAATAAAATTGATGAAAATAAAAACTGATAATTAATATAATAATAACGTATAATCTAAATTTAATCCATCAGTTAAAAATTTTCAAAAGCCTCTAAGGCTTGTTTGGTTAAATTAAAATAGAATAATCCATTATTTCAAACCAAAGGTCATAAGGCCTTGTTTGGAAAAACTAAATTAAAACTCCTTCCATTTATTTTAATAAATCATTATAACATATAGCTTTAAATGTCACACTTTTAATTTAATTGAACTTATTATTAAATAAATTCAATTAAACCTAACTAACTTAAATAATAAATTTATTTAACCAATAACAATAACACCAAATGAATTATATTATTCAAATAAATCATTTATTCAAATAAACCTTTTCATCATCTAATCTAATTATTAAATTAAATTAGAATAAACATAACAAATCACATTCAAATAACATTTAACATTATTAAACTTAACATATACCCATTCCACAAAAACTTAATAAATTATTTATTTAGCTCAATAAATTAATAAAAAATATTTATATAATTCAATAAATATTTTTATTCAATAACAAAAATTGTATTCGTTACACAAGTTCTCTATCCCGAAACTTTAATTGTTGCAAGTTTCCTATCCTTACTCATATTTTATTGAGCAAGTTCTTTAATCCTACTCAAATTATATTCGAGCAGGGTATTATTGTATTGCAAGTTATTTATTTAAGCTTGAACCTTATTTCCAAGCATGTTTTAAGTGGTTTAATTACTTTACAATTATTCCACATCGATTTTATTGATACTCGCACTTGGTGCACTTGGGTTCGTACAGTCTTGGACTTGTACATTATTCAAAGTTCTATAATTCATGAACTGTTTAAGATTGAGTCTGAACCTTTGTTTGGTCAGACAATCGCATGAAATTTTATAAAAGCTATCCATGTCAATTGATGGTATGGATTCTTAGACTAAAGTGAACACCCCTTTTATTATAGGGGAGTACCCCACGTATCTAATATAAGATACAAACAGCAGAGTTGAATGTTACGCATATACATAGCGTACGCGAGGCTGATCCCCTCAAGTACTTATTCTGTAGCCAGTAACCAAAGGGTCAATTAGCTATTGATTCCATTGGAAGTTATTGTTCAAAGTCTACTTGACTATCATTTATTTTAAAAGCAATTACTATCCTTGCTTCCGATATTCATATTGTTGAATCTCTTGTATATATATTCCGTCATTCATGATATATCCTTTATTGTTGTATTTAAACTTGCTAAGCAAACTAGTTGCTCATCCTTGCTATATCATGACTCTTATTGCAGTTAAACCCGAAACATCAGGGAAGGGCAATGGCAAAGAAAAGATGAAGTATTAGACTTCAAGTAGCTGGCCTTGCTTTATGCTTAGTTTAATTTGCTATTAATGTAATTTGAACCCTAATTAATATTTAGTGTATGTTTTGTGTTATGTATTGAGGTTATCGAATTCTTGGGACTAGTAACACCTTTGAAATGAACAACATATATTTATTATATTCTGCATTTAGTTATAGTATGTTGTTTGGAGGTGGATGTTTGTAATGGATCGTGATGACCGAATCCGGGCATTTGAGACCCGAATTTGGGGGCGTCACAAGTTGGTATCAAAGTTGTAGGTTATAAACGTTAGGATTGTGAAACCTAGGTTATAACCTTAGTATTAAACTCGTATTTAGTGCATTAGGAGATAAATCGGGGAGATTTATCATATTTGGTATTTTGATGAATTGGGGAATTCATCGAGTCGAGTAGTACCCAATGAAATATAATTTCATTCCTTTAATGAATATATTTTATTGTTGTACTAATGATTAGTTTTGTGTGTTGTAGGATGGCTGCCGTAGGAGAGACCAGTGGAGTTCGAGAGGAGGAGGTATTCACTGACATACCCGTTGTTACGGAGCAGCTGGTAGGCTATGCACCCGTTGCCCCGGTAGCATCATTGAGTGGGTCCGAGCCAGAGGAAGACTACTTGATGAATTTGGTAGAGCCTGTCATGGGCGGAGTATCGAGGTCCGGTAGTCAGGACAATGAGGGCTTGCTTGGGAATTATGCCGATCGCATAATGGAGCAGGAGCAGACTATCGAGCAGCAGAATGCTCGTATTGCACACTTAGAGGAGGAGAATTCTGTCCATCAGGAGATGGAAGATTAGTATAAGGCAGAGGCGTATTCACTACAGTTCCAGGTAGCTGATCTGAAGGCTCAGATTCAGTAGTTATAGAGTGATATACCCTAGTTGAGCCACACAGTACAACATCTAGTGTTGCAGAACAGTCAGCTGAGGCAGGCATTAGAGCAGTCGGATGCCAAGGAGGTGGAGCTGCAGTCAGAGCTACAGGCAGCCAGAGCCGAGCGAGACTTGGAGCAGGCTGACAGGATTCGAGTACAGGAGTTCTGGGTTCGTGTAGCCATAAGGGTGGATGTGCTGGAGGGAGAGGTTCGAGATGGATCCGCCAGGATCGATACGTTAGAGTATGCCCTGTTCACGACAGTAGCCAGAGTGCAGGACCGGGTCAGAAGGTACCCTCGGGAGGAGGGCAGTAGTCGGCGCATGATCAGACGCCGAGTGGTTGATCGGATAGCTCGACAGGCACTCCGTCGGGCAGTTCGCCATAGCGAGCATTGATTGTTAGTGCAGTACCCTTGTGTTTATCTGGTCATTATTATGAGTCCCACTTTTGTTTAATAGGGACAGATTTATGATTAGAAATATGATGCCTTGTTGTATGCTTAGAATGATAGTAAACCCCAACTTTTGTTCTATCATAGGGGTAAGTAGTAGTGAATCCTCACATTTTGCTTAATAGAGGATAATTATTAGTAGGCAGCTTATGCCATTGAGCGTTTATAGTAGTATGCCAAATGTTGTGTCAGTTTGTATTAAAACATTGGTATATGAATATAAATGCAGTTGTTTCCTTTAAAATTGAATGTGTTTGATAGATGTATCTTCTATTAAAATGTTGACTTAACTGGTATAATGTGTAAGGCATAATAAGCGAAAGTTTAAGACTTGTTCTTTAGCAGATCATAATGCCGCCCAAAGGTAGACCCCGCAATCCGCGAGTCGTGGAGTCAGAAAGTGAGGTTGGGGATCAACCCGATCCAATGAGAGTGTTCGTGGAGATGCTGGCAGAAGCCATGCAAGCAAGACCACCACCTGTGGTCCCAGTAGGGGAACAACCAGCGCCCCAGCCAGCGCATCACTTGGCTAACTTTAAGGATTTTAAACTGGTTGGCCCACCTGAGTTCAAGGGCACTCTCGATCCAATAGAAGCACAGACTTGGGTCGAAGAAATGGAGAAGGTCTTCGAGGTCGCACGAGTGGCCGAGGAGTAGAAAACCGGATTCGCCACCTTCATGATGAAGGGCGAAGCTAACTATTGGTGGAAAGCCAATAAAGGGGGAGCAGGCGAGGGAGTCATCTCATGGGACAGATTTAAAGAGCTATTCTTCGAGAATTATTTTTCGGAAAATACACAGCAGGATATGGAAGTTAAGTTTGTAGAACTAAAACAGGGAAGTATGACTGTCGCAGAGTACGCGGCAAAATTCAATGAGTTGGCCCGATTTGCTCCACATCAGATGGATACAGAGGCCAGAAAGGCAAGAAGGTTTGAATTGGGATTGAAGCCATGGGTGCAGAAAGCTGTCGCGGTACTGAAGATCAAGGACTTCTCTGAATTACTGGAAAGGGCTATCATCGCGGAAGGAGGCAATGAAGCTGTAGCACGATTCAACCAGGACAGGAAGAAAGGCCAGGAAGGGCCTAAAGTGGGGAGCAGCGGAGGCAACAACCCCAATAAACGCAAGTGGAATGAGAGTCAGTCGTCCGGAGGCTATAGATCGGGAGGAGAGGCTAAGACAAATGGGAAGTGCAACAACTGCGGGAAGAATTACTTGGGGGAATGCATGAAGGGAAAGAGCGTTTGTTATCGTTGTGGACAACCAGGGCATCTGGCTCCTCAGTGTCCTAATAAGCAGAAAGGAGGGTGTTTTTTTTGTGCAGCACCCGACCATCAAATCAAGGATTGTCCTAAGAGGAAGAGCGACGTAGGGAGTGGCAACAGAAGCAACTACAATAACAGCAACAATATCAACAACAACAACAACAACAGGCCGAGTATCGGGGGGCCTGCCAGTCAAGCCAACAGACCAACGACACGCACATTCAACATGACCATGCAGGATGCCGTGGGGTCCAAGGACGTGGTGTAAAGTATCATCCCAATCAATGATATAAATGCATATGTGTTATTCGATTCGGGTGCTACCTACTCTTTTGTTACCAAAGAATTTGCTAAACGGTTAGACTTACCTCGTGAAAAATTGGAATACCCTATGAACGTAGAAGTAGCGTACAAGGAAATTATCCCCGTAGAGTGCATTCATAGGAATTATTGTGCCGAGTTGCGAGGATTTACGCTCAGCGTGGATTTGATACCGATTCGTTTGGGGGAATTCGATGTGATCCTTGGAATGGATTAGTTATCGATTTACAGAGCAGTCATCGACTGTAAGAAGAACTGTGTACACCTGAAGACTTCTAATAAGTCGAAGGTAATATTCTATGGTAGTAAATTGCCGAGACAATCTTGTTGTCTAAGGATGATGCAAACTAAGAGATTTCTAAAGAAGGGTTGTATAGGTTATTTGGCTCATGTGGTTGATACTCGTCGAGTCGAGGGCGAACCGAGTCAGATACTTGTCGTAAGGGAATTCACAGATGTCTTCCCAGATGAAATTCCGGGATTATCGCCGGATAGGGAGGTAGAATTTGTAATTGACTTGGTGCCGGGAGCCGCACCAATATCAAAGGCGCCGTATCGAATGGCACCTGTAGAAATGAAGGAGCTAATGGTTCAATTGTAGGAACTGTTAGACAAGGGTTATATCCGACCGAGCGTGTCACCATGGGGAGTGCCAGTTCTGTTCGTAAATAAGAAGGATGGTTTGATGAGGCTTTGTATCGACTATCGCGAATTGAACAAAGTCAAGATTAAGAATTGTGACACCCCCAAATCCGGGTACCTCAACTCCACAGATTTGGTGTTCACTATACCATACATTCATGACTAACTACCCATGGCAAAAGGTAATATAAATAAACTAAATACATCATCTTCCCACAAAAGGGGTTACATCTCAAATCTCTTAAATAAACAAATCCCAGGTTATCTAACCTCTATTACATCAGTGCGAAAATAAAACATAATTTAAAATAAGTCTTGTTACAAATAAACATCAAATGTGTAACAGGTCTCTTGCTACTTCGGCATCCTGCCCTTGCCTTTACTTGTGGACGGCTCTTCCGATTTCTCAGTCTTAGCTGCAATGTTTTAGTGCAAGAGTGAGCAAACAATTGCCCACAAGCATAATAACGATAACAATTGAATAATTAACGAAATAGATTTCAACCGAGGTATTGTAGTTTTCTGAATTCAATCAATAACCAATTGAGACAGAAAAGTTTAATAGGATATTTGGCTCAAGAACTGATTATAGAATTCAAGGTTTAAAATTATATCTGAGGGTCACAAGACCTCGAACTATGTCCTAGGTTAACAAGTATTTCTACCGTAACCTTTAACAGTCCTATAGACTATGGACCATCCATCTCGTACTCAGGGGGATCAGCCCTTTGTACAATGTATTGTGCATAAATATTTTAACGCTGTCGCGTAATTAATCCCCTATATTAGGGTTGTTCATCTTAGTTTAGCTTCAGAATCCGTACCAAAAAGGAACTAGGTTTGGAACAATTTTAAAGTCTTTAGAATGCTCATCAACTAAGGACTAGCTGAATCAATAAGGGTTTGCTAGTCACTAAAGCATTTGATTCATCAATAAAGCTTGTACAATAGAAGTTCTGTTCGAAGTTTGAATAACGATCAATGATCGAACAATAAATGACTGAAGTAAATATAAACACTTGTCATGATAACAACCTTGCTTGAATAATAATAAGCTAAGGTTAATAAGCTTGCTCAATGAAAATAAACTTGCTTTAAAGGAAAATAACAAGTTTAAGGGAGGAAAACTTGCCTCGCACGTAGATTACAGATTTAAATTCACGTTCTTTAATCAACCTATACATCCCGATTATAAAATGGTAACAATAATTAGTTACAGAATAATATATGTTTAAGTCTCGTTCTTATCCTATTTTATTATAACATCTCGATTGACATTCGATAATCATCAAGTACTTGTTTAACAACCATCGTGGTATCTTATTAGTCACTTTATACCTTAATATAAGTTTTAAACTTGATTATAGCATCATAGCAAAATCACAAAGAAAATAAAATTTTAAAATTTCAGTTACTGTTCCATCGCCGGGGCGAGAATTTACTTAACAAAAATCTCGCCGGGGCGAAGATTTCCAGTTTAATATTCTCGTCGGGGCGAGACTTCGCCGGGGTGAAGATTTCCAGTTCAATATTCTCACCGGGGCGAGAGACTCGGCAGTCATCTCCTACAGTTTGCGAACCAGTGAAAACTTAGGCCAAAATTTCTCGAATTCTACCATCCAACACAGAATTTAAACTTACCCAGACATCAAACACGCTAGAAAACAATTACCCAACATGTCTCTAAACATTCTAACCATTATACTACACATAATCAACCAATTAAAATTCCAAAATTCTTTGTTTATACAAGATATTCATATTTTAGCCATTTTAATGAAATCAAACACTGTGAATTCATCGCTCAACCATTTTAATCCATTCTACTAGCATTCTTTTCATTTTTCATTATATAATCATAATCAAATGTCAATTTACCGGTTAATAACCAAATTATACATCAATTTCATACACATAAGCCATACATGAAAATAAAGCTCTGTAAAACCAAAAACTTCATTCTAAAACATGATTTCATGGATTAACACCTTCAAATTGATTTATAACCACCATATAATCATCTAGTACATGCTTACTAACAATTACATCAACTAATTCATGCTTTAAACAACTAACTTCATATACATTAAAGTAAATTTTAAAAAAATACAGTGAAGAATATTATACCTTCTATTGCTTAAAAAAACTTGATTAATTCTCCTTTGATTTTAGAATTCTCTTCTCTCCAATCTCTAAACTTCTCTCTCAATTCACAGACTCTTTCCAAGCTCTCTCTTTCTTTCAATTTTGTTTTTCTTTCTCTGCTAAGCTTTCTCCTCCTTTTCTTTCTTTAAAAAAAACTGATAACTCACGTACTGGTTTTAATTAATCAGTTAAAGAAATCAAGAGTTAGGTTTTGTTTGGTTGAACCAAAGAAAATAATCCATTTTTACCAACCAAGGGTCACAAGGCCTTATTTGGTTTATCTAAATAAAACCCTTTCTCCATTTATTTTAATAATTCATTTTACTATATAGTTCTAGTTGTCATACTTTTAATTTAATTAAACTTATTATTAAATAAATTCAATTAAACCTTACTAATTTAATTAAAAACTCCATTTAACCAATAACCATAACACCAAATAAATTATCTTATTCAAATAAATCCTTATTCAAATAAATCATTTAATCATCTAATTTAATTATTAAATTAAATTAGAATAATCACATCAAATGACATTTAAATAACATTTAACATAATTACACTTAACATGAACTATTCCATAATAACTTTATAAATTATTTATTTTACTCAATAAATAAATTAACAAAAATATTTATATAACTCAATAAATATTTTTATTTAATCACAAAAATCGCATTCGTTACATCCTTCCCTCCTTAAAAGGATTTTGTCCCCAGAATCACAACGCAATTAATTCGTCCGTTACATTCTCCCCTCCTTACAAAGATTCTGTCCCCAGAATCGCGATACAAAAGATTAAACAAACAATTGTGGATAACTTTGCATCATTTTCTCTTCGAGTTCCCACGTAGCTTCTTTAGCACTGTGGTTCCTCCAGATTACCTTAACAGAAGGTATCACTTTATTTTTGAGAACCTGCTCTTTCCTGTCCACTATTTGTACAGGTATCTCTTCATAGGATAAATCTTTCTCAAACTGTATTGGTTCATATTCTATTACATGTTTATAATCAGGTTTATACGGTCGTAACACCGATATGTGAAAGACATTATGAATGTGGTTTAACTCGGGAGGTAAAGCTACTTCATAAGCTACCTCACCCACCCTTTTTAGCACCTCAAAGGGTCCAATAAACCGCGAACTAAGTTTACCCTTTTTACCAAATCTAATTTTTCCTTTCCAGGGAGATACTTTGAGAAACACAAAACTCCCGACTTCAAATTCACGATTTTGATGATGCTGATCCGCATATTTCTTCTGCCTGTCTTGAGTAGCTAACAATCTGGCTCTTATCACCTTGACAATTTTAGCAGTTTGTTATACTAGCTCGGGTCCCAATAGTCGACGTTCACCAACCTCATCCCAACATAACGGAGTTCTGCACTTCCTTCCGTACAATGCTTCATAAGGCGGCATTCCAATACTTGCGTGATGACTATTGTTATAGGCAAATTCGACCAGAGGTAAATAATCATCCCAGTTACCTTTAAAATCCATGACGCACGCCTGAAGCATATCCTCCAACGTTTGAATTGTTCTTTCGCTCTGGCCATCGATTTGAGGATGATAGGCTGTAGTCATTCTCAACTGCGTCCTCAAACACATTTGCAGACTCCTCCAAATTTTTGATGTGAAACGTGGATCTCTGTCTGATACTATTGATACTGGAACTCCATGCCTTGAGATAATCTCCTTGATGTATAACTTCGCCAGCTTGTCCAGGGTGAATCTAATTTTGATCGGCAAGAAATGCGCTGATTTCGTTAGTCGGTCCACTATAACCCATATTGCGTCATATCCCTTCTGAGTAGTTGGAAGCCCTACCACGAAGTCCATCGTGATATGCTCCCACTTCCATTCTGGTATCTCCAAGGGCTGTAACAAACCACTTGGTCGTTGATGCTCTGCTTTGACTTTCTGACAAGTTAAGCACTTCGCAACACACTCAGCAACTTCCCTTTTCATGTTTGGCCACCAGAAATGTTGGCGAAGATCCTGGTACATCTTTGTACTTCCCGGGTGTATCGAAAATCTCCTCTCTGATTGCCAGCACTGACGGTACCCAGATTCTACCTTCAAATCTCAGCAACCCTTCAGTATCAACTTTATATTTAAGCTCTTCTCCCTCAAGCACTCTTTTTCGTATCTTAACACATTCCTCATCCTGAAGTTGCGCTTCCTTCACCTTTTCCACCAAAGTTGGTTGGGTTTCCATCTGGAATAATTTTTCATTAGACTCTGCCAGACCCTTCATCTCTAATTCCAATTTAGCCATTTCCGCTACAAGCTTCTCCTGAGCAGTTAACAAAAATAGTTTCTCCCGACCTTTTCTACTCAAAGCGTCGGCAACCACATTAGCCTTCCCCGGATGGTATAGAATTTCACAATCATAGTCTTTGATCAATTCTATCCATTTCCTCTGCTGCATATTCATATCCTTCTATGTGAAAATATACTTCGGACTTTTATGGTCCGTATATATTTCACACTTCTCCCCATAGAGATAGTGCCTCCAGATTTTCAAAGCAAACACCACGGCTGCTAACTCCAAATCATGGGTCGGATACCCTTTTTCATAGTCCTTTAGTTGGCGCGATGCATATGCAATAACCTTACCATTCTGCATCAGCACACAACCAAGTCCCTTATGCGATGCGTCGCTATATACCACAAAATTTCTTGTATCATCTGGCAAAGACAACACTGGTGCCGAACTTAGTCTCTTCTTTAGCTCTTGGAAACTCTTTTCGCACTTCTCCGTCCAAACGAACTTCACTGATTTTCTTGTTAAATTCGTCAACGGAGTGGCGATCCTGGAGAAATCTTGAATAAAACGCCTGTAATAACCTGCCAAACCTAAGAAACTCCTCACTTCTGACGGTGTTTTCGGCTGATCCCAGTTCACCACAGCTTCAACTTTTGATGGATGCACCGATATGCCGTCCTTATCAATCACATGCCCAAGAAATTGCACATGCTCTAACCAAAATTCGCATTTTGAAAATTTTGCATAC
Organism: Aralia elata; assembly: GCA_034770075.1. NCBI lineage: Eukaryota > Viridiplantae > Streptophyta > Magnoliopsida > Apiales > Araliaceae > Aralia > Aralia elata. The sequence continues at coordinate 38,856,216 of CM068381.1, read as the reverse complement.
AACTTCTCTTTCCTTAACGTCTCCAATGTCACCTTCAAGTGCTCCACGTGTTCTTCCTAAGTTTTGGAGTATACCAGAATGTCATCTATGAATACCACTACAAACTTATCCTGAAATGGTTTGAATACTCTATTCATTAAGTCCATATACGCTGCAGGTGCGTTTGTTAACCCAAATGACATAACCAAAAACTCATAGTGACTATATCTAGTTCAAAATGCCGTCTTTGGTATGTCTTCCTTTCTCACCTTTAACTGATGGTACCCACTTCGCAGATCTATCTTTGAAAAATATCTTGCTCCCTTCAATTAGTCAAACAGGTCATCGATCCTTGGCAACGGATACTTGTTTTTAATCGTGACCTTATTCAACTATCTATAATCAATGCAAAGACGCATTGATCCGTCCTTCTTCTTGACAAATAACACCGGCGCTCCCCACGGCGAAACGCTCGGTTGAATATACTTTTTATCCTACAGCTCTTGCAATTGCACCATCAACTCCTTCATTTCTACCGAAGCCATTCGGTATGGAGCTTTTGATATAGGGGATGTACCCGGTGCTAGATCAATTACAAACTCAATTTCCCTATCTGGCGGTAATCCTGGCAAATCATCAGGAAAGACATCCGCAAAATCCCTAACTACAGGTATCTCCTCCAGCTTTGCACTCATCTTTTGTATATCGACTATGTAGGCTAGATATCCTACACACCCTTGTCTCAACATCTTCCTGGCCTGCATCACCATCAGACAACTTGTTTGTCTAGGTGACTTGCTACCATAAAACACTACCTTCGACAGAGTCTTAAGATTCACACACTTCTTTTGACAGTCAATAACTGCCCCATGATTGAACAACCAATCCATTCCCAAAATAACGTCAAACTCCCCAAGACGAATTGGGATCAAGTTTACTGTCATCACATGACCCTTAATGTCTACCTGACAGTTTTTGTGGACAAACTTAACAGGAATCACTTCCTTATTCGTAATTTCTATATTCATAGGGTAATCTAACTCTTCCTGAGGTAACTCTAATTTCTTAGCAAAATCATCGGATATAAATGAACAAGTAGCACCCGAATCAAATAATACGTAAGCATTTATACTATTGACCGGAATGATACCTGACACCACATCCTTTGACTGCACAACATCCTACACTGTCATGTTGAATATTCGAGCGGTAGGTCGATTGGGCTGCGTCGGTCCTGTGATAGTCAGATTACCACCACTGTTGTTCCCCTTTCCTGCATTAGCTCCACGTGTAGTTTTCTTAGGGCAATCCCGAGCAAAGTGATCCTTCGACCCACAAATAAAACATGCGCCCTTCTTCGGACTAGGGCAATTCGGTGCGATATGACCCTCCTGACCGCAGTTAAGGCATACTCTCTTACCCTTCAAGCAAACACCCCCATAGCTCTTTCCGCAGTTACTGCATGCCTCCACCTTCTTTTTCTGACTTCCCTGCTGACTGGCACCAGAGTTACTATCACTCCACTTTCTCTTTTGATTGCTGCCACCATGGCTAGCACTTACTTTATTATCATTCTCACTCTTCTTTTTCTTCTGCTCTTGATTGTATTTAGACAGAGCATCACTTCCTCCTTCAGCGATAATCGCCTTCTCTAACACTGCCGCAAATGAATTCAGTTAAAACATTGAAACTCGGCTATACAGCCAGGGCTTCAGTCCCTACTCAAACCTTTTAGCCTTTCGCTCATCCGTGTTGACTTGATATGGCGCAAACCTCGCCAACTCATTGAATTTTGCAGCATACTCAGGTACCGTCATGGTACCTTGCTTCAACTCTAGAAACTGCACCTCCATTTGATTCTGCGCGCTTGCCGAAAAATAGGTCTCGAAAAATATTTCCTTAAATCGCTCCCACGGTATTATCCCTTGCTCGCCTCGGGTTTTATTAGCTTGTCACCAGTAACTTGCTTCTGATTTGAGCATAAATGTTGCAAATGCAGTTTTCTGGTCCTCATTGACCCTAGCGACATCAAACACTTTCTCCATCTCCATGACCCAGGTTTGTGCCTCGATCGGATTCATAGACCCTTGAAATTCTGGGGGTCCAACAGCCTTGAAATCTTTAAAAGTCGTGGCCTGAGCTTGGGGTTGATTTGCAAATGCTCCAGTTAGCAGGTTTACGAGCTGTTGCATTGGATTAGCGTTGACTTCTTCGTTGTTATTGCTGGATCCTTCAGGGGTCTGTTGACGGGTTTGTCTTCTTGGCGGCATCTTACTGTTAAGAATTCGCGCTATTAGATTATTATTCAATTACTTAAACATTTAAGTCTTAACTTAAACATTTATAAACAACACTTAACACATAGCACATCTGATAAACTTTCGCATTTTTATTCATTTACTGCTCAAAACATAATAAAATAGCATCATAGTTATTTACATAATCTATCCTGAAATCGTAAAGTTCCAGGATTACATCATTATTCTATCCCATTATATACAACTGGGATTTACAACTTATTAACTTCATAGATTTTCATACTAGCACCTCTAATACTAATCTACGATGACATCCCACGGCGCACAGCTTCCTCGTGTTCCTGCTCCATAATACGAGTCACCATCCTTCGACCCATTATATCTGGATGACGATGAACTCGATCCTGAGCTCTATCTACTGTGGTGTGAAAAATATACTCCATCTCATCAATCTTGGCCTTCTTTGATCGGACCTCACATTCAACACGATCCGCGCGATTAGCCTCCCTCAGCCAAGCGTCTTCAGCTCTCGCCCGCATAGCTGCCTCCTCTTTCAATTCTTCTCGTACAATTTCATTTCTAGCCAATAACTGACCTCGTCGGTACTCAGACTGAGCTAGTCTCTGCTCGACTTCTGCAAGACGTGATGAAAGGTCTTGGATCTCTACATCCTTCCGCTCTAAAGCGGCTTGACATTCCACAACTTGATCTTCCAACTCCTTCTTTTGGCTCTCTTCATGAACCAGCTTCCACTCCATCTCCCGAAGACGTATATCGAGCTCCTCAATCTCACTGTTCTTCTGCTCCAAGACAGTCTGTCGCTCAGCCAGCTGCCCCTCTAACTCCTCCACTCTATCTTGCAACTCTGTGTTGCGATCATACACCTGCTCATACATCTGAACACCTAAGGAAGATAATGGTATCTCCTCAGGGTCTTCCTCCTCCTCCTCAACCTCTTTAGGATCTCACTCAGGCTCGAACTCAGGTTCTACAACAGTGGTCAGTGGGGTTGGTTCTCTCAGAACTAGCTACTCCCATACCGTATGAATATCTCGGGACTCCTCCTCCCTAGCCTGGCTGGGTTCTCCTCTATCAGTCATCCTGGCAACAAAATTTTAAGTTTTAATCACTACTCGATAATACTCGCGAGCACATAAGTTTGTTATCAAATAAGCACATAACACATAATCATTTTATTATCTTTTATGAATTTCCGTAATCCATTCCTTAGAACTCGATAAGAGTTTATCACCACTATATTCTCTATCTTCTAAAAGGCTACTACCCTAAGGTTTTTCCCACCTAAAGGTTCATAACCTATCATCTCTAATACCACCTGTGACACCCCCAAATCCGGGTACCTCAACTCCACAGATTTGGTGTTCACTATACCATACATTCATGACTAACTACCCATGGCAAAAGGTAATATAAATAAATTGAATACATCATCTTCCCACAAAAGGGGTTACATCTCAAATCTCTTAAATAAACAAATCCCAGGTTATCTAGCCTCTATTACATCAGTGCGGAAATAAAACATAATTTAAAATAAGTCTTGTTACAAATAAACATCAAATGTGTAACAGGTGTCTTGCTACTTCGGCATCTTGCCCTTGCCTTTACTTGTGGACGACTCGTCCGATTTCTCAGTCTTAGCTGCAATGTTTTAGTGCAAGAGTGAGCAAACAATTGCCCACAAGCATAATAACGATAACAATTGAATAATTATCGAAATAGATTTCAATCGAGGTATTGTAGTTTTCTGAATTCAATCAATAACCAATCGAGACAGAAAAGTTTAATAGGATACTTGGCTCAAGAACTGATTATAGAATTCAAGGTTTAAAATTGTATGTGAGGGTCACAAGACCTCGAACTATGTCCTAGGTTAACAAGTATTTCTACCGTAACCTTTAACAGTCCTATAGACTATGGACCATCCATCTCGTACTCAGGGGGATCAGCCCTTTGTACAATGTATTGTGCATAAATATTTTAACGCTGTCGCGTAATTAATCCCCTATATTAGGGTTGTTCATCTTAGTTTAGCTTCAGAATCCGTACCAAAAAGGAACTAGGTTTGGAACAATTTTAAAGTCTTTAGAATGCTCATCAACTAAGGACTAGCTGAATCAATAAGGGTTTGCTAGTCACTAAAGCATTTGATTCATCAATAAAGTTTGTACAATAGAAGTTCTGTTCGAAGTTTGAATAACGATCAATGATCAAACAATAAATGACTGAAGTAAATATAAACACTTGTCATGATAACAACCTTGCTTGAATAATAATAAGCTAAGGTTAATAAGCTTGCTTAATGAAAATAAACTTGCTTTAAAGGAAAATAACAAGTTTAAGGGAGGAAAACTTGCCTCGCACATAGATTACAGATTTAAATTCACGTTCCTTAATCAACCTATACATCCCGATTATAAAATGGTAACAATAATTAGTTACAGAATAATATATGTTTAAGTCTTGTTCTTATCCTATTTTATTATAACATCTCGATTGACATTCGATAATCATCAAGTACTTGTTTAACAACCATCGTGGTATCTTATTAGTCACTTTATACCTTAATATAAGTTTTAAACTTGATTATAGCATCATAGCAAAATCACAAAGAAAATAAAATTTTAAAATTTCAGTTACTGTTCCTTCGCCGGAGCTAGAATTTACTTAACAAAAATCTCGCCGGGGCGAAGATTTCCAGTTCAATATTCTAGCCGGGGCGAAGATTTCCAGTTCAATATTCTCGCCGGGGCGAGAGACTCGACAGTCATCTCCTACAGTTCGCGAACCAGTGAAAACTTAGGCCAAAATTTCTCGAATTCTACCATCCAACACATAATTTAAACTTACCCAGACATCAAACACGCTAGAAAATAATTACCCAACATGTCTTTAAACATTCTAACCATTATACTACACATAATCAACCAATTAAAATTCTAAAATTCTCTGTTTATACAAGATATTCATATTTTAGCCATTTTAATGAAATCAAACACTGAATTCATCGTTCAACCATTTTAATCCATTCTACTAGCATTCTTTTCATTTTTCATTATATAATCATAATCAAATGTCAATTTACCGGTTAATAACCAAATTAAACATCAATTTCATACACATAAGCCATACATGAAAATAAAGCTCTGTAAAACCAAAAACTTCATTCTAAAACATGATTTCATGGATTAACACCTTCAAATTTATTTATAACCACCATATAATCATCTAGTACATGCTTACTAACAATTACATCAACTAATTCATGCTTTAAACAACTAACTTCATATACAGTAAAGTAAATTTAAAAAAAATACAGTTAAGAATATTATACCTTCTATTGCTTAAAAAAAACTTGATTAATTCTCCTTTGATTTTAGAATTCTCTTCTCTCCAATCTCTAAACTTTTCTCTCAATTCACAGACTCTTTCCAAGCTTTCTCTTTCTTTCAATTTTGTTTTTCTTTCTCTGCTAAGCTTTCTCCTCCTTTTCTTTCTTTAAAAAAACTGATAACTCACGTACTGGTTTTAATTAATCAGTTAAAGAAATCAAGAGTTAGGCTTTGTTTGGTTGAACCAAAGAAAGTAATCCATTTTTACCAACCAAGGGTCACAAGGCCTTGTTTGGTTTATCTAAATAAAACCCTTACTCCATTTATTTAAATAATCCATTTTACTATATAGTTCTAATTGTCACACTTTTAATTTAATTAAACTTATTATTAAATAAATTCAATTAAACCTTACTAATTTAATTAATAACTCCATTTAACCAATAACCATAACACCAAATAAATTATCTTATTCAAATAAATTATCTTATTCAAATAAATCCTTATTCAAATAAATCATTTAATCATCTAATTTAATTATTAAATTAAATTAGAATAATCACATCAAATCACATTTAAATAACATTTAACATAATTACACTTAACATGAACTATTCCATAATAACTTTATAAATTATTTATTTTACTCAATAAATAAATTAACAAAAATATTTATATAACTCAATAAATATTTTTATTTAATCACAAAAATCGCATTCGTTACATCCTTCCCTCCTTAAAAGGATTCTGTCCCCAGAATCACAACGCAATTAATTCGTCGGTTACAAGAATAGGTACCCGCTGCCTAGAATAGACGATCTGTTTGATCAACTCAAGGGAGCGAAATACTTTTCAAAGATTGATTTGAGAACGGGTTATCATCAACTAAAGGTGAGACAGGAGGATATCCCGAAAATGGCATTCAGAACTTGTTATGGGCATTTCGAGTTTCTGGTGATGTCATTTGGACTGACAAATGCACAAGCGGCATTCATGGATATGATGAACAGAGTGTTCAAGCAGTATTTGGACAAGTTTATAGTAGTATTCATCGATGACATCTTGGTGTATTCAGTATCAGAGGAAGAACATGCTGAACACCTAAGGATTGCCTTGGAGACGTTAAGAAGGGCGAAGTTGTACGTAAAATTTTTGAAGTGTGAATTTTGGTTGCAGAGGGTGCAGTTTCTAGGACACGTCATTGACAAGGATGGCGTTTCGGTAGACCCTGCAAAGGTGGAAGCCGTTATCAATTGGGAACAGCCAAAGACGCCGACGGAGATCAGGAGTTTCCTAGGGTTGGCGGGATACTATTGGAGATTCATCCAGGATTTTTCGGAGATAGCATCGCCGTTGACCAATCTAACCAGAAAAACGGTAAAGTTCGTTTAGACGGAGAAGTGCGAGGAAAGTTTCATGGAGCTGAAGAAGAGACTTAGTCAAGCACCGGTGTTGGCTTTACCAGACGACACTGGAGGTTTTGTAGTGTACAGGGATGCGTCACACAAAGGTCTTGGTTGTGTGCTAATGCAACACGGCAAGGTCATTGCGTACGCTTCACGTCAACTGAAGGACTATGAGAAGGGATACCCGACTCATGACCTAGAGTTAGCAGCAGTAGTATTCGCCTTGAAGATATGGAGGCATTATTTGTACGAAGAGAAGTACGAGATATATACAGATCACAAAAGTCTGAAATACATTTTCACTCAGAAGGAGCTGAACATGAGGCAGCGCCGATGGTTAGAATTGATCAAGGATTACGACTGTGAAATTCTGTACCATCCAGGCAAAGCAAATATAGCGGCAGATGCCTTGAGCAGGAAAGGCAGGGAGAAGTTGATGAAGCTGACAACTCAGGCAGAGTTAATAAAGGAGTTTGAGCGTTGTAGACACCCAAATTTTGTGTTCCCTGTACTAACCATGACAGGAGGGCAAAATCGTCAATTGAACCGGCTTGCGGAAGCGAAGGAATAGGCACAAGTGCGAACGCCCAACACGACCGAAATGATTGGCGATCAAAGCTGACGTGACAATAAGGCTATCCGAAACGGGCATCCCCCAATGAGGTGGCACATCTCCCGGAAATTCCCGGACTGCAGAATATGAACCTATCAGCAAAAACTGACGTTACGGCATGGAAATCGAGGCGTGGTGCGAAAATCGAGGAAGTCAAACCGTCCAGCCGCGGATTGATCTGCGGCCAAATAGTGCGCCTTTTGAAAACACGTAACTCGAAACACGGAACTCGAAATCGGGTGAGTGGAGGGCAGGCGGCCAGCCAGCCGCAGATTGATCTGCGGCCAGCCTATTTTAGCTCAGTTCCGTTGCAGCATACAGAGAGTTGGAAGAATTGGAAGGAAGAAGGATTCAGCAGCAGCATAAGCACGGAAATAGAGAGGATAAAGAGCCAATTTTGCAACAAAATAGGAAGAAAAGAGAGAAAAAAAGAGAGGATTTATTTCTTTTGATTTTGATTGTATCAAATACACTCCTTATCCTATTCAAATACACAAGTTCACATCTATTTGAGATCATTTGTAAGGTGAAATTTCCTATTTGTTCTAGCAATTTATATCATATTGATTGGTTAAATTAGATGTAATTTTCATGTATCCTATTGAATAATCATGGATTAGAGATTATTAGTGAGGGTTCCATCGGAACAAAATTCTTCCTAATAACCCGAGGATATCCAATTGATGAAATTTCTAGCTTGTTTATGGTGATTCATTGGGTGTAATTTATTTAGATTGTCATTTTTGGATATCATGGTGTATTAGATAAATCCGGGTTGGTTAGTTATGTAGTATTCATTTTGTGGGCATGTAGTAATCTCGTGTGAGCCTAGGAATGCGACCCCGTGGTCCAAATCCAATGATGGACGTTTTGATGTATGTAATAGATTCAAGGTGTTCGTTTTTGTAACATGTAATCGTCGGGCCTTAAAACGACGCTAAGGCGAGAATCGGGTTTAAGGCCCCGTAGTAGTGGAACATGTGATTGTTGGCGTTTGGGGATGTTTTGATGGCTTACATGCCCATGAATAGCCCCGACGCATATTTATGCTTTGATTGGATTTCGTGACACCAAAATGATTTCAAAGCCAAGACAATAAAGATTTCTCTAAAATCATCAAAGTAGGATATTAGAATCACGAAGCTAAAAATTGGAAGTGTTAATGAATGTCGATTCCTATTAAACGAGAAGGCCAAAGGAAATCATTTTCAACCATCACCAAAAAAAATGGCTTTTATGAATGAACGAAACGTTTTATTAAACCTTTGTGCATAGGGTTAAAGATATCCTAGAAATTGCCCATCATTTTATGAAAGCAATGTATAGATTTCGATTCCTATTTTGACAAAGGTTTAAAAGATTCTTGTTTTGCCGAAACAACGCCTAATGAAAATCTCATAGATTTTGGCAAGTAAAATCAAACCTTTTCGCATGAACAAAGGAGCTTTCTCGTACTAACGGAAACGACATTCTAAAACATTCCCAAAACAAAACACGATTTCTCAATGAAATATCAAATGTTTCATCTCTCATGAAAGAACTCACCACAACATTCATATAAGCACATACACACACACGCACGTATACACATCTTATGAATCAAAGGATAGGAAAGTATCAAGATTACAGTAACCGTGTTTCACGGAAGTCGGGGGGTGCCTAACACCTTCCCCTCGCTTAAGCAAGCCCCCGAACTCTATGAATCTCGATTTGCAGACCAATTAATTCGGAGTCACATATGAGCCAGCGATTTATAAAAAACGAAAACTCGGATGAGTTGGTACATCCATTTCAAATATACCAACTGACGACTCTGGTTAATTAGCTCATCATAAAAAACGATCTTTCAAAATCCCGTCGACATCAATGCCGACCTTTTCCCCAAAATCATCTAATAAAAAGGCTAAAATTGGAAAGGGTAACAAATCACCACATTAAGCGGATTAAATCGGCGTCGACAAGCGTCTGGAATTAGAGGTTCAGTATCCGATGGAGACGAATGAAAAATTGTTCACAGTGACAGCGAGCCCGACCCTATTGGATCAAATCAAGGAGGCTCAAGAAAAGGATGAGGATTGTGATGCAATAAAGAAACGAATTGCCGAAGGCGAGGAGCTTAAGTATAAGATTGACAGCACATGGTTGCTAAGGTTTGAAGGGAGAGTCTGGGTACCATTGGATCCGGAGTTAAGGGAAGAAATCCTTCAGGAAGCTCATAGCACGAGGTACTCGATACATCCCGGAAGCACAAAAATGTATTAGGATTTGCGACATTATTTTTGGTGGCTGAATACGAAACGAGAAGTGGTAGAGTGCGTCAACCAATGTCTAACATGTCAGCGAATTAAAGCAGAGCACCAGCGACCGAGCAGACTACTTCAACCATTGGAGATTTCGGAGTGGAAGTGGGAGCCCATCACAATGGACTTTGTGGTGGGTCTGCCACCGACACAAAAGGGTTTAGACGCCATCTGGGTAATTGTGGATCGTCAAACCAAGTCTGCTCATTTCCTACCAATCAAGATACGGTATAAACTGGAGCAGTTAGAAAAACTTTATGTCAAGGAGATTGTATCACGTCATGGAGTGTCGGTATCTATTGTATCGGATAGAGATCCGTGCTTCACATCGAATTTTTGAAGAAGTCTGCAGATAAGAATGGGAACACATTTGAGGTTGAGTACAGCGTATCATCCTCAAACTGATGGTCAGAGCGAGCGAACGATCCAGACCTTACAAGATATGTTTCGGGCGGTCGTGATGGATTTGAAGGGCAGCTGGGATGACCATTTGCCACTGGTGGAGTTCACTTACAACAATAGCTATCACGCTAGTATCGGCATGCCACCGTACGAAGCGCTATATGGAAGGAAATGCCGAACCCCGATGTGTTGGGACGAGGTTGGAGAGCGAAGACTGCTGGGACCTGAATTGGTGCAGCAAACTACAAATACAGTATAACTGGTCAGGAATCATCTGGTAGCAGCTCAGGATCGCCAGAAGAAATATGCCGACTTACATCGTCAGAAGAGAGAATTTGAAGTTGGGAGCTTTGTGTTTTTGAAGGTATCTCCCTGGAAAAGGGAAGATCCGTTTTGGGAAGAAGGGCAAATTGAGCCCTAGGTTCATAGGACCGTTCGAGATATTGAGGCGAATCGGCAAAGTGGCGTATGAGGTAGCGTTACCTCCTAAACTTGAGCCTATCCACAACGTGTTTCATGTGTCAGTGTTGCGGCCGTATAAACTAGACTACAAGCACATTATCTCTTATGAACCAATCCAAGTCGAGAAGGACTTATCGTACGAGGAAATTCCTGTCCAGATACTCGATAGGAAGGAACAGAAACTGAGAAATAAGATCATCTATTCCGTTAAGGTTCTCTGGAGGAATCACGCAGTCGAAGAAGCTACGTGGGAACTCGAAGAGAAGATGAAAGCAAATTATCCATTTCTATTCGAGTAACCTTATTTTGCAATTCCGATGACGAAATTTTTATAAGGGGGAAGGGATGTAATGGCCGTGAATTTTAAACGTCATTATTAATTAAATATATAAATTTAATTTTAATGTGTCAGTTTGTGTGCTTATTTGAACCTTTGTGTGCATTGGTAGCCTACATGACTAGGTGATGAATTGTTTTAAGTTGAGTAAAGGGAGTCACTAATAGTATAGTTAAATTAGTGAACAAGCCCTAAGGTTTAATATCAATTAAATTGATAAAGTAGTTACTAATTAATCATTCAATTAAATTGAATATAGTTAGTATATTGAATTAAGTAAATTAATTAACAAAAGTATTAATTAATGAGAATATGGACACATTGAATAATAAAATTTAATAGTTCAATCAGTAATCAATTACTAATTGATTAACTTATTTAATTAAGGAAATAAGACCAATTATTTATTTGATCATGGGTGTAGTAATTAATAGTGTGACAAATTAATTAATCAATTATTGGGTTAAATTAAATGACCCAATATTACATTAAATAGATTTGGATTTTATTAGCCTAATCATTTAAATTGGAAGCCCAATGGTATTTAATGTGTGGTCCAAAACCTAGCCACTTGATAAATTAAATGGGCAACATTTGTTTATTAATTTAAGGCTACTAGTTGGGACAACATTTTGGGACAAATTCCCTCCTTGCCGTGCACTTAGGACAGAGGAGGAGCAAGTTGATTTCAAATTTTATTTTAATTAAGTAGCTAGATTGTGTTGGAAGTTAAAATTGTAGCCTTGATATTATAGCTATCTAAGAGGTCAGGTAGCTTCCTACCTTGTCACATAGGTTCCTAAGATGTCACCAAGCCACCTTAGTGATGCAAGTCTTTCACTAGCTTCATGATGGCAAGTATAGGTGTCCTTGCTATTATCTAACTAATAAACCAAAGAGCTAGTCATTTGTATCCTCATTTTTCTAAAACCTTGAGAGAGTGTTAGAGAGAGTTTAGAGAAAGGCAAGAGCAAATCTTGAGAGATTAAAGAGAAGGTGGTGTCCAAACCTTGAAGAAGAAGGAGAAGATCTTGGTTGTTTATGTCATCTCCATTTACAACCTACTTTGGAAAGAAGAGAAGAATAGCCATTAAATCTAGGTATTGATCTTCATCTCTTTCAAACCCTAGTTCTTGTTGTTATTATTATATTTTGATTATTATACACTTATTTTGTTGGAAACTTTTATGTGTTGGTTTATGTTAGTGGTAGAGAGGGAGTATTCATGGATCTAGGTTTGTATTTTGCTAGATCTATATTATTGCAAAAATATGATTAACAAATATGGTTTTAAAGCTATATAAGAAGAGATCTTGATCTTGTATGCTTTATTGATACCATATATAAGTTTTAAATTCTTTTTGTAATATGTTTTGGTGGGTTTTGTATGCTAAAACATGGGAGTAATATTATTTATTCAAGTACAATATTTATTAATGAAAAATATTGATAAAAGTCATAAATATTTTGTTCTAATATTAGAAATATTTTTCTAGTTATGGATAAATAATTCGTAATTTATTTTGATGTATAAAGTTGCTTGATAATATTAGAACTCATTCGGTGTGATGAGAAAAAAAAATGGAAACAAACCGCCTGGAACCCCCCCTGCTCAGCCCGGAACCAGCCCTGGTCGCGCATAGCGTGCCAGTGGGTGCAGCCCTGGCCGCGCATGGCGCGCTAGGGGGAAACATGGGCCGTCTGGCATCTCCCGAAATGGCGTCGTTTGGGGGCCGCGGCTAAGGCAGGCGTGCAATGCGCGGGAAGCCTCAGGCGCAAAAAATTACAATCGTGCCCCTCCGCCCGAACTTCGCTTTTATAACAGATTTGCCATCCAGGCTTAATTTAATTAATTTAAAATACTTTAAACAATATTATTAATTTTATAAAATTAGTAAATGTACAAAATTAAGTTTTGGGCATTAAATCTTATATTTTCTAAATATATTATATCAATTAATTATTGTTTAATTAGTATTAAACAATAACTAAGGATAATTAAGAAGTGTAAATTAATTATTTATTGTTTGATTAAATAATAAATAAACCTAATTAGTTATTATTTATTATTAAATAATAACTAAAGGTAATTCTTACTGACTAATTAATTATTTATTATTTGATTAAGTTTAAATAATAAATAAACCTAATTAGTTATTATTTATTAATAACTAAAGATAATTCTTAGTTACTAATTAATTATTATTATTTGATTAACTTTAAATAATAGATAAACCTAGTTAATTATTATTTAATCTTAAATAATAATTAAATACAATTAAAATTAATAATTCGATCATTATTTAATTAATAAGTAAATAATAAGTAAATATAATTAGTGATTATTTAATAATAACTAAAGGTACTAAATTAATTACTGTTTAGTAAATATTAAATAGTAATTAAATGAAGATAGAATTAATAAAATAAAGAGAGTTTAAATAACACATTAATTAAACAATTATAATAATTTGTTTAAGGGTTTAATAAATGAATATTACTTAAGAAAAAGTAATGTTAATTAATTAAACAATTATAATTAATTGTTTAGGGGTTAATAAGTGTTGATCACTTAAGGAAAACATTGTTAATTAATTAAACCATCAACCTAAAGATCAATTAAGTGTCTTATAGGAGTAATGATAGTTTATTAACTTATGTGTGATATGTGATTTGCTCATTTGCTAAATAAATAGCATAAGTAAGCGTATCGATATACAACTACGCAATGCTAATTGATAGATCGACTTTATCAATGTTAGGTCCTTCAAAGCCAATTAATTAAAGCTAAAATTATTTGTAGCTGAGCAGACAGGCAAGTTCTCTATCCCGAAACTTTAATTGTTGCAAGTTTCCTATCCTTACTCATATTTTATTGAGCAAGTTCTTTAATCCTACTCAAATTATATTCGAGCAGGATATTATTGTATTGCAAGTTATTTATTTAAGCTTGAACCTTATTTCCAAGCATGTTTTAAGTGGTTTAATTACTTTACAATTATTCCACATCGATTTTATTGATACTCGCACTTGGTGCACTTGGGTTCGTACAGTCTTGGACTTGTACATTATTCAAAGTTCTATAATTCATGAACTGTTTAAGATTGAGTCTGAACCTTTGTTCGGTCAGACAATTGCATGAAATTTTATAAAAGTTATCCATGTCAATTGATGGTATGGATTCTTAGACTAAAGTGAACACCCCTTTTATTATAGGGGAGTACCCCACGTATCTAATATAAGATACAAACAGCAGAGTTGAATGTTATGCATATACATAATGTACGCGAGGCTGATCCCCTCAAGTACTTATTCTGTAGCCAGTAACCAAAGGGTCAATTAGCTATTGCTTCCATTGGAATTAAGTTATTGTTCAAAGTCTACTTGACTATCATTCATTTTAAAAGCAATTATTATCCTTGCTTCTGATATTCATATTGTTGAATCCCTTGTATATATATTCCGTCATTCATGATATATCCTTTATTGTTGTATTTAAACTTGCTGAGCAAACTAGTTGCTCATCCTTGCTATATCATGACTCTTATTGCAGTTAAACCCGAAACATCAGGGAAGGGCAAGGGCAAAGAAAAGATGAAGTATTAGACTTCAAGTAGTTAGCCTTGCTTTATGCTTAGTTTAATTTTCTATTAATGTAATTTGAACCCTAATTAATATTTAGTGTATGTTTTGTGTTATATATTGAGGTTATCAAATTCTTGGGACTAGTAACACTTTTGAAATGAACAACATATGTTTATTATATTCCGCATTTAGTTATAGTATGTTGTTTGGAGGTGGATGTTTGTAATGGATCGTGATGACCGAATCCAGGCATTTGAGACCCGAATTTGGGAGCGTCACAAACAACACTAGGCAAAGAAGGATTATTAGTATTAGTATTTAAAAGTGCCTCCTTATACCGAAGTATAATCATTGGCCTTTTAGAATCCAAAGCTCGCCTCACATCACTCCTTTTTGCAAAAATGTTTGTTTTTCTCTCTTCACCTTTCTTTTTTTCTCTCTTTTGTTTTTTTCTCATGATCTCTCTATAAGTGCATTTGATCCTCATGCACCTGTTTTGGTGACATAGGGCACAAGGTAATTTTTTTTTGATTGTGAACATAAGAGTACTCATTAGTAAAACCATTGTGCTTTACTCGCCGATCGAAGTGTCATGGTCTCCCAAGTAGTAAGCGACCTGCCTGTATAGGAACTACATCACATAGAATCTCATCGACATATTTCCTAATTATAAATGGCACTGATACTTGCTTGGTAACTTTGATGACGCCGCTGTCATTGAGACACTGCAATCGGTATGGATGGGGATGTTTGGATGTTGTAAGTCCCAATTTCTCCACCATAGTGATGCTTGCAACATTTGTACAGCTCCCACCATCAATTATAACACAACAGATCTTACCATTTATCATGCATCTAGTATGAAATAGATTCTCCCTTTGTTCATTGCTTTCTTTCTTTACCAGTGTACTAAACATTCTTCGAGTAACCAACACTTCACCAGGCATAGCAACCTCTCTATCTTCCTCCAAAGGTGGCATAGAGTCATTGTCACTATCTTCTTCCTCGATTTCCAATTCTCCATTATCAAGCAATAACATAGTTCTTTGATTTGGACATTAATTTGCAATATGTCCCCTGCCTTGACATTTAAAGCATACAATATTTCGATTACGACTAGTAGAATGTTGATTAGTTTTACCTTGCAATCCTTGAGTAGTCGTCCCCTGCTCGATTTCGGGCTTTGGTTTAGAAACAGTTGGTCTTTCTTCGCGTTTCACAATGTTGGATTTCCATGATGTCCCTGTGGTAGGATTTGTTCACTGGCCACCTCTCCTCTTAAGTTACTTCTCTATTTTGATAGTCATGTGCACCATATCTTCCAATACCACATAGTGTTGATGCTCCACCAAATCTGCAATATCCCAATTTAACCCTGCTGAAAATCGGGTCATGGTGGCCTCATTATCCTCGTCGATTTCAGCCCTAAACATTAACATCTCTATTTCCTTGAAGTAGCCCTCCATACTCTTATTTCCCTGTTTCAAGTTTTGTAAGTTTTGAAACAGATCTCGATAATAGTGGCTTGGTACAAACTTCTTTTTCATTACAACTTTCATTTCTGCCCAAGTCTCTATTGGACGTTCTGTGCACCTCCTTCGGCTGGTCATCAATTGATCCCACCAAGTAATTGCATAATCTGAAAATTCAGTAGCTACAATTCTAACTTTTTTGATATCCGAGTAGTTGTGACAATCAAATATCCATTCCATTTTCTTCTCCCATTCTAAATATGCATCGGGATCACTTCTGCCTTGGAAAGTGGGAATTTTCATTTTGATGCTATCAAGGTTGTTGTCCTCGATTTCGACTGTCTCTATCCCTTGCAAAATGTCTCCTAGGGATAAAGTCAGTTTCTCGATCCTCTTCCTCGCTAAACCTTTCATCATAGTAAGTTTTCTCTTCTAGTCTAGCTTCCTTTTGTTGGGCTTTTCCTTTAGGATGCCCACCCGGAGGGATTTAAGTTTGTTCCCCTCGAGTGTCACTCAATTGATCGATGTGATCATGCACTTGCTCCATAGCCATCCCTAACTGTCTAGAAAATTCTTTCATTATAGCCTCGATCATGAGTTTTGGGTCAAAATTCAATGAAGAAGGTTCATTCTCAATTGCCTTATCTCTTGTGTTAGACATATTTCCGCCAAAACAAAGGTTAGTAGAAAACAAGTTCCTCACCACTCCCTTACGTGTTTCGCTCAAACAATATATTACAAATATAAAACGCTCGTGTATCACACTTATGGCTTTTACCCTCTAGTAATCTCACTACTCTTGCCTTTTTTCGCTTGTAGGTCTCTCTAATAGGTTCTTTTTGAATTCACACAAATATTACCTCAATTTTCCAATTACAATCCAATAAGAACTTATCAAGATACAATATAGAAAGGACGACTCTTGAAATACCAACAAGAATTTACAATCGTCAAATATGATTCTTTGCAAATAAAATCCCAACAATAGCAATCAACAATAATAATTTTCCGCAGTTTTTTTTGTTTTTTTTTTACTATAATCCAACAATAAAAGTAAAGATAAGTAACTTGATAGGAAACTTAGCTTTGATACCAAATAATGGACTCCACGGCACGCTTGCGTGAGGTGGTCGTCGCCCGGATCGTTTCTAACAAGTTGATAGGATGGATAGCTTGCAATACCTTAACCCCTCGCCTATATGTAGACGATAATCTTGGTACAATTGCTTGCTTAGGAAATTTGCGGAGGATGAACACCAACGACACTTGGACCCCTCGCTTATTTGAAGCGGTAATCTCGGTACAATCGACGATTGATGCGGTAGAAGACGCCACACACAACTATGAATGGTTATATGATAAGTCAATTATGAATCTAAAAAGAAGAACTAAGGAACACTTAGGAATTCTTCAACGAACTACAAGTAGAGAAACAAACTCACAATAGTATTGATAATCTAAAAATTGATATGAATGATTGAATTTACAAGCCTAGCATCACTTGGTATTTATAGGAACTCATGGTGTGCTAATCCATCATCATAAGTCAAGATCTAACAACTAATCACATCACATGTATCAGACACCCAAAGAATTTAACAACCCAAAAACATGTGATGTATTAAAAGTCCAAATCAGACAACTATAAACTGATCAGCACATTGCAAGCTATTTTCACATCTGATAACAACCGAATTTGGACTTGGGCCAAGAATGAAAATTGTAGCCCTGGAGTTTCTAATGAATTTAGGCTTTTGAATCACCTTATTTGAAGTTCGAAAACTCACGTTATGGCCCAAATACGAACTGATGTCAAACTAGTACAAAAGTGCGGAAATGGTGATTCTTTTGCAACGGTTCGGGTATGCTTGCTTCCAAGGTGTTTATGATCTTCGCGTGCTTATAACCCGTCTTTATAACCTCTATGCTCGATCCAACCTCGGTCCATAATTTATGAATCATCTTGTTAAGTCTTTCTTTGAAGCGTTTAGCTCGTGCTCTCGTAATGGGTCCAAATGGCATATGCAATGGATCCACTTGTGTTTTTTCAAGGGCTTGTGAGCTAAGGATGTCCTCATCACCATGCTTCATTCAAATCTCATAACTCTTCATTTAATTATACGGTCACGATGAATTGTTAATTGAGAATTCGTTAGTATTTATACGCATCTCTCGATGGTCATATAAACACATCCTTTCTAAATCCACCATAATGGAAGTAGAATTGGAAAGGAACATCCTAGCTAAATAACTCACTATATTCCTATGTGAATTAAATTAACAAGGATTTTAAGCATAGATTTTCTCTAGGTTACATATGGCATATAAGTATATTCCTATCATATACACGAATCATGAATTCCATCTCATATAGAAAACACAAACATATGTTATGATATTTAGATCTAACTCTAGATTTCATCTCTCAAATTCATCTAAAGTATCCCGCTAATTGTTGACCAGACAATTAATCAATAAGCACAAAATACGATAAGCCAATCCATATGGTGCCAATCAAATAGAAAGAAATTAAATTTAAACTACACAAGGGATTCCATTAAATACTTAAATTAAAAACATGTTCATAGCAGATAAAATTATAATCAACAAAATATTCATCACCAATAAAAGATAAAGTTATAAGAGTTTAGAGAAGAAAAACTGTCTCCTGCCATTCTTTTATCTCCAAGCTTCATCAATCTATGACCTCCATCTTTGACGATATTTCGCTTGCTCTTGACTGAGAAGAGAGCTAGCCTCACATGGCGTTCCTTGGCTTTTCCCCCCACACTTTACAATCCCTAAATCAGACTATTTATAAGAGCTATTCCACCAAACTCTAATAGAATTACAATTACATTTATAACCCAAGGTGGAGATACTTGTATTGAAGTCAACCTTGTAGTCTTTGTAACTCTTTAGGCTTCAATTGGCAAGTGTCTCATTTTAATTGAAAAATAAACAACAATTAAACCCTTCAGCTCAACTGCACCACGCGCCTCACGTGCCTAGAAAAATGACCTAGCGCTGCGGCTAACCTTATTGAATGCCGCAACTCGCCTTATCGAGAGCTGCGACCCTTGATCCAGCGTCGCAGCTCTAATGAAAGAACATCGCGGCTCAAGACTTTCTGTCCATTTTCTTTTTTTTGCTTCCTTGTGTTAGGTTTGTATATAACACAAGCATGCAATCAAATTACATAAATAGAACGGAAGCGCAATAAAACGGATTTTAAAATTTTAATACAAACCATCACCATGATCTATCCTTGTGTTCAATTATCAATTAAACGAAAGAGATGGAGAACAAGAATTGTACCCTTGTACAATTCTAGCTTCCTCACGTACAAGTTCAACTCCAATTCTTTCGCGTTCTCCTTGAATTCCACCGATCAAATTCCTTCGCTTGATCAACGTTAGCCACCCAAATATTTGGCCTCTAGAGGTGATCCACCAAGGAATAATACGTACTCAAAAGATGGGTGTTGGCAAAACCCTAGTTTCTATCTCTATAGAAATTGTAAGTACTCTCCACAATTCTAATGCAAGAGTGTGTAACCCTAATTTGTAACAAGACTCCTCTTATTTATAGATATAGGTAACCCTCCTAAACTATTTAGGATTAGGTTATTTGTTTTAATTAAAATCTTTTAATTAATTAAACTCCTAATCCAATTAGAAATTTATGAGAGTACTTTTATTAATTAATTCCCAAAGCCTTTTAGGAATTAAATAATAATAATAGTAATAATAATAATAATAATAATAATAATAATAATAATAATAATAAGACTCCTCTTATTAATTTATATTTAATATTTCTAAAATATTAAATATTAAATATTAAGCTATTTAATTTATTCTATCTCCATAGACTAAATTAAATATACTTAACTTATTAGTATAATTATGCTATTTACTTCTTAAATAAATATTTTTCTTTTGCGGTGTGACCCTTTAGGTTCTCCATATTAAACCGGTTGTGAATAAATCAATTAGAATAATTCTAATCTTATTTAAATAAATAAATTAAACTATTTAATTCATTTAAATAAATAACATTTATTCTACAATAAGGGTAAGCCCCCTTAGCGATCAACGACTTTCCAGATAATATAGATTTCAACATTAATCACAAAAGAACCTTTCAGTGAATAGTTACTGTACAATTCAATCCTTCTACCATACAATGTCCCAATTAAATATAAGACATAAAATTACTATCAAGTCTTATTTTATTTAATTATATGTATTTCGATTCCCAAATGCACAACTCTAATTAATGCAAATATAAGCAATGTATGTACTAATCTATCCAGATTCACTAATTTCTTTTTTAGTAATCCAACGATTAGGAACGATTTTAGTTTTAAGCTTTCTAAAAATTTAGATCTCATTAGCATGATCTTCATCATGATTCTAAAAGCATTGCTTAAAATTATGAGTTTATCACATATTCAATAACAGTACCATGCAGATAAAGTAAAATGCCTTTAATACTTTTATTAATAAATGAATAAGATTACAAAGTATATGTTATACCATATCAAATATGATTGGCTTGTGTGCATACTACTTTCAATCTCCCACTTGCACTAAAGCCAATCGCCATGGTATCTAATACCCATTTTCTCTAAGTGACGATCAAACTGATGTTGGGTTAAAGCTTTAGTAAATGGAGCTACAATGTTGTCTTGATAGTCCACACATTTCAAGGTGACGTCTCCTCTTTCAATGATCTCTCTAATCAAATGAAACTGCCGCAATACGTGTTTGGATTTCTGATGAGACCTGGATTCCTTAGCCTGCGCAACAGCTCCAGTGCTGTCACAGAATAAAGGTACGACTCCTCTAATGCTAGGAACCACTCCAAGTTCAGTTATGAACTTCTTCATCCAAACAGCTTCCTTTGTAGCTTCACTTGCAGCTATGTACTCTGCCTTTGTCACTGAATCAGCAACTGTTTGCTGCTTGGAAGGTTTCCAACTCACTGTGCTACCGTTTAAGGTAAACATATACCCTAAAATAGATTTACTGTCATCTCAGTCTATTTGAAAACTTGAGTCTGTATAGCCCCTCTAGTTTTAATTCAGACACACCGTAAACAAGAAATACATCCTTAGTTCTTTTTAAGTACTTTAGGATGTTTTTCACTGCCTTCTAGTGCTCTTCTCCTAGATTCGACTGATATCTGCTTGTTACACTAAGTGGATGAGCAACAGCCGGTCTAGTACATATCATACCATACATAATAGATCCTATTACTGAAGCATACAAAATCTTACCGGTGTCTTTGGGGTCTGTTTCTTGGAAAGATGTATTCCATGGCTCATCAGCATGAGACCTCTCTTGGAATCTTTCATGCTAAACTTCTTTAGCATTAAGTCAATGTACTTTCCTTGGGTCAAGCCAAGCATCCTTTTAGATCTATCTCTATAGATCTTTATCCCCAAAATATAGGATGCCTCACCCAAGTCCTTCATGGAGAAGTGTTTAGATAACCAAATTTTGATCGACTGTAGCATAGGAACATCATTTCCTATCAGTAATATATTGTCAACATATAATACTAGGAATGAAATAGCGCTCCCACTAACCTTCTTGTACACACAAGGTTCATCCTCTTTTTTGATAAAATCAAACTTTTTGATTATCTCATCAAAACGGATGTTCCACCTTCGAGAAGCTTGTTTCAATCCATAGATGGATCGTTGTAGCTTACAAACTTGATTTGTTCCAACCATTGAAACAAAACCCTCTGGCTGTATCATATATACATTCTCCTTATGTTTCCTATTGAGGAAGGCCGTTTTTACGTCCATTTGCCAGATTTCGTAGTCATAATAAGCTGCAACTGCAAGCAAAATCTGAATGAACTTGAGTATAGCTACTGGTGAGAAGGTTTCATCATAGTCAACTCCTTGTCTTTATTTGAAACCTTTTGCAACCAGTCGGGCCTTATAGGTCTCTACCTTGCCGTCCGCCCCAGTCTTTCTCTTAAAGACCCATTTTCACCCAATAAACTTAATGCCCTCAGGTGGTGAAACCAAAGTCCATACTTGGTTTTTATACATAGAGTCCATCTCGAATTTCATGATTTTTAGCTATTTCTCTGATTCTTTACTACTCATAGCCTCTTGGTAAGTCAATGGATCATCATCATCTAAGATGAGTACCTCATCATCTTCCTCTATGATGAATCTATACCGATCAGGTATCTTCGGTACTCTTCCAGATTTACGAATAGGTTGTGGTACATTAGGTTCTTCCACTTGGTCAGGTACCTAACTTTGATCCGTAGTATTTTGTGGTTCTTGAACTTTTTCAAGATATATCTTACTCTCACTGACCCTTACAAGGATAAACTCCTTTTCCAAGAAGGCAACATGTTTCGCAACAAACACCTTTTGATCAGTAGGATGATAAAAATAATACCCTGATGTTTCTTTAGGGTATCCCACGAATCTACACTTGTCGGATCTATTCTTCAACTTATCTTGCTCAAACCTTTTGACATAAGCTGGAGAACCCCAAGTCTTTGCATACTTAAGATTTGGTTTCCTTCCTGTCCATAACTCATATGGAGTCTTTGGGACGGATTTGGTAGGTACCTTGTTAAGTAGGTATGCAGCCGATTCTAGGGCATAACCCCAGAAAGATACTGGAAGGTCGGTAAAACTCATCATGGAACGAACCATGTCCAACAATGTTCGATTTCTCCTTTTAGATAAACCATTTAATTATGGCGTCCTTGGTGGAGTCCATTGTGAGATTATACCATTTTCTTTGACATAATTGAGAAACTCATTGGTCAAGTATTTCTCTCCTCGATCGATCGAAGAATCTTAATACTCTTACCAGTTTGTTTCTCTACTCCACTTCTGAATTCTTTGAACTTTTTAAACGATTCAGATTTGTATATCATTAAATACACATATCCAAATCTAGAATGATCATCAGTGAAAGTACTAAAATAAGAATACCCTCCTCGTGCATTCGTTGTCATAGGTCCACATACATCTGTGTTTACCAACGCTAACAACTCTGTAACTCTTTCTCCTTTTTCACTAAAGGAGATTTTGTCATTTTACCCATGAGACTTAATTCACAAGTTGGATATGATTCGTAATCAGATAGCTCTAAAAGCCCATCTTTATACAACTTGGTTAATCTTGTTTCATTGATATGACCGAGTCTACAGTACCACATAAAGGTATAATTAACATCATCTCCTTTTCTTTTCTTAGTTTGTTCAATTTGAAATATATTTTCATGCAAGTCAAGTATGTAAATTCCATTCAGTAAATTACCAACACCATATAAAATATTTTTATTATAAATAGAACAATTGTTGTTCTTTATTATAATATCAAAACCATCCACATCCAATACATAAATTGAAATAATGTTTCTTATAAGTGTTGGAACATAATAGCAATTATTTAAACTAATGGACTTGCCCGTAAGCAGTGCTAAACAATAAGTTCCTACAGTTAATGTAGTAACCTTTGCTCCATTTCCCACTCATAGGACGACTTCATCCTTGTTCAGCTTTCTACTTCTGCTTAGTCCCTACATATTGTTACATATGTGAGAACTACAACCGATATCCAATACCCAAGTAGAATTTTGACTTTCAAAAAAATTAATTTCAATCATGAACAAACCTAGATCGGAAGTCGAAGCTTCTCCAAGCTTCTTTTAGTCCGCAAGATACTCCTTGCAGTTCTTCTTCTAGTGTCCCAGCTTATTACAATGGTAACATATTCTTTTGCTATCAGGATTAGCTTTTTTTTTATCCTTTCGTTTTGCCTCGCCCTTAGCCTTCTTCTTTTTCTTCTTTTCAGAAGATACCCTGGGCCTCTTCCTTTTATTGAAAGAATCATCCACTAATAAGACTTGGTTCTTGTTGGATGAGAAGTGACCTTCAGCCGTTTTCAGCATGTTAAGTAACTCAGGTAAGCTGACGTCCAACTTATTCATGTGAAAATTAAAAACAAATTGTGAGAAGGTGTCCGAGAGTGACTGCAAGATCAAATCTTGACTTAACTCCCCATCCATTATGAACCCTAGCTGTCCAAGTTGTTCAATCAAATTGATCATCTTTAGGACATGAGTCTCAACGGAAGTACCCTCAGTAATTCGAGATCGGAAGAGCTCCTTAAATATCTGATATCTAGCAGTCCTACTTTGCTCACTATTCAACTCCTTGAGGTGCAGCAATATAGTAGGAACGTCCATAGTTTCATGCTGACGCTTGGTATCTCCCACTATTTTTTGTAAGGCCCATGAAACTCGTGTCTTACCTTGAACCCGATTCCGGCGCATCACGGTACTACCCATACAATATAGGCTTACTACATTAATGCAATTATAATAATATTACAACATATCCTAATCCAGTCCCAGGCACAAAGATCTTTAATAATACACTTATGATCAAAGTTGAATAAATACCATGATCCTTTAAAGAATCTCACGTGCGAACGTAAGGTTCAGATTCTAACTTTAGTCAATCTCTGAATATTCGCAAAGTTATTCAATAACTATACATTCGTTATAATGTCCTTTATACAACATCATCATCCTTCTAGTTTACTGTATAAGTAAATTACATAATTGCATCTTAACTGCTATGATGGATAACCTTCATTTTTTAACTCAAGGCTTACATAGTCAAATTCACGTACATCATATACCGACATCACAGCTAAATAATTACAATAAAGGAACATTTAGCAACCTTCCTGTTTCCATGCGCCCCTAATCTTTATCAGCATGATATCAAGATAATTGCATTGCATCGTAAATCTGCAAAAGTTTTATTTTTGCAAGAATGAGCACGACGGCTCAGCAAGAATTAACAGTTTTCACATTTCATGCTTCACGCAACACATAAGTTTGCATTTTATCCATACATCATGATTCTCATACTATGCATCTTATTCATGCATTATAAATCTTATACAATTTATCTATATATAGGCATCATGCATCTCATAGCATACCTCATGCATCTCACATTGTATATTTACAATAATTCAAGTTCCACTTAGAACAATATAGTCACTTAGTTGCACATTGTGCACACTTTAATCATGGTCGCATATAATCCACATAATAGTAAAATATTTAGTAATTAAGTTATGTATGTCAATATATTTAAACAAGTCAACAAGTTACTGAAAGAACTTGTCTTAAGCGTTCCTTGCTAAAGTATGATAACTTGTCCTTCAAATACCCTACACAATTTATTTACCAATAAAATACCAATTAGCCACTAAAAAGGCTTCATATAATGGTTTACAATATAACAACTATTATCTCATATATTGTTCGCGCATTATAAATCAATAAACGTGATTAACTCTAAAACGTTTCTCGGCGTCGCGTCGTTTAAAAACGTTACGACCCTTATCATCATCAATCCATATTGGTTACATTAACCCCATCCCATATCTTATAATATTCGTTTCATTAGAATCAAAATATTATTTAAGTTCATTAACACTTTACACGACGTTTCGACGTTTATACGTCACACGCCTTATTCGCCACTTTTGCATGTGCTTAACATGTTCATACATTGGGTTACAACACTCTATAATGTTTCATTCTTACTATAAACAAAATATTAAACAAGATTATAAATACTTGTTACGGCGTTACGACGCTTGCATGCCCATACGCTAAACTTGTCTACTCGAACGCCCAAGCGACATGCAGTTGTGCACGCTTAGCACGTCCATTCGAATTATCTAATACTCAATGGTTAATGTTAAATATTATTATAAATCATAATAATCATGTTTTAGAACTTAGAACATCATTTAACATTGTCGGGAGCATTACGCGTGCTTACGTGCATGCCCGACACTCTCCGATTGCCTCCAAATACACATCAGTCCTATAAATAGACAATTTAGACCATGCTATAGACCTCAAATCGAAAACTTAAAGAACGAAAGTTGTGGGTCTACTCGTCCTCTTTCCGAATCATCCTGAATCAACTCAATCCAAGTTCGTATGAGAAAGTTATGCTCATTTTACTAAAGGACGTCGGGGCTGTTTTGCACAGTTTCTTTACCAGCGCCTAGGCGTCCAAAAATAGCCTTTGGGCAGCGCCTAGGAGCTCTCTCCATAGTATCTCCTCCCTTGACCAATGCCTAGCCAAGCACCTAGGTGCTCGGCCTAAGCTTCCCAGCTCAATTTCTTCCCGGAATGCTCTGTTTTTTGGTGTTCTAGACCTATCTTGCTTTCAACCACCATAACTCCTTCTATACATGTTCATATTTGTCCGTTTCGGACTCTATGGACTCCTAAGACATAGGGTTACAACATATCAAAAATTTAGAGCTATCCATTAAAATTAACATGTCCAAATCTTAGGCCAAAATATCAACTCATGATATATTTTTATGTTCTTGGTGTTCTTCACTAGAATCACCAAATCTTTATTTTAACTCCTTTTTACTCCATTCCAACTGGTTTAACTTCATAACCCATGGAAGTACAACATCATACCAACAAATAAATTAACCAAACACAAAATCAAAGCTACATGTCCTCTAAAATTCGTCCGAATGTCCAAAGTTCTATTTTTGTCCAATGTTCATCCTCTTTAAGCAAAGGTACGGATTTTTCTTTATTCTTGTTCCACTTTCATGTTATTAATGGTTTATATAATCTCTTAGCAACATATATAAACAACCACTAACAACAACAACAACCAAAAATGCCAGAAAAATCAAAACTCATCGGATGAGCTTAAAAACTCAAGAAACTCGAAAAATGGAGGAAGTGAGCTTGGAGAGGGTGGTTACCTCTTGATTCTTACTTCTTGAAGGTTATGGAGGTTTGTTAAGGCTTCCTCTCCACCTCTTCTAGCTTTCCTCCTGAGATCCTTCTTCTTCTCCTTCCGTTTCACCCGTGCCTCTTCTTCCTTCACCTTCTTCCTTGTTTTTCATCTTCTCCTCCTGCAACTCTTTTCTTCTTCTTCTTTCTATGAAGCCAGCTCTCTCTCTCTCTCTCTATTCTTCCATCTGCAGCAATAAGGTATGGAATGGGAGGAGAGAAAAGCTTGAACAAGAGCTTTGGGAGAAAATGAGGGAGTTGAGGGCTCAAGGCATTATTGTCGGCTCCTCTCTCCTCTCTCTCTCTTGATTGGTCTAAAATGGGGGAGTTGGTTCCCTCTTGGAGTAACAAACACAAATAATACACCCCAATTGGTCTTTTTCATACCCGAATACTCCCTCTTTTGTACCCAATTTGGTAAATAACTCTACCCAAAATTAAAATGGGTTATCCCGTAAATTATTGGAATGGGTAAACATAATTAATACGAGGTTTGTCCATTTATTCGGAATACCAATATAATACATTTCAGATACGGATAAAATCACGTTTCAGCTCAAATAAAATTTTCGTCGCTTGGAAAAGTTATTTCTTTCCGTACACGTCTAAACGAAATTAATAAAAATCAAAATAGACGTAAAAATATTTGTCTTGAATAGTGCCTCGGGAAACGTTTCACTCCCACGCGACAACAACACTTAAAACCAACACATATACACAATCCAGGTTATAAAATATCCGCAAAATACCTCTAATAAAAATAATATTTAATCATTTTCGTAATATCAATAAACCCTAATTATAAGGGTATTCACTATTCGCGATCGTTATTCTTCTCAATTAACTTCCTATAATCATATACATCAACGTACATATATCTCACTCATTTTTGGGTTAATACCTTTACGCCAAATAACTCGTTTAATAATATTATCCTTCAACTATTTGTTTAATCCGATAAATAGTACTCTAGCGATATTTCTCGAAACCACCAAATTAGCTTATACGAAAACTTTCATACTTACTAATTATCGTCTACACGTAATCTAGGTTATAATATAACCTTTAAACGCTTAACACATAATATTATTAATAAAAGTCTATTTTATTCAATAATATTCATAAGCTCGAATTACCAAGCTACCCACGACTCGGGATCGTTACAATAATTACTATTAACTCATTCATTCTGAATCTATGTATATATTTCACATTTATATATATACATATTAAGCTCACCAAATAAATTACATAAATATATATGTATAACATATATATATATATTCGAACTCGATATGTCTCATAATAAGAATTATTCTATATTAAATTGTTATTATAATTATTCTCAAAAATCCGGGTTGTCACATCCTTCCCTCCTTATAAGGATTTTGTCCTCGGAATCACAAATATCAAGCCTCTCTTACTCGGTTTTCATCTAATTTCTTCCGAAATTTTATCGTTGAATAATTTTAACGTATTACTATAACATAGGTTTTATATTACCTATTTAATCCATTTTCCTCAACCAACTCTCGTAGGTTTTATTCCATAACCTTTATCGACTCAATCATACTCTGAGTATTATCCTATGTTTAACCCATCAATTTCCTTTTCTAAGGATCATTGTATGTCACAATCATCATAATAATTTAATATCATGATTTACTAACTCATAAACATTCGGGATAATACATTCACCTCTTCTTCTAAGAATTTCGTCCTCAAAATTACAACATATTCATCTTTGCTCATTCTATTCATCAAAACTAGGTTTTCAATCTAACCTTTACACTATCCTCTTTCAAGGATTCACTTAAAATTATCGCATTCTACGACTACTTCTCCCTGAAAAATTACCCTTCCCACAATCAGTTTCCCGAATAATAGGAACCTTCAACAATTGTTCGATAATTGTGAAGTAACTTGAACAAATAGGAAATAAAATATTCCTTAAAAACTTTTCATATTATGTTGAGGGGCCATAAAGACCATGACCACAGAGGTTTACGGGTATTACTACCCCTACCGATTTCAATTATGAAAAAGGTAATCTACCTCATAAAGACCATGAACATAAAGGTTTACGGGTATTACTACCCCTACCGATTTCAATTAAGAAAAAGGTAATCTATCTCCGTACGCCAGGTGATCAGCCTTTTGTACTCTGACATTGTTATATTTGTATAACGCGAACATGCAATCAAATTACATAAATAAAGTGAAAGCGCGATAAAATCAGATTTTAAAATTTTATACAAATCATCACCATGATCTGTCTTTATGCACAATTATTAATTAAATGAAAGAGATGGAGAATAAGAATTATACCCTTGTAGAATTCTAGCTTCTTCAGGTACAAGTTCACCTCCAATTCCTTCGCGTTCTCCTTGAATTCCAACGATTAAATTCCTTCCTTTGATCAACGTTAGCCACCCAAATGTTTGGCCTCTAGAGGTGATCCACCAAGGAATAATACTTATTCAAGAAGATGGGTGTTGGCAAAACCCTAGTTTCTATCTCTATAGAAATTGTAAGTACTCTCCACAATTCTTATGCAAGCGTGTGTAACCCTAATCTATGATAAGACTTCTCTTATTTATAGATGTAGGAAAACCCTTCCCTAAACTATTTAGGATTAGGGTTTCTATTCTAATTAAACTCCTTTAATTAAATTAAACTCCTAATCCAATTAGGAATTTATGTGAGAGTACTTCTATTAATTAATTCCCAATCCCTATTAGGAATTAAATAATAGTTGTCGACGCCGGTTTTTTATGCCTCTTCGCGATATTTGTCCCTTTCCAATTTTAGCCTTTGTTATTGGATGATGTTTGGAAAAGGTCGGCATGAGTGTCGTCGGGGTTTTTGAAAGATCGTTTTTTATGATGAGCCAATTAACCAGAGTCGCCAGTTGGTATATTTGAAATGGATGTACCAACTCATCCGAGATTTCGTTTTTTTATAAATCGCTGGCTCATATGTGACTCCGAATTAATTGGTCTGCGAATCGAGATTCATAGAGTTCAGGGGCTTGCTTAAGCGAGGGGAAGGTGTTAGGCACCCCCCGACTTCCGTGAAATACGGTTACCGCAATCTTGATGCTCTCCTACCTTTAATTCATGAAACGTGTGTGCGTGCGCGAGTGTGTGTGTGTGCCTACGTGAATGTTGTGGTGAGTTTGTATGAAAGAATCATTTAGGGAAAATCGTGCTTTAATTTGAGAATGCTTCGGAATGTCTTTTTGGCATGCACGAGATCTATACGTTGCCTTCGTAACTCAAATGATGGGCAATTTCTAGGATCTCTTTAACCCTATGCACAATGGTTTAATAAAACGCCATTTATTTATAAAATCATTTTGTGTGACGTTTGAAAACGATTTTCCTTTAGCTTTCTCGTTGAAATAGAAATCGGCATTCATTAGCACTTCCCATTTATTAACCTCGTGATGCTAATAGCCTAGTTTGATTGATTTTATGAAAATCTTATCATTTAGCTTTGAAATCAATTTCGTGTCATAAATCAAATCAAGCATTAAAATGCGTTGAGGCTATTCACGGGCATGTAAGCCATCAAAATAACTCCAAACGCCTACGATCACAAGTTTCACTATTTCGGGGCCTTAAACACGATTCTCGCCTTGGCGTCGTTTTAAGGCCCGACGATTACATATTTACAATGAAAGATACATCGAATTTATTACATATATCAATAGATGTCCATCATCGAATTTGGACAACGGGGTCGCGCTCCTAGGCTCACATCCAAAATCGCTACACACCCACAAGATCCTAAAAATAACAATCTAAACAATCTATGCATAATACATCATTACAACGAGCTAAAAATTCACCAAATGGATATCATCGGGCCATTAGGAGGAATTTCGTTCTATTTGGAACCCTCACTAATAGCCCTCAATCCATGAATTCTCAACAATATACAAGAACAACTACATTTAATATAATTTGGATGACAAAAGCTTAACAAAAATGGTAAAACAAAATGCTAAAACAAAAGATTTTTCACCTTCCAAATAATCCCCACAATATGTATGAATTTGTGTATTGAATAGAGTAGAAAATATGAGATGTAATCTCACAAAATGGGTACAATTTCTCACTATTTCTAACTCTTTTCTCTCTTAATTTCTCTTATTTTTCTTTCTATTTGGTTGCAAAATCTAGCTATTTTCTCTCAATTTCCGTGCTTGGCAACTTGCTGAATTCTTCTTCCTCCCAAAATTTGCTGCTGCCCTCTTCTGCAGGAGGAAATGAGCTGAAATAGGCTGGCCAGAGCCAGCCGCAGATTGATCTGCGGCTGGCCGCAGATCAATCTGCGGCTGGCTGGCCCACCTCCCATCGCACTCAGCTGATAGTGCTGATTTCCTGGTTTCTGTGCTGGCGCACTCACTTGGCCGCAGATCAATCCGCGACTGGCTGGCTTGACTTTCTCGATTTTCGTGCTACGCCTCGATTTTCGTGCCGTGACGCTGGTTTTCGCTGACAGGCTCGTATTTTACAGTCCAGGAATCATTGGGAGGCGTGTCATACCTTCCGAAAATGCCAAATTCGGATAGCCTTGCTGTCACGTCGACTTCGGTTGCAAATTGTCATGGTGGCGTTGAGCGTCCGTACTTTTTCCATCTTTTGCTCTCGCAAGCCGGTCCATTTGACGAATTTGCCCTCCTGTCAAGGTTAGTATACGAAGTGCAAAATTTGGGTGTCTACAGCTGCCCCTCTTTATCATGTTTATGAAATGTTAAATGAAATGAACAGGATAAAGAAATAGACACCCGATGTATGAATGACAGTGCACAGATATGATAATACACACACGATGCAACACATGTAGTTTATGGTACAACACAAGATGTAGCGCATGCAAAACACTCGAAAGAGTGTCAATGCATCAACCCTCTGACCGTATTTGTTAGTCGTTGGGTTCACTCTTCCAATCTATCATCTCGTTCGGGGCCGGGTATCGTCGCCGGTCACCCATTTCGTAACCCCCGGTTATCATCGCCGGTTGGTTGTCTCGTCAGGGCCGGGTTTCGTCGCCGGTCACCCATCGCGTAACCCCCGGTTATCGTCGCCGGTTGGTTATCTTGTCGGAGCCGGTTTTCGTCGCCGGACATCCATCTCGTGATCGCCGGTTATCGTCGCCGGTCGATCGTCTTGTCGGGACCGGGTATCGTCGCCGGTCACCCATCACATAACCCCCGGTTATCGTCGCCGGTTGGTTATCTTGTCGGAGCCGGTTTTCGTCGCCGGACATCCATCTCGTGATCGCCGGCTATCGTCGCCGGTCGATCGTCTTGTCGGAGCCGGTTTTCGTCGCCGGACATCCATCTCGTAATCGCCGGTTATCGTCGCCGGTCGATTGTCTCGTCGGGGCCGGGTATCGTCGCCGGTCACCCATCTCGTGATCGCCGGTTATCGTCGCCGTCGATCGTCTCGTCGGGGCCGGGTTTCGTCGCCGATCACCCATCTCGTAACCCCCGGTTATCGTCGCCGGTTGGTTATCTTGTCGGAGCTGGTTTTCGTCGCCGGACATCCATCTCGTAATCGCCGGTTATCGTCGCCGGTCGATTGTCTCGTCGGGGCCGGGTATCGTCGCCGGTCACCCATCTCGTAACCCCCGGTTATCGTTGCCGGTTGGTTATCTTGGATCTCAGCCCTTCCCAGGGTTTGTTATTTTTTGTCTTTTTTCTTTTTGTGGATATCAGCCCTTCCCAGGGTTGCTCACCATCTTGTTGTGGTTTGCGTGGATCTCAGCCCTTCCCAGGGTTTGTTGTTTTTTGTCTTTTTTCTTTTTGTGGATATCAGCCCTTCCTAGGGTTGCTCACCATCTTGTTGTGGTTCGCGTGGATCTCAGCCCTTCCCAGGGTTTGTTGTTTTTATCTTTTTTTTTCTTTTTGTGGATATCAGCCCTTCCCAGGGGTGCTCACCATCTTTGTTGTGGTTCGCGTGGATCTCAGCCCTTCCCAGGGTTTGTTATTTTTTGTCTTTTTTTCTTTTTGTGGATATCAGTCCTTCCTAGGGGTGCTCACCATCTTGTTGTGAACGCGTGGATCTCAGCCCTTCCCAGGGTTTGTTGTTTTTTGTCTTTTTTCTTTTTGTGGATATCAGCCCTTCCCAGGGGTGCTCACCATCTTGTTGTGGTTCGCGTGGATCTTAGCCCTTCCCAGGGTTTGTTATTTTTTGTCTTTTTTCTTTTTGTGGATATCAGCCCTTCCCAGGGGTGCTCACCATCTTTGTCGTGGTTCGCTTGGATCTCAGCCCTTCCCAGGGTTTGTTGTTTTTTGTCTTTTTTCTTTTTGTGGATATCAGCCCTTCCCAGGGGTGCTCACCATCTTGTTGTGGTTCGCGTGGATCTCAGCCCTTCCCAGGGTTTGTTGTTTTTTTGTCTTTTTTCTTTTTGTGGATATCAGCCCTTCCCAGGGGTGCTCACCATCTTGTTGTGGCTCGCGTGGATCTCAGCCCTTCCCAGGGTTTGTTGTTTTTTGTCTTTTTTCTTTTTGTGGATATCAGCCCTTCCCAGGGGTGCTCACCATCTTGTTGTGGTTCGCGTGGATCTCAGCCCTTCCTAGGGTTTGTTGTTTTTTGTCTTTTTTCTTTTTGTGGATATCAGCCCTTCCCAGGGGCGCTCACCATCTTGTTGTGGTTCGCGTGGATCTCAGCCCTTCCCAGGGTTTATTATTTTTTTTTTGATTTGATTTTGAGGGATTTCTTGAAGTGGGATGTGTGATCGGCTTCTGTCCCGGATCTCCCACCAATCATCGTCCACGTATTATGCCGCAAAAGCCATCACGGTCTGATCATTTGTGAGGTTGAAGGCGACGTGCTTGTACTTTCCTGAAGATTTTCATTTTGATCGTACCTGCATGCATGAAAAAGATGTTACGCATGATCTGGCAGATATGGTATGGACAGATACATGTGCACAACATATGTTTTAGATAGAAATGACCCATGTTCAGTTAAATGATACGATCCGATAGTCGTCGTTGTTTGCCAACATTTGATTAGATCACGCCTCGTCGTGAAGTGTAGTTTCTAGACTTCAACATTGGTTTTGTACTCTGCCTGTTCTTGGTCATCTTCATTTTATCAAGTTGAGGCAGCCTGTTTCGCTCTCTGTGATGATCGACATCTATGTTGGGTCCTTGGCCTTTTGATCATTTCTGCTGGTCGATATGCTGTTGTCCCGCATTATATCCTCCTTGTATATGCTCATGCTCGTGGATCGTTTGGATGTCGAGGCAGTGATAGTCAGGATTGGGGAGAGGCCCAATGACGAGAAGTTCTGTACAGCCTCAGCTTCCTTCCATTTCACGATTCTTAACTGCCCTGCCTTGGCGCGTGTCGCTGCCAAGAAATTCTATCGAAAACTCGCGATGTTGACCGTGCTGAGTTATCCACAACTCTGCAAGATCCTGCATATCAGATGACTAACAAATGCCAAAACTTGAAAGCTCGGCCCGTTAGTGTTAGCTCAACACAAAGATATTATAATCTCGACAAAAATGCAGTTAAAGCACATGAAATTGAATATCTATTGATCGCACAATCTAGCAAGTTATGAACCGTGAATGTTTTTTTTTTTTTTTTTTTGATCCCTCGTGAGTTGATGATTTTCTATTTGACGAGTTATGAAATCATAAGAACACCTTCAAGCATTCATGGTCACTGTACGTGAGTGAGGTAGAATTCAAAAGAACTACCTTCCCTCGTCAAAGGCACTCTGTCTCCATTCTCGACAACGTCCTTAGCAGGATTGACGTCATATGACAAATGCACTGTGCGATACAGCATTCAGTAGGGGTTTCTCTTTCATGACCTTTTGTTCAAGGCCGAGAGTTTTTTTTTTCATATTATCTTTTCTCTTTATCAGCCCACGTCACTTGTCTCATTTTCTTAGTCTATTCAAAGTTAACCATTTAACGAGTTTTGGACCAATGGCTCCCAAACCAGACGGTTTTGGGGCATTAGGTGTATAGACACCCCTTCGGATTTACTTACTCGAGTAACAAAGGCCACGGTTCGAGACAAGCTTGTGGTTTGCACCATTCATTGTTTGCTTGACCTTGCGCAAGATTCACTTTCTTAGGCTTGAGTTACCCATGTAGCAAGTGTTAGGCCGGTGACTCCCAAACCAGATGGCTTTAGGGCACCAGATGTAGAGACACCCCTTAGGCTTAATTACTCGAGTAGCTCATGCCACGATTCGAATCTGCTCGGGCCTTCTCTACTGTAATGCTCGTTTTCTTAGGCTCTGAGTTACCCATGTAACGAGTGTTGGGCCAGCGACTCCCAAACCAGATGGCTTTAGGGCACCAGGTGTAGAGACACCCCTCGGGCTTAATTACTCGAATAACCCAGGCCACGATTCGAGACATTAGCTTGATAATCATTTATCGTCTGACTTCTTGATATTGGCTTGATAATTATTGACTGTCTGACTACGTGTTAATTGCCATCAACGTCGTCATAGTTTTATACCCCACAACTAAAAGTTCGTGCAAATGCAAAGTGCAGACTAGCACATGAGGTCGATTCTGTCGCAAACGTTGCTTTGAATTAAGACTTTGTACCCGATCAAAAGGTTGAATAGCTTTCTTCGTCTAATCAATACTCACGATCGTGCTCCACGGTTGCTTGTCAGAATTAATCCGATTCCTATCAAGCCAAATAAAATCCCCTTTCACGCGGATCATCGTATCCCGGAAAAACTATGCTTGACAAATGCCAGATGATCGTACCGTTGAAGATTGAATTGACATGAGGTAGCATTTGATGATGATGGTGCATGTTGATGGGATTGTTGCATGGGTGCCAATATGCACGTCATCATTTCCTGGGTAGTTGACAAATGCCCCAGTGTTGAGTTGCTTTTCTTGTGATCTCCCTCGTACTGGTTGCATCGGTATCTCGCTGGGCTGACAAAAGACCCGGCCTTTTGACTTGTTGAAAGGTTTGGGGGATTTTTGATTTTTTTGATTTTTGATTTTTTATATTTTTTTTTTTGATTTTTTTGATTTTTTTTTGGTGGTCGAAAATGCCCCTACTCCGGGTTCTTTGTGATCGTTAGGGTTCTGATGTTTGATGGCGAAGGTTTGGTTTGGGTTTACCTTCGACCCCATCCTTTGATCTCGCCAGGCATATCGTCAATATCTGTCTCGTCCTGCTCGATCCTCATTAGATCGAAATCTAGCTTTATATCAAAATCGTGATCCTCCCTCGAATTTGGCCTATCGTTTGTCCGGCTAGAATGCCTCAAATCGGGGTACCTGCCATAAAACAAAAATGCTTGTCATATATATAAAACATTTCAGCACATGATCTTCTTTTTGGATAACATGACAAAATGACATGAGCGTGCAGGGATTTGAAATAAAACTCAGAATTTTAAACCCATTGATCCTCTATTGGTCGGGATTTACTGCCATACTCCTGGATTTATCCTTTCCTGGATATCACCTGCTGCACGGTCTAACTGGCCACGGTTAGGTCAAGCAATGAAGCTCATATGGATCGCATTGGCATAGATCTGGCATTGATGGCACTTCTTGACATGAGTATGGCAGTCAGTTTTCGTGGTTAGCTAGTAGTGACCCGTTCACATGATTTTCTTTGCCGAAAAATGCTCTGCTCATATGGGCTCCGCACACATCGCCATGTACTTCGTTCATTGATCTATGAGCCTCTTCGGCCTTCCGGATATCTCAGCAGTCCCGTAGCTTAGGAAGAATTTCACTGCCCACCATTGGATTCTCTTTCCCCGGTCAGATCTGCATTTTCGGGAGAGGAGCTGTCTCGAAGGAACTCTTTAATGTTTTGATACCAAGCCCATTTAGGAGGGGCGTCACTATGGGAGATCTCCCTAATCTGATCCTCATAGGCCGGACAAGTCTGTACCGCAATTCCCAGGGCTAATCTCAGTCCTAGGCTGCATCCCTCGTATTCGGCCGTATTGTTGGAGTGGCAGAACTGTAATTTTATGGCTATCGGCCTCTGCCATTTGGATGGGTGGAGTATGGATTTTACGGCCTCTCAGTTGGGTCGTAGTGGCAATCTCGCAAAACAAACAAGGGCCGCAGTTTAGTATTGTGCCAGCTACAAGTTGGCAGAGGCATGTCAACACTGATGCATGATTATTATTTTTTCTCTTTTTTTTTTTTTTTTTTGGACGAATATGCCCCTAATCCGGGTTCTTTGTGATCGCTATGCCACGCTTTCAAGGTCCTCTAATTTTATCCTGCAAAACAAGGTCACTGTTTGATGACAAGATAGTATCTAGAAGTTTTTTTTTTTTTTTTTTTTTTTTTTTAAAAACTTTGGTACGTGGCACGGATTGCCCTCCTGCAAAAACCATGTTAGTATTCTCTTTATATGTGTAGGTGATGCAATCACATGATACAGGACATATTTATTACGATGATGACGGTATGACAGTTGTATGCCAGTTACATGACATTTATTTATTTGATTGAACGATAAAAAGGCATGAAGAAGCTTCCCTTTCGTTAGGTTTATCAGAGGCTGACCTACCCTAGGGTTATTCTCGCGGGCTTTTCGGCATGAAGGTCCCCAAATCTTCTCAATCTACTCGTCTGAATCCTTTCGATTGGAGCGGATTTGGGTGGTGCGTTTCCTGAGCCATCTCCGGGGAGCAGCCAACATACATTCACATTCATCGTCCTCACCGTATGCAAATGATTACTTTAAAATAAAGTCATTCCATTCAAACAATCATTCATTGGACAAAAGCACACATTCACACAACAACAGTAAAAATGATCAAAATATCGCATGCACACACATTTTATGAATTTTAAAAGGATATGATAGTATCAAGATTTGAACGCGGCTTAAGCCCTCTAATGTCCCCAGCAGAGTCGCCAGCTGTCGACGCCGGTTTTTTATGCCTCTTCGCGATATTTGTCCCTTTCCGATTTTAGCCTTTGTTATTGGATGATGTTTGGAAAAGGTCGGCATGAGTGTCGACGGGGTTTTTGAAAGATCGTTTTTTATGATGAGCCAATTAACCAGAGTCGCCAGTTGGTATATTTGAAATGGATGTACCAACTCATCCGAGTTTTCGTTTTTTTATAAATCGCTGGCTCATATGTGATTCCGAATTAATTGGTCTGCGAATCGAGATTCATAGAGTTCGGGGGCTTGCTTAAGCGAGGGGAAGGTGTTAGGCACCCCCCGACTTCCGTGAAATACGGTTACCGCAATCTTGATGCTCTTCTATCCTTTAATTCATGAAATGTGTGTGCGTGCGCGAGTGTGTGTGTGTGCCTACGTGAATGTTGTGGTGAGTTTGTATGAAAGAATCATTTAGGGAAAATCGTGCTTTAATTTGAGAATGCTTCGGAATGTCTTTTTGGCATGCACGAGAAAGCTTTATGAGAAAGGTTTTGATTTTAATTGTCAAAACTGCAAGATTTTCATTAGGTGTCGTTTTGGCAAAACAAGAGTTTTAAACCTTCGTCAAAATAGGAATCGAGATCTATACGTTGCCTTCGTAACTCAAATGATGGGCAATTTCTAGGATCTCTTTAACCCTATGCACAATGGTTTAATAAAACGCCATTTATTTATAAAATCATTTTGTGTGACGTTTGAAAACGATTTTCCTTTAGCTTTCTCGTTGAAATAGAAATCGGCATTCATTAGCACTTCCCATTTATTAACCTCGTGATGCTAATAGCCTAGTTTGATTGATTTTATGAAAATCTTATCATTTAGCTTTGAAATCAATTTCGTGTCATAAATCAAATCAAGCATTAAAATGCGTTGAGGCTATTCACGGGCATGTAAGCCATCAAAATAACTCCAAACGCCTACGATCACAAGTTTCACTATTTCGGGGCCTTAAACACGATTCTCGCCTTGGCGTCGTTTTAAGGCCCGACGATTACATATTTACAATGAAAGATACATCGAATTTATTACATATATCAATAGATGTCCATCATCGAATTTGGACCACGGGGTCGCGCTCCTAGGCTCACATCCAAAATCGCTACACACCCACAAGATCCTAAAAATAACAATCTAAACAATCTATGCATAATACATCATTACAACGAGCTAAAAATTCACCAAATGGATATCATCGGGCCATTAGGAGGAATTTCGTTCTATTTGGAACCCTCACTAATTGCCCTCAATCCATGGATTCACAACAATATACAAGAACAACTACATTTAATATAATTTGGATGACAAAAGCTTAACAAAAATGGTAAAACAAAATGCTAAAACAAAAGATTTTTCACCTTCCAAATAATCCCCACAATATGTATGAATTTGTGTATTGAATAGAGTAGAAAATATGAGATGTAATCTCACAAAATGGGTACAATTTCTCACTATTTCTCACTCTTTTCTCTCTTAATTTCTCTTATTTTTCTTTCTATTTGGTTGCAAAATCTAGCTATTTTCTCTCAATTTCCGTGCTTGGCAACTTGCTGAATTCTTCTTCCTCCCAAAATTTGCTGCTGCTCTCTTCTGCAGGAGGAAATGAGCTGAAATAGGCTGGCTGGCCCACCTCCCATCGCACTCAGCTGATAGTGCTGATTTCCTGGTTTCCGTGCTGGCGCACTCACTTGGCCGCAGATCAATCCGCGGCTGGCTGGCTTGACTTTCTCGATTTTCGTGCTACGCCTCGATTTTCGTGCCGTGACGCTGGTTTTCGCTGACAGGCTCGTATTTTACAGTCCAGGAATCATTGGGAGGCGTGCCATACCTTCCGGAAATGCCAAATTCGGATAGCCTTGCTGTCACGTCGACTTCGGTTGCAAATTGTCATGGTGGCGTTGAGCGTCCGTACTTTTTCCATCTTTTGCTCTCGCAGGCCGGTCCATTTGACGAATTTGCCCTCCTGTCAAGGTTAGTATACGAAGTGCAAAATTTGGGTGTCTACAATAGTAATAGTAATAATAATAATAAGACTCCTCTTATTAATTTATATTTAATATTTCTAAAATATTAAATAATAAATATTAAGCTATTTAATTTATTCTATCTCCATAGACTAAATTTAATACACTTAACTTATTATTACAATTATGCCATTTATTTCTTAAATAAATATTTTTCTTTTGCGGTGTGACCCTTTAGGTTCTCCATATTAAATCGGTTGTGAATAAATCAATTAGAACAATTCTAATCTTATTTAAATAAATAAATTAAACTATTTAATTCATTTAAATAAATAATATTTATTCTACAATAAGGGTAAGCCCCCTTAGCGATCAACGACTTTCCAGATAATATAGATTTTAACATTAATCATAAAAGAACCTTTCAGTGCATAGTTACCGTACAATTCAATCCTTCTACCATACAATGTCCCAATTAAATATAAGACATGAAATTACTGTCAAGTCTTATTTTATTTAATTATATGTATTTCGATTCTCAAATGCACAACTCTAAATAATGCAAATTAGAAACTCTTTTCTAATTTCATTCTGCCTTGGCCAAGGACTACTGAGTTGTCATTTATCGAATCACATAGGACATTCACATCTTTTACTAGACATGGTAGATTCTTTGTTGATCATTCACCTATCTCTATGTACAACTTATTATACCCAATCATACCCTTTGTTATACCCTAAAGGTCTTAAGGGACATGTCAAAATATAACTCATCATACACAAGATACTATGATGATCTCAAGTCCAAGGATCACTTGTACTACTATCACTAGAGGAATTCTATTGACAGGCGAGTAAAACTCCATTAGGTATTCCTTGGTGAGCCACGTTCAGTGAACTTATTCTCCAATAAGCACCTACATACTTGCTTTAGTGTCTCCACACAAATGATTATGAGATCAATCATCCTCTTCTTAAGAGCAAGCAACGTTTGTACTAATCTATCCGGATTCACTAATCCCCTTTTTAGTAATCCAACGATTAGGAACGATTTTAGTTTGTGAGCTATCTAGAATTTAGATCTCATTAGCATGATCACCATCATGATTCTAAAAGCATTACTCAAAACTATGGGTTTATCACATTTAATATAACAGCACTATGTAGATAATGTAAAATGCCTTTAATAACTGAATAAGATTACAAAGTATATGCTACATCATATCAAATATGATTGGCTTGTGTGCATACTACTTTCAATCTCCCACTTGCACTAAAGCCAATCGCCATGGTATCTAATACCCTTCTTTTCTAAGTGACCATCATCCTGTTGTTTGGATAAAGCTTCAGTAAATGGATATGCAATGCTATTCTCGAGAGTCCACTATCTCTATAGTGACTTTTCCTCTTTCAATGATTCTACTAATCAAATGAAAGTGCCGCAACACATATTTGAATCCAAGATGAGACTTAGGAACTATTCCTAGTTCTGTGATGAACTTTTCATCCAAACAATCATCTTGCAGCTTCATTTACAGCTATATACTTTGTCTTTGTCACTAAACCAGCAACTCTTTGCTGTTTGGAACCTTTCCAATTCACTGCACCACCTTTTGAGGTAACTATTTACCCTAAAGTGGATTTGTTATCATCTTGGTCAGTCTGAAAAACTTGAGTCTGTTTAGCCCTCTAGTTTTAATTCAAATCCACCATGTATCATGATCACATCCTCAATACCGGTTAGGTACTTAAAGATATTTTTCACTATCTTACAGTGATCTTCTCCAGAATATGACTGATCTTCATCAGGCCTTGTATATTCACTGCATACATGATAGTAACTCATGTGATCTCTCTTTCAATTGGGGACAATTTTAGAGAGATACACTCCATTGCTCATCATCATGAGACCTCTCTTGGAGTTTGCCATGCTAAACGCCTTTAGCATCGAATGAATATACATTCATTGGGTCAAGCCGAACATTCTTTTAAATCTATCTATATAGATTTATATCCCCAATTTATAGGATGTTTCTCCCAAGTCATTCATGGAGGAATGTTTAGACAATTTTATCTTTACTGATTGTAGCATTGGTGTGTTATTCCTTATCAGTAGTATATCAACATATAATACTAGGAATGTCACAATGCTCCCACTGACCCTTTTGTACACACTAGGTTCATTCTCATTTTTGATAAAATCAAACTCTTTTGATTGTCTCATCAAAACGAATGTTCCATCATTGAGAGGCTTGCTTCAATCCATAAATGGATCATTGTAGCTTAAAACACGATTTAGTTCAACCTTTGAAACAAATTCCTCTGGCTGTATTATACATACATTCTCCTCAAGTCTTCATTGAGGAAGGATGTCTCCACATCCATTTTACCAGATTTCGTAATAAGCTGCAATCACAAGCAAAATTCAAATGGACTTGAGCATTACCCGGTAATAAGGTTTTATCACAGTCAACTCCTTGACTTTATTTGAAACCTTTTAAACAGATCTGGTCTCATAGGTCTCTACCTTGCCAATTGCCCTAGTATTTCTCTTAAAGACCCATTTACACCCTCTAGGCACTATGCCTTTCGGTGGAGTAACCAGAGTCTATACTTGGTTCTCATACATGGAGTCTATTTCAGATTTTATGGCCATCTACCATTTCTCTGAGTGTCTTCTACTCATAGCCTCATCGTATATAACTGGATCATCATCCTCTATGATGCGTACCTCATCATCATCCTCTATGATGAATCCATACCTCCTAGGTGTCTTCGGTGCTCTTCCAGATTTACGATTCGGTTGTGGTACAATAGGTCTATCTATAGGTCCCTCGGTTTGACTAAAAGTGCTTTGTGGTTCTTGAACTCTTTCAAGATCTATTACCCTCCCACTAGCTTCTTCAATGATAAACACCTTTATCCAAGAAGGCAACGTGTAAGATTATAGTAATAATACCCTAAACGTCCTTTAGGATATCCCACAACTCTGCACTTGTCAGATTTTGTCCCAAACATATCTTTTGAAACCTTTTCACATAAGTTGGACAACCCATTATCTTAACATACTTAAGATTAGAAATCCTCCCTATCCATAACTTTTATGGAATCTTGGGGCCGAATTTTGAGGTTGCCTTATTTTGTAGATATGCAGCCGTTTCTAGGGCATAACCCCAGAAGGATACTAGAATGTCGGTAAAAATC
The DNA here is from genome assembly GCA_034770075.1 of Aralia elata. Taxonomy (NCBI): domain Eukaryota; kingdom Viridiplantae; phylum Streptophyta; class Magnoliopsida; order Apiales; family Araliaceae; genus Aralia; species Aralia elata. The sequence continues at coordinate 38,813,097 of CM068381.1, read as the reverse complement.
ATTATGGACCGCACCATATTCTATATAGTACAATTTTCCTTTTTAGATACACCAATCAATTATTACATATCATGAAACGTCCATTATGAGAAAAATACCATTTTGAGATGATCTAGAAACTTATTACACAAGTATTCCTTCCTCGATCTGATCAAAGAATCTTAATACTTTGTCAATTTGTTTCACTTCTGAATTCTTTGAACCTTTCAAATGATTCAGACTTGTATTCCATCAAATACATATATTAAACTCTTTGAATGATCATTTCTGTTTCTTTTACTAGTTTGTTCAATTTGCAAAATTATTTTTCATGCAAGTCAAGTTTACAAAGTCCATCAAATGATCTTCCAGTTTCAAATAAAACATTATCATTATAAATAGAACAACAATTGTTCTTAAATATAATACCAGAACCTTCCTTGTCCAACAACGGAAGTAGTAATGTTTCTAATGAGAACTGGAACATAATAACAACTTATTAACTTAATAGACTTGCCCGTAGGCAATGCTAAACTATAATTTTTTATGGTTAATGCAGCAACCTTTGCTCTATTCCACACATAAGATTACTTACTCTTTGTTTAGCTTTCTACTTCTGCTTAGTCTCTGCATTAGATTGCATACGTGAGAACTACAGCTGGTATCCAATACCCAAGTAGAACCTTGACTTACAGAAAGATTTATTTTTTAATCATGAACAAACCTGTATTTGTAACCGAAGCATCACTAAGCTTCTTCTGGTTAGCCTATGTAAGAATCTCCTTACAGTTTCCTTTCTAGTATCTAGGCTTATTGCAGTGGAAGCAAACTCCTTTGCTATCTGCATCCGTCTTGTTCTTATTGTCCTTTGTTTTTGCCTTTTCATTTACCTTCTTTGAATTGTTCTTCTTTTAAGAAGATCCTTTGGCCCTCTTCCGCTTCCTGGAAGAATCATCTACCAGTAAGACTTGGTCTTTCTTGGTTGGAAAGTGACTCTTTTCAGTTTTCAACATGTTTAAGCAACTCAGGCAGGCTGACATATAGCTTGTTCATGTGGAAATTCACAACAATTTGTGAGAAAGAGTCCAGAAGTGATTGCAAGATCAAATCTTGAATCAACTCTCCATCCATTAAAACCCAGTTGTTCCAATTGTTCAATCAGATTGATCATTTTAGGACATATGTATGTACTGTAGTGCCATCGGTCATTCTAGATCGGAAAAGCTCCTTAGATATTTGATATCTAATAGTCCTACTTTCCTCACCATTCAACTCCTTGAAGGTGCCAGAGTGCAGTAGAAGCATCCATAGTTTCATGCTGACGCTGAAGCTCGTTACTCATGGATACGAGCATGATGCATTAAGCCAACTATGTATCATCTTGCCACTTTCTAAAAGTAGCAATCTCTTCCTTTGAGGCATTGTCTACAACTATTGCAGGGATAGGCATATTAAGGACATAAGATAGCTTTTCAGCAGTCCGTTTAATTAGCATCTAATATGCTATGCAGTGATAGTGAATTAGACATCGTAAAATTTTGTAAATGAATTTGGAATTTAACAACATTTTAGCATACATTTATTTTTAATTAATTAGCAAAATAAATTAGGTCTTTATTTTAAATTGGCATCTCCCACTATTTTCATCAAACTATATTACCCTCCCTATATAGTTCGGCTATTCTAATTAAAGATTTGCTAGTGGGACTAAGGATCCCATTTCAAATGTATATAGCCTTGTGGTGACACAACAAACGATATATAAATAAATAGGTAGACAACTATTATCAATTACATCACTATGTAACTCCTTGTATTTTGCCTCTTAGATTATTTTGATCAAGTGGTGACACATCCGAATCAAAATTATCCAAGTTAAGTCCAACCTAGCACTTCCATATATTCGAAAGAAAAACACTGTCCTTGTGGTGACACAACAAAACAACATCGTTCAGTCTATTTATAAGCATCAAATGTGGTAAGACAACATCTTAAATATTTAATACTTGCCTTGTGGTGACACAAAAAACTCATATTAAATATTTAATACTCTATTGTTTTACCATGCTAGAAGGCGACGTTCGATATTCCAAATATCTTTGAACGCTTAGGACTTAATATGATTTCTTGAGGGATTTATTATTATTAGTCTCATCTTGTTTAGCGCGCATGCACACACACACACACACACACATATATATATATATATATATATATATATATATATATATATATATAAAATACGCGTCATATTATTTTACATGCGAAGTATGTTGGATAATATATATATATATAGTAAGCATGCACATATAGAATACTATATTCTACCGGAATTGATTATGGACTTTTATTCTAGTTTGGTTCATTAGAGCCACTAAGTGAACCAAAAGGTCAAACCTAGGGTGCAAGAATTAAATTTAAATATAACTATTACATTTAAAACCGGGCTTCATTACAAACGGGTCTTCAAGCGCTCCTTGCTCCTTTGTCTCCAATTCTTCAAAATTAATTCTAACTATTCCTATTACAAAAACTACTTACAATAAATAGAAACCTTGATCAGCAGTCAAGGGGAAGTACATAGGAGGGAGATAGAATTTACATTAAGAAAAAAATTAGAGAAGACGAGGTACGCAGACCCCATTTATAAAAACCCATACATTCAAGCATCCACTAAAATAAATCCAATCACACATTGGTCAATAGTCCATAATCAATCCCTATTTATTATCATACATATCTCTATATGTATCAATAAATAACATTCATCCCATGAATAATAAAACCATTCCATATATGCATTGATATCATTTAATGGGCAATATTAGTTAGTATAAAATCCAATTTCAACTCCAATTAGTTATCATGGAATCCAATTCCAACTCTAATTAGTTATCATGAAATCCAATTTCAATTAAAATAAACTTCTTTATTTTAATCATATTCCAAATCAAAATAAAACTCTTTTATTGTATCCAATTTTAAATAAAATAAACTCCTTTATTTTTAATCAAATTCCAAATCAAAATAAACTTCTTTATTTTAATTTATCCAATTTTTTTTTTTGAATAAAAATAGACTCCTTTATTTTTAATCAAATTCCGAATCAAAATAAACTCTTTTATTTTAATTTACAAAAAATAAAATAAATAAAATAATTTTACACAAACAATTATGCCCAATTAAATTGTTCTAAAAACATATCAATGTATATACAGAATCAAAACAATTAATAATTCGCATAAAGTTTGGCTCTTGATACCACTGTTAAGTTTGTATAACGCGAACATGCAATCAAATTACATAAATAAAGCAGGAGCGCGATAAAATCAGATTTTAAAATTTTATACAAACCATCACCATGATCTTTCTTTATGCACAATTATTAATTAAATGAAAGAGATGGAGAATAAGAATTATACCCTTGTAGAATTCTAGCTTCCTCAGGTACAAATTCACCTCCAATTCATTCGCGTTCTCCTTGAATTCCAACGATTAAATTCCTTCCTTTGATCAACGTTAGCCACCCAAGTGTTTGGCCTCTAGAGGTGATCCACCAAGGAATAATACTTGTTTAAGAAGATGGGTGTTGGCAAAACCCTAGTTTCTATCTCTATAGAAATTGTAAGTACTCTCCACAATTCTTATGCAAGAGTGTGTAACCCTAATCTATGATAAGACTTATCTTAATTATAGATGTAGGAAAACCCTTCCCTAAACTATTTAGGATTAGGGTTTCTATTCTAATTAAACTCCTTTAATTAAATTAAACTCCTAATCCAATTAGGAATTCATGTGAGAGTATTTCTATTAATTAATTCACAATCCCTATTAGGAATTAAATAATAGTAATACTAATAATAATAATAAGACTCCTCTTATTAATTTATATTTAATATTTCTAAAATATTAAATAATAAATATTAAGCTATTTAATTTATTCTATCTCCATAGACTAAATTAAATACACTTAACTTATTATTACAATTATGTCATTTACTTCTTAAATAAATATTTTTCTTTTGCGGTGTGACCCTTTAGGTTCTCCATATTAAACCGGTTGTGAATAAATCAATTAGAACAATTCTAATCTTATTTAAATAAATAAATTAAACTATTTAATTCATTTAAATAAATAATATTTATTCTACAATAAGGGTAAGCCCCCTTAGTGATCAACGACTTTCCAGATAATATAGATTTCAACACTAATCATAAAAGAACATTTCAATGCATAGTTACCGTACAATTCAATCATTCTACCATACAATGTCCCAATTAAATATAAGACATCGAATTACTGTCAAGTCTTATTTTATTTAATTATATGTATTTTGATTCTCCAATGCACAACTCTAAATAATGCAAATTAGAAACTCTTTTCTAATTTCATTCTGTCTTGGCCAAGGACTACTGAGTTGTCATTTATCGAATCGCATAGGACATTCACATCTTTTACTAGACGTGGTAGATTCTTTGTTGATCATTCACCTATCTCCATGTACAACTTATTATACCCAATCATACCCTTTGTTATACCCTAAAGGTCTTAAGGGATATGTCAAAGTATAACTCATCATACACAAGATACTATGATGATCTCAAGTCCAAGGATCACTTGTACTACTATCACTAGAGGAATTCCTATTGACAGGCGAGTAAAACTCCATTAGATATTCCTTAGTGAGCCACGTTCAGTGAACTTATTCTCCAATAAGCACCTACATACTTGCTTTAGTGTCTCCACACAAATGATTATGAGATCAATCATCCTCTTCTTAAGAGCAAGCAACGTATGTACTAATCTATCCGGATTCACTAATCCCCTTTTTAGTAATCCAACGATTAAGAACGATTTTAGTTTGTGAGCTATCTAGAATTTAGATCTCATTAGCATGATCACCATCATGATTCTAAAAGCATTGCTCAAAACTATGGGTTTATCACATTTAATATAACAACACTATGTAGATAATGTAAAATGCCTTTAATAACCGAATAAGATTACAAAGTATATGCTACATCATATCAAATATGATTGGCTTGTGTGCATACTACTTTCAGACATTGTGCACAACATTCTAGCTAAACGACTATATGCATTTGCTTGACCACCATAGGGTCAATTGGGATTTTTTCGACATCAAATACCCCAATAATAGGGTTGTTCACCTCAGCTTACTACAAAATTTCGTACCAAAACAATTTGGTTTAGGCATAAATTTTCAAATAATGCTTGCATAAACATATTTCAACATTTGTCTAGCAGAGTCAAATAGCTTAGACTCTTATTAACAATCCGAACATCAAACGAATTATTATAGCCAACTCAATTGGCATACTTTTTCATACTTTAAAGAAAACAAAAATCATTTTATGACGTCATGATACCGCACTGTTTCTACAGTCCGTTGAGGATTCCGTCATTTCGTGATTTTTTTCATACTACATCATACCATAGTGGGTTGACGATACTATAATCACACCCAACACTAGGTTAATCTGTATTGATGACTCCATCATCTGTCATTCTACACCAGGTTTCATGATGCATTGATGACAATTTAAAAATACATTTTGATATTTTCAAATTAACTTTGTCTAGCCGAAACTATTAGCGTAGACATATGAATAATAGTACATTTAAAAATCCTTGGTCCAGAAATCTGGCCCCATATATTTTTCGAAGAGCAAAAGTGCAAATGTCAGCACGAAGTTAATAAATTTTGAAGTCTAGCATAGCTAAAAGATTTGGAATATCCATGTCTCCTCATTAACTTTAATTTCTCTCATTTCTCCACTATTTAATAATTATATCTATTTCTAACTCCATCAATGCTCATCATATTGAGAATTCACAGTTCTCAATCCACAACCTTTCTATACCCCAATATAGTTCATCAAACTTACCACACATTATGAGTTTAGGAACTTACCACAATCATATGGGTTTAGGAAGTTATCCTAGTCAGACCAAAATCGTCCATTCGTTGAGGGGTTCCACCATACAGTTATGAGTCATGAACTTACCATACGTGTGAGTTTAAAGAACTCGCACCAAATCTTAATATTCTCTAATTATCAAATATAAATATGAGAAAATAATCACATTCTCGTCATACGTATAGCGGTAGCACGATACCAGGTTCTAATGATTATCAATATAGGAAGCTAAGCGGTTGTTACACCAAGCACAAATTTCCCGCCCATACAAGGAATTGTACAACTCAGCCACTAGCATGAGTCCTCAATTGAAATCAGCCCCAATCCTAGCTTACTCGTTGCTCAACATGAATTTAATTCGTGTTTCATCATCCATAACTCTTTTCGAGTTTTACTCATACTATCTCATAGTACCATCTATCTATAGCATTGAGCTAAAATTTTCAATCATTCAATTGATCATGTGTCATTCTATGACTTAATCCAATCACATCGTGATCCTACTCTACAATCGTTTTACATTACGATATTCCTTATCTACGATCGTTTTAACCTACGATCTTATATACTCTTCTCTCTAATCATAATATATGATTTTATTGCATCTTTGTCTTATAGACCTCGTCTACTTATCAATACTTGCCATCTTTATCACTAGAGTTAGATGACTCCTAATTATCGTCTTTTTACAACGCATCAAGATTCTTTTTTGAATCATCTCATATATATCTCAGTTCTTACTATGAATTTTCTTAATTCATTTAATATCAATTAAACTCTATTTGAGTTTATTCTTTATCATCCTCTTTACGGTTATAGCCTAAGGTACCCATACCTAAGGTTTATAACCTATCAGCTTTAATACCAACTATAATGCCCCCGAAACTCGGGACTTACCTTGAACCCAATTCCGGCGCATCACGGTACTACCCATACAATATAGGCTTACTACATTAATGCAATTATAATAATATTACAACATATACTAATCTAGTCCCAGACACGAAGACCTTTAATAATACACTTATGATCAAAGTTGAATAAATACCATGATCCATTAAAGAATCTCACGTGGGAACGTAAGGTTCAGATTCTAACTTTAGTCAATCCCTGAATATTCGCAAAGTTATTTGTAGACACCCAAATTTTGCACTTCGTATACTAACCCTGACAGTAGGGCAAATTCGGCAAATGAACCGGCCTGTGAGAGCGAGGGATGGAAAAGTACGAACACTCGACGCCACCGCAACGATTTGCAAATCAAAACCAACGTGACAGCAGGGCCGTCCGAAATGAGCATGCCCGAATGATGTGGCACGTCTCCCAGTGATTCCCGGACTGCAAAATACAAGCCTGTCAGCGAAAACCGACGTCACGACACGAGAATGGAGGCGTGGCACGAAAAACGAGAAAGTCAAGCCCGCCAGCCGCGGATTGATCTGCGGCCAATAGTGTGCCTTTTGAAAACACGGAACTCGAAACACGGAAACCAGGAAATCAGCTGAGTGCGATGGGAGGCGGCCAGCCAGCCGCAGATCAATCTGCGGCTGCCCTGGACCAGCCTATTTCAGCTCAATTTCTTCATTTTATCCAGAGAGTTGGCAGCAGGTGGAGAGAGGAGAAGAATAACAGCAGCAGCAGCTCGGAAATTGGAAGAAATATAGCATAAATTTGCAAGGAAAATAGAGAGAAAAGAGAGAAAAGAAGTGAGGAATTATATCTTTTGTGTAAGATTATATATCATATATCTTCTATTCTACTCAATACATAAATTCATACTTATTGTGAGGATTATTTTCAAGGTGAAAAGACTATTTCTATAGCAGTTTTTGTATATCATTTTGTTAATCTTCTTGTCAATTGGGTTATGTGAAATGTAGTTTTCTTGTATATTGTTGTGGATCCATGGATTGAGGACTATTAGTGAGGGTTCTAAATGGAACGAAATTCTTCCTAATGACCCAATGATATCCATTTGGTGATTTTTAGCTTGTTTAATTCTGGTAATATCCATTTTGTGAGTGTGTAGAAATTGTGGATGTGAGCCTAGGAACGCGACCTTGTGGTCCAAATCCGATGATGGACAATTTTGGTGTATGTAATAGGATCGATTATCCTTTATTGTAAGATGTAATTGTCGGGCCTTAAAACGATACCAAGTTGAAAATCGGGTTTAAGGCCCCCGTAATAGTGAAGTATGTGATCGTGGGCGTTGGGGTTATTTGGATGGCTTCTATGCCCATGAATAGCCTCCACGCATTTTAATGTTTTGATTTGATTTATGACACAAAATTGATTTCAAAGCTAAACGATAAGATTTTCATAAAATCAATCAAATTAGGCTATTAGCATCACGAGGTTAATAAATGGGAAGTGCTAAGGAATGTCGATTTCTATTGCAATGAGAAAGCCAAAGAAAATCGTTTTCAAACATCACAAGAAATGGTTTTGTGAAATAAGTAACGTTTTATTAAATCTTTGTGCATAGGGTTAAAGAGATTCTAGAAGTTGCCCATCATTTGAGTTACGAAAGCGACGTATAGATCTCGATTCCTATTTTGACGAAGGTTTAGAAAACTCTTGTTTTTGCCAAAACGGCACCTAATGAAAATCTCATAGTTTTTGACAATTAAAATCAAACCTTTCTCATAAAGCTTTCTCGTTAAGCCAAATGACATTCTAAAGCGTTCTCAAATTAAAGCACGACTTTCCCTAAAAATCCAAATGATTCTTTCGTGCAAACTCACCACGACATTCACATAGGCACACACACACACGCGCGCATACACACACACATTCAAAAATTAAAGAATAGGAAAAGCATCAAGATTGCGATAACCGTGTTTCACGGAAGTCGGGGGGTGCCTAACACCTTCCCCTCGCTTAAGCAAGCCCCCGAACTCTATGAATCTCGGTTCGCAGACCAATTAATTCGGAGTCACATATGAGCCATCTGTCGACGCCGGGTTTTCGGTTTCTAGTCTTTTCCAATTTTAGCCTTTTGATTTAGATGACGTTTGGAAAAGGTCGGCATTGATGTCGACGGGGTTTTGAAAGATCGTTTTTATGATGAGCCAATTAACCAGAGTCGCCAGTTGGTATATTTGAAATGGATGTACCAACTCATCCGAATTTTCGTTTTTTTATAAATCGCTGGCTCATATGTGACTCCGAATTAATTGATCTGCGAATTGAGATTCATAGAGTTCGGGGGTTTGTTTAAGTGAGGGGAAGGTGTTAGGCATCCCTCGACTTCCGTGAAACACGGTTACCGCAATCTTAATGCTTTCCTATCCTTTAATTCACGAATGTGTGTGTGCGCGCGCTTGTGTGTGGGTGTGTGTGTCTATGTGAATGATGTGGTGAGTTTGTATGAAAGAATCATTTGGATTTGAGGGAAAATCGTGCTTTTAATTTGAGAACGTTTCGGAATGTCTTTTCGGTATACACGAGAAAGCTTTATTCTTTATGAGAAAGGTTTGATTTTAATTGTCCAAAACTATGAGATTTTCATTAAATGTTGTTTTGGCAAAATAAGAGCTTTAAACCTTCGTCTAAATAGGAATCGAGATCTATACGTTGCTTTCATAAAATGATGGGCAATTTCTAGAATCTCTTTAACCCTATATACAATGGTTTAATAAAACGTCATTTTATTTATAAAATCATTTTGTGTGATGTTTTGGAAAACGATCTTTCTTTAGCTTTCTCGTTAGATAGGAATCGACATTCATTAACATTTCTCAAATTTTAACCTCGTGATTCTAATATCCTACTTTGATTGATTTTATGAAAATCTTATCATTTAGCTTTGAAATCAATTTCGTGTCATAAATCGAATCAAGCATAAACACGCGTCGGGGCTATTCATGGGCATGTAAACCATCAAAAATATCCCCGAACGCCAACAATCACCAATTTCACTATTTCGGGGCCTTAAACACGATTTTCGCCTTAGCGTCGTTTTAAGGCCCAACGATTACATATTTACAAAGAGGCTACATCCTCCCCGCTACATACATCAAGACATGTCCATCATCGGATTTGGACCACGGGGTCGCTTTCCTAGGCTCACAACCAAGTATCCACACACAAACAATTGGATATTACAAGAAAATAAACCAACCCGGATAATCTAACAATACCAAGACATCCTAAAATAACGATTTAAAGGAATTGATACCGAATATAACACATTAAAACCAACAAAGAAATTAATGAACGAATATCATCGGGTTGTTAGGAAGAGTTTTATTCCGATGGAAACTTCACTCATAATCCCTAATTCATTGTTCAATCAATAAATTACATGAAAAATTGCATCTAATTTGATCAAATGATATGATAGAAATTGATATCACAAAAGAGATTTCACCTTGCAATTGATATCCAAATGGATGTGAACTTGATGTATTTGAATAGAAGGAAAAAAATCTATTTGATACAATCAAATCAAAAGAAAATTACTCCTCTCTTTTTTCTCTCTTTTCTTCCTATTTGATTGCAAAATCTAGCTATTTCTTCCTCAATTTCCGAGTTGGCTGCTGCTGTATTCTCCTTCTTCCTCACAATTGCTGAACTCCCTGTATGCTGCCTGAAGCTGGCTTAAATAGGCTGGCCAGAGCCAGCCGCAGATCTATCTGCGGCTGGCCGCAGATGGATCTGCGGCTGGCCAGCTGGCACGCCTCCCATCGCACTCAGCTGGTAGTGCTGCTTTCCCGGTTTTCGTGCTGGCGCACCCACTTGGCCGCAGATCTATCCGCGGCTGGCGGGCTTGACTTTCTCGATTTTCGTGCCACGCCTCGATTTTCGTACCGCAACGTCGGTTTTCGCTGACAGGCTCGTATTCCGCAGTCCGGGAACTTCCGGGAGACGTGCCACCTCATTCGGAAATGCCTGCCTCAGACGGCTTTATTGTCACGTAAACTTGGGTTGCCCAAAACATTGCGGCGGGGCCGGGCGCTCGCCCTTGTGCCCGCTCCTTTGCTCCCGCAAGCTGGTTCAATTGACGATTTCGCCCTCCTGTCAAGGTTAGTAGAAGGAAACGCAAAATTTGGGTGTCTACAGCTGCCCCTCTTTATCATGTTTATGAAATGATAAATGAAATGAACAGGATAAAGAATAGACACTCGATGCATGAATGACAGTGTGTAAGAATGACAGTGCATACATGATGTCTCACACATATAGCTTATGATGCAACATAAGATGCAATGCATGCAAGACATTCGTAAGAGTGTCAATGTATCAACCCCTTGACCGTGTTCGTTAGTCTTTGGGTTCACTCCTTCAATCTATCGTCTCGTTCGGGGCCGGGTATCGTCGCTGGTCACCCATCGCGTAACCCCCGGTTATCGTCGCCGGTCGGTCCTCTGTCGGAGCCGGTTATCGTCGCCGGACATCCATCTCGTGATCGCCGGTTATCGTCGCCGGTCGATCGTCATGTCGGGGCCGGGTATCGTCGCCGGTCACCCATCTCGTAACCCCCGGTTATCGTCGCCGGTTGGTTATCTGTCGGAGCCGGTTATCGTCGCCGGACATCCATCTCGTGATCGCCGGTTATCGTCGCCGGTCGATCGTCATGTCGGGGCCGGGTATCGTCGCCGGTCACCCATCTCGTAACCTCCGGTTATCGTCGCCGGTCGGTTATCTTGTCGGAGCCGGTTATCGTCGCCGGTCATCCATCTCGTGATCGCCGGTTATCATCGCCGGTCGATCGTCATGTCGGGGCCGGGTATCGTCGCCGGTCACCCATCTCGTAACCTCCGGTTATCGTCGCCGGTCGGTTATCTTGTCGGAGCCGGTTATCGTCGCCGGTCATCCATCTCGTGATCGCCGGTTATCGTCGCCGGTCGATCGTCATGTCGGGGCCGGGTATCGTCGCCGGTCACCCATCTCGTAACCTCCGGTTATCGTCGCCGGTCGGTTATCTTGTCGGAGCCGGTTATCGTCGCCGGTCATCCATCTCGTGATCGCCGGTTATCGTCGCCGGTCGATCGTCATGTCGGGGTCGGGTATCGTCGCCGGTCACCCATCTCGTAAACTTTTCACTTCAACACGTCAAATGGCTGCAAGGGAGCAAGGTGGGACCCACCAGGGCCAGCCGCAGATGGATCTGCGGCCAGCCGCAGATACATCTGCGGCCATGATCGGGCCTTAAATCCAACGCGGCTCCTCCAGATCTGTCACTTTCAACTTGTAATCCAAAGAGATTCTCTCGATTTTTCTTGTTCGCAAGGGCTTTTTGTCGATTTTTTCAACTTTCCTGCAAAAACTGTTCCGGTAGGATTGATCTACACGCTACAGGTAACACTTTGACCGGTCACTTTTCAATTTCGTCAATGTTTTGCTATACATTTGACTATTTGCATGTTTAGAGATAAAATGTATGCTTTACAATGCTATGTAATGTACCATCATATATACATGCTATGTATCAACTATGTGAGTCCTATTTTATGTTCATGAGGCGGTCCCACATATTGTTATTCCTTTTCTGCAATAAAATCATGCATTACATGCTGTAATTACATATATGAATGCAATTTAAATCTGTTTGAGGCTTTGATTGATGGAAAACACGTTTGGCTTATGCTTGGGATGTTCAATTTACAAACGGAACTCTGCCGCTTTATTTTTTTTTTTTTTTTTTTTTTTTTTTTTTTTGATCATGCATCATGTTGCATTAATCATATGATGAGGCTAGAAATTTAGAATGTTCATTACATAATTTTAAAAGGAAACTTACCTTCTTTTTCGCCCGTTCTATTCCAGCTATGGATCGTGATGCGCCCAGTAGCTCCTCTGCCTCTCGGACTTCGGGTGTTCGCCGTCGTAGGGCTGCACCCACTCCTGTTCCTCCTCGGACCCGTCAGGCTCGTCGTTTGACGGAGGCTGTCATTCGTCCTGGTCATCCGGAAGTTGAGGAGGCTGTTCCTCCGGAGGTCGCGGCAGAGGGGCCATCCTCCAGCACACCGGCTCCATCTACTCATCAGGCTCCTTCTGGCGCCTCTGTGCAGATACCCGATCTTTTGGGTCGGGATCTCAGTCGTCACCCCTCAGCATCTCTCGTGGCTAACGAGGTATATTTCAGCTCTATTCTGATTTCACTCTCAATTTCTCCATTCTCCTTTTATCCGGATTGACCCCTTGGTGATTGCCCCAGGTACCCGAGTTTACCCAGCCGAGGGGCAACTGGTTCAACATCTACTCCCTTTACGCGGCCCTGCACAGTGACTATCGGGCGATGGTGGACTCTTGGGGCTTTCGACATTTGTTCACTATCATCCCCCGCCAGTGCCCCTGGGGTTACATGAGGGCTTTATCCGAGCGATGGTTCCACCAGACGCAGTCTCTTCATCTCCTCGACTGCGAGGTCGTGTTGACCCCATGGGACTGGAGGTACATTACTGGCATTGAGTTTACCGGGTCCCGCGTCCCCTTGGATCTGGATATCACTCCTGTGGAGGTTCGAGCTTTGCTGGGCTTCGCTGCTGAGGACCGGGTCTTTAAGGCCCGCAGTATCCGATCTGGTGCCTTGGCTGTTGATGCAGTCGGGGGTCTCTATGCGATGCCCATTCCAGCGGATCAGGGTACCCGCGATATTCTACTCCGCCGCTTGTTCCTGACGATCATGAGGGGTTGTTTCCTAGGGAACAACTCCTCCACCATTCATTTCAGCGTCGTGGGAGCGGTTAGAGACGTGGATCGCATCAGTGACTATGACTGGGGGTCATTCACCTTTGCCTATTTCCTCCACGGCATGCGCCTACGCTCGGAGGGACAGACTGATGCCTGGCTCGGTTTCTACCACTTTCTGCTGGTGAGTCCCTTCCTCCTCTCTATTACTGTATTTCTTTTCTTTTCATCCTTTTCTGTATTTGATAGTGACTCATGCCTTGCCTTGTTTCTATTCACAGTTCTGGGCTTACGAGCGGCTGCCATGTCTGAGGCCTCTCACTACTCTGGGCCCGGATACCTATCCTCGGGGTCGGCGATGGCATCACAGTACTCTGGAGGAGGTCCCCGTGTCGGGCAGCTTTGCACATTGTCGTATTCAGCTGGAGTTGATCACGGCTGCCGACATCGTCTGGATTCCCTACCTCTCCGAGCATTTGACTGTGGGGTTTGCTGACGGGCATCCTTCCGGCCCGGAGTTCGAGCTTTCTACCCGTCGCCTCACTTTGCAGAGTGTTGGAGGCTGGGTGATGTATCTGGGAGAGCACGCATTCAGATGCGTCACCGGGGAGATCCGCATCCCGCACTCCCTTTCTTTCACTACTTTCTGGCCGCTGGATTCTCAGCCTTCAGAGATCATGCTTGCCGGGGAGGATGGTCGGATGCTTTCCACAGGTCCCACTACGAGTGATGCATTCCGTACATGGTGGGTGCCCCGTACCATCGGTCCTCAGACTCGGGCCACTTTCTTCCTTGGAGACATGGTTCCAGGCTCGGTGACGATGACCGATTGGGCTGCCTGTGTTCGGACCCCTACCCACGCTGAGCAGATCGCCTCATTGACCCGTCAGGTAGATCAGTTGTCGCTGTTTATTCGGGGGTTGGGCCGGACCCCGGAGGAGGCTTACACCTACGATCCTGACAGTGCAGGTTATGATGCAGGCCCGAGTTCATCTGATGCCACAGCGCATCCCTACATTCCTGATATGAACTTTGGTCCTCCGAGCTCGGCGACTCCAGGGGATCAGTTCGAGGATCCTGCTTTCATAGATGATACTGATTTTATTTAGACCAGGATAGGATAGGGTCTTTTGTATCAGCACCTGCTTAGATTTCTTTTTCATTTATGCACTATGTACTGAACTCATTTATTTATTTATGCACAGTTTTCTTTTCATTTTTATGGGATTCACCTGCTTTATTATTAACTGTATGATGCATGCTTTTATTTATGGGTAGAGAGTGACCCCTTCACAGTCTTTTTTTGATACTGTTTTTTTCACAGATGTCGTCCTCAGATGCCGTGGTTCGTTTGGATTCCACTCCTCCCACAGGGTTGGTTGGCAGCCTCTTCCGCTGGTTGGACAGTCTACTGCCAGCAGATAGGGTCATCGTAGATGGTCTTTTGGGACATTCTTGGTCCTTATTAACCTTCCGGGTGCCAGCGGGCTTTGTGGATGGTCTTCTGAGCTATTGGGCCCCTGCCCGTCAGGTGTTTAGGTTTGGGACAGTAGAGCTGACCCCCACCCTTGAGGAGTATGCTCGCTTTACCGGCTTGCCGTTGGACGGCCCTTGTGCTAGGGTCACAGTTGGTTCCATGCGCCGTCAATTCTTGACTTTCACCGGTTTGCGGAGGGCTGTCCTATTACCGGTAATCATATCAGACCATATGGTTCCTCTTCAATTCTTGATTGACCGATTTGGCTCACCTGACAGTTTCCGTCTTTTCCTCGGTGATTTTTCCGTGTCCGAGGGGCGCTGGGACGCCTTGAGAGTGGACGTTCTGATGGCCTGTGTCATCTCAGTTTTGTACTTGCCTGCAGGGTCCGATCATTTGGACATGCGGATTGTTGCGGCCGTTAGGGCCCTTCAGGAGGATCACACCATTCTCCCCATGATATTGGCGGATACCTATATGTCGGCCACATATTGCCAGTCCTTCCGAGGGAGATTCTTCATAGGGAGTTCGACCTTATTGTATATGTGGTTCATGAGTCATCTTAGTCCCATCGGCCATTTCCGTCGCCAAGGGTTTTGCTTCAGCCATGACATAACCACGCAGTTTTCGCTTCGTCCCGTGAGTTGTACTGATGTGGCTTCCTGGACATCATTTTTGTCTATCATTGAGGACCCCTTTCATCTATTGGTTTACTCGGGCTATTGCTCCTTCATGAGCTTCTTGACTCATGTGCCTGGTATGGATTTCATTCCCATTGCTGGGTTAAGGGGCGTGACGACCTATCATCCCCTGGCGGTTATGGGGCAGTTTGATCAGACACAGGATCTACACCCCTTCGCGGGTGCAACCGCATACCGATTCCTTATATCATCCTGTACAGAGAGGGATCTACTGCAGGTATACGAGCTTTGGGATTGCAGGATCTTTGCCGAATATAGTGAAAGCTGTCACATCCAGACATTTGCCTACGTACAGTGGTTGCGTGGAGACCTGGATTCGGCTAGTTTGAGTCGGACTGGGGCCTTTGATGACTCTGGAGTGATTTTCACAGAAGATACCACAGACCATTCCATTTCAGCCGATTCTGCCCCGAGTCGGGTCGCTGAGGATTCTCGACTCCGCCTGGCCCTGATTACTACTGAAGCCGAGAGGGATGCCGCCCTTGCCGAGAGAGATGAGGCCATTCGGGCTAGAGATGCTGCCATTGCTGATAGAGAGGCCATTGTATTTCAGACCAGGGCAGTGGTAGATGCTCATTTTGGGACTGTCAGCCGAGCTACTGCTTTACTGGATCGTATTGATATGCTGGGGCAGCAGATTGCAGGAGATGCTGATGCTTCAGATCTATCCACCACCCTGTCCATCCTGCTTCGGCTAGTTTCAGATTTGTAGATTATTTTATTTCCTGCATAGACTATGTTGGTTTCATCAGTTATTGAAAGAGAAATCTTGTAATAAAACGACTTATATATATAGACATGCATTTAAATTTAGTCATTTTCCCCTTTTGTCGTATCATTGCCATCCATCGGATCATCATTTTATCCAACTGACCATGATTTGACATTTCGCTTTCTTTCTTTCCTCAAGACTTGATGGAGATTTGACAGATATTGCCGCACACCTTTTGATTTCGTCGGATTGAATCTCAGATTTTGGATAACTGTTTGGGTTGGATCAGGGTATGTATTCTGGGATGAAACTGGTTAGGCAATTGGTTTCGGGAAGGTTTTGAGGGTGTAGGAAGGTTTTATCTGGCTATCGAAAATTGGTTTTGGTTAGGGAAAGGATTATTTTTTTTTTTTTTTTTTAAAGGATCGGACCGCGCCATGATGGGTGCCTACGTACCCCCACAAGTTGGGAGATCAGGTCCTACGTAGTTCGCTCTCAAGGAAAAAGGACCTGATGATTCAAGCGTAGAACCGCTTCACCGAGTCAGAATTGAGGGGTTGTGGAAATACCTCACCATCCATTTCTTGCAATATGAGGGCTCCTCCGGATAGCACTTTCTTGATCACAAATGGCCCTTCCCAGTTCGGGGCAAACTTCCCCTTGGCCTCGTCTTGACAAGGCATGACTCTTTTCAACACCAAATCATTTTCCTTGAACTTCCGAAGTCTTATCTTTTTATCGTACGATCGAGAGATCCTCTGTTGATATAGCTGACCATGCCAAACGGCAGCCACTCTCCTTTCATCAATCAGGGCCAATTGGTCGTATCGACTTTGCATCCAATCCTCCTCGCTTATCTGAGCATCGATCACTATTCTGAGGGACGCCATCTCAACTTCAACTGGCAGGACAGCCTCCATTCCATATACCAAGGCGTATGGGGTTGCCCCTGTGGAAGTACGCGTTGACGTTCGGTAGGCTAACAAGGTGAGGGGTAACAAATCCGGCCATCCCCGATGATTAGCAGACATTTTTGCCATGATCTTCTTGATGTTTTTATTTGCAGCCTCCACTGCCCCATTCATCTTAGGACGGTAAATGACGGAATTGAGATGCTTGATCTTGAACTGGTCACACAATTCCTTCATGAGGGCGTTGTTTAAATTCTTGGCATTGTCGGAGACCACAACCTCAGGTTGCCCATATCGGCAAATGACATTATTCCTGATGAAGTTGACGATGACCTCCTGAGTGACTTTGGGGAAAGAGGCTGCTTCTACCCATTTGGTGAAATAATCGATCATGACGAAGATGAATCGGTGCCCGTTGCTTGCTTTGGGCTCTATTGGTCCGATTACATCCATTCCCCACATTGAAAATGGCCAGGGGGAGGTCATACAGTGCAGTTCATTGGGAGGTGTATGGATCACATTACCGTGCGCCTGACATTGATAACATCGCTTGACATGATCATCGCAATCGGCCCTCAGTGTTAACCAATAATGCCCTGTCCTCAAGATCTTTTTGGCCAACATCGGTCCACTCATGTGTGGCCCACACACCCCGCCATGGATTTCATTCATAATCCTTTGGGATTGCGTTTCGTCTACGCATTGCAACAGTCCCAACCCGGCATCCCTTTTGTAAAGCGAATCGCCACTCAGGTAAAACTTCATCGCCATCCTTTGAATTCTCATCCTTTCAGTCCGTTTTGCCTGATCGGGAAGGGATCTGTCTCTCAGATATTCCCTTATGTCGTGATACCAGGGCTGCCTCGTCAACACCACCTCGTTTGATAACACTGCCACATTTTCCTCATATGCCGGGGCATTCTGTACGGTGATCTCAATCTGTGGACTGTCCCTACTCTTGATCACGTGGATTAAGGAAGCCAAAGTCGCCAATGCATCGGCAAAATCATTTCGTCCCCGAGGAATATGGCGGAAGGCGATATCTTCGAACTCTTGCACAAGCTGGGTGACACAACGATGGTATGGAAGTAACTGAAGCTCCTTAGTGTTGTATACCCCGATTGCTTGTCTGATTACCAATTTTGAATCCCCAAACACCGCTAGTCTTTTTACTCCCATGTCACGGGCCAATCGGAGTCCCAAGATACACCCCTCGTATTCAGCGGTGTTGTTCGAATTGCTGAAACGAAGTTTAGTGGCCACGGGGTATTGTTCTCCGGTGATAGAGACTAGGACCGCTCCGGCTCCTGCCCCCCCCGGCATTCATGGCACCATCAAAATACAACTTCCAGAATTGTCCCTCGTCATCACATTTTTCGCGCGATACCCAAAATATATCCTCGCCCGGGAGAGGAGTTTCTAACGGCTCCATCCCTCCTGCCGGGGCTTCTGCCAACTGATCTGCAATTCCCTGCCCTTTCATGGCCTTTTGGGTCACGTACACCATGTCAAACTGTTGTAAAATCAACTGCCATCTTGATAGTCGACAATTCAGCATGGGCCTTTCGAAAATATATTTCAGGGGGTCCATTCTTGATATCAGGTACGTTGTATGCCCATGGAGGTAGTGCTGTAATCTCCCTGCAGCCCAGGCCAGAGCACAACAGGTCTTCTCAATGGGAGTGTAATTCTGCTCACATTGGCTAAATCTTTTGCTGAGGTAATAGATGGCCTGCTCTTTTCCCGCCTCATTTTTCTGTCCCAACATACATCCCATCGCGATGGCATTTACCGATATATACATAAACAGAGGGATCCCATCCTTCGGGGGTACCAGCACTGGTGCCTCCGTCAATTGCTTTTTGATGGTCTGAAACGCCCTCTGACATTGCTCATTCCATTCTTGGGACGCCCCTTTTCTTAATAGTTTAAAAATCGGCTCACATGTAGTCGTCAAGTGGGATATAAAACGGCTGATGAAGTTTATTCTCCCCAGGAATCCTCTTATCTCCTTCTCTGTGTGGGGTGCCGGCATATCCACAATGGCCTTAATCTTTGCTGGGTCCAACTCAATGCCCCGATCACTAACCAGGAATCCCAAGAGCTTGCCCGATTGTACTCCGAAAGCACACTTGGCTGGATTGAGTTTCAGATTATACTTTCTGAGCCGATCGAATAGCTTTTTGAGATGAGTTATATGATCGGACTCTACCTTCGATTTCACAATAATGTCGTCCACGTAGACCTCTATCTCCTTGTGCATCATATCGTGGAACAAGGCCATCATGGCTCTCTGATAAGTAGCTCCTGCATTTGTGAGACCGAAAGCCAGTCGTCTATAGCAGAAAGTGCCCCAGGGGGTGATGAATGCGGTTTTTTTCCCGGTCTTCTTCCGCCACCATTATCTGATGATATCCTGCGAAGCAATCCACAAAAGAGTACATTTCGTACTGGGCTGTGTTATCCACCAGGATGTGTATGAAAGGCACCGGGAAGTTGTCCTTGAGACTGGCCCTGTTTAGATCTCTGTAGTCCACGCATACCCTCACCTTTCCTCCAGGTTTAGCCACTGGGACCACATTGGATAGCCATTCCGGGTAAGTGGACACCATAATGATTCCCGCCCTGAACTGCTTGATGATCTCTTCCTTCACTTTTAAGCTCCACTCAGGTTTCAACTTTCTTAGTTTCTGCTTGACAGGCCTGAAACCCTCCTTGATGGGTAACCGGTGCACCACAATGTCGGTGGACAATCCGATCATATCCTCGTGCGACCAGGCAAAGACATCCTCATATTGGCTTAGTAACTCAATCATTTCTGCTTTTTGGCTGGGGGTAAGGTCTGTCCCTATCTTGAGTTCTTTTGGATTGTCAGGGGTTCCGATATCTATAGTGATGGTTTGGTCCAAATTGGGTTTGGGTTTATCTTCGACCCATCCTTTGATCTCATCAGGTGCGTCGTCGTAATCTGTCTCGTCTTGCTCAATGCCCATTAAATCGAAATCCAGCTCAATGTCAAAATCATAATCATCATTCAAATTTGAAAGACCATTTGTTAGGCAAGGAATACTCAAATTGGTACACCTGACATAAAACAAAGTACTTGTCATATATAAATCATTTACGACGATCGCAATTTCAAATAACACGAAGAAACGACACAATTATGCAGAAATAAAACAACAACAAAATAAAACTTCTTCATTCCCCCATCCTCTAGGGTGAACCACCCTGACGTCGAGCTTTACCCTTGTTTGGATATCACTGGTTTTTGGGTCCAATTATCGATGGTCAGGTCAGATGAAATGCGCTGGATAAAGGAGGGCCTCACATCGGACACCTCCCCGATAATCACGGATACGTCGCCTGAGTCCTTCTCCATATCCTTTCCAGGAATAATCAGCCCTGCCCAATCGATGACAGGCACAACTTGTTGGGCTCCTGGTGGTGTGATAACATTCGTCCCCTCCTTACTGCTTGTTGATTGTCCGGGGATATAGCATTTGGTTTCAAACTCTTTTGCGACCTCCCGCAGGAAACTTTCCCTCCGGGCCGACTCATTACGTGTGGGGGTTAACTCTTCATTCCCTGCCCCAATCACAGGTCCGCTGATCCCCTGCTTATTGTCGACTTTGGTCACTGGACTGCCAACTAGTCGAATCGGAGTCGCGCCCTGACGGTGTCCCCGTACTGCGCCCACATGGTATCCCAATCCTGCTTTACCTATCTGCTGTGGTAGGTGGATGGGCTCGGTGATTCCCTGACTGCTTTTCCCTAGTCCCTGTCCAGGTTGAAAGTTCATTTTAATCATTTCCCTTGCCACAAAGGTGAGTTCCGGAGAGACCCTTGGTTTCACAGCTGGAGCTCCCAGGCATCTATAATGGGGAGTGCTAATCTCTAGTGCTTGAAAGCTGGCAGGTGCCGCTGATTCATCCACATTGATTACTGGTAGGCCACTCCTGGGAGGAGAAGGGTCGTCACATTCGGCCGAGATTGTTACCAGATTCCCATCGATGATCAACTTGATTTGTTGGTGGAGCGTGGAAGGAACTGCCCCGGCCATGTGTATCCACGGCCTCCCTAACAGCAGATTGTAGCTCGCCGTAATATCTAGGACTTGGAAGGATATATCAAAAGTACAGGGCCCTATCTCCACTGGCAATTCTATTTCCCCAATGGTATCCCTCCGGGAGCCGTCAAAAGCCCGAACCACCACATGACTGGCTCGGAGGCGTTTGGAACTGATGTTCATTTTCTTTAGCGTACTGAGGGGACATATGTTCAATGCCGATCCCCCATCGATCAACACCCCATTCATGACATATCCTGAGGAGATTACCGCAATGTGTAGCGGTTTTCGGTGCCCCCTTCCTTCCTTGGGAATGTCCTCATCTGTAAATGATATTGCATCGCCTTCCAATAAGTGGCCTACCAGCTGGCCGAAACCCTCCTCACTAATTTCTTTGGGCACAAATGCCTCCTCCAGAACCTTCATCAGGGTTTTGCAATGCTCACTGGATGACAACACCAAGTCCATGACTGATGTTAGGGTTGATTCCTCATTTAAAATCTGGATCCCCCTCATTTCCGGGTGATCCATCCTTTTCAAAAACTCTATGGCCCTTTCCTCGGAAACCTCTTCATTTTTTCTCTTTTGGCTCTCAAGGACTCGCCCGGGAAGATATAAGGGGTTCCCTTTGGTCGTCACGGAAGCACAACTGGCCGCTTCCTCGGGTATTCCCCCGTAATTCCAGGGTACAGTCTTCAGACTACTGATAGGGAGTTGCGGCCTTGCTGCAAGGATGATGGGCCTCGGGGCTGTCAGCTTGATAGGCCCCTCTATGTTATTCGTACTTACCCCTATCAACCTGATGGGCGCTACCCGTGCATCCCCATGATCATGTATCACGTTGATCATCTCCTCAATTTTCTGCACATAGTTCAACCTTGGCGGCCCCCCAGCCTCACTTGCCTCCGTCACATTGACTCCCCCCCCATCATGTCTTGGCAGGGGGTTTGCCTTAACATCCGGGGAGTCCGGTTGCTCCACCACAATTTCCCGTTGTCGATCATGTTCTGAATTATATGTTTCAATGTCCAACAATCTTGTGTATCATGACCCGGGGAACCCGAGTGATAGGCGCACCGTTTGCTTGGATCAAATCTCCTTCCCTTCGGGTCACTCGGGGGAGCCAAATTGATTATCCTCTTTTGGGCTACTAATACCGCTAATACTCGTTCAAGCGGCTCCCCGAGCGGGGTGAACACTCGGTTTTGCGAGGCCTCATATCTTCTTCGCCCCTCTGTCCTTTGATCTGTGAAGTTTGGCTGACGGGATGGCCCTCCCCTCTGTACCTGAACCGGAAGATGACTTTCTGTTTTTCTGGATGACCCCTGTAAGATGAGGGAAACATCCTCTTCCTTCTTCTTTTGGACCCCCGGGAAGTGCTGCCATAGTTTCCATTCTGTATTTGCTCGGCAGCAGTTTCTAAAGCAGTAAGATCCCGGATTTTACCCGATTTCAACCCCATGTCAACCATCTCTCCATGTTTAATCATTTCAGCAAAGGGTCTTCCAATCCCCGAGATGACCCGCTCATAATACGGCGCCTCTTGGATGTCTACAAAAGTCATTACCATCTCTGATTCGCTCATCGGGGGGGTTACCTGTGCGGCCATGCCCCTCCATCGTTGCGCATATTCCCTGAAGGACTCCCTAGGCTGTTTTTTAACCTTTGTCATTTGGTACCTGTCAAGAGCCATCTGGGCCTGAAAGCTGTATTGGGTTAAGAAGGTATGGGCCAATTCCTCCCAGTTGTGGATTCGGGCGTTGTCGAGGCGGGCATACCAGATTCTTGCCTCCCCCGTTAAGCTTTTCTGGAAATAGTTGCATTCTTAACCCCTCGTCTTCGGCATAAGCCCCGAGTTCTCCAATGTATATTTTCAAGTGTGTATAGGGGTCTCCCTTTCCATTGTACTTTTCGAACTCGGGAACTTTGAATTTTTCTGGATATCTGGCTCCGGGGAAAACACATAGATCCGAGTAATTAACCCTGCCCAGGGAGCCTATGCCCTTTAGGGATTGGATGGTTTCCTCCATGTATTTCAATTTTCTCCGAAGGTCGTCATTGTCCCCTTCTTCTGGGATAGTAATCACTGTCCTGCTAGGTATGGGAACGGGCTTTGGGATGACTGGCTCGTCCTTGAGTCGGGGTTGGTCCTCTTTAAGCAAGTTTGTACCATTTTTAGGAGGAATCTGATCATCCCCTGGTGGTGGAATATTATGCGATCCCTGGTTTACCGGATCCTGTCTGATTAAGAACTGTTCCTTTAACATTGTGGCCATTTCCATCATCTGTTTTTTGAAGTCATCAAACTCTTCCCGAGATATGGAACTATGATTAGGAATATCAGCCATTTCAGATGTAGAATTTTGGGCTTTCTTATACTGCGAACGGGTTTGAGGAGCAATCCTGCGAAACAACGGTTCGAAGTTTAGTCTTGGGGAAACGCAAGAATGGATGCATGCTAAAACCGTAACCTTCTGTGTGTTTTTGGGTTTTTTAATCTTTTTCTGCAAAACAACTCGTTAGCGGTTCTTTATTGAAATAAAACATGCTAGATATGATTTATGCTTCCCGTGTCGTTCCCTGCAAAACACAGAGGTTAGTATTTTCTTTTGACATAAAGGGGAAGCATATATGACTATGTTGCAATGGAATTATGGCATTTATGCGCAGAAACGTAAAAGGGCATGAAGAGACTTATCCCGCGTTGGGTTAATCTGGGCTAACCTATCCTAGGGTTACTCTCACGGGCTTTTCGGCATGAAGGTTCCCAAATCTTCGCAATCTACTCGTTTGAGCCCTTTCGATTGGAGCGGATTTGAGTGGTGCGTTTCCTGAGCCATCTCCGGGGAGCAGCCCCATCGAGTCCAGTAATAAGCAACCGACGGGTTCGCCTCAGGAGGAGGTACAATCTCAACATACATTCACATTCATCGTCCTCACCGTATGCAAATGATTACTTTAAGGTAAAACAAATCCATTCAATCATTCATTCATTGGACAACAACACACATTCACACAACAATAAAAAGAAGTCAAAATGTCGCATACACATACACATTTATAAATTTTAAAGGATAGGATAGCATCAAGACTTGACGCGGCTTAAGCCCTCTAATGTCCCCAGCGGAGTCGCCAGCTGTCGACGCCGGGTTTTCGGTTTCTAGTCTTTTCCAATTTTAGCCTTTTGATTTAGATGACGTTTGGAAAAGGTCGGCATTGATGTCGACGGGGTTTTGAAAGATCGTTTTTATGATGAGCCAATTAACCAGAGTCGCCAGTTGGTATATTTGAAATGGATGTACCAACTCATCCGAATTTTCGTTTTTTTATAAATCGCTGGCTCATATGTGACTCCGAATTAATTGATCTGCGAATTGAGATTCATAGAGTTCGGGGGTTTGTTTAAGTGAGGGGAAGGTGTTAGGCATCCCTCGACTTCCGTGAAACACGGTTACCGCAATCTTAATGCTTTCCTATCCTTTAATTCACGAATGTGTGTGTGCGCGCGCTTGTGTGTGGGTGTGTGTGTCTATGTGAATGATGTGGTGAGTTTGTATGAAAGAATCATTTGGATTTGAGGGAAAATCGTGCTTTTAATTTGAGAACGTTTTGGAATGTCTTTTCGGTATACACGAGAAAGCTTTATTCTTTATGAGAAAGGTTTGATTTTAATTGTCCAAAACTATGAGATTTTCATTAAATGTTGTTTTGGCAAAATAAGAGCTTTAAACCTTCGTCTAAATAGGAATCGAGATCTATACGTTGCTTTCATAAAATGATGGGCAATTTCTAGAATCTCTTTAACCCTATATACAATGGTTTAATAAAACGTCATTTTATTTATAAAATCATTTTGTGTGATGTTTTGGAAAACGATCTTTCTTTAGCTTTCTCGTTAGATAGGAATCGACATTCATTAACATTTCTCAAATTTTAACCTCGTGATTCTAATATCCTACTTTGATTGATTTTATGAAAATCTTATCATTTAGCTTTGAAATCAATTTCGTGTCATAAATCGAATCAAGCATAAACACGCGTCGGGGCTATTCATGGGCATGTAAACCATCAAAATATCCCCGAACGCCAACAATCACCAATTTCACTATTTCGGGGCCTTAAACACGATTTTCGCCTTAGCGTCGTTTTAAGGCCCAACGATTACATATTTACAAAGAGGCTACATCCTCCCCGCTACATACATCAAGACATGTCCATCATCGGATTTGGACCACGGGGTCGCTTTCCTAGGCTCACAACCAAGTATCCACACACAAACAATTGGATATTACAAGAAAATAAACCAACCCGGATAATCTAACAATACCAAGACATCCTAAAATAACGATTTAAAGGAATTGATACCGAATATAACACATTAAAACCAACAAAGAAATTAATGAACGAATATCATCGGGTTGTTAGGAAGAGTTTTATTCCGATGGAAACTTCACTCATAATCCCTAATTCATTGTTCAATCAATAAATTACATGAAAAATTGCATCTAATTTGATCAAAATGATATGATAGAAATTGATATCACAAAAGAGATTTCACCTTGCAATTGATATCCAAATGGATGTGAACTTGATGTATTTGAATAGAAGGAAAAAAATCTATTTGATACAATCAAATCAAAAGAAAATTACTCCTCTCTTTTTTCTCTCTTTTCTTCCTATTTGATTGCAAAATCTAGCTATTTCTTCCTCAATTTCCGAGTTGGCTGCTGCTGTATTCTCCTTCTTCCTCACAATTGCTGAACTCCCTGTATGCTGCCTGAAGCTGGCTTAAATAGGCTGGCCAGAGCCAGCCGCAGATCTATGGATCTGCGGCTGGCCAGCTGGCACGCCTCCCATCGCACTCAGCTGGTAGTGCTGCTTTCTCGGTTTTCGTGCTGGCGCACCCACTTGGCCGCAGATCTATCCGCGGCTGGCGGGCTTGACTTTCTCGATTTTCGTGCCACGCCTCGATTTTCGTACCGCAACGTCGGTTTTCGCTGACAGGCTCGTATTCCGCAGTCCGGGAACTTCCGGGAGACGTGCCACCTCATTCGGAAATGCCTGCCTCAGACGGCTTTATTGTCACGTAAACTTGGGTTGCCCAAAACATTGCGGCGGGGCCGGGCGCTCGCCCTTGTGCCCGCTCCTTTGCTCCCGCAAGCTGGTTCAATTGACGATTTCGCCCTCCTGTCAAGGTTAGTAGAAGGAAACGCAAAATTTGGGTGTCTACACCATCGATTTATAAAAAAACGAAAACTCGGATGAGTTGGTACATCCATTTCAAATATACCAACTGGCGACTCTAGTTAATTGGCTCATCATAAAAAACGATCTTTCAAAACCCCGTCGACATCAATGCCGACCTTTTCCAAAAAATCATTTAATCAAAAGGCTAAAATCGGAAAAGACGAGAAACCGACGTCGACATTATTCAATAACTATACATTCGTTATAATGTCCTTTATACAACATCATCATCCTTCTAGTTTACTGTACAAGTAAATTACATAATCGCATCTTAACTTCTATGATGGATAACCTTTATTTTTTAACTCAAGGCTTACATAGTCAAATTCACGTACATTATATACCGACATCACAGCTAAATAATTACAATAAAGGAACATTTAGCAACCTTCCTGTTTCCATGCGCCCCTAATATTTATCATCATGATATCAAGATAATGGCATTGCATCGTAAATCTGCAAAAGTTTTATTTTTGCAAGAATGAGCACGACGGCTCAGCAAGAATTAACAATTTTCACATTTCATGCTTCACGTAACACATAAGTTTGCATTTTATCCATACATCATGATTCTCATACTATGCATCTTATTCATGCATTATAAATCTTATGCAATTTATCTATATATAGGCATCATGCATCTCATAGCATACCTCATGCATCTCACATTGTATATTTACAATAATTCAAGTTTCACTTAGAACAATATAGTCACTTAGTTACACATTGTGCACACTTTAATCATGCTCGCATATAATCCACATAATAGTGAAAGATTTAGTAATTAAGTCATGTACGTCAATACATTTAAACAAGTCAACAAGTTATTGAAAGAACTAGCCTTAAGCGTTCCTTGCCAAAGTATGATAACTTGTCCTTCAAATCCCTACACAATTTATTTAACAATAAAATACAAATTAGCCACTTAAAAGGCTTCATATAATGGTGTACAATATAACAACTCTGATCTCATATTGTTCGCGCATTATAAATTAATAAACGCGATTAACTCTAAAACGTTTCTCGGCGTCGCGTCATTTGAAAACGTTACGACCTTTATCATCATCAATCCATATTGGTTACATTAACCCCATCCCATATCTTATAATGTTTTTTTCATTAGAATCGAAACATTATTTAAGTTCATTAACACTTTACACGACGTTTCGACGTTTACATGTCACACGCCTAATTCGCCTCTTTTGCATGTGCTTAGCATGCTCATACATTAGGTTACAACACTCTATAATGTTTCATTCTTATTAAAAATAAAATATTAAACAAGATTATAAATACTTGTTACGGCGTTACGACGCTTGCACGCCCATACGCCAAACTTGTTTACTCGAACGCCCAAGCGACATGCAGTTGTGCACGCTTAACACGCCCATTCGAATTGTCTAATACTTAATGGTTAATGTTAAGTATCATTATAAATCTTAATAATCATGTTTTAGAACTTAGAACATTATTTAACATTGTCGGGAGCATTACGCGCTTACGCGCATGCCCGACACTCTCCGATTGCCTCCAAATACACATTAGTTCTATAAATGGAGAATTTAGACAATTCTACACACCTCAAATCGAAAAACTTAAAGAACGAAAGTTGTAGGGCTACTCATCCTCTTTCCGAATCATCTTGAATCAGCTCAATCCAAGTTCGTATGAGAAAGTTATGCTCATTTTACTAAAGGACGTCGGAGGTATTTTGCACAGTTTCTTTACCAGCGCTTAGGCGCCAAAAATAGCCTTTGGGCAGCGCTTAGGTGCTCTCTCATAGTAGCTCGGCCCTTCGCCAGAACCTAGGCACTCGGCCTAAGCTTCCCAGCTCAATTTCTTCCTGGAATGCTCTGTTTTTTGGTGTTCTAGACCTATCTTGCTTCCAACCACCATAACTCCTTCTATACACGTTCAAATTGGTCTGTTTCGGACTCTATGGACTCCTAAGACATAGGGCTACAACATATCAAAAATTTAGAGCTATCCATTAACATTAACATGGCCAAATCTTAGGCCAAAATATCAACTCATGATATATTTTCGTGTTCTTAGTGTTCTTCACTAGAATCATCACCAAATCTTTGTTTTAACTCTTTTTTACTCCATTCCAACTGGGTTAACTTCATAACCCATGGAAGTACAATATCATACCAACAAATAAATTAACCAAATACAAAATCAAAGCTAAATGTCCTCTAAAATTTGTCCGAATGTCCAAAGTTCTATTTTTGTCCAATGTTCATCCTCTTTAAGCAAAGGTACGGATTTTTCTTTGTTCTTGTTCCACTTTCATGTTTTTAATGGTTTATATAATCTCTTAACAACATATATAAATAACCACAAACAACAACAACCAAAAATGCCAGAAAAATCAAAACCCATCGGATGAGCTTAAAAACTCAAGAAACTCGAAAAATGGAGGAAGTGAGCTTGGAGAGGGTGGTTACCTCTTGATTCTTACTTCTTGAAGGTTATGGAGGTTTGCTAGGGCTTCCTCTCCACCTCTTCTAGCTTTCCTCCCGAGCTCCTTCTTCTTCGCCTACCGTTTCACCCGTGCCTCTTCTTCCTTCACCTTCTTCCTTGTTTTTCATCTTCTCCTCCTGCAACTCTCTTCTTCTTCTTCTTTCTATGAAGCCAGCTCTCTCTCTCTCTATTCTTCCATCTGCAGCAACAAGGTATGGAATGGGAGGAGAGAAAAGCTTGAACAAGAGCTTTGGGAAGAAATGAGGGTGTTGAGGGCTCAAGGCATTATTGCTGGCTACTCTCTCCTCTCTCACTCTTGATTGGTCTAAAATGGGGGAGTTGGTTCCCTCTTGGAGTAACAAACACAAATAATACACCCCAATTGGTCTTTTTCATACCCGAATACTCCCTCTTTTGTACCCAATTTGGTAAATAACTCTACCCAAAATTAAAATGGGTTATCCCTTAAATTATTGGGATGGGTAAAAATAATTAATACGAGGTTTGCCCATTTATTCGGAACACCAATATAATACATTTCGGATACGGATAAAATCACGTATCAGCTCAAATAAAATTTTCGACGCTTGAAAAAATTATTTCTTCTCGTACACGTCTAAACGAAATTAATAAAAATCGAAATAGACATAAAAATATTTATCGTGAATAGTGCCTCGGGAAACGTGCCTCGTGAATAGTGATTTAGCGATTTTTCGCGAGATCAATCTATTCGCTCCCACGCGATAACAATACTTAAAAACCAACACATATACATAATCCAGGTTATAAAATAACCTCAAAATACCTCTAATAAAAATAATATTTAATCATTTTCGTAATATTAATAAACCCTAATTACAAGGGTATTCGTTATTCGCGATCGTTATTCTTCTCAATTAACTTCCCATAATTATATACATCAACGTACATATATCTCACTCATTTTTGGGTTAATACCTTTACGCCAAATAACTCGTTCAATAATATTATCTTTCAACTATTTATTTAATCCGATAAATAGTACTCTAGCGATATTTCTCGAAACCACCAAATTAGCTTATACGAAAACTTTCATACTTACTAATTATCGTCTACACGTAATCTAGGTTATAATATAACCTTTAAACGCTTAACACATAATATTATTAATAAAAGTCTATTTTATTCAATAATATTCATAAGCTCGAATTACCAAGCTACCCACGACTCGCGATCGTTACAATAATTACTATTAACTCATTCATTCTGAATCTATGTATATATTTCACATTTATATATATACATATTAAGCTCACCAAATAAATTACATAAATATATATGTATAACACATATATATATATTCGAACTCGACATGTCTCATAATAAGAATTATTCTGTATTAAATTCTTATTATAATTATTCTCGAAAATCCGGGTTGTCACATTTTTCATCAAACTATATTACCCTCAATATATATAGTTCGACAATTCTAATTAAAGATTTTCTAGTGAGAATAAGGACTCATTTCAAATGTATATAGCCTTGTGGTGACATAACAAACGATATATAAATAAATAGGTAAACAACTATTGTCAATTACATCACTATGTAACTCCTTGTATTTTGCCTCTTAGATTATTTTGATCAAGTGGTGACACATCCGAATTAAAATTATTCAAGTTAAGTCCAACCTAGCACTTTCATATATGTGAAGAAAAAAATACCGTCCTTGTGGTGACACAACAAAACAGTAATGTTCAATTCCTTAATAAGCATCAAATGTGATAAGACAATATCTTAAATATTTAATACTTGCCTTGTGCTGATACAACAAACTCATATTAAATATTTAATACTCTATTGCTTTACCATGCTAGAAGGCGACGTTAATATTCTAAATATCTTTGAACGTTTAAGACTTAATATAATTTCTTTGAGGGGTTTGTTATTATTTGTCTCATCTTGTTTAGTGCGCATGCACACACACAAACACACACACACACACACACACACACATATATATATATATATATATATATATATATATATATATATATATATATAATACACGTCATATTATGTAACATGCGAAGCATGTTATATAATATATAATATATATAGTAATCATGCACATATAGAATACTATATTCTACCTATATTGATTATGGACTTTTATTCTAGTTTAGTTCACTAGAGCCACCAAGTGAACCAAAAGGTCAAACCTAGGGTGCAAGAACAGAATTTAAATATAACTATTACATTTAAATCTCGGGCTCCATTACAAACGGGTCTTCAAGCGCTCCTTGCTCCTTTATCCCAAATTATTCAAAATTAATTCTAGCTAAATCTATTACATAAACTATTTACAATAAATAGAAACCTTAATCAGCAGTTAAGGGGAAGTACATAAGAGGAAGATAGAATTTACATCAAGAAAAACTTGAGAAGACGAGGTACGCAGACCCCATTTATAAAAAACCATTCAGTCAAGCATCCTCTAAAATAAATCCAATCACACATTGGTCAATAGTCCATAATCAACCCCTATTTATTATCATATATATCTTCATATGCATCAATAAATAACGTTAATCTCATGAATAATAAAACCATTCCATATATGCATTGATATAATTTAATGGGTAAAAGTTTGCTAATATCTAGTTTTGAAACAAAATAAACTCTTTTATTTTAATCAAAAACTAAATCAAAATTAAACTTCTTTAATTTTAGCAACCTGGAATCCTATTACGGATAAAATAAACATCTTTATCTTAAAATTTTATCAATTAAATAAACCATTTATTTTAATTGAAAAACCAAAAAATAAATAAAATTCAGTTCCTAGGGTGTGGCACGGCCGCGCCTAGAATGAACTAGGATACGGCGCGGTCGCGCTGCAAGGCCAGAGACGAGATTCTGGGTTAGGGCGCGGCCGCACTCCAGAATGAACTAGAGACGGCACAGCCGCGCCGCAGAATCAGAAAAATTTTTGCAGTCCAAAAAATCCGATCAAATCACATATCAATTCATACATATAATCAACAAAATCAATAATTAACACAAGGATTGGACTGATACCACTGTTAGGTTTGTATATAACGCAAGCATGCAATCAAATTACATAAATAGAGCAGAAGCGCAATAAAACGAATTTTAAAATTTTAATACAAACCATCACCATGATCTTTCCTTATATTCAATTATCAATTAAACGAAAGAGATGGAGAATAAGAATTATACCCTTGTAGAATTCTGGCTTCCTCAGGTACAAGTTCAACTCCAATTCCTTCGCGTTCTCCTTAAATTCCACCGATTAAATTCCTTCGCTTGATCAACGTTAGCCACCCAAGTGTTTGGCCTCTAGAGGTGATCCACCAAGGAATAATATGTACTCAAGAAGATGAGTGTTAGCAAAATCCTAGTTTCTATCTCTATAGAAATTGTAAGTACTCTCCACAATTCCAATACAAGAGTGTGTAACCCTAATCTATAACAAGACTCTTCTTATTTATAGATATAGGTAACCCTCCTAAACTATTTAGGATTAGGTTATTTCTTTTAATTAAACTCTTTTAATTAATTAAACTCCTAATCCAATTAGGAATTTATGAGAATATTTTTATTAATTAATTCCCAAACCATTTTAGGAATTAAACAATAATAATAATAGTAATAATAATAATAAGACTCCTCTTATTAATTTATATTTAATATTTTCAAAATATTAAGCTATTTAATTTATTCTATCTCCATAGATTAAATTAAATACACTTAACTTATTATTAAAATTATGCCATTTACTTCTTAAATAATATTTTTCTTTTGCAGTGTGACCCTTTAGGTTCTCCATATTAAACCGGTTGTGAATAAATCAATTAGAACAATTCTAATCTAATTTAAATAAATAAATTAAACTATTTAATTCATTTACATAAATAACATTTATTCTACAATAAAGGTAAGTCCCCTTAGCGATCAACGACTTTTCGGATAATATAGATTTCAACATTAATCACAAAAGAACCTTTCAGTGAATAGTTACTGTACAATTCAATCCTTCTACCCTACAATGTCCCAATTGAACATAAGACATGGGATTACAGTCAAATCTTATTTTATTTAATTATATGTATTTCGATTCCTAAATGCACAACTCTATAATGCAAATTAGAAACTCCTTTCTAATTTTATTCTGCCTTGGCCAAGGACTACTGAGTTGTCATTTATCGAATCACATAGGACATTCACATCTTTTACTAGATGTGGTAGATTCTTTGTTGATCATTCACCTATCTCCATGTACAACTTATTATACCCAATCATACCATTTGATATACCCTAAAGTTTTAAAGGACATGTGAAAGTATAACTCATCATACACAAGATACTATGATGATCTCAAGTCCAAGGATCACTTGTACTACTATCACTAGAGGAATTCCTATTAACAGGCGAGTAAAACTCCATTAGGTATTCCTTAGCGAGTCACGTTCAGTGAACTTATTCTCCAATAAGCACCTACATACTTGCTTTAGTGTCTCCACATAAATGATTATGAGATCATTCATTCTCTTCTTAAGAGCAAACAACGTATGTGCTAATCTATTTAGATTCACTAATCCCCTTTTTAGTAATCCAATGATTAGGAACGATTTTAGTTTTAAGCTTTTCAAGAATTTAGATCTCATTAGCATGATCTTCATCATGATTCTAAAAGCATTGCTTAAAACTATGGTTTTATCACATATTAAATAACAGCACCATGTAGATAAAGTAAAATGCCTTTAATACTTGTGACGCCCCCAAATCTCTACACTCCCCTGTAGCAGATCTGATGCTCACGTGAAACTATACAACTATAAATATCCAATAAAATATGACTTCTATATATCCAAGGTTCACAGTATCCCATAACAGATAATAGTTCTCGTTAGAACGTTATCTATGTTTGGATACCCTCACTTGGATGTATAAATTCATATCTTGTGGATACCTCTTTCATATCAATATTCCCTATCTATCTGACATTCACAGTATTAATGATAAGATTGTCCATAGAACTGAGGGGTGCATTCCGGTAAAGATGGCACCTTATCGGCGCTCATTAAGTGTAACCCCAGAGCTTATAGGACTTTCAACATCATTTAAATACCCTCATTCAGATGTATAGTTCGTATAGATACTGTATCTAACTTAGTACAACTATGCTAAATAAAACAAAGATCAGAGTATAACGCAATATATGAAATAAAGGATCATAATATATTACATATCATTTGGTTCGATTACATTGTTCTCAGTACTAAGTTATTATAACAAAAGCCTTTAAAAGACTTAGATTATTCAAAAGCAGTTAATAAAACTAGTAAACGTGTCATTTCCCTTTATCTGTCCCAGAAGTGCTAGGGATATCATTTAAAGCTGCAAAAGAAGATATGCGCAAGAATGAGCTACAAATGCTCAGCAAGTTCATTTAAAAATGTAAACACAATGTGTTTGATTTGAAAGATGTCAGATGATGTATAATTGATACCGAGGGTTCTGTACCGGAACCATATATTTCAAATTGTCCTGTCAGTCTTCAATGACTTAGAACCTCTTTGAGTTCGGATATCTGGTAGGTGATCAGTCTCACCAATATCCTAGGAGTATGCATATCATCCTACCATATTTTTGGTCAATTTAAGTTAATTGCCAATATTAGTCAATTCATTTGATTGCCAATTTAAACCTTATTCGAAGGTTTGTCGGACCACCTTCCATCCACGGTGTCCCTTTTACTCAGTATAGATGTCGTACCAAAACAATTTAGTTTGACACAACAATTTTAAGCTCAAACAGTCAATAAATGATTTCATTTCTTAAGTTATGCTGAATAAGTAGCAATAACTTCACAATAATTGATAGCAAAACATAAATGAATTGCTTAAATGTAACAAGGTTCGGAGACTTGCCTGTGCGTAGCACGTTAAGTTTACGCTGTTTATCAACGTTGGGCAGTCTATTTATGTCTATTCATATCAATAATAAACATTAGAATCTATAATAATACTTATCTAATTAAACTAGACAAGTTTCACGAAAATTCGACATCGATTCGATATCTCGGTCGCGTCATTAGATAGCTAAACACATAGGTTTATCAATAAACTTCATTTGGAAGCTTAAATATTAGTCCACATAATTTAATTATTATTTATAACACTTTTAGAAGCTTAATATTTTTTTTAAATAATTTTTACAAGCTTAGAAATATTTTTAAATAATTTTACAAGCTTGAGAATATTTTTAAATGATTTAGTTATCATTTAGAATCTTCTTAAAATATTTACTATGTTATTTAAATGATTTATTTATCATTTAGAATAATATTTATAAGCTTGAAAATATTTTTAAATAATTTTACAAGCTTAGGAATATTTTTAAATGATTTAATTATCATTTAGAATATTTTTAAAACATTAATATGTTATTTAAATAATTTATTTGTCATTTAGAATATTTTTAGATACCTAAAATATTATTTAAATAATTTATTTATCATTTATAATATTTTTAGAACGATAAAATATTATTTAAATAATTTATTTATCATTTATAATATTTTTAGAAAGATAGAATATTATTTAAATGATTTATTTTATCATTAATAATATTTTTAGAATTTATTTTATCATTTAAATGATGGAATTATTATTATAATAATTTTTAAAACTTAGTTTAATACTTAAATGATTTATTTATCATTTATAATATTATTAAATATTTAATATTTTATTTTAAATAATTTATTTATTATTTAAATTAATTTTGAAAAGTTGGTAATATTTTTAAATGAATTAATTATCATTTAAAATATTTTAAATACATTAATATCATTTTTAAATCATTTATTTAAAATATTTATTAAATAATTTAATATTTAATTAAATTAAATAATTATATAAAAATATTTATCAGAATATATAAAAATATTAAATATAATTAAAAATGAATTTTTTTAATATTTATTATTAATTAATATGAATTTTTAAAATTTATTTATAATTTTATATAATTTATTTAATTATTTTTATTAATTTTTATTAAAAACCGTCGCAAAAGGCCTTTAGTGACGGACTGCATATAAACTTAGTATTCTGGGTTTGGGTAGGAGAGTGTCGCTAAAGGTGTTCTTCATTGAAGAACAACTGGTCATGGTCGAGTAGGGACTTTTGACCGTAAATTAATTCCAGTTGGTTAATGTTTTGGGTTGGAGTTTTGTTTGTTGTTATAGTAGGCATGACAAGGTATAACGACATATGAAATTTAAGCATAAACAACATCAATGGATGCTAGATAATTCATGGTCAAACTACCTAGTTCATGTTGTTCTTGAGGTTTCTGGGTTGCCCAGAAACATGCTGGTCATGGTCGGTCAACCATGTTTGACCGTTAATAACTTTCATGGTCGTTATTTGTTATGTGGTTTAATGATTCAGGGTTATAGTATACATGGCATAGAACATGTTTAAGCCAAGAAATAACATTTACAAACATCATATAAGCAAGATTAAAGGTGGTCAAATCTTGTCAGACGGCTGTCAGTTATACTTAGAATTTTCTGGGTTGCCCAGAATCAGCCATCCGTGAGCGGTCAACGGGTTTTGACCATTAATAACTTTCATCCTAGACATTTTTTTACTATTCTACTAATTGGATATTATATTTAACATGACATACTACATATATAAACTTTAAAACAGATCAAACGACCAATTTAAGCCGATCAAAATGACTGACAAAATAGCCTGTCAGACCATTCTGGGCTGCCAAAGTCAGTTCATGTTTTTCATCAATTTTGACCATTTAAATGTTATGGATCCTTGTTTAGCCAACCCAGATCACTAAATAACATATTATTACATATCCTTAAACATTAAAACATAACATCTAACAAAGCTTTAAAGATCTAGTATAAAATTAGGGTTTTTGCACCTTTTTGAGCTTCTTTTGATTTCTGATCTTTGATTCTGTTCTTGTAGCTATTGAGGCTTATTATGGCTGGTAATATAAGTGTTTAGGCTTCAAAATTTCGTGGCTCACATGATCAGAATGGTTGCCAATTTATAGAACTTGCATATTAGGGTTTTTAGGTCATTTTTTCACATTTTGCCTCCATAAATATCTTGGCATTGTTACTTGTGTTGTTTGCAATCTGATCTTGGCCTCATGCTTGTGCTGGAGTGTGTCAAAGTGTGTTGGACACATGCTAGGATACTCCTTCAAAATTTTCAATTGGTTAGTTTACTAACCTAGGTTTAATTCATCTTGATTTTGATTAGGGTTTGATAATTAATGATTAGGGTAACTTAATTAGGTTAGTAATAACTTAATTAAGCTTAAGTTTCATTATTAAGATTTAGAAACTCAAAAATTTATAATTAGGGTTTCCTAATTAGGGTTAGGGTTTCCTAATTAGGGTTAGGGTTTTCTAATTCATAGATTAGGTTTTAAATCTTTCAATTAAGGTTTTAATTTAAATTAAATGATTCATAGTTAATGTTATAATTTATTACTTAGAATCTAATTATCTCAATTAGGATTCTTGTGTAATAATTAGGATTTTGATTTACCAATTCGGACAACTTTTATTAATTAGGGTTTTCAAATTTAGGGTTTCTATTTTAGTTTAACATTTTAAACCCTGGTTAACTTATTTTAGATTTTTATCAGTTAATATAATATTATATTAACTCCAAAGCACGACAAATCACTTCGTCATTTCTAAGCACGACACAGTGGCTTACAAAAATAATTTGCCGAGACGCTTCTCAGTGAAATCGTCGGAAGTACGACAAATCATTTTGTCTGTTTTAGCACGACACAGCTGCTTGGCAAAAAATTTTTATTTGATCTAATTGTTTAATAAAATACACAACCACATAATACCAAGTCAGATCATGAAAATTCATTTATTAAACACATAATTTATATATACAAATCTTATTAGGGTTCGGAATATTACAATACTTTTATTAATAAATGAATAAGATTACAAAGTATATGCTATATCATATCAAATATGATTGGCTTGTGTGTATACTACTTTCACCTTGCTCGCCCAATTGCTTTAAATATTCACGATATTTTACCACTTAGCTCATTTATTCCTACAAAATAAATAAAAACAATAAAATAAATAAAAACTCTATAAAATAATATAAAATACTTAAAAACATACAAATTATTAAACCTAAAAGTACCCAAATAATAGGTATAAAACTCACTCGTCAAATACCCCCAAACTTAAATATTTGCTTGTTCTCAAGCAAAACTCAAACAAAACTAAAGAGAATAAAACTAACAACTAAATATACAACAAGCAATGAAGCCATTTGAAATTGAACATGGCCTCAAAGATTTCTTAAATGATAACTCCTAAAAAATTTCAAAAATATACAAAGCCCAAAATTTTAACATCTTATTAGTCATTTTTCATTCAAGACCCTTTGTGCGTGTGTGAATCTAAATGTATCAAACTAATCAAAACTCGAATCAGTTCATGAATTTTAATGCTCGTAAAAGATATATGCATATGAAAAATTACAAAGCCTTCCTCTTTATACTTACCTTCACACATTTTATTACTATTTATTTCCTTTTTATTTTATTATATATTACGAGTGCGTTTTACGCTCCATCTGTATGTATTTTGATTTTGGCATGTGCAATGTTTGTTTTTCTTAGGCTTTTCAAAAATTACTCCTGTAGCGAACTTTTCACCCATGAATCCCAAACCAAATGGCTTTAGGTCACTAAGTGTAGAGACACTTCTAAGGATATACTTGTTCGAGTAACTAGGGCCACAAAAACAAACTAGCCAA
Source organism: Aralia elata (assembly GCA_034770075.1). NCBI lineage: Eukaryota > Viridiplantae > Streptophyta > Magnoliopsida > Apiales > Araliaceae > Aralia > Aralia elata. Next base: position 38,774,106 of record CM068381.1, on the reverse strand, counting down.
ACTTTGCTTATATCCATCACTTTTATACAGATTTTTCTCTTCATATTTTTTCTTGATGGACATTGAAGCAATTAATATTAATAAACTCTTTATAGTAACATGATCAAGTAAGCAATAGAGGTTTTCTTATATTCTTCATTAGCATCAAACACATAAATTTCCTCAAAGTTAAAACTAGTTCAACCAAATGGATATGTGCATAAAAGAATTACCGGGTCTCAAACAAAATAAAAACTAACAAGAAGCCAAAATTTAGATTAAGCAATATTTATCCCTTTTCTAAAAATTATTAAATAAAAATCATAATTTTATTATTGACCAAAAATATTAAGTTCAATTAGTTCATTGCCCAAGAGACACTACCTAGAAACAGTACAACACTATTTTCGTAGGAAACACGATTGCACTTAGCATGTGCAACAAGCCTTTAAACCCCAAGGTTACCCCAAGTGGACGAGTTGTGTCTCGTGAGGATTTGCAGTGAATATACCCACAAAATTCAAAATTCAAATAAAATTACAAACATAGATCTACACATCAAAACAAAATATAGAAAGACCCCCAAACTTGAAACTGGCATTATCCTAAAAGTATGCAATAAAAGAAATTAATGCAAGAACTTCCCTGAAAAGAGGTCAATTGTCGCTCTCCGCAACCGTCTCCTATTATCTGCTAAAATGCATGATCTGAAAAAAAACAAAAATAAAATAAATTAATGACAACAAAAATATAAGTTTAAATTAAGATCAACTTGATTAAATCAATATTGAAAAAATATTAGAAAATAATTTCCTGGCAACGGTACTAAAAACTTGTTGGTTGATTTTTTAATCAATAAATACGTGCAAGTATACATGATCAACAAGTAATAAAGTCATAAGTAGAGTTGTCGATCCCACGAGGAATTAATTCTAATATTTTCCAAGTACCAATTTTACATCAACCCAATCTTATTTAATAAGATGAATTAACTAAAATTAACAATTAAACTAAATATTAAAAATAAATATCTAAATAATAAACATAACTAAATAAATAAATAAATATAAGAATTCAACTTCACCCCGTGCTTCATTCAAATCTCATAACTCTCCATTTAATTATACGGTCACGATAAATTATTAACCAAGAATTCATTAATATTTATACGCATCTCCCGATGGTCATACAAACATATCCTTTCTAAATCCACCACAATGAGAATATAATTGGAAAGGAACATCCTAGCTAAATAACTCACTATATTCCTATGTGAATTAAATTAACAAGGATTTTAAGTATAGATTCTCTCTAGGTTACATATGGTATATAGGTATATTTCTATCCTATACACGAATCATGAAATGCAAAAAACACAAACATATGTTATCATATTCAAATCTAACTCTAGATTTCATCTCCCGAATTCATCTAAAGTATCCCACTAATTGTTGGCCAGACAATTAATCAATAAGCACAAAATATGATAGGCCAATCCATATGGTGCCAATCAAATAGAAATAAATTAAATTGAAACTACACAAGGGATTCCATTAAATACTTAAATTAAAAACATGTTCATAGCAGATAAAATTATAATCAACAAAATATTCATCACTAATAAAATACAAAGATAAATACGAGTTTAAAGAAGAAAAACTGTCTCCCGCCATTCTTCTATCTCCAAGCTTCATCAATCCATGGCCTCCACCTTTGACGATATTTCGTTTGCTCTAGAACTGGGAAGAGAGTTAGCCTCATATGGCGTTCCTTGGCCTTTTCCCCCACACTTTACAATCCCTAAATCAGACTATCTATAGGAGTTATTTCACCTAACCCTAATACAACTACAATTACATTTATAACCCTAGGTGGAGAGAGTCAGCCTTGAAGTCTTTATAACTCTTTAGGCTGCAATTGGCAAGTGTCTCATTTTAATTAGAAAACAAACATCAATTAAACCATTCAGCTCAGCTGCACCACGCGCCTGAAAAAATTACCTAGCGTCGCGACTAGCCTTATTGAGCGTCGCGACCCTTGATCTAGTGTCGCGGCTCTAATAAATGAACGCCGCAACTCAAGACTTTCTGTCCATTTTCTCTTCTTGCTTCCTTGCTCGCTCAATTGCTTCAAATATTCACGATTTTGCTGCTTAACTCCTTTATTCCTACAAAAAAATAAAATTAATAAAATAAATAAAAAATCTATAAAATAACTAAAAATACTTAAAAACACATAAATTATTAAACCTAAAAGTATCCAAATAATAGGTATAAAACTCACTCATCAAGAGTCGTGAGCAGAGTCCTTGCAGAATATATATTTTCCCACTATATCAGCTAGAAATTTCAAATCCTAGGGAAACACTTTCTTCTTATACCCCTTTAGTTCTGGGTTCTTCTTGTTATAACCCATGAACTCCAAGCCTTTCTTCACATCAATACGTTCAAAGTCAGTAGCTCCATCATTCACGAACCCTAAGATGTGGTTGATCTCTACGACATCGTAAGTAAGAGTGATATCTTTTACTTTGGTGGTGATGACTCCATCAACATAAGAGCCATTTTTGTAGAATTCTTCCACCCTTTCTATGAAAATTTTGATGTCTGTGCTCAGGGCATCATAGAACCCTGCCTTCTTCACCAGATTAAGAACTGTTTTGAAGTGAGATTCTATTCCTTCGAACTAATCAAAGCAAATGAGATTTGCAGGGATTACTTGGTAGGTAGACATGATTTAGACGATTAATTTGAGCTAGAAAGAAAAGAAATAAGTTAAGGTTTGAAAACTTGTACGGTGAATTAGGGCTCAAAGAGAGAGAGAGAGAATATTAAAGGCAAATGAATCGGTAAAGACAAAAATTAAAATTTTGAAGTATAAATATACTTCACTCTATTTTGGCTGAGTGAGACACAAGTTAAATAGTTATTAGAGGAACTCTCTAGTTTAACTGCAACTTATAGCTGTATGACAGTTACTTTATCTATTTACACATTTACATTTGATATCGTAGAGCTTTCTCCCATAAAACAACTTTTACTCTACTAATCATTTTCACTTTACGATTCACTCTATGATTTTTGCTTTTCTTTCTCCTGTTCTACGATTTTCACCTGCAGAGTTAGTTTTTGCAAAACATAATCTTAAGCACATAAATTTAACATTCCTAATTCACTTATTAATTTATTGAATCTGTATTCATCTAATAGTTTAGGAAATACATTTGCCAATTGGTTTTTAGTAGAGATAAAATATAAGGTAATATTTTCGTTTTGAACATGATCTATTATAAAGTGATGCCTTATATCAATGTGCTTGGTTTTAGAATGTATAACAAGATTGTGTGTGATTGCAATTGCACTAGTGTATTCACAAAATATAGGAATATATTTAAATTCAAACCCATAGTCAGCTAGCTGGTTCTTCATCCAAAGAATTTGAGCATATCAACTACTAGCAATAATGTATTCAGCTTCTGCAGTTGAAGTTGATACTGGGTTTTACTTTTTGCTAAACCATGAAAACAATCTATTTCAAAGCAGTTGATATGTTCCACTAGTACTTTTTTTGTCTATCTTTTAACTTGCAAAATCTGCATATAAATATCCAATTAGATCAAAGGGAGACTTCTTGGGATTCTATAATCCCAAATATGGAGTGCCCTTGAGATATCTGAAAATCTTCTTAACATACATTAAATGAGATTCCTTAGAATTAACTTAAAATTTAGCACATATACATGTAGCCAACATAATATCTGGTCTACTAGCAGTTAAGTAAAGGAGAGAGCCAATCATACTTCTATATTGAGTAATATCAATATTTTTACCTTGTTCATCCTTGTCAAGCTTAGTTACAGAAGCCATTGGGGTTTTCATAGGGGTAGCTGATTCCATGCTATACTTTTTGAATAGGTCTTTGATGTACTTAGCTTGGTTGATGAATATGCCTTCATCAATTTGTTTCACTTGTAACCCAAGGAAGAAGTTCAGCTCTCCTATTATACTCATCTCAAATTTACTTTGCATAAGCTTGAAAAATCTCTCACACAACTTTTCATCAGTAGAACAAAATATAATATCATCCATATTAATTTGTACTAACAATATTTTGTCTTTATACTTCTTAAGGAATAATGTTATATCTACTCTACCTCTAGTGAATCTTTTTTCTATAAGAAAGTTAGTTAAGGTCTGATACCATACGCTAAGTGTCTGTTTTAATCCATATAATACATTATCTAGTTTATAAGCATAATTGGAATGAGTAGGATTAACAAAACCTAGAGGTTGTTTAACAGAAAACATTTTCTTGAAATTCTCCATTGAGGAAAGCACTCTTGACATTCATTTGGAATACTTTAGACTTCATGTAGGCAACATATACAATGAAGATTCTTATGGCTTCAAGTCATGCTACAGGTACAAAGGTTTCATCATAGTCGATTCCTTCTTCTTGAGAATATCCCTTAGCCACCAATCTTGCTTTGTTTCTTATGATTTATCCATTTTTTCTAAATACCCATTTGGTGCAAACCACTAGATAGTCTCTAGGCCCTGGAACTAATCTCCACACCTTGCTTCTTTCAAACTGGTTCGATTTTTCTTACACCGCTACAATCCAGCTTAAATCTTGCAAAGCTTCCTCAATTTTCTTTGGTTGCATTTGAGATAGAAAACTCAAATAGAAGCACTTATTCTAGGTTGCAGATCTAGTTCTGACTCTGTCATTTGGATCACCAATGATTAGGTCTTGAGTGTGATCTTTAACCCATCTACTTCCAGTTGGAACATCAGTCCTTGTGCCTTATTATCTGAGAACTTCAAGGTCTGGATCATCTTGCTCAAGTTTAAGAGGATCTTCTATTCGTAGAGTTCGCAATTCAGGAACTTTTGACTCTACAACTTCTTGCTCTAGCTCTATGATCTTTGGCTCTTTGGTCGTAGGGTCCTCATGTTCTACGTTTTCTTGATCTTTTACTACGATTTAATCAAACATAGTAGCCTTACTTGGCTCTTTGGTGTCGATTTTATATGTATCATGATTTGATACATCAACATTTAATAACCTTGTTAAATACCCTATATGTTATACTATCAGTAGTGTAACGCCTGCGAACTCCGGGTCTACCTTCTAACTCAGGTCTGGTGCGTCACGGTACTACTCATTCAATATATTCAGCCATAAAATCTTAAGATATAGCTATAATCTCGTTTCAATATAAAGATAATTAAAAATCCTTATAATACATCTCAATCTATCCCAGGTTCTAATACCTTTATATCTTCAAAACATATTAATAATGAATATTACATCATTTAACTAATACATTCTAACACCTGTGACTTTTATCCGCCACAACAGATACATATAGACTAGCATATAACCTATTAATCATATACTTAATTCTTCCTTAAATCTTCACCAGTTTCTTCAGTCAACATCGTCTTAGCTTAAAATGTTTTATTTAAAGTAAGAGTGAGCATTCGATTGCTCAACAAGTAAAACAGTTGAATAACAATTAATAACATAATGAATATCGACATATTCTCTGAAAACTTCAACAACTGAACAATAGTTGTGAAGAAACTTCGAATAAACAAGAATAATAACTTTCCTCTCATTTAGAACGTTTTTGAAACGACATACTGAGCGGCCATAAGACCTTAAACTTTTTCTCTTCTCTCCCTCACCAAAAGGCTTAACAGTATTTCTACCGCAAACCGATAGACTATTTATAACCACAAAGACTGTAAATAATCTCCGCAAGTACTCTAGGTAGCTAGCCTACCATACCCTATATTATGCATAACATATCAAGCTCAAACGACTATATGCGTTTATTTGAACCCCATATGGTCTTGTCGGACATTAGCGTCCATTTTGTTTTGACCCCATCTGGTCTTATCGAATTTATTGATTAAAAATACCCCTAATATTAGGGTTATTTATCTAAGATTTGACACCAAATTTGGTTTGGATTAGCTCTACTTAGTACCAATAATAAGGAATTTTCAACAATTCAATAACTCACCTTCACACCTGTCTAGCCGAAACAACTGGCATCGACATTCTTCTCAAACAATTCGAAGATATGGAACTTTAAAGCTTAACAATTTAATGAATGAACGAAACATTTTAATTTGAATTTAAGTGCAAAAAATAATTACATAACACCAGAATACTTGCATTTAATATATAAATCAAATGAAAGTTAAAAGACTTGCTCAATTATAGAAAATCAAACAAGGATAAAAAACTTGCATAGGTACAACATTTATACAAGTTAGAAAACTTGCACAACATAATAAATTGCACAGGTTAGGAAACTAGCATTCAACACATAAATTGAATGAGAGTTCAAAAACTTGCATTCAATATGAAAATCAAATGAAGTTAGGATACTTGCCTTACACGCTCTTTACAACTTACGCTACTTTGCTCTTTAAATAGCTTGCACAATATCATTTATGATAACACACCAATTAGCCACATAATTGACACAAAATATTGGTTTACATTAACTCTAGTTTGTATTTTATAGTGCCTGTTTTATTAGGTTCAGAACACTTCTTAAATTCATTCACATTTGACTTGGAGTTTCGACGTTCCCATATCATATGCCCAACCTTGACTGCTCAAATGCCTAAGCGCCATGCCAATGTGTAGGTTTAACACGCTTTTAAAACTCATGCAAGACCCTTGGTTAATGTTAAGTCTTTTATGTTTCATGAGGTTAACCTTTTAGGACTTAAAACAATCTCTTTTATCGTCATAGACATTGCATGTCATGTACGCGAACGTCCGACGCTCGACTGCATAGCAGCACACTTTACCAACCCTTGGCTCAGGCTGGCGCAGGTGCTCCCACATGCAACGCAGCTGCGCTAAAATCTCTGCACCCCGGTGCAGCTGCGCCAAACACCCCCGCAGCTGCGTTGAGCCTTCGTCAGCCCAACTTGATTTTTATGCTCTGACGCGCCTATTTTCAACGCCGTAACTTCATCATCCCATATCGGAATGAGTCCGTTCCTTAGCCATTTTACTCCTTATAGCAACCTCTATGATTTCTCCTGGACAGAATAATTTTTAAGGTTCTCTAACAAGCCTAAAAATTGGCTAAAAAGTTCCTCGGGGATTTGTTTTTCGTTAAATGACATTATTGACGTTGGATTTTCAATTTCCCAGAACTCGCTCATCCGAAGTCGGATTGAGCTCGTCCTCGAGCCTACAGCTCGCATTTTTCATACACTTTAAAAGCCCTAACAAATCGGACTTTTTTGGACACATGATCTAGTTGCTAACTTGATCCAAAGTGGCTCCAAGCTAGGGTTTTCATTGTTTTACGTCTTTTATAAAAAAAATTCGCCATAACTTTGTTATAGCTCGTTTTTATTCCGTTCCACTTGGAATATTTCGTAACTCACTTGAGTATGTTTCCTTTTTCTTAGAATTTAAAAAATTAACATACAAATGATGGTTTTAAATTTGTCCATCAACAACGATTAATACAATTTTCATGCATTTTATTAGTGATTTATATATAAACCACCATCATACACCACCTTATCTCTTCGGATCCTCCATGATCCACCACAACAACAACAACCATTAACAAAACACTTCTTATCAAGCTATAAAGCTTTTAAAAGAAAAAGATGAAGAGTTAGGGTTTTGAATTCTTACATTTTTGATTTACTTCTTAATCTTGCTAGATGATTAGCTTGCTAATCCTCCTCCTTTTCTTCTCTTCCCAATCCGAGCACCACACACTCTCTCTCTCTCTCTCTCAATATTGCAAGAGTTTCTCCTCTTAGTTTAGTGAATTGGTAAGATTTGTGAAGGAAATGGCTTGGTATTTATAGCCCTTGCAAGAGTTGGGGTATTTTAGTCATTTAACCCCTCCTTAGCTTCTCCCCTAAGTTTCCTTAACTAACTAACTACTAACCATGGTTGCTTACTAACCACCCATGGTTAATTGGTGGGGGATGGGATGGCTAACTTCCCAAGCAAGCTCTCTTCTCGCATTGGTTAGCCCAAATTGTTGACTTTGACTTTCGTATTCCTACCGTATAATTTTCGTATTATAGTCGTATTATTCTCGTATTCCTACCGTATAATATTTCGTATTATACTCATATTATTCTCATATTGTACTAATATTAGTGAATAGTGATTTTGTATTTAGGTTTTAACCCTTAGGTTTTAACACTTAGGTTTTAACCTTTAGGTTATAACCCTTAGGTTAAAATTCTCGGTTGACTTTCGAAATTTGTTCGACAAGCCGAAAAACTACGTTTTTGCGTTTTTAAATTTTATTAGAGATTACGCCTCGTGATATCATATAAACGCTATGACGTCATTCAAAAAATCGAAAAAACATAAAATCGTTTTTAGCGTGAATAATATTTTTACGATTTTATCCCGAAATATTTTTATTATTATCTACGAATCCCTAAGTCGTAGATTCTTACACGCAAACACAATCTTAGGTCATAACACGACCTTTAAGCACATAACACAGAATAATATTCATAAAACTTCTTTTTATTCAATAATATTCAAAAATCCTAGTTACAAGGTTATCCGATTTCTCGGGTCATTACAAGTAGCATAACCAAGAAAAATACCTTCATCTGACTTGGCTTGAAATTTAGTCAGATAACTTTTACCATTTTTAAGGATGTAACATGCACAACTAAAGATATGAAAGTAAATAATATTGGTCTTCCTCCCTTTCCACAAGTCATAGGATGTTTTCTTGAATGAAGAATGAATGAGAGATCTATTCTGAGTGTAACAAACAGTGTTAATAGCTTCAGCCAAGAAATACTCAAGTAACCTTACTGTAGCTAGAAGTATTCTTCCTACTTCTATAAGAGTTCTATTTTTCCTTGTAGCTACTCTATTCTGCTGAGGAGTTCTTGTTAGGTTTGTATATGACACGAGCATGCAATTGTTAGGTTTGTCTATAACGCAAGCATGCAATCAAATTACATAAATAGGGCGAAAGCGTGATAAAACAAATTTTAAAAATTTTCATATAAACCATCACCAATATCTTTCTTTGTGTTCAATTATCAATTAACGAAAGAGAAAAAGATTAAGAAATTATACCCTCGTAGAATCGTGCTTCCTCGGGTACAAGTTCAACTCCAATTCCTTCGTGTTCTCCTTGAATTTCACCGACTAAATTTCTTAGCTTGATCAACATTAGCCACCCAAGTGTTTGACCTCTAAAGGTGATCCACCAAGGAAGAATAGTTATTTAAAAAAATGGGTGTTGGCAAAACCCTAGTTTTTATCTCTATAGAAATTGCAAGTACTCTCCACAATCTAATGCAAGAGTGTGTAACCCCAATCTATGATAAGACTTCTCTTATTTATAGATGTAGGAAAACCCTTCCCTAAACTATTTAGGATTATGGTTTCTATTCTAATTAAACTACTTTAATTAATTATTCTCCTAATCCAATTAGGAATTAATGAGAGAGTACTTCTATTAATTAATTCTCAATCCCTATTAGGAATTAAATAATAGTAATAGTAATAATAATAATAATAATAATAATAATAATAATAATAATAATAATAATAGTCCTCTTATTAATTTATATTTAATATTTTCAAAATATTAAATAATAAATATTAAGCTATTTAATTTATTCTATCTCCATAGATTAAATTAAATACACTTAACTTATTATTACAATTATGTTATTTACTTCTTAAACAGATATTTTTCTTTTGCGGTGTGACCTTTTAGGTTCTTCATATTAAACCGGTTGTGAATAAATCAATTAGAACAATTCTAATCTTATTTAAATAAATAAATTAAACTATTTAATTTATTTAAATAAATAATATTTATTCTACAATAAGGGTAAGCCCCCTTAGCGATCAACGACTTTCCAGATAATATAGATTTCAACATTAATTACAAAAGAACCTTTCAGTGCATAGTTACTGTGCAATTCAAGTCTTCTACCATATAGTGTCCCAATTAAATATAAGACATGGATTTACTGTCAAGTCTTATTTTATTTAATTATATGTATTTCGATTCCCAAATGCACAATTCTAAATAATGCAAATTAGAAACTCCTTTCTAATTTCATTCTGCCTTGGCCAAGGACTACTGAGTTGTCATTTATCGAATCACATAGGACATTCACATCTTTTACTAGACGTGATAGATTCTTTGTTGATCATTCACCTATCTCCATGTATAACTTATTATACACAGTCGTACCCTTTGATATACCCTAAAGGTCTTAAGGGACATGTCAAAGTATAACTCATCACACACAAGATACTGTGATGATCTCAAGTCCAAGGATCACTTGTACTACTATCACTAGAGGAATTCCTATTGACAGGCGAGTAAAACTCTATTAGGTATTCCTTAGCGGCCACGTTCAGTGAACTTATTCTCTAATAAGCACCTACATACTTGCTTTAGTGTCTCCACACAAATGATTATGAGATCAATCATCCTCTTCCTAAGAGCAAACAACGTATGTACTAATCTATCTAGATTCACTAATCCCCTTTTTAGTAATCCAACGATTAGGAACGATTTTAGTTTGTGAGCTATCTAGAATTTAGATCTCATTAACATGATCACCATCATGATTCTAAAAGCATTGCTCAAAACTATGGGTTTATCACATATAAAATAACAACACAATGTAGATAAAGTAAAATACCTTTAATAACTGAATAAGATTACAATGTATATGCTACATTATATCAAATATGATTGGCTTGCGTGCATACTACTTTCAATCTCCCACTTGCATTAAAGTCAATCGTCATGGTATCTAATACCCTTTTTCTCTAAGTGACGATCATCCTGCTGTTTGGATAAAGCTTCAGTAAATGGATATGCAATGTTGTTCTTGAGAGTTCACTATCTCTATAGTGACTTCTCCTCTTTCAATGATTCCTTTAATCAAATGAAAGTGCCGCAACACATGTTTGAATCCAAGATGAGACTTAAGAACTATTCCTAGTTCTTTAATAAGCTTTTCATCCAAACAATCAACTTGCAGCTTCATTTACAGCTATATACTTTGTCTTTGTCACTAAACCAGTAACTCTTTGCTGTTTCGAACCTTTCCAATTCACTACACCACCATTCAAGGTAACGATTTACCCTAAAGTGGATTTTTTATCGTCTTGGTTAGTCTGAAAAACTTGAGTCTGTTTAACCCTCTAATTTTAATTCAGACCTACCATGAATCATGATCACATCTTTAGTACCAGTTAAGTACTTAAAGATGTTTATCACTGTCTTACAGTGATCTTCTCCCGAATATGACTGATCAACATCAGGCCTTGTACATTCATTGCATACATGATAGTAACTCATGTGATCTCTCTTTCATTAGAGATAATTTTAGAGAGATACACTCCATGGCTCATCATCATGAGACCTCTCTTAGAGTTTGCCATGCTAAACGCCTTTAGCATCGAATGAATATACATTCATTAGGTCAAGCCGAACATCCTTTTAAATCTATTTATATAGATTTATATCCCCAATTTATAGGATGCTCCTCCCAAGCCTTTAATGGAGGAATGTTTAGACAATTTTATCTTTACTGATTGTAGCATTGGTATGTCATTCCCTGTCAGTAGTATATCAACATATAATACTAGGAATGTCACAGTGCTCCCACTGACCCTTTTGTACACACTAGGTTCATTCTCGTTTTTTGATAAAATCAAACTCTTTTGATTGTCTCATCAAAACGAATGTTCTATCTTTGAGAAGCTTGCTTCAATCCATAAATGGATCATTGTTGTAATATTCCGAACCCTAATAAGATTTGTATATGTAAATTAAGTGTTTATTAAATGAAATTTCTTGTTCCGACTCTGTGTTATGTGATGATATACTCTAATGAACGATTGTTTAGGGAATCATTGAAAACCTAATACGATTCGAAAACACTATCGTATACGTTTAGAATTAGAACGTATAACCTAAAACTAGCTATCGAGAAGTTTAAAACCTTAAACCCTAATGAGATTTGAAGTTTGTAACATATGTGCTTAATAAAGATTGAAATGATATTTCGAAGCAGGTGTTTTGTGATTATATTATGTAAACGATGAATTAGGTCAAATAAATTTTTTTTTGTCAAGCTGCTTAGTCGTGCTTACACTGACAAAATGATTTGTCGTGCTTTCCATGATTTCACCAAGAAGCATCCCGACAAATTATTTTTAGTAAGCTGCTTTGTCATGCTTAAACTGATATAGTGCTTTGTCGTGCTTACGGTAACAAGCTGCATTGTCGAGCTTGCAAGATATTTTGATTGAGGAGCTTAGAAGATAGGTTCAATTGCAAGCTGCATTGTTGAGCTTGGAAGGTATTTTCATTGAGGAGCTTAGATTGCAAGTTGCATTGTTGAGCTTAAAGATATTTTCATTGAGGAGCTTAGAAGATAGGTTCAATTGCAAGCTGCATTGTCGAGCTTGGAAGATATTTTCATTGAGAAGCTTAGAAGAATATTCTAAGAATATGCTAGGGTGCAAAGTGTAATAAGCCGAGCCCCTAACGTGCAATTAATGAAACTTGATTTTTCTATAAATAGTAAGCTCAGTTCATTCATTCCTTACCATTTTTCAAGAGCAGTTCAAGAGCAAAAAACACTCTATATTTATATTCTGAGAGATATTGTGAGATAAAAATTACTTTCTAAGCATCGAAGCGCTGCGTGATTGGAAGTAAAACTAGCAACTACAAGTGGTATTACTCTAGTGGTTTTTATTTTCATTCTTCCTTATATATTTAGTAAAAATATACTTTTATAAGCAGTTATAATGCCCAAATTATTTTAAGTATAGAGTACAAAAGTCCTATTTACAAGCAGTTATAATGTCCGATTTATTTCTTTTATATATTAGAAAATATACTTTTATAAGCAGTTACTATGTCCGAATTTCTTCAACTATTTAGTAAAAATATTCATTTTATAAGCAGTTATAATGTTGAAAGTTTCTCAAATATAATAGCCGAATATTCATTTTATAAGCAGTTATAATGCTGAAAGTTTCTCAAATATAATAGCCGAATATTCATTTTGCAAGCAGTTACAATGCTCAATTTATTTTAAATATAGTTGAAAAATATTCATTCTGTAAGCAGTTATAATGCTAAAATTATTTCATATATTGTAAAAGAAGTCTTATTTATATGCGGTTATGATACCCAAAATAAAACTTAAAAGATTTAATCGTTAAACGCTTATTTGTCTGCACAAACTTATAATCGTGTAGGAGTTACGATGAACGTTTAAACCGTTATATTAACTGTAAAAGATATACGAGGCAAGTCTCCAGACTTTGTTAACTTTATGCAAGTCTTTTATATCTTGCTATTAATTATTGTGAAGTTATTGCTTCTTGTTCAGCATAACTTAAGAAATGAATCATTATTCATATATTGTTTATTCGAGCATAAATTGTTGTGTCAAACCAAATTATTTTGGTACGACATCTTATACTGAGAAATGGAACACTTTGATGTAAGGTGAACTGAAACACCTTGATATAAGGTGGTAAATGTTGATTATATATCGATACAAAATTGTAGGATGATATGCATACTCCTAGGATATTGGTTAGGCTGATCCCCTACCAGATATCCGAAATCAAGCGGTTCTAAGTCATTGAAGACTGATAGAACTGATTGAAACATATGGTTCATGTACAGAACCCTCAATTATACATCGTTGACATCTTTCAAATCAAACACATTGTGTTTACATTTTCAAATGAACTTACTAAGCATTTGTAGTTCATTCTTGCATACAACTTTCTTTGCAGTGTTAGATGGTAATCCCGGAACTTCAGGGACAGACAAGGATAAAAGCCATGTTAATTAGTTTTATTTTACTGTTTTGTATAATCTCAAGTCTTTTAAGACTTTTGTTGTAATAAAGACATAGTACTGAGAATGTTGTAATCAAACTTAATTTTATGAAATATATATCATCTTTTATTACATCGTTTGCGTTGTATTTATATTCTTAGTTAAGTTAGAAGGTAGCATTTGATCTAGTACAGTATCCCTATTAACTGTACATCTGAATGAGGGTATTTAAATGATACTGGGAGTTCTGTAAGTGCTGAGGTTACACTTAATGAGCGCCGGTAAGGTGCCACCTTTACCAGAATGCGCCCCTCAGTTCAAAGAATAATCTTATCATTAATACTATGAATGTCAGATAGATAGGGAATATCGATATGAAAGAGATATTCATAAGATATGAATCTATACATCCAAGTTAGGGTATCCAAACACAGTTAATGTTCTAGCCGGAACTAATATCTGTTATAGGATACTATGAACCTTGGATAGATAGAAGTTATATATGATGAATATTTATAGTTGAATAGTTTCACGTGAGCACCAAATCTGCTACAGGGAGTGTAGAGAATTTGGGGACGTCACAAGTTGGTATCAGAGCTGTAGATTATTGCTCTAAGGTAGTTAGGAATTACCTTAGGATATAGTCATTGAGTCCGTAAAATACTTAATTATACATAAAATAATCTTAAAAGCTTTATATTATGTGTAAATTTGTTTCGCTCTAATACTAAACAACTAAAATTCTTTTGTAGGATGTCAGAGACAAATTGGAATGACCTCCCAGTTATAGATCAACCCATGGTAGGGTGGCTGATTGAGATTGAGTTAGACGAAGATCCAGAAGAGATATATCCCGCACTCGGGACACCAGAGGAGGAAGAACTTCTGCATGACCAGGAGATACTAGATGCTGATAAGTCTGAACATCCTATAGATGGATAGCTGGTAAATCCTGATCCTGATGAGGAGATTGGAGCGAGTCAGATGATGTGTGTCGATAGACACGAGGAGATAATGACGGGGTTAGTCCAGCAATCATCCGCAGACCTAGAGGTTGCCAACTTTCGAACGTATGTAGCTGAAGGTTTGTTGGAGAGTGAGAGGGATACCACTCGTCGTCTTATGACACTCCTCCAGAGTGCTCAGAAGGAAAGGCAAAATGCACAGATGCATTTATACCGAGCTGACAAAGGATGTTGGGATACATTCGAAGGCTTAAAGCGTCGGGTGCTTAGGTATCCCGTAGAAGAGAGGAAGGTAGATTATATGATAGATAGATTAGTGGTATGCCACATGATCCAGGATGCCAATAAAGAGGCGTGTGATCGTTCAGTCTAGTTTAGCACTTAAGTTTTTTTTCCGTAGTTTGTATTATATAGATTTTGGGTTGAAAAATCTGGAATCCTCTGTACTAACTAGTGGTAGTATAAACCACTAGTCGAATATGTAAACGTTCTGCATGTGATAAATAAAATGTGTTTGTACAAATCAAATTGTTAATTCTATATGTAGTATATACCTGTATTTTTACTTGTCTTTTCTTTATTTTTAGAATCATGGCATCAAGACGAAGAAACCAGACCAGAAATGAGACTAATGAACCAAATCCTATGGCGCCCCCAAATCCGGGTACTTAAAACCCGTACTTGGTGCATCACGATACCATTTCTTTGAGCTGTTTAATAAATTACAAACTTAATATTTATATCAGAGTTGTCTATTCCCCAGGTATGGCAACCTTTAATTACATTCTTTACATGTTACATAATATATATGATCACAATACAAAAGATTAATCATTACAGATAACACCTTGAAACCTAATCCTTAAGCTTTCCTTTGCCCTTGTCTTTGCCAGAGCCTTCTGGTCGATCACACTTAGCTGAAAACATTTAAGTCAAAGCAAGAATGAGCATTCAATTGCTCAGCAAGTAATAATAATTAATAATAATGCGCTGAAAGAAGTAAATGTTTTCTTTGAGGACTACTTCTACCACAAATCAATAGTGATGAAGTCATTTGAAACTATTCTTAACAACATATCAAATCATTTTAAGATTTCTTTGAAATGACTGAACAATAAGTCATTTCAAGTCACAAGAATTTTCTTGAATTTCATGCTGAGTTATCAAGAATGAAAGAGTTAATATTATTTCGAAGATTCAATAATATTCAATTGATTATGAAGGATTAGCAATTATGCGATAATATTCAATACATAGGGTTATTCCCAGATTTCATGCTGAGTGATCACAAATGGATTAAGAACTGCTAGAGGAATCATCAGTTATTTTATTACTGACTACCTCAAGAGTAAAAGTTAGGTATAAAAACTAAACTTTACTCTTCTGCAAGTACGTAAGGGGATCAGCCTCATTGTACCCGAGATTATGCATAATTCTCAAACATAGCGCGCGGTCGGGTTACCGACAAAAAAGTTTCCCCTGATTTTTTTTTCAGGGTTGTTCATCTCAGTCTTACATCATGAGTCCGTACCACATCAATATGGTTTGAATTGCTTTCAAAGAAAAACTTTGAGTTCAACATTTTATAACAATTTTGATCTAACCGAATCAAATGGCATATATCTTTAATAACGAATTATTTCCAATAATAGAACGTTTCATGCGATATCAATTTAATATTAGTCTAGCCGAAAACAATTAGCTGAGACATGGCTAATAGACAGTTCATAAATAGAGAACTCTAATTACTGTTCAACAATGCTTGTCGAATTAGGTCTAACTGGTCAAATAGCTTAGACAATCTTTAGACTAGGTATACATACCGAAATTTAATAGTATATATCAGAACTTGTCAATGAATTTCGAATTCAAGGGTAATTGATAATGTACAATAGTTCATACAAGTAGGGACACTTGCATAACCAAACTTAGAATACAAATTTTCAATATGAGTCATAGCAATTCAGTAATGAGATACTTTTAACAATGAACGAATCGAAGGAATTTCAAATTTATAATAATCATAACAGTTTGTACAAGTGAGGATACTTGCACAAAGAATAGAATAATTTTGATTATAAATGCATCACATGAGACAATATCGAGATATTTGAAATCAATAAATAGCTTGAACAAAGTTTAAGAATACTTGCATAACATGTGGATCCATTGCATAAAGTAAATGCAAGGGTTAAGATAATTGCATAAACGAATAACAAAGATCATTATGGATATGAATAATTAACAATAATTATTCACGAGCATGCTTTGAAATTGATAACTCGTGTTGAGTTAGGAACTAGCATAACATATACCTGTTTGCACAAAATAAAAGTAGTGCATAAGGTTTAGATACTTGCACAATAAAAGAAGTTGTGTAAGTTAGAAACTTGCACAATAAAAGATTGAGTTAAGGAACTTGCTTACACAGATCCAATTCATAAAGTAAATGAAAAGGTAAGATACTTGCATAACTTACGGATCCATCTCATAAAGTAAATGAAAAGGATAGGACACTTGCCTTGGTCGTTGACTACTGCTACGCAATTTAATATGACTTCTTTTGAAAGATCTATCAGTTATAAGATTGATCTTTCAGTCAACCAATCATATTATACCTTATAATATCGCTTCTTTATAAGTAAATTATCTAACATTCAACCACATAATCAAATATTAGATAACACATTAACACCATACGCATTCAATTATAAAGTTAGCACATATCGAGTCTTTAAAAGTGTTCAATATAGTATGTTGTGTGGTTTCCCACAAACAACCAACAAACTAGTTTCCGTCTCGTCTATACTGTTTTCACAATGAGTTAGATCGGTTGCCAGTTCTTATATACCTCTGCTCCCTGAAGGAATTATTTAGCCCAGATACTATACATCGACTATTAAAGAGTACGACTGTACCACTATTTTATGAATTAACACTAAGTCTTTCATTATATAAGTCTTTCTTTATGATTCTGTAGGTTAAGTACCTAATCCAGCAAACTGGATTCCAAATCCAGCAAACTAGATGGCAATCCAGCAAACTAGATTCCAATCTAGCAAACTGGATTCCAACTTGGATTACAATCCATGAACCTGGATTCAAATTATTCAATTCAGCCAACTATTTTTGCAATCCAGTAACCTGGATTCAAACTATCTTATAATCCAGCAACCTAGATTCACTAACTTTCAATGCAGCAAACTAGATTCACTAATTCAGCAAACTATTTTCCAATCCAGTAACCTGGATTCAAACTATTCTACAATACAGCAAACTAGATTCACTTTATTCAATTCAGCAAACTGAATTACACTATTCAACAAACTGGATTCATTAATTCAGCTAACTGGATTCACTAATTCAGCTAGCTGGATTCAAACTGTTTTCTATTTTATTAAATAATTTATTTAATCAATCTAAAATGCCATAAATATTATACCACCATACAAATGACCAAAACCCATATCAAAAATCTGTATGAACCATATTTAAGGTTCTCAAGTCATAAAATCCTATTTTCTAAATTTTCAACTTCACATAATTAATTAAATCCATTTATACATAACTTCATCATTTACACGAAAAATAACAAAACAACTTAAAAATCATTTCTTTTCTGAGAATAGACTATATATAGTCCCCTTATGAAAACATTTTTTTCCGGAATTTTAAAAATTCATTTACTATATTTAAATAGTCCAAAATAGCCAAATCTTACTATATTTTTCATAAATCGAAATTGCATCCAACAATTCTGAAAGTTTCAGGGTATGTTCCTGCTATATACATATACTCCCAGTAATAATTTCATAATATTTGGAGTTAACTACAAAGAGTTATTCAAGAATACTTTTGAAAATAGTCCTTCACGATAAAATCCATAACTTTCATTATACATGGTAAAAAATCTTTATATTTTTACAGAACTCACATAACCTCCCATATTACCATTCCTAATTTTCCTAGAATTTTTAGAGCAACAAAAGTTGATGAAATTGCCCCTGGATGTGAATAGTCAGCGGGCTCATTCCAGTTTTTGAGAAAAATGTGGACTGTTTGTACCAAAACAGTCCATACGAATTTTGTACCAATTATTTTTGAGTTCTACCACTTGAATTTTGTAGTTAACTTATATATCTAGCACTACTCTTTGACGGATCATAAAAAGAGTTTACGGATCTCAAGTTATACACTTACAAAGTGATGAAAAGTTAGGGTTTTCTAACTTTTTAGAAAATAGTTTTGCTTTTCTTTCTTTTGATCCAACTTTTGGCATTCAAAAGGGTTAGATCTAAACATAAAACACTTATTAACATATAGATCTAAGGTTTTAGACCTCAAGATCATAAACTTCATATCACACAAATCACACCCAAAATAAATGAAAATACACTTTATTAAAGTTAGAGAAAATTTCACCTTTGCTTGATTTTCCTTCTCCTTCTTCCTAAGCTTTGTTTATGGAGTTAGAGCACACCAAAAACTCCCTCCCTTTTCTTCCTCCATGGCTGCCACCCCTCTCCCCTTTATCTCTCTTTAGTTTCTTTCTTTAGCAAAATAAAAAGTGAGAGAGGAGAGAGAAATAAGATGAACAAATAACCTTTGTTTTTACTAAACTAATACTTGCATAACATATAGATATATGAATTATATCTATTCATTTTGTCATCATTAGGAAACACACTTCTTACACATTTTTGACAACTTGTTGATGTGTTATAATTGTATTTTGTACTTCTTATTCTCCTTTACAAGCAAGCTATAAAATATCAACACCTCACCCATTTTAGTACATCCTTGCCAGCTGGCCTCCTTCATTCATTGTCCCATTTTCTTTGTCTTCTTTTATTGCTTTAATATATTAATCAAGTTGGTAAAAATATTTTCCAAGTGGGCTAACATTTGGGCTTTAATAAAATTCCTTTTTGGGCTCATTTTAACTAGTTTATGCCACTAGTTTTCTAAATATTTTTAATCCATGTTTGGTTACTAATTTAATAAGTGTTGGGCTAATTTAATTAGTCCACACATTAATTATTCAAGTCCACAATTAAATAAATTAGTGGCTTGGTTAGTAAATTAATTAGGCTAGTCCATTAGTTTTCCTTACTAATTGGACTATTAAAAAGTAACCATTCATATATCACATAGTCTTCATTAATTAATACCCATATTAACTAATGTACAAAATCTATTCACTTACTATATTCACTTTAATTAAATATTTAATTAACTAACTATCTTATTAATTGTTTAATATTCTTAGATTAGTCCACTAATTTAAATGGCTATTAGTGGGACACGTTTTAAGTAACAATTAGTCACATGCATTATTCACATAAATCATAACATATTTATCATCATTGATAAATTATTATCATACACATTGAACCACATGTTGTACATACACACATTTAAATATAATCAATACTTATATTTAGTATTCAAATTTATTTAACAAAATAAATTCTTATTCTCCATGTATACATACATTCCTTTTAAATACAATTATAACAATAATTGTATTAATCATTAAAATTCATAATTATAGATGAAATTAGGTTTTGATCATCCCTTTATCTTTGTCTCATTTACCATACTTAGTCAATTTAAAATAAATTGACTAATCTTGCAAATTCCTATCATAAGAAAATAATCATAGTAATAATAATAACATTAATAATCATTTCTTAAAATATACATTTATTATTTAAATAATATAGTAATCATATTTTTATAAATAATTATAAATCTTTAATATAAAAATTAACTTATTAACAGAATATAATTTATTATTATCAACTATTTCTTTAATAAGAAATTTACTTGAAAATATATATGAAATAAATATATATGTACATATTACATAATCACATTTCTTTCCTTGCACACATTCCCATACTTGCTTTAATATATAATAAAAAAAATTTATTATATAAAAAAAATTTCATACGTAAAATTTCTTATTTTAATATATCAAAAATCATGGGTTATTACAAATCCCACCTAACAACTAGTAGACTTACTATTAGGAGCCTTACAGGGTCATCCACCACACTTGCCCAACACAAATAACCCACATAAGTCAGCGTTTAAGGACTTTAAAACCGTTGGACCACCTGAGTTCAAGGGAACTTTGGATCCAGGTGAAGCCCAAACTTGGGTAACTGAAATGGAAAAGTTCTTCACTGTAACAAACGTAAGTGAGGAACAAAAGACAATCTTTGCTACCTTTTTCCTAAAAGGTGAGGCAAACTTCTGGTGGGTAACAACAAAAACCAGGGCTGGTGAAGGGGTAATTCCTTGGGTAAGATTCAAAGAAATATTCTTTAAAAATTACTTTCCACAAACCATGCAAGACCGAATGGAGGTTAAATTTTTAGAACTAAAACAAGGGGAAATGACTGTAACTCAGTATACAGCCAAGTTTAACGAATTGTCTCGTTTTGCCCCACATCTAGTAAACTCTAAGACAAGAAAAACTAGGAGATTTGAGGAAGGGTTGAAACCTCAGATAAGGGGTAGGATATCAATCTTCCAGTTGAAGACGTTTTCAGAAATTCTTGAGAAGGCTATTATCGCCGAAACTAAGAATGAAAATCTTCTCAAATTTCATAGATATAAGAGAAGTCAGAATGAAGGGGGAAAGTTTACGGGAGAAGTTAGTACATGGGGTGGTAATAATAACAAGAGGAAGTGGGATGCCACTTTTAATAACTTTGGGAAGAAGGATAATAATTACAACAATTACAACAATAATAACAAGGTGGAATGTTATGCCACATGTGGAAAGAACCATATGGGAGTATGTCGTAGGAAGGTGGTTACCTGTTACAGATGTGGTCAGGAAGGACATTATTCTTCTGATTGTCCCAATAAGAGTAATAATAATACCAATCAGGGCAATCAGAATAATAAATGTTATAATTGTGGCGCAACGGGTCATATATCTAGAAAGTGCCCGAAGAATAAGAACCAAACCGGGGGAGGAAATCAAACCACAAACAACACCCTCAAACTAACAGTAGCAGGAGCTGGAGGTCAGAGTTGTCCAACCGCCAGAACATTTAATATGATGATGAGGGATGTTGTTGCTTCACAGGATGTGGTGACAGGTATCATCCCTATCTACACTTTAAATGCATATGTGTTATTCGACTCTGGTGCTACTTGTTCAATCGTGTCTAATAACTTTGCTAAAAACTTGAATATGCCATGCAAAGACTTAGACATACCTTTCAATATAGAAATTGATAATCGAGAGATAATTCCCGTTAAAACTGTATATAAAGATTATAATGTAGAGATTAAGGGACACAAGTTTCTTGTGGACCTCTTTCCTGTACAGATAGGGGAATTCGATATAATCTTAGGCATGGATTGGTTGGTTAATCATAATTCAATGATTGATTGCCATCGGAAACGTGTAAACCTATTGACTGAGTTAAAGTCAAAGGTAGTGTTCAATGGTGGTTGTTCACCTAAGCGATCTCGATGTCTGACAGTAATGCAAGCAAAAAGATTGCTTAGGAAAGGTTGCACAGGTTATTTGGCATATATAGTAGATACTCGAAAGGAAGGAGTAAAACTAAAGCAAATACCTGTGGTTAGAGAATTTCCGGATGTGTTTCTAGATGATTTACCAGGTCTAGCTCCGAATAGGGAGATCGAGTTTGTTATCGATCTTGCACCTGGTATGGCGCCAGTTTCGAAGGCACCGTACAGGATGGCAGCAGTAGAGTTGAAGGAGTTACTTGTGCAGTTACAGGAACTCTTAGACAAGAAATACATATAACCCAGTGTTTCACCTTGGGAGCACCGGTGTTGTTTGTAAAGAAAAAGGATGGAACGCTGAGGTTATGTGTTGACTATAAAGAATTAAATAAGTTGACCATAAAGAATAATTATCCTTTACCACGAATTGATGATTTGTTTGACCAGTTGAAAAGGGTCGAACACTTTTCGAAGATCGACCTACGATCAAGTTATCATCAGTTAAAGGTAAGGAAAGAAGATGTGCCGAAGACAGCGTTTAGGACACGCTACGGACATTATGAGTTTATTGTGATGTCTTTTGGATTGACGAATGCACCGACAACATTCATGGACTTGATGAACCGAGTGTTTAAACCATGCTTAGACAAATTTGTCGTAGTGTTCATCGATGATATTTTAGTATACTCGAGAACAAAGGAGGAGCATGCTTGTAACGAATGTAATTTTTTTGTGAATAAATAAAAATATTTATTGAGTTAAATAAATATTTTTGGCTAATTTATTTAATGAGTAAAATAAATAATCGACAAAGTTATTGTGGAGTAATTCATTTTAGTGTAATTATGTTAATTTTAATTTAAATGTAATTTGATGTGTCTATTCTAATTTAGTTTAATAATTAAATTAGATGAATAAATGATTTATTTGAATAAAGGTTATAACTAAATTAGTAAGGTTTAATTGGATTTATTTAATAATAGGTTTAATTAAATTGAAAGTGTGACAATTAAACTATATAGTATAATGAGTTATTAAAATAAATAGAAAAGGGTTAATTTTAGTAAAACCAAACAAGGCCTTGTGACCCTTGAAAGTAGTATGCACACAAGCCAATCATATTTGATATGATGTAGCATATACTTTGTAATCTTATTCGGTTATTAAAGGCATTTTACATTATCTATATGGTGTTGTTATATTAAATGTGATAAACCCATAGTTTTGAGCAATGTTTTTAGAATCATGATGGGGATCATGCTAATGAGATCTAAATTCAAGATAGCTCACAAACTAAAATTGTTCCTAATCGATGGATTACTAAAAAGGGGATTAGTGAATCCGGATAGATTAGTACATACGTTGCTTGCTCTTATGAAGAGGATGATTGATCTCATAATCATTTGTGTGGAGACACTAAATCAAGTATGTAGGTACTTATTAGAGAATAAGTTCACTGAACGTGACTCGCTAAGGAATACCTAATGGAGTTTTACTCGCTTGTCAATAGAAATTTCTCTAGTGATAGTAGTACAAGTGATCCTTGGACTTGAGATCATCATAGTATCTTGTGTGTGAGAAGTTATACTTTGACATGTCCCTTAAGACCCTTAGGGTATATCAAAGGGTATGATTGGGTATAATAAGTTGTACATGGAGATAGGTGAATGGTCAACAAAGAATCTACCACTTCTAGTAAAAGGAGAGAATGTCCTATGTGATTCGATAAATGACGACTCAGAAGTCTTTAGCCAAAGCAGAATAAAATTAAAAAGGAGTTTCTAATTTGCATTAATCAGAGTTGTGCATTTGAGAATCGAAATACATATAATTAAATAAAATAAGACTTGACAGTAATTCCATGTCTTATATTTAATTGGGACATTGTATGGTAGAAGGATTGAATTGTACGGTAACTATTCACTGAAAGGTTCTTTTGTGATTAATGTTGAAATCTATATTATCTGGAAAGTCGTTGATCGCTAAGGGGGCTTACCCTTATTGTAGAATAAATATTATTTATTTAAATGAATTAAATAGTTTAATTTATTTATTTAAATAAAATTAAAATTGTTCTAATTGATTTATTCACAACCGGTTTAATATGGAGAACCTAAAGGGTCACACCGCAAAAGAGAAAATATTTGTTTAAGAAGTAAATGGCATAATTGTAATAATAAGTTAAGTGTATTTAATTTAATTTATGGAGATAGAATAAATTAAATAGCTTAATATTTATTATTTAATATTTTGGAAATATTAAATATAAATTAATAAGAGGAGTCTTATTATTATTATTACAATTACTATTATTTAATTCCTAATAGGGATTGAGAATTAATTAATAGAAGTACTCTCTCATGCATTCCTAATTGGATTAGGAGCATAATTAATTAAAGGAGTTTAATTAGAATAAAAACCCTAATCCTAAATAGTTTAGAAGGGTTCCCTATATCTATAAATAAGAGGAGTCTTATCATGATTTAGGGTTAGACAGTTACACACTCTTCTATAAGAATTGGAGAGAGCGAGTACTTGCAATTTCTATAGAGATAGAAAATTAGGGTTTTGTCAACACTCATCTTCTTGAACAAATATTCTTCCTTGGTGGATCACCTCTAGAGGCCAAACACTTGGGTGGCTAACGTTGATCAAAGCAAAGGAATTTAGTCGGTGGAATTCAAGGAGAACACGAAGGAATTGGAGGTGAACTTGTACCCGAGGAAGAACGGTTCTACGAGGGTATAATTTCTTAATCTCTATCTCTTTCGTTAATTGATAATTGAACACAAGGAAAGATCATGGTGATGGTTTGTATAAAATTTTAAAATCCGTTTTATTGCGCTTCCGCACTATTTATGTAATTTGATTGCATGTTCGCGCTATATACAAACCTAACAACCCTTGGTTGGTAAAAATGGATTATTTTGCTTTGGTGCAACCAAACAAGGCCTAACTCTTAGCGTTTTGCAACTGACAAGTTAATATCAACTTATGTTAAAAAAAAAAACTTACCAGTTGTTTCTAAGCCTAAGGAAGAAGAATTGAGGTTAGCAGAGAAAGAATAGAAAAAAATTGGAAAGGAAGAGAGCTGTGATTTGAGAAGGAGGAAGAAGGTAGATTGCTAAGTTTTCTAATCATAATCTAAGAAGAGTTATCAGGTAATAATCTAACTTGAAACTCTAGTTTTTATTTTCTTCAAATTAGTTCTCTGTGAATTATTGGTGAACTAAAATTTAATAGAAATTGTTTATGTGATAGTTGTGCATGTTAATATGGGTATATAAACTGTTATATAACAATTGTAAATGATTTTTTGTAACTAGAATCCATGAAAGCATATTTTAAAATAGAGTTTTTGATTTTACAGAGTTTCACTTTCATATGTATGTAATATGCATGAAAATTTAGGTTCAATTTGATTATTAATCGGTAAATTGACTCTTGAATATGATAACATAATGAAAAATGAAAAGAATGCAAGTGGAATGGATTAAAATGGTTTGGAGATTAATTAAATTGCAGTGTTTAATTTCATTAAAAAGGCCAAAACATGAATATTTTGTTTAAATAGTGAATTTTTAGTTTTTAATTGGTTGATTATGTGTATTATAATGATTAAGATTGTTAGAAACATGTTGGGTATTTGTTTTACAACATGTTTGATGTCTGGGTGTGTTTAATTTGTGAGTCGAATGATAGAATTTGGAAATTTTGGTCTGAATTTCGCTGGTTCGCGAACTGTGGGAGATGGCAGTCGAGTTCCTCGCTCCGGCGGTGGAAATGAACTACATTTTCTCGTCCCGGCGAGATAAATAAACTGAGTTTTCTTGCCTTGGCGAGAAAATTGTAAAGAAAATTCTCACCCTATGCATGTTTAAAACTTAGACTAAGGTATCAAATGATTAATGAGATACTACTATGGATGATAAGCAAGCCTTATTGATTATCAAATGGCAATTGAGATGTTACAATGAAATTGGATAAAACGAATTCTAAAGTGCTTAGCATACTGTAACTAATTATTGTAACCGCTTTATAAACAAAATGTATAGGTTGATTAAGGAACGTGAATATTAACCTGTAATCTTCGCACGAGGCAAGTTTTGTACCCTTAATCTTTTTGTTTCGTTGAAAACAAATTTCTTATTTACTTTTCATTGAGCAAGCTTATTAATTTTAGCTTATCATTATTCAAGCAAGGTTGATACAATGACAAATATTTATGTTTTATTCTACTCATTTATTATCCAGTCATAAATCTTATTCAAACTTCAAACATAAATCTTATTGTATGATTCTATTGTTGATTCAAATGCTTTAATGACTAGCAAACCCTTATTGATTCAGCTAGTCCATAGTTGATGAGCATTCTAAAGATTTAGAATATCTTGAAGTTATTCCAAACCAAGTTTCTTTTGGTGTGGAATCTGAAGTCAAACTGAGATGAACAACCTTAATATAGGGGATTAAACTACGCAATAGCATTAAAATGTTTGTGCACAATACATTGTACAAATGGCTGATCCCTCTGAGTACGAGATGGATAGTCCATAGTCTATAAGACTGTTAAAGGTTACGGTAAAATTACTTGTTAACCTAGGACATAGTTCAAGGTCTTACGACCCTCAAAAATACTTTTGATCTTGAAATCTATATTCGATTCTTAAGCCGAGTTTCTTTTGAGCTTTTAGCCCTCTGATTTTGTTTATTGATTTGAAAAAAATTATTATACCTCAGTTGAAAATCTATTCCATTGATTATTTAACTGTTATTGTTATTATACTTGCGGGCAATTGTTTGCTCACCCTTGTATAAAATATTACAGCTAAATCTGAAAAGTCGGATGAGCCATCCACTAGCAAGGGCAATGGCAAGATGAACAAATGAAGATGTTATTCTATTTGATTCAATTCTTTGTAATAAGACTTCGTTATTATTTAAGTTTTTATTCCGCAAATGATGTAATAAAGGTTCGATAACCTGGGAATTATTTAATTAAGAGATTAGAAGTGTAACCCCTTTTGGTGGGAAGATATTCCATTCAGTTTAATTTTATTGTCCTTTATTATGGGTAGTTAGTTATGAATGTATGAATAGTGAACACCAAATTAGTGAGAATTAAGTACCCGGATTTGAGGGTGTCACAGGTTTGTATCAGAGCCATAGGTTAAGAACCTTAGGTGGGGAAACTTAGGAGTTAGCCTTGTTAAGAAACGAAAATCTAGTGGTGTTAAAACTCATATCGAGTTCTAAGGAATGAATTAAGGAATTCACCAAAGGTAAAAAAAAAACTTTATGTGCTATAACTTATGTGCTATATCTTGTATGCTCGCGAGTAGTATCGAGTAGTAATTAAACTTAAACTTTTGGTGGCAGGATGACTGATATAGGAGGATCCAGTCAGGCTAGGGAGGAGGAGCCCCAAGATGTTCATGTAGTCCGGGAGCAGCTAGTGCAGAAGGAGCCATCCCCATTGATCACAGTTGTAGGTCCTGAGTACGAGCCTGAGACTGATCCTGAGGAGGATCCTGAGGAGATTGAGGAGGAGGAAGAAGACCCTGAGGAGATACCATTATCTTCCTTAGGTGTTCAGATGTATGAGCAGGTGTATGATCGCAACATAGAATTGCAGGATAGGGTGGAGGAGTTGGAGGTGCAGGTGGCTGATCGTCAGACCACCATAAAGCAGAAGAATAATGAGATTGAGGAGCTTGATATACGTCTTGGGGACGTGGAGTGGAAGCTGGTACAGGCAGAGAGCCAAAAAGAAGAGATATCAGCTGAAGTGGAGAAACTGAGGAGTGAGCTAACAGAAGAGTCTGCAAAACGTGCTAGAGCTGAGGACGCATGGATGAAAGCTGCTGATCATGCAGACTATGTTGAGGATGAGATGCAGTCAAAGAAAGCCAAGATGGATGAGATGGAGCATGTTTTCCACACAGCAATGGATAGGGCACATGATCGAGTTTTTCATTACCCAACTCAGTTCGAGGATTTACCGTGGTACGTAATGGATCACAGGACGATGATTCGTATCATAAAACAAGAGCGCGAAGAAGCCGTGCGACGTGGAATGTCGTTATAGGTTACGAATAGCAGTAATAATAAGTTGTTTTCTAGAGAGCTAATATGATGTAAATCTCAAATGCGATAAATAGTGGGATAATTATGATGTAGTCTTGAAACTTTATGATTTCAGGGCAGATGATGTAAATAACTATGATGCTATCTATGTTATGTTTTGAAATAGTAAATGAATAAAATACGGAAGTTTATCAGATGTGTTATGTGCTAAATGTTATTTATAAATGATTAAGTTAGGACTTAAATGTTCAAGTAATTGACCAGTAATCTAATAGCGGGAATTCTTAACAGTAAGATGCCGCCAAGGAGAAGACCAACACGTCAACAGACCCCTAAAGGATCCACAAATAACAATGATGAAACCAACATTAATCCAATGCAATAGTTGGTGGATTTGCTAACGGGAGCATTTACGAATCAACCTCGAGTGCATGCCACAACTTTCAAAGACTTTAAAGCAATAGGACCCTAGAATTTCAAGGCTCTATGAATCCGATCGAAGCACAAACATGGGTCATGGAGATGGAAAAGGTTTTTGACGTCGCTAGGGTTAGCGAGGATCAGAAGACTGCATTCGCGACATTTATGCTGAAATCAGAAGCTAGCTATTGGTGGCAAGCTAACAAAACTCGGGGTGGTCAAGGGGTAATTCCATGGGATAGATTCAAGGAGATGTTTTTCAAAACTTATTTTCTGGCGAGTGAGCAGAATCAGATGGAGGTGCAATTTCTGGAGTTAATGTAAGGTACAATGACGGTGCCTGAGTATGCTGCAAGATTTAACGAATTGGCGAGGTTTGCACCATATCAAGTTAATACTGATGAGAGAAAGGCTAGAAGGTTTGAGCAGGGACTGAAGCCCTGGTTGTTTAGTCGAGTTTCGATGTTCCAATTGAATTCGTTTGCGGTAGTGCTAGAGAAGGCGATTATTGTAGAAGGAGGAAGTGGTGCTCTATCTAAGTACAATCAGGAGCAAAAGAAAAAGAAGAATGAAAATGAGAATAAGGCAAGTGGTAGCCATGGTGGCAGTGGACAGAAAAGAAAGTGGAATGATAGTGTTGCTGCTGGAAGTCAGCAAGGAAATCAGAAGAAGAAGGTGGAAACGTGCAGCAACTGCGAGAAGAATCATGTGGGTGTTTGCTTGAAGGGCAAGAGAGTATGCTTTAATTGTGGATAAGAAGGTCATATTACACCAAATTGCCCAAGTACGAAAAAGGGTGCATGTTTTACTTATGGATCGAAGGATCACCTTGCTCGTGATTGCCCTAAGAGAGCTACGGGAGGAGCAATCGGAGGAAAGGGAAACAGCAGCGGTGGCAATTTGACTATCACTGGACCGACGCCGTCCAATTGACCTACCGCCCGAACATTTAAATGACGGTGCAGGATGCTGTGCAGTCCAGAGATGTGGTGTCAGGTATCATTCCGGTCAATAGTGTAAATGCTTACGTATTATTTGATTCGGGAGCTACTTGTTCCTTTATATCCGATGATTTTGCTAGAAAATTAGAGTTATCTCACGAAGAGTTAAATTACCCTATGAACATAGAAATCGCGAATAAAGAAGTGATTCCTGTTAAGTTTATACACAAGAACTGTCGGGTAGATATTAAGGGTCATGTGATGATGGTAAACTTAATCCCAATTCGACTTGGGGAGTTTGACGTTATTCTGGGAATGGATTAGTTGTTCAACCATGGGGCAATTATTGATTGCCAAAAGAAATGTGTGAACCTTATGACACCGTCAAAGGTAGTGTTTTATGGTAGCAAGTCGCCTAGACAAACGAGTTATTTGACAATGATGCAGGCCAGAAAGATGTTGAGACAAGGATGTGTAGGATACCTAGCCTACATAGTTGATACACGGAAGGTGGGTTCAAAGCTAGAAGAGATACCGGTAGTTAGGGATTTTGCGGACGTGTTTCCTGATGATTTGTCGGGACTACCGCTAGATAGGGAAATTGAATTTGTAATTGATCTAGCACCGAGAACAGCCCCTATATCAAAAGCCCCGTATCGAATGGCTCCAGTAGAGTTGAAGGAGTTGATGGTGCAACTGCAAGAGCTGCTAGACAAGAAGTATATTCAACTAAGCGTTTCGCCGTGGGCAGTGCCGGTGTTATTTGTTAAGAAGAAAGATGAATCAATGCGTCTTTGCATTGATTATAGAGAGTTGAACAAGGTCACGATTAAAAATAAGTATCCGTTGCCAAGGATCGATGACCTGTTTGTGAAAGTAGTATGCACACAAGCCAATCATATTTGATATGATGTAGCATATACTTTGTAATCTTATTCGGTTATTAAAGGCATTTTATATTATCTACATAGTACTGTTATATTAAATGTGATAAACCCATAGTTTTGAGCAATGCTTTTAGAATCATGATGGTGATCATGTGTCGACGCCGGGTTTTCGCTTCTCGTGTCCTTTTAGTCTTTTCCAATTTTAGCCTTTTGATTTAATGATTTTTTGGAAAAGGTCGGCATTGATGTCGACGGGGTTTTGAAAGATCGTGTTTTATGATGAGCCAATTAACCAGAGTCGCCAGTTGGTATATTTGAAATGGATGTACCAACTCATCCGAATTTTCGTGTTTTATAAATCGCTGGCTCATATGTGACTCCGAATTAATTGGTCTGCGAATCGAGATTCATAGAGTTCGGGGGCTTGTTTAAGTGAGGGGAAGGTGTTAGGCACCCCTCGACTTTCCGTGAAACACGGTTACCGCAATCTTGATGCTTCTCCTATCCTTTAATTCATGAAATGCGTGTGTGTGTGTGCGTGCGTCGTGTGTGTGTATGTGTGCTTATGTGAATGTTGTGGTGAGTTTGTATGAAAGAATCATTTGAATTTTAGGGAAAAATCGTTGTTTTACTTTGAGAATGCTTCGGAATGTCTTTTCGGCATACACGAGAAAGCTTTATGAGAAAGGTTTGATTTTAATTATCAAAACTATGAGATTTTCGTTAAGTGTCGTTTTAACAAAACAAGAGTTTTAAACCTTCGTCAAAATAGGAATCGAGATCTATACGTTGCTTTCATAAAATGATGGGCAATTTCTAGGATCTCTTTCACCCTATGCACAAAGATTTAATAAAACATCAATTATTTATAAAATCATTTCGTGTGTTGTTTTGGAAAACGATTTTTCTTTAGCTTTCTCGTTAGATATGAATCGACATTTCATTAACGTTTCTCAAATTTTAACCTCGTGATTCTAATATCCTACTTTGATTGATTTTATGAAAATCTTATCATTTAGCTTTGAAATCAATTTCGTGTCATAATTCAAATCGAGCATAAACACGCGTCGGGCTATTCATGGGCATGTAAGCCATCAAAATATCCCCGAACGCCAACAATCACAAATTCCACTATTTCGGGGCCTTAAGCACGATTCTCGCCTTAGCGTCGTTTTAAGGCCCAACGATTACATAGTTACAATGAGAACTACGTCATCTCTACTTCTTACATCAAGATATGTCCATCATCGGATCGGGACCCCGGGGTCGCTTTCCTAGGCTCACAACCAAGTATCCACACACAAACAATCGGATATTACAAGAAAATAAACCAACCCGGATAAATCTAACAATACCAAGACATCTTAAAATAACGATTTAAAGGAATTGATACCGAATATAACACCTTAAAACAAACCAAGAAATTAATGAACGAATATCATCGGGTTATTAAGAAGAGTTTTATTCCAATGGAAACTTCACTCATAATCCCTAATTCATTGTTCAACAAGATACATGAAAATTATATCTAATTTACCCAAATCAATAGGACATGAATTGCTAGAACAAATAGAAATTTTCACCTTGCAATTGATCTCAAATGGATGTGAACTTGTGTATTTGAATAGGATAAAGGATGTATTTGATACAATCAAACTCAAAAGAATTAATTCCACTCTTTTTTTCCTCTTCTTTCTCCCTATTTTGTTGCAAAATCTAGCTATTTTCTCTCTATTTCCGTGTTTTTTTTTGCTGCTGCAGAAATTCTTCTTCTTCCAAAACTGCTGAACCCCCTGTATGCTGCCGAAGCTGGCTTAAATAGGCTGGCCAGAGCCAGCCGCAGATCTATCTGCGGCTGGCCGCAGATGGATCTGCGGCTGGCCGCAGATGGATCTGCGGCTGGCCAGCTGGCACGCCTCCCATCGCACTCAGCTGCTGAGTGCTGATTTCCCGGTTTTCGTGCTGGCGCACCCACTTGGCCGCAGATCTATCCGCGGCTGGCGGGCTTGACTTTCTCGATTTTCGTGCCACGCCACGATTTTCGTACCGCAACGTCGGTTTTCGCTGACAGGCTCGTATTCCGCAGTCCGGGAACTTCCGGGAGACGTGCCACCTCATTCGGAAATGCCTGCCTCGGACGGTCATGCTGTCATGTCGACTTGGGCTGCCCAAATCATTGCGGCGTTGCCGGGCGCTCGCCCTTGTGCCCGCTCCTTTGCTTCCGCAAGCCGGTTCAATTGTCGATTTCGCCCTCCTGTCATGGTCAGTAGAAGGAAACGCAAAATTTGGGTGTCTACAGCTGCCCCTCTTTATCATGTTTATGAAATGATAAATGAAATGAACAGGATAAAGAATAGACACTCGATGCATGAATGACAGTGTGCAAGAATGACAGTACATACATGATGCCTCACACATATAGCTTATGATGCAACATAAGATGCAACGCATGCAAGACATTCGTAAGAGTGTCAATGTATCAACCCCTTGACCGTGTTTGTTAGTCTTTGGGTTCACTCTTTCAATCTATCGTCTCGTTCGGGGCCGGGTATCGTCGCCGGTCACCCATCGCGTAACCCCCGGTTATCGTCGCCGGTTGGTTATCTTGTCGGAGCCGGTTATCGTCGCCGGTCCTCCTTCTCGTGATCGCCGGTTATCGTCGCTGGTCGATCGTCATGTCGGGGCCGGGTATCGTCGCCGGTCACCCATCGCGTAACCCCCGGTTATCGTCGCCGGTTGGTTACCTTGTTGGAGCCGGTTATCGTCGCCGGTCATCCATCTCGTGATCGCCGGTTATCGTCGCCGGTGGGTCGATCGTCATGTCGGGGCCGGGTATCGTCGCCGGTCACCCATCTCGTAACCCCCGGTTATCGTCGCCGGTCGGTTATCTGTCGGAGCCGGTTATCGTCGCCGGTCATCCATCTCGTGATCGCCGGTTATCGTCGCCGGTCGATCGTCATGTCGGGGCCGGGTATCGTCGCCGGTCACCCATCTCGTAACCTCCGGTTATCGTCGCCGGTCGGTTATCTGTCGGAGCCGGGTTATCGTCGCCGGTCCATCCATCTCGTGATCGCCGGTTATCGTCGCCGGGTCGATCGTCATGTCGGGCCGGGTATCGTCGCCCGGTCACCCATCTCGTAAACTTTTCACTTCAACAACGTCAAATGGCTGCAAGGGAGCAAGGTGGGACCCCACCAGGGCCCAGCCGCAGATGGATCTGTCACTTTCAACTTGTAATCCAAAGAGATTCTCTCGATTTTTTTCTTGGTCGCAAGGGCTTTTTGTCGATTTTTTTTTCAACTTTCCTGCAAAAACTGTTCCGGTAGGATTGATCTACACGCTACAGGTAACACTTTGACCAGTCACTTTTCAATTTCGTCAATGTTTTGCTATATATTTGACTATTTGCATGTTTAGAGATAAAATGTATGCTCTACAATGCTATGTAATGTAACCATCATATATACATGCTATGTATCAACTATGTGAGTCCTATTTTTATGTTCATGAGGCGGTCCCACATATTGTTACTCCTTTTCTGCAAGAGAAACATGCATTACATGATGTAATCGCACATATGAATGCAATTTAAATCTGTTTGAGGCTTTGATTGATGGAAAACACGTTTGGCTTATGCCTGGGATGTTCAATTTACAAACGGAACTCTGCCGATTTTTTTTTTTTTTTTTTTTTTTTTTTTTTTTTTTTACATGCATCATGTTGCATTAATCATATGATGAGGCTAGAAATTTAGAATGTTTCATTACATAATTTTAAAAGGAAACTTACCTTCTTTCTCGCCCGTTCTATAATTTCCAGCTATGGATCGTGATGCGCCCAGTAGCTCCTCCGCCTCTCGGACATTCGGTTTGTGTTCGCCGTCGTAGGGCTGCACCCACTCCTGTTCCTCCCTCGGGACCCGTCAGGCTCGTCGTTTGACGGAGGCTGTCATTCGTCCTGGTCATCCGGACGTTGAGGAGGCTTGTCCCTCCGGAGAGGTCGCTGGCAGAGGGCAGAGGGGCCATCCTCCCAGCACACCGGCTCCATCTACTCATCAGGCTCCTTCTGGCGCCTCTGTGCAGATATACCCGATCTTTTGGGTCGGGATCTTAGTCCGTCACCCCCTCGGCATCTCTCGTGGCTAACGAGGTATATTTCAGCTCTATTCTGATTTCAATTCTCAATTTCCCCCATTCTCTTTTTTATCCGGATTGACCCCTTGGTGATTGCCCCAGGTACCCGAGTTTACCCA
Organism: Aralia elata; assembly: GCA_034770075.1. Lineage (NCBI taxonomy): Eukaryota > Viridiplantae > Streptophyta > Magnoliopsida > Apiales > Araliaceae > Aralia > Aralia elata. The sequence continues at coordinate 38,739,193 of CM068381.1, read as the reverse complement.
GCCGAGGGGGGTAACTGGTTCAACATCTATTCCCTTTATGCAGCCCTGCACAAGTGATTATCGGGCGGATGGTGGACCTCTTGGGGCTTCCGACATTTCTTCACTATCATCCCCCGCCAGTGCCCCTGGGGTTACATGAGGGCTTTATCCGAGCGATGGTTCCACCAGACGCAGTCTCTTCATCTCCTCGACTGCCTGCGAGGTCGTGTTGACCCCATGGGACTGGAGGTACATTACGGCATTGAGTTTTACCGGGTCCCCGCGTCCCCTTGGATCTTGATATCACTCCTGTGGAGGTTCGAGCTTTGCTGGGCTTCCGCTGGTGATGATGGGTCTTCAAGGCCCGTTAGCATTAGATCCGGCGCTTTGGCTTTGTTTGTCGATGCCAGTCGGGGGTCTCTCTATGCGCTGCCTATTCCAGCAGATCAGGGCACCAGGGACATTCTGCTACGGCGCCTGTTCCCTGACCATCATGAGGGGTTGTTTTTCTGGGGAACAACTCCTCCACCATTCATTTCAGCGTCCCGTAGGAGGGCGGTCAGAGATGTGGACCGCATCGGTGATTATGACTGGGGATCATTCACTTTGCCTTATTTCCTCCACACGGCATGCGTCTATCGCTCAGAGGGACAGACTGATGCCTGGCTCGGCTTCTACCATTATTCTGTTGGTGAGCATCCCCTCCTCCTCTCTTTTACTGTATTTCCTTTTCCTTTTCATCTCTTTTCTGTATTTGATAGTGACCTCATGCCTTGCCTTGTTTCTATTCACAGTTCTGGGCTTGACGAGCGGGCTGCCATGTCTGAGGCCTCTTCACTACTCTGGGCCCGGACACTTATCCTCGGGGCCGGGCTGATGATGGCATCACAGCACTCTGGAGGAGGTTCCCGTGTCGGGCAGCTTTTGCACATTGTCGTATTCAGCTGGAGTTGATCACGGCTGCCGACGTCGTCTGGATTCCCTACCTCTCCGATCATCTGACTGTTGGGGTTTGCTGTACGGGCATCCTTCCGGCCCGAGAGTTCGAGCTTTCCACCCGTCGCCTCACCTGCAGAGTGTTGGAGGCTGGGGTGATGTATCTGGGAGAGCGCGCATTATGCAGATGCGTCACTGTGGAGAGATCCGCATCCCGCACTCCCTTTCTTTCACTACTTTCTGGCCGCTGGATTCTCAGCCCTTCGGAGATCATGGCTTCGCCGGGGAGGTGGATGGTCGGATGCTTTCCACGGGTTCCCAACTAAGAGTGATGCATTCCGTACATGGTGGGTGCCCCGCAACCATTCGGTCCTCAGACTCGGGCCACTTTCTTTCTTGGAGATATGGTTCCAGGCTCGGTGACGATGACCGAATGGGCTGCCTGCGTTCGGACCCCTACCCACGCTGAGCAGATCGCCTCATTGACCCGTCAGGTTAGATCAGTTGTCGCTGTTTGTTTATTCGGGGGTTGGGCCGGGCCCCGGAGGAGGCTTTACACCTACGATCCTGACGGTTTGCAGGTTATGATGATGCAGGCCCGAGTTTCATCTGATGCCACAGCGCATCCCTACATCCCCTGATATGAACTTTGGTCCTCCGAGCTTCGACGACTCCAGGGGATCAGTTCGAGGATCCTGCTTTCCTATCCGATACTGACTTTAATTAGACCAGGATAGGAGAGGGCCCTCTAGTATCGGCACCAGCTTAGATTTCTTTTTCATGTATGCACTATGTACTGAACTCATTTATTTATTTATGCACAGTTTTCTTTTTCATTTTATGGAATTCACGCTGTTTTATTTTTATCTGTATGAGATGCATGCTCTTTTATTTATGGATAGAGAATGACCCCTGTACAGTCCTTTTGATACTATTTTTTTTCACAGATGTCGTCCTCAGATGTCGTGGTTCGTTTGGATTCCATTCCTCCCACAGGTGTTGATTGGCAGTCTCCTCCGCTGGTTTGGACAGTCTACTGCCAGCAGATAGGGGTTATCGTAGATGGTCTTTTGGGACATTCTTGGTCCTTATTAACCTTCCGTGGTGCCAGCCCGGGCTTTGTGGGATGGTCTTCTGAGCTGTTGGGCCCCTGCCCGTCAGGTGTTTAGGTTTGGGACAGTAGAGCTGACCCCCACCCTTGAGGAGGAGTATGCTCGCTTCACCGGGCCTGTGCCGTTGGATGGTCCCTGTGCTTAGGTGTTACGTTGGTTCCATGCGCCGTCAATTCTTTGACTTTTACCGGTTTGCGGAGGGCTGTCTTTATTACACCGGTAATCACATCAGACCATTATGGTTCCTCTTCAATTCTTGATTGACCGATTCGGCTCACCTGACAGCTTCCGTCTTTTCCTCGGTGTTTTGATTTTTCCGTTTTTCCGTGTCCGAGGAGCGCTGGGATGCCTTGAGAGTGGGCGTTCTGATGGCCTGTGTCATCTCGGTTTTGTATTTGCCTGCAGGATCCGATCACTTGGACATGCGGATTGTTGCGGCCATTAGGGCCCTTCAGGAGGATCACACCATTCTCCCCATGATATTGGCGGATACCTATATGTCGGCCACATATTGCCAGTTCTTCCGAGGAAGATTCTTCAGAGGGAGCTCGACCTTGCTGTATATGTGGTTCATGAGTCATCTTAGTCCCATCGGCCATTTCCGTCGCCAAGGGTTTTGCTTCAGCCATGACATAACCACGCAGTTTTCGCTTCGTCCCGCGAGTTGTACTGATGTGGCCTCCTGGACATCATTTTTGTCTAATCATTGAGGGACCCCTTTCATCTATTGGTTTACTCGGGATATTGTTCCTTCATGAGCTTCTTGACTCATGTGCCTGGCATGGATTTCATTCCCATTGCTGGGTTAAGGGGCGTGACGACCTATCATCCCCTGGCGGTTATGGCGGCAGTTTGATCAGACACAGGATTTACACCCCTTCGCGGGTGCAGCCGCATACCGATTCCTTATATCATTCTGTACAGAGAGGGATCTATTGCAGGTATACGAGCTTTGGAATCACAGGATCTTTGCCGAATTATAGTGCGAGCTGTCACATCCAGACATTTGCCTACGTACAGTGGTTGCGTGGAGACCTGGATTCGGCTAGTTTGAGTCGGACTGGGCCTTTGATGACTCTGGAGTGATTTTTCACAGAAGATACCACAGACCACTCCATTTCAGCCGATTATGCCCCGAGTCGGGTCGCCGATGATTCCCGACTCCGCCTGGCGCTGATTACTACTGAAGCCGAGAGGGATTGCCGCCCTTGCCGAGAGAGATGAGGCCATTCGGGCTAGAGATGCTGCCATTGCTGATAGAGAGGCCATTGTATTTCAGACCAGGGCAGTGGTAGATGCTCATTTTGGGACTGTCAGCCGAGCTGCTACTGCTTTACTGGATCGTATTGATATGATGGGGCAGCAGATTGCAGGAGATGCTGATGCTTCAGATCTATCCACCACCCTGTCCATCCCTGCTTCGGCTAGTTTCAGATTTGTAGATTATTTTATTTCCTGCATAGACTATGTTGGTTTTTCATCAGTTATTGGAAAGAGAAATCTTGTAATAAAACGACTTATATATATAGACATGCATTTAAATTTAGTCATTTTCCCCTTTTGTCGTATCATTGCCATCCATTGGATCATCATTTTATCCAACTGACCATGATTTTGACATTTCGCCTTCTTTCTTTCCTCAAAGACCTGATGGAGAATTTGACAGATATTGCCGCACACCTTTTGATTTCGTCGGATTGAATCTCAGATTTTGGATAACTGTTTGGGTTGGATCAAGGTATGTATTCTGGGATGAAACTGGTTAGGCAGTTGGTTTCGGAAGGTTTTGGAGGGTGTAGGAAGGTTTTATCTGGCTATCGAAAATTGGTTTTGGTTTGGGAAAGGATTATTTTTAAAGGATCGGACCGCGCCATGATGGCTGCCTACGTACCCCCACAAGTTGGGAAGATCAGGTCCTACGTAGTTCGCCCTCCAAAGGAAAAACAGAACTGATGATTTAAGCGTAGAACCGCTTCACCGAGTCAGCATTGAGGGGTTGTGGAAATACCTCACCATCCATTTCCTTGCAATACGAGGGGCCCTCCGGATAGTACTTTCTTGATCACGAATGGCCCTTCCCAGCTTCGGGGCAAAACTTCCCCTTGGCTTCGTCTTGACAAGGCATGATTCTTTTCAACACCAAATCGTTTTCCTTGAACTTCCGAAGTCTTATCTTTTTATCGTACGATCGAGAGATCCTCTGTTGATATAGCTGACCATGCCAAATGGCAGCCACTCTCCCTTTCATCAATCAGGGGCCAATTGGTCATATCGACTCTTGCATCCAATCCTCCTTCGCTTATCTGAGCGTCGATCACTATTCTGAGGGACGCCATCTCAACCTCGACTGGTAGGACAGCCTCCATTCCATACACCAAAGCGTAAGGGGTTGCCCCTGTAGAAGTACGCGTTGATGTTCGGTATGCCAGCAAGGTGCAGGGGTAACAGATCTGGCCATCCCCGATGATTAGCAACATTTTTGCCATGATCTTTTTGATGTTCTTATTGGCCGCCTCCACTGCCCCATTCATTTTGGGACGGTAAATGACGGAATTGAGGTGCTTAATCTTGAACTGGTCACACAGTCCTTTCATGAGGGCATTGTTTAAATTCTTGGCATTGTCGGAGACCACAACCTCAGGTTGCCCCATATCGGCAAAATGACATTATTCCTGATGAAGTTGACGATGACCTCCTGAGTGACTTTGGGGAAAGACGCTGCCTCTACCCATTTGGTGAAATAATCGATCATGACGAAGATGAATCGGTGCCCGTTGCTTGCTTTGGGCTCTATTGGTCCGATTACATCCATTCCCCACATTGAAAATGGCCATGGGGAGGTCATACAGTGCAGTTCATTTGGAGGTGTATGGATCACATTACCGTGCGCCTGGCATTGATAACACCGTTTGACATGATCATCGCAACCGCAATCGGCTTTCAGCGTTAACCAATATATGCCCTGTCCTCAAAATCTTTTTTGGCAAGCATCGGTCCACTCATATGGTGGTGGCCCACACACTCCACCATGTATTTCATTCATAAAAAATCTTTCGGGCCTGTGTTTCATCTACGCACTCTGCAACAGTCCCAAACCCAGCATCCCTCTTTTGTAGAGTGAATCGCCACTCAGGTAAAACTTCATCGCCATCCTTTGAATTCTCATCCTCTCCGTCCGATTTTGCCTGATCGGGAAGGGATCTGTCTCTCAGATATTCCCTGATGTCGTGGATACCAGGGCTGCCTCGTCAACACCACCTCGTTTGATAACACTGCCCCCACATTTTTTCCTCATATGCCGGGGCAATTCTGTACGGGTGATCTCAATCTGTGGACTGTCCCTACTCTTGATCACGTGGGGATTAAGGAAGCCAAAGTCGCCAAATGCACTCGGCAAAATCATTTCGTCCCCGAGGAATATGGCGGAAGGCGATATCCTCGAACTCTTGCATAAGCTGGGTGACACAACGATGGTATGGGAAGTAACCGAAGCTCCTTAGTGTTGTATACCCCGATTGCTTGTCTGATTACCAATTCCGAATCCCCGAACACCGCTAGTCTTTTTACTCCCATGTCACGGGCCAATCGGAGTCCCAAGATACACCCCTCGTATTCAGCGGTGTTGTTCGAATTGCTGAAACGAAGTTTAGTGGCCACGGGGTATTGTTCTCCGGTGATAGAGACTAGGACCGCTCCGGCTCCTGCCCCCTTCGGCATTCATTCATGGCACCATCAAAATACAGCTTCCAAGAATTGTCCCTCGTCATCACATTTTTCGCAGCGATACCCAAAATATATCCTCGCCCGGGAGAGGAGTTTCTAACGGCTCCATCCCTCCTGCCGGGGCCTCTGCCAACTGATCTGCAATTCCCTGCCCTTTCATGGCCTTCTGGGTCACGTACAACCATGTCTAAACTGTTGTAAAATTAACTGCCATCTTGATAATCGACAATTCAGCATGGGCCTTTCAAAAATATATTTTCAGGGGATCCATTCTTGATATCAGGTACGTTGTATGCCCATGGAGGTAGTGCTGTAATCTCCCTGCAGGCCCAGGCCAGAGCACAACAAGTCTTCTCAATGGGAGTGTAATTCTGCTCACATTGGCTAAATCTTTTGCTGAGGTAATAGATGGCCTGCTCTTTTCCCGCCTCATTTTTCTGTCCCCAACATACATCCCCATCGCGATGGCATTGACCGATATATACAATAAACAAAGGGATCCCATCCTTCGGGGGTACCCAGCACTGGGGTGCCTCAGTCAACTGCTTTTTTAATGGTCTGAAAAAGTCCTCCCTGACACTTGCTCCATTCCACTCTTGGGAAAACCCCCTTTTCTTAACAGTTTGAAAATGGGCCTCACATGTAGTCGTCAAGTGGGGATATAAAACGGCTGATAAAGTTTATCCTTCCCCAGGAATCCCCTTATCTCCTTCTCTGTGCGAGGTGCTGGCATATCCGCAATGGCCTTAATCTTTGCTGGATCCAACTCAATGCCCCGATCACTAACCAGGAAACCCAAGAGCTTGCCCACTGTACTCCGAAAGCGCACTTGGCTGGATTGAGTTTCAAATTATACTTTCTGAGCCGATCGAATAGCTTTTTGAGATGAGTTATATGATCGGATTCTACCTTTGATTTCACAATAATGTCATCCACGTAGACCTCTATCTCCTTGTGCATCATATCATGGAACAAGGCCATCATGGCTCTCTGATAAGTAGCCCCCTGCATTTGTGAGACCAAAAGCCCAGTCGTCTATAGCAGAAAGTGCCCCAGGGGGTGATGAATGCGGTCTTTTCCCGATCTTCTCCTCCGCCACCCATTATCTTGGTGATATCCTGCGAAGCAATCCCACAAAAGAGTACATTTCGTACTGGGCTGTGTTATCCACCAGGATGTGTATGAAAAGGCACCGGGAAGTTATCCTTGAGACTGGCCTTGTTTAGATCTCTGTAGTCTACGCATACCCTCAACCTTTCCTCCAGGTTTAGCCACTGGGACCACATTGGATAGCCATTCAGGATAAGTGGACACCATAATGATTCCCGCCCTGAACTGCTTGATGATCTCTTCCTTCACTTTTAAGCTCCACTCAGGTTTCAACTTTCTTAGTTTCTGCTTGACAGGCCTGAAACCCTCCTTGATGGGTAACCCGGTGCACCACAATGTCGGTGGACAATCCGATCATATCCTCCGTGCGACCAGGCAAAGACATTCCTCATATTGGCTTAGTAACTCAATCATTTCTGCTTTTTTGGCTGGGGGTAAGTCTGTCCCTATCTTGAGTTCTTTTGGATTGTCAGGGGTTCCAATATCAATAGTGATGGTTTTGGTCCAAGTTGGGTTTGGGTTTATCTTCGACCCATCCTTTGATCTCATCAGGTGCGTCGTCGTAATCTGTCTCGTCTTGCTCAATGCCCATTAAATCGAAATCCAGCTCAATGTCAAAATCATAATCATCATTCAAATTTGAAAGACCATTTGTTAGGCAAGGATTACTCAAATGGGTACACCTGACATGAAACAAAATACTTGTCATATATAAATCGATTTTTCACGACGATCCGCATTTTCAAATAACAAGAAGAAACGACACAATTATGCAGAAATAAAACAACAACAAAAATAAAATTCTTCATTCCCCCATCATCTGGGGTCAATCACCCTGCCGTCGAGCTTTACCCCTTTTTGGATATTACTGGTTTCTGGGTCCAATTGTCGATGGTCAGGTCAGATGAAATGCGCCGGATGACAGAGGTCCTCACATCGGACACCTCCCCGATGATTACGGATACGTCGCCTGAATCCCTCTCCATACCCTCTCCAGGAATAATCAGCCCCTGCCCAATCGATGACAGCACAACTTGTTGGGCTCATCCCGGTGGCGCTGATAACAATATTCGTCCCCTCCTTACTGCGTGTTGATTGTCCGGAGGGACGTAGCATTTGGTTTCAAACTCTTTTGCGACCTCCTGCCGGAAACTTTCCCTCCGGGCCGACTCACTAGGTGTGGGGGTTAACTCTTCATTCCCTGCCCCAAATCACAGGTCCGCTGATCCCCTGCTCATTGTCGGCTTTGGTCACTGGACTGCCAACTAGTCGAATCGGGATCAAGTCGCACCCTGACGGATGTCCCCGTACTGCGCCCACATGGTATCCCAATCCTGCTTTGTCCTATCTGCTGTGGTAGGTGGATGGGCTTGGTGATTCCCTGACTGCTTTTCCCTAGTCCCTGTCCAGGTTGGAAGTTCATTTTAATCATTTCCTTTTGCCACAAAGGTGAGTTCCGGAGAGACCCTTGGGTTTCACAGCTCGACCCCCCACGCATCTATAATGGGGAGTGCTAATCTCTAGGGCTTGAAAGCTGGCAGGCGCCGCCGACTCATCCACATTGATTACTGGTAGGCCACTCCTGGGAGGAGAAGGGTCATCACATTCGGCCGAGATTGTTACCAGATTCCCATCGATGATCAACTTGATTTGTTGGCTGGAGCGTGGAAGGAACTGCCCCGGCCATGTGTATCCACGGCCTCCCTAGCAGCAGGTTGTAGCTTGCCGTGATATCAAGGACTTGGAAGGATATATCAAAAGTAAAGGGTCCTATATCCACTGTCAATTCTAACTCACCGATGGTGTCTCTCCGTGATACGTCAATAGCCCCAACCACAACATGACTGGCTCGCAGGCGCTTGGGACTGGATGTTCATTTTCTTCAGCGTACTGAGAGGACATATATTCAATGCCGATCCCCCGATCGATCAGCACCCCATTCATGACATATCCTGAGGAGATTACCGCGATGTGTAGCGGTTTTCGGTGCCCCCTTCCCTCTTCGGGAATGTCCTCATCTGTAAAGGATATTGCATCGGTTTCCAATAAGTGGCCTACCAACTGGCCGAAATCCTCCTCACTGATCTCTTTGGGCACAAATGCCTCCTCCAGAACCTTCATCAGGGCCTTGCAATGCTCACTGGATGACAACACCAAGTCCATGACTGATGTTAGGGTTGATTCCTCATTTAAAATCTGGATCCCCCTCATTTCTGGGTGATCCATCCTTTTCAAAAACTCTATGGCCCTTTCCTCGGAAACTTCTTCATTTTTTTCTCTTTTGGCTCTCAAGGACTCGCACCGGGAAGATATAAGGGGTTCCCCCTGGTCGTCCACGGAAGCACAACTGGCCGCTTCACTCGGGTATTCCCCCGTAATTTCCAGGGTACAGTCTTCAGACTACTGATAGGGAGAGTTGTGGCCTTGCAGCAAGTATGATGGGCCTCGGAGCTGTCAACTTGATAGGTCCCTCTATGTTATTCGTACTTACCCCTATCAACTTGATGGGCGTTACCCCTCGCACTCCCATGGTCCATGTATCACATTTATCATCTCCTCAAACTTTCTGCACATAGTTCAACCTTGGCGGCTCCCCCCGCCTCACTTGCCTCCGTCGCATTGACTCCCCCTCCATCATGTCTTTGGCAGGGGATTTGCCTTAACATTCGGGGAATCCGGCTGTTCCACCACAATCTCTCCACTGTCAATCAGGTTTTGGATTCGATGCTTTAACGTCCAGCAATCCTGTGTATCATGGCCCAGGGGAACTGGAGTGGTATGCACACCGCTTTGCTCGGGTCAAACCTTCTACCCTTTGGGTCACTCGGGGTGCCAAAACCAACAATCTTCTTTTGGGCTACCAATACCGCTATATACTCGTTCAAGCGGCTCTCCCCGAGCGGGGTGAATACTCGGTTTTGCGAGGCCTCATATCTTCTTCGCCCCTCTGCTCTTTGATCTGAGAAATTGGGCTGTCGGGGTTGGCCCTCCCCTCGGTGCTTGTACCGGAAGATGGCTTTCTGCTTTACTGGACGACCCTTGTAGGATGAGGGGAGACATCCTCTTCCTTCCTCTTTTGGATCTCTCCGGGAAGTGCTGCCATAGTTTCCATTCTGTATTTGCTCGGCAGCAGCAGTTTCTAAAGCAGTAAGATCCCGGATTTTACCCGATTTCAACCCCATGTCAACCATCTCTCCATGTTTAAATCATTTCAGCAAAGGGTCTTCCAATCCCTCGAGATGACCCGCTCATTAATACGGTGCCTCCTGAATGTCTACAAAGGTCATTACCATCTCTGATTCGCTCATCGGGGGAGTTACCTGGGCAGCCATGCCCCTCCATCTTTGCGCATATTCTCTAAAGGATTCCCTAGGCTGTTTTTTACCCTTTGTCATTTGGTAACCTGTCAAGAGCCATCTGGGCCTGAAAGCCTGTATTGGGTTAAGAAAGTATGGGCCAATTCCTTCCCAGTTGTGGATTCGGGCGTTGTCGAGGCGGGCATACCATATTCTTGCCTCCCCTGTTAAGCTTTTCTGGAATAGTTGCATTCTCAAAAACCCTCGTCTTCGGCATAAGACCCGAGTTCTCCAATGTAAATTTTCAAGTGTGTATAGGGGTCTCCCTTTCCCATTGTATTTTTCAAACTCGGGAACTTTGAACTTTTCTGGATATCTGGCCCCGGGGAAAAACACACAGATCTGAGTAATTAACCCTGCCCAGGGAGCCTATGCCCTTTAGAGATTGGATTGGTTTCCTCCATGTATTTCATTTTTCTCCGAAGGTCGTCATGGTCCCCTTCCTCTGGGATAGTAATCACTGTCCTGCTAGGTATGGGAAACGGCCTTTGGGATGACTGGCTCGTCCTTGAGTCGGGTTTGGTCCTCTTTAAGCAAGTTTGTACCATTTTTAGGAGGACTCTGATCATCCCCTGGTGGGTGGAGTATTATGCGATCCCTGGTTTACCGGATCCTGTCTGATTAAGAACTGTTCCCTTTAACATTGTGGCCATTTCCATCATCTGTCTTTTAAAATCATCAAACTCCTCCCGAGATATGGAATTATGGTTAGGAAGATCAGCCATTTCAGAGGTAGAGACCCTGGGCTTTCTTAGACTGCGAACGAGTTTGAGGAGCAATCCTACAGAAACAAACGGTTCGAAGTTTAGTCCCGGGAAAATGAACACATGGATGCATTGCTAAAAGCTGTAAAATTTTTGTGTGTTTTTTGGGTTTTTTAATCTTTTTCTGCAAAACCAACACGTTAGCGGTCCTTTATTGAGACACTGCATGCTAGATACAATTTATTATGCTTCCCGGGTCGTTCCCCTGCAAAACACAGAGGTTAGTATTTTCTTTTGTCATAAAGGGGAAGCATATATGAATATTTTGCAATGGGGATTATGACATTTATACGCATAAACGTAAAAGGGCATGAAGAGACTTTTCCTGCGTTGGGTTTATCAGAGGCTGACCTACCCTAGGGTTACTCTCACGGGCTTTTCGGCATGAAGGTTCCCAAATCTTCGCAATCTACTCGTTTGAGCCCTTTCGATTGGAGCGGATTTGAGTGGTGCGTTTCCTGAGCCATCTCCGGGGAGCAGCCCCATCGAGTCCAGTAATAAGCAACCGACAGGTTCGCCTCAGGAGGAGGTACTCTCTCAACATACATTCACATTCATCGTCCTCACCGTATGCAAAATGATTTCTTTAAAGTAAAGCCATCCCATTCAATCATTCATTCATTGGACAAAACACGCATTCACACAACAAAACCAAAAGGTCAAAATATCGCATGCACACACATATTCATGAATTTTTTAAAGGATAGAATAGCATCCAGATTTTAATGCGGCTTAAGCCCTCTAATGTCCCCAGCAGAGTCGCCAGCTGTCGACGCCGGGTTTTCTCGCTTAACGCGGGGGTTGTAACCCTTTCCAATTTTTAGCCTTTTGATTTAATGATTTTTTGGAAAAGGTCGGCATTGATGTCGACGGGGTTTTGAAATATCGTTTTTTATGATGAGCCAATTAACCAGAGTCGCCAGTTGGTATATTTGAAATGGATGTACCAACTCATCCGAATTTTCGTGTTTTATAAATCGCTGGCTCATATGTGACTCCGAATTAATTGGTCTGCGAATCGAGATTCATTAGAGTTCGGGGGGCTTGCTTAAGTGAGGGGAAGGTGTTAGGCACCCCTCGACTTCCGTGAAACACGGTTACCGCAATCTTGATGCTTTCCTATCCTTTAATTCATGAAATGTGTGTGTGTGCGCGCTTGTGTGTGGGTGTGTGTCTATGTGAATGTTGTGGTGAGTTTGTATGAAAGAATCATTTGGATTTAGGGGAAAATCGTGTTTTAAATTGAGAACGCTTCGGAATGTCTTTTCGGTATACACGAGAAAGCTTTATGGGAAAGGTTTGATTTTAATTGTCAAAACTATGAGATTTTCGTTAGGTGTCGTTTTGGCAAAACAAGAGTTTTTAAACCTTTGCCAAAATAGGAATCGAGATCTATACGTTGCTTTCGTGAAATGATCGGGCAATTTCTAGAATCTCTTTCACCCTATGCACAAAGATTTAACAAAACGTTACTTATTTCTAAAATCAGATTTTGTGATGTTTGAGAACGATTTTTCTTTAGCTTTCTCGTTAGATAGGAAATCGACATTTCATTAACAGTTTCCTCAAATTTTAACCTCGTGATTCTAATATCCTACATTTGATTGATTTTATGAAAATCTTATCATTTAGCTTTGAAATCAATTTCGTTGTCGTAAATCAAAATCAAGCATTAAAATGCGTTGGGGCTATTCATGGGCATGTAAGCCATCAAAATAATCCGCCCAAACGCCTACAATCACAAGTTCCACTAATATGGGGCCTTAAATCCGATTCTCGCTTTTGGCGTCGTTTTAAGGCCCGACGGTTACACGTTACAAGGAGGCTACATCCTACCCGCTATATACATCAAGACATGTCCATTCATCGGATTTGGACCACGGGGTCGCTTTCCTAGGCTCACAACCACGATTATTACATACTCACAAATCAAACATTACAATAAATAACCAACGCGGAAATTCTAACAATATCACGACATCCTAAATAGCACAAATTAAAGGAACCACAACCAATACATCTCTTATTACAACAAACAAGAAATCAAAACATGAATATCATCGGGTTATTAAGAAGAATTTTGTTCCAATGGAACCCTCGCAAATAATCCCTAATTCATTGTTCAATAAGATACATGAAAATTATATCTAATTTACCCAAATCAATAGGACATGAATTGCTAGAACAAATAGAAATTTTCACCTTGCAATTGATCTCAAATGGATGTGAACTTGTGTATTTGAATAGGATAAATGATGTATTTGATACAATCAAACTCAAAAGAATTAATTCCACTCTTTTTTTCCTCTTCTTTCTCCTTATTTTGTTGCAAAATCTAGCTATTTTCTCTCTATTTCCGTATTTTTTTGCTGCTGCAGCAGGAATTCTTCTTCTTCAAAACTGCTGAACCCCCTGTATGCTGCCGAAGCTGGCTTAAATAGGCTGGCCAGAAAGCCAGCCGCAGATCTATCTGCGGCTGGCCGCAGATAGATCTGCGGCTGGCCAGCTGGCACGCCTCCCATCGCACTCAGCTGCTGCTGAGTGCTGATTTTCCCGGTTTTCGTGCTGGCGCACCCACTTGGCCGCAGATCTATCCGCGGCTGGCGGGCTTGACTTTCTCGATTTTCGTGTCACGCCTCGATTTTCGTACCGCAACGTCGGTTTTCGCTGATAGGCTCGTATTCCGCAGTCCGGGAACTTCCGGGAGACGTGCCACCTCATTCGGAAATGCCTGCCTCGGACGGTCATGCTGTCACGTCGACTTGGGCTGCCCAAATCATTGCGGCGGGACCGGGCGCTCGCCCTTGTGCCCGCTCCTTTGCTCCCGCAAGCTGGTTCAATTGACGATTTCGCCCTCCTGTCACGGTTAGTAGAAGGAAACGCAAAATTTGGGTGTCTACAAGGCATTTTACTTTATCTACATGGTGCTGTTATATTAAATGTGATAAACCCATAGTTTTGAGCAATATTTTTAGAATCATGATGGTGATCATGCTAATGAGATCTAAATTCTAGATAGCTCACAAACTAAAATTGTTCCTAATCGTTGGATTACTAAAAAGGGGATTAGTGAATCCGGATAGATTAGTACATACGTTGCTTGCTCTTATGAAGAGGATGATTGATCTCATAATCATTTGTGTGGAGACACTAAAACAAGTATGTAGGTGCTTATTAGAGAATACGTTCACTGAACGTGGCTCGCTAAGGAATACCTAATGGAGTTTTACTCGCCTGTCAATAGGAATTCCTCTAGTGATAGTAGTACAAGTGATCCTTGGACTTGAGATCATCATAGTATCTTGTGTATGATGAGTTATACTTTGACATGTCCCTTAAGACCTTTAGGGTATATCAAAGGGTATGATTGGGTATAATAAGTTATACATGGAGATAGGTGAATGATCAATAAAGAATCTACCACTTCTAGTAAAAGGAGAGAATGTCCTATGTGATTCGATAAATGACGACTCAGAAGTCTTTGGCAAAAGCAGAATGAAACTAGAAAGGAGTTTCTAATTTGCATTAATTAGAGTTGTGCATTTGAGAATCGAAATACATATAATTAAATAAAATAAGACTTGACAGTAATTCCATGTCTTATATTTAATTGGGACATTGTATGATAGAAGGATTGAATTGTAAGGTAACTATGCACTGAAAGGTTCTTTTATGATTAATGTTGAAATCTATATTATCTGGAAAGTCGTTGATCGCTAAGGGGGCTTACCCTTATTGTAGAATAAATATTATTTATTTAAATGAATTAAATAGTTTAATTTATTTATTTAAATAAGATTAGAATTGTTCTAGTTGATTTATTCACAACCGGTTTAATATGGAGAACCTAAAGGGTCACACCGCAAAAGGAAAATATTTATTTAAGAAGTAAATGGCATAATTGTAATAATAAGTTAAGTGTATTTAATTTAGTCTATGGAGATAGAATAAATTAAATAGCTTAATATTTATTATTTAATATTTTAGAAATATTAAATATAAATTAATAAGAGGAGTCTTATTATTATTATTACTATTACTATTATTTAATTCCTAATAGGGATTGGGAATTAATTAATAGAAGTACTCTCACATGAATTCCTAATTGGATTAGGAGTTTAATTTAATTAAAGGAGTTTAATTAGAATAGAAACCCTAATCCTAAATAGTTTAGGGAAGGGTTTTCCTACATCTATAAATAAGAGAAGTCTTATCATAGATTAGGGTTACACACTCTTGCATAAGAATTGTAGAGAGTACTTACAATTTCTATAGAGATAGAAACTAGGGTTTTGCCAACACCCATCTTCTTGAACAAGTATTATTCCTTGGTGGATCACCTCTAAAGGCCAAACACTTGGGTGGCTAACGTTGATCAAAGGAAGGAATTTAATCGGTGGAATTCAAGGAGAACGCGAAGATATTGGAGGTGAACTTGTACCTGAGGAAGCTAGAATTCTACAAGGGTATAATTCTTATTCTCCATCTCTTTCGTTTAATTAATAATTGTGCATAAAGAAAGATCATGGTGATGGTTTGTATAAAATTTTAAAATCTGATTTTATCGCGCTTCCGCACTATTTATGTAATTTGATTGCATATTCGCGCTATGTACAAACCTAACAGTATCTAACCAATTTAACCCTTATAATACACCTAATCAACTAATTAGAACCCAAAAATTCACTGTTTAAACAAAATACTCATGTTTTAGCCACATCAATGAAATCAACCACTGTAAATCCATCTCTAACCATTTTAATCCATTCTACTTGCATTCTTTTCATTTTTCATTATATAATCATAATCAAATGTCAATTTACCGGTTAATAACCAAATTGAACATCAATTTCATACACATAAGCCATACATAAAAGTAAGACTCTGTAAAACCAAAAACTCAATTCTAAAGCATGCTTTCATGGATTAATTCATTCAAATTAATTTATAACCATCATATACACATCTAATGCATGCTTACTATCAATTACACCAAGTACTTCACGTATTGAACAACTGACTTCATATACAGTAAAGTAAATTAAAAAGAAATACAGTGAAGAATTTAAAAAGGATTATACCTTCTATTGCTTAAAAAAAACTTGATTAATTCTCCTTTGATTTAGAACTCTTCTCTCCAATCTCTAAACTTCTCTCTCAATTCACATACTCTTTCCAAGTTCTCTCTTTCTTCCAATTTTGTTTTTCTTTCTCTGCTAAGCTTTCTCCTCCTTTTCTTTCTTTAAAAAAAACTGATAACTCACGTACTGGTTTTAATTAATCAGTTAAAGAAATCAAAAGTTAGGCTTTGTTTGGTTGAACCAAAGAAAATAATCCATTTTTTACCAACCAAAGGTCACAAGGCCTTGTTTGGTTTATCTAAATAAAATCCTTTTCCATTTATTTTAATAATCCACTTTACTATATAGTTTTAATTGTCACACTTTTAATTTAATTAAACTTATTATTAAATAAATTCAATTAAACCTTACTAATTTAATTAATAATTCTATTTAACCAATAACAATAACACCAAATAAATTATCCTATACAAATAAATCCTTTACTCAAATAAATCATTTAATCATCTAATTTAATTATTAAATTAAATTAGAATAATCACATCAAATCACATTTAAATAACATTCAACATAATTTTTTTCACCATATCCTTATAAATTATTTATTTTACTCCATAAATAAATTAATAAAAATATTTATATAATTCAATAAATATTTTTATTTATTCACAAAAATCGCATTCGTTACATCCTTCCCTCCTTATAAGGATTATGTCCCCAGAATCACAACGCAATTAATTCGTCCGTTACATTCTCCCCTCCTTACAAAGATTCTGTCCCCAGAATCGCAATACAAAGATTAAACAAACAATTGAGGATAACTCTGCATCATTTTCTTTTCGAGTTCCCACGTAGCTTCTTCAGCACCGTGGTTCCTCCAGATTACCTTAACATAAGGTATCACTTTATTTCTGAGAACCTGCTCTTTCCTGTCTACTATCTGTACAGGTATCTCTTCATAGGATAAATCTTTCTCAAATTGTATTGGTTCATATTCTATTACATGTTTATAATCAGGCTTATATGGTCGTAGCACCGATATGTGAAAGACATTATGAATGTGGTCTAACTCGGGAAGTAAAGCTACCTCATAAGCTACCTCACCCACTCTTTTTAGCACCTTAAAGGGTCCAATAAATCGCGGACTGAGTTTACCTTTTTTACCAAATCTGATTTTTCCTTTCCAAGGAGATACTTTGAGAAACACAAAACTCCCGACTTCAAATTCACGATTTTGACGATGTTGATCCGCATATTTCTTCTGCCTGTCTTGAGCAGCTAATAATCTGGCTCTTATCACCTTGACAATTTCAGCAGTTTGCTGTACGAGCTCGGGTCCCAATAGGCGACGCTCACCAACCTCGTCCCAACATAACGGAGTTCTGCACTTCCTCCCATACAACGCTTCATATGGCGGCATTCCAATACTCGCGTGATAACTATTATTATAGGCAAACTCGACCAGAGGTAAATGATCATCCCAGTTGCCCTTAAAATCCATAACACACGCTCTCAGCATATCCTCCAACGTTTGAATTGTTCTTTCACTCTGGCCATCGGTTTGAGGATGGTAAGCTGTACTCATTTTCAACTGCGTCCCCAAACAGGCCTGCAGACTCCTTCAAAATTTTGATGTGAAACGTGGATCTCTGTCCGACACAATTGATACTGGGACACCGTGTCTCGAAATAATTTCCTTGACGTATAATTTGGCCAGTTGATCTAGAGTGAATCTGACTTTAATTGGCAAGAAATGCGCTGATTTCGTCAATCTATCCACTATAACCCATATTGCGTCATAACCCTTTTGAGTAGTTGGAAGCCCTACCACAAAGTCCATTGTAATGTGCTCCCACTTTCATTCTGGTATCTCTAAGGGCTGTAACAAACCACTTGGTCGTTGATGCTCTGCTTTGACTTTCTGACAAGTTAAGCACTTGGCAACACACTCAGCAACTTCCCTTTTCATGTTTGGCCACCAGAAATGTTGGTGATGATCTTGGTACATCTTTGTACTTCCTGGGTGAATCGAAAATCTTGAACTATGAGCATCGTTCAAAATCTCCTCTCTGATCTCCAGTACTGACGGAACCCAGATTCTGCCTTCAAATCTCAGTAACCCTTCGTTGTCGATTTTGTACTTAAGTTCTTCTCCCTCAAGCACTCTTTTTCGTATCTTAACACATTCCTCATTCTGAAGTTGCGCTTCCTTCACTTTTTCCACCAAAGTTGGTTGGGTTTCCATCTGAAATAATTTTTCATTCGGCTCCGCCAGACACTTCACCTCTAATGTAACACCCCAGTCCCACATCGAAAGATAAGGGAAAAGTTTGTCTGTATATAAGGAATTGAGTTACTATCAATAGTACCTTCAAGTCATGACCTTTTGGGTGAGCCTGTGGTGGGCTAAGATGACCTAAGAAGATACTATTGGGCCAGTAATTTAAGGCCTTGTTTGGATGGATTTGATTCGATTCGGACTTGGGATTTGACCCGAGATTTGTTCCGGACTCGGGATTTGACCCGGGTTGTTACATATGGTATCAGAGCCGACTCTCGAAAGCTCGGGTCGGGTCATCCGATCGGGTTACCGGAGGTGGGGACACGAAGGCTGGTGGTATTATCCCACAATAGAGAGAAGGAGGTTCGGAGGTGGGGACACGAAGCTGAAAGTAGTACGCACACAAGCCATTCATATTTGATATGATGTAGCATATACTTTGTAATCTTATTCGTTTGTTAAAGGCATTTTACTTTATCTACATGGTGTTGTTATATTAAATGTGATAAACCCATAGTTTTGAGCAATGTTTTTAAAATCATGATGGTGATCATGCTAATGAGATCTAAATTCTAGATAGCTCACAAACTAAAATTGTTCCTAATCGTTGGATTACTAAAAAGGGGATTAGTGAATCCAGATAGATTAGTACATACGTTGCTTGCTCTTATGAAGAGGATGATTGATCTCATAATCATTTGTGTGGAGACACTAAAGCAAGTATGTAGGTGCTTATTAGAGAATAAGTTCACTGAACGTGGCTCGCTAAGGAATACCTAATGGAGTTTTACTCGCCTGTCAATAAGAATTCCTCTAGTGATAGTAGTACAAGTGATCCTTGGACTTGAGATCATCATAGTATCTTGTGTATGATGAGTTATACTTTGACATGTCCCTTAAGACCTTTAGGGTATATCAAAGGGTATGATTGGGTATAATAAGTTATACATGGAGATAGGTGAATGATCAACAAAGAATCTACCACTTCTAGTAAAAGGAGAGAATATCCTATGTGATTCGATAAATGACGACTCAGAAGTCTTTGGCCAAAGCAGAATGAAATTAGAAAGAAGTTTCTAATTTGCATTATCAGAGTTGTGCATTTGAGAATCGAAATACATATAATTAAATAAAATAAGACTTGACAGTAATTCCATGTCTTATATTTAATTGGGATATTGTATGGTAGAAGGATTGAATTGTACGGTAACTATTCACTGAAAGGTTCTTTTGTGATTAATGTTGAAATCTATATTATCTGAAAAGTCGTTGATCGCTAAGGGGGTTTACCCTTATTGTAGAATAAATATTATTTATTTAAATGAATTAAATAGTTTAATTTATTTATTTAAATAAGATTAGAATTGTTCTAATTGATTTATTCACAACCGATTTAATATGGAGAACCTAAAGGGTCACACCGCAAAAGGAAAATATTTATTTAAGAAGTAAATGGCATAATTGTAATAATAAGTTAAGTGTATTTAATTTAATCTATAGAGATAGAATAAATTAAATAGCTTAATATTTATTATTTAATATTTTGGAAATATTAAATATAAATTAATAAGAGGAGTCTTATTATTATTATTACTATTACTATTATTTAATTCTAATAGGGATTGTGAATTAATTAATAGAAGTACTCTCTCATGAATTCCTAATTGGATTAGGAGTTCAATTAATTAAAAGAGTTTAATTAAAATAAAAACCCTAATCCTAAATAGTTTAGGAGGGTTCCCTATATCTATAAATAAGAGGAGTCTTATCATGATTTAGGGTTAGACAGTTACTCACTCTTTCATAAGAATTGGAGAGGGTGGAGAGTACTTGTAATTTTCTATAGAGATAGAAACTAGGGTTTTGCCAACACCCATCTTCTTGAACAACTATTATTCCTTGGTGGATCACCTCTAGAGGCCAAACACTTGGGTGACTAACGTTAATCAAATGAAGGAATTTAATCGGTGAAATTCAAGGAGAACGCGAAGGAATT
This sequence comes from Aralia elata, assembly GCA_034770075.1. Taxonomy (NCBI): domain Eukaryota; kingdom Viridiplantae; phylum Streptophyta; class Magnoliopsida; order Apiales; family Araliaceae; genus Aralia; species Aralia elata. The sequence continues at coordinate 38,718,855 of CM068381.1, read as the reverse complement.
GGAGGTGAACTTGTACCCGAGGAAGCACAGTTCTACGAGGGTATAATTTCTTAATCTCTATCTCTTTCGTTTAATTGATAATTGAGCACATGGATGATCATGGTGATGGTTTGTATGAAAAATTTTAAAATCCGTTTTATCGCGCTTCCGCACTATTTATGTAATTTGATTGCATATTCGCGCTATGTACAAACCTAACAGTGGTATCAGAGCCTAACCTTGTGCTAATTATCGATTATGATGATTCCATGTGTGTATGATATGCGATTGGATCGAATTTTTGGGCATAACCTATTTTCCCGAAATCTGCTACGCGGCGCAGCTGCGCCGACTCCAGTTTATTATGGAGCGCAGCTGCGCCCAAACCCAGAAAAAACGTTTCCTGGGGTTCAGCGCAGCTACGCCGGTTCCTAGTTCAATCTGGGCGCAGCTGCGCCGGACAGCAGAACCGGAAAAAATAATTTATTCTTCAATTAAAATAAATGGTTTATTTAATTGATATAAATTTAGAATAAAGGAGTTTATTCACATATGGAATAGGATTCCATGTTTCCTAGAATAAAGGAGTTTATTCACATATGGAATTGGATTCCATGTTTCCTTAAAAATAAAGATGTTTATTTTGATAAGGAATAGGATTCAACATATTTTATTTTCCAACAATTTTAAGTTAAAATAAAAGAGTTTGTTTTGAACTTGAAATTGGATTCCATGTTAATTGAAATAAAAGAGTTTATTTTGATTTGAAATTTGATTAAAAATAAAGGAGTTTATTTTTATTCAAAATTGGATAAAATAAAATAAATAAGTTTATTATGATTTAAATTTTGATTAAAATAAAGGAGTTTATTTTTGTTTCAAAATTAGATTTCTAGTAAACTTTTAATTGCCCATTAATTGATATCAATGCATATATGGAATGGTTTTATTATTCATGAGATGAATGTTATTTATTGATACATATAGAGATATGTATGATAATAAATAGGGATTGATTATGGACTATTGACCAATGTGTGATTGGATTTATTTTAGTGGATGCTTGAATGAATGAGTTTTTATAAATGGGGTCCGCGTACCTCGTCTTCTCTAGTTTTTCTTGATGTAAATTCTATCTTCCTCCTATGTACCTCCCCTTGACTGCTGATCAAGGTTTCTATTTATTGTAAATAATTTATGTAATAGGTTTAGTTAGAATTACTTGAAGAATTGGAGACAAAGGAGCAAGGAGCGCTTGAAGACCCGTTTGTAATGGAGCCCGAGTTTAAATGTAATAGTTATATTTAAATTTTGTTCTTGCACCCTAGGTTTGACCTTTTGGTTCACTTGGTGGCTCTAGTGAACCAAACTAGAATAAAAGTCCATAATCAATCCGGGTAGAATATAGTATTCTATATGTGTATGCTTACTATGTATATATTATATATTATACAACATGCTTCGCATGTTAAATAATATGACGCGTATTTTATATATATATGTGCATGCGCGCAAAACAAGATGAGACTAATAATAACAAACCCCTCAAAGTAATCATATTAAGTCCTAAGCATTCAAAGATATTTGGAATATCGAACGTCGCCTTCTAGCATGGTAAAACAATAGAGTATTAAATATTTAATATGAGTTTGTTGTGTCACACAAGGCAAGTATTAAATATTTAAGATGTTATTTTATCACATTTGATGCTTATACATAGACTGAACGATGCTGTTTTGTTGTGTCACACAAAGACAGTGTTTTTCTTTCGAATATATGGAAGTGCTAGGTTGGACTTAACTTGGAAAATTTTGATTCGGATGTGTCACACTTGATCAAAATATTCTAAGAGGTAAATTAAAAGGAGTTATATAGTGATGTAATTGACAATAGTTGTCTACCTATTTATTTATATATCGTTTGTTGTGTCACACAAGGCTATATACATTTGAAATGGGATCCTTATTTTCACTAGCAAATCTTTAATTAGATTTGCCGAACTGTATATTGAGGGTAATATTGTTTGATGAAAATAGTGGGAGATACCAATTTAAAATAAAGACCTAATTTAGTTTGGTAATTAATTAAAATGAATGTATGCTAAAATGTTGTTAAATTACAAATTCATTTATAGAATTTTACAATGTCTAATTCACTATCACTGCGGAGCATATTAGATGCTAATTAATCGGACCGTATTAAAAGGACTGGTTAAAGAATTTGAGAATAGTTCTCAAGGCTGAAAAGATATCTTATGTCTTTAATATGCCTATCCCTGCAATAGTTGCAGACAATGCCTCTGAGGAAGAGATTACTACTTTTAGAAAGTGGCAAGATGATGAACAGTTGGCTCAATGCATCATGCTCGCGTCCATGAGTAACGAGCTTCAGCGTCAACATGAAACTGTGGATGCTCCTACTATACTCCTGCACCTTCAAGGAGTTGAAGGGTGAGGAAAGTAGGACTATTAGATATCAGATATCTAAGGAGCTCTTTCGATCTAGAATAACCGATGGCACTACAGTATAGACAAATGAGCTCAAAATGATCAATCTGATTGAATAATTGGGACAACTGGGTTTTAGTGGATGGAGAGTTGATCCAAGATTTGATCTTGCAATCACTTCCGGACTCTTTCTCACAAATTGTTGTGAATTTCCACATGAACAAGCTATATGTCAGCCTGCCGAGTTGCTTAAACATGTTGAAAAACTGTAAAGAGTCACTTTCCAACCAAGAAAGACCAAGTCTTACTGGTAGATGATTCTTCTAGGAAGCAGAAGAGGGCCAAAGGATCTTCTTAAAAGAAGAACAATTCAAAGAAGGTAAAAGGAAAGGCAAAAACAAAGGACAATAAGAACAAGACTGATGCAGATAGCAAAGGAGTTTGCTTCCACTGCAATAAGCCTGGATATTGGAAAGGAAAACTGTAAGGAGAATCTTACAGAGGCTAACCAGAAGAAGCTTAGTGAAGCTCCGGTTACAGATATGGGTTTGTTCATAATTGAAATAAATTTTTTTATAAGTCAAGGTTCTACTTGGGTATTGGATACCGGTTGTAGTTCTCACGTATGCAATCCAATACAGAGACTAAGCAGAAGTAGAAAGCTAAACAAAGAGTAAGTTATCTTATGTGTGGAATGGAGCAAAGGTTGTTGCATTAACCATAGGAACTTATAGTTTAGCATTGCCTACGGGCAAGTCTATTAAGTTAATAAAGTTGTTATTATGTTCCAGTTCTCTTTAGAAACATTATTACTTCCGTTGTTGGACAAGGAAGGTTGTGGTATTGTATTTAAGAACAATTGTTGTTCTATTTATAATGATAATGTTTTGTTTGAAACTGGAAGATTACTTGATAGACTTTGTATACTTGACTTACATGAAAATTATTTTGCAAATTGAACAAACTAATAAAAGAAAAGGAGATGGTCATTCAAAGAGTTGAATATGTGTATTTGATGAAATACAAGTCTAAATCATTTGAAATGTTCAAAGTATTCAGAAGTGAAACATATTGACAGAGTATTAAGATTCTTTGATCAGATCGAGGAAAGAATACTTGTACAATGAGTTTCTAGATCATCTCAAAATGGTATTTTCTCATAATGGACACTTCCTGATACGCAATAATTGAGTGGTGTATCTAAAAGGAGAAATTGTACCTTGTTGGACATGGTGCAGTCCATAATGATTTTTACCGACATTCTAGTATCCATCTGGGGTTATGCCCTAGAAACAGCTGCATATCTACAAAATAAGGTAACATCAAAAATCTGGCCCCAAGACTCCATAAAAGTTATGGATAGGGAGGATTCCTATTCTTAAGTAAGTTAAGATAAGGGGTTGTCCAACTTATGTGAAAAGGTTTCAAAGATAAGTTTGGGACAAAATTCTGACAAGTGCAGACTTGTGGGATATCCTAAAGTAAGTTTAGGGTATTATTACTATAATCCTACACGCTGCTGCCTTCTTAGATAAAGGTGTTTATCATTGAAGGAGCTAGTGGGAGGGTAATAGATCTTGAAGGAGTTCAGGAACCACAAAGCACTTTAAGTCGAAACGAGGAACCTGTAGATAGACCTATTGTACCACAACCGAATCGTAAATCTGGAAGAGTACCGAAGATACCTGGGAGGTATGGATTCATCATAGAGGATAATGATGAGGTACGCATCATAGAGGATGATGATCCAGTTATATACGATGAGGCTATGAGTAGTAGACACTCAGAGAAATGGCAGATGGCCATGAAATTCAAAATGGACTCCATGTATGAGAACCAAGTATAGACTCTGGTTACTCCACAAAAGGGCATAGTACCTAGAGTGTGAATATGGGTCTTTAAGAGAAAGACTGGGGCGAATGGCAAGGTGGAGACCTATAAGACCAGACTTGTTTAAAAGGTTTTTCAAGTCAAGGAGTTGACTGTAATAAAACCTTATTACCGGGTAATGCTCAAGTTCATTTGGATTTTGCTTGTGATTGCAGCTTATTACGAAATCTAGCAAAATGGATGTAAAGACGTCCTTCCTCAATGAAAACTTGAGGAGAATGTATGTGTGATACAGCCAGAGGAATTTATTACAAAGATTGAAGCAAATCGTGTTTTAAGCTACAATGATCCATTGATGGATTGAAGCAAGCTTCTCAAAGATGGAACACTCATTTTGATGAGACAATCAAAAGAGTTTGATTTTATCAAAAATGAGAATGAATCTAGTGTGTACAAAAGGGTCAGTGGGAGCGCTGTGACATTCTTGGTATTATATGTTGATATACTACTGACAAGGAATAACACACCAATGCTACAATCAGTAAAGATAAAATTGTCTAAACATTCCTCCTTGAATAACTTGGGAGGAGCATCCTATAAATTGGGGATATAAATCTATATAGATAGATTTAAAAGGATGTTCGGCTTGACCCAATGAACGTATATTCATTCGATGCTAAAGGCGTTTAGCATAACAAACTCCAAGAGAGGTCTCATGATGATGAGCCGTGGAGTGTATCTCTCTAAAATTGTCCCCAACTGAAAGAGAGATCACATGAGTTACTATCATGCATGCAATGAATATACTAGGCTTGATGTTGATCAGTCATATTCTGGAGAAGATCACTGTAAGACAGTGATAAACATCTTTAAGTACTAAACCGGTATTGAAGATGTAATCATAATTCATGGTAGGTCCGAATTAAAACTAGAGCGTTAAACAGACTCAAGTTTTTTCAGACTGACCAAGACGATAACAAATCCACTTTAAGGTAAATCGTTACCTTGAAAGGTGGTGCAGTGAATTGGAAAAGTTCCAAACAGCAAAGAGTTGCTGGTTTAATGACAAAGACAAAGTATATAGCTGTAAATGAAGCTGCAAATTGATTGTTTGGATGAAAAGTTCATTACAAAACTAGGAATAGTTCCTAAGTCTCATCTTGGATTCAAACATGTGTTGCGGCACTTTCATTTGATTAGTGGAATCATTGAAAGAAGAAAAGTCACTATAGAGATAGTGGACTCTCGAGAACAACATTGCATATCCATCTATTGAAGCTTTATCCAACAGCAGGATAATCGTCACTTAGAGAAGAAGGGTATTAGATACCATGACGATTGGCTTTAGTGCAAGTGGGAGATTGAAAGTAGTATGCACACAAGCCAATCATATTTGATATGATGTAGCATATACTTTGTAATCTTATTCGTTTGTTAAAAGGCATTTTACTTTATCTACATGGTGCTGTTATATTAAATGTGATAAACCCATAGTTTTGAGCAATGTTTTTAGAATCATGATGGTGATCATGCTAATGAGATCTAAATTCTAGATAGCTCACAAACTAAAATTGTTCCTAATCGTTGGATTACTAAAAAAGGGAATTAGTGAATCCGGATAGATTAGTACATACGTTGCTTGCTCTTATGAAGAGGATGATTGATCTCATAATCATTTGTGTGGAGACACTAAAGCAAGTATGTAGGTGCTTATTAGAGAATACGTTCACTGAACGTGGCTCGCTAAGGAATACCTAATGGAGTTTTACTCGCCTGTCAATAGAAATTCCTCTAGTGATAGTAGTACAAGTGATCCTTGGACTTGAGATCATCATAGTATCTTGTGTATGATGAGTTATACTTTGACATGTCCCTTAAGACCTTTAGGGTATATCAAAGGGTATGATTGGGTATAATAAGTTATACATGGCGATAGGTGAATGATCAATAAAGAATCTACCACTTCTAGTAAAAGGAGAGAATGTCCTATGTGATTCGATAAATGAGGACTCATAAGTCTTTGGCCAAAGCAGAATGAAATTAGAAAGGAGTTTGTAATTTGCATTATTAGAGTTGTGCATTTGAGAATCGAAATACATATAATTAAATAAAATAAGACTTGACAGTAATTCCATGTCTTATATTTAATTGGGACATTGTATGGTAGAAGGATTGAATTGTACGGTAACTATTCACTGAAAGGTTCTTTTGTGATTAATGTTGAAATCTATATTATCTGGAAAGTCGTTGATCGCTAAGGGGGTTTACCCTTATTGTAGAATAAATATTATTTATTTAAATGAATTAAATAGTTTAATTTATTTATTTAAATAAGATTAGAATTGTTCTAATTGATTTATTCACAACCGGTTTAATATGGAGAACCTAAAGGGTCACAGCACACCGCAAAAGGAAAATATTTATTTAAGAAGTAAATGGCATAATCGTAATAATAAGTTAAGTGTATTTAATTTAATCTATAGAGATAGAATAAATTAAATAGCTTAATATTTATTATTTAATATTTTAGAAATATTAAATATAAATTAATAAGAGGAGTCTTATTATTATTATTACTATTACTATTATTTAATTCCTAATAGGGATTGTGAATTAATTAATAGAAGTACTCTCTCATGAATTCCTAATTGGATTAGGAGTTCAATTAATTAAAGGAGTTTAATTAAAATAAAAACCCTAATCCTAAATAGTTTAGGAGGGTTCCCTATATCTATAAATAAGAGGAGTCTTATCATGATTTAGGGTTAGACAGTTACTCACTCTTCCATAAGAATTGGAGAGGGTGGAGAGTACTTGTAATTTTCTATAGAGATAGAAACTAGGATTTTGCCAACACCCATCTTCTTGAACAATTATTATTCCTTGGTGGATCACCTCTAGAGGCCAAACACTTGGGTGGCTAACGTTGATCAAAGGAAGGAATTTAACCGGTGAAATTCAAGGAGAACGCGAAGGAATTGGAGGTGAACTTGTACCCGAGGAAGCACGGTTCTACGAGGGTATAATTTCTTAATCTCTATCTCTTTCGTTTAATTGATAATTGAGCACATGGATGATCATGGTGATGGTTTGTATGAAAAATTTTAAAATCCATTTTATCGCGCTTCCGCACTATTTATGTAATTTGATTGCATATTCGCGCTATGTACAAACCTAACAGAAGCCAGCCGGTATTATCCCATAATGGCTAGAGAGGTAAAGATATGTGGACCGCGCGTGTGATCGGTTCTGACGGGGACGTCAGAAATTTAAGTGGGGGAGTTTGTAACACCCAGTCCCACATCGAAAGATAAGGGAAAAGTTTGTCTGTATATAAGGAATTGAGTTACTATCAATAGTACCTTCAAGTCATGACCTTTTGGGTGAGCCTGTGGTGGGCTAAGATGACCCAAGAAGATACTATTGGGCCAGTAATTTAAGGCCTTGTTTGGATGGATTTAATTCGATTCGGACTTGGGATTTGACCAGAGATTTGTTCCGGACTCGGGATTTGACCCGGGTTGTTACATCTAACTCCAACTTTGCCATTTCCTCTATGAGCTTCTCTTGAGCAGTTAACAAAAATAGTTTCTCCCGACCTTTTCTACTCAAAGCGTCGGCAACCACATTAGCCTTCCCCGGATGGTACATAATTTCACAATCATAGTCTTTGATCAATTCTATCCATCTCCTCTGCCGCATATTCAAATCCTTCTGTGTGAAAATATACTTCAGACTTTTATGGTCTGTATATATTTCACACTTCTCCCCATAGAGATAGTCCTCCAAATTTTCAAAGCAAACACCACGGCTGCTAACTCCAAATCATGGGTCGGATACCCTTTTTCATAGTCTTTTAGTTGGCGCGATGCATATGCGATAACCTTACCATTCTGCATAAGCACACAACCAAGTCCCTTATGTGATGCGTCGCTATATACCACAAAATTTCCTGTATCATTTGGCAAAGACAACACATGTGCCAAACTTAGTCTCTTCTTTAGCTCTTGAAAACTCTCTTCGCACTTCTCCGTCCAAACGAACTTCACTGATTTTCTTGTTAAATTCGTCAACAGAGTGGCGATCCTGGAGAAATCTTGAATAAAACGCCTATAATAACCTGCCAAACCTAGGAAACTCCTCACTTCTGACGGTGTTTTCGGCTGATCCCAGTTCACCACAGCTTCAACTTTTGATGGATCCATCGATATGCCGTCCTTATCAATCACATGCCCAAGAAATTGAACACGCTCCAACCAAAATTCGCAGTTTGAAAATTTTTCATACAATTTCTCTTTCCTTAACACCTCCAGTGTCACCTTCGAGTGTTCTACGTGTTCTTCCTGAGTTTTGGAATATACCAAAATATCGTCTATGAATACTACTACGAATTTATCCAAAAATGGTTTAAACAATCTATTCATTAAATCCATAAATGCTGCAGGTGCGTTTGTTAAACCAAATGACATAACCAAAAACTCATAGTGACCATATCTAGTTCGAAATGCCGTCTTTGATATGTCTTCCTTTCTCACCTTTAACTGATGGTACCCATTTCGTAGATCTATCTTTGAAAAATATCTCGCTCCCTTTAATTGATCAAACAGGTCATCGATCCTTGGCAACGAATACTTGTTTTTAATCGTGACCTTATTCAACTCTCTATAATCAATGCAAAGACGCATTGGTCCGTCCTTTTTCTTGACGAATAACACCGGCGCTCCCCACGGCGAAACGCTCAGTTGGATATACTTTTTATCCAGCAACTCTTACAATTGCACCATCAACTCCTTCATTTCTACCGGAGCCATTCGATATGGGGGTTTTGATATAGGGGTTGTACCCGGTGCTAAATCAATTACAAACTCTATTTCCCTATCTGGCGGTAATCCTGGCAAATCATCAGGAAACACATCCGCAAAATCCCTAACTACCGGTATCTCCTCCAGCTTTGCACTCATCTTTCGTGTATCGACTATGTAGGCTAGATATCCTACACACCCTTGTCTCAACATCTTCCTGGCCTGCATCATCGTCAGACAACTCGTTTGTCTAGGTGACTTGCTGCCATAAAAGACTACCTTCGATGGAGTCTTAAGATTCACACACTTCTTTTGACAGTCAATAACTGCTCCATGATTGAACAACCAATCCATTCCCAAAATAACGTCAAACTCCCCAAGACGAATTGGGATTAAATTTACTGTCATTACATGACCCTTAATATCTATCTGACAGTTCTTGTGGACAAACTTAACAGGAATCACTTCCCTATTCGCAATTTCTATATTCATGGGGTAATCTAATTCTTCCCGAGGTAACTCTAATTTTCTAGCAAAATCATCGGATATAAATGAACAAGTAGCACCCGAATCAAATAATACGTAAGCATTTACATTATTGACCGGAATGATACCTAACACTACATCCTTTGACTACACAGCATCCTGCACCGTCATGTTGAATGTTCGAGCGGTAGGTCGATTGGGCTGCGTCGGTCCTGTGATAGTCAAATTGCCACCATTGCTGCTCCCTTTTCCTGCACTAGCTCCACCTGTAGTTTTCTTAGGGCAATCCCGAGCAAAGTGATCCTTCGACCCACAAATAAAACATGCGCCCTTCTTCGAACTAGGGCAATTCGGTGCGATATGACCCTCCTGACTGCAGTTAAAGCATACTCTCTTACCCTTCAAACAAACACCCACATGGCTCTTTCTGTAGTTACTGCATACCTCCACCTTCTTTTTTTGACTTCCCTACTGGCTGCCACCAGAGTTACTATCACTCCACTTTCTCTTTTGATTGCTGCCACCATGGCTAGCACTTGCTTTGTTATCATTCTCACTCTTCTTTTTCTTCTGCTTTTGATTGTATTTAGATAGAGCATCACTCATTCCTTCAGCGATAATCGCCTTCTCTAACACTGCCGTAAATGAATTTAGTTGAAACATTGAAACTCGGCTATACAGCCAGGGCTTCAGTCCCTGCTCAAACCTTCTAGCCTTTCGCTCATCTGTGTTGACTTGATATGGCGCAAACCTCGATAACTCATTGAACTTTGCAGCATACTCAGGTACTGTCATGGTACCTTACTTCAATTCTAGAAACTGCACCTCCATTTGATTCTGCGCGCTTGCCGGAAAATAGGTCTCGAAAAATATTTCCTTAAATCACTCCCACGGTATTATACCTTGCCCGCCTCGGGTTTTATTAGCTTGCCACCAGTAGCTTGCTTCTGATTTGAGCATAAATGTTGCAAATGCAGTCTTCTGGTCCTCGTTGACTCTAGCAACATAAAATACTTTCTCCATCTCCATGACCCAGGTTTGTGCCTCGATCGGATTCATAGACCCTTGAAATTCTGGGGGTCCAACAGCCCTGAAATCTTTAAAAGTCGTGGCCTGAGCTTGAGGTGGATTCGCAAATGCTCCCGTTAGTAAGTTTACCAGCTGCTGCATTGGATTGGCGTTGGCTTCTTCGTTGTTATTGGTGGATCCCTCAGGGGTCTGTTGACGGGTTTGTCTTCTTGGCGGCATCTTACTGTCAAGAATTCGCGCTATTAGATTATTACTCAATTACTTAAGCATTTAAGTGTTAACTTAAACATTTATAAATAACACTTAACACATAACACATCTGATAAATTTTTGCATTTTATTCATTTACTGCTTCAAAACATAATAAAATAGCATCATAGTTATTTACATCATTTATCCTGAAATCATAAAGTTCCAGGATTACATCATTATTTTATCCCATTATATAAAACTGGGATTTACAACTTATTAATCTTCATAGATTTTCATACTAGCATCTCTAATCCTAATCTACGATGACATCCCACGGCGCACAGCTTCCTCGCGTTCCTGCTCCAAAATACGAGTCACCATTCTTCGACCCATTATATCTGGATGACGATGAACTCGATCCTGAGCTCTATCTACTGTGGTGTGAAAAATATACTCCATCTCATCAATCTTGGCCTTCTTTGACCGCACCTCACATTCAACACGATCTGCGCGATTAGCCTCCCTCAACCAAGCGTTTTCAGCTTTAACCCGCTTAGTTGACTCCTCTTTTAATTCTTCCCGTACCATTTCGTTTCTAGCCAATAGCTAACCTCGTCTGTACTTAGACTGAGCTAGTCTCTGCTCGACTTCTGTAAGACGTGATGAAAGGTCTTGGATCTCTACATCCTTCTGCTCTAGAGCGGCATGACATTCCACCACTTGATCTTCTAACTCCTTCTTTTGGCTCTCTTCATGAACCAGCTTCCACTCCACGTCCCCAAGACATATATCGATCTCCTCAATCTCACTGTTCTTCTGCTCCAAGACAGTCTGTCGCTCAGCCAGCTGCCCCTCTAACTCCTCCACTCTATCTTGTAAGTCTATGTTACGATCATACACCTGCTCATACATCTGAACACCTAAGGAGGATAGTGGTATCTCCTCAGGGTCTTCCTCCTCCTCCTCAACCTCTTCAGGATCTGACTCAGGCTTGTACTCAGGTTCTCGAGCAGTGGTCAGTGGGGTTGGTTCTCTCGAAACTAGCTGCTCCCAGACCGTATGAATATCTCGGGACTCCTCTTCCCTAGCCTGGCTGGGTTCTCCTCTATCAGTCATCTTGACAACAAAATTTTAAGTTTTAATTACTACTCGATAATACTCGCGAGCACATAAGTTTGTTATCAAATAAGCACATAACGCATAATCATTTTATTGTCTTTTATGAATTTCCGTAATCCATTCCTTAGAACTCGATAAGAGTTTATCACCACTATATTCTCTATCTTCTAAAAGGCTACTACCCTAAGGTTTTCCCCACCTAAAGGTTCATAACCTATTAGCTCTGATACCAACCTGTGACACCCCCAAATCCGGGTACTTCAACTCCACAGATTTGGTGTTCACTATAGCATACATTCAAGACTAACTACCCATGTTAAAGATAACATAATTAAACTGAATGAAACATCTTCCCACAAAAAGGGGTTACATCTCAAATCTCTTAAATAAACAAATCCCAGGTTATCTAACCTCTATTACATCAGTGCGGAAATAAAACATAATTTAAAATAAGTCTTATTCCAAATAAACATCAAATGTGTAACATGTCTCTTGCTACTTCGGCATCTTGCCCTTGCCTTTACTTGTGGACGGCTCGTCCGATTTCTCAGTCTTAGCTACAATGTTTTAGTGCAAGAGTGAGCAAACAATTGCCCACAAGCATAGTAATGATAACAATTAAATAATTAATGAAATAGATTTCAACTGAGGTATTATAGATTTCTGAATTAAATCAATAACCAATCGAGATATGAAAGCTTAATAGGATACTTGGCTCAAAAACTGATTATAGAATCCCAAATTTAAAATTGTATCTGAGGGTCACAAGACCTCAAACTATGTCCTAGGTTAACAAGTATTTCTACCGTAACCTTTTGTTAGGTTTGTATAACGCGAACATGCAATCAAATTACATTAATAAAGCGGAAGCGCGATAAAATCAGATTATAAATTTTTATACAAACCATCACCATGATCTTTCTTTATGCACAATTATTAATTAAACGAAAGAGATGGAGAATAAGAATTATACCCTTGTAGAATTCTAGCTTCCTCAGGTACAAGTTCACCTCCAATTCCTTCGCGTTCTCCTTGAATTCTACCGATTAAATTCCTTCCTTTGATCAACGTTAGCCACCCAAGTGTTTGGCCTCTAGAGGTGATCCACCAAGGAATAATACTTGTTCAAGAAGATGGGTGTTGGCAAAACCCTAGTTTCTATCTCTCTAGAAATTGTAAGTACTCTCTACAATTCTTATGCAAGAGTGTGTAACCCTAATCTATGATAAGACTTCTCTTATTTATAGATGTAGGAAAAACCCTTCCCTAAACTATTTAGGATTAGGGTTTCTATTCTAATTAAACTCCTTTAATTAAATTAAACTCCTAATCCAATTAGGAATTCATGTGAGAGTACTTCTATTAATTAATTCCCAATCCCTATTAGGAATTAAATAATAGTAATAGTAATAATAATAATAAGACTCCTCTTATTAATTTATATTTAATATTTCTATAATATTAAATAATAAATATTAAGCTATTTAATTTATTCTATCTCCATAGACTAAATTAAATACACTTAATTAATTATTACAATTATGCCATTTACTTCTTAAATAAATATTTTTCTTTTGCGGTGTGACCCTTTAGGTTCTCCATATTAAACCGGTTGTGAATAAATCAATTAGAACAATTCTAATCTTATTTAAATAAATAAATTAAACTATTTAATTCATTTAAATAAATAATATTTATTCTACAATAAGGGTAAGCCCCCTTAGCGATCAACGACTTTCCAGATAATATAGATTTCAACATTAATCATAAAAGAACCTTTCAATGCATAGTTACCGTACAATTCAATCCTTCTACCATACAATGTCCCAATTAAATATAAGACATGGAATTACTGTCAAGTCTTATTTTATTTAATTATATGTATTTCGATTCTCAAATGCACAACTCTAATTAATGCAAATTAGAAACTCCTTTCTAATTTCATTCTGCTTTGGCCAAAGACTTCTGAGTCGTCATTTATCGAATCACATAGGACATTCTCTCCTTTTACTAGAAGTGGTAGATTCTTTATTGATCATTCACCTATCTCCATGTATAACTTATTATACCCAATCATACCCTTTGATATACCCTAAAGGTCTTAAGGGACATGTCAAAGTATAACTCATCATACACAAGATACTATGATGATCTCAAGTCCAAGGATCACTTGTACTACTATCACTAGAGGAATTCCTATTGACAGGCGAGTAAAACTCCATTAGGTATTCCTTAGCGAGCCACGTTCAGTGAACTTATTCTCTAATAAGCACCTACATACTTGCTTTAGTGTCTCCACACAAATGATTATGAGATCAATCATCCTCTTCATAAGAGCAAGCAACGTATGTACTAATCTATCCGGATTAACTAATCCCCTTTTTAGTAATCCAACGATTAGGAACAATTTTAGTTTGTGAGCTATCTAGAATTTAGATCTCATTAGCATGATCACCATCATGATTCTAAAAACATTGCTCAAAACTATGAGTTTATCACATTTAATATAACAGCACTATGTAGATAAAGTAAAATGCTTTTAACAAACGAATAAGATTACAAAGTATATGCTACATCATATCAAATATGATTGACTTGTGTGCATACTACTTTTAATCTCCCACTTGCACTAAAGCCAATCGCCATGGTATCTAATACCCTTCTTCTCTAAGTGACGATTATCCTGCTGTTGGATAAAGCTTCAGTAGATGGATATGCAATGCTGTTCTCGAGAGTCCACTATCTCTATAGTGACTGTTCTTCTTTCAATTATTTTACTAATCAAATGAAAGTGCCGCAACACATGTTTGAATCTAAGATGAGACTTAGGAATTATTCCTAGTTCTGTAATGAACTTTTTATCCAAACAATCAACTTGCAGCTTCATTTACAGCTATATACTTTGTCTTTGTCATTAAACCAGCAACTCTTTGCTGTTTGGAACTTTTCCAATTCACTGCACTACCTTTCAAGGTAACGATTTACCTTAAAGTGGATTTGTTATCGTCTTGGTCAGTCTGAAAAAACTTGAGTCTGTTTAGCCCTCTAGTTTTAATTCGGACCTACCATGAATTATGATTACATCTTCAATACCGGTTTAGTACTTAAAGATGTTTATCACTGTCTTACAGTGATCTTCTCTAGAATATGACTGATCAACATCAAGCCTAGTATATTCATTGCATGCATGATAGTAACTCATGCGATCTCTCTTTTAATTGGGGACAATTTTAGAGAGATACACTCCACGGCTCATCATCATGAGACCTTTCTTGGAGTTTGCAATGCTAAACGCCTTTAGCATTGAATGAATATACGTTCATTGGGTCAAGCCGAACATCCTTTTAAATCTATCTATATAGATTTCTATCCCCAATTTATAGGACGCTCCTCCCAAGTCATTCATGGAAGAATGTTTAGACAATTTTATCTTTACTGATTGTAGCATTGGTGTGTTATTCCTTGTCGGTAGTATATCAACATATAATACCAAGAATGTCACAGTGCTCCCACTTACCCTTTTGTACACACTAGGTTCATTCTCATTTTTGATAAAATCAAACTCTTTTGATTGTCTCATCAAAATGAATGTTCCATTTTTGAGAAGCTTGCTTCAATCCATAAATGGATCATTGTAGCTTAAAACACGATTTGCTTCAACCTTTGAAACAAATTCCTCTGGCTGTATCATACATACATTCTCCTCAAGTCTTCATTGAGGAAGGGTGTCTTCACATCCATTTTTGCCAGATTTCGTAATGAGCTGCAATCACAAGCAAAATCCAAATGGACTTGAGCATTACCCAGTAATAAGGTTTTATCACAGCCAACTCCTTGACTTTATTTGAAACCTTTTAAACAGGTCTGGTCTTATAGGTCTCCACTTTGCCATTTGCCCCAGTCTTTCTCTTAAAGACCCATATTCACACTCTTGGCACTATGCCCTTTTGTGGAGTAACCAGAGTCTATACTTGGTTCTCATACATGGAGTCCATTTCGGATTTCATGGCCATCTGCCATTTCTCTGAGTGTCTTCTACTCATAGCCTCATTGTATATAACTGGATCATCATCCTCTATGATGCGTACCTCATCATCATCCTCTATGATGAATCCATACCTCCCAGGTATCTTCGGTACTCTTCCAGATTTACGATTCGGTTGTGGTACAATAGGTCTATCTACAGGTTCCTCGATTCGACTTAAAGTGCTTTGTGGTTCTTGAACTCCTTCAAGATCTTTTACCCTCCCACTAGCTCCTTCAATGATAAACACCTTTATCTAAGAAGGCAGCGTGTAGGATTATAGTAATAATACCCTAAACTTACTTTAGGATATCCCACAAGTCTGCACTTGTCAGAATTTGTCCCAAACTTATCTTTGAAACCTTTTCACATAAGCTGGACAACACTTATCTTAACATACTTAAGATTAGGAATCCTCCCTATCCATAACTTTTATGGAGTCTTGGGGCCAAATTTTTGAGATTACCTTATTTTGTAGATATGCAGCCGTTTCTAGGGCATAACCCCAGATGGATACTAGAATGTCGGTAAAAATCATTATGGACTGCACCATGTCCAACAAGGTACAATTTCTCCTTTTAGATACACAAATCAATTATTGCGTATCAGGAAGTGTCCATTATGAGAAAATACCATTTTGAGATGATCTAGAAACTCATTGTACAAGTATTCTTTCCTCGATCTGATCAAAGAATCTTAATACTCTGTCAATATGTTTCACTTCTGAATTCTTTGAACATTTCAAATGATTCAGACTTGTATTTCATCAAATACACATATTCAACTCTTTGAATGACCATCTCCTTTTCTTTTATTAGTTTGTTCAATTTGCAAAATAATTTTAATGTAAGTCAAGTATACACAGTCTATCAAGTAATCTTCCAGTTTCAAACAAAACATTATTATTATAAATAGAACAACAATTGTTCTTAAATATAATACCAGAACCTTCCTTGTCCAACAACGGAAGTAATAATGTTTCTAAAGAGAACTGGAACATAATAACAACTTATTAACTTAATAGACTTGCCCGTAGGCAATGCTAAACTATAAGTTCATACGGTTAATGCAGCAACCATTGCTTCATTCTCCACGCGTAAGATTACTTATTCTTTGTTTAGCTTTCTACTTCTGCTTAGTCTCTGCATTGGATTGCATACGTGAGAACTACAGCCGGTATCCAATACCCAAGTAGAACCTTGACTTATAGAAAAATTTATTTCAATCATGAACAAACCCATATTTGTAACCGAAGCTTCACTAAGCTTCTTCTGGTTACCCTCTAGTTTTAATTCTAGTATCCAGGCTTATTGCAGTGGAAGCAAACTCCTTTGCTATCTGCATCAGTCTTGTTCTTATTGTCCTTTATTTTTGCCTTTCCTTTTACCTTCTTTGAATTGTTCTTCTTTTAAGAAGATCCTTTAGCCCTCTTCTGCTTCCTAGAAGAATCATCTACCAGTAAGACTTGATCTTTCTTGGTTAGAAAGTGACTCTTTACAGTTTTCAACATGTTTAAGCAACTCAGGCAGGCTGACATATAGCTTGTTCATGTGGAAATTCACAACAATTTGTGAGAAAGAGTCTGGAAGTGATTGCAAGATCAAATCTTGGATCATCTCTCCATCCATTAAAACCCAGTTGTCCCAATTGTTCAATCAAATTGATCATTTTAGGACATATGTCTGTACTGTAGTGCCATCGGTCATTCTAGATCGGAAGAGCTCCTTAAATATCTGATATCTAATAGTCCTACTTTCCTCACCCTTCAACTCCTTGAAGGTGCCGGAGTACAGTAGGAGCATCCATAGTTTCATGCTGACGCTGAAGCTCGTTACTCATGGATGCGAGCATGATGCATTGAGCCAACTGTGTATCATCTTGCCACTTTCTAAAAGTAGCAATCTCTTCCTCTGAGGCATTGTCTGCAACCATTGCAGGGATAGGTATATTAAGGACATAAGATAACTTTTCAGCCTTGAGAACTATTCTCAAATTCCTTAACTAGTCCGTGTAATTCGGTCCGGTTAATTAGCATCTAATATGCCATGCAATGATAGTGAATTAGACATCGTAAAATTCTGTAAATGAATTTGTAATTTAACAACATTTTAGCATACATTCATTTTTAATTAATTACCAAAATAAATTAGGTCTTTATTTTAAATTGGTATCTCCCACTATTTTTATCAAACTATATTACCCTCATTATATAGTTCGGCAATTCTAATTAAAGATTTGCTAGTGAGACTAAGGATCCCATTTTAGATGTATATAGCCTTGTGGTGACACAACAAACGATATATAAATAAATAGGTAAACAACTATTGTCAATTACATCTCTATGTAACTCCTTGTATTTTGCCTCTTAGATTATTTTGATCAAGTGGTGACACATCCGAATCAAAATTATCCAAGTTAAGTCCATCCTAGCACTTCCATATATTCGAAAGAAAAACACTGTCCTTGTGGTGACACAACAAAACAGCATCGTTCAGTCTATGTATAAGCATCAAATGTGATAAAGCAACATCTTAAATATTTTAATACTTGCCTTGTGGTGACACAACAAACTCATATTAAATATTTAATACTCTATTGCTTTACCATGCTAGAAGGCGACGTTCGATATTCCAAATATCTTTGAACGCTTAGGACTTAATATGATTTCTTTGAGGGTTTGTTATTATTTGTCTCATCTTGTTTAGCGCGCATGCACATATATATAAAAATACGCGTCATATTATTTAACATGCGAAGCATGTTGTATAATATATAATATATACATAGCAAGCATGCACATATAGAATACTATATTCTACCCGGATTGATTATGGACTTTTATTCTAGTTTAGTTCACTAGAGCCACCAAGTGAACCAAAAGGTCAAACCTAGGGTGCAAGAATTAAATTTAAATATAACTATTACATTTAAACCCGGGCTCCATTACAAACGGGTCTTCAAGCGCTCCTTGCTCCTTTGTCTCCAATTCTTCAAGTAATTCTAACTAAACCTATTACATAAACTATTTACAATAAATAGAAACCTTGATCAACAGTCAAGGGGAGGTACATAAGAGGAAGATATAATTTACATCAAGGAAAAACTAGAGAAGACGAGGTACGCAGACCCCATTT
Organism: Aralia elata; assembly: GCA_034770075.1. Classification (NCBI taxonomy): domain Eukaryota; kingdom Viridiplantae; phylum Streptophyta; class Magnoliopsida; order Apiales; family Araliaceae; genus Aralia; species Aralia elata. The sequence goes on along the minus strand of CM068381.1, from coordinate 38,699,813 downwards.
ATAAAACCCATTCATTCAAGCATCCACTAAAATAAATCCAATCACACATTGGTCAATAGTCCATAATCAATCCCTATTTATTATCATACATATCTCTATATGTATCAATAAATAACATTCATCCCATGAATAATAAAATCATTCCATATATGCATTGATATCATTTAATGGGCAATATTAGTTAGTATAAAATTCAATTTCAACTCCAATTAGTTATCATGGAATCTAATTCCAACTCTAATTAGTTATCATGAAATCCAATTTTAATTAAAATAAACTTCTTTATTTTAATCATATTCCAAATCAAAATAAACTCTTTTATTTTAATTTATCCAATTTTTTGAATAAAAATAAACTCCTTTATTTTTAATCAAATTCCAAAACAAACTAAACTCCTTTATTTTAATTAATAATGGAAACCACTGTCAAGTTTAAAATAAACACCTTTATTTTTAACTTAAAATTGTTGGAAAATAAAATATGTTGAATCATATTCCTTATCAAAATAAACATCTTTATTTTTTAAGGAAACATGGAATCCTATTCCATATGTGAATAAACTCCTTTATTCTAGGAAACATGGAATCCTATTCCATATGTGAATAAACTCCTTTATTCTAGGAAACATGGAATCCTATTCCATATGTGAATAAACTCCTTTATTCTAGGAAACATGGAATCCTATTCCATATATGAATAAACTCCTTTATTCTAGTTAACGTAGAATCCAATTCCAAGTTCAAATAAAACTTTTAATTTTAATTATATTCCAATTCAAAATAAACCTTTTATCTTAATTGAAAATAAATAAAATCAAAATAAATAAAAAAATAAATAAAATAAATAAAATAATTTTACACAAACAATTATGCCCAATTAAATTGTTCTTAACACATATCAATGTATATACAGAATCAAAACAATTAATAATTCGAATAAAGTTTGGCTCTTGATACCACTGTTAGGTTTGTATAACGCGAACATGCAATCAAATTACATTAATAAAGCGGAAGCGCGATAAAATCAGATTTTAAAATTTTATACAAACCATCACCATGATCTTTCTTTATGCACAATTATTAATTAAACGAAAGAGATGGAGAATAAGAATTATACCCTTGTAGAATTTTAGCTTCCTCAGGTACAAGTTCACCTCCAATTCCTTCGCGTTCTCCTTGAATTCTACCGATTAAATTCCTTCCTTTGATCAACGTTAGCCACCCAAGTGTTTGGCCTCTAGAGGTGATCCACCAAGGAATAATACTTGTTCAAGAAGATGGGTGTTGGCAAAACCCTAGTTTCTATCTCTCTAGAAATTGTAAGTACTCTCTACAATTCTTATGCAAGAGTGTGTAACCCTAATCTATGATAAGACTTCTCTTATTTATAGATGTAGGAAAAACCCTTTCCTAAACTATTTAGGATTAGGGTTTCTATTCTAATTAAACTCCTTTAATTAAATTAAACTCCTAATCCAATTAGGAATTCATGTGAGAGTACTTCTATTAATTAATTCCCAATCCCTATTAGGAATTAAATAATAGTAATAGTAATAATAATAATAAGACTCCTCTTATTAATTTATATTTAATATTTCTAAAATATTAAATAATAAATATTAAGCTATTTAATTTATTCTATCTCCATAGACTAAATTAAATACACTTAATTAATTATTACAATTATGCCATTTACTTCTTAAATAAATATTTTTCTTTTGCGGTGTGACCCTTTAGGCTCTCCATATTAAACCGGTTGTGAATAAATCAATTAGAACAATTCTAATCTTATTTAAATAAATAAATTAAACTATTTAATTCATTTAAATAAATAATATTTATTCTACAATAAGGGTAAGCCCCCTTAGCGATCAACGACTTTCCAGATAATATAGATTTCAACATTAATCATAAAAGAACCTTTCAGTGCATAGTTACCGTACAATTCAATCCTTCTACCATACAATGTCCCAATTAAATATAAGACATGGAATTACTGTCAAGTCTTATTTTATTTAATTATATGTATTTCGATTCTCAAATGCACAACTTTAATTAATGCAAATTAGAAACTCCTTTCTAATTTCATTCTGCTTTGGCCAAAGACTTCTGAGTCGTCATTTATCGAATCACATAGGACATTCTCTCCTTTTACTAGAAGTGGTAGATTCTTTATTGATCATTCACCTATCTTCATGTATAACTTATTATACCCAATCATACCCTTTGATATACCCTAAAGGTCTTAAGGGACATGTCAAAGTATAACTCATCATACACAAGATACTATGATGATCTCAAGTCCAAGGATCACTTGTACTACTATCACTAGAGGAATTCCTATTGACAAGCGAGTAAAACTCCATTAGGTATTCCTTAGCGAGCCACGTTCAGTGAACTTATTCTCTAATAAGCACCTACATACTTGCTTTAGTGTTTCCACACAAATGATTATGAGATCAATCATCCTCTTCATAAGAGCAAGCAACGTATGTACTAATCTATCCGGATTCACTAATCCCCTTTTTAGTAATCCAACGATTAGGAACAATTTTAGTTTGTGAGCTATCTAGATTTTAGATCTCATTAGCATGATCACCATCATGATTCTAAAAACATTGCTCAAAACTATGGGTTTATCACATTTAATATAACAGCACCATGTAGATAAAGTAAAATGCCTTTAACAAACGAATAAGATTACAAAGTATATGCTACATCATATCAAATATGATTGGCTTGTGTGCATACTACTTTCACCTTTAACAGTCTTATAGACTATGGACCATCCATCTCGTACTCAGGGGGGTCAGCCCTTTGTACAATGTATTGTGCACAAACATTTTAACGTTGTCGCGTAATTAATCCCCTATAATAGGGTTGTTCATCTCAGTTAAGCATCAGAATCCGTACCAAAAGGAACTTGGTTCGGATCAATTTTAAAATATTCTAAGTCTTTAGAACGCTCATCAACTAAGGACTAGCTGAATCAATAAGGGTTTGCTAGTCACTAAAGTATTTAATTCATCAATAAAGTTTGTACAATAGAAATTCTGTTCAAAATTTGAATAACGATCAATGATCGAACAATAAATGACTGAAGTAAATATAAACACTTGCCATGATAACTACCTTACTTGAACAATAATAAGCTAAGGTTAATAAGCTTGCTCAATGAAAGTAAACTTGCTTTAAAGGAAATAACAAGTTTAAGGGAGGAAAAACTTGCCTCGTGCGTCGATTACAGGTCAAATAATTCACGTTCTTTAATCGACCTATATATTCCGATTATAAAATGGTAACAATAATTAGTTACAGAACGACATACGCTTTAAGATTCGATCTTATCCTATTTCATTATAACATCTCGATTGTCATTCGATAATCAACAAGTACTTGCTTAACAACCTTCGTGGTATCTCATTAGTCACTTTATACCTTAACTTAAGTTTTAAACTTGTTTATAGCATCATAGTAAAATCACAAAGAAAAATAAAAATTTAAAATTTCAGTTACTGCTCCCTCGCCGGGGCGAAGATTTCCTTAACAATATTCTCGCTGGGGCGAAGATTTCCAGTTCATTTCTCTCGCCGGGGCGAGAGACTCGGCAGTCATCTCCTACAGTTCGCGAACCAGTGAAAACTTAGGCCAAAATTTTTCGAATTCTACCATTCAACACATAATTTAAACTTACCCAGACATCAAACATGTTATAAAATAATTACCCAACATGTATCTAACCAATTTAACCATTATAATACACCTAATCAACTAATTAGAACCCAAAAATTCACTGTTTAAACAAAATACTCATGTTTTAGCCACATCAATGAAATCAACCACTGTAAATCTATCTCTAAACCATTTTAATCCATTCTACTTGCATTCTTTTCATTTTTCATTATATAATCATAATCAAATGTCAATTTACAGGTTAATAACCAAATTGAACATCAATTTCATACACATAAGCCATACATAAAAGTAAGACTGTGTAAAACCAAAAACTCAATTCTAAAGCATGCTTTCATGGATTAATTCATTCAAATTAATTTATAACCATCATATACACATCTAATGCATGCTTACTATCAATTACACCAAGTATTTCATGTATTGAACAACTGACTTCCTATACAGTAAAGTAAATTAAAAAGAAATACAGTGAAGAATTTAAAAAGGATTATACCTTCTATTGCTTAAAAAAAACTTGATTAATTCTCCTTTGATTTAGAACTCTTCTCTCCAATCTCTAAACTTCTCTCTCAATTCACAGACTCTTTCCAAGCTCTCTCTTTCTTTCAATTGTGTTTTTCTTTCTCTGCTAAGCTTTCTCCTCCTTTTCTTTCTTTAAAAAAAACTGATAACTCACGTACTGGTTTTAATTAATCAGTTAAAGAAATCAAGAGTTAGGCTTTGTTTGGTTGAACCAAAGAAAATAATCCATTTTTTACCAACCAAAGGTCGCAAGGCCTTGTTTGGTTTATCTAAATAAAACTCTTTTCCATTTATTTTAATAATCCACTTTACTATATAGTTTTAATTGTCACACTTTTAATTTAATTAAACTTATTATTAAATAAATTCAATTAAACCTTACTAATTTAATTAATAATTCTATTTAACCAATAACAATAACACCAAATAAATTATCCTATACAAATAAATCCTTTACTCAAATAAATCATTTAATCATCTAATTTAATTATTAAATTAAATTAGAATAATCACATCAAATCACATTTAAATAACATTCAACACAATTTTTTTCACCATATCCTTATAAATTATTTATTTTACTCCATAAATAAATTAATAAAAATATTTATATAATTCAATAAATATTTTTATTTATTCACAAAAATCGCATTCGTTACATTAATGTCCTTGAAGTTCGATTTTCCTTTATTCTTTAGTTGAAAACAATCCTTTTTGAAATGACCCGGATGCCCATAATCGAAATATGTATCATCACTTTATTTTCCTTTATATTTATTTGATGTCATGACATTCTTGCTTTTTGTTGAAGGTTGTTTGATTTGATGATGGCTATCTTGATTATTTAAATGAAATTATGTCTACGTGCTTATGTGATTGATTATCTATGTGATTATGTGTTTATATGCTAATGTGACTACGTGCTTGTCTGATTGATTATCTAAGTGATCAGGTGCTAAGGTGATTATGTATCTATATGTTTATGTGATCATAATGATTTATATGAACTATTTGACTATGTGCTTCCATTTGACATGTCAAGAAAATGATTCATTAATGAATGTTGTGATTTGCATATTTATCGTTGATGAATATAGTTTGATAATAACTAACCGATGCAATGCTGGATAAAAGATTAAAGTTCATTTGGTTTTGAAGGTTATAAAGTCTGTACAAAAGAAATACATGTACAAGGACATAAAGTATAAAGATCAAGAATGTTAGGTTGATCTTATCGTAGAGTTACTCTGCATGTTCGTAATGTGAATGTTGTAAGCAGAGTAATCTAGATATTCAAAGATTGAATGATCAATGTATACTTGTATAGAAAGTTTTGTAAAGTCCTTCAAAGAATTATGTGTATAAGAACTTAAACTAGAAAGATTAAGAATGTTAGGTTGGTCTTGTCAAATAAATCTGGTATATAGTGATTAGGAATCTTATGTTCGTAAAGTTACTCTGCCAAGATTGGAAAGAGAAGATATTAAATTGTAGAGTTAACTTATGAATGTAAAGCATCAGAAAGATCGCAGAGCTATTGCACCTATCGTAAAGTTCACTTTAACTCTTGAAAACAAATTAGTAAAGTGAATTGGATCGTAAAGTCAAGCAAAGCTCACCAAGCGAAGACTGAACGTAGAGTGCTTCAGGGACTCGTAAAGTAAAAGTCAAATCATAAAGCACATATGAGATCGTTTAATATAGACAATATCCTAAAGCTACTTGCAGAATCGTAATAACGAAGATAGATGGACAAATAGAAGTCAACAAAGTCTTCCTTTGCAAATCGTAGAACAGTACATCACATAGATTATGCTCCTGACATAAAGATCACCTCATTTCTCTAAGTACAGATTTGATCGCAAGGTGATAAAAGAATAACTAAGTAAGTTAAAGATTGTTGGACAATGACTGAACGTAGAATGATTCCAATAATCACTAAAGAAACTCAAAGATCATTCAAAGGACACAAAATTACTCATCGGAGATCATAGAACAGCTGAAAAGCAAGTAGAACAAAGAAAAGGCTATTAGAACGTAAAGTTCATCAATAAGGATGAGCAAATGAAGGACAATTGACAAATGTACTCTACCTGGTCGTAAATGATAAGGAAACTCGCAGAGTCACTCAGAGATCGTAGAACAGTAGCTTACTTCGTAAAGATTCAGAGAGACAACAAGATTGTAAAGTTGTATCCAATAACGTGGAGCTGCCAAGTCTGCCCAAGGTTCTTAATGCACTCATTCGTAGAACAGATAGTTAAGCAAATCGTAGAGCTCAACTCTATGATTTTTTCTACTTTACGAGACAACAAGATCGTAAAGTAAAGTCAGGTCTGACAAAGGATCTGATAGAGAAACATTGCAAATCAGAAGATCCCAAGGTGTCCAGCCATAAATCCTTGATGGAAAGTAAAGATGTGTCTACCGGCTAGTTTGCCAACAGCGACCTGTAAAATGATTAAGAAAAGCTGCAAGTTGATGTGACAGGTCATGGGCCAAAAAGAGTACGCTAACACAATAGCTCTAGAAAGTCAACATCAATGATATCAAAGTATCTTCACATTAAATGCTTCAAACGGATACTTTACAACGAAAAAATTAACAACCGATCGACTATATAAGAGCACCAATTTTTAAACATCAAGAGAGAGAGAAATGGAGGATGAACATGAAAAAACGTAAAGTGTAAGATCAAAAAGGAAAATATAAGAACACACTCTACAATCCACCAAGAACACAAAGAGCTGAATAAATGAAGATGTAGAGCAGATTAACTCTACTACAAGAGAGGTGTTCTGAGCTGCTGAGCACAAGAAGAAAGAAAGCGTTAACGCCAACTTGACGTTAATCATGAGAAGCTACTAAGTACCAAAATAGAAGGAGCGTTACAGTCATCTTAGTAGTTCTTCATGAATAGCTGTCAAATACCAAGGAGAAGAAAGAGCTGAAGTGTTAAGCTTAGAAATATAACAGATGATCACATGAAGATGTTGAGTACCAAAAGAAGACGAGTATCATTGCAACACTTAACCACATCCTAAGGATGATCATATGAAGTTGCTGCGTACCTGAGACAAAGGAGCTCAAACAACATTTCAGCAGCACCTCCAACAAACATCAACATACACAAATTGGGGCCAGTGTGTCCTCGTCTTAGCGACCAAATTAGGGCCAATGTGTCCTGGTCTTAGTGACCGAATTGGAGCAAGAGTGTCCTTGTCTTAGTGACTAAAATACCAAGTCTATTGGGCTTATAGAGGACAAAAGTGTCCTTATCCAAGGGGCTAAATATCCAAGTCTACTGGGCTTGAAGAGGCAAGAGTGTTCTGGTCTATGTGGCCAAATTTATAGTGGATTTTTTACTTGTTGAAGTAGAAGAGTGGAGTAGTAGTTGTTCAGTCTCCGAACCACTTTAAACTCTCATGTGTTATTTACTTTATGTCTTTTACATTCTGTCATTTATTTAATGTGTTTGAATGCATGAGATGAATGGTTGACTTTAACATGAACTAAATTCAGAACTGAGATCTCAACAAATCTTTAAGGGGAGTTTTCAAACTTATATTCCGTTGTGCAAGTTTAATTGTGATTAAATGATCTACTTGGTAATACTTCTTTAATAAACTGAAAAGTTTTAAAGATCTATTCAACCCCCTTCTAGATCTCTATTGTGCCTCTAGGAAATAACAATTTATATCAGAGCAGGTTCTCATGAACATAAAGGTCACGCTTTGAGTTGATCCTATAGCACCAAATAAAATCAGTTCTGAACTTAGCAGTTGAAGTAAGCCATTTCCTGTGAACAAGCTTACAAATCAAAATTTTGAACATACAGGTACACGTATGTGAATGCTAGTGATAATGAACTATCTGATGTTGTATTTTTCTTGTCATTCCAATCAAAATCGACTTCAATTTCAGATGATCTCAACAAGGTAGCAGTCGCGTAGACAATCATAAAATCAAATTGATGCAGCAGAATGAAGGAACTAAAAATATTGTGTTGTTGAGCCTAATAGATGACCTGCTTGAAGATATCTCTGCCCACAAGAAGTTCAAAAAGTTCTAAAGGGCACCGAAGCCTATACCTCTAAAGGAAACATCACTGTGCTTTAAGGCAGATTAAAAGTACTTCTCATTGGTTCAAAAGTTTGTGGAAGAATCTAACCCAACAAGAATCTAAGCCTAAAAGTGTTCAATAATCCTTCATATGTATACTGGACATTAGTATATGTATCAATCATGGATCAAGGTGTTTGCTCGATATGCCCAACAAGAAGCTTTACGATAAGTTTGAGTCTTCTTTTCAGTTGAAAGATCTTATCTAAAGTCGAGAGAATCGCAAAGGAATTACTCTAAATGTTCATGAAGCAGTGTCAGAAGTTCTATCAGAAGCTGCAATATATGATGATCAAGATGAAGAAAATGAAAGCTTGCAAATATCAAATACCCACCGATCTTAGTTGATGTATCTTCAAGTGGGTGATATGTAACATGACTGGTTTCAAGGAATCTAGATCAAGAAGTTTTCATCTGTCTTCAAAAACAACTTCTCTAAAATTGAGAGATTAATTAAATTGAGAATACAACAGGCTCTCTCACTGATATGCCTATGTTAATGAGTTAAAAGCGCTAAAAAATTGAGCATCAGTCAAACGCATGACAAGGGATTTCAAGTTATTTTCCTCAACCACCAAGGTCAAATTCAAGACCTGGAAATCAACTCTGTAAAGATGACTAAATCAATTAATGTAAATGACCATGGGGTCAAGGATCTAGTCAAAAGATCTTCAAAGCTCAACTATACTAAGAAAAGTTCAAGAGACTCATTGAAAAGCAAAACAGTTGATTCAAAAGAGATGCCCTTACAGTTGCTGCTCATGAATTAATTCATGCAAATCTCCAACTACTTGTTCTAAAGATAAAAGAGCTGATCATAAATGAGAAGGGTGAGAAGATCAAGGCAATAAAGAGTGATCACGGATGATTCACTCTACATTCAAGAAAGCACCCTACGAGTAGTTGAAAAGAGGAAAGCCATATATCAGTAACTATATCATGCACCTGGCTGCTTACAGTTCATTCTCAACATTAGCAAGAGATAGCAGATGAAGTTTTAGTTCAAGATGGTTGGAAGAATCTCTGTCTGACATTCTGTGGAAAAACCAAGTCTATAGAATGCTTAACAAGAATCTCTTGATGGTAGAAATCCTTATCCAAGTCTTAATAGATAAAGGTGATCAAGATGAACCGGTCAAGACGGAACAATAAGAAGAAATCAATAATGGACTCTCAAGACTAGTATAGAAGGACCCTACAATCGCAAAATTAAAATTCAATGATCGTAGAACGAGATCAAAAGATCGTAGAGCTCTTAGTTCAAATGAATCTACGAATCTATAAGTATAAAGGATGCTAAATGCCAATTCCATGGAGCTGAATCAACGACCATGTTCGAGGACTGCAATCGGTAAAGTTTAAGATCAACATCAGTCATCCAGTAGCGGGAATGCAAGAAGAGTGCGTGGAATTTTAATCTATGACAAAGGTAAAGAAACAGAGAAGAAATCCAGTTCTCGTAAAGAAGATTCAGATCTTGGATCGTTCTAGAATACAAAGAAGCTGGTTCCAAAGGGAGGTCTTCATAAACGGTCAACCTAAACTCGCCTATTGATTCAGTAACCCAGATGAATATCATTAAGTCTGTTATTATTGATATTATAGTGAAGTAAAACACCCCCACTTAAAATCACATATTGAGGAGGAGCAACTAAAAGAAAGGCAATCAAAATCTTCAAAGTCTCAGCAAAAAGAAGCAAAGGATTAAGGCATGGAGACCATTTACAATAGCAAAGGAGACTCTAACAAAGTGATGTTGAGGAGATTCAAGCAGAAGAAAACCTTGAGTAAACATGTGTATTGATTGAAGTCTGGCCTTAAGGGTTGTTCGCTGAGCAGATAAAAGATCATAGAATGAAAATTATGCCATCAAGTCACTCTACGACTGGAGAAGTTAAAGTTGTTTATCCAGAAGTAAGTAACACTCACACTTTGATAAAGGATCATAAAGTTGAAGAGTTGATCACTAACCCAAAGGAAGTCAGAAGAATGAAAAGCAAGTCGTAGAGCTATTTGAAGACTACGGAATCAAAATTACTACTCTACAATAGTAGAAGACAAAGCTGTCTATTTGAAGGCAATGGAGTATTCACTCTCTAAAAGTCACATTGAGCAAAGAACCAATTATGATTGGCAAAGCAATCTAAGAACTTGTGCAACAACAATGAAAGCAGATCAGAATACTGAAAGATGGTCGTAAATCTCAAAGGAGATCGCTGAGCTAATGAAACTTCGCAGAGATAAATGACTCCTGAGAAGGTACTCTACGAAGGATGAGTTTAAGGCAGTTAATTCAAAAAGTACGTGTTACTCACGCTTTAAAAAAGCTAGTGGAATAAGGAAATTACTGAGTTACAGCTGTAAAAGTGCAGAAGTGAGGTGACGTGCAACCAGCTAATATCTTGTCGCGTGCCCCACTTAGAAAAAATAGCGGTAAGTGATATAAAATCATCATCTGGTCTTTGCGCTTTCAAACTACGATCAGAGTTCTACTGCATCCAAACTTTCAAAGCCTTCGAACCCTAGTTTTCTAAAATTTTCAGAAATCTCAATCATCTTTGTGCCACTTTCTATTCAACTCAACCAAATGGCGAGTCATCAAGTCATTCCTGGAAGCCTAGTTTGCTTTGAAAAATTTGAGGAAGTTAATCAAGAGTTCAAAGATATTCTTCAATTGGTTAAGGATGCGGGGTTTACTGAATGTCTAGACACCAATACCAGAATTTATTCTGCTTTGGTAAAGGATTTCTACCTAAATGTTGCCTATCGAAGAGGCTCTCTTATCACAAACGTTAAAGGAACCATTTTGTACATAAATGCCTCTAAAATCAACAACAGTCTGAGGTTTCTCAATCAAGGAATTACTTCCTTCAATGACATTAACGATGAAGAAGGGTGACAACTGATGGGATATGAGAAGAAGTCTCTCCTAAGAGGAATCAAGAAGAAAGATTTTTCTCAGCGCTATAAGTTCCTCGTTGACATTGTTGGGAAATGTATTCTTTGTAAAGATATCGTGTATGATATAGTTAGTAAACTGCAATTAAAGTTCATGACAACTATCGTCTTGAAAAAGAAAATCAATTTTGGAGTCATTCTCTTGGATTGGGTGGCAAGCTAGATTGAAGATGCCCAGTCAAGTAGGAAAGCCAACTCCCAGAATATTCTATGGGAGATTCATCAGCATCATTTTAAACAAAAGACTGTCAAGCAGAATTGGAGATGAAGAAGGAGAAGCCTTGAACTTCAATAAAAGAATAACCCCACTGCTATTTGAAGATTGGAAGAAGAATTCTCAAGCTAGGAAGGCTAAGAAGGGTGAAGGATCTAAGAGCAGCAGCAACAAGGACCAAAAATCCTCTAAAGCCAAGGGAAAGAGGAAAATGGAGGAAGTTATGGAGGAAGATCAAGAGTCTGATGCTCATCCAGAAAATAGAACTCTTGTCATCGATGATGATCGGTCCTCTAGGAAGAAAAAGAAGCTTGAGAAAGGGAAGAAGGTCAAAAAAGTATCCCCCAAAGTCTATCAGAAGAGCTCACTTGTCTCCAAGATCATTTCACAAAGAAGGAGTGAAAGACTGAATCAGTTGAATAAAGCCCCTGCTAAATTTAATAAAGAATCCATGTCACCCAAGAATGATGATTTGAATTATAAGTAAAAGGATGAGTCTTCTGAACTTATGAGGAAAATTAAAGGAAATGAAAAGATGTCTGCATCTGAAGAACAATTAGCTGAGAAAGTTCCTTCACCTGAGTCGGTAAAAAGTGCTAAAGATATTGATGAGCCAATGGACTACGTGCCTGTGAAAGAGTCAAGCCCTGAGCCAGAAAAAGAGAAGAAAGGAAAGAAGAAGAAGAAGTCTAAAAAGAAGAAGGTAGAAAAGAAGACAACTATCAAGACTGCTTCAAGAAGAATGAACATGAGATTAAGTGAACAGTGGAAGAGTCAAATCAGCATAGGACCTCCTCAAATCATTGAAATTACATATGAAGATGAAGAAACATCAAAGAGCAAATCCCACTCCTCCAAAGGTGATTCATCTAGGAGCAACTCAGAAACAGAATCAGAGAACAATGAGAATAGTATGTCTGAGGAAGAAGACACGACTATGTCTAGTCAAGAAGCAAATTTGGTTGTGAAGGCTTCTGCACCTGAGCCTAAAAACAAAGATAGTGCAATGGCTAAGATAGACTCTGTGCCTGAGCTAAATTTAGAAGGTGAGATGGCTGAAATAGCACCAATACTTGAATCAGGTGATGAAGGAGGAACAAAGGGTCAAATTAAATTTGATGAAGATGTTTCGACTGAGGAAGCTGATATATTCGAGGAACAAAATAATGAAGACATTGAAGCCGTAGAAATAGAACCAGAAGAGGAGGAAAGTGCAAAAGATAAGGCTGTGAAGATGTTCATACCTGATCCTTGCAAAAATAATGAAATTGATAAACAGACTTACTTTCATGAACTTCAAGCAAGTGAAAATGAGGATGAGATGGTCGTAGAGCCAGAGTCCCAAGCAAGTGAAAAAGAACAAGCAGTGAAGATTTCAAGCTCCAGGTCAAAGAAATCAATGAAACAGAATAGATTAAGTGGTGATTCAAAGAAGAAAGTTGAGAAAGCAAGTTCAGCTCGCAAGGAGAAGAAGATGAGAAAGAAAATAGAAAAGAAACTTAAGGAAGAGAGAAGGATGAGGAAGATTAAAAAGAAGCAACATGATGAATATCGATTAAGGTAAGTTAAAAAAGAGAGGAAAAGAAAGATGAAAAAGAGGAGAATCACTAGAATGGAAAGAACCACCACTCTCTATGATCATGAGAATGAGTAGTTACTAAATTTCATTCCTATGTTTCCACTGTTGAAGGCTATATATCTGAATGGTCATAGTTCAATAAGATGGAGCTACTCTACATTTCCAAATCTCACCTTTGGCGCTCAAAATTTTCCATGGGTTCTATCGATTGCAACTGTGTTAATCAGCAACGAGCCCTTCTATCCAGAATATTGAAGCACTCAGAAAATCTCTATCTGGAATCTGACCATATCTCAGTCATTTATCCCTTTATTGATTGATCAAAATGAAAGTGTCTTAGAGTCTTCTTCTATGACCCTTGAGTAACCCCATACTCCCACCAACTCTCTATTCCTAGAGTCCCAACACTCTACAAACTGTGTCCAGAATACTATCTTTCAAGTCATAGAGTCCCAATACTCTACAAACTATAAAAATTTACTTATTCCTCCGATCGTAGAGTCCCAAAACTCTATGATTGATTTTGATAATACTTTGTCTTATCCATAAAATCATGTACCCATTCCCTTTCCATTCCCTGTATCACATCAAGAATCCACTCCACTTAACTCCTCAGATGCATCATCCTCTTCTCCACATCCTCAGGAGACAGTTGCTATCCAAGACATTTGCCATCCCAGTTAATCTATTCCTGGAAAATGCTTTCATTGAAGAAGGATTCTTGAGAACATTCCAAGAGAAACATCAATTTGTCCAACATCTTCACCAGTAGACTGAGGATCCTATCAAGACCATAACAGACAAAATTCTTGAACTTAGCTCTGTGTTCTGATATAATCAACCAAGGTGACTACCCATCCTTGCCAATGCAACCCTCTCTCTCTCTCTCGCTACGTGATGATGACAAAAAAGGGGAGAGAAAAAGGCATATTAGTCAGGGGGAGAGAAAAAAAAGGGGGAGACCAGAAAAGGAACATAAAGTGAAGAAGAAGAAAGGGTTGCAGTAAGGGGGAGAAGAAAGAAGTAGATAGTGAAGAAAAGTAGATGAGTAAGTCAGGAGGAGGGATACCAAGAATCCAATTAACAGAGCTAAGATCAAGTCAGCCAAAGTCAGGGGGGAGAAGAAAAGGAATTAAAATGTAAGTAAGCTTAGGTAAGCGTTAGGTTACTTTGTTTGGCAAATCTTATAAGCATTTTTGTTTAAGTAATACAACTCATCATTATGCACTAGTAGTACAGTGCCTTACTGTATCTTAAGACATAATTTATATTTCCAGCAAATGCATTTTATAGTTAGTGATTAGTGATTTTGTCATCATCAAATAGGGGGATATTATTGAAGGTTGTTCGATTCGATGATGACTATCATGATTCTTTAAATGAAATTATGTCTACGTGCTTATGTGATTGATTATCTATGCGATTATGTGTTTATATGCTAATGTGACTACAAGCTTGTGTGATTGATTATCTAAGTGATTAGGTTTTAAGATGATTATGAATCTATATGTCTATGTGATCATATTAACTTATGTGAACTATCTGACTGTGTGCTTCCATTTGACATGTTAAGAAACTGATACATTAATGAATGTTGTGATTTGCATATTTATCATTAATGAATACAGTTTGATAATAACTAACTAATACAATGCTTGAAAAAAGATTAAAGTTCATTTGGTTGTGAAGGTTGTAAAGTCCTTACAAAAGAAATACATGTACAAGGACTTAGAGTATAAAGATCAAGAATGTTAGGTTTATCCTATCGTAGAGTTACTCTGCATGTTCGTAATGTGAATGTTATAAGTAGAGTAGTCTAGATATTCAAAGATTGAATGTCCAATGTATACTTATATGGCAAGTTTTGTAAAGTCTTTCAAAGAATTATGTGTACAAGGACTTAGACTAGAAAGATCAAGAATATTAAGTCGATCTTACCAAATAAATCTGGTGTATAGTGATTAGGAATCTTATGTTCATAAAGTTACTCTGCCAAGATTGGAAAGCGAAGATGTCAGATTGTAGAGTTAACTTATGATTGTAAAGCATCAGAAAGATCGCAGAGCTGTTGCACCTATCGTAAAGTTCACTTCAACTCTCGAAAATAAATTAGTAAACTGAACTGGATCGTAAAGTCAAGCAAAGCTCACCAAGCGAAGACTGAACGTAGAGTACTTCAGGGAATCGTAAAGTAAAAGTCAAATCATAAAGCAAATCTGAGATCGTTCAATATAGACAATATCGTAAAGCTACGTGCAGAATCGTAATAACGAAGATAGATGAACAAATAGAAGTCAGGAAAGTCTTCCTTTGCAAATCGTAGAATAATACATCATAGAGATTATGCTCCTGACATAAAGATCACCTCATTTTTCTAAGTATAGATCTGATCACAAGGTGATAAAAGAATAACTAAGTCAAAGATTGCTGAATAATATCTGAATGTAGAATGATTCAAACAATCTCTAAACAAACTCAAGGATCGTTCAGAGGAGACAAAACTACTAATCGGAGATCATAGAACAGCTGAAAAGCAAGCAGAACAAAGAAAAGGCTGCTAGATCATAAAGTTTATCAAGAAGGTGAAAAGACGACAACAAGCTTACTTATGAATCGTTAAGATATTTGAAGGATGAGCAAGTGAAGGACAATTGACAAATGTACTCTTCTTGGTCGTAAAGGATAAGGAAACTCGCAGAGTCACTTAGAGATCGTAGAACGGTAGTTGTCTCCAATAACGTGGAGCTGCCAAGTCTGCCCAAGGTTCTTAATGAAGTCATTCGTAGAGCAGACAGTTAAGCAAATCGTAGAGCTCAACTCTACGATTTTTTTTACTTTATCAAGACAACAAGATCGTAAAGTAAAGTCAGGTTTGACAAAGGATCTGACAGAGAAACATTGCACATCAGAAGATCCCAAGGTGTCCAGCCATAAATCCTTGATGGAAAGTAAAGATGTGTCTATCGGCTAGTTTGCCAAAAGCGACTTGTCAAATGAGCAAGAAAAGTTGCAAGTTTATGTGACAGGTCATGGACCAAAAAGAGTACGCTGACACAATAACTCTAGAAAGTCAACATTAAGGATATCAAAGTATCTGCACACTAAATGCTTCTAATGGACACTTTGCAACGGAAAAATTAATAACCAACTATATAAGAGCACCAGTTTTCAAACATCAAGAGGGCGAGAAATAGAGGATGAACACGAAAAAATGTTGAGTGTAAGATCAAAAATAAAAACACAAGAACACACTCTACGATCCACCAAGAACATAAAAAGCTAAATAGATAAAGATATAAAACAAATTAACTCTACTACAAGAGAGGTGTTCTAAGCTACTGAGCACAAGAAAAAAGAAAGTGTTAACGCCAACTTGACATCAATCATGAGAAGCTACTATGTACCAAAATAGAAAGAGCATTATAGACATTTTAGTAGTCATTCATGAGTATATGTCAAATACTAAGGAGAAGAAGGAGCTGAAGTGTTAAGCTTAGCAGTATACTCAACCACATCTCAAGGATGATCATATCAAGTTGTTAAGTACCTAAAGACAAAGGAGCTTAAACGACATCTCAGCAGCACCTCCAACAAACATCAACATATACAAATTGGGGCCAGTGTGTCCTAGTTTTAGTGACCAAATTAGGGCCAATGTGTCTTGGTCTTAGTGACCAAATTGGGGCTAGTGTGTCCTGGTCTTGGTGACCGAATTGGGGCAAGGGTGTCCTTGTCTTAGTGACTAAAATACCAAGTATGCTGGGCTTGAAGAGGAAAAAAGTGTCCTTGTCCAAGGGACTAAATATCCAAGTCTGTTGGGCTTGAAGAGGGCAAGAGTCCTGGTCTGTGTGACCAAATTTATAGTGAATTTCCTACTTGTTGAAGTAGAAGAGTAGAGTAGGAGTTATTCAGTCTCCGAACCACTTTAAACTCAATGTGTTATTTAATTTATGTCTTTTATATTCTATCATTTATTTAATGTGTTTGAATGTATGTGATGAATAGTTGACTTTAACATGAACTAAATTCAGAACTAAGATCTCAACAAATCTTTAAGCGGAGTTTTCAAACTTATATTCCGCTGTGCAAGTTCAATCATGATTAAATGATCTACTTGGTAATACTTATTTAATAAACTAAAACGTTTTAAAGATCTATTGAACCCCCTCCCCCTTCTAGATCTCTATTGTGCCTCTAGGAAATAACACTTTTGTTTTTCCTTTGTAGTAAGCCTTTAAGCTTCCTTGAGATCATAGCAATTTCTTAATCCGAGTCATCGATTGAGTCTTCTTCATTTCCTACTTTAAGAACTAACACTTTCTTTTTAGGAGTTTCCTCCTCATCATTATATCTTTTTAATTGATGTTCATATTCTTCTAACTCACCAAACAATGTTAATGTATCCATAAAAGAAATGTTAGAAGAGTCTTGAAGAGTTGTTACTTTTGATGCAAACCTTTTGGGCATAGCCCGAAGAAGCTTACGATTGATCTCATTTTGTGGAATGGATTTGTCAAGAAGCTTTAAGGAATTCATGAGTGTTAAGAATCTTGTTTGTGCCTCCTTGATGGTTTCATCTTTTTCAAGCTTGAACATCTCGCAATCATGTATGAGCATGCTTAGATTTACTTCTCTAACTTTTCAAGTTCCTTCATGGCTGACTTTCAATTTGTCCCATATTTCCTTTGCCGAGTTACATGAAGATACTTTATCAATCTTCGATTGCACCATTTCACTAAGGAGTGTGTTCATAACTTTGGAATCATAGGATATCATGTAGACCTCGGTTGAGTCCATCTCCATCTATGCCTTTGGTGTACCATCATTTTTCCTTAGAATAATCGGTCCATTCTCCACGACCCACCATTCCCAAGGATCCCTTTTGAGATAGATCCTCATTCAGAATTTCCAAAAATTGTAATTCTCCGTTCCATAAAGTAATGGTGGTATATTTGTTTATTGCCCTTCTTGGATATTACTCCCAAATTGTGCCATAGAAGAATCTTTCCCTACAAATCACCTTTAAGATCAAGATAAGTAGAGCCAAACTTTGATACCAAATGAAATTCAGATAGGCACACTTAGAAAGGGGGGATGAATAAGTGTGGAGCAAATGATATCCAATTTTTGTAATCTGAAGTTTTATTAAGAATGTAGTCTGTTGTAATCACCTATTCAGCTTGTTATATTACGATTTAATTAATTTTGTCAGAAAAACTTATTAATGCTGGTCGTTTAAGAAATATTCTACTTGTACCAGTTTATGATTTGACTTTTAAATAAATACTCTATTGATTGCGATTGTGATTAATAACTTAAAATTTAAGCATGCAATGAACAAATAAAAGAAGACAATCAATCACAAAGAACACCAAGAATTTTTTACGTGGTTCTGCCTCTATCCTCTACTCTAGTAGCCTAATCCATATCTAATACCAACTAGTATTACAGACTCCCTTTATTAATAAATTTAGCACAATTTATAAATTATTCGAACACTTTTGTTCACCTTGTGCACTTTTGCACCCCTTGAGTACTTATACTCACTTGAGCACTTTTGCTCTCCTTGTGCACCTATGCACCCCAAGCACTTATGCTTACCTTAAACTTGTTTGTAACAAAAACTTTAACCCAACCCGGATTAGAACCCAATAGACTGAAAACCCTAGTCTATTAAAATAGCCCTGAAAAAATTGAATACAATATATAACTATGACCAAAGTAATAAATATATAATAATTTAAAACTCAACTAGAATGTAATGATCAAAGTATGAAATATATCACCAAGTTAAATTTCAATCTTTGAAAGCTAGAATTAACAATATGATCAATGTAGCACAACAGCCTATTCACAATTAAAAACTTGAACAACCCTTATGAGTTTGTATGTGAAGGAAGGGGATTATCAGAATGTATGTAAGCTTTGTATTATGGTCATTGTATTCTTATGAAAGCCAAAGCTTCTCATTTTATAATATATAAGATTATAATCGTTGGAAACCAAAAAGGAGATAATCACTGATTTACATAGTAGAAGGCTTAACCAATTATGGGATATACAAGGTAGGATTCCGTTGGACTCTTTCAAGGAAATATTTAGATACAAATATATTACTTAGCCCAAAAAAAAACATGATTAGCGCGCGCGCGCGCGCGCGCGCACACACACACACACACACACACACACACATATATATATATATATATATATATATATATATATATATTACCTACGTTAGCCATATTACTGTTAAGGATAATTCTTTTAATATTTTTAGCAAAGCATAATTGATATGTTACTGTTAGACATAGCATAATTTCAGCTCATATCTATTCCAACCATATTTTCGACCAACTAATTCCCATGATACTTATTTCCTTAAAAATATTCAATTAGCTCAGTTAAGTAAATATGGAAGGTTCAATAATATATAACTTCAAAATAAAAATATTTCCAAATAAATCTATTTTCATCATTTCAAATGTTACTCTAAAAAATATTTTAATAATCAGCCTTTCAAATAAATAATACTTTCTTTTTAATAATGAAAGCATGATTATTATTATTATTATCATATTTCCTTTATCATGCAATATAATCCTAGAGCTTTGAATTGAAATACATTTAGAGCTAGGATCTTACATGATATCCTAGACACTCAATACATTTGCTTTCAATCTTCAGTCCAAGTGGTTTCTCGGAATCACTTTCATTTAGTGTTGATGTGTCAATACAGTCTGTTGTATGAATATTATTATCCTGCTGCATAACACCTGAAGATACAGAAACTGCAGATCTTAGTACATAAACAAAGTCATCATTAAAACCAAAGGATGGAGGGTGACCAAGTCAATAGGAGTTTACACTATAGAGTCGATCCAAATCACAACGGTTGGGAGGTTCTCTCGAAGCAAGGAGCAAACGCAGGCCACACTCTCAGGACCTTGACGAGGGACGGACACGGTCTGAACGGCGTCAACGAGTGGCTTCATCAGAGTCTATAAGAGATCAGCACAAAGGATCCCCCCTGAGGGAGTTACCTAATCCCATCATGTAAAAACTGATGGAGTTAGAGCAAAAGATATCAATAGTAACCTAGGTGAATGAATTACCGATTGAACTGAAGTCACCCTTTACACCAGAAATTGATCGAGTTTGGGCAGATCTAACCAAGAAGATGTCACCCTTTGAGACATATGATGGCACTAACGACTTATACAATCATATACACACACATATATGATCGTCTTATCTGGGAGCTGTCATTTTACACTCCAAAATTAATACCTTACTAACACTCTACTAGCACAAAACTTAGTATAATGACAAGCAAGGATCGATCCCACATAGAAGTGAATTAATCTTTTATCTACTCTAATATTTTTATTGATGAGGGGATTTTGAATTTGATTAACTAAGCTAACAAAAACAATTAAGAATTACCAATAAATAAAAAGCTTCAGTTCTTCAGTTCAGTATCTCCCTATCATAATTATGGAAAAGTCAAGTTTAACAATATTTATCCTTTAATGAGATTAATAACCCTAGATAACCGCAATCGCTAATTATCTGAAATTCTCCTAACGTGTAAATCCAATGTGACAATCGCCTCAAGAGACCCTAACTATCATATAACCTAGAACTATCAGTCTAGATTTAATATAACAACATCATGAAGAATTAGAGAATTAGGTTATTCCAAGCAACAATTATGCAATCAGAAATTATTTAACTTGCCTTCTAATAATCTTAATAATACTCAAAAGCTTGTCCACAATCAAGTACTCTTAATTACTACCCATGATCAGATATAATATCGTTTGCTTAATACTATATCTTACTCTAGCAGATGATATTAATCAAATTAATTCAATTGGCCAAATCAAATCAAAAGATTAAATAACTTGTAATCGATTAAAACAGAATATCAGAATAAATCTCATGCAAGAAGGAATAAATAAATAAAACCTAATTAAACTATTAATTATGAAAAAGGTTCAATATCCCTTAGAACTGAAAGTAAGAGTTTAGCCTGACATACCTTCAATCTCCTAATATTTGTCAAGATCCCGCTAATATTTGACTAATAATATCTATTTATAGTCCTAAGATATTATCCTAAGTCTCCTAGAAATAAAAATCCAATTTAGAGTAGAAATCCTCAAAATTCTAAAAAGTCAACGCTGGTCAAATCTGGTCAACATCGACCATCCTCGTCGGGGCGCCAATTATGCCTAAGTTTTCTCACCGAGGCGACATTTTTGTTCATGATTTCTCGCCGGGGCGAGAAACTCCAGTAAGGTCTGGGCCAGGGCGGATTCAGCATGCGTTAGGGTGAACATGGGCAGAGCCTTTCCCTTCGGGGCGAGAAATCCTAGGCCAAAATCCCCGCCGAGGCGAGAAACTCAAATTTTCTAATTTTTCGTCTTTTTCTCATTTTAGCTCCGATTTTCCATCTTTCTCCACTTTTGACTCTGAATCCTCTTGAAATTAATAAACAACCTAATAAGTGCATATACACAATAAAACATGCAATAAACTAAATATATAGGAATAAAAATAAATAAATATCATGCACTTATCAAATTCCCCCACACTTAGTCTTTACACGTCCTCGTGTAAACTAAAACAAAAGTTATATTGAAATCATTTGAATTCTATTCAACCAAACTCCCAAAGGTTCAAATTCAATTACCATCCATGAACATTAACGCCAATCAAAAGAAATTTGATCAATACGTTATCAATCAACTCATAATAATAACCTCATCATTCCCCACTCAACATCCCTAAATCAAATTGAAATCACATAAGCATCTCCTATGATTAACACAAATACTCAACTTAGTTCATATGGAACAACAACCGTGCACACTGACTCAAACCCAAAACATGTTTTTTTTTCCGTCATTTATTTTTTCTTTCACTCAGGTGAATGCATTTTATGCTCCATTTCACCTTTCTCATTTTTTCTTAAGTGAGTGCATTTTATGTTTCATCTCACTTATCTTCTCACCAACGAGTGCATTTTACGCTCCATCTCGTTGCAGGTGTTTATGGGTGAGTGCGTTTTACGCTCCATCTCAACCCACCACATGTTTTTCTTTTGAGACAAATTTTTTTTTAGTTTTTTTTTCAATTCTTTTTCAAATTTCCAATTTTTTCACATGGTCCTACAAACAAGATAAGCAGCTAAACATTTCTAAATCATGAAATCAACGCACAAAGCCAACTTCATAAATAACTTAGTCAAGTAAACATGTATCTCATACTCAAATACGCATGCAATACCAATCTCAATCTAAGTTAGTCAACTATGGGTCCTAACTCAGTTACCATCATTTATCAATTAATTCAACATTAAACAAATTTTGTTAATGGCATCAATTAACCTTTAAAAACTTGGCCAAATAGATCAAAAAAATTTCCAAACCGAACCTATTAAAGCATAAATAAACTAACTTAATCTACCCTAAACCTCTCCCCCACACTCAAACCTTACATTGTCCCCAATGTAAGAAAATCATGAAAAAAACGAGGGAAGTAACCAAAAAGCAAATAAATAAATAAAAAGGGATAGAAAAGCAAATCTGATGTCTTGGGTTGCCTCCTAAGCAGCGCATTTGGTTAACGTGGTTAGCTTGACACCAATTCTCCTCAATCAATCATAGATCGGATCCACTAGATCTACCATCTCCATATTCTCCATCAAAAATCCTTCACGGAATGGTTTCAGCCTATGCCCATTGACCTTGAATACTTTCCCTATCTTTGGATTCTGTATATCTATAGCACCATGAGCGAACACATTAGTAATAACAAATGGACCTTCCCAACGAGAGCGCAGCTTACCTGGAAATAACTTCAGCCTCGAATAGAATAGAAGAACTTGTTGTCCAACAGTGAAATTTTTCCTTAAAATCTGCTTGTCGTGGAAAGCCTTTGTCTTATTCTTGTAGAGCCTAGAACTCTCATATGGTTCATTCCTCATCTCTTCTAGTTCTTGTAGCTGGAACTTCCTATGTATCCCCGCTTCATCCAAGCTTATATTACATTATTTGATCGCCCAAAAAGCTCTGTGTTTTAACTCCACGGGTAGATGACTTGGTTTCCCAATAACTAGCCGATATGGAGACATACCAATAGGGGTTTTGTACGCGGTTCTATACGCCCACAATGCATCTTCTAACCGTAGACTCCAATCTTTTCTGCTTGGTTTGACGACTTTCTCCAATATGGATTTCACTTCACGGTTAGATACTTCAGCTTGACCATTGCTTTACGGATGATAAGATATAGAAATCTTATGCAAAACATTGTATTTCCTGAAAAGTGCTGCTAGCATCCTGTTGCAAAAGTGAGTTCCTCTATCGGTGATGATAGCTCTAGGAGTTCCAAATTTGATAACTATGTTAGTTTTGACAAAATCTGCAACAACTTTAGAATCATCACTCCTGGTGGCTTTAGCTTTCACCCATTTAGAAACATAGTCAACAGCCAAAAGAATGTAAATATTACCATGAGAAACAGGAAAAGGTCCCATAAAATCAATACCCCAAAACATCAAAAATCTCAACAATTAAAATGGGGGTTTGTGGCATTTGATTTCGATGTGATATGTTACCTGTTCGTTGACAATTCTCGCATGATTTACAAAATAGATATGAATCCTTAAAAATTATTGGCCAATAAAAATCACTTTCTAAAACCTTATGAGCAGTTCTTTTGGATCCAAAATGACCTCCACAAGCATAGGAATGTCAAAAGGTTAGAATAGATAATGTTTTAGTATTAGGCACACATCTACGAATTATCTGATCAGCACAAAATTTCCACATATATGGATCATCCCAAACATAATGTCTAGCATCACTCCTAAGCTTATCCTTCTAGTTTTTAGAAAATTCATTGGGAATATATGCACTTGCTAAATAATTGACAATGTTAGCATACCAAGGCAATTCCTCCTGAATAGAAAAGAGATGCTCATTTGGAAAGGAATCATACAATGGTAGTGCCTCCTCATCTCTCACCAGTCTACTCAAGTGATCTGCTACCAAGTTATCCGCTCCCTTCTTATCCTTGATTTCCAAGTCAAATTCCTGCAACAGCAGAATCCATCTGATAATCCTGGGTTTAGAGTCCTTCTTGGTTAACAAATACCTAAGAGCTGCATGGTCAGAATAAACTACAACTTTAGTGCCAAGTAAATAAGATCGAAATTTATCTAAAGCAAAAACAATAGATAGAAGTTCTTTTTCTGTTGTCAAGTAGTTAATCTGAGTTGCATTCAATGTTCTAGAGGCATAGTAGATGGCATGAACAACTTTGTCAACTCTTTGGCCCAAAATAGCTCCGACTGCATAATTGCTGGCATCACACATTATTTCAAAGGGAAGACTCCAATTTAGCGGTTGAATCACAGGTGCGGAGGACAATAAGCTCTTCAACTTGTTAAATGCCTCCTTGCACGCCTCATCGAATTGGAATTCCACATCTTTTTGCAGCAACTTACATAATGGCAGAGCTATTTTAGAGAAGTCCTTGATAAATCTCCGGCATGTCCAAGAAAAGAACGAATCTCCCGCACACTGGCGGGGTAAGGCAAAGCAGACACAATATACATCTTAGCTTTATCAACTTCTAAACCTTTAGCTGACACAACATGACCAAGCACTATACCCTGTTCTACCATAAAGTGATATTTTTCCCAATTAAGAACAAGGTTAATTTCCAAGCATCTATCTAGCACACGAGTTAAATTATCCAAACACAAATCCAAAGAATCACCATGTACTGTGAAATCATCCATAAAGACCTCGATGCAATTTTCTAAAAGATCAGAAAAAATGCTTAACATGCATCGCTGGAAAGTACCGGGTGCATTGCAAAGTCTAAATGACATCCTCCGGTATGCAAAAGTACCAAATGGACACGTGAATATGATTTTTTTTCTGGTCTTCGGGCGCAATCACAATCTAATTAAACCTTAAAAAACCATTTAGAAAGCAATAATAAGTATGCCCAGCTAATCTTTCTAGCATTTGATCAATAAAGGGAAGAGAAAAATGGTCTTTTCTATTTACATCATTTAATTTCATGTAGTCAATACACACTCTCCATCCTGTTTGCATCCGTGTTGGCAGTAGCTCATTATTGTCATTCATGATGACAGTTATTCCAGACTTATTCGGAACTACCTGTACTGGACTCACCCACTGACTATTGGAGATGGGGTAGATTATACCTGCATCAAGTAAATTAATAACCTCTTTCTTGACTACCTCCATCATGGGTGGATTTAATCTTCTCTGTGCTTCTCTCGTGGGCTTTGTTCCATCACCCAAAAGAATCCTATGCATGCACATCACGGGGCTTATACCTTTGATATCTGCTATTGTCCAACCAAACACTGTGACACGGTCCCTTAAGACTCTTAACAATTTCTCTTCCTGCACGTTGGTTAGATTACTAGCAATAATCACATGTAAAGTTTCATTAGTCCCTAAATATGTATATTTCAAGTGAGCAGGTAAGTGTTTCAATTCTAAGATTGGAGCTTGCTCCACAGATGGTAACAGTTTTTTATGAGAAACATACAATTGAACTGATTGAACTACATACTTATCTGTGAATTTTGGTAAAGAGTGCAATGCAACCATAACTTCCTTCAATTCCTGATTCTGGTCAAGTTGTTAGTAATAGCCATCTCCAAGCTTTCCCTGTGTTCTTGTTCAAAAGATCCCTACACTATAGAGTCAATGATGTCAATGGCAAAAACATAATCAACATCACTAGGGTGCCTCATGCCGTCATATATATTGAACTGAATTTTCTCTCCATCAAATTTCATGGTCAAGGTCCCATTGTGCACATCGATCATTGTCCTCGCTGTTTTCAAGAATGGCCTCCCTAATAAGATATGCGAGGGATTCGGAGATCTATCATCTTCCATATCCACAATATAAAAATCTGCATGAAAAATTAACTGATTCACCTGCACCAAGACATCTTCAATTACCCCTTGAGGGTAAGTGTTAGTACGATCAGCAAGTTGAATGATAACACCAGTTTGTTTCAAAGGTCCTAGATTTAAAGAAGCAAATATAGATAATGGCATGACATTTATTGAAGCTCCTAGATCTAGCATGGCTTTCTCAAATCTGGCATTACCTATTCTGCATGGGATTGTAAACATTCCTGGATCCTTACATTTATGGGGCATTTTTCTTTGAAGTACTGCTGACACATTCTCTCCTACAGTGACTTTTTCATCATCTTTTAATTTTTTTTGTTAGTGTACAATTCTTTCAAAAACTTTACGTACCTGGGTACTTGTTTAATGGCCTCCAAAAGAGGAATATTTACTTCTACCTTCTTGAAGGTTTCTAAAATTTCCTTTTCTTTTTCCTCCTTCTTTGAAATCTTGTGTGTTCTAGGTGGCAACGACAATGGTGGGGTCTTAACTGAAGTAGATGGAGTAACAGTCTCAGTTTTCAGCTCTTTAACCTTTTCCTCTTCAATTTCCGTAACTGCTTTGGGTACTTCCAAATCTTTTCCACTCCTTAGTGTAATCGCACTAGCATTCTCCCTTGGATTGACAACTGTTTGGGAGGGCAACTTTCTTGAACCTTGAGAATCCAACCTCCCCACTGTAGTGGCAAGTTGACCTATCTGATTTCTCAAGTCTTGAACAGAATTTTTCGTTTCCTGCTAGAACTGCTATGTTTGACTCATGAATACCTTGAACATGTCTTCTAAAGATGTTCCAGAATTTGCAGTAGCTGCCTGTCTAGGTTGATATTGGGATTGAGCAGGTTGAGAGCCTTGTGGGAACCCTTGTTGTCTAACCGGATACACGCCTTGCGCTGGTGGCCTATTACCTCCATAATTAAGGTTAGCGTGATTCCTCCATCCTGGATTGTAAGTATTTGAATATGGGTCATACTTGTGCTGAGGTTGTGCCTGATAGTTTCCCATCGCATTGGCTTGTTGTGTGGTTTCATCTTCTAGCAATGTCGGACAAGAATCAGTACGGTGACCACCCATTAACCAAATCCCACAAACTTTTGCTGCTGGTGCATTCCCTGTAGCCATTTGTCTAACCATCGCAGTCAAATCAAAAATTTGTTGTTCGAGATTGCTTGTGGTCATCTCATTCACTCTTGCAGGTGCACGGTCATTCCTTGTCCTATACTGCTGAGAATTAGTAGCCATATTGTAATTAGAGCCCTTGCAGCCTCCGGTGTTTTATCTACTAGTGCTCCTCCACTTGCAGCATCGATCATACTCCAATCCATTGGTGATAATCCGTCATAAAAGTACTGAATCAGGTGTTGATCGTCTATTTGATGGGGAGGACAACTGGAACACCGTTTTTTAAATCTTTCCCAATACTCATACAGCGTCTCTTTGTTGAACTGTCGAATGCCGCATATCTCCTTCCTGATGTTGGCAACTCTTGAAGCAGGAAAATACTTCTCCAAGAACAACATTTTCATGTCATTCCATGACTGTATTGACCCTAAAGGAAGATAGTATAGCCAGTCCTTTGCTAGATCCGCCAGTGAAAATAGAAACACCCTTAGCTTGATTTGATCCTCAGTTACTCCATGAGGCTTCATGGTGGAGCAAACCACATGGAATTATGGATATTCACCTGTGAGACCACGAAAAGTAGGCAAAAGATGAATTAGTCCCAATTTAACTTCAAAAGCAGCAGTTAAGGTAAGATATTCAATGCATAAGAGTTGTTGATTGAGATTACGAGTGGTTAATTCTTTGAGTGTTCTATTGTTATTTGGCACCGCCATCTGTTCTTCTTCCTCTGATTCAGCGGATGATGTATTTGACAGTAATTCAAGTGCTATGTTGAGTCCCGGTGATGGAACTGCGTCTGAATCTGTAGTGATGCCTCGAGTTTGACGAGCTTCTTTCCTTAGCCTGCGTGCAGTTTTCTCAATTTATAGATCAAAATTTAAATCACCGGATTGAGAGAATCGTGTCATAAACTACAATATTAAACAAAAAAAATGAAATAAAATAAAATGCAGAATAAATAAAGATAAATAACACTACCCCGGCAGCGGCGCCAAAATTTGGGAGTTGTCGTTTTACACTACAAAATTACTACCTTACTAACACTCTACTAGCACAAAACTTAGTATAATGACAAGCAAGGATGATCTTTTATCTACTCTAATATTTTTATTGATGAGGGGGTTTTGAATTTGATTAAATAAGCTAACAAAAATAATTAAGAATTATCAATAAATAAAAAGCTTCAGTTCTTCAGTTCAGTATCTCCCTATCACAATTATGGAAAAGTCAAGTTTAACAATATTTATCCTTCAATGAGATTAATAACCCTAGATAACTGCAATCGCTAATTATCTGAAATTCTCCTTACGTGTAAATCCGATGTGACAATCGCCTCAAGAGACCCTAACTATCATATAACCTAGAACTATCAGTCTAGATTTAATATAACAGCAGCATGAAGAATTAGAGAATTAGGTTGTTCCAAGCAACAATTACGCAATCAGGAATTATTTAACTTGCCTTCTAATAATATTAATAATACTCAAAAGCTTGTCCACAATTAAGTATTATTAATTGCTACCCATGATCAGATATAATATTGTTTGCTTAATATTATATCTTACTCTAGCAGATGATATTAATCAAATTAATTCAATTAGCCAAATCAATTAAATAACTTGTAATCGATTAAAACAGATTATCAGAATAAATCTCATGTAAGAAGGAATAAATAAATAAAACCTGATGAAACCATTTATTATGAAAAAAGTTCAACATCCCTTAGAACTGAAAGTAAGAGTTTAGCGTGACATGCCTTCAATCTCCTCTAATTAGGGTTACAATTGTAGTTGTCAAGATCCCCCTAATATTTGACTAATAATATCTATTTATAGTCCTAAGATATTATCCTAAGTCTCCTAGAAATAAAAATCCAATTCGGAGAAGAAATCCTCAAAATTCCAAAAAGTCAACGCGGGTCAAATCTGGTCAAATCGACCATCCTCGTCGGGGAATTATGCCTAATTTTTCTTGTCGGGGCGACATTTTTGTTCATGATTTCTCGCCGGGGCGAGAAACTCCAGAAAGGTCTGGGTCGGGGCGGATTTAGCACGCGTTAGGGCGAACATGGGCAGAGCCTTTCCCGCCGGAGCGAGAAATCCTAGGCCAAAATTCCCGCCGGGGCGAGAAACTCAAAATTTTCAATTCTTCGTCTTTTTCTCATTATAGCTCCGATTTTTCATCTTTCTCCACTTTTGACTCTGAATCCTCCTGAAATTAATAAACAACCTAATAAGTGCATATACACAATAAAACATGCAATAAATTAAATATATAGGAATGAAAATAAATGAATCACTACAACAAAAAAGCTTATCAGCGACCGCCTATCAACGACCGGTATCGGTCGCTGATAGTTATCTGCGACCGATAATGGTCGCTGATAAGTGTCGCAGATAATCTAGTCGCTGGTGTGCACATCAGCGACCACTATCTGCGACCGTCAATAGCGACCGTCGCCGTCGCTAAGCTGAGTCATCCTGAGTCAGTCCTCATGAGTGACGTGACACACGAGGCAGTGACCGATAATAGCGACCGCATCGGTCGCTTATAATGGCTTTATATCAGCGACCGCACAAATGTATTAGCGACCGCATGCGGTCGCTGATGTTTAATTTTTAAAAAAATTTTTTTGCAGTATTTTATGGATTTCCCAAAAAAACTGTACCTGTTTTGTACCTGTTTTATATCCCAACACACAACAGTATATATAAACATCCATCCATGATTTATATCCCAGCATATGCATGCACAACAATATATATAAACATCCGTCCATCCACAATGCCATAAATCAACACTATAAACATTAATAAAGCAATATGAACTAAAGAAATATATACAAATGTCATCTTTAAGTATCATACAATAGTCCAAAGAATGAATTTAAGAGCATAAAACTTTAAATATGTAGAAAACAAGCCTAGGTCCTCGATCATGCATCATCGCCCAAGTTAGTAGGATCCTGTAATTAACAAAAGAATACAACATGTTACATGTGTTGAAACAGGTATTACTTATGCAAAGCAAAGTGAAAGAAAGCTAAACAATAGTAATTACCTCATCGCCATCCTGATGTTGTGCTGCTGCCGCCACTGCATCTGCTAACTCATCAGGACTTAGAGACTGCAGATGTCCGCCCAGTATACGAAGAAGATCACGATCTCGACAAATCGCTCTCACGCAGTCAGCAGGGGTATGGTAGGCTGGACTACCCGATGATTGTGTAGACTGGGTAGCAGAGCTGCCTGTGCCACTGATGGTCGGGCATCGTCGTTGTCCTTGGCCTTTGACGTAGTTCTTCTTAACGACTGACGCCCTCTCCCACAATTCTTGATCAATCGGCGGACGCGGAGTGCCCTCAGGATAACGCTCGTTCATTAAGCTCTTATACGTGTCCTGTCAGCAGGTTAACAATTAAATAGTTAAAAACAAATATAAAATGGTAGCAAAAGGTCGTAAAAATTATATATACAACATATCAATGTTCTAAACACTTATTACCGCTATCTGGACAACCTCAGGCAGACCATCGCGGGTGGCCACGTACACATCCAGCCAATTGATAGGCTGACCCTGAGACTCAGCCTCTTACAAAACAAGTTCTCATATTAAACTTGTAAACATATAATATTCTACAAACATTGAATATAAACAACCTTCATAGTCATACGTACCCTGGCAGCAATATGCTGCAACTGTGATATACTGCCGCCCTTGTATGTCCCTTTCGCCTTGTCGCCTTCAGGTGCACCTGAGGCTCTGTTTGCGGCGGCAGTCTTGCGTCTGTTGACCCAACTCTCAGCCCTCCACTGATCACACATCGCAACCCATGTGTCCTGTGCGCACCACCAAGGGTTGTGCTCATGCATATACTGCTCACCCTCACCCGGATGGTCGATCTCAGCATTGTGCAGGGCTTTCTGACGTTCCTTATTCAAATTATCTTTGGTTCTGGCGGCACACTTCTGCCAGAACAGCATCTGAATAACTGATGCACTCGCATCGTCCCATCTATATCTCCTCTACACATAAAACAACAATAATATTAACACGATAAGTATACCATTAACTAACAACAATGCTAAATAAGTTGGTAACAACAACGCTAAATAATTTTATTTCATTAACTATATTATCTGAGTTAAATTAAAAAAGAAATACCTGAAACTCAGCCCAAACTGCATCCTTGTGGGCGATAGGTGTGCTCGCCCACGTAATCACTGGCGTAGGCCAGTTCTGTAAGCATAATTGTGAAATGCACTTCACAATCTTACTGTCTTGAAAATCACTACAATAAATTTATTTTAATATTAACGACAATTAAATACATATATAGATGTAGAACAATGGAAATATAAAAATTAAAAGAAATGATGTTAAACGTACGTGCTGTCCGGTGGAGGGCGAATCTGAATGAGAATCCGGTCATCCGGATTAGCCGGGGCCTTCGGCACATGATTAGGGCCCCGACCCAAGCCGCGCTTTCGCTGCGCTGGCTCAGAAGACATCTGCAAACAAAAAATTATAGGATGATATTATGAATGAGTTATATGATTTACATATACAATTAAAATGACATGAAATTTTATGAAATAGTTAACTACGACAACTATAAATAAAAGCTACATAAATTAATGTATATATTAATTTTACAAGTTAACCTAAACATACATTTTAATTAAAATCGTTGTCTGAGTCAGAATCATTTTGGTTACGTATTGGAGTTTCATAACCATCATCTTCTTCAGATTCAGTGTCAGTGTCAGTGTCAGTGCCAGTCAAAAACTCTTCCTCCTCATTATCACTGTGATCTGGCACAAGTATTGACTCGGGGTCGAATTCATCTGGTTCATCTCCACCCTCTAACTGGATTAATTCATTGGTGTCTTCCATAGTTATCACCTCAGGTCTATGAATCATCTCCTCTTGGTAGAACTCCCCGTCGACTAGTTGGGTACGACTGCGTGCGGGAGTATGGATTACAACTTGCCAATCTGCAGGCGGTCTATCGCTTTTCTTAACAGGACTAGGAGTGTAGTACACTTGTACTGTTTGAGTTGGCAACACAAATGGTGCGTTGACGTACGTGGACCTATGGACGTCAATATCGACGATCCCATGTCGATCGACACGTATCCCTTTTTCTGAATCAAACCAGCGACACT
The DNA here is from genome assembly GCA_034770075.1 of Aralia elata. Taxonomy (NCBI): domain Eukaryota; kingdom Viridiplantae; phylum Streptophyta; class Magnoliopsida; order Apiales; family Araliaceae; genus Aralia; species Aralia elata. The sequence continues at coordinate 38,667,452 of CM068381.1, read as the reverse complement.
TGAACAAGTTAATATCACCCCCATAAGTACCCTTGTATGATAACTCAATGATTTCTTCCAATTCACCATAAAAGGCACGACCAAGCTCATTGTAACAATCTCCTCAAACACACACTCCAGTGTTTGTTGTTCTTTTATCGCGAGCATATGTCTTTGTATGAAATTCACAGCCATTTATTTTGTAACCATTGCGGCTAACTTGGTCCCTGTCTGGGCCAATAGCTAGGACTTGTACATTTGGAGGAATCGTTCCCTCCTTAAGAGCCTACACAAATGAACATATATTTATTTGAATTCATAAATAAATACAACATATGTCGTGCTTAATTAACTTAACTTACCTTGTTTTTTAACCAAAGTGCAAATGTTTTATCACGATTAACTTGAATATCTTTATCAGTGATGTTCGGCTGCTTTGCTTTTAACTCATCATCGTACGATCTATAAAACATTATAAACATTATCATATATTAATATGAGGTTGAAGGTTAAGATATAGGTTAAGTAAATATGAATTTTACTGGTATACCTCACATATTCATCAATCTCCTCGCAGTTGAGAAGAATGTAAGTATGTGCAGCATGTAATTCTTGTTCAAGGAGGAATATGCGCTTCCCTTTTCCATAAGCGCGACCCGGTGGACCAAATACAGACACTCGACCATTTAGTTCAACATTACCCCCATCATCATGTCTCGAGACTCGATTGGCCTTCGTCAAGACTTCGTCGAGAAAATAGTCAGAGACAAAAGTTGATATCTCATCGAAACTGTAAGCCTCACATATCGACCCCTCGACGTAAGCTCTATTCTTCATCTTCCTCTTAAGGTTTCCCATCACCCTCTCGAAAGGGTACATCCATCTATATTGAACTGGACCACCAACACGAGCTTCATAGGGTAGATGGATTTGCAAATGCTCCATGGAGTCAAAAAAACCAGGTGGAAATATTTTTTCAAGCTTACACGTGATCTCAATAATGTTCTGCTCAAGTACAGACATGTCCTTTTCATTTATCGTTTTTGAACATATGTCTCTGAAGAAACGACTAAGATCAGTCAAAGCATCCCATATTTGTTTATCAAGCAAGTCCCGAAATGCTATAGGCATGAGTCTCTCCATGAATACATGACAATCATGACTCTTCATCCCTTGCAATTTCCCACCTGTAACACACCTTACAATGTTTGACGCATATCCGTCTGGTAGTTTCAGAGACTTAATCCATGTGCACACATCTTCAACCTGTTTTTTGGTCAATATGTACCTTGCATGCGGTTTGACCATCTTACCATTAGAAGATTCATAAAGTTCTAATCCAGGACGCTTACAAATATCTTTCATGTCCAACCGTGCCTTATCATTATCCTTCGTCTTGCCTGTAACACCCATTACGGTGTTAAACACATTATCGAAGACATTCTTCTCAATATGCATCACATCTAGATTATGACGAATCAAATGTGTAGACCAATAAGGCAATTCCCAAAAGATGCTTCTTCGAACCCAATTATGCGACTCGCCAAACCCATTGATTATGTTTGAGGCAACAATCTTACCGAATGGGATATCCGGCAATCTCATCACTCGGTCACGCATCTCCATCCCCGATAATCGCGGTGCAGGCATATCATTTTCCACTTTCCCTTTCCTGAAGTATTCTCTATTTCTTCGAAACGGGTGATTTACCGGCAAGAAACGACGATGACAGTCAAACCAGCAAGGCTTTCGACCTTTTGATAGATTGAAAGACTTTGTGTGCTCCATACAATATGGACAAGCCAACTTCCCGTGTGTACTCCATCCAGCTAACATACCATAAGCAGGGAAGTCACTTATAGTCCACATAACCGCTGCCCGAAGGTTGAAATTTGTTTTTGTGGAAACATCCCAAGTCTGTACGCCATCCTCCCACAATACCTTCAACTCGTCTATAAGTGGTCTCAAGTAAACATCTAGGTTCTTACCCGGACTCTTTGGACCAGGAATCACGAGTGAAAGAAATAAGTATGGTTGTTTCATGCACATCCAAGGAGGCAAGTTGTATGGAGTAACAATCACAGGCCACCAGGAGTACGGAACAGCTGAGTGGCCGAAAGGGTTGAAACCATCAGTGGACAGTCCAAGCCTCACATTTCTAGGTTCCAATGCAAACCCAGGATGTGCTAAGTTGAAATCTTTCCAAGCCTGTCCGTCTGCGGGATGGTTAAGTTCTCCATCTTTAGCTGGAGATTTCGCATGCCAATTCATATACTCAGCTGTCCTTGAAGACATGTACAATCTTTTAAGCCGATGTGTAATTGGAAAATACCTTAAAATCTTATAAGGTATATTTGTCTTTTTCGTAGTCAGACACTCTTTATTAGGCTTGAACCGATCATGACTACAAAACGTGCACCTTATCTTCTGTTCATTTTCCTTAAAAAATAACATGCAATCGTTCAGACATGCATCTATCTTTTGGTATCCAAGACCCAACTTTTTCACCATTTTCTTACAATAGTAGTAGTTCTCGGGCATTTTTTCACCCTCAGGAAACATACTCTTAATGGCCTTCAAGAGCGACTAAAAACACTTGTGGCTCATGTTATGATCAGCCTTAATGTTTAGTAATGTCGCCACTGCAGACAATGTAGTGTGCTTGGTGCAACCATGCCACAATGGTTCGCTACCCTCGTCTAACAACTTAAAGAACGCCTTGGCATCAGAATTCATAGGTTGCTCTCTGCCTTGTTCCCAATCAAAATCCGGCCCTGCAATATCATGAACCATGTCATTCATACGATGGGTACCGCTGTCTGGATTATGTACGTGTGCGCTGACACTATCTCTTCTCTGCCCATGTGCCCACCAGCATTCTTCGTAATTTTTCATGAACCCAGAAACAAGTAAATGATAGTTTACCATGTCTCTGTCCATATAATTTACATTCTTACACTTCAAACAAAGGCATCTTATCTTGTTCTGACCATTCAAACATTCTGGGTGACTATACGCATAATCGAGAAACACCTTGCAACCAGTTCTAAATTCAGCTGTAGCACCAATCTGGGCACTTGACTTTCGTCGTCTCATCCAACTACGGTCTGCATTCAGGTTCATGAAACCACGGTACCTACTGCAGACAAGAATTATTGTATTCCCCTTGTTAGAGATTTCTAATTCAGTCCAATGTCATTTATGATGCTTACAAATACATATAGATGTATATGTACATATATGACAAGATTGTACACAGTATGAGATCGACTAACCAAAGGCATGATATATTGTTGTGCATCTTAAATTATTCGTTAGTATGGTCCTATGTCATCCTACATATTTTAACTGACATATGCACCATCCTAAAGATAATATATTGCTAGGGGTGGAATATTAATCATAGCATCATGCATGGTTTGCATATGCATTTGGACAAGTCTACATCAATATACACCTCTATTCAGTTATCCGACCAACAAAAAAATTTCTCCAGAGTCTCCCCTATAATATGGACTATCCACATGCACGAGGGCATGCATATATGGCCATTTGTAGGCACCCATGACACAACCCAATAGGCATATACAAAATGTTAATTGAAATGATTCATGTCTTCTATACCCTGCCATTTCGGTCACATTTGCAAACTTTGTGACCACTAAAGATATATATTTAATAAATTTTTGTTTCGCGTATATCCCTAAAAATAAACTGTTTTAGCTTTGTAATATGGTATAATAATCAAATTATGATCCAAACTTTAGGATATTGTGTAATTTTAAGCTATAATCAATAAAAAGAGGACTCTTTTGTGGAACTAAATTTTTTTAGACAAATGGTACTCTTTTGGTGGAATGGTTACAATTTTTAAAAAAAAAAATTTATGAATTCAAATATAATTAGAATCAGAAATTTGAAGTTCAGTTCCAATCCTAAGTAGCAATTAAAGCTGATCCTAATTTAAATTCAAGAATTATTATTAAATGGGGTTTAAATAATTTAATAACTTTGTTATAAAGGAGGGAACTCAGTAGAGTTGATTATTCTTTCTTGTTTATAACTTTATATTTGTCATAGTAATTGAAAGTTAAATATAAAAGTTAACTTCATATTTGTTCATTAGATGATGAGATATAAAGATTTATAGTTTTCATTCTCATAGAGAAAGTTAGTCTAAACCTTAAGACTTAAACAAACTAAATATTCCTTCCATTTCACATTAGAGTCCTATTTATAAAATTTGCAAATATTATAAATGCATTTTTTAAGCTACATATTCATTAATTACTAAGGGTAACAAAAACAAAAAACAAAAAACAAATGAAAAGCAAAACATTATTTTTTAAAAACAAAATGCAGAATAAGAACAGAGGATATTTTTCATCATCAGAATTTGTTCATATTTTATTTAGGATTTAATCCGTACTCAAAGCCATAGCATTCGCATAAATTTCGAAACAGGATTACTTGTAATCATGATTCACATCCAACCCAGCCAAGCAAAATTCAAAGAAACTACCCTATAATAAGATTATATCTGTTTATTCAAGAAAAAAGATTATAAATCTGATTTAGATTGTACACATGCATCTGAAATTCATACCTGAATATGATGGGGCGGCGTGGGCACAGTGGGATGGGTCGGCCGGCGTGGTGGGACGGCGTGGGGCCACTCTTGATGGGTCGGGTCGGCGTGGGGCCACTCCTGATCTCCTCTCTCTTCTCCCTCTCTTTTCTCTTCTCTCTCTTTTCCGTCTTCTCTTTTCTTTTTTCTTCTGTTTCGTTTATGGCCGACTGTCTAGTTCCTGATAGATTTAATAGGATCAGCGACTGACTTCTGCGACAGCGTGCGGTCGCTAATTTTTATCTATGTGGCAGAAATAGCGACCGATTTGCGGTAGCTATTAATATCCAGTCGCAGTAACGCTTCCCGCCCCATTTCTGCGCCAAATTTTTGGGGGGGAAATCTTTCAGCGACCGCACGTGACACTATCAGCGACCGATTGCGGTCGCTAAACTCATCAGCGACTAGATTAATATGCGGTCGCTAATTGCGGTCGCTGTTACGAGCATTAGCGACCGAAATTGTCGGTCGCAGATAACCTTGGTCGCTGTTGGACCATTTTCTTGTAGTGAATATCATGCACTTATCATTATCCGTTACTATAAGCATTCCAATGCTGCCCGCTGCCAGATGTTCGTCACCACTTTGAAGAAAGGAGCCCAGTTGTGGATGACATCGTTACCGCCCAATTCTATCGGGTCCTAGCAGGAGTTGTGCGACATATTCCATAATCGATTCGGGAGTAAATGGAGAAGGGGAAAGTTGACAACTTCCATCATACAAATAAAATTAAAATCAACGAGAGTCTGAGCCAATACGTGAAGAAGTTCAGGGAGGCGATCGATACAGTAACGTACCTTAACATACCTCAGGCACTTAGGTTCTTTACTACTGGATTGGACACAGAGAAGTCGCGGAAGCTGTTGAAAGATATCATGTTCAATATCCCGAATGACTTATCCAAAACTTACGATGGGGGCAAAGAACTTCATTATTATTGATGATGTTATAGGAAGCCTAAAGCTACAACCACGTAAGATGGGTAAGCCTTGGGATCGAGATCGGGATAGGAGTTAAGATCCCAGGCCGAAAGCACAGCCGAGGAAGGAGGCCCGAAGCGGGCCCGCGGGAAATGGCCGACCTCCGTTCCAAAATCGGAGTGTCAATACGGTCTATACTCCGTTTAACACTAATAAGGCCAAGATACTCGAGGAGATCAAGGATAAACCATTTTTCGAACCATGCCTAGTCAATAATCATACACCGAGGGGAGATCAGAGTCAGTTCTACAATACCACCAAAATAGGCCTGTGCATCGGTAAATAGTCGTACTAGACTGGCCACAAACCGTACCGAACCAGTTATCAAAAGTGTCTAAAATTACATACCGATACCGGTACCTGTTAAACTAGTGTCCCGAATAGATTTATCGGTTCGATACCAAAACGGCACCGATTTTTGCCTATACTTATACTGGTTTGTATGTAAGCATCATTGATTCACTATTATGAACTTTTGCTTTAATTATATGGCATATACTGCTTATTATTGTTGTTATCCTCTCTTTCCAAAAAGGTTATAAGAATTCCCAAACTATATTTAACATATTTCAAGTAACCCATTCAGTCAAAGATTCTAGTCCGAATAATAACCTGTCTCCAAACTATATCAAACAATCCAAAATAATCATGTGAATTGTAGTACAAGTACATCATTATCTCTAAACTATATCAAAAGACTCAAAATAATCATGTGGATTGTAGTATAAGTACATCCCTGTCTCCAAATCATATATTATAAGCAGCAACACTGGATATCAATGGCAAGTTCAATACAACAATACATAGGAGCATATTTTTCAGTCAAACATCAATACAGCAAGATAAAATGAAGAGTAAAAATAATCAAGAAACATCCAGCACTCAGCAGCAGGGTAGCAGCAGGTCAACAACAAAACAGTCAGCAGCAGTATCAGCCACAGCAAAACAAAACAGTACTTCTCCGGCGAGCATTGACAACTTCTAGCCCAATCTACATGTGACCCATCAACCAATTAGCAGTAGTGATGAAATGTGTTTAGTTTGAATGAGTATAGTAGCTTTCATATTTGTCGCTCGCATGACATTAAAAATACTCAAAACCTCCTTAAATTTATTACACTAACTATACCTACAAATCAATGAATTCCAAGAAACTAAGTCTATATCAGACATTTTGTCAAACATATCCCAAGATGAACACAAATAATTACATGAGGAATATATATAAATTAAAGCATTACAAACATAAAGATATGGTTCAAAACCAAGTTTCAGAACATGCCCTATAGCATATGCAATTCAAAATTAAATCCAAATGGTGTTAAGAAACCAAAATTACATTTTAGGCGGAAAAACAGTAAACAAACAATTAATTCACAAATAAACAAACAAACAATTAATTAACCCCAAAAAAATTCCAATTTTGAGAACAAAACAAACCCTAGAAATGAAAACAAATTTAATTCAAGAAATATTTAAAGAAAAGTGAAAGAAAGAATCAATTAATCAAATATTCAAGTGTTAATTACCTAAAAAAGAAGAAGATATAGATGGAGATGGATTCCCATTTACAACCGAGGAAGAAGATGAAGATGGAGAGATCAACGAGACTAGAGAATCGATTTGTCGATGAGTAGCAGTGGAGACTAGAGATGAGACTGGAGAGTGGAGAGAGAGTAGCAGACTACCAGTGGACTCAATTTGAGTTTTGATTTGGGTATAAATGAAAGGTTTACAAGTTACAATTAGGGAAATAAAGAATTTATTTAATTCAATCGGTACAACCGGTTTGGTATGGTATGTATCAAACATCCAAAATAACTTCTCGAACCTGTGACGCCCCCAAATCTGGGTTCTCTAACCTCGGGTTTGGTGCTCACGATCCATCAACATCATAAACATTCTATATACTATTGCGGAATAATAAACATACATTGTTCATTATAATAAAGTCTACAACAATGCTTCCCAGGTCTACTTAACCTTAACTTAACATATACCTTTAATATTACAAAAGGTTTACATAATAATTACATCAAATATAAGGCCTAAGAGTTTATAGTAAACTACTCCTGCACTTTTCCTTTTCCTTTGTCTTTCTTTATAGAACTTTCTGGTTTAGCTAAAATAAACGTCATGATATAGCAAGGGTAAGCAACTAATTTGCTTAGCAAGTTTAATTACAAAGGAGATATATCATGATTAGAGAGAATTTATCTATCAATGTTCAACAATGAAATTCGATTGAAAGAACATTTAACAAGATTCAATAATTGAATAATAGATACTGAGTGGTTATAAATAACCATGAACATATGCGAAGGTTGTCAGTATTTAAACTGGTCCTTTTAATAAGTTTTGGTAATCAAGGCGATCAGCCTTTCTTACCCGGTGATTTATGCATAAACACTTAATAATCGAGCAATAATTATTTTTCAATTTAATGCTTTAGTAAAATTGTCCTTTTCTTAGTCAAAGAATCCATACCAGACAACTAGTAGGATTAGCTTTTAAAACGATTTGAGTTTATCAATTTAACGTGTTCGATCTAGCTGATACAATTAGCATAGATCCAGCTCATAACAGTTCATTGATGAAAGAACTTTAAACAATTCACAGTCCAAAAATAATAGAACGAGAATTAATTGCACGAAGTGCGAATGTCAATAATATTATAGATGCGAATAATCATCAATAATTATTCACTAATATGCTTTGAAAAATAATAACTCGAGTTGAGTCCGGAAACTTGCCTGTTCGACGAGCTACGACTATCTAGCTTTAATTAAAATTCATTGAGTGACCTAGCATTAATAACGTTGGTCTATCAATTAGTATAACATATAATGATTTTAATTTGTTTAACCCGTTAATTACATAATAATTACCAAACTGTCCAGAAAAATTACCCAATAAATATTACAATATTCTTCATAATTTTAGAAAAATTTGGGTCCTGTAATCACCGCCAGAACTGGCCGAAAAGTAGGTGAACCGGTCGCCAAAAAGTCCCGTCGGTTCACCGGAAAACCGGTTTTTCCTATTTTTTTTCTCTTAGTTTCTAGATTTGGAGTCCTTTACGAAAACCTTCATAGAATGAAATCTACAACTTCGATTTAGGCCTAGTTGGACTCGTTGGATTCGTATCTTTCTGAACTATAAGATTCCATTATCGTATCAATTATTTGGATAAGTTTTGATCACTGAAAACAGCCCAGAAGTGGACTATTCGTGCATAACTGCCGACAGTGGGGTGTTTTGAAAAAAAAATCATATCTCTCTCATTTTAACTTCTTTTTAAGTGATTCCAACGAGGTTTTATTCTTAATTACCCAAGATATACCAGAAAAAGAAAAACCACGAAAAACATTTGTAGATTTTGAAATGTACAATTTTATACATTAAGCTACGCTTTGTTCGTCGGTAAACATGTTTTTAAGCATTTTGCCATATTTTTCCACATAAACATATACCAACACTCAAGTTAAATCCATTAAACATTATATTTATCATCCTAGCATGCTTCTAGACATTTAGAGCTTGATTTGTATATATCAAAAATAAAAATATATAAAGCATGGAAAACTAGGGTTTTTAAGGTTTTCTTTTACCTTTTGGACTTAGATGCTTGCTTTCTTCTTCTACCAAAGTAATTTATGAGATTGGATGGCATCCACACTCTTCTCCTACTTCTCCTCTAGATGTCGGCTTGCCCCTCTTGATTTGCTCTCAAAGAAAATGATTTCTCTCTCAACTCTCTCTCACTAAGCTTGAAAAATGCAAGTATACAAATGATTTCTCTTTGCTCTCTTCTAGCTACTAAAAGTAAGTATACTCACACAATATATCTATCTATTTTAGACATCAAATCCTTGTCTAAGGATACTTGCACAAGAAAAGCTTTAAGGACTAGAGTTGGTGAAAAGAAGTATGGAGCATTGTACCATCAAATGTCCTTCCAAGCAACCAAGTAAAATAAAAAGAAAATTCAAAGTCAATTGGCTTTCTCTTTTCTTCCATTTCGGCAGCTACATGCCACCCTAGCCCCATTTATTATTTTTTTTATACTTTATTTAAGTAATTAAAGCTTCTAGAAAGTTTACTTAAAATGGATCAAGACTTGGGCTTCAATTTAATTCATTTGGGCTCTATTTTAAGAGATTTGGGCCACTAGTAACCATACTGGACCAACACAATTCAATTCATCTCTCATTAATTAATTTAGACTACTAGTTTAATATGTTTGAATAATTTAATTGGTTATACCTTAATTACCAAGTCCATAATCAACTTGAATGAGTATGTTTGGTTAATTAATTAATTAAACTAATCAATTGGTATTTATTTACTAATTGAACTATTAAATATTATTATTAGTATTTCACATTGTTCTTATTAATTAATACCCATATTAATTAATTGACAAAATTAATTCACTTACTATATTCAATTTAATTGGATATTTAATTTATAAACAACATTATCAATTTCCTTGATATTAACCCTAGGGTTAGTCCGCTAATTTAAATATTATTAGTGTGACTCCTTTAAATTACAAAATAACAATTAGTCACATAGATTATTAACCACACACAATGGTTTAAATTAAACCGCACAGAGTTAATTCATTAGGAATTAAATTATTTATTTAATTAATAATGAAGTTGAAAAATTCCCGATCATTACATTCTCCCCCCTTATAAGAATTCCGTCCTCGGAATTACAACATAAGGTCACTCAAAAAAATGCGGGTAATTTGCCTTCATCTTTTCCTCTAGCTCCCACGTAGCTTCTTCAACTGCGTGGTTCATCCAAAGTACTTTGACCAAATGAATGATCTTATTCCTTAACGTCTGATCCTTCCTATCGAGTATCTGGACAGGGATTTCTTCATACGATAAGTCTTTCTCTATTTGAATCGGTTCATAGGAGATGACGTGTCTGTAGTCTGATTTATATGGTCGTAACACTGAAACATGAAACACGTTGTGGATGTGCTCAAGTTCAGGAGGTAAGGCTACCTCGTATGCCACTTCACCGACTCGCCTCAGAATCTCGAATGGTCCTATGAACCTAGGACTCAACTTTCCCTTCTTCCCAAAACGGATCTTCCCTTTCAAGGGAGATACCTTCAAGAACACAAAACTACCCACTTCAAAGTCCCGCTTCTGACGATGTAGATCAACATACTTCTTCTGACGATCCTGAGCTGCTACCAGTCGAGCTCTTATTATTATGATGATCTCCACAGTCTACTGCACCAATTCTGGCCCTAACAATCTTCGTTCACCTACCTCATCCCAACATAAGGGTATTCTGCATTTCCTTCCATACAGTGCTTCATATGGTGGCATTCCAATACTTGCATGATAACTATTATTGTATGCAAACTCAACTAGCGGGAGATGATCTTCCCAGCTTCCCTTGAAGTCCATCACACAGGCTCTGAGCATGTCTTCTAATGTTTGAATCGTTCTTTCGCTTTGCCCATCACTCTGTGGATGATACGCGGTACTCAACCTTAGCTGTGTCCCCATTCGTTCTTGAAACCTTCTCCAAAAGTTTGTTGTGAAGCGCGAATCTCTATCAGATACAATTGATATTGGCACTCCATGTCTTGAAACAATTTCTTTGATATACAATTTGGCTAATTGATCCAAATTATACCTAATCTTGATCAGCAAAAAGTGTGCTGACTTTGTGAGACGATCAACAATTACCCATATTGCATCGTGACCTTTCTGCGTTGCTGGAAGTCCCACCACAAAATCCATTGTGACATGCTCCCATTTCCACTCTGGAATCTCTAATGGCTGCAATAATAATCCACTTGGTCGTTGATCTTCTGCCTTGACCCTTTGACAAGTTAAACATCAGCTGACACATTCAGCAACCTCTCTTTTCATGTTCGACCGCCAATAGTGTTGGCGCAAGTCTTGGTACATCTTTGTGCTTCCTGGGTGTATCGTGTATCTTGTACTGTGTGCTTCTTGTAAAATCTCTTCCCTTAATTCCGGTACTGAAGGTACCCAAATTCGATTTTCAAATCTCAATAATCCAGTTCCATCAATCTTATATTTTAACTCTTCACCATCAGCTAACCGCGTCTTAATGTTCCCACATTCTTCATCATTTTCCTGAGCCTCTTTTACCTTATCTAATAAGGTCGGACTCGCTTCCATTTCTATTACTTTATCCGAATCCCTCAGATTTTTCACCTCCAGCTCCATCTTTTCCATCTCTTTTACTAACTTTTCTTGCCATGTCAAGACAAACAACTTCTCACTAATCTTCCTGCTTAAAGCATCTGCTACTACATTGGCCTTTCTTGGATGGTATAAAATCTCACAATCATAGTCCTTGATTAATTCTATCCATCTCCTCTGCCTCATGTTCAACTCCTTTTGGGTAAAGATATACTTTAGACTTTTATGGTCTGTATATATCTCACACTTTTCTCCATAAAGATAATGTCTCCATATTTTAAGGGCAAACACTACCGCTGTCAAATCCAGGTCATGGGTACGGTATCCTTCTCATAGTCTTTCAGCTGTCGTGACGCGTATGCAATGACTTTACCATTCTACATCAATACGTAACCTAGTCCCTTATGTGACGCATTACTATACACTATAAAACCTCCCGTACTATCTGGTAAAGATAACACAGGTGCTTCGCTTAGTCGCTTCTTCAACTCTTGAAAACTTTGTTCACACTTCTTTGTCCACACATACTTAACCGTCTTTCTGGTCAAATTTATCAACGGCGAAGCAATCTTCGAGAAATCCTGAATAAACCTCCGATAATATCCTGCCAATCCCAAGAAACTTCTGACTTCTGTAGGTATCTTTGGTTGTCCCAATTCTTCACTGCTTCGACCTTTGTTGGATTAACAAAAATTCCCTCATTATCTATGACATGTCCCAAAAACTGAACTCTCTTCAACCAAAATTCACATTTCAAAAACTTGGCGTACAATTTCTCCTTCCTCAATGTCTCTAGCACTATCCTTATATGTTCAGCATGCTCTTCTTCAGTCTTCGAATACACCAGTATGTCATCAATGAATACCACCACAAACTTATCTAAGTACGGTTTAAACACTCTATTCATCAAGTCCATAAATGCAGTTGGCGTATTCGTCAGTCCAAAGACATCACTAGAAACTCAAAATGGTCGTAACGAGTCCTAAATGTTATCTTTGGTACATCCTCCGGTCTCACCTTCAACTGATGATAACCCGTTCTCAAATCGATCTTCGAAAAATATCTTGCCCCATTAAGCTGATCAAAAAGATCATCTATTCTCGGTATCAGATATTTGTTCTTGATTGTCACCTTATTCAGTTCCCTATAATCCATGCATAACCGCATTGATCCATCCTTCTTCTTTACAAACAACACCGGTGCCCCTCCGGAGATACACTAGGTTGAATATACTTCTTGTCCAACAACTCCTGTAACTGGACCATTAATTCTTTCATTTCTACCGGAGCCATTCTATACAATGCTTTCGATATTGGTGTTGTTCCCGGTACTAAATCGATCACAAATTCTATCTCTCGGTCTGGTGGAAGTCCTGGTAGCTCATCTGGAAAGACATCCCTAAACTCATTGACTACAGGTATCTGCCCCATTTCAGGATTCACCATTCGTGTATCCACTACATGAGCCAAATAACCTTCATATCCTTTTCCTAACATCTTCTTAGCCTGTATCATCGTCAAACAATTTGTTTGGCCAGATGACTTACTACCATAAAATATAACCTTAGACTTATTTGGTGTCTTAAGGTGTATGCTCTTCTTCTGACAGTCAATTACTGCCTCATGATTAAACAGTCAATCCATTCCTAGGATTACATCAAATTCTCCTAAGCGTATTGGAATCAGATTCACGCTTAACTTATGTCCCCTTATCTCCACATCGCAATTTTTATGGATAAACTTAACAAGGATCACTTCTTGGTTCGCAATTTCTATATTCATTGGGTTTTTTAACTGTTCGCGAGGTAAGTTTAATCTTCTAGCAAATTCATCAGATACAAAAGAACAGGTAGCTCCCGAATCAAATAACACATATGCATTTATATTATTGATCGAAATTATACCTGACACCACTTCTTTCGATGCCACTGCATCTTGTACAGTCATGTTGAACATTCTGGTTGTCGGCTTGTTTTGCTGAACTGGCCCTCTAATGGATAGTTTGGTGTTATTGCTCTTGTTGCCGCTTCCTCCCCCAGTATTCTTCTTTAACGGACAATCCTTGAATCGATGACCCGTTCCTCCACACGAAAAACAACCACTTCTTGTGACACCTCCAAATTCAGGTACCAATACCTCGAATTTGGTGCTCACGATAAAATACATCCATACACCTCTAAACAACATAAATTAACTAATGCGGAATAAATAAACATATGTTGTTCATTACAAAAGGTTTACTACGGTCCCAAGGTCTATAACCTTAAATAAATACATCGCAGAATACATTAATAATACAAAACTATTCCACGATTACATAACGAGATAGTACATATAACTATTCCTTAAGCTTTCCTTTGCCTTTGTCCGCTTTGGAACTCCCCGGCTTAACTGCCATAGGTTCATGATATAGCAAGGGTGAGCAACTACTTTGCTCAGCAAGTTTAAAAGCAAAAATGAAGATATATCATGAATGAATAAGAATAATAGCTGCATAGATCAACAATTTATGAACATTGATGAAATAGCTGAAATGACATAATCAAAGTTCAAATGAAACAATGAATAATGATTATTGACTGCTGAGTGGTCCAACCGACCATGAACTTTTGGCCAAAGAGTCAGTCATTCGACTAACTCTTTTAAAACCTGGCCCCGTCAGTTGTACTCGAGGGGATCAGCCTCTTGTACACCATGTATATGCATAACATTTAACTCTGACTGCATCGAATAACCGACACATTATAATCCCCTAATAAGGGTTGCTCTCTCAGTCCAAGAATCCGTACCAACTACTGGTTTGGATAGCTTTTAAAATAATAACCTGTACATGTCTAACCGAAACAAGTGGCGTAGACTATTTCCTTAAATCGTTCATGAATAAAGAACTTCAACGTTTCACAGTCCAACAACATATAATGAATTCAAATGCACAAGGTGCGAATATCAATAATTATCTTGGAGGTGGAGTAATTGACAATAATTAATCCACTAATATGATTCAAAAGTGATAACTCCATTTGAGTCATGAAACTTGCAACGATATCCAATACCTGTATAAAATATAAAACATGCTCAAAATATAATTCGAGTAAGGTAAGGGAAACTTGCCCAACACAAGGGTTAGACAAGCGTTAGGAAACTTGCCTGAAGCGCTGCTACAATATTACAACACACGCTCCTTAATATCCTACACAATTAGGTACATATTCACATACAATTAGTCACATACGGAATACTAAATATTTGTTTACACAACTCTATAATGTCCCATTCAAATAAGAAACAAAATATTAAACAAGGTTATGCCCACTAGTTACGGCATTACGACGCTTGCACGTCTATACGCCCAAATTGCCTAATCGAATGCCCAAGCGACACGCAATTGCGTTCGTCTAACACGCCCATTCGATTTATCTAATACTTATTGGTTAATGCTAAGTATCATTATAAATCATAATAATCATGTTATGAAGGTTAGAACATCACTTTATAGGGTCGGGGGCATTACGTGTGCAAATGTGCATGCCCGACGCCCTCCGATTGCCTCCAAATACACTACAGTCCTATAAATGGCCAATTTAGGCCATGATACAGGCCTCAAATCGAAAAACGTAAAGAACGAAAGTTGTGGGTCTACTCGTTCTCTTTCCGAATCATCTTGAATCATCTCAATCCGAGTTCGTATCCAAAAGTTATGGACATTTTACTACAGGACGTCGAAGCTGTTTTGCCTAGTGTCTGTGGCCAGCGCCGGGGCGCTCAAAATGGCCTATGGCCAGCGCCGGGGCGCTCTAACCAGTAGCTGAGCTCGTGGCCAGTTCGTTTTGCTTCCCGAATGCTCTATTTTCTGGTGTTCTAGACCTACCTTGCTTCCAACCACCATAACTCCTCCTATACACCTTCAAATTAGTCCATTTCGGACTCTATGGACTCCTAAGACATAGAGCTACAACATATCAAAAATTTAGAGCTATCCATTAACATTAACATGGCCAAATCGTAGGCCAAAGTATCAACTCATGCTATATTTTTGTGTTCTTGGTGTTCTTTACAAAAATCATCACCAAATATTTGTTTTAATCCCTTTTTACTCCATTCCAACTGGGTTAAACTCATAACCCATGGAACTACAATATGACAACAACAAATAAACACAACAAGCAAGAAACCATAACTACAAAGTCCTCTAAATTCGTCCAACAATCGATGTTCATGTCCAAAGTCCATTGTTCTTCATGTTCTTCATCCTCCTTAAGCATAGGTACGGATTTATTGCGTTTTTGTTCCACTTTGATGTTATTAATATCTTACATATCCTCTTAACAACATTTACAAACATCCAACACAAACAAAAACAACAAGGATCGCTAGAAAATCAATCCACAAGCTCAAGAGCTCAAAAACCATAAAAACTTGAAAACCTAAACAAGAAATCGAATGGAAAGGATTTGGTTGGTGTTTACCTTTCTAAATCCTTCCTAGATGCTAGAGAGCTTGCTAGGCTTGGCTTGAGACTCTTCTCCTACTTCTTTGGTTCCTTTCTTCTCCACCCGTGCCTCTCCTTCTTCTTCCTCCTTCCTTTTTCCGGCGAACTTCCGGCGACTTCTTCCTCTTTCTCCTTTTTCCGGCGAGTTCTCTCTCACTCTCTCTCTCTCTCTGCAGAATCTGAAATGGGTTTGAAGGAGGAGCTGATGGATTGCAAGAGAGAAATGAAATGGTTGAATTATTTGGGAGAAGTGGAGTGAATTAGGGAGAAGTGGGAGAAATGGGTGTAAGGCTCAAGGTGGCCAATATTTCAAAGGCTTTGCCGGCAAGTGCTCTCCCCACTCTCTCATTCCTAGCAATTTGATTGGTGGAAAATGGTTTTGTGGTTCCCACTTGGAGCAATAATCCAAATCAAATACCAGAAAATACCAAAAACATATCCGAAAACTCCCACTTTTGTACCAAAACTGGTAAATAACTCTGCCCAAAATTAAAATGGGTATTACCATAAATATTAGGATGGGTAAAAATAATTATTATGGGATTTGTCCAAATATTCGGAACACCCATATAACACATTTCGGATACGGATAAAATCACGTATCAGCTCAAATAAAATTTTCGACACTTGGAAAAATTATTCGTACGCATACACGTATTTATGAAATTTATTAACATCGAAAAAGACACAAAAAAATTATCTGGCATGAATATTGCCTCAGAAAACGTGCCTCGTAAATAGTGATTTAGCGACGCTGCAAGAAATCAAATATTCACTTAAACAAAACTATAACACGTAAAATTTCATACATTCACATAATCTAGATTGTCACACAACCTTTAAACACGTAACACTAATATAATATTAATAAAATATAATATATTCATTAATATTCAAAAATTTGAATTACAAGGCAAATTCCAGAATTCCCGGTCGTTACATCCTCCCCTCCTTATAAGAATTCTGTCCCCAGAATTTCAACCTAGGGGCGGAAAAATCTTAACAGAGGTTCACTCAAAAAGATGCGGATAATTCTTCCTCATCTTCTCTTCTAGCTCCCACGTAGCTTCTTCAGCTGCATGGTTCCTCCAAAGTACTTTGACCAAATGGATGACCTTATTTCTTAACGTCTGCTCTTTCCTATCTAATATCTGGACAGTAATCTCTTCATATGATAAATCTCATTCAACTTGAATCGGTTCATAGGATATCACATGTTTGTAGTCGGGTTTATATGGTCGCAACACAGAAACATGAAACACATTATGAATATGCTCCAGTTCAGGAGGTAAAGCTACCTCATACGCCACCTCACCTACCCTCTTTAAAACTTTAAAGGGTCCTACGAACCTGAGACTCAATTTCCCCTTCTTTCTAAATCTGATCTTCCCCTTCCAGGGAGATACCTTCAAAAACACAAAGCTGCCAACTTCAAAGTCTCGTTTTTGACGATGCAAATCGGCGTATTTCTTCTGTCGATCCTGAGCCGCTACTAATCGAGCTCTTATCACCTTGACGACATCCACAGTCTGTTGCACCAATTCAGGTCCTAACAGCCTCCGTTCACCGACTTCGTCCCAACACAGAGGTGTTCGGCACTTCCTTCCGTATAATGCTTCGTATGGCGGCATTCCAATACTCGCATGATAACTGTTATTATAGGTAAACTCCACCAACGGTAGGTGATCGTCCCAGCTGCCTTTAAAATCCATCACACATGCTCTAAGCATGTCCTCAAGTGTCTGAATCGTTCATTCGCTCTGCCCATCAGTTTGAGGATGATATGCCGTACTCAACCTCAACTAGGTTCCCAACCTTTCTTGTAAGCTCTTCCAGAAATTCGACGTGAAGCGCGGGTCTCTGTCAGATACAATAGATACTGGTACTCCATGTCGTGACACAATCTCTTTCACATATAACTTTGCTAGCTGTTCCAAATTATACCTTATCTTGATCGGTAGAAAATGTGCAGATTTAGTTAAACGATCCACGTTCACCCAGATCGCGTCGTAACCCTTCTGAGTTGGTGGAAGCCCCGTCACAAAATCCATCGTGATATGCTCCCACTTCCACTCCGGAATATCCAGTGGTTGTAGCAGTCCACCCGGTTTCTGATGTTCTGCTTTTACCCTTTGACATGTCAAACATCGTCCAACACATTCCGCAACCTCCCTCTTCATGTTCGGCCACCAGAAATGTTGGCGCAAATCTTGATACATCTTGGTACTACTAGGGTGTATCGAATACTTTGTAGAATGAGCTGCTTGCAGAATCTCTTCTCTCAACTCCGGAACCATCGGTATCCAGATCCTTCCGTCAAACCTTAGCCGTCCCGTGCTATCAATTTTGTACTTTAATTCCTCTCCTTCTGAGATTCGCTTCTTTATGGCGATACATTCATCATCCCTTTCTTGAGCCTCCTTTATCCTACCGAATAAAGTTGGACTCGCCTCCACTGTGAACAGTTTCTCATCTGCATTTGTCGGATACTTGACTTCCAACTCCAATCTTTCCATATCCTTGATCAGTTCCTCTTGAGCTGTCAGCATCATCAACTTATCTCTGCCCTTCCTACTTAGAGCATCGGCTACCACATTGGCTTTACCGGGATGGTATAGAATCTCACAATCGTAGTCCTTGATCAACTCCAACCATCGCCTCTGCCTCATGTTTAGTTCCTTTTGAGTGAAAATATACTTCAAACTTTTGTGGTCTGCGTATATTTCACACTTCTCCCCATACAGATAGTGCCTCCAAATCTTTAGAGCAAACACCACTGCCGCTAGTTCCAGGTCATGAGTCGGATATCCCTTCTCATAATCCTTCAGTTGTCGTGACGCGTATGCAATGACCTTCCCATGCTGCATCAGTACGCACCCAAGGCCTTTGTGTGACGCATCACTGTACACCACAAATCCCCCTGTATTATCTGGCAGTGATAACACAGGTGCTTCACTAAGTTTCTTCTTCAACTCCAAGAAACTCTCTTCGCACTTATCCGTCCACACAAACTTCACAGTCTTCCTTGTCAAATTCGTCAACGGTGTCGCTATCTTTGAAAAGTTCTGAATAAACCTCCGATAGTAACCTGCTAATCCCAAGAAACTTCGGACTTCTGTCGGCGTTTTCGGCTGCTCCCAGTTTATTACTGCTTCTACCTTGGCAGGATCCACTGACACACCATCCTTGTCAATTACGTGCCCCAAAAATTGCACTCTCTGTAGCCAAAATTCACACTTGGAAAACTTTGCATACAGCTTCTCCCTTCTCAGCGTTTCCAGGGCTATCCTTAAATGCTCGACATGTTCCTCCTCCGTCTTAGAGTAGACAAGAATGTCATCTATAAAAACGACGATAAATTTATCTAGGTATTGCTTGAACACTCTGTTCATCATGTCCATAAATGCTGCTGGCGCGTTCGTCAGCCCAAACGACATCACCAGAAACTCAAAGTGTCCATATCGAGTTCTGAATGCTGTCTTTGGAATATCCTCCTGCCTCACCTTTAGTTGGTGATATCCCGTCCTCAAGTCAATCTTCGAGAAGTATTTCGCTCCCTTTAATTGATCGAACAAATCATTAATTCTGGGCAACGGGTACTTGTTCTTAATCGTGACTTTGTTCAACTCCCGATAGTCAATGCAAAGCCTAAGCGATCCGTCTTTCTTCTTTACGAATAGTACTCTGGCGCTCCCCATGGAGATACACTCGGACGAATATACCCCTTATCTAGTAACTCCTGCAGTTGAACCATCAGTTCTTTTCATTTCCACTGGTGCCATTCTGTACGGTGCCTTTGAGATCGGTGCGGTTCCTGGTACTAAGTCTATCACAAATTCCACTTCTCTATCCGGCGGTAAACCCGGTATCTCATCTGGGAAAACATCTGGAAATTCCCTTACTATAGGTATCTGACCCAGCTCACCCTCTACTCTGCGGGTATCAACCACGTGGGCCAGATAACCTATACAACCCTTTCTTAGTAATTTCTTCGCTTGCATCATCGTCAGACAACAAGATTGTCTAGGCGATTTACTACCATAGAATACGACCTTCGACTTATTCGGAGTCTTTAGGTGTATACTTTTCTTCTGACAATCAATCATAGCCCCGTGACTAGACAACCAATCCATCCCGAGGATTACATCAAATTCTCCTAGTCGTATCGGAATCAAATCTACGCTCAGTTTATGCCCGTTTATCTCAGCCCAACAATTTCTATGAATATGTTCTACAGGAATAACTTCCTTATTAGCTACTTCCACATTCATTGGATTCTTTAACTTCTCACAAGGTAAATTTAACCGTTTAGCAAAATCTTCCGAAACAAAGGAACAAGTAGCACCCGAATCAAATAACACATATGCACTGATATTATTGATTGAAATAATACCTGACACCACGTCCTTCGATTCCATTGCATCCTGCACTGTCATGTTGAAGGTGCGTGCTACTGGTCTGTTCTGCTGTGCTGGTCCTCCAATAGCCAGCTTACTGTTGTTCCCTTGGTTAGCACTCGCCGTGCATCACTCTTCCACTTTGGACAATCCTTCTTCTGATGATCTGAAGCGCCACAAGAAAAACAACTTCCTGCCTTCGCCTTTGGGCATTGTGGGGCAATGTGCCCCGGTTGACCACAGTTGAAACAAACTCCTTTTCCTTTCATGCATTCCCCAAAGTGATTCCTTCCACATTTCTCGCATTTATTGCCCTTCTTTGCATCCCCTCCGGATTTGCTTCCTGTCATCTGACTGTCATTCCATTTCCTCTTATTTGGGTTGCTCCCCCCACTGCTACCTTCCTTATGACCATCATGGCTCTTCTTCTTTTTTTGATCTTGGTTGTGCCTAGCCAAAGCTTCGCTTCCTCCCTCAGCAATGATTGCTTTCTCAAGTAACGTAGAAAATGTGTTGATCTTCAAAACCGCAACCTTACTATACACCCAAGGTTTCAGCCCTTGTTCAAATCTCTTCGCTCGCCTAGCTTCAGTGTCCACCTGATGTGGAGCAAACCTAGCTAACTCGTTAAATTTTGCGGCATATTCCGCAACTGACATGCCTCCTTTCTTTAGTTCTAAGAACTTTATCTCCATGCTTGCCTGCATGCTTGCTGGAAAGTAACTTTCGAAAAACAGCTCCTTGAAACGAGCCCATGAAATCGTGCCTTCCCCAGCTCGACCCTTGTTCGCCTTCCATCAGTAATTTTCCTCACCTTTCATCATGAAAGTGGCAAACGATGTCTTCTGCTCTTCGGCCACCCTTGCGACCTCAAACACCTTTTCCATTTCTTCCACCCATGTCTGGGCTTCTATCGGATCCGTAGTCCCGCGAAACTCTGGCGGTCCTACCAATTTGAAGTCCTTAAAGTTCGTCATGTGACTTCCTGGCTGATCAACCGCAGCGGCTTGTCTGCCCTGCATCGCTTCAGCTAACAAGTTCACAAAAGTCCTCATAGGGTCTGCCTGACCCCCCTCGTTATTCACCGACTCTTCCACCCTTTGGTTACGCGGTCGTCCTCTTGGTGCCATGATCTGCTAAAAGAAAACCATCGACTTTTACTTATAGATCTAGGCCTCATGTAATAAGTCATTTAAGTCAACAATCAAAAGTAAAAGCATCTATCAAACACGTTTGATTTAAATAAAACAACTGCATTTATAACCATATGTCACTGTCTTAATACAACCGGACTCAACATGTGGCATACTTCTATAAACGCTAAATGACATAGCCTGCCAACCATTAACTATCCCCTTACGAACAAAATTGGGGAATAATAACCTTCCATCCCTATACTAGAAGCAAAAATTGGGGTTTAACTACTATCCCATACAGGCTGCAAGCATAGGGATTTACAACATAAGTATGCCCCTATTACAACAAAAGTGGGACCTACTGCAAACATAATGCTAAAAATAACACATCACCGCCTGCTGCGGCGGAGTGTAACTCGGAGCTCCCGTCGAGCCAGCCTGTCGACCACTCGGCGCCTAATCACGCGCTTGCTACTTCCTTCATCCCTGGGGTACCTCCTCACCCTGTCCCTTAGCCTGCCAATGGAAGTGGTCAAGCCTAACCTGAGGGAATCAATCTCTACAGTCTAGGCTGCCAACTGCTCTATAGCCTCATCTCGCTCCAGACGAGTAGTCTCCAGCTGATCCTCTACCTGCTCTATCTGTCCTACCAGCATCACATTCCTCTCTAGGAGGTCATAAACCATCACACCAAACTGAACAGAAACCCCTCGGCGACCGTGAACCTCTACCTCTAATTCGGCAACCCTCTGGTCCTTTTCCTGCAACTTCGGGGTCAACTCAGTCTTTTCCCCCAAAGTCTGATATATCAATGACCTGTACTGCTCTTCTCGGTCCTGGTGCTCCTGGTTCTGCTCCTCTAAGTGAGTTACTCGATTCTCGAGCTCCTCGTTCCTATTTGTCAGCTCTTCGATAATATCACTAGCAATAGTGCCCATGCCATCTGCATACTCAAGTAGCTCATCATCCTCCATCAATGGATCCTCCTCGGGGTCCTCATCCTCCCCCCCTCTCGTCGCTTAACAGCCTCAGCACTCTTCCGATAACTGGCTCCTCCTCAGAACCATACTCGGCCTCGGACTCATCCTTAGTGTCCATCATCTCTGGCTCACTCGGCTGCACCTCCACTATAGGCCCTACGTCCACATGAATGTCTGTGAACTCTACCTCTTTAGCAGGACTGAACTCTCCCATCTCAGACATCCTACAGCCACAAACAGAAACAAATAGACAGTAAGATGTCAGTGTCATAATAAAATATATTCATTGATAAAATGAAATGATATTTTATCATGCACAACTCGACTCGATGGATTTCCACAATCCACCTCCAGACATGACCATCAAATGAATCTCCTCGATCCATCACCTAGCGTACTCAATACGAGTTTAATACTAAGGTTATAACCTAGGTTTCGCAAATCCTAAAGTTTATAACCTAAAGCTCTGATACCAACCTGTGACACCCCCAAATTCAAGTACCAATACCTCGAATTTGGTGCTCACGATAAAATACATCCATACACCTCTAAACAACATAAATTAACTAATGCGGAATAAATAAACATATGTTGTTCATTACAAAAGGTTTACTACGGTCCCAAGGTCTATAACCTTAAATAAATACATCGCAGAATACATTAATAATACAAAACTATTCCACGATTACATAACGAGATAGTACATATAACTATTCCTTAAGCTTTCCTTTGCCTTTGTCCGCTTTGGAACTCCCCGGCTTAACTGCAATAGGTTTCATGATATAGCAAGGGTGAGCAACTACTTTGCTCAGCAAGTTTAAAAGCAAAAATGAAGATATATCATGAATGAATAAGAATAATAGCTGCATAGATCAACAATTTATGAACATTGATGAAATAGCTGAAATGACATAATCAAAGTTCAAATGAAACAATGAATAATGATTATTGACTGGTGAGTGGTCCAACCGACCATGAACTTTTGGCCAAAGAGTCAGTCATTCGACTAACTCTTTTAAAACCTGGCCCCTGTCAGTTGTACTCGAGGGAATCAGCCTCTTGTACACCATGTATATGCATAACATTTAACTCTGACTGCATCGAATACCCGACACACATTATAATCCCCTAATAAGGGTTGCTCTCTCAGTCCAAGAATCCGTACCAACTACTGGTTTGGATAGCTTTTAAAATAATAACCTGTACATGTCTAACCGAAACAAGTGGCGTAGACTATTTCCTTAAATCGTTCATGAATAAAGAACTTCAACGTTTCACAGTCCAACAACATATAATGAATTCAAATGCACAAGGTGCGAATATCAATAATTATCTTGGAGGTGGAGTAATTGACAATAATTAATCCACTAATATGATTCAAAAGTGATAACTCCATTTGAGTCATGAAACTTGCAACGATATCCAATACCTGTATAAAATATAAAACATGCTCAAAATATAATTCGAGTAAGGTAAGGGAAACTTGCCCAACACAAGGGTTAGACAAGCGTTAGGAAACTTTCCTGAAGCGCTGCTACAATATTACAACACACGCTCCTTAATATCCTACACAATTAGGTACATATTCACATACAATTAGTCACATACGGAATACCAAATATTTGTTTACACAACTCTATAATGTCCCATTCAAATAAGAAACAAAATATTAAACAAGGTTATGCCCACTAGTTACGGCATTACGACGCTTGCACGTCTATACGCCCAAATTGCCTAATCGAATGCCCAAGCGACACGCAATTGCGTTCGTCTAACACGCCCATTCGATTTATCTAATACTTATTGGTTAATGCTAAGTATCATTATAAATCATAATAATCATGTTATGAAGGTTAGAACATCACTTTATAGGGTCGGGGGCATTACGTGTGCAAATGCGCATGCCCGACGCCCTCCGATTGCCTCCAAATACACTACAGTCCTATAAATGGCCAATTTAGGCCATGATACAGGCCTCAAATCGAAAAACGTAAAGAACGAAAGTTGTGGGTCTACTCGTTCTCTTTCCGAATCATCTTGAATCATCTCAATCCGAGTTCGTATGCAAAAGTTATGGACATTTTACTACAGGACGTCGAAGCTGTTTTGCCTAGTGTCTGTGGCCAGCGCCGGGGCGCTCAAAATGGCCTATGGCCAGCGCCGGGGCGCTCTAACCAGTAGCTGAGCTCGTGGCCAGTTCGTTTTGCTTCCCGAATGCTCTATTTTCTGGTGTTCTAGACCTACCTTGCTTCCAACCACCATAACTCCTCCTATACACCTTCAAATTAGTCCATTTCGGACTCTATGGACTCCTAAGACATAGAGCTACAACATATCAAAAATTTAGAGCTGTCCATTAACATTAACATGGCCAAATCGTAGGCCAAAGTATCAACTCATGCTATATTTTTGTGTTCTTGGTGTTCTTTACAAAAATCATCACCAAATATTTGTTTTAATCCCTTTTTACTCCATTCCAACTGGGTTAAACTCATAACCCATGGAACTACAATATGACAACAACAAATAAGCACAACAAGCAAGGAACCATAAATACAAAGTCCTCTAAATTCGTCCAACAGTCGATGTTCATGTCCAAAGTCCATTGTTCTTCATGTTCTTCATCCTCCTTAAGCATAGGTACGGATTTATTGCGTTTTTGTTCCACTTTGATGGTATGAATAGCTTACATATCCTCTTAACAACATTTACAAACATCCAACACAAACAAAAACAACAAGGATCGCTAGAAAATCAATCCACAAGCTCAAGAGCTCAAAAACCATAAAAACTTGAAAACCTAAACAAGAAATCGAATGGAAAGGATTTGGTTGGTGTTTACATTTGTAAATCCTTCCTAGATGCTAGAGAGCTTGCTAGGCTTGGCTTGAGACTCTTCTCCTACTTCTTTGGTTCCTTTCTTCTCCACCCGTGCCTCTCCTTCTTCTTCCTCCTTCCTTTTTCCGGCGAACTTCCGGCGACTTCTTCCTCTTTCTCCTTTTTCCGGCGAGTTCTCTCTCACTCTCTCTCTCTCTCTGCATAATCTGAAATGGGTTTGAAGGAGGAGCTGATGGATTGCAAGAGAGAAATGAAATGGTTGAATTATTTAGGAGAAGTGGAGTGAATTAGGGAGAAGTGGGAGAAATGGGTGTAAGGCTCAAGGTGGCCAATATTTCAAAGGCTTTGCCGGCAAGTGCTCTCCCCACTCTCTCATTCCTAGCAATTTGATTGGTGGAAAATGGTTTTGTGGTTCCCACTTGGAGCAATAATCCAAATCAAATACCAGAAAATACCAAAAACATATCCGAAAACTCCCACTTTTGTACCAAAACTGGTAAATAACTCTACCCAAAATTAAAATGGGTATTACCATAAATATTAGGATGGGTAAAAATAATTATTATGGGATTTGTCCAAATATTCGGAACACCCATATAACACATTTCGGATACGGATAAAATCACGTATCAGCTCAAATAAAATTTTCGACACTTGAAAAAATTATTCGTACGCATACACGTATTTATGAAATTTATTAACATCGAAAAAGACACAAAAAAATTATCTGGCATGAATATTGCCTCAGAAAACGTGCCTCGTAAATAGTGATTTAGCGACGCTGCGCGAAATCAAATATTCACTTAAACAAAACTATAACACGTAAAATTTCATACATTCACATAATCTAGATTGTCACACAACCTTTAAACACGTAACACTAATATAATATTAATAAAATATAATATATTCATTAATATTCAAAAATTTGAATTACAAGGCAAATTCCAGAATTCCCGGTCGTTACATCCTCCCCTCCTTATAAGAATTCTGTCCCCAGAATTTCAACCTAGGGGCGGAAAAATCTTAACAGAGGTTCACTCAAAAAGATGCGGATAATTCTTCCTCATCTTCTCTTCTAGCTCCCACGTAGCTTCTTCAGCTGCGTGGTTCCTCCAAAGTACTTTGACCGAATGGATGACCTTATTTCTTAACGTCTGCTCTTTCCTATCTAATATCTGGACAGTAATCTCTTCATATGACAAATCTCGTTCAACTTGAATCGGTTCATAGGATATCACATGTTTGTAGTCGGGTTTATATGGCCGCAACACAGAAACATGAAACACATTATGAATATGCTCCAGTTCAGGAGGTAAAGCTACCTCATACGCCACCTCACCTACCCTCTTTAAAACTTTAAAGGGTCCTACGAACCTGAGACTCAATTTCCCCTTCTTTCCAAATCTGATCTTCCCCTTCCAGGGAGATACCTTCAAAAACACAAAGCTGCCAACTTCAAAGTCTCGTTTTTGACGATGCAAATCGGCGTATTTCTTCTGTCGATCCTGAGCCGCTACTAATCGAGCTCTTATCACCTTGACGACATCCATAGTCTGTTGCACCAATTCAGGTCCTAACAGCCTCCGTTCACCGACTTCGTCCCAACACAGAGGTGTTCGGCACTTCCTTCCGTATAATGCTTCGTATGGAGGCATTCCAATACTCGCATGATAACTGTTATTATAGGCAAACTCCACCAACGGTAGGTGATCGTCCCAGCTGCCTTTAAAATCTATCACACATGCTCTAAGCATGTCCTCAAGCGTCTGAATCGTTCATTCGCTCCGCCCATCAGTTTGAGGATGATATGCCGTACTCAACCTCAACTAGGTTCCCAACCTTTCTTGTAAGCTCTTCCAGAAATTCGACGTGAAGCGCGGGTCTCTGTCAGATACAATAGATACTGGTACTCCATGTCGTGACACAATCTCTTTCACATATAACTTTGCTAGCTGTTCCAAATTATACCTTATCTTGATCGGTAGAAAATGTGCAGATTTAGTTAAACGATCCACGTTCACCCAGATCGCGTCGTAACCCTTCTGAGTTGGTGGAAGCCCCGTCACAAAATCCATCGTGATATGCTCCCACTTCCACTCCGGAATATCCAGTGGTTGTAGCAGTCCACCCGGTTTCTGATGTTCTGCTTTTACCCTTTGACATGTCAAACATCGTCCAACACATTCCGCAACCTCCCTCTTCATGTTCGGCCACCAGAAATGTTGGCGCAAATCTTGATACATCTTGGTACTACTAGGGTGTATCGAATACTTTGTAGAATGAGCTGCTTGCAGAATCTCTTCTCTCAACTCCGGAACCATCGGTATCCAGATCCTTCCGTCAAACCTTAGCCGTCCCGTGCTATCAATTTTGTACTTTAATTCCTCTCCTTCTGAGATTCGCTTCTTTATGGCGATACATTCATCATCCCTTTCTTGAGCCTCCTTTATCCTACCGAATAAAGTTGGACTCGCCTCCACTGTGAACAGTTTTCTCATCTGCATTTGTCGGATACTTGACTTCCAACTCCAATCTTTCCATATCCTTGATCAGTTCCTCTTGAGCTGTCAGCATCATCAACTTATCTCTGCCCTTCCTACTTAGAGCATCGGCTACCACATTGGCTTTACCGGGATGGTATAGAATCTCACAATCGTAGTCCTTGATCAACTCCAACCATCGCCTCTGCCTCATGTTTAGTTCCTTTTGAGTGAAAATATACTTCAAACTTTTGTGGTCTGCGTATATTTCACACTTCTCCCCATACAGATAGTGCCTCCAAATCTTTAGAGCAAACACCACTGCCGCTAGTTCCAGGTCATGAGTCGGATATCCCTTCTCATAATCCTTCAGTTGTCGTGACGCGTATGCAATGACCTTCCCATGCTGCATCAGTACGCACCCAAGGCCTTTGTGTGACGCATCACTGTACACCACAAATCCCCCTGTATTATCTGGCAGTGATAACACAGGTGCTTCACTAAGTTTCTTCTTCAACTCCAAGAAACTCTCTTCGCACTTATCCGTCCACACAAACTTCACAGTCTTCCTTGTCAAATTCGTCAACGGTGTCGCTATCTTTGAAAAGTTCTGAATAAACCTCCGATAGTAACCTGCTAATCCCAAGAAACTTCGGACTTCTGTCGGCGTTTTCGGCTGCTCCCAGTTTATTACTGCTTCTACCTTGGCAGGATCCACTGACACACCATCCTTGTCAATTACGTGCCCCAAAAATTGCACTCTCTGTAGCCAAAATTCACACTTGGAAAACTTTGCATACAGCTTCTCCCTTCTCAGCGTTTCCAGGGCTATCCTTAAATGCTCGACATGTTCCTCCTCCGTCTTAGAGTAGACAAGAATGTCATCTATAAAAACGACGATAAATTTATCTAGGTATTGCTTGAACACTCTGTTCATCATGTCCATAAATGCTGCTGGCGCGTTCGTCAGCCCAAACGACATCACCAGAAACTCAAAGTGTCCATATCGAGTTCTGAATGCTGTCTTTGGAATATCCTCCTGCCTCACCTTTAGTTGGTGATATCCCGTCCTCAAGTCAATCTTCGAGAAGTATTTCGCTCCCTTTAATTGATCGAACAAATCATTAATTCTGGGCAACGGGTACTTGTTCTTAATCGTGACTTTGTTCAACTCCCGATAGTCAATGCAAAGCCTAAGCGATCCGTCTTTCTTCTTTACGAATAGTACTGGCGCTCCCCATGGAGATACACTCGGACGAATATACCCCTTATCTAGTAACTCCTGCAGTTGAACCATCAGTTCTTTCATTTCCACTGGTGCCATTCTGTACGGTGCCTTTGAGATCGGTGCGGTTCCTGGTACTAAGTCTATCACAAATTCCACTTCTCTATCCGGCGGTAAACCCGGTATCTCATCTGGGAAAACATCTGGAAATTCCCTTACTATAGGTATCTGACCCAGCTCACCCTCTACTCTGCGGGTATCAACCACGTGGGCCAGATAACCTATACAACCCTTTCTTAGCAATTTCTTCGCTTGCATCATCGTCAGACAACAAGATTGTCTAGGCGATTTACTACCATAGAATACGACCTTCGACTTATTCGGAGTCTTTAGGTGTATACTTTTCTTCTGACAATCAATCATAGCCCCGTGACTAGACAACCAATCCATCCCGAGGATTACATCAAATTCTCCTAGTCGTATCGGAATCAAATCTACGCTCAGTTTATGCCCGTTTATCTCAGCCCAACAATTTCTATGAATATGTTCTACAGGAATAACTTCCTTATTAGCTACTTCCACATTCATTGGATTCTTTAACTTCTCACAAGGTAAATTTAACCGTTTAGCAAAATCTTTCGAAACAAAGGAACAAGTAGCACCCGAATCAAATAACACATATACACTGATATTATTGATTGAAATAATACCTGACACCACGTCCTTCGATTCCATTGCATCCTGCACTGTCATGTTGAAGGTGCGTGCTACTGGTCTGTTCTGCTGTGCTGGTCCTCCAATAGCTAGCTTACTGTTGTTCCCTTGGTTAGCACTGCCTGCATCACTCTTCCACTTTGGACAATCCTTCTTCTGATGATCTGAAGCGCCACAAGAAAAACAACTTCCTGCCTTCGCCTTTGGGCATTGTGGGGCAATGTGCCCCGGTTGACCACAGTTGAAACAAACTCCTTTTCCTTTCATGCATTCCCCAAAGTGATTCCTTCCACATTTCTCGCATTTATTGCCCTTCTTTGCATCCCCTCCGGATTTGCTTCCTGTCATCTGACTGTCATTCCATTTCCTCTTATTTGGGTTGCTCCCCCCACTGCTACCTTCCTTATGACCATCATGGCTCTTCTTCTTTTTCTGATCTTGGTCGTGCCTGGCCAAAGCTTCGCTTCCTCCCTCAGCAATGATTGCTTTCTCAAGTAACGTAGAAAATATGTTGATCTGCAAAACCGCAACCTTACTATACACCCAAGGTTTCAGCCCTTGTTCAAATCTCTTCGCTCGCCTAGCTTCAGTGTCCACCTGATGTGGAGCAAACCTAGCTAACTCGTTAAATTTTGCGGCATATTCCGCAACTGACATGCCTCCTTGCTTTAGTTCCAAGAACTTTATCTCCATGCTTGCCTGCATGCTTGCTAGAAAGTAACTTTCGAAAAACAGCTCCTTGAAACGAGCCCATGAAATCGTGCCTTCCCCAGCTCGACCCTTGTTCGCCTTCCATCAGTAATTTGCCTCACCTTTCATCATGAAAGTGGCAAACGATGTCTTCTGCTCTTCGGCCACCCTTGCGACCTCAAAAACCTTTTCCATTTCTTCCACCCATGTCTGGGCTTCTATCGGATCCGTAGTCCCGCGAAACTCTGGCGGTCCTACCAATTTGAAGTCCTTAAAGTTCGTCATGTGACTTCCTGGCTGATCAACCGCAGCGGCTTGTCTGCCCTGCATCGCTTCAGCTAACAAGTTCACAAAAGTCCTCATAGGGTCTGCCTGACCCCCCTCGTTATTCACCGACTCTTCCACCCTTTGGTTACGCGGTCGTCCTCTTGGTGCCATGATCTGCTAAAAGAAAACCATCGACTTTTACTTATAGATCTAGGCCTCATGTAATAAGTCATTTAAGTCAACAATCAAAAGTAAAAGCATCTATCAAACACGTTTGATTTAAATA
The DNA here is from genome assembly GCA_034770075.1 of Aralia elata. NCBI lineage: Eukaryota > Viridiplantae > Streptophyta > Magnoliopsida > Apiales > Araliaceae > Aralia > Aralia elata. The sequence goes on along the minus strand of CM068381.1, from coordinate 38,636,156 downwards.
AAACAACTGCATTTATAACCATATGTCACTGTCTTAATACAACCGGACTCAACATGTGGCATACTTCTATAAACGCTAAATGACATAGCCTGCCAACCATTAACTATCCCCTTACGAACAAAATTGGGGAATAATAACCTTCCACCCCTATACTAGAAGCAAAAATTGGGGTTTAACTACTATCCCATACAGGCTGCAAGCATAGGGATTTACAACATAAGTATGCCCCTATTACAACAAAAGTGGGACCTACTGCAAACATAATGCTAAAAATAACACATCACCGCCTGCTGCGGCGGAGTGTAACTCGGAGCTCCCGTCGAGCCAGCCTGTCGACCACTCGGCGCCTAATCACGCGCTTGCTACTTCCTTCATCCCTGGGGTACCTCCTCACCCTGTCCCTTAGCCTGCCAATGGAAGTGGTCAAGCCTAACCTGAGGGAATCAATCTCTACAGTCTAGGCTGCCAACTGCTCTATAGCCTCATCTCGCTCCAGACGAGTAGTCTCCAGCTGATCCTCTACCTGCTCTATCTGTCCTACCAGCATCACATTCCTCTCTAGGAGGTCATAAACCATCACACCAAACTGAACAGAAACCCCTCGGCGACCGTGAACCTCTACCTCTAATTCGGCAACCCTCTGGTCCTTTTCCTGCAACTTCGGGGTCAACTCAGTCTTTTCCCCCAAAGTCTGATATATCAATGACCTGTACTGCTCTTCTCGGTCCTGGTGCTCCTGGTTCTGCTCCTCTAAGTGAGTTACTCGATTCTCGAGCTCCTCGTTCCTATTTGTCAGCTCTTCGATAATATCACTAGCAATAGTGCCCATGCCATCTGCATACTCAAGTAGCTCATCATCCTCCATCAATGGATCCTCCTCGGGGTCCTCATCCTCCCCCTCGTCGCTTAACAGCCTCAGCACTCTTCCGATAACTGGCTCCTCCTCAGAACCATACTCGGCCTCGGACTCATCCTTAGTGTCCATCATCTCTGGCTCACTCGGCTGCACCTCCACTATAGGCCCTACGTCCACATGAATGTCTGTGAACTCTACCTCTTTAGCAGGACTGAACTCTCCCATCTCAGACATCCTACAGCCACAAACAGAAACAAATAGACAGTAAGATGTCAGTGTCATAATAAAATATATTCATTGATAAAATGAAATGATATTTTATCATGCACAACTCGACTCGATGGATTTCCACAATCCACCTCCAGACATAACCATCAAATGAATCTCCTCGATCCATCACCTAGCGTACTCAATACGAGTTTAATACTAAGGTTATAACCTAGGTTTCGCAAATCCTAAAGTTTATAACCTAAAGCTCTGATACCAACCTGTGACACCCCCAAATTCAAGTACCAATACCTCGAATTTGGTGCTCACGATAAAATACATCCATACACCTCTAAACAACATAAATTAACTAATGCGGAATAAATAAACATATGTTGTTCATTACAAAAGGTTTACTACGGTCCCAAGGTCTATAACCTTAAATAAATACATCGCAGAATACATTAATAATACAAAACTATTCCACGATTACATAACGAGATAGTACATATAACTATTCCTTAAGCTTTCCTTTGCCTTTGTCCGCTTTGGAACTCCCCGGCTTAACTGCAATAGGTTCATGATATAGCAAGGGTGAGCAACTACTTTGCTCAGCAAGTTTAAAAGCAAAAATGAAGATATATCATGAATGAATAAGAATAATAGCTGCATAGATCAACAATTTATGAACATTGATGAAATAGCTGAAATGACATAATCAAAGTTCAAATGAAACAATGAATAATGATTATTGACTGGTGAGTGGTCCAACCGACCATGAACTTTTGGCCAAAGAGTCAGTCATTCGACTAACTCTTTTAAAACCTGGCCCCGTCAGTTGTACTCGAGGGGATCAGCCTCTTGTACACCATGTATATGCATAACATTTAACTCTGACTGCATCGAATAACCGACACATTATAATCCCCTAATAAGGGTTGCTCTCTCAGTCCAAGAATCCGTACCAACTACTGGTTTGGATAGCTTTTAAAATAATAACCTGTACATGTCTAACCGAAACAAGTGGCGTAGACTATTTCCTTAAATCGTTCATGAATAAAGAACTTCAACGTTTCACAGTCCAACAACATATAATGAATTCAAATGCACAAGGTGCGAATATCAATAATTATCTTGGAGGTGGAGTAATTGACAATAATTAATCCACTAATATGATTCAAAAGTGATAACTCCATTTGAGTCATGAAACTTGCAACGATATCCAATACCTGTATAAAATATAAAACATGCTCAAAATATAATTCGAGTAAGGTAAGGGAAACTTGCCCAACACAAGGGTTAGACAAGCGTTAGGAAACTTGTCTGAAGCGCTGCTACAATATTACAACACACGCTCCTTAATATCCTACACAAATAGGTACATATTCACATACAATTAGTCACATACGGAATACCAAATATTTGTTTACACAACTCTATAATGTCCCATTCAAATAAGAAACAAAATATTAAACAAGTTTATGCCCACTAGTTACGGCATTACGACGCTTGCACGTCTATACGCCCAGCTTGCCTAATCGAATGCCCAAGCGACACGCAATTGCGTTCGTCTAACACGCCCATTCGATTTATCTAATACTTATTGTTTAATGCTAAGTATCATTATAAATCATAATAATCATGTTATGAAGGTTAGAACATCACTTTATAGGGTCGGGGGCATTACGTGTGCAAATGCGCATGCCCGACGCCCTCCGATTGCCTCCAAATACACTACAGTCCTATAAATGGCTAATTTAGGCCATGATACAGGCCTCAAATCGAAAAACGTAAAGAACGAAAGTTGTGGGTCTACTCGTTCTCTTTCCGAATCATCTTGAATCATCTCAATCCGAGTTCGTATGCAAAGGTTATGGACATTTTACTACAGGACGTCGAAGCTGTTTTGCCTAGTGTCTGTTGCCAGCGTCGGGGCACTCAAAATGGCCTATGGCCAGCGCCGGGGCGCTCTAACCTGTAGCTGAGCTCGTGGCCAGTTCGTTTTGCTTCCCGGATGCTCTATTTTCTGGTGTTCTAGACCTACCTTGCTTCCAACCACCATAACTCCTCCTATACACCTTCAAATTGGTCCATTTCGGACTCTATGGACTCCTAAGACATAGAGCTACAACATATCAAAAATTTAGAGCTATCCATTAATATTAACATGGCCAAATATTAGGCCAAAGTATCAACTCATGCTATATTTTTGTGTTCTTAGTATTCTTGGTGTTCTTTACAAAAATCATCACCAAATATTTGTTTTAATCCCTTTTTACTCCATTCCAACTGGGTTAAACTCATAACCCATGGAACTACAATATGACAACAACAAATAAACACAACAAGCAAGGAACCATAACTACAAAGTCCTCTAAATTCGTCCAACAGTCGATGTTCATGTCCAAAGTCCATTGTTCTTCATGTTCTTCATCCTCCTTAAGCATAGGTACGGATTTATTGCGTTTTTGTTCCACTTTGATGGTATGAATAGCTTACATATCCTCTTAACAACATTTACAAACATCCAACACAAACAAAAACAACAAGGATCGCTAGAAAATCAATCCACAAGCTCAAGAGCTCAAAAACCATAAAAACTTGAAAACCTAAACAAGAAATCGAATGGAAAGGATTTGGTTGGTGTTTACATTTGTAAATCCTTCCTAGATGCTAGAGAGCTTGCTAGGCTTGGCTTGAGACTCTTCTCCTACTTATTTGGTTCCTTTCTTCTCCACCCGTGCCTCTCCTTCTTCTTCCTCCTTCCTTTTTCCGGCGAACTTCCGGCGACTTCTTCCTCTTTCTCCTTTTTCCGGCGAGTTCTCTCTCACTCTCTCTCTCTCTCTGCAGAATCTGAAATGGGTTTGAAGGAGGAGCTGATGGATTGCAAGAGAGAAATGAAATGGTTGAATTATTTAGGAGAAGTGGAGTGAATTAGGGAGAAGTGGGAGAAATGGGTGTAAGGCTCAAGGTGGCCAATATTTCAAAGGCTTTGCCGGCAAGTGCTCTCCCCACTCTCTCATTCCTAGCAATTTGATTGGTGGAAAATGGTTTTGTGATTCCCACTTGGAGCAATAAGCCAAATCAAATACCAGAAAATACCAAAAACATATCCGAAAACTCCCACTTTTGTACCAAAACTGGTAAATAACTCTACCCAAAATTAAAATGGGTATTACCATAAATATTAGGATGGGTAAAAATAATTATTATGGGATTTGTCCAAATATTCGGAACACCCATATAACACATTTCAGATACGGATAAAATCATGTATCAGCTCAAATAAAATTTTCGACACTTGGAAAAATTATTCGTACGCATACACGTATTTATGAAATTTATTAACATCGAAAAAGACACAAAAAAATTATCTGGCATGAATATTGCCTCGGAAAACGTGCCCCGTAAATAGTGATTTAGCGACGCTGCGCGAAATCAAATATTCACTTAAACAAAACTATAACACGTAAAATTTCATACATTCACATAATCTAGATTGTCACACAACTTTTAAACACGTAACACAAATATAATATTAATAAAATATAATATATTCATTAATATTCAAAAATTTAAATTACAAGGCATATTCCAGAATTCCCGGTCGTTATACTTCTCCTTGGCTTAGGATAATTTGGCGAAATATGTCCTTCTTGACCACAATTGTAACATATATTCTTCCCTTTCAAGCATTCTCCTGAGTGATTCTTTCCACACTTTCCACATGCTTGTTTCTTCTGTTGAAAACTCCCTTGCTGATTCTCTAGATTACTCCCACTGCTACTCCATTTGTGCTTTTTACTGTTGCTGCCACCACTGTTGGTACTCTAATTCCCACCTTCAGTCCACTTTTTGTTCTTCTCTCGATTTTGTTTGGATACTGCCTCACTACCCCCTTTTGCAATGATAGCTTTTTCCAATAAAGTTGTAAACGAATCGATTTGTAATACTGCTACTTCGCTAAAAATCCAGGGTTTCAGTCCGTTCTCGAATCTTCGCGCCTTTCGTTCTTCGGTATCCACTTGATGGGGGTGCAAACCTTGCTAACTCATTAAATTTGGTTGCGTACTCTGAGACTGACATGTTTTCTTGTTTCAATTCCAAAAACTTAACTTCCATTCTTCCTTGCATACTCCTTGGAAAGTAATTTTCGAGAAACAATTCTTTAAATCGTTCCCAGCTTATCACACCTCCTCCGGCTCTACTTTGATTTGCTTCCCACCAGAAATTAGCCTCGCCCTTCATCAAATAGGTAGCAAAAGCTGTCTTTTGCTCCTCTGCAACTCTGGCGATAACAAAAGCCTTCTCCATCTCCTTTATCCACGTTTGCGCTTCAATAGGGCCAGTTGTCCCCTCAAACTCTGGTGGGCCTACCGCCTTAAAGTCCTTAAAGTTAGCTAAGTGGCCCTCGGGAGGGTTTGGGTTTACTGCTGGTGCGGCGTTTCTACCCTGCAATGCTTGGGTTAACAGGTCAACGAACTGCTGCATCGGATTTTCTGGACCCGCAGAATTATTTACAGATTGCTCTTGGGTTGATGGTGAGGTCCTTGGCATACCTCCTCTTCCCCTTCCTTTTCCTCTCCATATTGGCAGCATTTTCTTGTTCAATAAAAATAAAAAAATAAATTAAATTAAAATAAAATAAATTTTTTTTTTATCATTTATACATCATTTGTATTTTTATGCCACAATTTTATAGTGGTTTCATAAAAATCCAATCATATGTGTAAATCTTATTATATTAGTCCTGACTTATGACTTTGTAATATGGCGTGTTATTATAATCAGTAGGGTCTGCTAAATTGTTGAATCAACTTTCTAAATTTTAACATATTACCCATATATAATAAAATATCGCATTTATATTCATATACCAACTTCCTTACATAACTGGCATATTGCTATAAATGCCATCTATCCCTATTTAACAACAAAATGTGGGATTTGTCAAAAACTAAAACTCCCCTAATCTCATAAGTGGGGATACAGTACATATGCATACTACCTCACACCATCTGAGGTTCACATAATACATCATATAACCCTAATAATTAAAAGGGGTACTACTGCATCTATATACATAACAACCAAACCAACACATCACTGACTGTCGGGCTGAGCCACCTCAGCGTGGACATGCTCCGGCTCTTGAAGCGCATCTCCATCTACCCGGCGTCGAACAGAACGGCTCGACTCACCGATCTCAAAATGTTGCCTCCTCAATCCTGCCCGCTGACCCATATAGGCGGTATCCAATGCGCGCCCCAATGAATCAATCCTGATCTCCCTAGCCTGCAGCTCCTCCTCGAGCTGATCAACACGTCTGGCCGCCCTTACCAAAGCATCCGAAATTCTAATCTTATCTACTATCTCTAAGTCGAACTCAAATATCAACGCCTGATTCTCTAGGGCCCTTTCTCTAAGTTGAAACTCTAACAACTCGACTCTGGCCTTCTGCTCATCCAAGTCTGCTAGTGCCTGTTCCCATTTTGCCTTCAACTCGGCTAACTCGATCTATGCCTGATAAGCGGCATCCTTATATTGCTGCTCGGTAACCTGGAGAGTAAGGTTCTCCGTCTCTAAGTGTGCAACCTAATAAGTGCATATACACAATAAAACATGCAATAAACTAAATATATAGGAATGAAAATAAATGAATATCATGCACTTATCAAATTCCCCCACACTTAGTCTTTACACGTCCTCGTTTAAACTAAAATAAAAGTTATATTGAAATCATTTGAATTCTATTCAACCAAACTCCCAAAGGTTCAAATTCAATTACCATCCATGAACATTAACACCAATCAACAAAAATTTGATCAATACTTTATCAATCAACTCATAACAATAACCTCATCATTCCCCACTCAACATCCCTAAATCAAATTGAAATCACATAAGCATCTCCTATGATTAACACAAATACTCAACTTAGTTCATATAGAACAACAACCGTGCACACTGACTCAAACCCAAAACATGTTTTTTTTCTGCCATTTATTTTTTCTTTCACTCAGGTGAATGCATTTTATGCTCCATTTCACCTTTCTCATTTTTTCTTAACTTAGTGTATTTTATGCACCATCTCACTTATCTTCTCACCAACGAGTGCGTTTTACGCTCCATCTCAACCCACCACATGTTTTTCTTTTAAGACAAATTGTTTTTCAGTTTTTTCTTCAATTCTTTTTCAAATTTAAAATTTTTTTCACATGGTCCTACAAATAAGATAAGCAGTTAAACAGTTCTAAATCATGAAATCAGTGCACAAAGTCAACTTCACAAATAACTCGGTCAAGTAAACATGTATCTCATACTCAAATACGCATGCAATACCAATCTCAATCTAAGTTAGTCAACTATGGGTCCTAACTCAGTTACCATCATTTATCAATTAATTCAACATTAAGCAAATTCTATTAATGGCATCAATTAACCTTTAAAAACTTGGCCAAATAGATCAAAAAAATTTCCAAACCGAACCTATTAAAGCATAAATAAACTAACTTAATCTACCCTAAACCTCTCCCCCACACTCAAACCTTACATTGTCCCCAATGTAAGAAAATCATGCAAAAAATGAGAGAAGTAACCAAAAAGCAAATAAATAAAAAGGGATAGAAAAGCAAATCTGATGTCTTGGGTTGCCTCCTAAGCAGCGCATTTGGTTAACGTGGTTAGCTCGACAACAATTCTTCTCAATCAATCATAGATCGGATCCACTAGATCTACCATCTCCATATTCTCCATCAAAAATCCTTCACGGAATGGTTTCAGCCTATGTCCATTGACCTTGAATACTTTCCCTATCTTTGGATTCTGTATATCTATAGCACCATGAGCGAACACATTAGTAATAACAAATGGACCTTCCCAACGAGAGCGCAACTTACCTGGAAATAACTTCAGCCTTGAAGTGAATAGAAGAACTTGTTGTCCAACAGTGAAATTTTTCCTTAAAATCTGCTTGTCGTGGAAAGCCTTTGTCTTATTCTTGTAGAGCCTAGAACTCTCATATGCTTCATTCCTCATCTCTTCTAGTTCTTATAGCTGGAACTTCCTATGCATCCCCTCTTCATCCAAGCTCATATTACATTGTTTGATCACCCAAAAAGCTCTGTGTTTTAACTCCACGAGTAGATGACTTGGCTTCCCAAAAACCAGCTGATATGGAAACATACCAATAGGGGTTTTGTACGCGGTTCTATACGCCCACAATGCATCTTCTAACCGTAGACTCCAATATTTTTTGCTTGGCTTGACGACTTTCTCCAATATGGATTTCCCTTCACGGTTAGATACTTCAGCCTGACCATTGCTTTGCGAATGATAAGATGTAGAAATCTTATGCAAAACATTGTATTTCCTGAAAAGTGCTGCTAGCATCCTGTTGCAAAAGTGAGTTCCTCTATCGCTGATGATAGCTCTAGGAGTTCTAAATCTGATAACTATGTTAGTTTTGACAAAATCTGCAACAACTTTAGAATCATCACTCCTGGTGGCTTTAGCTTTCACCCATTTAGAAACATAGTCAACAGCCAAAAGAATGTAAATATTACCATGAGAAACAGGAAAAGGTCCCATAAAATAAATACCCCAAAACATCAAAAATCTCAACAATTAAAATGGGGGTTTGTGGCATTTGATTTCGATGTGATATGTTACCTGTTCGTTGACAATTCTCGCATGATTTACAAAATAGATATGAATCCTTAAAAATTGTTGGCCAATAAAAATCACTTTCTAAAACCTTATGAGCAGTTCTTTTGGGTCCAAAATGACCTCCACAAGCATAGGAATGTCAAAAGGTTAGAATAGACAATGTTTCAGTATTAGGCACGCATCTACGGATTATCTGATCAATACAAAATTTCCACAGATATGGATCATCCAAAACATAATGTCTAGCATCACTCCTAAGCTTATCCTTCTAGTTTTTAGAAAATTCATTGGGAATATATGCATTTGCTAAATAATTGACAATGTTAGCATACCAAGGCAATTCCTCCTGAATAGAAAAGAGATGCTCATTTGGAAAGGAATCATACAATGGTAGTGCCTCCTCATCTCTCACCAGTCTACTCAAGTGATCTGCTACCAAGTTATCTACTCCCTTCTTATCCTTGATTTCCAAGTCAAATTTCTGCAACAGCAGAATCCATCTGATAATCCTGGGTTTAGAGTCCTTCTTAGTTAACAAATACCTAAGAGCTGCATGGTCAGAACAAACTACAACTTTAGTGCCAAGTAAATAAGATCAAAATTTATCTAAAGCAAAAACAATAGATAGAAGTTCTTTTTCTGTTGTCGAGTAGTTAATCTGAGCTGCATTCAATGTTCTAGAGGCATAGTAGATGGCATGAACAACTTTGTCAACTCTTTGGCCCAAAATAGCTCTGACTGCATAATTGATGGCATCACACATTATTTCAAAGGGAAGACTCCAATTTAACGGTTGAATCACAGGTGTGGAGGTCAATAAGCTCTTCAACTTGTCAAATGCCTCCTTGCACACCTCTTCGAACTAGAATTCCACATCTTTTTGCAGCAACTTACATAATGGCAGAGCTATTTTAGAGAAGTCCTTGATAAATCTCCGGCATGTCCAAGAAAAGAACTAATCTCCCGCACACTGGCGGGGTAAGGCAAAGCATACACAATATATATCTTAGCTTTATCAACTTCTAAACCTTTAGCTGACACAACATAACCAAGCACTATACCCTGTTCTACCATAAAGTGATATTTTTCCCAATTAAGAACAAGGTTAGTTTCCAATCATCTATCTAGCACACGAGTTAAATTATCTAAACACAAATCCAAAGAATCACCATGTACTGTGAAATCATCCATAAAGACCTCGATGCAATTTTCTAAAAGATCAGAAAAAATGCTTAACATGCATCGCTGGAAAGTACCGGGTGCATTGCAAAGTCCAAATGACATCCTCCGGTATGCAAAAGTACCAAATGGACACGTGAATATGGGTTTTTCCTGGTCTTCCGGCGCAATCACAATCTAATTATAACTTGAAAAACCATTTAAAAAGCAATAATAAGTATGCCCAGCTAATCTTTCTAGCATTTGATCAATAAAGGGAAGAGAAAAATGGTCTTTTCTAGTTACATCATTTAATTTCCTGTAGTCAATACATACTCTAGATCCTGTTTGCATCCATGTGGGCACTAACTCATTATTGTCATTCATCATGATAATTATTCCAGACTTATTCGGAACTACCTGTACTGGACTCACCCACTGACTACCTCTTTCTTGACTACCTCCATCATGGGTGGATTTAATCTCTCTGTGCTTCTCTCGTGGGCTTTTCTCCATCACCCAAAAGAATCCTATGCATGCACATCGCGGGGCTTATACCTTTGATATCTGCTATTGTCCAACCAAACACTGTGACATGGTCCCTTAAGACTCTTAACAATTTCTCTTCCTGCACGTTGGTTAGATTACTAGCAATAATCACATGTAAAGTTTCATTAGTCCCTAAATATGTATATTTCAAGTGAGCAGGTAAGGGTTTCAATTCTAAGATTGGAGCTTGCTCCACAGATGGTAACAGTTTTTTACGAGAAACAGACAATTGAACTGATTGAACTGCATACTTATCTGTCAATTTTGGTAAAGAGTACAATGCAGCCACAACTTCCTTTAATTCCTAATTCTGGTCAAATTCTTCCTCTTTATCAATGTCCAAGTTGTTAGTAATAGCCATCTCCAACCTTTATCTGTGTTCTTGTTTAAAAGATCCCTACACTATAGAGTCAATGATGTCAATGGCAAAAACATAATCAACATCACTAGGGTACCTCATGGCGTCATATATATTGAACTGAATTTTCTCTCCATCAAATTCCATGGTCAAGGTCCCATTGTGCACATCGATCATTGTCCTCGCTGTTTTCAAGAATGGCCTCCCTAACAAGATATGCGAGGGATTCGGAGATCTATCATCTTCCATATCCACAATATAAAAATCTGCAGGAAAAATTAACTGCTTCACCTGCACCAAGACATCTTCAATTACCCCTTGAGGGTAAGTGTTAGTACGATCAGCAAGTTGAATGATAACACCAGTTTGTTTTAAAGGTCCTAGATTTAAAGAAGCAAATATAGATAATGGCATGACATTTATTGAAGCTCCTAGATCTAGCATGGCTTTCTCAAATCTGGTATTACTTATTCTACATGGGATTGTAAACATACCTGGATCCTTACATTTAGGGGGCATTTTTCTTTGAAGTACTGCTGACACATTCTCTCCTACAGTGACTTTTTCATCATCTTTTAATTTTTTTTGTTAGTGCACAATTCTTTCAAAAACTTTGTGTACCTGGGTACTTGTTTAATGGCCTCCAAAAGAGGAATATTTACTTCTACCTTCTTGAAGGTTTCCAAAATTTCCTTTTCTTTTTCCTCCTTCTTTGAAATCTTGTGTGTTCTAAGTGGCAACGTCAATGGTGGGGTCTTAACTGAAATAGATGGGGTAACAGTTTCCCTCGGTGTCTCAGTCTCCAGCTCTTTAACCTTTTCCTCTTTAATTTCCGTAACTGCTTTGGGTACTTCCAACTCTTTTCCACTCCTTAGTGTAATCGCACTAGCATTCTCCCTTAGATTGACAACTGTTTAGGAGGCCAACTTTCCTGAACCTTGAGAATCCAACCTCCCCACTGTAGTGGCAAGTTGACCTATCTGATTTCTCAAGTCTTGAATAGAATTTTTTGTTTCCTGCTAGAACTGCTATGTTTGACTCATGAATACCTTGAACATATCTTCCAAAGATGTTCCAGAATTTGCAGTAGCTGCCTGTCTAGGTTGATATTGGGATTGAGTAGGTTGAGAGCCTTGTGGGAACCCTTGTTGTCTAACTGGATACACGCCTTGCGCTGGTGGCCTATTACCTCCATAACTAAGGTTAGGGTGATCCCTCCATCCTGGATTGTAAGTATTTGAATATGGGTCATACTTCTGTTGAGGTTGTGCCTGATAGTTTCCCATCGCATTGGCTTGTTGTGTGGTTTCATCTTCTAGTAATGTCGGACAAGAATCAGTACGGTGACCACCCATTAAACAAATCCCACAAACTTTTGTTGTTGGTGCATTCCCTGTAGCCATCTGTCTAGCCATCGCAGTCAAATCAAAATTTTGTTGTTCGAGATTGCTTGTGGTCATCTCATTCACTCTTGCAGGTGCACGGTCATTCCTTGTCCCATACTGCTAAGAATTAGCAGCCATATTGCAATTAGATCCCTTGCAGCCTCTGGTGTTTTATCTACTAGTGCTCCTCCACTTGCAGCATCGATCATACTCCGATCCCTTGGTGATAATCCCTCATAAAAGTACTGAATCAGGTGTTGATCGTCTATTTGATAGGGAGGACAACTGGAACACAGTTTTTTAAATCTTTACCAATACTCATACAACGTCTCTTTGTTGAATTGTCGAATGCCGCATATCTCCTTCCTGATGTTGGCAACTCTTGAAGAAGGAAAATACTTCTCCAAGAACAACCTTTTCATGTCATTCCATGACTGTATTGACCATAAAGGAAGATAGTATAGCCAGTCCTTTGCTAGATCCGCCACTGAAAATAGAAACACCTTTAGCTTGATTTGATCCTCAGTTACTCCATGTGGCTTCATGGTGGAGCAAACCACATGGAATTCCTTTAAGTGCTTGTATGGATATTCACCTGTGAGACCACGAAAAGTAGGCAAAAGATGAATTAGTCCCGATTTAACTTCAAAAGCAGCAGTTAAAGTAGGATATTCAATGCATAAGGGTTGTTGATTGAGATTAGGAGTGGTTAATTCTTTGAGTGTTCTATTGTTATTTGGCACCGTCATCTCTTCTTCTTCCTCTGATTCAGTGGATGATGTATTTGACAGTAATTCAAGTGCTATGTTGAGTCCCGGGGATGGAACTTCGTCTGAATCTGCAGTGATGTCTCGAGTTTGACGAGCTTCTTTCCTTAGCCTGCGTGTAGTTTTCTCAATTTCTGGATCAAAATTCAAATCACCGGATTGAGAGAATCGTGTCATAAACTACAATATTAAACAAAAAAATGAAATAAAATAAAATGCAGAATAAATAAAGATAAATAACACTACCCCGGCAGCGGCGCCAAAATTTGGGAGTTGTCGTTTTACACTCCAAAATTAATACCTTACTAACACTCTACTAGCACAAAACTTAGTATAATGACAAGCAAGGACGATCCCACAGAGAAGTGAATTAATCTTTTATCTACTCTAATATTTTTATTGATGAGGGGGTTTTGAATTTGATTAACTAAGCTAACAAAAATAATTAAGAATTATCAATAAATAAAAAGCGTCAGTTCTTCAGTTCAGTATCTCCCTATCACAATTATGAAAAAGTCAAGTTTAATAATATTTATCCTTCAATGAGATTAATAACCCTAGATAACTGCAATCGCTAATTATCTGAAATTCTCCTTACGTGTAAATCCGATGTGACAATTGCCTCAAGAGACCCTAACTATCATATAACCTAGAACTATCAGTCTAGATTTAATATAACAGTAGTATGAAGAATTAGAGAATTAGGTTGTTCCAAGGAACAATTACGCAATCAGGAATTATTTAACTTGCCTTCTAATAATCTTAATAATACTCAAAAGTTTGTCCACAATTAAGTATTATTAATTGCTACCCATGATCAGATATAATATCGTTTGCTTAATATTATATCTTACTCTAGCAGATGATATTAATCAAATTAATTCAATTGGCCAAATCAAATCAAAAGATTAAATAACTTGTAATTGATTAAAACAGATTATCAGAATAAATCTCATGTAAGAAGGAATAAATAAATAAAACCTGATTAAACCATTTATTATGAAAAATGTTCAACATCCCTTAGAACTGAAAGTAAGAGTTTAGCCTGACATGCCTTTAATCTCCTCCAATTAGGGTTACAATTGTAGTTGTCAACATCCCCCTAATATTTGACTAATAATATCTATTTATAGCCCTAAGGTATTATCCTAAATCTCCTAGAAATAAAAATCCAATTCGGAGAAGAAATCCTCAAAATTCCAAAAGGTCAACGCTGGTCAAATCTGGTCAACATCGACCATCCTCGCCGGGGAATTATGCCTAATTTTTCTCGCCGGGATGAACATGGGCAGAGCATGGGCAGAGCCTTTCCCGTTGGGGTGAACATGGGCAGAGCCATTCCCGCCGGAGCGAGAAATCCTAGGCCAAAATCCCCGCCGGGGCGAGAAACTCAAAATTTTCAATTTTTCGTCTTTTTCTCATTATAGCTCCGATTTTCCATCTTTCTCCACTTTTGACTCTGAATTCTCCTAAAATTAATAAACAACCTAATAAGTGCATATACACAATAAAACATGCAATAAACTAAATATATAGGAATGAAAAAAAATGAATATTATGCACTTATCATTATCCATTACTATGAGCATTCCAATGCTGCCCGTTGCCAGATGTTCGTCACCACTTTGAAGAAAGGAGCCCAGTTGTGGATGACATCGTTACCGCCCAATTCTATTGGGTCCTGGCAGGAGCTGTGCGACATGTTCCATGATCGATTCGGGAGTAAATGGAGAAGGGGAAAGTTGACAACTTCCATCATACAAATAAAATTAAAATCAATGAGAGTCTGAGCCAATACGTGAAGAAGTTCAGGGAGGCGATTGATACAGTAACGTACCTTAACATACCTCAGGCGCTTGGGTTCTTTACTACTAGATTGGACACAAAGAAGTCGCGGAAGCTGTTGAAAGATATCATGTTCAATATCCCGAATGACTTATCCAAAACTTACGATGGGGCAGATAACTTCATTATTATTAATGATGTTATAGGAAGCCTAAAGCTGCAGCCACATAAGATGGGTAAGCCTTGGGATCGAGATCGGGATAGGAGTTAAGATCCCAGGTCGAAAGCACAGCCGAGGAAGGAGGCCAGAAGCGGGCCCGCGGGAAACGGCCGACCTCCGTTCCAAAATCAGAGTGTCAATAGGGTCTATACTCCGTTTAACACTGATCGGGCCAAGATACTCGAGGAGATCAAGGATAAACCATTCTTCGAACCATGCCTAGTTAGCAATCATACACCAAGGGGAGATCAGAGTTAGTTCTGCAATACCACCAAAATAGGCCTGTGCATCGGTAAATAGTCGTACTAGACTGGCCACAAACCGTACCGAACCAGTTATCAAAAGTGTCAAAAATTACATACCGATACCGGTACCGGTTAGACTAGTGTCCCGAACAGATTTGTCGGTTCGGTACCAGAACGGCACCGATTTTTGCCTATACTTATACCGGTTGTATATAAGCATCATTGATTCACTATTATGAACTTTTGCTTCAATTATATGGCATATAATGCTTACTATTGTTGTTATCCTCTCTTTCCAAAAAGGTTATAAGAATTCCCAAACTATATTTAACATATTTCAAGTAACCCATTCAGTCAAAGATTCTAGTCCGAATAATAACCTGTCTCCAAACTATATCAAACAATTTAAAATAATCATGTGAATTCTAGTACAAGTACATCATTATCTCCAAACTATATCAAAAGACTCAAAATAATCATGTGGATTGTAGTATAAGTACATCCCTGTCTCCAAATCATATATTAAAAGCAGCAACACTGGATATCAATGGCAAGTTCAATACAACAATACATAGGAGCATATTTTTCAGTCAAACATCAATACAGCAAGATGAAATGAAGATAAAAATAATCAAGAAACAGCCAGCATTCAGTAGCAGGGTAGCAGCAGGTCAACAACAAAACAGTCAGCAGTAGTATCAGCCACAGCAAAACAAAACAGTACTCCTCCGGCGAGCATTGATAACTTCTAGCCCAATCTACGTGTGAGCCATCAACCAATTAGCAGTAGTGATGAAATGTGTTTAGTTTGAATGAGTATAGTAGCTTTCACATTTGTCGCTCGCATGGCATTAAAAATACTCAAAACCTCCTTAAATTTATTACACTGCCTATACCTACAAATTAATGAATTCCAAGAAACTAAGTCTATATCAGACATTTTGTCAAACATATCCCATGTAGAACACAAATAATTACATGAGGAATATATATAAATTAAAGCATTACAAACATAAAGATATGGTTCAAACCCAAGTTTCAGAACATGCCCTATAGCATATGCAATTCAAAATTAAATCCAAATGGTGTTAAAAAACCAAAATTACATTTTAGGCGGAAAAACAGTAAACAAACAATTAATTCACAAATAAACAAACAAACAGTTAATTAACCCCAAAAGATTTCCAATTTTGAGAACAAAACAACCCCTAAAAATAAAAACAAATTTAATTCAAGAAATATTTAAAGAAGAGTGAAAGAAAGAATCAATTAATCAAATATTCAAGTGTTAATTACCTAAAAAAAGAAGAAGATAGAGATGGAGATGGATTCCCATTTACAACCGAGGAAGAAGATGGAGATGGAGAGATCAACGAGACTAGAGAATCGATCTGTCGATGAGTAGCAGTGGAGACTGGAGACGAGACTGGAGAGTGGAGAGAGAGTAGCAGACTACCAGTGGACTCAATTTGAGTTTTGACTTGGGAATAAATGAAAGGTTTACAAGTTACAATTGGGGAAATAAAGGATTTATTTAATTCAATCGGTACAACCGGTTTGGTATGGTATGTACCAAACATCCAAAATAACTTCTCGAACCTGTGACGCCCCCAAATCCGGGTTCTCTAACTTCGGGTTTGGTGCTCACGATCCATCAACATCATAAACATTCTATATACTATTGCGGAATAGTAAACATACATTGTTCATTATAATAAAGTCTACAATAATGCTTCCCAGGTCTACTTAACCTTAACTTAACACATACATTTAATATTACAAAAGGTTTACATAATAATTACATCAAATATAAGGCCTAAGAGTTTATAGTAAACTACTCCTGCACTTTTTCTTTTCCTTTGTCTTTCTTTGTAGAACTTTCTGGTTTAGCTGAAATAAACGTCATGATATAGCAAGGGTAAGCAACTAATTTGCTTAGCAAGTTTAATTACAAAGGAGATATATCATGATTAGAGGGAATTTATCTATCAATGTTCAACAATGAAATTCGATTGAAAGAACATTTAACAAGATTCAATAATTGAATAATAGATATTGAGTGATTATAAATAACCATGAACATATGCGAAGGTTGTCAGTATTTAAACTGGTCCATTTAATAAGTTTTGGTAATCAAGGGGATTAGCCTTTCTTATCCGGTGATTTATGCATAAACACTTAATAATCGTGCAATAATTATTTTCCAATTTAATGCTTTACTAAAATTGTCCTTTTCTCAGTCGAAGAATCCATACCAGTCAACTGGTAGGATTAGCTTTTAAAATGATTTGAGTTTATCAATTTAACGTGTTCGATCTAGCTGATACAATTAGCATAGATCCAGCTCATAACAGTTCATTGATGAAAGAACTTTAAACAATTCACAGTCCAAAAATAATAGAACGGGAATTTAATTGCGCGAAGTGCGAATGTCAATAATATTATAGATGCGAATAATCATCAATAATTATTCACTAATATGCTTTGAAAAATAATAACTCGAGTTGAGTCCGGAAACTTGCCTAGTTCGACGAGCTACGGCTATCTAGCTTTAATTAAAATTCGTTGAGTGACCTAGCATTAATAACGTCGGTCTATCAATTAGTATAACACATAATCGTACATCAACACACCTACTTCGGCTATTCATTTAGTATGTATAATCATTACAAGATACACATAATAATACGCTATCATTAACCTTTTAAGACATTTAATTGATCTTCGGTTAATAATTTAATTATTTAATAGTGTTTATCTTAAGTGTTATACACTTATTAAACCTTTAAACAATTTATTATAATTGTTTAATTAATGATTTGCTAATATTCTATTTATTGATTACCTATACTTTCACTTGAGGACTATTTAATATTAGTTAAATAGTAATCACTTAATTACCTTTAGTTATTATAAAATAAATAATAACTACATAAATCTACTTAGTATTTAATATCAATTAAATACTAGATAATCAAATTATTATTAATCTTTAATTATTATAAATTAAATAATAATTAATTATTTACTA
This sequence comes from Aralia elata, assembly GCA_034770075.1. Taxonomy (NCBI): domain Eukaryota; kingdom Viridiplantae; phylum Streptophyta; class Magnoliopsida; order Apiales; family Araliaceae; genus Aralia; species Aralia elata. The sequence goes on along the minus strand of CM068381.1, from coordinate 38,617,927 downwards.
ACCATTCTTCTTTAATTATTAATTAAATAATAATTAATGAATTACTTATGTTTGAAAATAATTACTCTATCTCTTTCATTATTCTTTAGTTATTCTTTATTATTAAAGAATGAATAATTAACATTTGTCTTTATTTATTATTTAATATAATTAAATAATAAAATAAATTATTTACCCTTGAATAGTAAATAATTAATTCACTTCATAAACCTTTAATTATTCTTTCTTATTAATAAAAGGATAATTAATTAATTAACATTTGTACTTATTTATTATTTAATATTAAATAATAAATAATTATTTTATTATGATAATGAAAGTGAGTAATTACTTAATCTTACTCAAACACTCTTTAATTATTATTTAATATAAATTAAATAATAATTAATCAATTAGTTAACTCTATTTATTATTTAACTTCAATTAAATAATCAATAGTTAGTTTATTAATACTAACTCTACTTAATTATTGCTTAATTTTCTTGAAATGATAATTAAGTAGTTAATAATATTTAGATTATATGAAATTAGTTTAATAATTATTTAGTGGCCTTAATAATTATTAATTAGTAAGTTATAAATGATTTAAATGAGTTTAACCCATTAATTACATAATAATTACCAAACTGTCCAGCAAAATTACCCAATAAATATTAAAATATTCTTCACAATTTTAGAAAAATTTGGGTCCTGGAATCACCACCAGAACCGGCTGGAAAGTAGGTGAACCGGTCGCCGGAAAGTCCCGCCGGTTCACCGGAAAACCAGTTTTTCCTATTTTTTTCACTTAGTTTCCAGATTCGAAGTCCTTTACGAAAACCTTCATAAAATGAAATCTACAACTTTGATTTAGGCCTAATCAGACTCGTTGGATTCGTATCTTTCCGAACTACAAGATTCCATCATCGTATCAATTATTTGGATAAGTTTTGATCACTGAAAATAGCCCGGAAGTGGACTGTTCATGCATAACTTCCGACAGTGGGGTATTTTGAAAAAAAATCATATCTCTCTCATTTTAACTTCTTTTTAAGTGATTCTAACGAGGTTTTACTCTTAACTTACCCAAGATATACCAGAAAAATAAAAATCACAAAAAACAGTTGTAGATTTTGAAATGTACAATTTTATACATTAAGCTACGCTTTGTTCGTCGGTAAACATGTTTTTAAGCATTTTGCCATAATTTTCCACATAAACATATACCAGCACTCAAGTTAAACCGATTAAACATTATATTTATCATCCTAACATGCTTCTAGACATTTAGAGCTTGATTTTCATATATCAAACATAAAAATATATAAAGCATGGAAAACTAGGGTTTTTAAGGTTTTCTTTTACCTTTTGGACTTAGATGCTTGCTTTCTTCTTCTACCAAAGTAATTTATGAGCTTGGATGGCATCCACACTTTTCTCCTACTTCTCCTCTAGATGTCGGCTGGCCCCTCTTGATTTGCTCTCAAAGAAAATTATTTCTCTCTCAACTCTCTCTCTCTAAGCTTGAAATTTGCAAGTATACAAATAATTTCTCTTTGCTCTCTTCTAGCTACTAAAAGCAAGTATACTCACACAATATATCTATCTATTTTAGACATCAAAGCCTAATCTAAGGATACTTACACAAGAAAAGAACTTAAGGACTAGAGTTGGTGACAAGAAGCATGGAGCATTGTACCATCAAATGTCCTTCCAAGCAACCAAGTAAAATAAAAAGAAAAATTCAAAGTCAATTAGCTCTCTCTTTTCTTCCATTTCGGCAGCTACATGCCACCCTAGCCCCATTTATTATTTTTTATACTTTATTTAAGTAATTAAAGCTTCTAGAAAGTTTACTTGAAATGGATCAATACTTGGGCTTCAATTTAATTCATTTGGGCTCTATTTTAAGAGATTTGGGCCACTAGTAACCATACTGGACCAACACAATTCAATTCATCTCTCATTAATTAATTTGGACTACTAGTTTAATATGTTTGGCTAATTTAATTGGTTATACCTTAATTACCAAGTCCATAATCAACTTGAATGAGTATGTTTGGTTAATTAATTAATTAAACTAGTCAATTGGTATTTATTTACTAATTGAACTATTAAATATTATTATTAGTATTTTACATTGTTCTTATTAATTAATACCCATATTAATTAATTGACAAATTTAATTCACTTACTATATTCAATTTAATTGGATATTTAATTTATAAAAAACATTATCAATTTCCTTGATATTAACCCTAGGGTTAGTCTGCTAATTTAAATACTATTAGTGTGACTCCTTTAAATTACAAAATAACAATTAGTCACATAGATTATTAACCACACACAATGGTTTAAATTAAATCGCACAGAGTTAATTCATTAGGAATTAAATTATTTATTTAATTAATAATGAAGTTGAAAAATTCCCGACCATTACAGAACCCAATACCGAATAATCAGTATATACCGATTACATGTACCAATGCCGGACAAGTTTTGTTTTGACCCAAACCGGCTGGTTTTAACCGGTTTGGTTAGCCTAAAAATAAAATAAAAATCAAAAAAATGCCCACCCCTACACCAAAACACAAGGCACTCAACCGAAGGCGTGTTGGCAGTTGAAGAATATAATTGAAAAGAATGTCCAGAATGGGGAGCTGGTACATTATGTTGTTGGTTTGGAAGGGTCGGGGAGGAGAAATGAGGATGGTAATCGGGAACGTCATAGGGATCGACAACCCGATCAAGAGTTACCCGTCCATCGGGTGGTTGATGTCATTATAGGAGGATCGATAGGGGGTGCAACGGGCAAAAAACGCTGAGACTTATTGGACTCCATCTTAACGATGTCTGAATAGCCAATAAGGAGGGAACGACCTTACCCCAACACGGTGATTTCTTTCTCTGACAAAGACTATCCACCCGATACAGTGGAACCACATAAAGGAACACTGGTCATCTCGGCATAGGTTGGGTCGGTGGACATGCAGAGGATAATGATTGACAACGGGTCTTTGATGGATATCCTTTATAGTCATGCCTAACAAAGGATGGATCTAGAGGGACGCAAGATGGAGGTTAGATGAGAGGCTACCTTATACGGGTTCAACGACAATTCGATCAATGTGGTCAGAACTATCGAGTTGTCGGTCACCTTCGGCACAGCCCCACAACAGGTCCAGGTGAATGTGAAGTTCGTTGTGGTTCAAGTCGATTCGGCCTACAATGCTATACTGGGTCAAACTACATTGGCAGTGTTGCACGCGGTGACGTACATACCCCATTTCAAAATCAAATTCCCTACACCAAATGGGGTCGATGAAGTTAAAAGAGATCTGGACATCGCCCAATGATGCTACTATAATACATTAATATCATTAGGAGTCGGGGTCAGTGGCAGCGACAGACAATGAAGATCGAGGTTGAGCCTTTTACTGAAGGTGCTATTGAACCCTTGTTCTCCCCGTTGAAGAGACAGAGGATGTGAAGTTAATCCCGAAAAACTCGACGAAGACAGTCAAGATCGGTAAGGGACTAGAGGAACCCCTTCGGTCGGGTTTGGTAAACTTTTGTTGGGTGTATACAGATATTTTTACTTGGGTACCTCACTACATGTCGGGCATCCACAAGTCAATAGTTGTACATCATCTCAGCGTGGATCTTGCCCAAAAGTCTGTTCGGCAGAAAAAGAGAATCTTTGCCCCAGAGCAACAAAAAATCATTAACGATGAAGTGACCAAGCTATTAGCGACTGATTTTATTTTCGAGATTGGTTACCCAGAGTGGTTGGCTAATGTGGTGCTGGCTCAGAAGTAGAATGGGAAGTGGAGGGTGTGTATCGATAACACAGATCTGAATAACACATGCCCAAAAGGACTTCTATCCGTTGTCGCACATCGATCAGCTCACTGATGCCACCTTCGGACACACGTTGTTGAGTTTTTTGGATGCCTTCTCGGGATATAACCAGATTTTGATGTTTAAGGAGGACATCCCAAAGACAGCTTTCATCACCCATCGTGCTATCTATGCCTATAAGAAGATGTCATTCGGATTGATTAATGCAGGGGCAACTTATCAATGCATGATGAATAAGGTGTTTCGAAGACAGATCAGGTGTAATATGGAAGTGTATGTCGATGACATGATTGTCAAAAGTGCGGCCATTTGAGATCACTTGGTGGACTTGGAGGAGTGCTTCCAGATTATTTGGGACCATAATATACAGTTGAACCCGACCAAGTGCACATTTGGTTTTGGTTCGAGGAAGTTCCTCGGGTATCTGGTTAGCAAATGGGGGATCAAAGCCAACTCGGAGAGGATAAATGCTATATTGGATATGAGGTCCCCGCAAACTTTCGAAGATGTTCAGCGACTGACAAGAAGGATTGCGGTGCTTAGGAGGTTCATGTCTCGATCGGCGGAGCAGTGTCTTCTGTTCTTCGATACTTTGAAGGGGTCGAAGAACGAGAAAACTTTTCGGTCAACTTCGAAATGCGAAGACGCATTTCAAGAAATAAAGAAATATCTATCTTCAACCCCATTGTTGATGAAGTCAGTTCTTTCTGAACCATTATATTTGTATCTGGTGTTGAGTTCCTTAGCAGTCGGTGCTGTTTTGATAAGGGAGTCGGGAGAAAAGCAGTATCTTGTTTATTACATCAGTCATGCTCTTTGGGATGTTGAGACTCAATATTTGAACCTGAAAAATTTCGTATACGCCTCGATTATAGCTAGTCGGAAGCTTCGACACTATTTTCAGGGTCGGGTAGTGGTGGTGTATGCGGATCAACCCCTCAAAAGGGTATTACACAAGTCGGATGTCTCGAGTTGGCTCGTTGTGTAAGCGATGGAGTAGAGTCAGCTTGCCTTGGAGTATCATCCAAAGACAACAATAAAGGGTTAGACCCTAGCCGATTTTGTGGTGGAGTGCTCATTTTTCGAAACAGATCTGCATGTTTAGTCGAATGAAGAGGTGTGCTTGGTTACCAGTATCTAATCGACACAGCCCTTATGGACTCTTTATATAGATGGATCCTCAACTTTGGATTTTAGTGGAGTTAGGGTTATATTGACTAGCCCTGAAGGATTTAAGGTTCAGCAAGCTATCCGTTTCAAGTTCAAAGCCACCAATAATGAAACGGAATATGAGGCGATCTTGGTTGGGTTTAGATTGGCAAGGAGCGTAGAGGTTCGGCATCTGATTGTCTTCAGCAACTCGCAGTTGGTTATTAAGCAGATTGTTGGGGAGTATGAGGCTCGGCGAGCAAGGATGACTAAGTACTTGGCTGATGTTAAAGGTTGGCTCTATTATTTCAACTCTTATTCCTTCTAGTGTGTGGATCGGGTAAATAACACTATGGTCGATGCCTTGTGATGAGTGGATTTTATACATATATTTTAATTATCTTTAACTTGATAATTTACGAGTTCTTAAGTATTTTAAGTAATTTTTATGTATTTGTATTATTTTTGTGTTATTTTGTAGGAGGAAGTAAGGGAAAGCATTTCAGACATCTTTTGGACTAAAATATGCAAGTAAATGCAAGAAGGGGAGATTGAAGGGCTTTTAACACCAAGCTTGATATGTGTTCTTGGCTTGAAATTGAATTTTATTATAGATGATTTGATAGGTGGCACATCCTATAACTCTTTTTAGATCAAAAGTTATGACCGTTTTACCAAAGAATGTCGAACAAGAAAATTGCCTGGCACAGCCGCGCTAATTCCTAGTTCATTTCCGACGCTGCCGCGCCACCCCCCATCAAAAAATTCATGGCCGGATCAAGATTTGACGCATTTTTGCATGTTTTTGACTTCTAATTGGATAGTTTTTCCTCCTAATCTAGGGATTGAACTTGTAATCTATAAATACATGATGTGAGGCATATAATTGGAGAGGATTAACATAATTGAGAAGTAGATTAGAGTATGAGTAGAATTAGGAGCAAGAAATAAAGTTAGATCTGAAGGAGGATTCAACGCGAAGGAGTAAGGATTGAAGGTAGAGATTGGAGATCGAGCTTCATATACAGATTTTTATTCTCTTCTCTCTCCTTTTTATTTTTGTAACCTTGGATATGATAGATTATTTTATGGATTTGATTTCTTTTTCAATTATGGGCTAAATTTTATTTAAGATTGCAATTGAACCCGATGTGTAGTTTTAATTAATTTGCTTACTTATTGATTATAATTGGATTGCCTATCATATCTTGTGCTTAAAAGTTTAATTGTTTGGTCAGTAATTAGCGTGGTAACCTATATATGAAATTAAGAGATATAATATGGATTTAGACCTGGATATGATAGCATATGATTGTGTTTTCTGCATAAGTTAGAATTCATAATTTGTGTATAAGATAGAGATATTTCTATATGCCATATGTAATCTGAAGAGAATCTGAGGTTAAAAATCCTTGTTAAGTTAATTCACATATAGATATAGTGAATTAATTGGCTAGGCTGTTCTTTCCCAATTATATTTGTCATGGATTTAGAAAGGATTTATTTATAAGATCATCTATAGATGCTTATAAATATTGATGAATTCTTGGTTAACTATAACAACCCGGATTTTCAAAAAGGATATTTATAATAAGAATTTAAATAATAAAATTCTTATTATAAGACGTAACAGGTTGAGTGTAGTATATATATATATATATATATATATATATATATATATATATATATATATATGTGTGTGTGTGTGTGTGTGTGTGTGTGTGTGTTGTATACATATTTATGTGATTTATGTGATAAGAGAATAAATATATGGGTATTATATATTTATTATAGATTAAGCGATGAGATGAGGTTTAATAGTTAGCCAAAGCTAATTAATTTAATTAGTATGGACTAACTGAAGAAGTGTATAATTGTATAGGAGGAAGGTTATAATGATCGCGAATTAAGAGCACCCTTGTAATTTGGGTTTCTATAAATTATAGAATATATTAAAATATTATTTTTCTGTGACGTGCTTTAAGGTTATTTTATAATCTGGATGATGTGAATGTATGAATTTTATGCGTTGTTGAACCGTAGGAGTGAATAATTGATTTCGCGAAAAATCTCAAAATCACTATTTACGGGGCACGTTTCCCGAGGCACTATTCATGCCCGGATATTTTTACGTCCTTTTCGATTTTTATTTATTTCGTTAAGATGTGTACGCGAAAAAGTAATTTTTCCAAGCGTCAGAAATTTTATTTAAGCCCGAACGAGATTTATTTCGTATCCAAAATGTATTATATGGGTATTCCGAATAAATGAACAAATCCCATAATTATTATTTTTACACGTCCCAATATTTGATGGGAGTACCCATTTTAATTTTTGGGTGGAGTTATTGAGCAAATTTGGTACAAAAGTGGAAATTTTCGGATATAGGAGGGGAGTATCCGGGTACATATATCTGTATATCACCCGAATAGTAGCCAACAGTTCAAAAATTGGCTAATCAATTAGAGGGAGTGGTATGGGTGTTGGCTTTAACATCAACCGATACCTAAAAATCCCACCCTTGTAAACATCTCCCTTGGTTGCCTCATTTTCTCCTCCCGAAGCCTTCACCTCCCAAAGCCATTTTTCTTCTCAAACTTCCTCCCAAGCTCTGCACTCTTCTCTTCCATTTCTTTACCTTCCATAGCTGCAGAATGTAGAGATGATAGAGAAACAGAGTTAATATTGAGAGGGAAGAGAAGAAAACTTAAAAGAAGAAGAAGAAGAAGAAAAGAGGTTCGGGAGGAAGGAGGAGAAACCAAGGTAGGAGAGGAGGACATTCAAGCAACCCTAGCACGCTTCTCTACAATCTAGAAAGGATTTACAGAGGTAAACCTTCGTCTTAAACTATTTTCCATTGATTTTGGTTAGGTTTTTCCAAGTTTTTGGTTTTTAGAGCTATCTAGCTCACGGATGATTTTTCTGGCAATTTCTGTTATTGTTGTTGCTTGTGATTGTTTGTAAATGTTGTTAAGAGACTCTATAAGCCATTAATAACATTAAAGTGGAATAAAACGAAAAAAAATCCGTACCTATGCTTAAGGAGGATGAACATTGGACAAAAAAATGGAACCTTGAACTTATGGACTGTTTTGGACAATCTATAGCTTTAATTCTGTGTTTGGGTAATTTTTTTATTGTTATGATATTGTAGTTTCATAGGTTAAGAAGTTAAGAAGTTAACCCAGTTGGAATGAAGTAAAAGGAGCTAAAACGAAGTTTTGGTGAAGATTATAGTGAAATGTGTCAAGAACAAGAAAACATAGTATAAACTCTAGTTTGGTCAAGGATTTGATCATGTTAATGTTAATGGGTAGCTCTGAATTTTTGATATATTGTAGCCCCATGAATTAGAAGTCCATAGAGTCTGAAATGGACCAATTTGAACGTGTATAGGAGAAGTTATAAAGATCGGAGTCGGAGAAGGTCGGAATCGCGAACTGGGAAAAAACCCAGCAGATTATGGGTCTAATGAATGGCGCTACAGTGCCGTTCATAAGGCTTAAAGTGGCACTGCGGCATCAGACACGTGTCAGGCGCAGACATGTCCGAGTGGACTGTTTCCCCCTTTATGTAGTAAAATTGGCATAACTTTCTTATCCGAACTCGGATTGAGGTGATTCGAGATGATTCGGAAAGACGAATATTAGACCTACAACTTTAGTTCTTTAAGTTTTTGGATTTGAGGTCTGTAGAAGGGTCTAAATTGGCCATTTGTAGGACTGATGTGTAATTAAAGGCAATCGGAGGGTGTTGGGCATGCGCGTAAGCACATGTAATGCTCCCAACAATGTAAAATGATGTTCTAAGTTTTAACACATGAATATTGTGGGTTATAATGATGATTAACATTAATCAATGATAAATTAGATAAGAATATGAGTATGTTACGCATATCCAAAAGAGGCGAATTAGGCGTGTGACGTATAAACGTCGAAACGCCGTGTAAAATGTGGATGAGCTTAAATAGTATTTCGATTCAAATGAAACGAATATTATAAGATGTGGAATGGGGTTATATAAACCAATAAGTATGGATGATGATGAGGGTCGTAACGTTTTCAAACAACGCGACGCCGAGAGATGTTTTGGTCTTAATCGCGTTTATTAATTTATAAAACGCAAACAATATGAAATGAAAGTTATTATTTTAGTATGTAAACCAATATTAAGTCTATATTTGGCTAATTGGTATGTCTTTATAAATGATATTGTGTAGGCTATTTGAAGAACATTATAGCGTAAGTTATAAGCAGCGCATAAGGCAAGTTTCCTAACTTACACAATATTTATATTTGAGCAAGTTCTCTAACTTCATATGATAATTTTCTTATGAAGGCTATTTTGATGTAAAGTTCAAGTTATGCAATGTCTATATATATTGTGTGGATGTTAAACGTGTGCAATTACTTTAATAATTGCACTAGATGTTCAAGTTATGCTAAATTGCAAAGGTATGTATATTTTGATGTTTGAATTTCATTAGGTACGTAAAATTCCTAAGATGGGATGAGATGAGCTTTTCCATTCGAAAATATTATTGATGCAGATGTGAATTGTAATAATTCTTGAATTGTGATAGAGTAATGACGCCTTATCAAATAATTGGGCAATATAAATTGCACTCCGTGCAATAACGTGTTGTTGTAAGTAGATGTGGTCATGATTTTCACCCCGTGCAATGATGTGATGGCGATTATAAATATTAACGTGCTAGACCAATATTCGCACTTAGGTGCAATTCAAAGAAATGTTCTTTAATTGAACTGTTTAATATACTAAGTCCTAGAAATCTAGAGCTATAATGAGAAACATGTTAAGTTAATTGTTTACATATATATATATATATATATGGTGATGGTGAGGATGATGTTAGCAATGATAGATGATATGAAATTTATATTATTCATGTTTATTCGTATGACTTCACAATTATTGTTCAATTGTTGAAGATTTCAGTCAGATGTTATTCTATTCTTATGATGTTATTTATTCAACCGTTTATACTTGCTGGGCAATTGAATGCTCACTCTTGCAAAAATTCTAAATTTTTGCAGCTAGAGTCGAAGGGCCAGATTAGTACGAAGAATAGAAGAGTTAGTAACTGTTAAGTGGAAGGACAAAAGTTTTTGTTGTAATATTATTCAATTTAGAAATATTATTTGTTGATGTATTAGTAAAGGTCTTCGTACCTGGGATTAGATGAGAACATGTTATAATAATTTTTGTATTACATTCACATAGTGGATTATGTTATATGGGTAGTACCGTGACGCGCCGGAATTGGGTTTAAAGGCAAGACCCGAATTTCAGGGGCGTTACATTAACAATCCAACGTAGTTGACATAGTTTAACAAGAAGTGAAAAGGTTGAAATGGAACATTGGAGGAAGTTGTAATCTTAAGTATTTTAAAGCGAATTTTAATCCTTATCAGTAGATTAACGTAGATTTTATTTTATAGTTTAAATAAAATTAATTTGGTTATGAGTTAGTATCCAGACATTCAATGAATCTCGCATCTTGGACTAGTTTAAGAATATCCTTGAATTTCTTTTATGCATCATCAAACTTATCAAAACAAACTTGGTTACCAGGAATAACTTGATAGCTCGCCATTGGATTGGATTGAACTGAAGATATCACAGAAGTGTTTAAGTTTTCTGGGAGTTTTGTGAACTAGGGTTTTAAAGCTCTTGAGAGTTTGAATGCTCTTAAAAACTTGGATAGCAATATGGAAGAGCAAGAGTTAGATAATGAAATTTGAAAAGGTTTTATATCACTTTCCTCTAGTTTTAGTGAGAGGGACACGTCTTTGCTGAGTGGGTTACATGAGAGACTTGATTGGTTGCACGTCCCTTCAACTCTGCGTTTTTACGGCTGTAATGCAGTAACTTCTTTGTTACACTCGCTTTTCTTTATCATGTGATACACGCTCCTTTGAATTTACTGCCTAAAATTCATCTTTCGTAGAGTAACTTTGAAAAGACTTTTAACTCTATGAGTATTCTTCAGCTCGTCGATCTTTTTGAGACAGCTTTCATTCTTCTTTAAGTCTATGATCAACTTTCAGCTTTATGAATCTCCTTCATCTGCTCATTTCAAACTTGTTTTGTATCTTTATTGATTCGTAGATTTCCCATAATTGACACTAAAGGCTCTACGATCTCCTGTACTGGTACCATGATCGTCGAGTCTACCTATGTAACTTCAGCTTCTATGACCATAAGATTTCTTTCGCTCTTTTATTTGAGCATCCTGCAGTGCGATTTCTTCTTGTTGATCTGCTTTGTCTAGTTCACCTTGATCAGCTTTATTAATCGTGACATGGATAGAGAATTCCATTGTCAAGAAATTCTTGTTGAATATTCTATACATTTTGCTTTTCCATAGAATGTCGAATTGAAACTTCTTCAACCATTTTGAGCTGAAACTTCGTCTGACATCTTTTGCCGTTATTGAGAGCGTGCTATGAACAACCAAGTGCATGAAACTTTACTAGTATATGGCTTTCCTCTTTTCTCAACTCGTAGGGTGCTTTCTTGAACGTAGAGTGAATCCGCCATGATCACTTCTTATTGTCTTGATCTTCTCACCCTTCTCATCCATGGCCAGCTCTGAAGAATTTGGTTATTGAAAGCTAGTTTCATCCTCAGAGCTTAAAAAGAGTACTCATGAATACATGGAGTAGCCATTTATTATAACCAGTGAGTACCTTTTTTTTAAGACTAGCAGTTGAAATTTGCCCAAATAAGTCTATGTGCAATAAACAGCAAGGGCCTTTTATCTGAATTGACTAATTTACTTTTAAATGAGTTTCTTATTTACTTTTACAGGCTTTGCACGATTCTTCCTTAACAGAACTCAACTTTTGCAAACATCTGACTAGATCTCCTGATACAAGCTTTGATGAGCTCTAGAGAATTAGAATTTCCTTCTCTTGATCTAGTCAGCTTTACAGAGTTAATTTCCAGGTCTTCGGACTTGACACTGATTGTTAAGGAAGATAACTTGAAGTAATTTATCACGCATTTGACTGATACTCAACATTTAGTGCTTTAATTCATTAACATAGGCAACATCATTGAGAGAAAGTGTTATATTCCCAATTGACTCATAGTCTCTCAATTTCAGAGAAATTGTCTCCAAAGACATTTAAAGAAATCTTTGCTTTGCAACTGACATGGGTTCCTTGATGACTGCCATGCTCTTAATCACTTACTTGAAGAGACATCATTTGAGATTGGTGAATATTTGTACATGCAAGCTTCCATCATCTTTATCTTGATCATTATATGCAACAACTTTTGATAAAACTTTTGAGACTGCTTTATGAAGTATTAGAACAACTCTTTTACAATTTCTCTTGACTTCAGATAAGATCCTTGTACTCGAATGAAGACTTAAGCTTGTGGATATTCAAGTTACCACAGAACTTCTTGTCAGGCATATCGAACAGATACTTTGATTCATGGCTGATGCAGGTCCTAACATTCCAAGTACTCTTGAAGACTCTCAAACACTTTATACTTAGATTCTTGTCAGGCAATACCTTGTCATGGACGTTTAGAACATTGAGAAGTATATCTAATCATCCCTTTGATGCAGTGATGAATAAGCATCATTTGTAGGACTTCTAAAGCTTCTTTTGACAGAGGTGGAGAATATAATATCTTCAACCAATTTATCTTTCAAAGCCATGATCAGAGTGTTCTTGGTTCTTTCATCTAGCCGCATCAGCTAATCACACGATTGTCTTCTCGATAGCTACCTTGCTAATTTCATCTGATATTGAAGTCAACTTGATTGGAAAGACAAGGGGACTTCTGGACAGCATCAACCAGTTCATCATCAATAGCATTCACATATGTGTACCTGCATATTCAAATTTTAATTTGTAAGTTCATTTTTATTCATAAGAAATGGCCTACTTCAACTACCAAGCTCAGAACTAGTTTTTGTTTAGTGCCATAAGATCAACTCAAAGTGTAAGCTTTATGTTCGTGAAAACTTACTCTGATACCAATTGTTATTTTCCAGAGGCACAATGGAGATCTAGAAGGGAGGGTTGAATAAATCTCTATAACTTTTGAACTTAATAAAAAGATATTACCAAATAGTTCATTTAATTAAGATTGATTTTATACAGCGGAATATTAGTTTGAAAAACTCCCCTTAAAGATTTACTAAGATCTCAGTTCTAAATTTAGTTCATGTGGAAGTTTTTCATTCATCAGATATAACAATCATAGCAGATATATATATATAACACATGTAAATGACTGGAAGTAAATAACACAAGAGATTTTAAGTGGTTCGAAGACTAAATAACTCTTAGTCCACTATTCTACTCCACTGAGTAGGAAATCTACTATAAGGATGGGTCACTAAGACCACCTACAACTGTGACGCCCCCAAATCCGGGGTCTCAAACCTCGGGTTTGGTGCTCACGATCCATCAACATCATAAGCATTCTATATACTATTGTGGAATAATAAACATACATTGTTCATTATAATAAAGTCTACAACAATATTTCCCAGGTCCACTTAACCTTAACTTAACACATACCTTTAATGTTACAAAAAAGGTTTATATAATAATTACATCAAATATAAGGCCTAAGAGTTTATAGTAAACTACTCCTGCACTTTTCCTTTGTCTTTCTTTGTAGAACTTTCTGGTTTAGCTGAAATAAACGTCATGATATAGCAAGGGTAAGCAACTAGTTTGCTTAGCAAGTTTAATTACAAAGGAGATATATCATGATTAGAAAGGATTTTATCTATAGATTTTCAACGATAAAATTCAACTGTACAAGAACAATTGATAAGATTTAATAATGAAACAATAGATACTGAGTGGTTATAATTAACCATGAACATATACAAAGGTTGTCAGTATTTAAACTGGTCCTTTTAATAAATTTTGGTAATCAAGGGGATCAGCCTTTCATACCCGGTGATGTATGCATAAACACTTAATAATCGAGCAATAATTGTTTTCCAATTAATGCTTTAATAAAACTGTTCTTTTCTCAGTCGAAGAACCATACCAATCAACTGGTAGGATTAGCTTTTAAAACGATTTGAGTTTATCAATTTAATGTGTTCGATCTTGCTGATACAATTAGCATAGATCCAGCTCATAACAGTACATTGATGAAAGAACTTTAAACAATTCACGGTCCAAAAATAATAGAACGGGAATTTAATTGCACGAAGTGCGAATGTCAATAAATATTATAGATGTGAATAATCATCAATAATTATTCACTAATATGCTTTGAAAAATAATAACTCGAGTTGCGTTAGGAAACTTGCGATATGTAAGAAGTTTAAGGTAAGAAACTTGCCTGTTGGACGAGCTACAATATTCTACCTTTATTTAATATTTTTTGATTGACCTAGCATTGATAATATCGGTCTGTCGATTAGCATTGCATATACTATTATATCAATATTTGTAATTTATTTTCATAACCTAATTAGACTTGCTTTAATCGAGTTATAAAATCAACTACTCAAGATGTATAGATTAAGTTCCTAGAGTTAGGGTACTAGTATATAACTTCATACTAGTATACCTTAATTTCTATAACCCTTAGGTTATTTAGTCTACACTCCTAATATATATAATATTAGGTTATAAGTTTTTTTTTTACACTTTACTTAATAAATAAATATATATACATATTTATTATATATACATGTATTTATTCACACATCTTTTCTATATATATATCATTATTAACAAATATCATGATACATTATAGTCACGTATCATTCTTTATACATCACAAGATTTTCAATATTATTAATATTGAATTAATATATTTATTTACAATGACTTAGGAATTCTTGGTTATTACATCATCCCCTCCTTATAAGAATTTCGTCCCTGGAATTTCACATAAGGTTAGTCAAAAAGGTTCGGATAATCTTTCCTCATCTTTTCCTCGAGTTCCCACGTAGCTTCTTCAGCATTGTGGTTCCTCCATAGAACTTTAACAGAGTGTATAACCTTATTTCTAAATTTCTGTTCTTTTCTATCTAATATTTTAACAAGAACTTCTTCGTACGATAAATCCTTTTCGATTTGAATCGGCTCGTACGATATCACATGTTTGTAGTCAGGTTTATATGGTCACAACACTGACACATGAAACACATTATGCACATGTTCTAGTTCAGGAGGTAGAGCTACCTCGTACGCCACTTCTCCTATCATCTTTAATATTTTAAATGGTCCAATAAATCTAGAACTTAGCTTTCCTTTCTTTCCAAATCTTATTTTCCCTTTCCAGGGAGATACCTTCAAAAATATATAGCTTCCTACTTCGAAGTCTCTTTTCTTACGATGTAAATCTGCATATTTCTTCTGTCTGTCTTGAGCTGCTACCAGTCGGGCTCTTATCACTTTGATGATCTCCACGGTCTGCTGCACCAATTTTGGCCCCAACAGTCTTCGTTCACCTACTTCATCCCAGCATAAGGGCGTTCTGCATTTTCTCCCATACAGTGCTTCGTATGGTGGCATTCCAATGTTTGCGTGATAACTGTTATTATATGCAAACTCAACTAGTGAAAAATGATCCTCCCAGCTTCCCTTAAAGTCCATCACACAGGCTCTGAGCATGTCTTCTAATGTCTGAATCGTTCTCTCGCTTTGCCTATCGGTTTATGGATGATATGTCGTACTTAACCTTAGTTGTGTCCCCATTCTTTCTTGAAGACTTTTCCAAATGTTTGACGTGAAGCACGGATCTCTATCAGATACAATGGATATCGGCACTCCATGTCTTGAAACAATTTCCTTGATATATAATTTGGCTAATTGGTCCAAATTATACCTAATCTTGATCGGTAAAAAGTGCGCTGACTTTGTAAGACGATCGATAATGACCCATATCGCATCGAATCCTTTTTGCGTTGCTGGAAGTCCCACCACAAAATCCATTATGATGTGCTCCCATTTCCATTCTGGAATCTCTAACGACTGTAATAGTCCGCTTGGTCGTTGATGTTCTGCTTTGACCCTCTGACAAGTTAGGCATCTGCTAACACATTCGGCAACTTCTCTTTTCATGTTCGGCCACCAAAAGTGTTGGCGTAAGTCTTGGTACATTTTTGTGCTCCCTGGGTGTATCGAATATCTTGTGTTGTGTGCTTCTTGCAAAATTTCTTCCTTTAATTCCGATACTGAAGGTACCCAAACTTGGTTTTCAAATCTTAATAATCCAGTGCCATCGATCTTATATTTTAACGTCTCACCTTCAGTCAACCGCTTCTTAATGACTCCACATTCTTCATCGTTTTCCTAAGCCTCTTTTACTTTATCTAATAAAGTCGGACTTGCTTCCATTTCACTTACTGTCTCTGAATCCTTCAGATTTTTCACTTCCAACTCCAGTTTCTCCATTTCTCTTACTAGTTTTTGCTTAGTTAACGCAAATAACTTTTCACTATTCTTCCTGCTTAAAGCATCTGCTACTACATTGGCCTTTCCTGGATAGTATAAAATCTCACAATCGTAGTCCTTGATTAGTTATATCCATCTCCTCTGTCTCATGTTTAACTCCTTTTGTGTAAAGATATATTTCAAACTTTTGTGGTCTGTATATATCTCACACTTTTCTCCATAAAGATAATGTCTCCATATTTTAAGAGCAAACACTACCGCTGCCAATTCTAAGTCATGGGTAGGGTATCCCTTCTTATAGTCTTTCAGCTGTCGTGACGCGTATGCAATGACTTTACCATGCTGCATCAATACGCAACCTAGCCCCTTGTGTGATGCATCACTGTACACTGTAAAACCCCCTGTACTATCTGGTAAGGATAACACAGGTGCTTCACTTAATTTTTTCTTCAATTCCTAAAAACTTTGTTCACACTTTTCTGTCCACACATACTTAACCGTCTTCCTAGTCAAATTCGTCAACGGTGACGCAATCTTCGAAAAATCTTGAATAAATCTCCGGTAATATCCTGCCAATCCCAAGAAACTTCTGACTTCTATAAGTGTCTTTGGTTGTCCTCAATTCTTCACTGCTTCGACCTTTGCTGGATCAACAGAAATTCCCTCATTATCTATGACGTGCCCCAAAAACTGAACTCTCTTCAACCAAAATTCACATTTCAAAAACTTGGCGTACAATTTCTCCATCCTCAATGTCTCTAACACTATCCTTAAATGTTCGGCATGCTCTTCTTCAGTCTTCGATATACACCATGTCGACGCCGATTTTGTCTTTTCCAATTTTTAGCCTTTTGATTAGATAATGTTTCGGAAAAGATCGGCACTTAATGTCGACGGGGTTTTGAAATATTGTTTTTTATGATGAGCCAATTAACCAGAGTCGCTAGTTGGTATATTTGAAATGGATGTACCAACTCATCCGAGTTTTCGTTTTTTATAAATCGATGGCTCATATGTGACTCCGAATTAATTGGTCTGCGAACCGAGATTCATAGAGTTCGGGGGCTTGCTTAAGCGAGGGAAGGTGTTAGGCACCCCCCGACTTTCGTGAAACACGGTTACCGTAATTTTGATGCTTTCCTATCCTTTGATTCATGAAATGTGTGGGTGTGTGTGTGTGTGTGTGTGCTTATGTGAATGTTGTGGTGAGTTTTGAAACATTTGGCTTTTTATGAGAAATCATGTTTTTATTTTGGGAATGTTTTAGGACGTCGTTTTCGTTTGTACGAGAGATCTCCTTTATTTATGAGAAAGGTTTAATTTTATTTGTCAAAAGCTATGAGATTTTTATTAGGTGTCGTTTTGGCAAAACAAGAGTCTTTTAAACCTTCGTAAAAATAGGAATCGAAATCTATACATTGCTTTCATAAAATGATGGGCAACTTCTAGGATATCTTTCACCCTACGCACCAAGATTTAATAAAACGTTGTTTTATTTTATAAACCCATTTTTTTGTGACATTTGAAAACGACCTTATTTAGCCTTCTCGTTTAATAGGAATCGACATTTATTAACACTTCCAATTTTTAGCTACGTGATGCTAACCCCCTAGTTTGCTTGATTTTAATGAAAAACCTTCATCGTTTAATCCTTGAAATCGTTTTTTTCGTGTCACAAAATCCAATCAAGCATACACACGCGTCGGGGCTATTCATGGGCATGTAAGCCATCAAAATAACCCCAAACGCCTACAATCACAAGTTTCACTATTTCGGGGCCTTAAACCTGACCTCCGACTTGGTATCGTTTTAAGGCCCGACGATTACATATTTACAATGACGAATGCATCTACCCGATTACATACATCCAAAATTGTCCATCATCGGATTTGGACCACGGGGTCGCGTTCCTAGGCTCACATCCGAACTTGTGCACAACCGCAAAATGGATACAACGTAAATAAACAACCGTGGGATGCCTAATGCTCTAGGATATCTTACAATAACAATTGAAATACACTACGAATGACACATTATCGCAATAGCTAAAATTTGCACGAAACGGACATGATCGGGCTATTAAGGGGAATTTCCTTCCGATGAAACCCTCACTAATAGTCCCTAATCCGTGGTTTCACAATAACATGTAAGAAAGCTACATTCAAGATAATTCGGATGACAAAAAGCTTGGCAAAATGGTATAACAAAATGCTAAAACAAAGGATTTTTCACCTTACAAATAATCCCCATAATATGTATGAATTTGTGTATTGAGTAAAGTAGAAAATATGAGGTGTAATCTCACAAGATGGGTACAATTTCTCACTATTTCTCACTCTTTTCTCTCTTAATTTTTGTTGTTTTCTTGCTGTTTTTCTCCTTCTCCCGAACTGCTGCTGCTGCTGGATTCTTCCCTCTTTTTTTTGTTTCTGTATGCGAAATGGCCTGATAAAGGACTGCCAAGGGCAGCCGCAGATTGATCTGCGGCTGGCCCTTGGTTCTCCCCCCAGCCGTGCTCGAGTCCCGTGCGCTCGAGTCCCGTGTCTCGAGTTCCGTCCTTGGCCGCAGATTGATCTGCGGCTGACTGTGCTGATTTTCTCGTTTTCCACACCTCGTCTCGATTTTCGTGTCGTACCGTAGGTTTCCGCTGAAGGGCTTGCATTCTGCGGTCCGAAAACCGCTGGGAAACGGGCCATGTCATCCGGGTAAGCGCAGTGATCAGTAACCGACTCCCGACATTCGCTTGTTGTCGTGTCGGCTTCGATCTCGTCCCGTAGTGGTGGCTTTGAGTGTTCGTCTTTATGTCCACCTTTTATTCTCGTGTGCCGGGTCAATTGACGATTTTGCCCTCCTGTCAAGGTTAGTATAGGAAGTGCAAAATTTGGGTGTCTACAGCTGCCCCTCTTTATCATGTTTATGAAATGATGAATGAAATGAACATGATAAAGAAATAGACACCCGATGCATGAATGACAGTGCATAGAATGACAGTACATACATGATGCAACACATGTAACTCACGATGCAACACAAGATGTAAAGTAGGCAAAACATTCGTGAAAGTGTTAATGCCTCCATCCCTAGTCGCATTGTTAGTCATCGGGTTCAGCCTTTCAATCTATCGTCTCGTTTGGGGCCGGGTCTCGTATCCGGTCACCCATCTCATAATCGCCGGGTTTCGTCGCCGGTCGATCGTCTTGTCGGGGTCGGGTTTCTTCGCCGGTCACCCATCTCGTAATCGCCGGTTATCGTCGCCGGTCGATCGCCTGGTCGGGGCCGGGTTTCGTCGCCGGTCACCCATCTCGTAATCGTCGGTTATCGTCGCCGGTCGATCGCCTGGTCGGGGCCGGGTTTCGTCGTCGGTCACCCATCTCGTAATCGCCGATTATCGTCGCCGGTCGATCCTCTCGTCGGGGCCGGGTTTCGTCGCCGGTCACCCATCTCGTAATCGCCGGTTATCGTCGCCGGTCGATCCTTTTGTCGGGGCCGGGTTTCGTCGCCGGTCACTCATCTCGTAATCGCCGGTCGATCGTCTTGTTGGGGCCGGGTTTCGTCGCCGGTCACCCATCTCGTAATCGCCGGTTATCGTTGCCGGTCGATCGTCTTGTCGGGGCCGGGTATCGTCGCCGGTCACCCATCTCGTAATCGCCGGTTATCTTCGTCGGTCGATCGTCTTGTCGGGGCCAGATTTCATCGTCGGTCACCCATCTCGTAATCGCCGGTTATCGTCGCCGGTCGATCGTCTTGTCGGGGTCGGGTTTCGTCGCCGGTCACCCATCTCGTAATCGCCGGTTATCGTTGCCGGTCGATCGTCTTATCGGGGCCGGGTATCGTCGCCGGTCACCCATCTCGTAATCGCCGGTTATCGTCGTCGGTCGATCGTCGTCGGTCGATCGTCTTGTCGGGGCCGGATTTCGTCGCCGGTCACCCATCTCGTAATCGCCGGTTATCGTCGCCGGTCGATCATCTTGTCGGGGCCAGGTTTCGTCGCCGGTCACCCATCTCGTAATCGCCGGTTATCGTTGTCGGTCGATCGTCTTGTCGGGGCCGGGTTTCGTCGCCGGTCACCCATCTCGTAATCGCCGGTTATCGTCGTCGGTCGATCGTCTTGTCGGGGCCGGGTTTCGTCGCCTGTCACCCATCTCGTAATCGCCGGTTATCGTCGCCGGTCGATCGTTTTGTCGGGGCCGGTTTTCGTCGCCGGTCACCCATCTCGTAATCGCCGGTTATCGTCGCCGGTCGATCATCTTATCGGGGTCGGGTTTCGTCGCCGGTCACTCATCTCGTAATCGCCAGTTATCGTCGCCGGTCGATCGTCTTGTCGGGGTCGGGTTTCGTTGCCGGTCACCCATCTCGTAATCGCCGGTTATCGTCGCCGGTCGATCGTCTTGCGAGTGTCGGGTCTCGTATCCGGTCACTCGGTCGAATTGAGAAGCCGCGTTCGACATCCGATTCATCAAAATCTCGTATTTTATTACCAAATTATGAGTCAAATAGGCTTTAGGATCAATTAAGCTTGCATTGGACCAAGGAGGGAGCACTGGGCCCAGCCGCAGATTGATCTGCGGCCAGCCGCAGATTGATCTGCGGCCAAGATCGGGGGCTATAAGCGGCCAGCCGCTTCCCAGATCTGTCACTTTCATTCGTACCTCACGCGATTTTCAGACCTTTGCATGCCTTTTTGCCGAGTTTTTCAACCTTTTTGCAAAAACCGCTCCGGTTAGATCAATCTACGCGTTACAGGTAACACTTTGACCGATCGTTTTCCAATTTCGTCAATGTTTTGCTATACATTTGGCTATTTGCATGTTTAGAGATAAAAATGTATGTTTTATAATGTTATGCTATGTATTATTGTATATACATGCTATGTATCAACTGTGTGAGTCCTATTTTATGCTCATGATGCGGTCACACATATCTGTTGTTTCTTTTTGAAAGAAAATCATGCATTAGGGTCCTTTTACATGTTGCAATTACCCATATGAATGCAATTTTGACCTGTTGTGGCCTGGATTAATTGAAAATATGATGGGTTATGCATGGGATGCCCATTTTACAGACGGAACTCTGCCGATTTTTTTTTCATGCATATATAGTAAACATGCATCATGTTGCATTAGTTCTTCGATGAGGATAGGAAATCGACATAATTCAAAAGAGAACTTACCTTCCTTTTCGACTGTTCTATTCCAGCCATGGATCCTGACACTCCCAGTAGCTCCACCGCGTCTAGGACCTCGGGCGTTCGCCGCCGTAGGGCTGCACCTGCCCCTGCTTTGCCCCGGACCTGCCAGGCTCGCCGACTGGCAGAGGCTGTCATCCGGCCTGACCATCCTGCTGTTGAGGAGGCTGTCCTTCCGGACGTCGCGGTGGAGGGACCATCCTCTAGCACACCAGCTCCATCTCCTCATCGCGCCCTGTCTGGCGCCTCTGTGCAGATACCCGAGCTATTGGGTCGGGATCTCAGTCGTCACCCCTCGGCCTCTCTCGTGGCTAATGAGGTATATTCAATTCTACTCTGATTTTATTCTCAATTTCTCAATTCCGGTTCTATCTGGACTGACCCACTGGTGATTGCCACAGGTGCCCAAGTTTACTCAGCCGAGGGGTAACTGGTTTAACATATATTCCCTCTACACCGCTTTGCACAGTGATTACCGAGCGGTGGTGGATTCCTGGGGCTTTCGTCACTTCTTCACCATCATTCCCCGTTAGTGCCCCTGGGGTTACATGAGGGCTTTGTCCGAGAGATGGTTTCACCAGACCCAGCCCCTTCATCTTTTGGACTGTGAGGTCGTGCTGACTCCCTGGGATTGGAGATACATCACGGGCATCGAGTTCACCGGATTCCGTGTCCCTCTGGATCTTGACATTACTCCGGCAGAGGTTCGAGCTTTACTGGGTTTCGCTGCCGATGACCGGGTCTTCAAGGCCCGTAGCATTCGGTCTGGAGCTCTGGTTGTGGACGCTGTTGGAGGCATATATGCGACGCCATTCCCAGCAGATCGGGCCACCCGTGACATACTACTCCGACGTCTGTTCCTAACCATCATGAGGGGTTGTTTCCTAGGGAACAACTCCTCTACCATTCATTTCAGTGTCGTCGGAGCTGTTAGGGATGTGCACCGGATCGGCGATTATGACTGGGGGTCCTTCACCTTTGCCTACTTCCTCCACGGTCTTCGCCTTCGCTCAGAAGGACAGACGGATGCTTGGCTTGGATTCTACCACTTCTTGCTGGTGAGCCCTCTCTTCCTCTTTTCTTACTGTATTCCTCTTCATTTTATTTCTCTTTTCTGCATTTTGACCGTTACTCTTGCCTTGTTTCTGTTCACAGTTCTGGGCCTACGAGCGACTTCCATGCCTGAGGCCTGTCACGACCCTCGGCTTGGACACTTATCCTAGGGGTCGTCGGTGGCACCACAGCACCTTGGAGGAGGTTCCGGTATCTGGCAGCTTTGCACACTGCCGTATTCAGCTGGAGCTGATCACCGCTGCAGATGTCGTCTGGACTCCTTATCTTTCGGAGCATCTGGCTATGGGTTTTACAGATGGGTATCCTTCCGGCCCAGAATTCACGCTTTCCACCCGTCGTCTCACTTTGCAGAGTGTCGGAGGATGGGTGATGTATCTAGGAGAACGCGCATTCAGATGCGTGACTGGAGAGATCCGCATCCCGCATTCCCTTCCTTTCACTACATCCTGGCCGCTGGATTCTCAGCCTTCGAAGATCATGCTCGCTGGGGAGGATGGTCAGATACTTTCTACAGGTCCCAGTATGAGTGAGGCTTTCCGTACCTGGTGGGTGCCCCGTACTATCGGTCCTCAGACTCGGGCCACTTTCTTTCTTGGGGATATGGTCCCTGGCTCGGTGATGATGACTGATTGGGCTGCATGCGTTCGGAGTCCCACCCATGCTGAGCAGATCGCCACTCTGACCCGTCAGGTGGAGCAACTGTCCTTATATCTTCGGGTGTTAGGCCGGACCCCGGAGGATGCTTACGCCTACGATCCTGACAGTGCGGGTTATGATGCAGGCCCGAGCTCATCTGATGCCACAGCGCAGCCATATATTCCTGACATGAATTTTGGACCTCCGACTTCGACGACTCCAGGGGATCAGTTCGAGGATCCCGCCTTCTTGGATGACCTTACTTTTGACTAGATTAGGCTAGGATATGGCTTTTGTACCTGCACCTGTTTAGATTTCTTTTCCCATTTCATGCATTATGTATTGAACTCTTTTATTCATTTATGCACAGTTTTTATCTTTATGACCGTTTAATTACTTTATTATTAACTGTACGATGCATGCTTTTTGTTTATGGATAGAGAATGACCCCTGCACAGTCTTTTTGATACTGTTTTTCACAGATGTCGTCATCAGATGTCGTGGTACGTTTGGATCTCATTCCTTCCACGGGGTTGGTTGGCAGTCTTCTCCGCTGGTTGGACAGTTTATCGCCAGCCGACAGGGTTATCGCAGATGGTCTTTTGGGACATTTTCGGTCCTTATTATCCCTTCAGGTGCCAGCGGGCTTTGTGGATGGTATTCTGAGCTATTGGGCCCCTGCCCGTCAGGTGTTCAGATTAGGGACAGTGGAGATGAGCCCTACTCTTGAGGAGTATGTCCGCTTTACTGGTTTGCCTTTGGACGGTCCTTACGCCAGGGTCACAGTTGGTCCCATGCGCCGTCAGTTTTTGACTTTCACTGGGTTGCGGAGGACAGCTCTGCTATCGGTGATCTCATCAGACCATCTGGTTCCCCTTTATTTCTTGATCGACCGCTTCGGCTCACCTGAAAGTTTTCGCCATTTCTCTCGTGATTTTTCTGTATCTGAGGAGCGCTGGGGCGCTTTGAGAGTAGACGTTTTGATGGCCTGTGTCATCTCAGTTTTGTATTTGCCCGCCGGACCCGATCTGTTGGACATGCGAGTCATTGCGGCCGTGAGAGCCCTTCAGGAGGATCACACCATCCTTCCCATGGTACTAGCAGATACCTACATGTCAGCCTCCTATTGTCAATCTTTCCGAGGAAGAGTGTTCAGAGGGAGCTCGACTCTGTTGTATGTGTGGTTTATGAGTCATCTTAGTCCCATCGGCCATTTCCGTCGCCAAGGATTTTGCTTCAACCATGACATAGCCACGCAGTTTTCGTTTCGTCCCATGAGTTGTACTGATGCGGCCTCCTGGATAGCATTTTTGTCGGTTATTGAGGATCTTTTCCATCTCCTGATCTACTCGGGTTATTGCTCCTTTATGAGCTTTTTGACTCATGTGCCCACCTTGGATTTCATCCCTATTGCTGGTCTGAGGGGCATGACGACTTATCATCCCCTGGCGGTTATGGGGCAGTTTGATCAGACACAGGATTTCCACCCCTTCACGAGCGCAGCCGCATATCGATTCCTTATATCATCCAAGACAGAGAGAGATCTACTACGGGTATATGATCTTTGGTCTCGCAGGATCCTTGCCGCGTACAGTGACAGCTGCCCCATTCAGATATTTGCTTACGTGCAGTGGTTGCGTGGAGACTCGGATTCGGCTGGTTTGAGTCAGATTGGGGCCTTTGATGACTCTGGAGTGATTTTCTCAGATGATACCACAGATCATTCCATCTCAGCTAATTCTAGCCCAAGCCGGGTCACTGAGGATACCCGACTCCGCCTGGCCTTGATTACTACTGAGGCTGAGAGGGATGTCGCTCTTGTTGAGAGAGATGATGCCATTCTGGCTAGAGACGCTGCCATTGCTGACAGAGACGCGATTGTATTTCAGACCAGGGCAGTTATAGATGCTCACTCTAGGACTGTCAGCCGAGCCACTGCTTTACTGGATCGCATTAATATGATGGGGCAGCAGATTGCAGGGGACGCTGATGCTTCAGATCTATCCACCACTTTATCCATCCTGCTTCAATTAGTTTCAGATTTGTAGATTGTCTTATTTCCTGCATAAACTATGTTAGTTTCATTAGTTATTGAAAGAGAAATCTTGTAACAAAATGACTTATATATGTAGACATGCATTTAAATTTAGTCATTTTCCCTTTTTGTCGTATCGTTGCCTTTCGTTGGATCCTCATTTTATCCAAATGACCATGATTTTGACATTTCGCTTTCTTTCTCTTTTCAAGTCTTGATGGAGATCTGACAGATATTGCCGCACACCCTGTTGATTTCATCGGATTGAGTCTTAGATTTTGGCTAACTGTTTGGTTGGATCAGGGTTATGTTACTTGGGATGAATCTGATTAGGGGCTGGTTTCGGGAAGGCTTCGAGGGTATAGGAAGGTTTTTTTTTTTTTTTTTTTTTTGAATGCTGGGAAATAGTTTTGGTTAGGGAAAGGATTATTTTTAAGGGATCGGACCGTGCCATGATGGCTGCCTACGTACCCCCACAAGTCGGGAGATCAGGTCCTACGTAGTTCGTTCCTCAAAGAAAAAAAGGGAACTGATGATTCAAGCGTAGAACCGTTTCACCGAGTCAGAATTGAGGGGCTGCGGAAATACCTCACCATCCATTTCTTGCAATATGAGGGCTCCTCCAGACAGTACTTTCTTAATCACAAAAGGTCCTTCCCAGTTCGGGGCGAACTTCCCCTTGGCTTCGTCTTGACAAGGCATGACTCTTTTCAGCACCAAGTCATTTTCCTTGAACTTCCGAGGTCTGATCCTTTTGTCGTATGATCGAGAGATCCTCTGTTGGTATAACTGACCGTGCCAAACAGCAGCCACCCTCCTTTCATCAATTAGGGCCAATTGGTCGTATCGACTCTGCATCCAATCCTCCTCGCTTATCTGAGCATCGATCACTATCCTGAGGGACGCCATCTCCACTTTAACTGGCAGAACCGCCTCCATTCCGTACACCAAAGCGTAAGGGGTTGCCCCTGTAGAAGTACGCGTTGATGTTCGGTATGCTAGCAGGGTGAGGGGTAGCAAATCCGGCCATCCCCGATGATTAGCAGACATTTTTGCCATGATCTTCTTGATGTTCTTATTTGCAGCCTCCACTGCCCCATTCATCTTAGGACGGTAAATGACAGAATTGAGGTGTTTGATCTTAAACTGGTCGCATAATCCCATCATGAGGGCGTTGTTCAAATTCTTGGCATTGTCGGAGACCAAAACCTCAGGTTGCCCGTATCGACAAATGACATTATTCCTGATGAAACCGACGATGACCTCCTGAGTTACTTTGGGGAAAGAAGCTGCTTCTACCCATTTGGTGAAGTAATCGATCATGACGAAAATGAATCGGTGTCCGTTGCTTGCTTTGGGCTCTATCGGTCCGATTACATCCATCCCCCACATTGAGAATGGCCAAGGGGAGGTCATACAGTGCAGTTCATTGGGAGGCGTATGGATCACATTACCGTGCGCCTGGCATTGATAACACCGTTTGACATGATCATCGCAGTCGGCTTTCAGCATTAACCAATAATGCCCCGTTCTCAAGATCTTTTTGGCCAGCATCGGTCCACTCATGTGTGGCCCGCACACTCCACCATGTATTTCGTTCATAATCCTTTGGGCCTGCATCTCATCTACGCATTGCAACAGTCCCAACCCAGCATCCCTCTTGTAGAGTGAATCCCCACTTAGGTAAAATTTCATTGCCATCTTTTGAATTCTCATCCTCTTAGTTCGGCTCGCCTGGTCGGGAATGGATCTATCCCTCAGGTACTCCCTTATGTCGTGATACCAAGGCTGTTTTGGCAGAACCGCCTCGTGTGATAATACTGCAACATGTCCCTCGTATGTCAGGGCATTCTGTACTGCTATCTCAATCTGTGGAATGTCCCTGCTCTTGATTACGTGGGTTAAGGAAGCCAGAGTTGCCAATGCATCTGCAAAATCATTCCGTCCCCGGGGAATATGGCGGAAAGCGATATCTTCGAACTCTTGCATCAATTGGATAATACAACGATGATATGGAAGTAACCGGAGCTCTTTTGTGTTATACTCCCCGATCGCCTGCCTGATTACCAGTTCTGAATCCCCGAACACCGCCAGTCTTTTCACTCCCATATCGCGGGCAAAACGGAGTCCCAATATACATCCCTCGTACTCAGCTGTGTTGTTCGAATTGTTGAACTACAGTTTAGTGGCTACAAGGTATTGCTCTCCGGTGATAGAGACCAGGACGGCTCCGGCTCCTGCCCCTTCAGCATTCATGGCACCATCAAAATACAGCTTCCAGAACTGCCCCTCGTCATCACATTTCGTGTGTAATACCCAAAATATATCTTCGCCCGGCAGAGGAGTTTCTAACGGCTCCACCCCTCCTGATGGCGCTTCTGCCAACTGATCTGCAATTTCTTGCCCTTTCATGGCTTTTTGCGTTACGTATACCATGTCGAACTGTTGTAAGATTAACTGCCATCTTGACAGTCGACAGTTTAGCATGGGCCTTTCAAAAATATATTTCAGGGGATCCATTCTCGATATCAGGTACGTGGTATGCCCATGAAGGTAATGCTGTAATCTCCCTGCGGCCCAGGCCAAGGCGCAACAGGTCTTCTCGATGGGAGTGTAATTCTGTTCACATCGGCTAAATCTCTTGCTGAGGTAATAGATGGCCTGCTCTTTACCTGCCTCATTCTTCTGTCCCAGCATACATCCCATTGCAATGGCATTGACCGATATATACATAAACAGCGGGATCCCATCCTTTGGGGGTACCAGCACTGGTGCCTCTGTTAGCTGCTTTTTAATGGTCTGAAAGGCTTTCTGACATTGTTCATTCCATTCTTGAGAAGCATCCTTCCTTAATAGTTTGAAAATCGGCTCGCACGTAGTCGTCAAGTGGGATATGAAGCGGCTGATGAAGTTTATTCTTCCCAGGAATCCTCTTACCTCCTTCTCTGTGTGAGGTGCCGGCATATCCACAATGGCCTTAATCTTCGCCGGATCCAACTCAATGCCCCGATCACTAACCAGGAATCCCAAGAGTTTACCCGACTGCACTCCGAAAGCACACTTTGTTGGATTGAGCTTCAAATTATACTTTCTGAGCCGATCGAATAGCTTTTTGAGATGGGTTATATGATCAGATTCTACCCTCGACTTCACGATAATGTCATCCACGTAGACCTCTATCTCCTTATGCATCATGTCGTGGAACAGGGCCATCATGGCTCTTTGATAAGTGGCCCCCGCATTTGTGAGACCGAAAGCCAACCGTCTATAGCAGAAGGTGCCCCAAGGGGTGATGAACGCGGTCTTTTCCCGATCTTCTTCTGCCACCATTATCTGATGATACCCCGCAAAGCAATCAACAAAAGAGTACATCTCGTACTGGGCTGTGTTATCCACCAGGATGTGTATGAAAGGCACCGGGAAGTTATCCTTGAGACTGGCTTTGTTTAGATCTCTATAGTCTACACATACCCTCACCTTCCCTCCAAGCTTAGCCACTGGGACTACATTGGACAGCCATTCTGGGTAAGTGGACACCATGATGATTCCGGCCCTGAACTGTTTGATGATCTCTTCCTTCACCTTCAAGCTCCATTCCGGTTTCAACTTTCTTAGTTTCTGCTTGACAGGCCTGAAACGCTCCTTGATGGGCAGCCGGTGTACCACAATGTCGGTGGACAATCCGACCATGTCCTCATGAGACCAGGCAAAGACATCCTCATATTGGCTTAGCAACTCAGTTATTTCTGCTTTCTGGCTAGGGGTAAGGTCCGTCCCTATCTTGAGCTTTTTGGGTGCGTTAGGGGTTCCAATATCTATGGTGACGGTTTGGTCTAAGTTGGGTTTGGGTTTATCCTCGACCCATCCTTTGATCTCATCAGGCGCGTCGTCGTAATCTGTCTCGTCTTGATCAATGCCCATTAAATCGAAATCCAGCTCAATGTCAAAATCATAGTCATCATTCAAATTTGAAAGACCGTTTGTTAGGCAAGGAACACTCAAATTGGTACACCTGACATGAAACAAAATATTTGTCATATATAAATCATTTTCCACAACGATCACACTTTCAGATAACATGACGAAACGACATAATTATGCAAAAATACAAAACAACAAAAATAAATTTCTTCATCCTCCCATCTTCTGGGGTCTACCACCCTGATGTCGGGTTTTACCCTTGTTTGGATACCACTGGTTTCATGGTCCAGTTGTCGACGGTCAGGTCAGATGAAATGCGCCGGATAAAAGGGGGCTTCACATTGGACACTTCCCCGATGATTACGGCTACGTCGCCTGAACCCTCCTTCCTACCTTCTTTAGGAATAATTAGCCCTGCCCAATCGATGACAGGCACACCCTGTTGGGGTCCCAGTGGTGTGACAACATCCGTCCCCTCTCCATTGCTTGTTAATTGTCCGGGGATATAGCACCTGGTTTCAAACTTTTGCGCGACCTCTTGTAGGAAACTTTCCCTCTTGGTCGTTTCATCACTCGCGGGGGTTAATTCTTCATCCCCTGTCCCAATCACAGGCTCGCTAGTCCCTTGTTCATTGTTGACTTTGGTCACCGGGCTGCCAGCCAGTCGAACCGGGGCCGCGCCCTGACGGTGTCTCCGTGCTATGCCTTCATGATATCCCAACCCTGCTTTACCTATCTGATGGGGTAGTTGAATGGGCTCGGTGATTCCTTGGCTATTCTTTCCTAACCCCTGTCCAGGCTGGAATTTCATTTTCATCAGTTCCTTTGCAACGAAGGTAAGTTCTGGAGAGACCTTGGACTTCACAGCTGGAGCTCCCAGGCATCTGTAGTGGGGAGTGCTAATTTCCAATGCCTGAAAACTGGCAGGTGCCGCCGACTCGTCCACGTTAATCACAGGCAGGCCACTCCTAGAAGGAGAAATGTCATCACACTCTACCGAGATCGTCACTAGATTCCCATCGATGATAAATTTGATTTGTTGATGTAGCGTGGAAGGAACTGCCCCTGCCATGTGTATCCATGGCCTCCCCAATAACAGATTATAACTTGCAGCAATGTCTAGGACCTGGAAATATATATCAAAAGTACAAGGACCTATTTCCACCGGCAATTCTATCTCTCCAATTGTATCTCTCCGGGAACCATCGAAGGCTCGCACCACTACATGACTGGCCCGTAGGCGCTTGGGATTGATGTTCATCTTCTGCAATGTACTGAGGGGACAGATATTCAACGCCGATCCCCCATCAATCAGCACCCCATTCATAATATAACCCGAGGAGATCACCGCAATATGTAATGGTTTTCGATGCCCCCTTCCCTCCTTGGGGATATCGTCGTCGGTAAATGATATTACATCACTTTCCAACAGATGGTCGACCAGATGGCTGAAACTTTCTTTGCTGATCTCCTTAGGAACATATGCCTCCTCCAGGACTTTTGCCAGAATTTTGCAATGATCACTGGACGATAACACCAAATCCATGATTGATGTCAAGGTCGACTCCTCGCTTAATATCTGGATCCCTCTTGCTTCCGGATGATCCATCCTCTTCAAGAATTCTATGGCTTTCTCATCGGAGATCTCTTCCTTTTTGTTTTCTTTGTTCTCGAGGACTCGTCCAGGGAGATACAAAGGATTCCCCCTTGTTGTCACAGAAGCACAACTGGCCGCTTCCTCTGACACTCCCCCATAATTCCATGGTACCGCCTTTAGACTGTGGACAGGGAATTGTGGCCTCGCTGCAAGGGTGAGGGGTTTCGGAGCTGCTAACTTGACGGGCCCCTCCGTGATATTTCTGCTTACCCCTGCCAGTCTAACTGGCGTTCCCCGTGTATTCCTGTGATCACCTATCATGTTGATCATTTCATCGATTTTCTTTATATAATTTAGCCTTGATGACCCCTCGGCTTCACTGGTTTCTGCCACATTGACCCCTCCTCCATCATGCCTTGGCAGGGGATTGACTTTGATATTCGGGGAGTCTGGCTTTTCCACCACGATTTCTCCATTATCAATCAAGTTCTGAATTATATGCTTCAACGTCCAATAATCCTGCGTATCATGCCCAGGGGAACCCGAGTGGTATGCACATCGCTTGCTTGGGTCAAACCTTCTTCCCTTTGGGTCACTCGGGGGTGCCAAATCGACTATTTTCCTCTGGGCCATCAATACTGCCAACACCTGCTCAAGAGGATCCCCCAGGGGGGTGAATACTCGATTTTTCGAGGCCTCGAATCTCCTTCGTCCATCCGCCCTCTGATCAGCGAAGCTAGGTTGTCGGGATGGCCCCACTCTCTGCACCTGTACTGGAGGATTACTCTCTGCCTTCCTAGCCGATCCCTGCAGAATGAGGGAAAAATCTTCTTCCTTCTTTTTTTGGACCCTACGGGAAGTGCTGCCATAGTTTCCACTCTGTATCTGTTCTGCAGCTGTTTCCAAAGCCGTGAAATCCCGAATCTTGCCAGATTTCAACCCCATATCCACCATTTCTCCATGTTTAATCATCTCAGCAAAGGGTCTTCCAATCCCTGATATGACCCGCTCATAATAAGGTGCCTCTTGAATGTCTACGAAGGTCATCACCATCTCGGACTCACTCATGGGGGGATTCACCTGTGCAGCCATACCCCTCCAACGCTGTGCATAATCCCTGAAAGATTCCCTTGGTTGCTTCTTGATTTTCGTCATTTGGTATCTATTAGGGGCCATTTGTGCTTGGAACCTATACTGTGTTAAGAAGGTGTGGGCCAACTCCTCCCAATTATGGATCCGGGCATTGTCAAGACGGGCATACCAGATTCTCGCATCTCCCGTCAAACTCTTTTGAAAAAGTTGCATCCTTAGACCCTCGTCTTCTGCATAAGATCCCAACTCCCCAATGTATATTTTCAGATGAGTATAAGGATCCCCCTTCTCGTTGTATTTCTCAAATTCGAGAATTTTAAATTTCTCCGGATATCTGGTTCCGGGGAAGACACAAAGATCTGAGTAATTAACTCTGCCTAAGGACCCTATGCCCTTCAGAGATTGGATAGTTTCCTCCATTTATTTCATTTTCTTTCGCAGGTCATCAGTATCTCCCTCTTCCGGGATAGTAATCACTGTCTTGCTCGGTACGGGAATGACCTTTGGGATGATTGGCTCGCCCCTAGGTTGGGGTGGATCCTCCTTAGGTGGATCCTGTCTAGGTAGCAATTGTTCCTTTAGCATCAGGGCCATTTCCAACATTTGTTTCTTAAAGTCATCAAATTCCTCCCTAGATATGGAACCAGGATTAGTAGGTGGGAGATCAGCCATTTCAGATGTAGAGTCTTTGGCTCTCTTAGACTGCAACCGCGTTTGAGGAGCAATCCTGCAGAAAAAAAATGGTTTGGAGTTTAATCTTTGGGAAATGAGAAAGGTGGATGCATGCTAAAACAGTAATTTTTTGTGTTTTTGGGGTTTTTTAATCTTTTCCTGCAAAACAACATGTTAGCAGTCCCTTATTGCAATAATAATTGATAGACATGACTTATTATGCCTTCCCAGCTATTCCCTGCAAAACATGGAGGTTAGTACTTTCTTTTGACAACAGGGGAGGCATATATGAATGGGATCATGACATTTATACGCGTGAACGTAAAAAGGCATGAAGAGACTTTTCCTGCGTTGGGTTAATCTGAGGCTGACCTATCCTAGGGTTACTCTTACGGGCTTTTCGGCATGAAGGTTCCCAAATCTTCGCAATCTACTCGTCTGAGTCCTTTCGATTGGAGCGGATTTGGGTGGTGCGTTTCCTGAGCCATCGCCGGGGAGCAGCCCCTTCGAGTCCAGTAATAAGCAACCGATAGGTTCGCCTCAGGAGGAGGTACACTCTCAACATACATTCACATTCATCGCCCTCACCGTATGCAAATGATTATTTTAAAATAAAACAATCCCATTCAATCATTTATTCATTGGACAAAAACCCACATCCACACAACAATAAGTAAAACAAGTCAAAATATCATACGTACATACACATTTATGAATTTTTTAAAGGATAGGATAGCATCAAGATTTTAACGCGGCTTAAGCCCTCTAATGTCCCCAGCAGAGTCGCCAGCTGTCGACGCCGGTTTTGTCTTTTCCAATTTTTAGCCTTTTGATTAGATGATGTTTCAGAAAAGATCGGCACTTAATGTCGACGGGGTTTTGAAATATGGTTTTTTATGATGAGCCAATTAACCAGAGTCGCCAGTTGGTATATTTGAAATGGATGTACCAACTCATCCGAGTTTTCGTTTTTTATAAATCGATGGCTCATATGTGACTCCGAATTAATTGGTCTGCGAACCGAGATTCATAGAGTTCGGGGGCTTGCTTAAGCGAGGGAAGGTGTTAGGCACCCCCCGACTTCCGTGAAACACGGTTACCGTAATCTTGATGCTTTCCTATCCTTTGATTCATGAAATGTGTGGGTGTGTGTGTGTGTGTGTGCTTATGTGAATGTTGTGGTGAGTTTTGAAACATTTGGCTTTTTATGAGAAATCGTGTTTTTATTTTGGGAATGTTTTAGGACGTCGTTTTCGTTTGTACGAGAGATCTCCTTTATTTATGAGAAAGGTTTAATTTTATTTGTCAAAAGCTATGAGATTTTTATTAGGTGTCGTTTTGGCAAAACAAGAGTCTTTTAAAACCTTCGTAAAAATAGGAATCGAAATCTATACATTGCTTTCATAAAATGATGGGCAACTTCTAGGATATCTTTCACCCTACGCACCAAGATTTAATAAAACGTTGTTTTATTTTATAAACCCATTTTTTGTGACATTTGAAAACGACCTTCTTTAGCCTTCTCGTTTAATAGGAATCGACATTCATTAACACTTCCAATTTTTAGCTACGTGATGCTAACCCCCTAGTTTGCTTGATTTTAATGAAAAACCTTCATCGTTTAATCCTTGAAATCGTTTTTTTCGTGTCACAAAATCCAATCAAGCATACACACGCGTCGGGGCTATTCATGGGCATGTAAGCCATCAAAATAACCCCAAACGCCTACAATCACAAGTTTCACTATTTCGGGGCCTTAAACCCGACCTCCGACTTGGTATCGTTTTAAGGCCCGACGATTACATATTTACAATGACGAATGCATCTA
The DNA here is from genome assembly GCA_034770075.1 of Aralia elata. Lineage (NCBI taxonomy): Eukaryota > Viridiplantae > Streptophyta > Magnoliopsida > Apiales > Araliaceae > Aralia > Aralia elata. The sequence goes on along the minus strand of CM068381.1, from coordinate 38,583,478 downwards.
CCCGATTACATACATCCAAAATTGTCCATCATCGGATTTGGACCACGGGGTCGCGTTCCTAGGCTCACATCCGAACTTGTGCACAACCGCAAAATGGATACAACGTAAATAAACAACCGTGGGATGCCTAATGCTCTAGGATATCTTACAATAACAATTGAAATACACTACGAATGACACATTATCGCAATAGCTAAAATTTGCACGAAACGGACATGATCGGGCTATTAAGGGGAATTTCCTTCCGATGAAACCCTCACTAATAGTCCCTAATCCGTGGTTTCACAATAACATGTAAGAAAGCTACATTCAAGATAATTCGGATGACAAAAAGCTTGGCAAAATGGTATAACAAAATGCTAAAACAAAGGATTTTTTCACCTTGCAAATAATCCCCACAATATGTATGAATTTGTGTATTGAGTAGAGTAGAAAATATGAGGTGTAATCTCACAAGATGGGTACAATTTCTCACTATTTCTCACCCTTTTCTCTCTTAATTTTTGCTGTTTTCTTGCGGTTTTTCTCCTTCTCCCGAACTGCTGCTGCTAATGGATTCTTCCCTCTTTTTTTCGTTTCTGTATGCGAAATGGCCTGATAAAGGACTGCCAAGGGCAGCCGCAGATTGATCTGCGGCTGGCCCTTGGTTCTCCCCCCAGCCGTGCTCGAGTCCCGTGCGCTCGAGTCCCGTGTCTCGAGTTCCGTCCTTGGCCGCGGATTGATCTGCGGCTGACTGTGCTGATTTTCTCATTTTCTGCACCTCGTCTTGATTTTCGTGTCGTACCGTTGGTTTCCGCTGAAGGGCTTGCATTCTGCGGTCCGAAAACCGCCGGGAAACGGGCCATGTCATCCGGGTAAGCGCAGTGATCAGTAACCGACTCCCGACATTCGCTTGTTGTCGTGTCGGCTTCGATCTCGTCCCGTAGTGGTGGCTTTGAGTGTTCGTCTTTATGTCCACCTTTTATTCTCGTGTGCTGGGTCAATTGACGATTTTGCCCTCCTATCAGGGTTAGTATAGGAAGTGCAAAATTTGGGTGTCTACACACCAGTATGTCATCAATGAACACAACCACAAACTTATCAAGGTACGGTTTAAATACTCTATTCATCAAGTCCATAAATGCAGCTGGCGCATTTGTCAGTTCAAAAGACATCACTAGAAACTCATAATGGTCGTAATGAGTCTTAAATGTTGTCTTTGGTACATCCTCCGGTCTCACCTTCAACTGATGATAACCCGTTCTCAAATCGATCTTTGAAAAACATTTTGCCCCTTTAAGTTGATCAAAAAGATCGTCTATTCTCGGTAACGGATATTTGTTCTTGATTGTCACCTTATTCAATTCTTTATAATCCACGCATAACCTCAGCAATCCATCCTTCTTCTTTACAAACAACACCGGTGCTCCCCACGGAGATACACTAGGTTGAATGTACTTCTTGTCCAACAGTTCCTGCAACTGGACCATTAATTCTTTCATTTCTACCAGAGCCATTTTGTACGGTGCTTTTGATATTGGTGCTATTCCCGGTACTAAATCGATCACAAATTCTATCTCTCGGTCTGGTGGAAGTCCTGGTAGTTCACCTGGAAAGACATCCCCAAACTCATTGACTACAGGTATCTGCCTATTTCAGGATTCACCATTCGTGTATCCACTACGTGAGCCAAATAACCTTCACATCCTTTCCGTAACATCTTCCTGACCTGCATCATCGTCAGACAATTTTTTTGTCTCGATGACTTGCTACCATAAAATACAACCTTAGACTTATTTGGTGTCTTAAGATGTACGCTCTTCTTTTGACAGTCAATTACTGCCTCATGGTTAAACAACCAATCCATTCCTAGGATTACATCAAATTCTCCTAAGCGTATCGGAATCAAATTCACGCTTAACTTATGTCCCCTTATTTCCACATCACAATTTTTATGGATATACTCAACAGGGATCACTTCTTTATTTGCAACTTCTATATACATTGGGTTTTCTAACTGTTCGCGAGGTAAGTTTAATCTTCTAGCAAACTCATCAGATACAAAAGAACAGGTAGCTCCCGAATCAAATAACACATATGCATTTATATTATTGATCGAAATTATACCTTATACCACTTCCTTCAACGCCACTGCATCTTATACAGTCATGTTGAAAGTTCTGGTTGTCGGCTTGCTTGGTTGTACTGGCCCTCCAAGGGATAGTTTGGAGTTACTGCTCTTGTTGCCGCCTTCTCCCTCAGTATTCTTCTTTAACGGACAATCCTTGAATCGATGACCCGCTCCTCCACATGAAAAACAACTATTTTTCCTTGGCTTAGGACAATTTGGTGAAATATGTCCTTCCTGACCACAATTGTAATAGACATTCTTCCCTTTCATGCACTCTCCCGAGTGATTCTTTCCACACTTTCCACATGCTTCTTCTGTTGAACATTCCCTTGCTTATTTTTTGGGTTACTGCCACCGCTGCTCCATTTGCGCTTCTTATTGTTGCTGCCACCACTGCTGGTACTCTGATTCCCACCTTCAGTCCTCTTTTTGTTCTACTCTCGATTGTACTTGGATACTGCCTCACTACCACTTTCTGCAATGATAGCTTTTTCTAATAGAGTCACAAATGAATCGATTTGTAACACCGCCACTTTGCTAAAAATCCAAGGTTTCAACCCGTTTTCAAATCTTCGCGCCTTTCGTTCTTCGGTATCCACCTGATGTTGTGCAAATCTTGCTAATTCATTAAATTTGGTTGCGTACTCGGAGACTGACATATTTTCCTATTTTAACTACAAAAACCTAACTTCCATTTTTCCCTGCATACTTCTTGGAAAGTAGTTTTTGAGAAACAATTCTTTAAATTGTTCCCAGCTTATCACACCTTCTCCGGCTCTACTCTGATTTACTTCCCACCAGAAATTAGCCTTGCCCTTCATCAAATAGGTAGCAAAAGCTGTCTTTTGCTTCTCTGCAACTCTAGCAATAACAAAAGTCTTCTCCATCTCCTTTATCCACGTTTGTGCTTCAATAGGGTCAATTGTCCCCTTAAACTCTGGCGGGCCTACTGCCTTAAAGTCCTTAAAGTTGGCCAAGTGGCCCTCAGGAGGGTTTGGGTTTACTGGTGGTACAGCGTTTCTACCCTGCAGTGCTTGAGTTAATAGATCAACGAATTGTTGCATCGAATTTTTTAGACCCACAGAATTATTTACAGATTCCTCTTGGGTTGACAGTGAGGTTCTTGGTATTCCTCTTCCTCTCCATACTGGCGGCATTTTCTGATTCAATAAAAATTTATATCATTTATGCATCATTTGCATTTTTATGCCATAATTTAATAGTGGTTTTATAAAAATTTAACCATATGCGTAAATCTTAATCATTATATTAGTCCAGACTTATAGCTTTATAAGATGGCTTATTATTATAATCAATATGGTCTGCTGAATTGCTGAATTAACTTGCTGAATTTAACATATTACTCATATACAATTTACTATCTTTAATACGTTTATCAAAATATCGTATTTATATTCATATACCAACTTCTTTACATAACTGGCATATTACTATAAATGTCATCTATCCCTATTTAACAACAAAATGTGGGATTTGTCAAAAACTAAAACTCCCCTAATCTCATAAATGGGGATGTATATTTACATACTACCTCACACCATCTGAGGTTCACATAATACATCATATAACCCTAATAATCAAAAGGGGTACTACTGCATCTATATATATATATATAGGACCACCAACTATCACTGCACATCAGGAGGTGGTGCATCTGTATGTTCCTGCTCCGGTGAAAGAAATTTGTCCATAAGTTGACATCGAACTGATCGGCTCGACTCACCTACCTCCATGGAACCCCTCCTCAATCCTGACCTTTGACTCATATAGGCAGTATCTAAAGCTCGCCCCAATGAGTCAATCCTAACCTCCTTAGCCTGCAGCTCCTCCCCGAGCTGATCCACCAGCTTGGCTGCCCTTTCCCATTCATCCGAGATTCTAATCTTTTCAGCTATCGCTACATCGAACTCAAACTTCATCACCTGATTCTCTAATGTCCTCTGACTCAGCTGAAACTCTAGCAACTCCACTTTGGCTTTCTGCTCCGCCAACTCTGCTAATGCCTGACAGGCAGCATCCTTATATTGTTGCTCTGTATGTTGATGTGTGTGGTTCTACTCCTCTAAGTGAGCCACCCTCTTTTCTAACTCATGGTTCCTATACATCAAGTCTACTATCATGATATCTTGTGAGGTATTTGTCATCACCGCATGCTCCTCAACATGATCCCTCAACTCCTGCTCCACAGTATGACTATCTTGCTTTTCTTCAGATATCTTATAAGCAAACAAGGACAACATCAATATCACAATAAAATATATTCATTGACAAAATGAAATAATATTTTATCATGTACAATCTATACTAGATGAATTTCTATAATTCATCACGTAACATGCTCTATATGAGTTTCCTTCTAAGGTTATAACCTAGGTTTCGCCTTCCTAATGTATATAACCTACAGCTCTGATACCAACCTGTGACGCCCCCAAATCTGGGGTCTCAAACCTCGGGTTTGGTACTCACGATCCATCAACATCATAAGCATTCTATATACTATTGTGGAATAATAAACATACATTGTTCATTATAATAAAGTCTACAATAATATTTCCCAGGTCCACTTAACCTTAACTTAACATATACCTTTAATATTACAAAAAGGTTTACATAATAATTACATCAAATATAAGGCCTAAGAGTTTATAGTAAACTACTCCTGCAATTTTCCTTTCCCTTTGTCTTTCTTTGTAGAACTTTCTGGTTTAGCTGAAATAAAGGTCATGATATAGCAAGGGTAAGCAACTAGTTTGCTTAGCAAGTTTAATTACAAAGAAGATATATCATGATTAGAAAGGATTTTATCTATAGATTTTCAATGATAAAATTCAACTGAAAAATTGATAAGATTCAATAATGAAACAATAGATACTGAGTGGTTATAATTAACCATGAACATATACGAAGGTTGTCAGTATTTAAACTGGTCCTTTTAATAAGTTTTGGTAATCAAAGGGATCAGCCTTTCATACCCGGTGATGTATGCATAAACACTTAATAATCGAATAATAATTATTTTTCAATTAATGCTTTAATAAAACTGTTCTTTTTCTCAGTCAAAGAACCATACCAATCAACTGGTAGGATTAGCTTTTAAAATGATTTGAGTTTATCAATTTAACGTGTTCGATCTAGCTGATACAATTAACATAGATCCAGCTCATAACAGTACATTGATGAAAGAACTTTAAACAATTCACGGTCCAAAAATAATAAAACGGGAATTTAATTGCACGAAGTGCGAATGTCAATAAATATTATAGATGCAAATAATCATCAATAATTATTCACTAATATGCTTTGAAAAATAATAACTCGAGTTGCGTTAGAAAACTTGCGATATGTAAGAAGTTTAAGGTAAGAAATTTGCCTATTAGACGAGCTACAATATTCTACCTTTATTTAATATTCTTTGATTGACCTAGCATTGATAATATCGGTCTGTCGATTAGTATTGCATATACTATTACATCAATATTTGTAATTTATATTCATAACCTAATTAGACTTGCTTTAATCGAGTTATAAAATCAACTACTCAAGATGTATAAATTAAGTCCCTAGAGTTAGGGTACTAGTATATAATTTCATACTAGTATACCTTAATTTCTATAACCCTTAGGTTATTTAGTCTACACTCCTAATATATATAATATTAGGTTATAAGTTTTTTTTTACACTTTACTTAATAAATAAACATATATACATATTTATTATATATATATATATATATATATGTATTTATTCACACATCTTTTCTACATACATATCATTATTGACAAATATCATGATATATTATAGTCACGTATCCTTCTATATACATCACAAGATTTTCAATATTATTAATATTGAATTAATATATTTATTTACAATGACTTAGGAATTCTTGGTTATTACAACAACTGAACCACTAAGGTTCTTTCGAGCCACTCAGTCTCGGTAGTTCGGTCACTAAGACCAGAACACTCAGTACCCTGAACCACTAAGGTTTCTTCGAGTCACTAAGTCTCGGTATAATGGTCACTTAGACCAAGTCTTCAGTTGAGATGATGTTGAGAGGTGCTGCTAAGATAGCATTTAGGCTCCTTCATCTTCAGGTACTTAGCAGCTTGATAATCATCCTTGAGATGTTGTTGAGCGTTGCAATGAGGCTTGACTTCTTCTGGACTCAACATATTCTCATGATCATTTGTTGTGCCGTGAAGATGGCAATTCAGCTCCTTCTTCTTGGTACTTAGCAGCTACTCATGATGGGCTACTAAGATGATAGTTAAACTCCTTCCTCTTAGTACTTAGCAGCTTCTCATGATTGATACCAAGATGGCAATGATGCTCTTCTTCCTCTTGTACTTAGCAGCTCAAAACACATCTTTTATTGTAAAGTTAATTTGCTCTACGTTTTAATCAGTTCAGCTCTTTTTGTGTTCTTGGTGATTCGTAGAGTGTGTTCTTGTATTTTCCTTTTTTTGATCTTACACTCTACGTTTTTCAAGTTTGTCCACTGCCTTCTCCCCTTTTTCTCTTAAGTTTTGATTCCTTTTATAATCCTTTATAAATTTTCCCGTTGGAAAGTTTTCGTTGAGGCATTTAGTGCTTCAGATCTTCTGAGATCCTTGACATTGATGTTTTAGTCCATGTGTCAGTTCCTTTTTTACTTTCCTATCACGTCAGTCAGCTTTTTCACCTAACAGGACAGAGATGTCTCTTTCAGCAAACTAGCTAGTGGACACATCCTTCTAAGCTTTGATTTGGATCAAGGATCTATTATTTGATGCCTTGGGATCTTTAGTTTGCAACGTTCCATTGTCAATCTTTTTGTCAAATCTGACTTTGCTCTACGATCTGTTGCCTTAGTAGAGTAATACGAATCGTAGAGTTGAGCTCTACGTTCCACACCACCATCTGCTTTACGAATAGGTACTCTGATGTCTGGGCAGACTTAGTAGACTTCTTTGTATTTTTCGAATCCTTCAGCAGCTTTATAATATCGACTGTTGTTCTACGTTCTCTAAGTAGCTCTGTGAATTGACTCCCCCTTTATGAATCAGCCTTTACTTGCTAAACTTTATGACTCATAAAGGAGCTTTATGATCATCTTTTATGTTCAGCTCTACGGTCAGTTTTATGACTTCGTAGCCTGTTTTTTATTCTGATAGCTTTTCTACAGCTTTACGATTCTGATGCTGATTTAACAATCTTGTCTTTTCTGAACGATCCTTGAGTTACTTCAGCGATTGTTTGAACTACTCTGCGTTCAGTCTTTGCTCACCGATCCTTGATTATCTTCGTGATTCTTCATTTACTCTATGAGGTGAGCTTTATGACTGGATAAAGGCTCTGCAATCTCAGTTTTTCACTTTATAATTCTTAGGACAATTCAACGATCTTTGTTGCGATTCCTCCTTTAGCTCTGAGATCTCTTTGCAGCTTTGTTTTCTTTATATCTTAGACTTTTTCTTTTCAGGATGGAGTGAGCTTTACGATTCTTTGTCCTTTTTACGGAATGATCTTTACTTTTAAGTGAACTCTACAACTTGTGCAACTGCTCTACGATCCATTTGATGTTATATGAACAAGAGTTAACTCTGTGATCTATCTTGATATTACGAACTTGCAGAATACCTTTACGATCAAAGAATTCCTATTAACTATACATCAGATTTATTCAGTAAGATCAACTTAACATTTTTGATCTTTCTAATCTAAGTACTTGTACATATATTTCATTGAAAGACTTTACAAAACTTACTTATACAAATATACATTGATCATTTTGTTCTTTGAACACTTTTATTCTACTTACAATTTTTACATTACAAGTGTGTAGAGTAACTCTTCGATAAGATCAACCTAACAACCTTAATCTTTTTGTTCTAAGTCCTTGTACATGTATTTCTTTTTATAAGGACTTTACAGAGCTTAGAAACAAATACACTTTAATCTTTGATTCAACATTGCATCAATCAGTTATCATTAAGCTACATACATTTTTCAATAAGTCACATTTATCATCACATACTCACATAATCACATAGTCACTTAAGCACACAATCATAACCATATATCATATAAGCCCTTAATCACATATTCACATAAGCACATAAGCACATATAATCACATAGACACATAAGCATGTAGACATAGTCACATAAGCACATACAGTCACAGAGACACATAAGCACATAGACATAATTACATTCACACAATCACAGTAGTTATCGTCATCAAATTAAACAGACTCCAACATATAAGACTCTGTTTATGAACATATTGTAATATATTGTAACACCAACACATTATAGAGTGAGGCCATCAACCAACTCACTAGCAAATAATTGCAATTAAGATATGCACACCATATTAGTGAGACCTGGAATTAAAAAAGCTAGAAAATAAATCTTTTTCCCATCCCTAAAATAAGCAGCAGATAGAATTCAGATTATATACATAAAGACTAATGTCCACTTTCGTAATATTTGGCAAAAAAATTTAATTGATAAATAACCAAAAATATAAGAGAAAAGATCAATATCCACTTTCATAATGTTTTGTTGCTACTATTCTAGGTCAGTCCCTTCAAAAGCCAAGCTTGCATCATCTCAATTTGCTACGTTTGCATCATGTTTAAACTTCTTAAAAAACTGCACATACGCAACCAATAAAATAAATGAATCAAATATCTTTCGACTTTGAAGGCATTTCTATAGGGCAGCTTATTCAGAACATTAGAAAAGAAAAAAAAAACTCCAATGCTATAAGTTCATTAAGAAGCCAAATTAAAATCTTGTAAGACTCTCTTGCCTTGCATATATACCTATATGCACACACTTTTACGTTGAGAAAACTATTTCTTGATGACACAAACACCAACTAGTAGGACATTATTTAATAATTTTCATACAAGAAATCTTATTATCTAGGTAAAAAAAAATATCTTACCATAAGAATTCCCAACTAGTTATGAAAATTACAACAAAGATTCATTCATTTCTCCACTGCAAGTACCTAAGTGCATAAAAAATGGGTAAAGAAAATAGAGATAATAATAAATGTAAAAATAAAAATATGTACGCCAAAAATGAAATTAATGCTGAAATTAAACATACCAGTGTTTTTATATGGACAACTTCTTTTATCATGATTGGGATCTTTGCATAAACTACATTTTCGTATCTTTTCTACAAACTCAAATGTAGAAGGATCACGCCTTGTAGATGTACTCTTTTTATTTTTTGATCCCGTAGGATGACCTTTGTGTGGTTGTATAAGAGGCTCATGTAAAAAAGCTTCATGTCCATCCACAAGCTCTGAAATTTCTTTTGAACAACTTTTTGTTGAGTAAGAGGCCATTCCACATATTTCTTTTACAACTTTCCAGCAAGCCATTTATTTCACTTTCTCTACTATTTTGACCAAAATCACTTTCTAGTAATGATCTTGTATCAAGCCTCCATTGTGAGTGTCTAACGTCTAAATGTATGACTCTACCTTCCAAACTTTTCATTTCATGCGCTCAAGGCATTCCTATTACTGTCTTAAAATGATTTTTGCAAGTAAGAGACTCTTCATGAGAAATGACGATGAGTGGGTTTTATACCTACGAATCGGGTATTTTTAGGCTTAATAATTGTTATCTTTAAGTAATTTTTAGGGTTGTTTTATTTGCTTTTATGTTTATTTATTGCAGGATGGATCAGGAGCGACGCATATGTCATTTTGGAAAAGAAAAGAATTAAAATATCATTTAAAATCAGCAAAATGGCATTTTTGTAATTACAATGACATGACCCGGCCCAAATCCTTCACAAAACCAGCGTATGTACGCCCAACATCAGATTTGCCCAACGAGGAAAGTGAGAATTAATTGGAAAAAAAAGGGTTTCTAAGCCAAAAAGGATTCTAAAGGGAAGTGTTTTTTTAAGAAGATCAATGGAAGAGCACTTAGAGAACGTAACAACAAGAGTTCATTGCAGAGAAACAACGAGGAGAACACGAAGGAGATTTGCAGAGTTTGAAGAGATCAAGACAGAGATTGGGAGCGGCTTTATAGTTTCTTCTATCCCTTTCTTTTATCTTAATTTTTATAATTTCTGGGATGTTTTTATTTATAATTTGGATGATGTTTTCCTTTATTGCTATGAACTAAACTTTCAATTAAGATTACAACGGAACTTAGTATGAAATTTAGATTGATGCTTTCTATTTAATTTAAGTTAATTATTTTTGAATTGTTTATCATTTTTTGTTCTTATTGATTAATTACCTGATCAACAATTACCAGGATAATTTATGCAAAATTGGAATATGGAGTATAGATTTAGATTTGGATATGATAGCATCCGTTCATATAATCTGAATAAGGTTAATATGATTAGCATGTAGGATAGGAATATACCTACGTGTCTTTTGTAACCATTTGAAGAATTTGTGGTTAGAAACCCTAGTTAACTTGATTCACATAGGAATATAGTGAGTTAATTGATTAGGGTATTCCTTGTAATTCTATTCCTTAGAGATCGGATTTAGGAGGATTTGTTTACGCAACTTTCGGAAGAAGCGCGTGAATACTATAAAGAATTCTTGGTTAGCTATTCATTGTAATTAATTAATTAAATAGGAAGTATATTGGTTTAAATGAAATACTAAGGGAAGTTCTAATCTTAAGCTTTTACATCTGCATTATTCTTGTGATTAATTATTTTAGTAGTTAATTTTAATTTTAATTCTCAAATATCATTCGCAGTTTGAATAGGATTAACTGGATTAAAAATTAGTAATTGATAAATATTAACATATTTCCTCGTGGGAACGATACGCTACTTACTCTTTATTACTTGTTGACCACATATACTTGCGTGTAAATTGTCAATACCAATTTTGGACAACAAGTTTTTGGCGCCGTTGCCGGGGAAATTAACTTAATATTTTATCATTATTAATTTCAATCAAATTAATCTTAATTTAAATATTTTTTTATTTTATTTATTTATATTTTTGTTTTTCTTCCTTTTCAGGTACCGTGACTGTATTTAATTATCACTGGTCGTATGAGGGAATGACACAACAAAGGGCGACAATGATAAGCGACATTAATGCATTTACAACATTATCAGCCCAGATAACAGCGCTTTCAAGTACAGTTGATGCTCTTGGGAGTCAGTCCACTCAAAATGCTTACAATCAACAGCAGCCCAGTACCAACCCAAATCTCTATCATCCAGGTTGGCAGGATTACCAAGACTTTTCATGGAGCTATGATAATCAGGATCAATTCTATACTCCAAGTCCATCATACCCACCAGAATTCTTGTATCCTCCTCCACCACAGCAAGAGATGATGAATTTTAAGGAATGCCTTACCAATTTTATAGAGCAGTATGAGATGATGATGAACAATCAACAAGTGGCACTTCAAAATCTCGAGAATCAAGTAGAACAGCTTGCTAATGCATTTAAAAATTGTCCTCTCAATACTTTGCCAAGCGATACAGAGTTAAATCCAAGAAGAGAAAGCGTAGAGCATGACAATGCAATTCTATGTCGGAATGGTGAGGAGCTACATGAGGCCGGAGGAGGAAAACTAAACAGGTCACAGGATGATGTGAAATATGTTAATGAAGCTAAAAAGAAAAGGTTCAAGAATGAGCCACAAGAAGAAGAGGTTACATTCAAGGTGGTCAAGACAATCAAGCTTCCATATGATCGTGAGGAGTGCTTCCGGATTGATGTGGTCAAAGATGTAGGAACAGTTGAATCGAATGATGAGAGTTATTTTTTGCTAATGGATGAAGATAAGTTTGGGGGTTTGAAAACGTATGATGATGCCAAAGAATTCAAAGAAAAGACTAAGAGGAGGCATGCAATGACAATTTTTGTGATTGAACCAGATTGAGAGAAGAAGAAGTAGTCGGGCTGACAACTTTAAAACAAGCGCTTCTTGGGAGGCAACCTAAGTGTTATTTTTATTTTTATTATTTATTTATATATTTTTATTTTTTTTGTTTATTGCGGTTTAGTTGTTTAGTTTTCATTTAACTGCATTTTACTTAGTTATGTCATGTCTTTAGGTACCAAATAGCAAATATATGGAATATGCTCCAGATTTAGCGAACAAGGAGGACGCTAAAGTGGCCAATCAATGATTTTTAGGGAAGTCCTTTGCTTTACTTTTTTCTATCTTAGTCATTGAGGACAATGTCTAGTTTAAGTTTGGGGGTGTATTTTTATTTTTTGTTTTATTTGGTACTTGAATGTATTTTGTTATTAAATTTACATTTTACTTAGTATGTTTGTAGGATAGGTGAGTAATGGTTTAATTTGAATTTGATTATGGCCAAGGATAAGAAAAAAAATTGTGATTAATTCTTTTTAGCTCATGGAAAATTAAGAAGCATGTTTAGTTTATATTTTGACTTATGAGTTGGGGTTACACTGTTTGTGATCTTTTTGAACTTCAAAGCACATATCCATCTGTTTAGCTAGTTGTGTCTTGAGGAAAAAATTTTGGTTGAATACTTATGAAATTATCATTGAAACTCTAGAAAACTTATTTGAGCATCAGTTGAAGTGAAATTTAGGCATTAACATAAGTTTAGGAGAAATCTTGGGTTTTTAAAAAATTTCAAAATTATGAAACCTTCTTGAGTTAGAATGATAAATCATATGGTGGGTTGAGATGGAGCGTAAAACGCACTCACCCATAAACATAGGCACGAGAAGGAGCGTAAAACGCACTCGTGCGAGAGAAAACAAGATGGAGCGTAAAACGCACTCGTACGAGAGAAAACGAGATGGAGCATAAAACGCACTCACTAAAAAGGAAAGAAAAATTGTGTTTTGAAATACTTGGGAAGGGTTCAAGCGTGTTTAAATGTATGAAATATCCTTTTGATCTTTTAAATTTATGTTTTGTCTTTATTAGCGGAGATTGATGTGAAAAGTGAGTTTATAGAGTTGATTTGAAAATCTTTTATGAGTATGTGATTATATGAGCTTATGTGAGTCGTAATTAGTTTGAGCATTTGGATGCACACACGCACTTAAAATATCATGAGTAGTTGTGAAACTGATGATTATGTGGAAATTTTAGACTTTGCATGTTTTCGAAAAATTTTCTTGAGTTATCATTAGAAGAAATCCTTGAGGCCATATATCAATTTCGTATTGATTCATTGCTTGAGTAGTTAGGTGTTAGAGTTATTTTTGTGTTCTTAGTGTTTTGCTTGAGGACAAGCAATTGTTTAAGTTTGGGGGTATTTGATAAGTGGGTTTTATATCTACGAATCGGGTATTTTTAGGCTTAATAATTGTTATCTTTAAGTAATTTTTAGGGTTGTTTTATTTGTTTTTATGTTTATTTATTGCAGGATGGATCAGGAGGGACGCATATGTCATTTTGGAAAAGAAAAGAATTAAAATATCATTTAAAATCAGCAAAATGGCATTTTTGTAATTACAGTGACATGACCTGGCGTACGTACGCCCAAATCCTTCACAAAACCGGCGTACGTATGCCCAACATCAGATTTACCCAGCGAGGAAAGTGAGAATTAATTGAAGAAAAAAAAGGTTTCTAAGCCAAAAAGGATTCTAAAGGGAAGTTTTTTTTAAGAAGATCAATGGAAGAGCACTTAGAAAACGTAACAACAAGAGATTATTGCAGAGAAACAACAAGGAGAACACGAAGGAGATTTGCAGAGTTTGAAGAGATCAAGACAGAGATTGGGAGCGGCTTTATAGTTTCTTCTATTCCTTTCTTTTATCTTTAATTTTTATAATTTCTGGGATGTTTTTATTTATAATTTGGATGATGTTTTCCTTTATTGCTATGAACTAAACTTTCAATTAAGATTGCAACGGAACTTAGTATGAAATTTAGATTGATGCTTTCTATTTAATTTAAGTTAATTATTTTTGAATTGTTTATCATATCTTGTTCTTATTGATTAATTGCCTGATCAACAATTACCGGGATAATTTATGCAAAATTGAAAGATGGAGTATAGATTTAGATTTGGATATAATAGCATCTATTCATATAATTTGAATAAGGTTAATATGATTAGCATGTAGGATATGAATATACCTACGTGTCTTTTGTAACCATTTGAAGAATTTGTGATTAGAAACCCTAGTTAACTTGATTCACATAGGAATATAATGAGTTAATTGATTAGGGTGTTCCTTGTAATTATGTTCCTTAGAGATCGAATTTAGGAGGATTTGTTTACGCAGCTTTCGGAAGAAGCGCGTGAATACTATAAAGAATTCTTGGTTGGCTATTCATTGTAATTAATTAATTAAATAGGAATTATATTGGTTTAAATAAAATACTAAGGGAAGTTGTAATCTTAAGCTTTTACATCTGCATTATTCTTGTGATTAATTATTTTAGTAGTTAATTTTAATTCTCAAATATCATTCGTAGTTTGAATAGGATTAATTAGATTAGAAATTAGTAATTGATAAATATTAACATATTTTCTCGTGGGAACAATACTCTACTTACTCTTTATTACTTGTTGACCACGTATACTTGCGTGTAAATTGTCAATACCAATTTTGGACAACAAATGACTAGTTTATATTGTTTATTAAGCTCATTTAAAGCAAATACCGACACATGAGTGACAATCTCTTTGAACAAATAAATACGAAGGTGATGAGCAATTCTTATCTTCTCACTTGAAATTTGCGCCTTGATTTCTTTGAATTGATTCTCAATTGCAAGACATAATTTGCTCTTCATTTCACCAAAATCTCCTATTAAAACTTGCAAATATTTTTTGAGATGTGAATGTGCACTTTCAGCCCTCGAAGTAATACATGTTCCAAAATGAGTATGTTTTTCTGTCCATGCACACACAAAGTGGTCTTTAAGCTGCAACCAAGTTTTCTTTATATAACTAAGAACACTTACCTTTTGCTGGTATTGAAATTCAAAACACTCCAAAGCTGTATTATATTCCTCTTCACTTTGAGAATTAATAAGCACGGTCCAACTTTTTATGAATCCTTCCCAATCTTTTCCTTCTTGAAAGTGAGACTTGTAATTGGCCAATATTTTCTTCTCAATGTGCCATACACATAAGATGTTAGGTGTAGTTGAAAAAACCACTCTAATAGCATTCATCAATGCTAATTCTCTATCAATTACAATGACTGAAGGTTGACAATTAACACCCAAAATATCACTAAATTTTTTCAAAGCCCAAACATAATTTCCTTCTTCTTCCTTTTGTAAAAATGTGAAACAATGGTAGAATGATGTACCGAAACTTGATACACTAGTAATGTCAAGTAATGGCATTTTGTACTTGTTAGTCTTGTAAGTACAATCCATTACAAAAATATTTGAGTAGCTTTTAGTCAATGTTATTGAAATTGGATGTGCAAAAAACAAACGCGTCAAGTGTCCAGATGAGTCCGATTTCGCGTTACAGGTAAAACCATTAGCGCCAAGTTCTTCAAGTAAAGCTTGAAGCATTGTACGGCCACCCAATATCTCGATGTATCTTGGCTTTTGCATTATACACTGTTGGAGAAACTTCTTTGAGATTGGGATTGCCTTATCTAAGTGAAGAAAGAATTTGACATGGAGAAATTCCAGACTTTGTCATTTCGTTAATGCGTTTGAACTCTTCTTTAGAAAAGCGACGGCAAGTAGGATGACCCAACATGTCCAATGTAGACTCATGATTATGACATGCATTTTTTACCTCAAACACCCATAAACGCTCAATTATTTTTCTACCACAAACTTCAAAAGGACAATCTATTAACCGAGATGATGTTTTTCTTTTTCGATTTTCCATCTGAAGTTTTAACTTATTCCAATAAGTACCTCCTTTATCATAACCAATAATCACAAAACTATCCTTCACTGATTTTTTTAATTGATGTTGCATAACCTTGCATCAAAATAAATGTTTAAACCAAACCAATGAGATCTTCTCGATTTTCAAATTCTATCCCCGGAAGTTGTAATGCTTCACCTTGTGTAGCAATGTTCTCTTCGTATACTACATTACTCTCATTTATGCTTTCATTGTTCTCTACATTGCTATCATTTATGCCGTCATTGTACGTTGAATTTTCTTTGATGATATCGTTTGCTCCATAATTCATTCTAGTTCAAACACCTAAATACCTGAGTATAAAAAACACTCTTGTAAGACAAATATGCAAATACAAGGCAAATAATTCTTCAACAAATATAACATAATTATTAATATATCAAAAATATATTATACATAAATTAAGTTTTTGATACCAAAAAAATCACAAAAATACTAACAAATATATCAAATAATGGTCACATGACTAGATCCATCAATGTAGCATCTTTCATGGAAATTATCACGTGTAATCTGAATTTTGTTATTAACTTGTTATTAATTTTATATTTTTATGCTAATGGTGAAAATAAAAAACAATTGAAAACTAGGGTTCGTAGCAAAAAAAGGACTGATGAAGAAAAAGATTTACCCATTAGTAGAAGATTATCCAGATTAAAATTTTTTAAAAAAATAATAAAAAGAAGCAAACAAGAATTAAAAGAGAAAAATTAAGAGCATAATTCACAAATGATTTTTTTGATTTTACCTCAAATCACTTTTTTCACTTTTGTTTAACCCTTTGTAGATGAATAATGGCGGTAGGAGCAAAGATTGATATACAGAGAGAATAAGAAAGCTGGACAAAAGAATATGAATAGACTTTTAAGCAATAATTAAATAAATTAGAATTCAACTTTGACTAAATAAGGACAAATTGAGCATAACTAAATTTTATAGTTAATTTACTGTACGAAGGGTTGGTTTAATTAAAAATAAGATCCACTTATAAAAATATCACATTAACTTATGGAAATATCAATTCCCTAATCCATATACCAACATCATTAAATCAAAAGTAATCTGAAATAACACTGGTGTCTCAGTTATCATTTCAGCACCCAATCAGATAATTGTCTTCCACTAACATAGTAATCATGAAGTTTTCAGCCAATTTCTTCTTGTTTGAAATTGTTGCATCACTTCCAACACATCTTCCTCCATAAAAATACCATGCATATTTTATGTTTTTTTTAACTAAAGTTGATGCAGGTTGAATCCATCTAACTTAGGTGCCTTTGAGCCTTCACACTATGCAATTACTTGTTCCCTTTCATAGTGAGCTAATTCGTCTTAAGCCCAATTTTATATACTAATCTTCAACTTTATACTCACATACTTATATATAGTACATATTTTTTTGTTGAAGTTCACTCAAATGATAATTAAATTAATTATCATTTATGAGGTTTTTAGCCTAATAATTAAACTTAAAGTCATGGAACCATTATGTTCTAGGTTTGATTCTCGTCAATGTTATATTGTATTCTCATTTATTGTGAAAACTTCTTTTCTTCCTTAAAATAAGACTTTCTTTCTTCCTAATAGTCTAAATATGAATGTTTCTAGAAAAATTTTGTTTGTTAGAAGTAGAACTATATGTAGATGTAACTGAATGTTATATAACCTTTAATTTTAAGTAAATATTCGCTACAATATTATGTTATAATCCTCTTCTTCATAAGGTTTTGCTTCAAAGAGTATTAGTTCGATTATACTAGCCTGTCTAAAAGTTATGACAATTTAAAAACAGAACTAAACTTTATATATCTTCTGAAAAATGAGGTGCTACGGTGAGAATGACCCATCGTCGATGGCCTTAGGTCATTTGCGATAGACTAGTACATCGAGTACAGCGGGGGATTCAGAATTTTTGTTAACTATGAAAATATTATTTTTTTTAAAAATATATATACTTAAAAAAGTTGAGATTAAGAATACTCTAAATAAAATTGATATTTTCACTAAGTTCTCCTCAAATAAATTAGTATACCAAGAAAAATAATACTTTTTCTTTTGAAAATAACCCATCCATATAATATATCTCTTTCGTGATCATTGGTTACATAATTATCAAAATATAATACTACTGTTAAAATTGAGTAGTAGTAAATGCAAGCTAGCCAATATCAAAATATCGATATTGAGACGGTTACTCTATTTTCCGCATAGAATAATTATTTGAAAAAAAAAGATACAGACTAACGGTAGTAAAAAATTTAATTTCTTAATAATAAATTATAGAGTTAACAAATTTTATATTATAAAAAAAATAACTTTATCTAAACAAAAATATTAATAATCTGTTGTAAGTAAATCAAAGAGATATTCTGATTTTCGACCAGAGAGTAGAATCAAAGTGGAGAATGGAGATATAATTGGATGGTATTAATAACTAACTAGATATATAGTTGGTAAAAGAAGACACCTAGTGTCAAATAATCCCTACTCCAGTCTCTTATTGTGTAGTATATATCCATATGTGACTAATCTCCTGTAATCAATATGATTTTATGATCTTTATCTATTCCCTTAATAAAGGAATACAATAAGCAACAATATCTAAAATAACGACTGCACTAATAGTTACTACACATGAATGCATGATACACTTATACTGTTGTACATGATTTTCAAAAGTCTAGCTATGACAATTGTCATAGCGGGCTCTATGGTAGATTCGCCCCTGATCGAGTATGAGCAAATTATATTTAATATTATGAATAAGAGTTATTATTAGAAAATTCTTGTAAAAAGGGGTGTTAATTGAATTTAGCTCTAAGGAGGGACCTCAAAATAGTGAATTTGATGATTTTTGTCATTATATAATTATGTAAGAAAAGTTGAGAATGAATAGTCGGTCTATGAAGGAAAATTAATTGGCTTGCAAGCTTTTCCTGCATTAGAAGTTAGATTTGATTGATAAGGAGTTGGGTATTCGAAAAGATTATCTAGAAGATTTAGGAATTTTAAATTTAGAATTTCAATGTAATAAATGAATTAGCATCTGATGATATTGAAACTCTCTCTTTATTCAACGAGATTTTTTAATCTTTTTGACCAGGGACGGAGGGAGTATAGGGCCGGGGGAGGGGGCCGAGTATCATGAGATTTTGAATTTTTTTTAAGCTTATAAAATTTTGATATTTTACTTTAGGCCCCTTAGATATATAAAAAAAATATAATATATATTATAAGAATGTATATCTTTTCTAAATATACGAGTTATTTTTAATGATTTAAGTTAATTTGAAATATAGACAAATTTATAAATTTATCGTTATTCTCATTTATTGGTTATCATTATACGAGTATCAAGTTTTAAAATTTCTCTTCATTTTTATTTGTGTACTATAAAAGGTGCATATGTACGTCATACAAGAAAAATCTTATTTCAATCAATAAGTATAAAATTATTTACAAAATTTGGACCGAGGACGATGCTCCCAAACTTCATTAAATAATTTATGACCTTACAATATTATGTCTTGCCCTCTCAAAAAAAAAAAAAATTTCATGGCTCCGTCCCTATTTGAGACAACCATGTAGTTAAGAAAGGTAAGTGATTTGACAATTATTTGTTGAGGGCTGCTGATCTCCAGAGACCTTATATATCACTGAAATTCTCAAATTAAATGGCGGCTTTTGCCTCATTCCTGCTTCGAAGCCGAAATATATCCAGAATCCGGCTCTAGTTTGAAAGCTCATAGAGATGAAGACCGTGAAAAGTTGAAAGTAGGGAATGTGTTAGGCCCTCACCAAGTTGGATCTTGACCCCATATATTGAGTAGTGGCATCCAACCTTCCATGCATATTGATGTAGTTGACATGCACTCCGTACAACAAAGCACATGCACACACATTTCCATAATATTGGAGACAATAATATTCCTTCGTTCAAAAAAGATTGTTTGTAAAAAAAAAAATTATAAAAAAGTAGTCTCGATTCTTCTAATTATAGTATAAAATAATGACACACTATGCTCAAATTTATCATCCAATTTCATTAGCTTATCATCACTATTAAGTAAAACACTATAAAAAAATTAGATTTAAAAATGGAAAAATGTCTATTTCTTTAAAATTTGTAAATTTTGCACATGAAAATCATTTTATTTTTATTTTTTGTGGAAAAGAGTTAATTATATTTGCTCCTATTTTTTTTGTTCAAAAAAAGAACTCTTATTTGATTGCTATGTTAGTCACAATAATTCGTAAGTTTTCTCCAACCATGCATAATTGGAGGGGGGAAATTCTTTTAAAATCTTATCGGGGCTAGTAACTTATAAATAAAAAATGATATATATTACGACAAATATGTTACGCCTTTTATTGCAAGCAAACACATAAATAAGTTATTTATGTATATGCATTTATTTACATAGTGTGTTATTATATATATTTAATCAAAAAGTCCAATCATTTTGTCGTAAAATGTTATCAAAATCATATACAGAAATAATAGCATATAATTGACCTCACAACTCCCTTAAAGTCACATGAGTACGTTTTATCAATACAAACATAAAGAAAAAGATGACAAATTTATAAATATATGAAACCGTGTGAGAAACCTTTCAAATGAAATCCAACCAATTGATGACCTTAGTCTTGTTAAATCAAAAATGGAAGCCAGGCTGCAAAAGCCGCGGTAACGCGACTATTTGATGCCTCTTTTCTTTTGTATCATAATAAAGGACGTCAATTCTTTGGTGTATAATATGACTAGCCCCACGAGCTACGTACACTCTAATATATTAGATTATGTGCAAATTTGCAATTAAATTCAACTTTAATTTGTTGTAATAATGAGGATGTTTTATTAATGTGTTGAATTATTGGTTGGAATATTGTGTCCACATTTTGTACACTTGGCATGGACACCTTCAAAATCCAAATTTAGCAAGTCTTATGCATCACTATCATGTAAAGAAAAATATATGCCCACCGAATGTTATTTTTTGTTGTGTGTTATTTTAAGCCTTAATATTTTTTTAGTTATTTACTCCCTCCATTCCATTTTAGCAGGCGTTTTGTTGAAAAACACATATATTAAGGTCTCTCATTAATAGCAATAATTAATGATTAATTTTAGAATGACTTTTGAACTTTGACCTTTAAGGTCTCTCATTAATAGCAATAATTAATGATTAATTTTAGAATGACTTTTGAACTTTGACCTTTATGTACTTCATCTCTTTTTCATTATTCTTGTTGTAACTTTTTTGGAAAGCTAAAGTTGATAGGGCTAATTTAGGTAAGTAAATTTTTTACTCTCTTTGACAGATAGGAAACGCTTAATATTGTGAAACAAAAAAAACAATAGCAACTAAAACGTCTATTAAAATGGAACTAATCTTTCATTAATTATCAAACTAATCTTTCTTTATGATGTCGGATAAAGTTAATGAAGTCGTATAATTTTTTAATACTCTTTTAAGTACGAGAACATCTACTTTTGGTACAGGGACAATCTATCACTTTTTCAGTTTTTTGCCATGTACTTTTTTTAAACCCTTAGTTTTTGGGATATATTTACAAGTGCAAAGAATGTCATAATCAAAAATTTCATAAAGATGGATAAATAAACTCACACTAACCGTGAAAATATTATAAAAATGAAAATACAAATTCACAAAATAGCAGTTAGAATTGAACCAATACTGACCTAAAGATTAAAAGGGTATTTGATAAAAATTGAATGAAAAATTCTCATGGCTAAACAATTTGAATGAGCTGAATGAAACATAATTCTGAATATTGAATAAAAAAAGTTGTTTGATAATTGACATGTCTAAAACATTTGAATTACAGAATTTTAATATTTTACCCTTCTGAAAAAATTCAAAGTTATTGTAAATTTATTAAATATTACTTAATATAATAGTTAATATTTTTTTAATTTTTTAATTTTTTAATTTTGTTTACTTCATTCAACTACTTATTCAGTCATTCAGTCAAAAAAATCTGACTTAGCCATTCAGCTCAATCATCTGACCGATTCAGCCATTCAGACGATTTTTATCCAAAACAAATGTACTTAATGGCTGACCAATTCAGTCATTCAACTATTTAGATGTATTCAGTTCTAAACAAACAGCCCTTAAAATTTCAGTTTTAAAATTTCAGTCAATATATTTTTATACTACTCGATATCAATATGAAACAGTTGGACACATTACTCGATATCTCCAAAATATAGTTTCATTTGACCTTTTTAATTAACTTTTCTTCTATATAAAAAGGCCAGTCTAGTACACTTGTAAACATAAATATTGTCAATACTTTTCTGGCAATGACACTCTGTTTTAAAATTAAAAATACAATTTAATTTTTAAAATTAAAAGACGACATATTAAATTTTAAAATTGGTATGACTCATAAAAATTTAGAATAAAAAAATTATAATTTATAGTTTTTGTTATATATTAAGCAATTATAATAATTGTATCAATTAAAATTAAATAAATTTACATGAATTTGAAATTTAATATTCCGTCGCTTGACTTCAAAAGTCAAATTATATCTCTAATTTTGGAATTGAAGGAATATTCGATAAGCACGAACATGGGAGGAAAATGTATTGGAATCTCATAAAAAAAAGTTAGTAGAAGTGTGTTTTAAACAATTTTTAAAATATAAGTTAAAAATATAATTACTTAAATTTTAATGAGAGTCACATTTTGGAACATCAGATCATTTTTTATAAAAAAAAAAGAAAAAAGAAAAAGAAAAATCGAATAGTTAGATGTGGTATATATGTACTTATTTTTCGTCTATTGGCTCTCTTTTAATTTAGGTCTTTTTAATTAATTAACTTATGTCCAAGTACATAAAGACTCCCTTCTATCTCAAACATGTGATATAAGAATCGAGGGAGAAATGAAAAGAGAATGCAGCCACGTTTTGAACGAAAAGAATATTGGATTCCAGAACGTTGCATGTTTAATTTTGTTTAATTTTGTTTTTAACGAATTGCAATCTAAAAAGCATGTTATGTAGATGTCAAAATTTATGCATGGGAACAAAATTATCAATGTGAAAAAAAGAAGAAGATAAAAATGTCAAAATTGTTGAAAATTGGTAGCACAAAACTTACTGAACCACTCCCGCAGTTCCAAAATTAAAATATTTTTCTTTTTACTCTACTTCAAAATGGTCAGATTTCAAAAGTGTCCTTGCAAATTGTCACCAAATTTCAGTTTGATACTTTAAGTGGAAAAAAATCTTAATTGAATCTTTTAGATAGCCAATTTAATTCAATTGAGTCTTTTATGACAAAAATTTCAATTGAGTCTAGGACAACGTCAAGAATCAACTGAATCAAATTGGTCACTTGAAGGACTTAATTGAGATTTTTGCCACTTAAAGGGCAAAATTAAAATTGAATATATAATAACTTGGAGGAATAGTTTTGCAATTAGGCCTTTTAAAATTAAAGGTAGTACATTTTTTTTTACTTTGTTTCTAAATTTAATATATAATTCTAGTTAATTATAAACTATAAAGTGACATGTATGTCGGATAGAACTTATATTTTAAGTAAATTAGATACTACCATGCTATTATTACTTTATTTCTTGCTAGTGTTAGACATATTTAATTATTTTTCTTCAAAATTATTATTTTAAAATATATTTTTAATTTTAGAACGGATAAAATATATTATATTGGAGTATTATACTCTCCCTCTAAAAAAACTAATAAAAATAATAAAAAAAGCATGAAAAAAAGTAAATGAGCTTATTTTTGGAAGTAATTCCAAATTAACTTTCTAAATTCCGTCAGTGACGTATCTCGTGCCATATTTTCACAGTTGGTACCAAGCTCGATATGGTTAAACTTTGTCAAACCCCTTACAAATAATTGCATAATAAATACACCTCTTTCTAAATAGAATCCAGTTACGGTAAAGTTGGTAATAAGTTCTAGTTTTTTATCGCATTTGTTATAAAAAATGATTTATTAATAAATTTAATAACTTTTTATTACATTGGTTAAGGCAATATTTTTTATAACTCATGTCATGAAAAATTATATAAACTTACTACCGTGAGGTTGGTGTCAACTTCACCCTAATCGGATTCTTTTAAATATAGTGAGAATTTCGTACACAACCAATTAATTGATAGTTTTTACCAAAATAATAATAATAATTAATCGGTAGTTTGTCTGAAAATTTTTTGCAACCATTAATTTAGCACGTGGATCATGGTGATCCAGAGTTATTGAAAAATTATCTCAGGGCAAGCTAAATAAAAGTTAACTGCTGATTTTATGTGCGTGTGAGAAGAGGCAGTTTCATCGTAAGTTGAATTCAGAATATATATGTAAATAAGGGAGAATCAAAGCGTCCGCGTGTTCGCGTGTACAAGGGATTAACACATGTTTGAAAGTTAATTTAACCAAAAATTTATATTATTAAGTCTTGAGTCTATTCATTAATATAAGTTTTTTATTATTTTATTATTTCTCTTATATGAAACCGTAACTCACTTGTGAATTTTTAATAATCTCTTGCTCACAATTGAGTCACCACATCAATAGTTCCCACTCGCTTGAGCATTTTTGATCTTCAACCATCATGACACAATTTATTCGTTAACCACTTTCAGCTTTTTTTTTCTCTATCGAGGGTTAATTTCCATCAATTATTGAACATATTTCTTCTCTTCAATCACCACGCGCGCCAATTCTCGACTAATCACTCTCAAAACCAATTCTCAATGGAACTTAATTATTGAGAGTTAAACTTCATCATCAAGAGCTTGGAGAAACAATAATCCTTCATCAAGAATTCAACATTATTACATGTCTTTTGAAGAGGTTCACCAGTTCGAAATCAATCTTCCGAACCATCATCACATGTCTTTTGACGAAGAAAACACACATTAGTCTCGAATCAATTTTTCATAGTTTTGATACTGGTTTAGAATCAACCCAACTTGACTAAAAAACTTAAGTAATTAGATTTAATTCGAACTCATTCATGTGTACCAATCCTCGCTCTTTTAATATTTTTTTATATATATGAAACTCTAACTCACTTCTAAATTTCTAACACCATTAATTAATTCAAGTTGTAAACAAGTGGCTACTAAATCTAAAATGTATATGGAGCCTATTAGTGATCGAAAAGAAAGTTCAGGCAATCAAAACACAACAAAACCATATTCAAGTCCAGTTCTATATTTTTGTGAACTTTATTTTCTTTTCTTCCGAGTGCCAAAATTAAAATAAGAATCTTTACAAGTTGTTTGATTTACTTTCTTATTTTTAATCCTTCGTCAGATTGAGAGTTGGAAATTTTTTTCTTAAACACGCTGCATATGCGGCTTTTCAACATTAAACATTTTTCTCACTACAAGAAGAGAGTTTTTTTTTATTAATTGCACAATGTTCCCATAATGCAGCAAAAAATAAATAAATAACTAATAAAAATAAATAAAAAAATGGATGGATTAAAAGTTACGTGTAAAAGAACATTGATTACGGTTCATTAACATTGAAAGGTCAGCATCCTTGGAGCCCTGAAGGACTTTGTGCATATGGTGTGTGTGAGAGATAGGAGTTGTTTCCAGAGGCGTAGCTAGGATTTCAAGTCGGAGAGGCGGAAAATTTATGAAAAAAATTTAGCACTAAAAAGTATTAACGCAATATTAAAAATTTATAAACATAAAAAAAAGCTTTATATATTTTAATATTAAAGTTAAGAGCATCAGTTTTTTTAATACGTTTCAAACATACATATTATTATATTTGTTCAATATCATGGTAAATTTTAAAATTTTCGTTATATATTGTTAACGTCAAGATTCATCCAAGCGCCCAATCACCGAATTGTGCGTCCATTCCTGTACAGAAACGAAACCATACTTAGAGAACTGACGACTTTCGCTGTCGAGAGATAGCTTCGGTGTGAGAATAAGTACAGGCTGAATAAAGTTTAACAATGGAAGTTTAATGCTTTAGTGCTAAAAAAGATGATTACCTGTGAATTAGAGTTTAACCTTGTATTTATAGTGATCACACCCTCTACTCCATGCCCGTCCCCGTATGGAAATAGAATTCCTCGTTAGGTTAGTTACCTTAATGGAATTAAACTCAATCTCCTTAAAGAAAGAAAGTCGAATTATATCCTGACACTTTCTTTAGGAGTTGAAAATTAAATGTAAGTAGGATTCCTTAATATTCTCTCATTATCCAAACAGACTCCTACGTGGGAACATTCCTTCACGTGGACCATGGCCCACTATATCTATCGAGCCCAAATAAACATATCCCAACATTGCCCCCCTAGTTTTTCATTACAATGGGACATTTAATGGAAGAGTTCACCATAAAAGCCCAATAATTAAATGAAAAACACAGGGCCCAATATCCGACCTTACGGTTACGTATTCACCACACATTGTCAAGCCCCACCATCATTAAATAACCCCCTAACCACGCCGTTTTTGGAAAATCACGCGGAACCCAAAGGTCAAACAATTCAAAACCCCCTCTCCTCCAAAATCAACCGCCATATTTTAGATCTAATCTTAACCTCACTGAGATTTGTCTCTGCATCTCTTACTCTTAACTCCAACCTTTGCGCTTACTGGTGAAAATACTCACCGATCAACCCATTCCTCTACCCATCAATGGCTGCCACAACCACCCCGACATCCATTAATTGCTCCATCCACACCCGGAACTGCCACTTCTTCCACCCCCACAGCGACTGTAATCAATCCCACCATCGCCACCGCCATCACCACTGAAGCCACCACTGCCACCACCACTATTACAACAAATTCCCAACCATCAGGCCCATCCAAGGCCGAAATTGACAACTTGAAGATGTTAAAAGAGTACTCCAATGAAGCATCTTTCGCCCACATTAATACCACATCCACCATCGCCCCCAAGACCTCGTCGGGATATGTGAACAATACTGTATTCCGGCCACATACGAAATTCGTACTCCCCTTCACATCGAACGGATGTACCATCGCCCCGATGGGTGGACCGCTATATCCCTGAGTGCCCTCAAGTATGGTGTTCGTTTCCCCTTACATTCTTTCATCATCGGCCTCTTAGGGTTTATTGGAGTCGGCTTCGCCCAAATGTGCCGAACTCCTACATCCATATCATCGCCTTCTGTCACGAGCTCGACATCACCCCCACCATCGACCTCTTTTTCTCTATGTTTTCCATGAGCCGATCCAGAGAATCTGACTTTCGACAAATAAACAAGCAACAAAGTAAACAACTCGAGAAGTGCCCACTGATGAAGATTCCTTCCAGCAACAAAGGATGACACTCTCAGTGGTTCTTCATCCAAGGCCCCAGCACTCGTGAACTTCCAGACTGGGCCGAAGCCACTCGCCATAATGTAACCCTTGGGGAACTTCCCCGAATTCGTCTTGAGGAACTGGTGAAAATCATTGCAAAGCTAACGACAAAAGAATGGGATCTCGACCTTCTGAGCGACCAGGCTTGGTTATACAATCATAAATGTAAGCATTGAAACCTGTATTTTACTATTCCAAGATTACTTTAGCAATCTACCGTACTGATCTGAACTTCCTATCCTCGCAGTGTCTCTAATCAAACCAACCTCAAGTGCCAACATTAGCCGATCGTCTTATGAACACACCGAAGAAACAAACCCTTTATTAAAATCAACTGAAACTCCACTTTTAATCTAACCTATCTCCACCATCCCGATGACACAACCTCCTCATATCCTCCATAATCCCTACACCCAGCTTCACCGAGAAGAGCTTCCTAGACATGCCTATTTTAGAAAGAGGCAAACTCATCCGAGTGAAAAAAAATGTCTTGTGAAGGCTGCCGATCAAAACCTCGCATCCAAAGCACCTAAAAATATCATAACCGACCCTCCAATCACCGAACCCCCAAAAATCGCCGAATCGAACCCATCCATTGACCCAACTCCAACCTCCAAAGCCCTTCTAACAGAAAACATTAAACCAAACCCAATACAACTAGAAAAACAAAAAGAACACGAAAACCCTTCATCTGAACCCCCAACCAAGAAATATCATACCGAGTCTTCCTCCAATAACTAAACGCCACCACCCCTTACTCAACACTCTTCTCCACCCCTTATCTGCACCCGGAGGCACCTACCTCAGAAACACTATAGCCCGAAAAGGCAGAAGACTTCCTATTCAAACTCTTCGAACACTTTGTCCTCGCCAGAGATGATGAAAAGTTTGAAGAAACAAGTCTTCCCGATCTCATAAGATACAACGCCCTTCATAAAAGCCGGGTAAATATCTCCAGCTTAAACCTTCCCCCGAACCTACATATTATATTCACTGTCTAACTCCCTATCTTTTTGCTCTTAGGCCACTTCCATGACCGATCGAATGCTATGCCGACTCACCAGGCTAAAGAAAAAAAAAAGAACTCAAAGCTGAAATCGAGCGTTTGTAGCTTATGGGCCGGACTGCAGTGGCAAACACCGAAAAAGAAAAGAGCTTACATGCCAATACTACCTTCCACTGCACAGAGCTCCAAGCTGAAGTAGAGAAGGTTAATAAAAAAGCTGTCAAAGGCGAACAACGCTGAAAAGCAATTCTAGATAACCATAAAGCTCTGAAGAAAGAATGCAACGAACTGAGGAGTGACAACGTGGCTTTATATGCCAAACTCGAATCCGTAGAAACAAAACTCAGAATGTCCACTGAGGCCCATAAATCTTTGGAAAAGGCGTTCAACAGCTACAAAGTATTAGGTCTCCGCTGACCAAAGAGCTTAAACAATAAATTTGCCAAGAGTACAGAAAGTCCCCCGAGCTGATGTAAGAAGTCATTCAGCAGTTCAATGATGGCTATCAAAGTGCTTGGGACAAGGATAAAGAAAAGATGCGGTCAGTTCATCTTAACACCGACCTCTTCGACACCTCAAGCGACGAAGCCGAAACCTGAAGCGAATTCCCTTTTCCAAAACAAAATTTTTGTAATAGCTTAGTACGTAATCAATTTATCCATGTACATATATCCAACATCAATGAAAATATCATTTTATGGTCAAAATTAAATTATTATTCCATTAAATATCAACAAAGTTTACATAGTTATAAGAAACTACTTAACATGCACTACTGATAATACTTTCTAAGTCTCCTAGCATGTCAAGTGTTTTTGACTTATGTCCCATCCAATGCTCGAAGCCGATAAGTACCTAGCTTCGACACTTGAACAACCTCATAAGGTCCCTCCCAGTTGGGCATTAACTTTCCGAGGCATTGGGGTATCGATGCCTCCACCTCTCGGAGGACTAGATCTCTAACTTCAAATCTCCTCAACCTTACACCTTTATTATAATGTCTGGTCGTTCTCTTTTGGTAGACTGCTAGCCTTACTATAGCCGACTCCTGAACCTCCTCCTAAAAGTCAAGATTAAGGCGAAGGCCTTCATCATTATAAAGTTCCTTATACTAACTAACCCGAAGCGAAGGAGATCTGATCTCAACTGGAATTAAGGCATCAGTCCTGTAGACTAGTTTGTTGGGCGAGTCACCCGCCGTAGTTCGTGGAGTAGTTCGATATGCCCACAGAATACTAAGTAGCTCTTCAGGCCATCTTTCATTGGCTTCATCCAACCTTCTTTTAATTCCATTGAGTAGAATTCGGTTGGTGACTTCAACTTGACCATTAGATTGAGGATGAGCAACCAAAGTCTTTCGATGCTAGATGCCCAAATCTTTCAAGAACTCCTCGAACTTCGATCTCACAAATTGCCTACCGTTGTCTGACACAACAACCATAGGAATACCGAAGCGAAAGACCACAAACTCTTTAAGAAACTTAAAATATTCTTGTTCTGTGATCGTCCGAAGTGGCTTGGCCTTTACCCACTTAGTCATGTAATCAATAGCCACCACCACAAAGGTAACCTGCCCATTCGCCTTCGGCAATGGATCCAAAATATCAATCCCCCATATTGTAAATGGGATCGAAGACAAGACCGAGAATAATTTTTCAGGCGGCTGATGAGGAATTGGACTATTTAACTGACATTTAGCTTCCTTAAAAATGGTAGGCCAGTAGTAACCCTGTCAAAGCACCTTGTAAGCTAAAGCCTTTACTCCCATGTGATCTCCATATATCCCCTCGTAAACTTCACAAAGTACGTACTCCGCTTCGGATGGAATTAAACACTTCAGCAGAGGTTAGGAGTATGCACGCCTATACAAATCTCCATCGATCAATATAAAATCTGAGCTCTTGTACTTTATCTTCTTTTTCAGTATCCGATCCGAAGGTAACTCGCCATCGGCAAGGTAACTGATGTATGACGTCATCCAACAATCCGAGCGTTCCACCACCAACACCTCTGACCCTTGGACACTTGGGAACTTCAAGACCTCCAAATACACTGACCCGCTGAAAGAACATATATCTGAAGCAGCTAACTTAGACAAAGCATCGACAATGGTATTATTAGACCGATCCACCCCTTGAAATGCATAGGAACTAAAATAGTGAAGCCGATCCTTAACCTCGACCAGATATTTAGTCATCCTTACCCCCCGAGCTTTATACTCCTCTGATATCTGTTTGACCACCAATTGAGAGTCGCTGAAGATTATTAATTTCCGCACTTCTAAACTCTTGGCCAACCGAAGCCCAGCCAAAATTGCCTCATATTCAGCCTCATTATTGGTCGCCCTGAATCCGAAGCGGATCGCCTACTGCACTTTGAATCTTTCTGGGCTCGTCAGAATCACCCCTGCACCGCTAGAATCCGAAGTTGAAGATCCATCTACATACAGTGTCCAAGAAGTCTGAACCTATCGAAGCTCCGAGATCGACCCAACCACCACTTCTGCCTGATCGATGGAGTCAGGTTCAGAGAAAGAACATTCCACCACAAAGTCGGCCAAAGACTGACCTTTAATAGTCGTTCGAGGATGGTACTCCAACACAAACTGAGTTAATTCCATAGCTCATACTGCAAGCCGACCCGAAATTTCAGGCTTATTCAATATCTTCTTAAGAAGCTGATCCGTATACACGACTATTAAGCTTCCCTGAAAATAGTGCCGAAGCTTTCGACTGGCTATAACCAAGGCATAGGAAAGTTGTAGGTATAATATTATTAAAATATTAGAAAAACAGAAAAATCGGAGATATGTTGTGTGTATAATATTTATTTTTAATTACTTTAATCTTACACAATAAATTAAACAATTTATACTAAAAAAAATATTAGGGTAATAAAACTGAAGAGCGTGATTTATATAGTAGATGGGAAACTGTTTTCTTTCCGTTTCCCGAACTAGTTTCGCTCTGACCGTCATCGAGCTTGCTGCCAAATATAAATACAGAGGCTCTGAAAGGACCAGCTTCATCAGTAGAGGCACTGAAGATAAATATTTCTTTATTCCCTGAAAGGCATCCTCGCACTCTAAAGTCCACTAGAAAGTCTTCTCCTTCTTTGGCCTCTTCAAAGTATCAAAAAACGGCAAACACCGATCTGCCGATTCGGACATAAACCTTCTCAAAGCTACTATTCGACCCGTCAACTGTTGCACATCTTTAAATATTTGAGGAGTCTTCATGTCCAAAATAGCCTTAATCTTCTTCGGATTTGCTTAAATCCCTCTTTTGCTAACCAAATACCCAAGGAATTTGCCCGAACCGAGGCAAAATGTGCACTTCGTCGGGTTCAGTCGAATGTTGTAGTCTCTAACCATTTGGAAACAATTCTCCAGGTCATCTAGATGCTGTCGAACGGTAGGCTCTTAACTATCATATCATTCACATAGACTTTCATGCTTCAGCCTAACTGCTTCTAAAATACGTAGTTCATCATCCTTTGGTAAGTCGCTCCGGTATTTAGCAGTCTGAAGGTCATCTTCTTGTAAGCATAGATCGCTCGATGTGTTATAAATGCCGCCTTTGGGATATCCTTCTTGTACATAGAAATCTGATTGTATCCCGAAAAGGCATCCATGAAGCTTAACAACGCGTACTCCGAAGTGGCATCGATCAACTGGTCAATGTGTGGGAGTGGGTAAAAGTCCTTCAAACACGCCTTGTTCAGATCAGTGTAGTCGATGCAAATCCTCCACTTCTCGTTTTGCTTTCGAACCAATACCACGTTCACCAACCACTCAGGGTAGTTAATCTCATATATAAAATCGGCTCCAAATAGCTTGGCGAGCTCATCATCAATAATTTTTTGCCGTTCAGGGGGAAAAATCCTCTTCTTCTGTCTCACCGGCTTTTTAGTAGGATTTACATTCAGTTTATGCACAACAACCTTCTCGCCAATTCTTGGCATATCACTAGGCTCTCATGCAAAAATATCCGCGTATACCTGGAACAGCTCGATTAATCCCGTTCTGAAGGGCTCCTACAGACCCAAACCAATCTTTATTGTCTTACCTTTCTTCCTCGGGATCAGCTCAATGTCTTCGGTTTCTTCGGCTGGTAAGGCCGAATGATTCTGTGCTTCCTTCAGTAAAGGGTTCAACCTTAATCGCTATTGTCTGCTTTTGTTTACACCTCCCGACAGCCGAAGATATCAATGAGTTCTTATAACACCTTCGAGTCATATCCAAATCACCCTTGACTTCGCCAACTTCGTTTGGCGTAGGAAACTTTATCTTCAAGTATGAAATGGAGGTCACTACCTACATCGCTATCAACGTCGGTCGTCCTAAAATAGCATTATAAGCAGAATTCACATGCACAACAAAGAACCTGACATTGACCTCCACCTGCTGAGGAGCTGTTCCAAAAATGACTGGCAATTTGATGGTTCCTGCTACCTGAATCGGATCATTGTCAAACCCATACAACGGAGGTTCTTGCCCAACCTCCATCTTCTTTCCTCCCAAATCTAGCCTCTGGTAAGCGTGGGCATACAATATGTCGACAGAAGAGCCGTTGTCAATCATGATCCACCTCATATCCATGAATCTGACTTGGGTAGTGATAGCCAAATCTCCCTCATGCGGTTTGATCGATTCTGATGGATAATCCTCATCGGTGAATGATATCACGGTGTCGGGATAAGACCGCTCCCTCCTTGCAGGCTGTTCAAACACTGTCACGACTGAATCTAACACGCCCTGCCTTTTCTTTCCAAGGATCTTTCCAACCGAACTACCTGTTATCACATCCACCACACCTCGAACCATTGGGACCGGTTCAGTTTGAGACTTAGGGTTCTGTTGAGTGTTGCTATTGGTCGTCTTTCTTCCCGAGACCCCTCGACCCGCAACAAACTGAACTAACTCCCCGTTCTGCACATTCTTCTCAATTAGAAATTTTAAGTTTCTGCAAGCCTCGGTGGAGTGTCTAGTAGCTTGGTGATAATTATAATATCTGTTCTGATTTCCCTGATCTCGATGGGCAGCGTCCGAACATGGTTCAAAATATGGCTTATTCCTCATATGCTCCAACACCGTTTCCTGATCCGTATTGAGACGGTTGAACACCTTACTAACTTTTCTGTTTGAGAAAGGGGGTCGTCCTCCTCCCGAATCCCCATTAAAAATTTTCTTCGGCAGGTCGTCTGCTTTGTTATTGTTATCTGGCTTGGGATGGTTGTTTCTGTCCCGATCCTTCGGCCTCTCCGTCCAGTTTGGTTTTAGACTACCCATGACTTCTTCGATTGCAATAAGTTTCTCTGCTCTGTCGCAAGCTTCAGCCAGATCTTTCAGGGCATCAAACATCATATCTTTCACCATCTTCTTTGATTTCACTATGTCCAGCCCTGTGGTGAAGTATCCGAGGACCTGAGTACCATTCAAATCTCTCACGACTCCGATCGCCTTTCTGAACCGTTTCACGTACTGGCCCAAATTCTCGTTCGAGTATTGCCGAATTTTCATCAACGAAGTCGTTGGCTTTCCCCTTCTCTTATTGACTGTGAAACCGGTCACAAAGCTCCTTCTATGAAGAAATAGAGTTCGGGGTCAAAGATGTCATCCACTGCAGAGCCTCCTTCCTCAAAGTCGTGATAAACATCTGGCACTTGACAGCATCGGAGTAATCATAATAATTCATCAGTCGGTCGTAGGCTTGACTGTGATCAAACGGATCTCCCGCGCTATCATAATTTTTCATGTGCGGGCCAGACTTTCTTGTTGGGATCGGCCCGAATCCAATCGAGTTTTGGGGAGAATGGCGAGGTTGAACTTATCGATGCCTCATTCCCCTGGTTGATTGTTGCGAGTGCCCTCTCCAGCTCTACAATCTTCCAGGCTAAAGCCTCGGAATCTCCTATTTGAGGGGATGGCTCTAGCCTATCCCTGTCCTTCCGGGCGAATGGCTCGGGAATTTGAGTTTGTGAGGACGAATCACGTCTATTCCCGACCTTCTAGGCGAATGCCTTAGGAATTTCACGTCGTGGGGACGAATCATGCCTATCATCGAACTTCCGGGCGAGTGCCGCGGGAATATGAATTTGTGGGGACGAATCACTCCTATCCCCGACCTTCCGAGCGAATACCGCGGGAATATCACTTCATGGGGACAAAACATGCTTATCCCTGTTATGAACTAGAGAGACCATCCGCCTTCTCCGTTCAGGTTTGCCCCTGTTTCACTGCTTGCCTCTTGCGAGCGGCTTCGACGCCTGCTCCTGTCACGGGATCAGCTTCGGCGCCTAACCATTTCCCAAAAGCGACTCCTGAGCCTGCTCCGTTCATGCAGAGAATTGTCCGAACGATAGGTCTTGGATCGATCCCCCGACGAATATTCGCGACGCCGATGACGATTAGAGGAAACTTCATCTCCGTCTAACAGCGACGCCAACTGCTTATCCAACTTTATCTGCTGAAGGCGTATGACTTATACAACGTCTTTTTGCCGCTGCATCCTTTTGGCCAGTTTTGTTTCTCTTTCGTCACGACCCCGACCCAGCCTGGAATTCTGGTCGTCGGCACGGCTGTCATAATCTGGCATCTTTTGGGTGGTTGAGAACAATTATCTCCTTACGATCGTTGTCCGTAGATCAGTTGGGCCCACCGAATGACTTTAGGGGCCTAGAATGTCCAAAATGCTCCTTGACGGTCCCAACCTATCTTTGACCGAGCCTCTAGGTTGAGAATAACCAGCCGTAGACTCACCATGCGCTGACACCGTCTTTGCCTTACTTTACACCATTATTTCTAATCAAAGATTATTGAGTGATTGGAAAATATCAACAACTAAAGAGCCTTCCTTTTAGCGCCAATGTTAACGCCAAGATTCGTCCACGCACCCAATCACCGAACTGCGCGTCCAATCCTACACAGAAATGAAACCACACTCAGAGAGCTGACGACTTTCGCCGCTAGGGGATAGCTCCGGTGTGAGAATAAGTACATGCTGAATAAGGTTTAATAATAGAGGCTTAATACTTTAGTGCTGAAAAAGATGATTACTTGTGAATTAGGGTTTAGCCTTGTATTTATAGTGATCACACCCTCTACTCCATACATGTCCCCATATGGAAATAGAACTCCTCGTTAGGTTAGTTACCTTAATGGGATTAAACTCAATGTCCTTAAAGGAAGAAAGTCGAATTATATCCTGACACTTTTCGTAATTAGGAGTTGGAAATTAAATGTAATTAGGATTCCTTAATATTCTCCCACCATCCAAACAGACTCCTACGTGGGAACATTCCTCCACGTGGACCATGGTCCACCATATCCATCGGGTCCAAATAAACACATCCCAACAATAATTCTAATATACATATTAGTATATTTGTTCAATATCATGGTAAATTCTAAAAATTTCGTTACATACCAATAGAATAATAACATGTATATTCATGTTAATTTGAGAGACAAAATTTGAGATAGTTAATATTAACTATAATATTAATCTTACTTATTTGACTTTAATGCTACATTAATTTTTTAATATTAATCTTATTTATCTACCTTTGAAAATTCTAATTAATCTTTGAAGTGTATTGAAAGTTGAAAATATATTTTATATATTATTTAATGTATAATATAAAATAAATTTATATTCTCAAAATGCGAGTCCACTAAAAATACATATACGAGGAAGAGGCCAATATCAATATTAATATAAAAATTATACTATATTATAAATGGGTAGGGATAGGGTAGAGGTATAGGCCGGGGGTAGGTTCGGGGGCGTCCCTTTCTGGCTATGTCACTGATTGTTTTGAAGGGATTCTGATTTCAAGCGATTTAAAATGATCAATTTATAAAAATAAGGTGCATTCAAATTACATTTGTTATATAAGTATCATATAAATAAAAGTCTCGGCTATAAAAAAATACAATTCATTTTTATAAAATTGTTCAAATGAACTATCTAATTTAAATTATCTGGATTTTAAAGCTCACCTAGGCCCTGGCCAGGGTCTCAATCTCGTTCTACACGAGCTCAGCGGTTCCTTACCCAACTAATGTCCCCACCATCCATTGCATTGAATTGGATTAGATGACACAATTAATTTCAATTAGTCATTATCAATTAAATGCCACATCGCTAATAAGTTGTTGCAAATGGGGGTTGAAATTAGAGTACAAATGTATATTCTGCTTAATTATGCCTGCATTGAATGCCTTAATAGTGACACCACCACCCTATATTCTAACGGTCGGCGCCTGAACGAGTTTATTCAGGGTGGCGAAAACTGTCCAGGTGGCATTCTGTGGGAACCCAACATAAATATCCGGTGCCTTAATTGTGGTATACAGATGTATATATAGGTCCAGCAAGTTTGGTAGGACAAAGGGCAGGTTTTGAAACGCCAAAATTTTTCGTTTTAAGTGAATTTATATAAACAAAATTTGCATCATTTTAATTTTGTCGTAGATCCCACATAAAAATTTTTTAGAACACAAATGTTATTTTCCTAAATCAAGGATAAGAATGGAAAATAGGAAAAAAAATATATATATAATAAGATGATAGAATGACGAGTTTGAGTGGTATGCGATCTTCCAAACATATTCCTAAGATTTAACACTTTTGTTCTATCATTCGTCATTTTTTTTTACCTGGTGACAATATAAAATGACACCACAATATTAAATTTAACGGCACAAATTTATTATCATCAATATTAAACTAAACGGTCATTATATTAAGAGATATATAATATTGAAACAAAAATATATCCTTAAAATTCTTAAATCTTACAAATAAAATTCTTTTTGTAAAACAGATAAAATTATCAGAGTTTCGAACTTGAGAAAAGGCACTTTTAAGAAAGAAAAACAAACAAAAAACAAAACAAAACAAAACCAAAAACAAAAAAACAAAAAAAAAAAAACTAAAAACACTCAATTAAGACATTACCTTAATATGGTGTCACAATTAGTGAAAAATCATTTACTTTCATATTTTCTAACATTAATATGGCACTAGTAGCACATGCATTAATATGATGCAAAGTAGTCTACTACGTAAATTATAAGTACACATATATCCATAATTTAAATGGACTGTGTGTCTACATAGAAGAGAAAACCAAACAGCAAAACTAAGTTCCACTAATTACATCAATTAGAATCTTCGACATAATTACGTTCTCCAACCTTTTTGACCGGCCGGTATCGCTTTGCCGCAACCCATACGTGTACATATTCATTAGTCCTACTTGAGCTACTTCCTATAAACTCTCACAAATTGACTCACTCAATTGCTATCCGTCGGTATATATGTGTGTGTGTATATATATATATATATATATATATATATTATTTTATTTTATTTTATTTTTATAACTAAACACAATTATTGAACTAATTAAACGGATTATAAACAAATTAAAAAAAATTAAGAATTAAAATAAAGTAAAAATAAACTAATACACAATCAAACACAAACAATTTAGTTCATTAATTGCTTTCTCATCTCCTAGCCGCTTTTTCCCCTTTTGGCTTATAAAATTTAAGTGCATGTACATGTTTTGTCTTTGTTTGAAGTAGCTTAGTTATTTTTCTTGATGTTCTGGTTTGCCTTCACACTATAAACAAAATGCCCATAATATTTAGGTTATCATTACCGTTATTTCTTTCTTTCACTACTTTCTTAACTAAATTTGTCTAAAAGTTTGGATCAAAAAGTTTTTTAACTTATTCTTCGGAAGAAAATTATATTGCATGTGTGAAAGAAAAAAATCAGATCAAATAAGCATATGAGACTATTGATTATGAAATTATGAAATTACATATTATGATATTATGTTGAAGCATTCAATAAGAGCTGACATGAGAATTCCTGGACTTCTAATTTTGCTGAATTAGAAATAATAAAATTGTGCTACTTTTATTTTTAATTGTAATTTATGTGTGTGTGTGTGGGGGGGGGGGGGGAGGCTATATTGGTACACAATATATTAAATTATGTACGCTAGACCATAGAAAGTAAAAAAGGGGTTATCCTAAAGTCTAAATATATAAGTCCAATTCTTAACTTGACTTTGCAGCAAAAATAAAATAAAAATATCTAAACACAAAATAAAGATTAGAAAGAAAAAGTTGGCCGCTTCAAATTTTTTTTTTCTCTTCTTCCTTTTTTATATTCTTACAAAACCACAAAAAAAAAAGAAAAGAAAAGGACTGATGACATCATCTAGTGATTTTGATTACGCAATTTCACGTCACACTCATACCTTCCAATAAATTTCCCGGGTTCTCTCCCCTCTATATATAATGTCGCCTTTTATGCCTAACCAAAGCACCCCCAAAGCAACTCACTCTTCTCTTTCCCTTGAGCTTTTTTCACACTAACAATCTCTCTCTCTCTCTCTCTCTCTCTCTCTCTCTTTCTATATATATATATATATATATATATATATATATATATACATTTAGATATATATTTTTAAATGGAATTATTGTGTGACAAGATGATGATCAACACTAGTAGTACTACTAGTTCACCTCAGAATATTTCAACACCAAAATTATCATATGCTTCATCTTCACCAGTTCATCATGAGGCTCCACCGGTAGTTATAATGAGTCCTTGTGCAGCATGCAAAATCCTGCGGCGGCGATGCGTCGAGAAATGCGTGCTGGCGCCCTATTTTCCGCCCACCGAGCCACTCAAGTTCACTATTGCCCATAGAGTTTTTGGAGCTAGCAACATCATCAAGTTGCTGCAGGTATAAAACTAAAAAACAAAAAACAACTAGCTTAATTGGTTTCACATTTGGGTTCAATGTGAACAAACACTAGCAGCAAATTATGTTTTTGAGTGATTAAAAACCCCTTTATTAATTCTAAGAATTTTGAATAGGTAGTACTATAGTGATCTATGTTCTATAGTTAATTAGATTGACTTCCTAGTCGGTATTATTTCTTTAAGTTAGACAAGAATATTATTTACTACTCAAATACTACCTATAATTTCTTAAATTTTAAATTATGCAAGTACTTATCAGGTCATAAAACTAATTTCTACTCCATAGAATTTCTATATTACTAGCATTTTTATTATAAAAATTTCTGAAAATTAATAAAGTATGCACACTAAATTTATAATATATTCAAGTATTAGGAAAATTGTGTATATTGGTAATTAATCTTCATAGTTTCTTCTATAGTGGTTCATGATTGAATTGAGCAGCATTTTAGTGTACTAATAAAAATGGGGTCCACCTCATGAAAAATATTCCCTAAAAGAGTTGACACTGCCCTTTACTACCATAGAAACTAAATTATACTTTAAAGAACTAGTCAATACAAGTAGGTAAATACACAGAAAAGGTCCAAGTTTGATTTACATCTTATCAGTTTTTATCAAAGTTCAATTACAAGTCATTTTTTTTCTACTGTTCAAAATTGAAAATAGACTTAAAAAGACAGTCATCATATTGCACATTTTTTTTTGAAACAACACAGACCACTGAAATATATTGAGATTATAATTTGTTATAAATGATGAAAAAATTATGACAACCAAAAAACACAAATGACAATCATTTTAAGCAAATAACAGTCATTATATTTTGCAAATAAATTTATATGACTTAATCATAATCATAAAAATAATTAATTTTATTTTCACCCATTTTCAGGAATTACCAGAGTCTCAAAGGGCAGATGCAGTTAGCAGCATGGTTTATGAAGCAAATGCAAGACTTAGAAACCCCGTTTATGGATGCGCAGGAGCAATTTGTCACCTTCAAAAGCAAATTAGTGAGCTGCAAGCAGAATTGGCCAAGGCACAAGCCGAGATTGTAAACATGCAAAACCAGCAATCCAATTTACTAACCTTAATTTGCATGGATTTGTCACAACCTAATCAAGATCAATCCATCGTCAGCCCACAAGTACCCTACGAAAACCTAAATTTCTTTCCGGATGATGTCAATCTAAGCGCGATTTTGGAACCACTTTGGACATGATCAAGAAATTAAAATAATCTTCCACAAAAAAAAAAGTTATTAAAGTTTTATTGCCCGCCTACTTTTTAATTATAATGCATTTTTAGTTGGTTGTAATAATAATCTCGGGATTTAAACCCTAAATTTATTTACTTGGATCAAAGAAGATATTAATTAATCGTAATAAAGTTGATTATAAGTTTTAATTAATGATTATTTTTCTCCAAGTTGCTTATTATTTGAACAAAGGAAGTGAAAAAGGAGATTAGTGGTGTCTTTGTACTGATTTTGTACCAATATTTGAGCAGTAAAAACACCTTTTGGGTGACAAAATTTGATTTGTCTAGTCAGGTGGTTTAGCTTCACATGGTTTGCTTGTCAAACTTCTTCATTACCAAATAGTCTTACAGTGTCACCTTTTTTTTCCTATGTTTGTTGAGATTTATATTCTAAACTTTGTGAGATGTATGTCTTCTTGTGGTGGATGAATCATGCATGGATGCTTTTTTGTTTTGTTTTTTTTCTTTTTCAAACATGAGGAGCTATTTGCGGGAAATAAAAGCCTTTAAGAATTGTGAGTCACATCACTAAATAAGGCCTAAAATTACTGCAAGAGATTTGCTAATATTTATCTGGACAATTTGAGTCATCAAATAGGCAGAAATGATGACCAAATAAAATATTAAAAGTATGTAGATAACTTAAAAAATCCTAAAATATTGTTACTTATTAGATCAATGGGATATAGACTACTTTAGCTTTACATGAGCCTGCCGGTTGTACTAGGACACACTTATTGGACACATTTCTTTTAATAACATATCTTTTAGTCTTTCAAGCTTAACAGTTAACACCAATTTTAGTTATAAGGTTTTTATAATTCTTCCTTGCAAACCTTAATATTTGAGATGATAGTAATAATTTTTATTCTTTAATCTTTAATTTAGACATTAATAAATCAAAATAAAAATTATATTATTAAAATAATAAATATCACTTAAAATAAAATATTATATCGTTATAATAAATTATAAAAATATCGTAAAATATATTTACTTTAACCTTATTATTTTTATTCTGATACTTTCTAGAACCATAATTTATTTATGCGAAGATTAATAAAAGTACATCGACAGAGTATAGGCCCTACTTTTTGCAGCTCCCATATATGAGTGGGTCTCGATGGAAATAGAGGAACACAACTAAAAACGCGTCTTTGGGGGGGGGGGGGGGGGGGTGTGTGTATATATATATCATATGCTCATATTCCTCTTGTGAGTTTACATGCACGTGCAAGGCACGATAGGTTGGTATCTATTTACTCTCCACACAAGAAGTGAACATCTGTCGGCAAACCATTAGACCCCCCTCCTCTCTCGCCTATCCCCTCAAACATATATAGTTCGTTTTTCTAATGCAAAAGAAAGAAAAGGTACCTTGAAAAAACGGATGCCCCATTTCGCCATTTGGTCCCAAAATGAACATGCAACTCCAAAGTCAAATGCAGCCTCCCCCCCTCTCTCTCTCTCTCTCTCTCTCTCTCTCTTTCTCTCTCTCTCTCTCTATATATATATCCCTCTCTCTATATATATATATAATGAAAGAGAGGAACAAAATAAATAATTTTTGAGACTGTGTCATAAATTTTATTTTTTTGATCTCTTTTACATTTATAAATTTGGTTTTATGAGTATAATTCTATCTTTCTTAATTTTTTTTAATTAATATTTTATTATAAAATTATAATTATATTTTTATAATAATTACACACGCAATACATATCTTTATAACTGTATATAGATATACTTAGTTTTTGGAGCTGGAGCACTATAACATAATTGTATAATATAGTATGTTTCATTTTTGTTTATTGTTCGTTGTATCATATGACCGTACAACTAAATTATTCCCTATATACACATTTCTTTATAGCGACAAACTTCCATCAATTCAATTTTGCCTATAATATAAACACAAAATCACAGTCTTACATGAATGGACCCCATGACTAATATAGGACTGGTAGTTAAGTTGGTCCTTGCTAATAACACATTAATATTCGTAATTCTTCATAAGCAATCATTAGTTATAAGGATCCTAATTCATGGACATTCTAACTAAAGATTCGCAAAATTAAACAAAGGCAATTAGTTAGGTAAGAATTCCAACTACAAAATGTTTATGGACAAATTGATTGGCATTGGTTTCAAATGTGCAAATCAAGTGTCATGGTCTTGATCATATTTAACGAACCCTAATCTCTTTAAGTCCACTAATTAATCATACTCCCTCTCTTTTAGAATGAGTGAACCCAAAAGATGAAGTTCTTCTAATACGTTTGACTTTAATACACATATAACCGATTGTCAAAGTGGTAGCTTTTAAATACAGAATTTTTTATTTTTTTTTGCATAAGTTGTAAAATTAAATGATAAGTATATATTTTCCTTTTCCTTATACAAATTGTACAAAATTTAGTTAAAATGGTATTAAACCTTATCTTTTATGAGAGTAATGAAATTTAAGATTTAAGATTAGTAGCTTATCTTTTATGATTTAGTATCTTGTCTTTTTTCCCTTTAGGATTTATGATTAGGTACAATCCCTATCGGTTATATTAATATTACTGGTATTAATGATAATAATACAACTTAATTAATAAAGTTACGTGAACCAAGTCTATGCTTACAAGGAAAATAAAACAAAAGTTGGTGGAATATTGCATTCTTAAATCAAGGTGGTTGATAATATTATAGTAATATTTATGTTATTAGAATATATATACATTTAGTAACATTTTTATAGTTGTTTTATTTACAACATAAATTTTCAGTGATATTTATTGGTCTGACAGTATAATTATTGTTATGACATTATCAATGGTCATTCAAATATATATATATATATATATATATATATATATATATATAATATTTTGAGGGATTGAGATTTTCAACAAAATTTTGGCCATTGAGAATTAGTTTAATTAACGTGTTGGTCGGATAGTCTTGAATCATGACAAAGAGACTTAAGACGACCGGCACGAGAGATGTAAACAAGCTAGTCAAGTTCGTTTCCATATGACTTAATTTTGCTTCATGACTGAGTAAGAGACCTCC
Source organism: Aralia elata (assembly GCA_034770075.1). Taxonomy (NCBI): domain Eukaryota; kingdom Viridiplantae; phylum Streptophyta; class Magnoliopsida; order Apiales; family Araliaceae; genus Aralia; species Aralia elata. The sequence goes on along the minus strand of CM068381.1, from coordinate 38,539,991 downwards.
TTCCACTAACTCATTTTCTTAAAAGACTCGTATGCTTCCACAAAACCAGAAACAGTTTCACATCTCTGCGCATCTCTGTGTGCGACCGAGGAGGATGCACCTTATGAGGGAAGGTGCGCGCAATTGACCACCAGGATTTTTGGAAGATTTATTTACTTTTGTAGTATTAATGTAAATATTAGTTTTTTAAAAATTATAGAAAAGTGTAAATATTTATAATTTTTCTGACACCATAATTTCGATAAATATGTATTTATTACTTTTGGTTCACCATTGACACAAATTTCTGGCTCTGCCACCGATAATATTGTGTATATATATAAATTCTAAAATAAACTTACAAAAACACTCACACACACACACACACACACACACACACACATATATATATATATATATATATATATATATATTTATATATGGATTTCGTTGATATATTATTTTTAAGATTCCAGTTTATTAGTCTAATTATGATACTCATTCTGCTTGACTGTAGTATAAAGATAGATAACATTTCACCAACTCAATAAAAATTCCACTGGCAGACATGTATACCAACTATTATACTATTTTTTTTAACATGGAAATATATATATTTAATTAGTTAACATTAACTATTAACTAATTGAATAATAATAACAATAAAGCATTGTCAAAAGTTTCGGACAATGTCTTCTTATTATATTATCCACCAAGTTTAGCTCTTGTTTATTTCAAACAATCACCTATTATAAATAATATAAAATCGTGCGATGCACTTGCTTCCATTTCAGAATTAAAAATATATAATAATAATAATAATAATAATAATAATAATAATAATAATAATAATTGAAAGAACTGTCAATTTTCTTTACTCACAAAGTGTTTCCGTCTAACTCACTATATATGAAATGTAGCATTTTTTATAAAATGTCAACATTTTTCTTGGCATGTATCTCAAGCGATAATTGACCGTCGTATTTAATTTACATACTTTAATTGAATTGTTTGAATTGAACTAATTTAAGATCACCAACTAGAGTTAGAAGATTAATTATTAAAAGAAATAGAGAATTATAAAAATATTTATTTTATGATATATATATATATATATATATATATTAAAAAAAGAAAAAGAAGCAAAGGTGAAGTCCACCCGTCTAGCCGGTTGGGTGAAGAAACATTTTAATTATTAGAGAAAGCTCTTTCATGTAAAGGATAAATATTATATAGACATTTGGCATAGTTTTCAAGTTTAAATATTAGCTTCTAACATCAGATCTCTTTTTAATTTTTGGAATCAAAGTGATTTTTAAGTTACCATTAAAAGAGAAAAGGAAGAATATTACTCCCTCCGTTCCAGGATAAAAGTCTTTATTACTATTTTAGGTAGTCTCAAGTTAAATGTCTACTTACCTTAAATAATCTATTTTTTACAATAATTTATCCATAATACCCTTAGGTTATGTTTGTTTGCAAGGATTACACTTGGGATAGGACTATTAATCCCAAGTGTCTTGTTTGTTTTTAAATTTGTACTTGAGACTATTAGTCCATGAATTATAAAATGACTTAAGATGGGGGACTATTTAATCTCATGTCTAGTTAGGTATTATAATCCCCACTATTTGGGATTAAAATTTTTTAGACAAAATTAACCTTAACTTTTTTTAAAAAAAATGACCGCCATCATACATGTCCAATAACAATTGCCATAACGCCATCAGCCTCATCTTTCCCCTACTAAATGTACATTCACATAGCAGAATTACTAGTATCAAGTAAAATATTTATATTTATATAAACTTACGACAATATAATTAATCAAGAATATTATTAAGTAAAATTAAAACTTTACATCATAATTTAAATTTTAAAATTTATACAATAAATAAATCAAAATTACATGAAAATCTTTTTTTATCATTTTTTTTGTTTATAAAATGGAGGTAGTATAGCTTGAGTTTGTGCCTAATTAACAGTTGTTCAAAGTAGTCATGTTCAAAGTGAATACTGTGAACTCACTAACTTATTTTAGTAATATTTAAAAGTTTATAATTAATTGTTCATCATTTTTTGATGTATAAACAAGTTTAAAATATATTATTATTAGTAAGGGTATAATAGTTCAAACGATATTTTTTTATCCAATCCTTTAATTAATTCTGAAAAAAAACAAACATAACATGAGATTATTTTAAGTTATCCCATGAATAATCCCATAAAAAACAAACATGTGACTAGGACTATTTAATCCTAGGATTAATAGTCTTGGGATTATAATCCCGGGATTATAATCCTTGCAAACAAACATAGCCTTAATATTAATTGTCATATTTTTATTCCCTATGCATATTTATGGAGCATAACTAGTCATGTGAAAAAACTATGCAATTAAATGAGAATTTAAATATGGACAATTTTGTCATTTTATCATCTTTCTTAATATGCGCAAAAAGTCAACCAGAACTTTTATCTTGATACGGAGGGAGTACTTAATTGCATCTACCATATTTTTCTAAACACCAGGGACGTACTTAATTAATGTAAATTTAACAAATCTATTTAGATTCTAACGTATTATAATAGAAGTAATAAACAACCGTTTGCAATGGGAACATACAGACTTGTTGATGAATCAAAAGTCTCCTATATATATCCAAACACTTTTTAGATATTAAAGATATATTTTTATTAAATATTTATTTTTTTAAAAAATTGAGTTATTAAATTAATAATAGTAATATAATAACAAAATTGATGGTGATAAAATTGGAAATATTGTATTTATATATCAATAAAAAGATGATCCTTTTGTTAAGAAAATAAAAATTGACAAAATGACTCTTTTTATGAAAGCTAGGGAACAATTAAGGCTGTCTTCAATTACCAGTATTTATAGTACTCCCTCTGTTCCTAAAAGATTGTCGTTTAAGGTTAATTCACGTAGATTAAGGAATGCAATTATTCCTTATGAAAAATACTATATTACTCTTGTTTTAATTATCTCAACTAATTGTTAACTTTGTAGATTCCAAAAAGGAATATACTACCAACCATGAGATTATGAAGAAGAAGTATTGGGAAGGGAAGAGATTTGTAAAGACATTTCAACAACCAAGAAGGGTTTTGTATTTTTTTGAGAAAAATCATTAAGTAGGAGAACTTTAAATAAGGGTAAAGTTGGAAAAAATTACTCCATTTGCATTGATAAACTCAAAACGTCAATCTTTTTGGAACAAAAATTACTTCCTAAAACGACAATCTTTTAGGAACAGAGGGAGTATTTACATAGCGTTTAGTCACCGCCAAATATAGTTTAACCTCTAAATATTGCATTTTGTGAGTTAAATTTTCGAGTGCGTTTAAAATTATAAACACATTAAATGCTACATAAATTGGTTAAAGAACAAACACTTAAAATGAAACAGATAACTTGAAGGTTTTAATACTTCAATTTAATTAATTAGTGGTCAGCAAGCGCTGATGTGCAACTCCATTCATGTACTCCCTCCGACTTTTGATGGCTTAAGTAATAAATAAAAAATAAATTTTAAAAGAAAAAATATTATTTTCAAAAGCATGTCTAACATACATGTTAGAATTTTATTTTTACTAATTTATCCTTTGTCATATTACGTCTTACCTAAACAGTAAATTAATTACATTACAAATAAATTACGCAAACTAATTCACTCTCTTTCCAAAAATTCAAAAGTCAATTAAATAATTAACACACATTAATTTAAAGGAAAAATGAAAAATAAATTTACATTCTCTTCTTTTATTTAACTATTTTAATTTATGTAAAATTTATCCTTAAATCGTTCTTTTAGATACGGACGCAGTATCTGATTTGTTTTGTAGCTGCGCAGTCTTTTAAATGTTGACTTTTGCTTGCTTTCTTACTTCAAAGTTCAAACTAACATCTTCCATATAGCAGCTGCTACTTCTGCGCTCCTTCGTTCATTTTTCTTTTTCCTTTTTCTCATCATATTTTTTGGTGGAGTTAATAATGGTTCCTTTTGAAAAATTATCTAACGAATACTATGAGTATATATTAAATATTTAAATGAAACTTTATTTTCGGGACTAATCAATATTAAAATATAAAAGATAAATACCGAGTCATTTTAGTTAGTTTGGAATCAATTCGTCAGTCCAACTTTGATGACTTAATATTTCAAAAGATTTATTTATTTATTTTTTTACTTTTCTATTTTGCTGATTAAAAAAACTCAAAAGTTTTTGAATTTTTCTAGCTTCCTGATCATAAAATTGAAGATTTTCAAAAAGTTTTTTTAGTTCTCCTATGTAGCTAATCCAACCATCTTTGAAAGAACCCTACAAAATACTTGACTTTTATTCCATATAATATTTATAAGCATAAAAGATCTAGAGTTTTAATTTAAGTAATCTGATAATTTATAAATAACAATTAGGTCAAATGAATAAAATTAAATATTAATACACATACAAAAAGTTTAGAAATTATCTGGATTTAGGAAAAAGAGGAAAATTTTCACAAATTTTAGTACATATTTTTTATTAAATATACAATGTATTCAATTAATGATTGATATAATTCTGTTGACTCTTAATATTTCATGATTCATGAATCTAATTCAGAACCTATCTCATTCAACTCACTCTAATTCACTATAAATTGCATTCTACTTACACACCTAATTACATACAAAAATCCCACAAGTACATTATGGATCAACAAGTTCCTTTGAATCAACTTTATTCCAAAAAAGATGATTTTACTATCAAAGTGAGAGACATTTGAATTTGAAATGGAGTAAATATAAAAGCAAACAAGAATGACAACACCAATGCTATCATATTAGATGAAGAGGTATGTATTTTTTTTCAATCTATTAATTAATTTCTCAAGCTATAAATATTAATTTTTTCAAATGCCAACATAACACATGTATTAAAAATGTTTATGATTATTTTATTCCAATCACATAGAATTCACAAATACTTTTGACTCTAAGGCCCAATCAGAAACAATAACTTCATGAAAAAACTAACAAAAAATAGTGTGTGTATATAACGTTTTATACAAAAAAAATATATATATACAATAAATCATTTATAAGTTTATCCGTACGATTATCAAGCTTGTTAAAAGTAATATTTTGTGATTACAAAGTACGTACGTTCAAATCATAACAGTCAATTATACATAAGTCACTGTTAGAAACTTAATCAAAGAAAATAAGTTATAATAAAGTATAAAGGGAATGACTGATAATTATTCTTCACATATATAGAGTTTCCCATGCAGACTTAATGTGAATGTCAAGTCTCAAGTCATGCAACAAGAAATTGTGTTGCACAAAATTGCCAATTAAATCCATACCCATTTTTGAGCTTCTAGCTTCCGTTTCACGTTTAACAATATTGACTATATTACTTGAACCGTTCTTTCTCTAAATCTCTCATTGTGCAGCATACATGTTTGTGGTATGCACTTTAAATATAGGAGTAATATATTTTTTCAATATCAAAATTTGAAAAAAAATTAATATTAAAATAAAAAAATTCAAAAAAAAAAACAGAAAACATACATCTAAATGTCTACTAGACAAACTGTAATATGTGTATAAGTAAATAAATAATAAATATAAATGAATAAAGGTTAAAAAGTGAAAAATCCGGACTCTAAACTTCTAAATGGGGAGAGTATATATGTGCATGTTTGGTTACATTTTTGAAGTATTTGACAATTTAAATATATTTAAAAATTTTATTTGTTTAAAAATAATTTATATTAAACGCACACAAACGTAAATTTAAGAGTAAAACATAATGTACCAAAAGATAATATCGCCTTTGGAGATTTAAACGCTAACAACACAAATTAAAATTAACGCTAAAGCAAACAAACCCTATAGTTTTAACACTATGAAGACCTCATCGTCTTGATGTGATCACATGCCTAACCTTAAATTTCCACAAATCATAAGAATAAATCAACTTATCGACCAGACTCTAGTGTGAAAAACCTTCTACCTGCCAAAAATAATCATATTCGGACAGACATTCTGTCGTCAATATTAATTTAATTTCGACGAAATATTCTGTTGAGATTGAATCCCTCATAATTATTGTAATTTTGACATAATTTCGTCAAAATAATGTTATCTCCAAGGGCGCCAACATTTCGCGCCAGTGCAAATTGTAATTTCGACGGAAGTGTGTTTGACTTTGATTATGAGGCTCAATTGCAGCATATTCTGTATCAATTTGGGTTATATGTTCTATTTTATATGAACTTACTGAATGTATCAATTTGGGTTATATTTTATATATACACATGTTGAGTAAGTGTTTGATTTATGTTATGTTTAGATATATTGAATGTTCAGCAAGTGTTTGATAATTCATGTTGTATGTGTATGGACTGCATTAACTTGGTATATTTGTTATTTCTAACGAAATTCTCGACGGAATTTCTATCATAATTATTCATTTGCAAAATCTACGGGCCCTGCATGTATTTATGTATTATTTAATTAGTTTCTCAATATTAAAAGAAACTAAATAACATTTACTTAGTTTGTTACTACTAAAATAAAATGAAATGAACTAAATAGCATTTACTTAGTTTTGGCACTACTAAATAAAATAAAATAATATAATAATATAAACTAAATTTACATAATATAATATAAGATAATATAATATAAAATAATAAAATTAAATAACATAAGATAACATAAGCCAATTAATATAATATAAAATAAAATAAAATAATTGACATAAAATAATTTAATTAAAATAAAATAATTTACTGACAATAAATTAAAATTAATTAAATAAATATAATATAATGTAATGCAAAATAAATTAAAGAAAATAAAATAAAACTAAATAAATAAGTTAAATCATATCTAATAAATAAATAAAATAAAATAAAATAAATTATATTTAATTAATTAATATAATATAATATAATACAAAATAAAATTAATTATATTTAATTAATATAATATAATATAATATAATACAAAATAAAATAAAATAAATTATATTTAATTAATTAATATAATATAATACAAAATAAAATAAATTAAAATTAATAATAAATTAGAATAAAATAAATTAAATTCAATAAAATACATTTAATTTAATTTAATAAACTAAAATTAAATTTAATAAAATTAGCTAATATAATACAAAATAAAATAAAATAAATAATAATAATAAATTAGAATAAAATAAATTTAATTTAATAAAATAAAATAAAATAAATTTAATTTAATACAATAAAATAAATTTAATTTAATAAAATTAAAAAAATTAAAAAATTATACCCCCTCTGTCCGAGGATAAAAGTCCTGGTTGACTTTTTGCGCATATTAAGAAAGAAGATAAAATGACAAAATTGTTCATATTTAAATTCTCATTTAATTACATAGTTTTTTACACATGACTAGTGATGCTCCATAAATATGCATAAGGAATAGAAATATGACAATTAATACTAAGGGTATTATGGACAAATTATTGTAAAAATAGATTATTTAAGGTAAGTAGATATTTAACTTGGGACTACCTAAAATAGTAATAAAGACTTTTATCCTGGGACGGAGGGAGTATAATATAATATAATACAAAAAAAAAGATAAAATCAAAAAAAAATATCAAATTTGACAAGTAGAAGTGAATGTCGAATAGTAGTCCCCATATTCAAATAATAGTTCTCATAAACTAAGTAGCATTTACTTAGTTTTTCATTGGTAAAATAAACTAAATAGCATTTGCTTAGTTTTCCATTGAATGTCGAATATGCTTGACGCATATAGTATACTTAAGAGTTTTAGTAAACTAAGTAGTATTTGTTTAGTTTTCCACACGCTAAAGTATACTTAGGAGCATTAGTAAACTAAGTAACATTTGCTTAGTTTTTCACAACTAAATTAAATTGAATACTTTTTTTTGTAGTAAACTGGTCGCATCACAATTTTGAATGAAGGATACTTGAACTTGGACAAGAATTAGGTGGCTGCTTCAATTGCTCCGTTTTCCCCATGACCATGATCACTACTTATCACATCTACCCTTCAAAGTGTATTTACAACCCCTGCTTATTTTTGAATGAACGCACACAACTATATACCAAAATCAGATGTAAATTAAGGAGACACAATCACGTACACAAAAATAAAGTATAGTATTCTCATGGGTGCGGACTTCCTTTTCGTAACAAGTTGTATCATAAGAATTAAACAAATTAGGAGTTTTTCAACATATCTAAAAATTAAGAAGTATCCAAGTTTTAAGGAATTATCGCCAACAAAATCATCCCAACCCTGTTAAAAACACAAATTGTTAGTCAACCCTTTTAACGTATGTGGGCAAGAAAATCGTACCTTGCTATGGTTAGGGTTTCGTGTTGACTGAGGATGAAAGAAATCCACAAAGAGTGTCTAGGGGACACTTTGGTTTCTTTTGTTCATCTTTTGTTCGTTTTTCTTGTTTTGTTTTAGTAGTTCAAAGCAAGTCCGGTCGGGGAAGAGATTGCCAATCTCTGTCTTGAGGAGGGCCTACCTTGGGGTGGCCGAACCCTAGGATAATTGAACCCTAGGGGGGAAAACCGAAAACCCCTTTTTTCTCATTTAGTGCTTCGTTCATTAATTGCACTCTTGTTCATTTATTTACGCCATTCATTAAATTGATTTAGGTCATATGTGAACCCTAATTAGTACTTGGACTCACATTTGCCCCCTGCACGTGAGTCACGTCTTTGGCGGGACGATCGAGCAAAATATTTCAAGTCTTTGAGTCTTGCTTCCAATTTCTGAACAATCTGCGGAGCTCGATTTTGTAAGCCTTGAAAACGTAAGTCCTAAGAGAGGGGTTCCCTAGGGGGGTGAACCCTAGGGGGAAAGCCTTAGAGGAGCTCTCCCAGAATATCTTGAAAAATCTTTTATCCAATCCTTCTAAATCTTGCTCTCTCTTGGAATTTCTCTCTCCTTTAAAATCAAGAAGTCATTGAGAAGGTATCAAGTGAGAGTTCTTCAAACCGGGGCGAACAAAAGGTAAGGAAGATCTTCCCCCTCAAGGGCCGAACCCTAGGGGGCTTCGACGTCTTCTCCCATTTTTTTTGGATCTTTTTTCTCTTCTCTTGCATGGTTTTTTTATATTTGTTTTTGATTACTTCATCTATTTATTCATTTTTAGGTGATCGTAGACTTTCTTCTCCGAGCCATCTCACCTTAACAGGATTTTGGCTTTTTCTCTAGATATTCTCAAAGAAAGGCCACACTTTTTTTTGCAACGAAGAAGCGTTGATTCTGGGCAATTGATCAACAAGCTAAGAGAAGTCAAAAGTAAGAGGGGAGAGCCTCCCTAAATGGCTGAACCTTAGGGGTCGTACCCTATGGGGCTTTGGCCTCTTCCTTCATTTTTTCGTTCTTCTTCCTTTTAGGTGAGTCTTGAGCGTCTCCTAGCTCGATTCCTACAAATACTTGATCGAATGCATATTCGCAGGGCCATCCTCTAGACTTTCTTGCTAGATCGACTTGCGAGCCTTATTCTCGAAATGCATAGTCTTTCTCTCTATTCTTTGCGAGCAGAGGACTTAGACAGGTTTATGTGTGAGGTTGATGACTTCTCTTCTATGGGCCTTGACATGTCTCCCTTCTGTACTAGATGGATCTCTTTAGTTCTAGTTTTCGTGTTATTGCGCTACGCTCGAAGGTTGTTTTACATCATCATGAGAATGACTCGCTTTCGGTATAACTTTCGGTCCTTCAAGATGTTAGGGCTAAATTGAAGACCCAGCTTTGAAAAGTCGAGTCAGCTACACGAGACATTGAGGGACTGATAGCCTCAAACGTGAAGATTCAGGAGACTACCATTGCTGTCTTAGAGGCTTTAGCTCTGCCCCCACTTTAGTTAGATCATGGCCTTATTTTTATTTTTTTTTGTATTTCCTGCGTCAAAAAACTCATTTCATGTATATTTCACTTATCATAATAGAGTTTCTTTAGCATTATTAATTGCCTTTAACTTGAATTTTTCCTTAAGACCTAATGTTTAATATTGAATCCTAAGTTATTCAAATTTATACTCCAAGACAACAACATGCATAATAAAAGAGTAAACATGAATTTTTTTAATTAAAAACATGTTTTTTTTTCGATTTCTCGCAAACCAACACTTGAATCCATACTTTTAAAAATCAAAAATTATCCAAGTATAAGTGAAAGTTTGACATTTTATTGATAATCAGGTTGCTTTTAGCATAACGTTTCAGATTTTTGTAAAAAAAATAATAATAAATCTTGCTTTTGTTGGAGAAAGCATAACGTTCACCACTTTTACAGATAAAGTGTAACTTTCTCGGGTTTGAGGACTTATACTCAGGTGCTTCAATCACTTTTAAAGTTGAAAGTGTAACTTGTCGGGTCCGAAGACTTATAGTCAGGTGCCTTGATTACTTTAAAGTTGAAAGTATAACTTGTCAGGTTTTGAGGACTTAGAACCAAGCGCCTCAGTTTTGCTTTTAGTGGTAAAGCATAACACTTGTGCCTTATCCCTTAGTTATGCCAAATTTGGCATATAGGGTTTCATAAGGGCTTAAGTCGTAACCCCGTCACTTGGTCATCTAATTTCTTGGCAAGTGAAATCTACAAGGATTTAAAATCGGGTGCCTTGTCACTTGGGTCATCTAATTTCTTGGCAAGCGTAATCTACGAGGACTTGAAATCGGGTGCCTCGTCACTTGGGTCATCCAATTTCTTAGCAAGTGTACTCTACGAGGACTTGGCAACTATTTAGAGTGGATCACTATCTTGGGTGGATTTTTAATTAATCAATTCTAGTGCCTCCTCCCTTGGTCATCCAATTTCTTGGCAAGGGATACTCCCCAGGACTTAAACCACCATTTCTAATGGACCACCATCTTGGGTGAATTTTTTGATATTCTCGTCTCTATAGTTTAGAGATCTTTCGATGGTAGAGCCAATACTTGGGCTATCCATCATCTTTTATAGATGAAGTTTTCGTAACAAAATCACTCATAGTTTCATCATGAGCATCAATTATTGATTCTTGAGGCTTGTTTTTCATGTATGGTACTGAAGCATATTCTCTTGAATAGGCTATTATTTCCCTTGATCATATTTCTTGTAATCTAGTTTGAACATCCATCCTTCTTGCCCCCCTGCGACTTTGGCAGAGCATCAGCCATAGCCGCAATAGTTATGCGCTAACCCTTCCATGCCTGTGAAATAATAGGTTGGATATAGGGTGGGGAGGAGGGGTAAAGTCAAAATTCAACATTCTTTGCCCCCAGTTTCCTCCGCAGGCTCATCGAGAGTGAGATTTAGTGAGACCTTTTAGTATTATGCCCCCTGGCTACAAAGGTGCTCAGTATGTGCAACTTTGTAGCCACTAAGTAGGACTTTCCCTTCGTGAAATAATCTTACTCGAGTTGTATTATTCATTTAGTTCGGGTCTAGCTCCTCCTTCTTCCATTCATATTGCCATTCTGCATGTTTATTTATCAAATCATGGGATCGAGTAGGGAAAAGGTGAAATTGCATATGTTTTTTGCTTGTCCCCTACGGCTTTGGTGGAGCATCAACCATAGCCACATTAAATGTACTCTTGTATGTGTTGTCATAGTAAAATAGTCGTGGAGGAAGTAAGCAAAGACAAGCAGAGTCAAGCTTATTCGGCCTAGACTCTCCATTTTATTGATGAGTGAATTTGTCTCTATCCCTCGGTGTATTTCTTTGCGGACGTCTTCAAATGTGTTCGGCTATATGCTTCTTGACTTTAAAGTCATCCCTTGATTTATGTACTCTTTTCATATATTTCTTCCAGTAATAAGTCGTATATGTAGAGTAGATGTTACTCAGCTCAAAGATGTCATCAAATAGCTTTATCTGAGCCCTATGTTTTGTGAGTGAGATTATCTCAATATCTCCACCTTCTAGTGATCAAGCTCTAATGTATACTCTTTGACATTTAAATCTACAAGTTCTGTGCATTATGAGTCTAAGACAGGCTTCTCATGTCCTTTTGGATCGATGTCACACATGCCTTTGCCATGACATCACGATCCTTGGCCCCTTGAGTAGCTTTTTATGTCATGAAGGACTTGAGGGAGATCATCCCTAAGTCCCCCTGTATTTCTCGCCTATTTCCTTAATTTTAATCATCTTGATCATCACGATAACCAATGTTCGATTAGAAAATCACTTCGGAGCTCAAAAAGGAGTGCTCCCCCTAGGGGTCGAACTCTAGGAGGGGAACCCTTGAGTTTTTCTTTTGTTTATTTCCTCTGTTTTGGTCTTTATTTTATTCAGTAGTTAATCTTGTATCAAGAAAGGAACTTCATCGGCATAAGTTTGAAGAGTTGAACTCGTATGCTACGTTTGGATTGGAGTAATGAAGGTGGAAATAGAATGACTCATTCTTATGGAATGAAAAAATTGTGTTTGGTTGCGATTAGAATGAAAAAAAATTGTGTTTGGTTCCTTGAGAGAGGGAGAGCATATGGAATAACTCATTCCAACTAGAATGGAATGAATTATTCTACTCTTCATTCTATTCCTTCAATCCAAACATTGCATTAGGGGTTTTTTGAGCTTAAGCCTCCTTTAAGCTCTCTTGTGGAGTTGCTTTTTGGCCACTTTCAAATTTGAGTTTGTTAACCATTTCGCCTGAATCATCCTCCCAAGGGGAAACCATTTGAAAAGGGTTCATTAAACTCGTCTGCCAACTCTGGAGGATGCTCTATCTAGAACATATATATATATATATATATATATATATATATATATATATATATTCATAGATATTGTTCGGTAACCTATAACAGAACCAGATTGTTAATCATATGGGCATTTATATGTTTAACACATGCACATATGTACGGGCGAAAAATATGTAAGGAATCGTATAATGAACTTCCCTTGATTTGAAAAGTTGGATTTTTTTAAGCAGCTATATGAATAATATATTACTACCACCAAGTCATAACAGGGTTCACAACATTGAGAGTTTTGGCCTAATGAGAGTTCGGGCTAAGCAGGGCTTGGCCATTACGACTTCGTAGAAAGAGAGGCTCGACCAAGGAAGGTATAAGATTCGGCCATGGAAGGTAGGGTTGGAAAGGGGTTGCGTTCTGCTCTGCTTTTTTCTTTTTTCGAGCCTCAAATTGTCGAACTCTTCTTGGGTGAACCATGGTTCCAAAAGCATTTACTAGTTTTGACTTTCGAACTGAATTTCTCCGCGACTTTCGAGCCACAATAGCCAAAACGCATCCAGAATTGCTCTATTTGGCCGATAATGGAAGCTTGGTTCTTATCAAAAAGAGTCAATTTGGCCCCGTCCCAATTTGGTGAACCGACTTCATTGAGCCCGAATTAATATGGTTAATTGGCACTACTCACATCTCTACTAAATCGGCCATTGATATTGAAAGAGTCGTACGGGTAGTGAAGCCGGATAATTTTGTTGTGGAGCTTTGAAGCAATGAGAATTTTAGCAACAATGAAAGTTCGGCCCAAGGAGGGTTCGGCTCAAGCAAGGCTCAAATTCGATCAGGGATGTGCCTTTTCTCTACCATGTTTCTTCTTTAGAGTTTCAAATGGATGAACTCTCCATGGTTGAGGAACCTAATTCTGTAATTTTGATTGTTGTGCCGCTCAATCTCATTAAACGTGAACTCTTTCATTCGTCTTCTTTTTCAATCTCCGGTTGCTTGTGGAGGTGAGGATCCATGGGACCTGGCTTAGCCGAACCTTATAAGGCTAAACCTTGCAAGGCCAAGCCTTAGGTGGTGTAACAGATCCTAAGCAGCACTTCGGGTCCATGAATCAAAAATCAATGCTTATGCCTGGCTAGTATTTAATGGTAGTGACCCAAGGAATCGGGTGTCAGCATGGAAGTAAGGCCTGGCGAGCTCATTCTATTGTCTATATCTATTGTAGTCGTGCCACTGAACTCAGACCTCAAAGTTCACACACATTTGTATGATCGTGATAGCTTTCCAGACCCTTCTTCTGATGATGAGATTGCCAACGACATTATAAGCTTCCCGACATAACTCTCCGGTACATTATAGCAGAATATATTCAGTAAGTATGGCGAGACTCAAGTGAATGTCACTTGGACTCTATGATTGATTATAAGAGTATAAATAAATGTATGTCTGTATACTTAATTTGCTTCACATCCATGCATGCATGCATGAATATTTATGTTTATATGTATATATAATGTACTAGAATAAAAAGATCTCATATGTAATTTCATTACACTAAGGCCAAATAATTACTATAGTTCTTGTAATTTGCACTTGGTTTATCAAAAATAAGTTTGATGTTAGTTAGTTACTCGCGTGATGTAATTCAAATCTTCATGAAGAGGTAATAATATATACATATTATGTATGTATGCATATATATATATATTATATATATATATATATATATATATATATATATATATATATATATATATATATATATAAAACGGATCAAGAGCATACCTTCTTAAATGATATACCAAACATACCCCTTTTAGCGACGGACCGGACGACGGTTTGGTCCGTCGCCATAGATCCGGTCCGTCGCTAAAGCTTTTAGCGATGGACACATATATATACACACACACCGCCTAGAAAAGTTTGGGAAGGTTAAAAAATGTATTCCATCCGTTGAATATTTATATATCTATAATTTTCAATTAATATACTCGTGATAGGTCTGCTAGTCATGGCTATTTTAGCAATTAAAAAAAATACGCTTCTTATTGATAAAATAATTCCATATGGCAAAGATAAACCCATGCTTTACATATACAAATAAGGTATAATAGATACTCATATGCTAAATCCTAAAGTAGGATCTGAATCCTAATGTGTTGCTGAATCTTGGGTGCCACTTCGAAATATATACATAATTATTTATTATTATTTATATATTTTCGGTCAATAAAATCTTTTAATGCAAATATGTTAAGTTTTCACATGAATGAATTAAAAGGAATGGTATAGTATACTTCCCTTATTATGAATAATAAAGTGTACTTCCCTCGATATGAGAAGTATGACTTATGGAGCTCATCTTGGCCACAATTGTTTTTTTACTTTGAGGAATCGAAAAGTAAAGAAAACTTCTTCGTCGATTCCATGGGTGAAAAACTTGTCGGGACTTGTTTTCAATCATTGTTATTGATGAGACCTCGTCTTTAGCCTTAGTCTTTAGTGGCATTCACCGGTGAAATCTTCGTTAGCTTTTTGTTGTCAGAGGCACACTTTGAATGTCTTTGGCTTGAAAAGTCGACAATTGTATTAATTATTGACGAAATGACCTCATTTCATCTTGTTGCTTCTGCATCTCGGACATCATAGACCTCATCATTCCTTGTCCTTCGCGTGTATCCTTCAATGCCTTCAGCATCTTCATCTTCTGAGGTATCTTCTATGATGGGTCTGTCTATATCCAGATTTGCACCTTGAAAAGCTTGATTTGATCGCCTCAAAGCTAGATCAAGTGATGTAATACTTGTGGCCGAAGAAGCTCTACCCATTATTCCCCTTGTTCTTCCACTTCGAGTTGTGGCCATACCCTTCACAAATTCTACACCTCCCCAGTAAAGTCGCCAAAGAAATGTGGGCAAAGAAATCGTACCTTGCTAGGGTTAGGATTTCATGTTGGCTGAGGAGGAGAGAAATCCACAAAGAGTACAACCTTGATTGATTGATTGAAGAGGGAAGAAGAACAGGTAGGCGATTATCCTAGTAACACGTGACAGAACTCCTAGGATCCAAGAGCCTTCTAGAGTATTCGGAATCCAAAACCTTAGTGTGTGCTTCGGGTTGAGAGAGAATCTCCAAGCCTTTAGTTTTTTCAAAAGTCCCCTCCTCAATGGATTGGAAGGAGTATTTATAGGGTTTCCTAGAAAGTGGTCACATCCCAGGCACATGCCCTCGGGGGAAATTTCAAAAATACCCTTAGTCACCAAAGTAATGCCCAGATTGCCATGTCCTTCTAGCCACCAATCCAATCCCTCAATCAATTCCTGAAATGAGTTGCTTCCATGAGCCTTCTGCCTTGGGACTCATAGAGCACCTCTTAAGTCTCATGTTTCAAGGTTCTTATTACTCAAATCCTGCTTTCCTGCTCTTCTTTCTTTATCTGAACATCTCGTCGTCGAAAAACCTTGGAAGACTCAGCACGGGACACGGGAGGTCGCGCCCTAGGGGGCCAAACCCTAGAGGGTCGAACCCTAGGTGGCCGAACTGAGGGTGGCCGAACCTTAGGGAGCCAATCCCTAGGTTTTGTGCCTTCTTCGATTCTTCTTTATTTACCTCGTCTTTTCTTGGTCGATTTTCATCCTTTTTTTTTTTTTTTTTTTTCTGATTCTTGGTCTCGTGAGTAGCTCTTTCATGGAGGTTCTAAAGTTAACCAGTTCTTGGAGTTTCATAAGATCTTGGTTCCTTTTTGTGGTTCGGGTTCATTGTTCTGTCATTGTATCGATCAAAACCTATTTGGCACGTAAATCGAGAAGACGAAATAGAACGTGCCCTAGGGGGCCGAACCCTATGGTGGCCGAACCTTAGGGTGTCTAAGGGGCACTTTGGCTTCTTCTGTTCATCTTTTGTCTGTTTTTCTTATTTTATTTTGGTAATTCAAACCAAGTCCGGTTGAGGAAGAGATTGTCAATCTCTGTCTTGAGGAGGGCCCACTTTGGGGTGGCCGAACCCTAAGGTGATTGAACCCTAGGGGGAAAAACCTTAGGGTTTTCCCCTTTGGTTCATTTAGTGCTTCTTCATTAATTGCAGTCTTGTTCATTTATTTACGTAATTCAATAAATTGATTTAGGTCATATGTAAACCCTAATTTGTACTTGAGCTCACAACGTATATGTGCCATAACTTGTCATATGCACGGCTCCTAAGTATGCAACTTTCTGATAAAGATGCTCTATTAAAGCCCTCACCGTTAATGAAACATCTTTATCAGAAAGTTACGTACTTAGGAGCCATGCAAATGACAAGTTGTGCACGTATACGTTAAAATGGTTGACAAATAATTTGTGTTTTCAAAAGGCTTGGGGTGATTTTGTTGGCGATAATTCCTTAGAATTCGGAGACTTCTTACTTTTTAGATATGTTGAAACTTGGAGACTTCATACTTTTGTTGGCGATAATTCCTATGATACAACTTGTTATGAAAAGGAAGTCCACACCCAAGAGAATACTAATTTACATCTGATTTTGTTATAAGGTTGTGTGTGTTCATTCAAAATTAAGCAGGAGTTGTAAATACATTTTTAATTATTTGGGCTGATGTTGAGTGAGCCCCCGACTACTAAGGTATATTCTGCATGACTTGTAATTATAGTATATAGATTCTCATTCAATATTCCTACAACACTTTGAGACTTCAGTATGACATTAGAAGGATAAGGAGGTTTATATATTATCATGACTTCCATCAGCATCAACCATAGTTCTCTACATTTTAAAGTTTGACAAATCATATAAACAGTTCTTATCTTCTTCATGTTTGTATCCAGCATCTCTATTAATCATATAACATTGTTCTATATCATATTCAATAGTTCAAGCAAGTTAGAGTCTACCATTTCTATTTTGTAAACTTGAAGTGTTATCCTAGATATAACATAAGTACCTGAACCCTGTTTATTCATTCCAATGATTTAATGAATAAACAGGGTTCAGGAACTTTTATTATATCTAGGATAACAATTCAAGTTTACAAAATAGAAATGGTAGACTCCAACTTGCTTCGACTATTGAATATGATATAGAGCAATTTTATATGATTAATAGAGATGCTAGATACAAACATGAAGAAGAAAGGAGTTGTTTATATGATTTGTCAAACTTTGAAATGAAGAGAACTAGAGTTGATGCTGATGGAAGTCATGTCATCATCCTTCTAATGTCGTGCTAAAATTTTAGAGTGTTGCAGGAATATTGAATAAGAATTTATATATTGTCTATAGAGATAGTTAGTTGTGAACCCGGAAGTAGCAATCTTGCGCTATTGAATTTGCAAAGCTCTTTCCCTCATATATTTGACAAGTAAATAAAAATATTAATGTATGTCTTTAAGTATATATTTTGTAATTATATTTATTATATAAACTATTATAAAAAAAATATTTGCCTAACTTATATTAAAAAGACTTAGAAAATTTTAGGAAAATTAGACCAAAACGGTCCTCAGGCATCAAAACGATGCAAAATCATAAGACTAATAAGTTGTTTTTTGAATCATATCAACAAGGTGACGATGCCGAGAAAGCTGGTGATGTCGAGCAGGCTGGCGATACCGATTGCGAGCGGGGGAATGATGTAGATGAATTTTAGAGACACTACAGCAGCAACGTCGACCCCGCCCGATGATTTATATTTTGTTTGTATAACATTTACTTAGATGTCTCCTCACAGCGGCGCACTGTGACACCCCCAAATCCGGGTACTCAATTCCCACAGATCTGGTGCTCACTGTCTAAAAACGTTCACATCTATCTAATCAAAAATAAAGGATAATAACATCAAACTTAATAAATCATCTTCCCACAAAGAGTTACAAACTAAACATCTTAAGCAAATCTCAGGTCATCTAACCTTTATTACATCAATGCGGAATTAAAACATAATACTAAATAAGTCTTTATTACATAAACTTTATCAGACAAATAAATAGTTCGCCAGCTACTTGTGCATCTTACCTTTGTCCTTACTAGTGGACGACTCATCTGGCTTCTCAGTCTTAACTGCAATGTTTTATGCAAGGGTGAGCAAAACAATTGCCTACCAGAGTAACAATAACAAGAATGACATCGAAATAAGCGATAAATGGATTTAATTTAAAAAACATAATCTTTAAATAAGTCAGACAACGATAAACAAGAACTGGTAGCTCAATAGAAAATTCAGCTTTTAAATTAAGATTTGAAAATGAGACCAAAAGTACATACGAGAGTCACATGACCACGAACTATGTCCTAGGTTAACAAGTATCTTTACCGTAACCTTTAACAGTCTTATAGATATATGGACCATCCATCTCGTACTCTAGGGGATCAGCCCTTCGTACAATGTATTGTACACAAACATTTAAACGCTACTACGTATTATATTCCCTTATAACAGGGTTGTGCATCTCAGCATTGACACTAGACTCCGCACCAAAGAAAGTTTGGTTTGGATTAGCTTCAAGAAATTTTAAGTGTTTTGAACGCTCATTAACTATGGACTAGCTGAATCAATTAGGGTTCGCTAGCCACTAAAGAGTTTGATTTAACAATAAGATTGTACAATAACAACCATGTCCAAGTGTGAATAATAAAGGATTATAAACGGATAGCAGTGAGTCTTAAACAAAATATAAGTAATGGACACTATTATAAACCTTGCTTGAATAATAATAATCCAAGGTTCGAAGCTGTTAGATTTGTATAATACGCGAACATGCAATCAAATTACATAAATATAGCAGAAGCGCGATAAAATTAAATTTTAAAATTTTATACAAACCATCACCATGATCTTTCTTTATGCACAATTATTAATTTAAACGAAAGAGATGGAGAATAAGAATTATACCCTTATAGAATTCTAGCTTCCTCAGGTACAAGTTCACCTCCAATTCCTTCGTGTTCTTCTTGAATTCCACCGATTAAATTCCTTCCTTTGATCAACGTTAGCCACCCAAGTGTTTGGCCTCTATAGGTGATCCACCAAGGAATAATATCTATTCAAGAAGATGGGTGTTGGCAAAACCCTAGTTTCTATCTCTATAGAAATTGCAAGTACTCTCCACAATTCTTATGCAAGAGTGTGTAACCCTAATCTATGATAAGACTCCTCTTATTTATAGATGTAGGAAAAACCCTTCCCTAAACAATTTAGGATTAGGGTTTCTATTCTAATTAAACTCCTTTAATTAATTATACTCCTAATCCAATTAGAAATTCATGAGAGAGTACTTATATTAATTAATTCTCAATCTATATAGGAATTAAATAATAGTAATAGTAATAATAATAAGACTCCTCTTATTAATTTATATTTAATATTTCCAAAATATTAAATAATAAATATTAAGCTATTTAATTTATTCTATCCCCATAGACTAAATTAAATACACTTAACTTATTATTACAATTATGTCATTTACTTCTTAAATAAATATTTTCTTTTTGCGGTGTGACCCTTTAGGTTCTCCATATTAAACCGGTTGTGAATAAATCAATTAGAACAATTCTAATCTTATTTAAATAAATAAATTAAATTATTTAATTCATTTAAATAAATAACATTTATTTTACAATAAGGGTAAGCCCCCTTAGCGATCAACGACTTTTCAGATTGTAGACACCCAAATTTTGTACTTCGTATACTAACCGTGACAGGAGGGCAAAATCGTCAAATTGAACCGGCCCGCAGGAGCGAAGAATGGGCACAAGTGCGCACACTCGACGCCACCGCGACGATTTGCAGTCAAAACCGACGTGACCACAAGGCCATCCGAAATGAGCATTCCCGAACAATGTGTCACGTCTCACGGTAATTCCCGGACTGCAAAATACAGGCCTTTCGGCGAAAACCGACAGCACAACGCGAGAATCGAGGTGCGGTACGGAAACCGAGGAGAATTAAATAACTAAAGTGCATGGCGGGCTGAGTGCATGGCGGGCTAAGGCCAGCCGCAGATGGATCTGCGGCCAGCCGCAGATCAATCTGCGGCTAGCCTTAGCCAGCCTACTTCAGTGATTCCTTCATTCATTCAGATACAGAAGGTTTTGAAGCAGCAGCGGAGAAGAAAAAAACAGCAGCAGCAAGCGTATGAAAGGAGGAAGAAATAGCATAGATTTGTAACAAAATAGGAGAGAAAGGAAAAAAAGAGAGGAATAATATTCTTGTGATTTGATTGTATCACATATACTTTTTCTTCTATTCAAAATACACAAGTTTACATCCACTTTGATCTCATTTGCAAGGTGAAACTTCCCTCATTATAGCAATTTTTATCATATCCTTTGGTTGAATTAAATGTAGTTTTTCGTGTAATTTATGATGGAACAATGAATTAGGGATTATTGGTGAGGGTTCCATCGGAATAAAATTCTTCCCAATAACCCGATGATATTCGTTCATTGATTTTTGTTTTGTTTTACGGTGCTATATTGGGCGTGGTTCCCTTAGATTGCTATCTTAGGATGTCTTGGTATTGTTAGATTATCCGTGTTGATTATTTCTTGTAATACCCGGTTATGGGTGTGTGGAAAGTTGGTTGTGAGCCTAGGAAAGCGACCCCGTGGTCCAAATCCGATGATGGACCCCTTTTGATGTAAGAAGTAGGAATGATGTAGTTTTCATTATAAATATATAATCGTCGGGCCTTAAAACGACGCTAAGGCGAGAATCGTGTTTAAGGCCCCGTCATAGTGAAGGTATGCGATTGTTGGCGTTCGAGGTTATTTTGATGGCTTACATGCCCATGAATAACCCCAACGCATTTTAATGCTTGATTTGATTTATGACCCAAAAATTGATTTCAAAGCTAAACAATAAAGATTTTCATAAAACAAATCAAACTAGGTTATTAGCTTCACGAGGGTAAGAAATTGGGAGTGCTAATGAATGTCGATTCTTTTTAACGAAAAGGCAAAAGAAAGATCGTTTTTAATACATCACAAAAAATTGGTTTTATTAGAAACAAGTAAACGTTTTATTAAATCTTTGTGCATAGGGTTAAAGAGATCCTAGAGGTTGCCCATCATTTGAATTATGAGAGCAACGTATAGATCTCGATTCCTATTTTTGACAAAGGTTTAGAAAATTCTTGTTTTGCCAAAATGACACCTAATGCAATATCACAGTTTTGACAATTAAAATCAAACATTTTCTCATAAAGCTTTCTCGTATAAACCGAAGGACATTCTGAAGCATTCCCAAAAGAAAAACACGACTTTTTCCCAAAAAATCCAAATGATTTCCTCATGCAAACTCACCACAACATTCACATAGGCACACATACACACACGCGCACATACACACACACATTCATGAATTAAAGGATAGGAAAACATCAAGATCGCGGTAACCGTGTTTCACGGAAGTCGGGGGGTGCCTAACACCTTCCCCTCGCTTAAGCAAGCCCCCGAACTCTATGAATCTCGGTTCGCAGACCAATTAATTCGGAGTCACATATGAGCTAGCAATTTATAAAAAAACAAAAACTCGGATGAGTTGGTACATCCATTTCAAACATACCAACTGGCAACTCTGGTTAATTGGCTCATCATAAAAAAAAACGATCTTTCAAAACCCCGTCGACATCAATGCCGACCTTTTCCGAAACATCATCCAATAAAAAGGCTAAAAATCGGAAGGGACGAAAACCCGGCATCGACAGCTGGCGACCCTGCTGGGGAAATTAGAGGGCTTAAGCCGCGTTCAAATCTTGATGCTATCCTACCCTTTAAAAATTCATAAATGTGTATGTATGTGCAATATTTGACTTGTTTTACTTATTGTTGTGTGAATGTGTGATTTTTTTCCAATGAATGACTGATTGAATGGAATGGCTTTACTTTAAAGAAATCATTTGCATACGGTGAGGACGATGAATGTGAATGTATGTTAAGAGAGTACCTCCTCCTGAGGCGAACCTGTCGGTTGCTTATTACTGGACTCGAAGGGGCTGCTCCCCGGAGATGGCTCAGGAAACGCACCACCCAAATCCGCTCCAATCGAAAGGATTCAGACGAGTAGATTGTGAAGATTTGGGGACCTTCATGCCGAAAAGCCCGCGAGAGTAACCCTAGGGTAGGTCAGCCTCTGATAAACCTAACGGAAGGGAAGCTTCTTCATGCCCTTTTATCGTTCAGTCAAATAAATAAATGTCATGTAAATGGCATACAACTGTCATACCGGCATCATCATAATAAATATGTCCTGTATCATGTGATTACATCACCTGCACATATAAAGAGAATACTGACATAGTTTTGCAGGAAGGCCATCCATACCACGTACCAGGGTTTTCTAAAATTTCTAAATACTATCCTGTCATCAAACACTGACCTTGTTTTGCAGGATAAGATTAGAGAACCGTGAAAGCGTGGCATAACGATCACAAAGAACCCGGAGTAGGGACATATTCGACCACCAAAAAAAAAATAGAAAAAATAATAATCACGCATCAGTGTTGACATGCATCTGCCAACTTGTAACTGGCACAGTACTAAACTACGGCCCTTGTTGGTTTTGTGAGATTGCCCCTAGGACCCAACTGAGAGGCCGTAAAGTCCATACTCCACCCATCCAAATGGCAGAAGCCGGTAGCCATGAAATTACAGTTCTGCCACTCCAACAATACGGCCGAATGCGAGGGATGCATCCTAGGACTGAGATTAGCCCTGGGAATTGCGGTACAGACTTGCCCGGCCTATGAGGATCAGATCGGAGAGATCTTCCATAGTGACGCCCCTCCTAAATGGGCTTGGTATCAAAACATTAAAGAGTTCCTCCAAGACAGCTCCTCTCCCGAAAATGCAGATCTGACCGAGGAAAGAGAATCCAAAGATGGGCAGTGAAATTCTTCCTAAGCGGAGACGATTTGCATAAATGGGACCTATCTACGGGACTGCTGAGATATCTGGAAGCCGAAGAGGCCCACTGATTAATGAACGAAGTACATGGCGATGTGTGCGGAGCCCATATGAGCGGAACATTTTTGGCAAAGAAAATCATGTGAACGGGTCACTACTGGCTAACCATGAAAACTGACTGCGATACTCATGTCAAGAAATGCCATCGATGCCAGATCCATGCCAATACGATCCATGCACCTCCTAATGAGCTCCATTGCTTGACCTCACCGTGGCCAGTTGGACCGTGCAGTAGGTGATATCCAGGAAGGGGTACCCCAATTTGAGGCATTCTAGCCTGACAAGCAATAGGCCAAATTTGAAGGAGGATCACGATTTTGGTATAGAGCTAGATTTCGATCTGATGGGGATTGAGCAGGGCGAGACAGATATCGACAATACGCCTAACGAGATCAAAGGATGGGTCGAAGATAAACCCAAACCCGACTTAGACCAAACCATCGCCATCAAGCATCAGAACCCCTAACGATCACAAAGAACCCGGAGTAGGGGCAAATTCGACCACCAAAAAAAAAAAAATCTCAAAAATCAAAAATCCCCCAAACCTTTCAACAAGTCAAAGGACCGGATCTTCTGTTAGCCCAGTGAAATACCGATGCAACCAGTACGAGAGAGATCACAAGAAAAGCAACTTAACACTGGGGCATTTGTCAACTGCCCATGAAATGATGACGTGCAAATTGACACCCATGCAACAATCCCATCAGCATGCACCATCATCATCAAATGCTACCTCATGTCAATATTCAACGGTACGATCATCTGGCATTTGTCAAACATAGTTTTCCCGGGATACGATGACCCGCGTGAAAGGGGATTTTATTTGACTTGATAGGAATCGGATTAACTCTGACAAGCAACCGTGGAGCACGATCGTGAGTACCGTAGACACCCAAATTTTGCGTTCCCTGTACTAACCATGAGAAAACCCGGCGTCGACAAGTATGATTAGACGAAGAAGGCTATTCAACCTTTTGATCGGGTACAAAACCTTAATTCAAAGCAACGTTTGCGACATAATCGACCTCATGTGACAGCCTTCACTTTGCATTTGCACAAACTTTCAGTTGTGGGGTATAAAACTATGACGATGTTGATGGCAATTAACACGTAGTCAGACAGTCAATAATTATCAAACTAATATCAAGAAGTCAGACGATAAATAATGTCTCGAATCGTGGCCTGGGTTATTCGAGTAATTAAGCCCGAGGGGTGTCTCTACACCTTGTGCCCTAAAGCCATCCGGTTTGGGAGTCGCTGGCCCAACAC
Organism: Aralia elata; assembly: GCA_034770075.1. Taxonomy (NCBI): domain Eukaryota; kingdom Viridiplantae; phylum Streptophyta; class Magnoliopsida; order Apiales; family Araliaceae; genus Aralia; species Aralia elata. The sequence goes on along the minus strand of CM068381.1, from coordinate 38,515,043 downwards.
TCGTTACATGGGTAACTCAGAGCCTAAGAAAACGAGCATTATAGTAGAGGAGGCCCGAGCAGATTCGAATCGTGGCATGGGCTACTCGAGTAATTAAGCCTAAGGGGTGTCTCTTCATCTGGTGCCCTAAAGCCGTCTGGTTTGGGAGTCACCGGCCTAACACTCGCTACATGGGTAACTCAAGCCTAAGAAAACGAATCTTGCGCAAGGTCAAGCAAAGAATGAATGGTGCAGACCACCAGCTTGTCTCGAACCGTGGCATTTGTTACTCGAGTAAATAAACCCGAAGGGGTGTCTGTACACCTAATGCCCCAAAACCATCTGGTTTGGGAGTCATTGGTCCAAAACTCGTTAAATGGGTAACTTTGAATAGCCTAAGAAAACGAGACAAGTGAAGTGGACTAATAAAGAGAAAAGATAATACGAAAAACTCTCGGCCTTAAACAAGAAGTCATAGAAGAGAAACCCCTACTGAGTGCTGCATCGCGCAGTGCATTTGTCATATGACGTCAATCCTGCTAAGAACGTTGTCGAGAATGAAGACAGGATACCTTTGACGAGGGAAGGTAGTTCTTTTGAATTCGACCTTACTCACGTACAATGACCATGAATGCTTGAAGGTGTTCTTACGATTTCATAACTCGTCAAATAGAAAATCATCAACTCACGAGGGATTGAAAAAAAAAAAGAAATAAAATAAAATAAAATAAAATAAAATTCCAATCTAGTACATTCACGGTTCACAACTTGCTAGATTGTGCGATCAACAGATATTCAATTTCATATGCTTTAACTGCATTTACTCTTTTGTCGAGATTATAATATCTTTTGTGTTGAACTAACACTAACGGCCCGAGCCTTCAAGTTGTGGCATTTGTTAGTCATCTCATATGCAGGATCTTGCAGAGTTGTGGATAACTCAGCACGGTCAACATCGCGAGTTTTCGATAGAAATTCTTGGTAGCGACACGCGCCAAGGCAGGGGCAGTTAAGAATCGTGAAATGGAAGGAAGCTGAGGCTGCACAGAACTTCTCATTGGGCCTCTCCCCAATCCTGACTATCACTGCCTCGACATCCAAATGATCCACGTGCATGAGCATATACAAGGATGATATAATGCGGGACAACAGCGTATCGGCCATCAGAAATGACCAAAAGGCCAAGGAGCCAACATAGCCGTCGATCATCACAGAGAGCGAAACAGACTGCCTCAACTCGATGAAATGAAGACGACCAAGAACAGACAGAGTACCAGACTAGGGTTGAAGTCTAGAAACTACACTTCACGACGAGGCGTGATCCAATCAAATGTTGGCAAGAAACGACGACTGTCGAATCATATCATTTGACTGAACAGGGGTCATTTCTATCTAAACATATGTGGTGCACATGCATCTGTCCATAACATATTTGCCAGATCATGCATAACATCTTTTGTATGCATGCAGGTACAATCAAAATGAAAATCTTCAGGAAAGTACAAGCACGTCGCTTTCAACCTCACGAATGATCAGACTGTGATGGTTTTTGCGGCATGGTACGTGGACGATGTTGGTGGGAGATCCAGGACAAAAGCCGATCACACATCCCATTTCAAAAAAATAAAAATAAAAAATCACTCAAATCCAATCAATGACCCCTGGGAAGGGCTGGTATCCAACCAATCAATGACCCCTGGGAAGGGTTGGTATCCAACCAATCAATGACCCCTGAGAAGGGCTGGTATCCAACCAACAGACGACCCCTGGGAAGGGCTGGTATCCAAATAATCAGTGACCCCTGGGAAGGGCTGGTATCCAAACAATCAGTGACCCCTGGAAAGGGCTGGTATCCAAACAAGAAGTGAACCTGGGAAGGCATCCAAGAAAACCACAACAAGGTGGTGAGCAAACCTGGGAAGGCATCCAAGCAAACCACAATAAGGTGATGAGCGAACCTAGGAAGGCATCCAAGTAAACCACGACAAGGTGGTGAGCAAACCTGGGAAGGCATCCAAGCAAACCACAACAAGGTGGTGAGCAAACCTGGGAAAGCATCTAAGCAAACCACAACAAGGTGGTGAGCAAACCTGGGAAGGCATCCAAGAAAACCACAACAAGGTGGTGAGCATACCTAGGAAGGCATCTAAGCAAACCACAACAAGGTGGTGAGCAAACCTGGGAAGGCATCCAAGCAAACCACAATAAGATGGTAAGCACCCTGGGAAGGGCTGAGATCCAAACAACTAACACCCTGGGAAGGGCTGAGATCCAAACAACTAACACCCTGGGAAGGGCTGAGATCCAAACCACTAACACCCTGGGAAGGGCTGAGATCCAAACCACTAACCCATGGGAAGGGCTGATATCCAAACAATCAATGACCCTGGGAAGGGCTGGTATCCAAGCAAGAAGTGACCCTGGAAAGGCATCCAAGCGAACCACAACAAGGTGGTGAACAACCCTTGGGAGGGGCCGATATCCAAAAAGTGAGCGATCCCTGGGAAGGGCTGAGATCCAAGCAAACCCCGACAAAATGATGACATCTGTAGAACAGTATCAAAAGACTGTACAGGGATCATTTTTTCATCCAATTTACATGTTGTGTCACATGCATTGAATAGATGATAACTCTGTACGTGATCCATGCAGGTTAGGTGACAAGGTCTTACCCTATCAGAGTCAAAAGCGATGGCTGCCCAAGAACGATGTACGAGGACGAACTCCAAGGATGCCTTTCTAGCTAGTCAAGAGAATAACTTCCTTTGACGACAATACAATCGACCGGCGACGATACCCGACGGTTACGAGATGGGTGACCGGCGACGATACCCGGCCCCGACAAGACAATCGACTGGCGACGATACCCGGCGGTTACGAGATGGGTGACCGGCGACGATACCCGGCCCCGACAAAGACGATACCCGGCCCCGACAAGATAATCGACCGGCGACGATACCCGGCGGTTATGAGATGGGTGACCGGCGACGATACCCGGCCCCGACAAGACGATCGACCGGCGACGATAACCGGCGATTACGAGATGGGTGACCGGCGACGAAACCCGGCCCCGACAAGACGATCGACCGGCGACGATAACCGGCGATTACGAGATGGGTGACCGGCGACGAAACCTGGCCCCGACAAGACGATCGACCGACGACGATAACCGGCGATTACGAGATGGGTGACCGGCGACAAAACCCGGCCCCGACCAGACGATCGACCGGCGACGATAACCGGCGATTACGAGATGGTGGACCGGCGACGAAACCCGGCCCCGACAAGACGATCGACCGGCGACGATAACCGGCGATTACGAGATGGGTGACCGGATACGAGACCCGGCCCCAATGAGGCGATCATCCGCGTTGGCACCCTTTTACGAATATTTTGCATCCTACGTTGCATCATAAGTCATATGTGTTGCATCACGTATGCATTGTCATCCTTGTGCACTGTCATTCATGCATCGAGTGTCTATTCTTTATCCTGTTCATTTCATTTAACATTTCATAAACATGATAAAGAGGGGCAGCTGTAGACACCCAAATTTTGTACTTCGTATACTAACCGTGACAGGAGGGCAAAATCGTCAAATTGAACCGGCCCGCAGGAGCGAAGAATGGGCACAAGTGCGCACACTCGACGCCACCGCGACGATTTGCAGTAAAAACCGACGTGACCACAAGGCCATCCAAAATGAGCATTCCCGAACAATGTGTCACATCTCACGGTAATTCCCGGACTGCAAAATACAGGCCTTTCGGCGAAAACCGACAGCACGATGCGAGAATCGAGGTGCAGTGCGGAAACCGAGGATAATTAAATAACTAAAGTGCATTGCGGGCTGAGTGCATGGCGGGCTAAGGCCAGCCGCAGATGGATCTGCGGCTAGCCTTAGCCAGCTTACTTCAGTGATTCCTTCATTCATTCAGATACAGAAGGTTTTGAAGCAGCAGCGGAGAAGAAAAAAACAGCAGCAGCAAGCTTATGAAAGGAGGAAGAAATAACATAGATTTGTAACAAAATAGGAGAGAAAGGAAAAAAAAAGAGAGGAATAATATTCTTGTGATTTGATTGTATCACATATACTTTTTCTTCTATTCAAAATACACAAGTTTACATCCACTTTGATCTCATTTGCAAGGTGAAACTTCCCTCATTATAGCAATTTTTATCATATCCTTTGGTTGAATTAAATGTAGTTTTTCGTGTAATTTATGATGGAACAATGAATTAGGGATTATTGGTGAGGGTTCCATCGGAATAAAATTCTTCCCAATAACCCGATGATATTCGTTCATTGATTTTTGTTTTGTTTTACGGTGCTATATTGGGCGTGGTTCCCTTAGATTGCTATCTTAGGATGTCTTGGTATTGTTAGATTATCCGTGTTGATTATTTCTTGTAATACCCGGTTATGGGTGTGTGGAAAGTTGGTTGTGAGCCTAGGAAAGCGACCCCGTGGTCCAAATCCGATGATGGACCCCTTTTGATGTAAGAAGTAGGAATGATGTAGTTTTCATTGTAAATATATAATCGTCGGGCCTTAAAACGACGCTAAGGCGGAGAATCGTGTTTGTTTAAGGCCCCGTCATAGTGAAGGTATGCGATTGTTGGCGTTCGAGGTTATTTTGATGGCTTACATGCCCATGAATAACCCCAACGCATTTTAATGCTTGATTTGATTTATGACCCAAAAATTGATTTCAAAGCTAAACAATAAAGATTTTCATAAAACAAATCAAACTAGGTTATTAGCTTCACGAGGGTAAGAAATTGGGAGTGCTAATGAATGTCGATTCTTTTTAACGAAAAGGCAAAAGAAAGATCGTTTTTTATACATCACAAAAAATTGGTTTTATTAGAAACAAGTAAACGTTTTATTAAATCTTTGTGCATAAGGTTAAAGAGATCCTAGAGGTTGCCCATCATTTGAATTATGAGAGCAACGTATAGATCTCGATTCCTATTTTTGACAAAGGTTTAGAAAATTCTTGTTTTGCCAAAATGACACCTAATGCAATATCACAGTTTTAACAATTAAAATCAAACATTTTCTCATAAAGCTTTCTCGTATAAACCGAAGGACATTCTGAAGCATTCCCAAAAGAAAAACACGACTTTTTCCCAAAAAATTCAAATGATTTCCTCATGCAAACTCACCACAACATTCACATAGGCACACATACACACACGCGCACATACACACACACATTCATGAATTAAAGGATAGGAAAGCATCAAGATCGCGGTAACCGTGTTTCACGGATGTCGGGGGGTGCCTAACACCTTCCCCTCGCTTAAGCAAGCCCCCGAACTCTATGAATCTCGGTTCGCAGTCCAATTAATTCGGAGTCACATATGAGCCCAGCGATTTATAAAAAAACAAAAACCTCGGATGAGTTGGTACATCCATTTCAAATCTACCAACTGGCGACTCCTGATTAATTGGCTCATCAATAAAAAACGATCTTTCAAAAACCCCCCCGTCGACATCAATGCCAACCTTTTCCAAAAAATCATTCAATCAAAAGGCTAAAATTGGAAAGGACGAAAAAACCCGGCGTCGACACAGATAATATAGATTTCAACATTAATCACAAAAGAACCTTTTAGTGAATAGTTACCGTACAATTCAATCATTCTACCATACAATGTCCCAATTAAATATAAGATATGAAATTACTATCAAGTCTTATTTTATTTAATTATATGTATTTCGATTCCCAAATGCACAACTCTAAATAATGCAAAATTAGAAACTCCTTTCTAATTTCATTCTGCCTTGGCCAAGGACTTACTGAGTTCTCATATATCGAATCACATAGGACATTCACATCTTTTACTAGACGTGGTAGATTCTTTGTTGATCATTCACCTATCTCCATGTACAACTTATTATACCCAATCATACCCTTTGATTATACCGTAAAAGTCTTAAGGGGACATGTCAAAGTATAACTTCATCTTACACAAGATACTATGATGATCTCAAGTCTAAGGATCACTTGTACTACTAATCACTAGAGGAATTCCTATTGACAGGCAAACAAAACTCCATTAGGTATTCCTTAGCGAGTCACGTTCAGTGAACTTATTCTCTAATAAGCACCTACATACTTGCTTTAATGTCTCCACACAAATGATTATGAGATCAATCATCATCTTCCTAAGAGCAAGCAACGTATGTACTAATCTATCCGGATTCACTAATCCCCTTTTAATAATCCAACGATTAGGAACGATTTTAGTTTTAAGCTTTCTAAGAATTTAGATCTCATTAGCATGATCATCATCATGATTCTAAAAAGCATTGTTTAAAACTATGGGTTTATCACATTATTAATATAACAAACACAATATAGATAAAGTAAAATGCCTTTAATAATCGAATAAGATTACAAAGTATATGCTAAATCATATCAAATATGATTGACTTGTATGCATACTACTTTCAATCTCCCACTTGCACTAAAGCCAATCGTCATGGTATCTAATACCCTTCTTCTCTAAGTGACGATCATCATGTTGTTGAATAAAGCTTCAGTAAATGGATATGCAATGTTATTTTTGAGAGTCCACTATCTCTATAGTGACTTCTCCTCTTTCAATGATTCTACTAATCAAATGAAAGTGTCGCAACACATGTTTTGAATCCAAGATGAGACTTAGGAAACTATTCCTAGTTCTGTAATGAACTTTTCATCCAAACAATCAAGTTGCAGCTTCATTTACAGCTATTACACTTTGTCTTTGTCACTAAACCAACAACTATTTGCTGTTTAGAACTTTTCCAATTCACTGCAACCACCATTCAAGGTAACGATTTACCCTAACGTGGATTTGTTATCGTCTTGATCAGTCTGAAAAAACTTGAGTTTGTTTAACCCTTTAGTTTTAATTCAGGATCTACCATGAATCAAGATCACATCTTCAATACCGGTTAAGTACTTAAAGATATTTATCACTGTCTTGCAGTGATCTTCTCTAGAATATGACTGATCAACATTAGGCCTTGTATATTCATTGCATACATGATAGTAACTCATGCGATCTCAATTTTAATTGGAGACAATTTAAAGAGATACACTTCATGGCTCATCATCATGAGACCTCTCTTGGAGTTTGCCATGCTAAACGCCTTTAGCATCGAATGAATATACGTTCCTTGGGTCAAGCTGAACATCCTTTTAATCTATCTTTATAGATTTATATCTCCAATTTATAGGATGCTCCTCCCAAGTTATTCATGGAGGAATGTTTAGACAATTTTATCTTTACTGATTGTAGCATTAGTGTGTCATTCCTTATCAGTAGTATATCAACATATAATACTAGAAATGTCACAGTGCTCCCACTAACCCTTTTGTACACACTAGGTTCATTCTCGTTTTTGATAAAATCAAACTCTTTTGATTGTCTCATCAAAATGAATGTTCCACCTTTGAGAAGCTTGCTTCAATCCATAAATGGATCATTGTAGCTTACAAACACGATTTGCTTTAACCTTTGAAACAAATTTCTCTGGCTGTATCATACATACATTCTCCTCAAGTCTTCATTAAGGAATGACGTCTTTACATCCATTTGCCAGATTTTATAATAATAAGTTGCAATCACAAGCAAAATCCAAATAGACTTGAGCATTACCCGGTAATAAGACTTTATCACAGTCAACTCCTTGACTTTATTTGAAACCCTTTTAAACAGGTCTGGTCTTATAGGTCTCTACCTTGCTATTTGCCCCAGTCTTTCTCTTAAAGACCCATATACACCCTCTAAGCACCATGCCTTTCGGTGGAGTAACCAGAGTCTATACTTGGTTTCCTCATACATGAAGTCCATTTCGGATTTTATGGCCATCTGCCATTTCTCTGAGTGTCTACTACTCATAGTCTCATCGTATATAATTGGATCATCATCCTCTATGATGCGCACCTCATCATCATCCTCTATAATGAATCCATACCTTCTAGGTATCTTCGGTACTTTTCCAGATGTACGATTCGGTTGTGGTACAATATGTCTATCTACAGGTCCCTCGGTTTGACTTAAAGTGCTTTGTGGTTCTTGAACTCCTTCAAGGTCTATTACCCTCCCACTAGCTCCTTTAATGATAAACACTTTTATTCAAGAAGGCAGCATGTAGGATTATAGAAATTATACCCTAAACCCTTTTTAGGATATCTCATAAATCTGCACTTGTCAGATTTTGTCCCAAGCTTATCCTTTTGAAACCTCTTCACATAAGCTGGACAACCCCCTATCTTAACATACTTAAGACTAGGAATCCTCACTATCCATAACTTTTATGGAGTCTTGGGGCCAGATTTTAAGGTTACCTTATTTTGTAAATATGCAGCTGTTTCTAGGGCATAATCCAGAAGGATACTGGAATGTCGGTAAAAATCATTATAGACCGCACTATGTCCTACATGGTAGAATTTTTCCTTTTAGATACACCAATCAATTATTACGTATCATGAAACATCCAATTATGAGAAAATACCATTTTGAGATGATCTATAAACTCATTGCACAAGTATTCTTTCCTCGATCTGATCAAAGAATCTTAATACTTTATCAATTTGTTTCACTTCTGAATTCTTTGAACCTTTCAAATGATTCAGACTTGTATTTCATCAAATACACATATTCAACTCTTTGAATGACCATCTCCTTTTTCTTTTACTAGTTTTTTCAATTTGAAAAAATTATTTTTATTTTTCATGTCGGTCAAGTTTACAAAGTCCATCAAGTAATCTTCCAGTTTCAAGCAAAATATTATCATTATAAATAGAACAACAATTGTTCTTAAATATAATACCAGAACTTTCCTTGTCCAACAACGAAAGTAATAATGTTTCTAAAGAGAACTGGAATATAATAACAACTTATTAACTTAATAGACTTGCCCGTAGGCAACGTTAAACTATAAGTTCCTACGGTTAATGGAGCAACCATTGCTCCATTCTCCACGCGTAAGATTACTTACTTTGTTTAGCTTTTTACTTCTGGTTAGTCTCTGCATTGGATTGCATACATGAGAACTATAGCCGATATCCAATACCCAAGTAGAACCTTGACTTACAAAAAGATTTATTTCAATTATGAACAAACCTATATCTGTAACCAAAGCTTCATTAAGCTTTTTCTGGTTAGCCTCTGCAAGATGCTCCTTACAGTTTCCTTTCTAGTGTCCAGACTTATTGCAGTGGAAGCAAACTCCTTTGCTATCTGCATCAGTTTTGTTTCTTATTGTCCTTTATTTTTGCCTTTCCTTATACCTTCTTTGAATTATTCTTCTTTTCAAAAGATCCTTTGGCCCCTACTAGTAAGACTTAGTCTTTCTTGGTTGGAAAGTGACTCTGTATAGTTTTCAACATGTTTAAGCAACTCAGGCAGGCTGACATATAGCTTATTCATGTGGAAATTCACAACAAATTGTGAGAAAGAGTCGGGGGTGGTCCGGGGGGGAGTGATTGCAAGATCAAATTTTTGGATCAAACTCTCCATCCATGACAAAACCATGTTGTCCTAAATTGTTCAATCGAATTGATTCATTTTAAGAATATGTGTGTGTACTGTAGTGCCATTGGTTATTCTAGATCGGAAGAGCTCCTTAGATATCTTATATCTAGTAGTCCTACTTTCCTTACCATACAACTCTTTGAGGTGCAGGAATATAGTAGGAGTATCTATAGTTTCAAGCTGACGCTGAAGCTCATTACTCATGAATGCGAGCATGATGCATTGAGCCAACTGTGCATCATCTTGCCACTTTTTAAAAGTAGCAATCTCTTCCTCAGAGGCATTGTCTGCAACATTAGCAGGGACGGGCGAATTTAGGACATAAGAAATCTTGTCAGCAGTGAGAACAATTCTCAGATTCCTTAACCAGTCCTTTTAATTTGGTCCGGTTAATTAGCATCTAATATGTTCCGCAGTGATAGTAAATTAGACATTGTAAAATTTTGTAAATGAAATTGTAATTTAACAATATTTTAGCATACATTCATTTCATAATTAATTACCAAAATAAATTAAGTTTTTATTTAAATTGGTATCTCCCACTATTTTTATCAAACTATATTACCCTCAATTATATAATTCGGCAAATCTAATTAAAGATTTGCCAGTGAGAATAATGATTCCATTTCAAATGTATATAGCCTTGTGGTGACACAACAAACGATATATAAATAAATAGGTAGGACAACTATTGTCAATTACATCACTATGTAACTACTTGTATTTTGCCTCTTAGATTATTTTGATCAAGTGGTGACACATCTGAATCAAAATTATCCAAATTAAGTCCAACCTAGCACTTCCATATACGTGAAGAGAAAAATACCGTCCTTGTAGTGACACAACAAAACAGTAATATTCAATTTCTTAATAAGCATCAAATGTGATAATGCAACATCTTAAATATTTAATACTTGTCTTATGGTGACACAACAAGCTCATATTAAAATATTTAATACTCTATTGCTTTACCATGCTAGAAGGCGACGTCCGATATTCCAAATATCTTTGAACGCTTAGGACTTAATATAATTTTTTTGAGGGGTTTGTTATTATTTGTCTCATCTTGTTTAGCGCGCATGCACACACACACACACACACACACACACATATATATATATATATATAATACGCGTCATATTATTTTAACATGCGAAGCATGTTGGATAATATATATATATATATATATATATATATATATATATATATATATTTATATATGTAGTAAACATGCACATATAGAATACTATATTCTATCTAGATTGATTATGGACTGTAACGATTGTGAATTTTGTAAATAATTTAAAATATTTATTTATTGAGTTAATAAATATTTTATTATTAATTTATTTATTGAGTAAAATAAATAATTTATAAAGGTTATTATGGAATAATTCATGTTAAGAGTAATTGTGTTAGATGTTATTTGAATGTGATTTGATGTGTTTATTCTAATTTAATTTAATAATTAAATTAGATGATTAATGGATTTATTTGAGTAAATAATCTATTTGAATAAAATAATTTATTTGGCATAATGGTATTGATCAAATAAAAGTTATAATTGAATTAGTAAGATTTAATTGGATTTATTTAATAATGGGTTTAATTAAATTATTAGTGTGACAATTAAAACTATATGATATAATGAGTTGTTAAAATAAATGGAAGAAGAGTTTTATTTAGTTAAACCAAACAAGGCCTTGTGGCTCTTGGTTGGTAAAAATGAGTTTTTTTCTTTAAGGTCTAGCAAACAAGGCTTTGTGACCTTTTAGTTTTTTTAACTGATGAAGCCTTCTGGGTTTGTAACTGGTGAACGTGATATTTTATCAGTTTATTCTTATAAGCCAAAGAGAAAAAAAAAATATACAAAGAAGAAGAGAGGAAATTTGAGAGAGAAATTGAGAGTGGAATATTGGAAAGAATTGGAAGCAAGAATTTATGCAAAGAAGATTGGATAAAATTTTCAAAGCAATAGAAAGGTATACATTTTTTTTAAAATTTATTGGTTAGAAAGTTTTCACAGTATATGATTTTTGGCCTTCCTGTATGTTGACTTTATTTGCTAAATATAGGAATTACCTTGGTTGTAATTGATAGTAAGCATGTAGTAGTGATTGTATTGATGTTGTATAAAAACCAATTTGTGGGTATCAATCCATGATAAAAACATGCTTTTAAAATAGAGGTTTTGGTTTTTACAGAGATTTCACTTTCATGTATGACTTATACTTATAACTAATGTATACATGTTCAATTCGGATATTAATCGGTAAATTGACTTTTTGATTGTTGTTTAATATGATGAAAAACGAAAAAGGAAATGCAAAAAAGTGAAATGGGATTTTAAAAATGGTTTAGAGATGAATTCATCAGTGTTAAATTTTATCAAATAGGCCTAAATATGAATATTTTAGTATTAAACAGAAGAATTTTGGGTTTCTTAATTGGGTTTGATTATGTGTTTTATAATTAGCTTAGGAATTATTAGAAGCTGTTGGTATGGGTAGCTGTTTTTGTACAGCGATTGTTTGGTGTCTAGGATCATGTTTAATTAATTATGTGTTGGATGATAGAATTTGGAAAAAATGTTAGGTCTGTGTTTCGCCTGGGTTCGCGAACTGTGGGAGGATTGCCAGAGTCGATGTTTCTTCTCGCCCCCGCGGGCGAGAAAATTGTAAAGCAAAACTCTTGTCGCCCCGTGCGTAGGAAAAAATTGTTGAAGGTAAATTCTCGCCCCGGCGAGACGCGAATCATTGCTGGAGGAAAAAAAGTTTTTTTTTATGTTTCTTGTTTTCTTTTATCTGGGTTAAATTGCGTTATGTTCACTTCTATGCCAGGATTAAAACCTTAAAATAATAATATAATAAATGTAAATACCAAGATGTAAGATGGATTGTAAGTGAAATATTTGGATGGATGGATTATATAAAATTGTTTATACCTTAAACTTAAAGATAAGTTTTGGTGATTCTTAAGGAAGGTTATATTGGTTGATAGCCAAGTTTTGTAGCTTCTGAACATAGGATTTAATAATCAGTGTATTAATTGGGACAAATTGGAGATTGAGGATTGGAGTGGTTGCCAGTGGTAATGTACGGTGAATATTAATAACTAAATTATTTTTTGTTGCTAATACAAACAGAATATGTAAGTTGTTTATTGTACGTGGTTTCTTTGTCAATTAGGAAAACTATGGCACGATGGCACAGTTTTCCTATTTCTCCAAACTCTTTCAATACTAAACATGTTTGTCAATCTTCATTAAATTTGGCTATGTCGCAAGTTAATTATTGTATCTTACCATCGATTCCAGTTTATGCAAGCTTCTAAATTTTCTACTCTTCTTCATTCTAGCAAGTTAATCAATTGCATGTCATAGACTTCTGATTGTTTTTTATGGATTCTTGTTTGTTCAACAAGCTCAAGTTAATTGAAGTCGTTTATTCTAAATGTTTTGGACATTAGTACAAAATCCATATCATTGTATATCACTGTTGTTGATCTTATGATCATTAATCTAAGATGTTTAAAATTCTAATTTTTTGCTGAACTGAATTCCTTGGATGAACAAAACTGGAGACGAGAACAACCCTAGTATAGGGGAATATTTATGCGGGAAAACGTTTTGAATTGGTTTGTGCTTATACTACATTGTACAACGGGCTGATCACCCCGATGTTGACGAGAAGAATTAGTTCCAGTTATAGTTTAATTAAATATAGTTAAAGGTTTAACAAGCCAAACTATATCTGTTACTAGGACCTAAGGGACATGGTTCGTGGTCTTGAGACCCTCAGCATATCACTCTCGGGAATATCTTGAATGTTTTATCTTATTTTCTATCAAGCTTTTAGATGTTTTATCCATTCTCAAATAATATTCAGCAGAAGAGGTCGTACCGTACAAGTTCTAAATTGTTGAAAACAGTGTGTTCATTTGTTATTTTGGTGGGCTTTTCGTTTTTGCTCACCCTTGGCCATACTAAACCTTTGCATGCTAAAAAACTGAGGAGGATAACCAATGAACCGTCCTATGACTAGCAAAGGAAAAGTGGGTAAAATGTGAGCAAGTGAAGAAGATTTGGTTGATGTTACGTGAAGGACTTAGTTATTTTTTTTTTATTTTATGGGGTTTGGTGGTTAATCGAGTACTATATTAGTTATTTATTTTATATTTTTCCGCATTTTAAGAGATGTACATAAGGTGTTAGAGAACCTTGGGATTTATTTTGAGAAACTATGTATACCCTCATATGGGAGATATTTCTTTATTATACCTTTTGTTTATGGGTAAATAGTGGGTTGTGTATGGGAATAGTGAGCACACAAATCTGTTGGTGGATTTGAGGTAACAACCCTGGATCTTGGGGGCGTTCACATGGATTTTTATTTTAGTTTGGTTTACTAGAGCCACCAAGTGAACCAAAAAAGGGGATCAAACCTAGGGGATGGCAAGAATTTTAGAATTAATTTAAAACTATAAAACTATTACATTTAAACCTGGGCTCTATTACAAACGGGTCTTCAAGCGCTCCTTGCTCTTTTGTCTCCAATTCTTCAAAATTAATTCTAAACCTAGTCGGTATTTACATAAACTAATTTATAATAATATAGAGAAAACCTTGATCAGCAGCTCCAAGGGGAAGTACAATTAAGGGAGGGAGATAGAATTGTAACATTTAAGGAATAAATTTAGAAATAATACGAGGATAACGCACAGCAGACCCCATTTATATAAAAAACTCATTCATTCAAGTAATCCTCTAAAAATAAATCCCGAATTCACACATTGGTCAATAGTCCATAATCCAATCCCTATTTATTATCATACATATATTCCATATGGTATTTAAATAAATAACATTCATCACATGAATAATAAAAACCATTCCATATATGCCATATGATATCATTTAATGGGCCAATATTAAAAGTTGCATGAAATCCTAAATACCCAAATCAAATTATGTTTTGCATGAAATTCCCCAAAATTTCAACTCCCAATTTTAATTTTACTATAAATCCAATTTCCAACTCCCAATTAGTTAGTATGAAATCCTAAATTTCAACTCTAATATGGGTTATCATCAAAATCCAATTTAATGAATCAAAATAAACCTCCTTTATTTTAATCCAATTTTCCCTAAATCAAAATTAAAAAAAAAAAAAAAAAAAAAAAAAACAAAACTCGTTTATTGTTAATTTATTCCAATTTTAAATAAAAAATAAACTTTTTTATATTTTTTAAATCAAATTCCCAAATCAAAATAAACTCCTTTATTTTAATTAACATGTGAATCAAATTTTCAAGATTATAAAATAACTCTTTATTTTAATTATAAATCCATGGTAAAATAACTCTTTATTTTAATTATTTGAAAAAAATTACAAAAAAGAAATAATCAAAATCACAAATCTGCACGAGTGGTGTTAGCGACGCCACGGTTTCTAACAAAGAAAATGCAGCGCGCTGCGGCGCCGTATCGTATCCTTCCAAAGGATACGGCGCTGAGTGCGGCGCCAGGTCACCAAACGTCTAGGGACACAGCGCAGTTGCGGCGCCGGGGTCTTACCAGAATCAGTTTTTTCCAGGCTTTGTTGTGCAGTCGCGAATTTGATCAGTTTTTATCACTTAAAAACTCGATTTTTATGCCACTTGTTTTCAACATACTCATGATTTTATACAACAATATTATGGCCCAATTAAATTGTTTCATCAGAAACACATACCCATACATATACGGAATCAAGATTTAATTTAATAATTCGCAAAAAGTTTGGCTCTTTGATACTACTGTTATGGGTTTTGGGGTATAATACGCGAACATGCCAATCCAAATTACATAAATATAAGCGGATTTTTAAGCGCGGAATTAAAATCATATATTTTTAAAAATTTTTATAACAAACCATCCACTATGATTCTTCTCTTTTATAGGCAACAATTATTAATTTTAAACGAAAGATATGGAGAATAAGAATATATACCCTGTGTAGAATTTCTAGCTTCCTTTCAAGTACAAGTTTCACCTCCAATATCCTTGTCGCGGTCATTCTTCTTGAATTCCACCGATTAAATTCTTTCCTTGTGATTCAAATCGTTAGCCACCCAAGTGTTTGGCTCTCTATAGGTTGAAATTCCCCACCCCAAGGAATAATATATCTATTCAAGAAGATGGGTTCGTTGGCAAAAACCCTAAGTATTTCTATCTCGTATAGAAAATTTGCAAGTACTCTCCACAATATCTTATGCAAGAGTGTGTAACCCTAATTCTATGATAAGACTCCTCTTATTTATAGGATTATAGGAAAAAAAACCCTTCCCTAAAACAATTTAGGATTAGGGTTATCTTATTCTAATTTAAACTACCTTTAATTTTTTTAATTATACTTCCTAATCCCAATTAGAAATTCATGTAGGAAGAGTACAGAGAGTTATTCTATTAATATAATTCCCAATCAATATTAGGAATTAAATTAATAGTAATGAGTAAATAATAATAAGACTCCTCTTATTAATTTATATTATACATATTTCCTACAAAAATATATAAATAATAAATATTAAGCTATTTAATTTTATTCTATACTATCCATAATGACTCAAATTAAATACAATTACCCTAACTTATTATTGATATATTTGCCCTATGTCATTATTACTTCTTAAATAAATATTTTTCCTTTTAACGGTGTTTGTGACCCTTTAGGTTTCATCCATATTAAAACCGTGTTGTGAATAACATCAATTAGTAACACAATTCTAATCTTATTTAAATAAATAAATTAAATAATATTTAATTTATATTAAAATAAAACATACACATTTATTTACTACAATAATGGTAAAGCCCCCATTAACGCGATTCAACCCACTTTCTTTCAAATAATATATATTTCATTCACCATTAAATCACAAAAAGCAACCTTTCAGTGACATCTGATAGTTACCGTACAATTGAATCCTTCTACCATACCAATTTGTCCCAATTAAATATTCAAACAGACAATGGAATTACTATCAAGTCTTATTTTATTTAATTATATGTATTTCGATTCTCAAATGCACAAACTCTAAATAATGCCAAATTAGAAACTCCTTTCAACAATTTCATTCTTGCCTTGGCCAAGGACTACTGAGTTGTCATTTTATCGAATCACCCTAGCGGGGAGACATTCACCCACTTCTTTTACTAGACGAGGGATAATATCTCATAAACATACAAAGTTGATACATTTAACCTATGTTCGTGTATAACTTTATTATACCCAAATTATACCCCTATTGATATACCCCTAAAAGATCTTAAGGGACATGTCAAAGTATACTTGACAATCATACACAAGATACCACATGATTGATCTCCATAGGTCTAAAGGAATCCATTATACTATCCCTATCACGTAGAGGAATTCCTATTGACAGACAAGGTAAAATTCCATTAGGTATTTCCTTTAAATTCAAAGCGGGAGCTACTTTTTCAGTGGAAACTTATTCTCTAATAAACACACCTACATGCTTGGATTATCATTGTGTCTCCACACAAATGAATTATGGAGATCAATCATCATCTTCCTAACGTAGCAAGCAAACGATATGCTACTAAATTAATCTATCCCGGATTTCACTAATCCCTTTTTTAAAATAATTCCAACGATTAGGATACAGATTTTAGATTTTAAGCTTTCTAAGAATTTAGATCTCATTAGCATGATCATCATCATGATTCTAAAAGGTCATTTGACTTAAAACTATGGGTTTATTCACATATTAAAATAAACCAAAACACAATGTAGATAAAGTAAAAATGCCTTTAATTAATCGAAATAAGATTACAAAGTATATGCTACATCATATCAAATAATGATTGGGGCTTGTGATGGTCATACTAAACTCTTCAGAAGCATTGCTTAATGCAAAGAATAAAGTTAAGAAGTTTGCATTCAAGTATATAAACGTTAAATAAGATAGGAAACTTGGCACCAATGTAAAAGTAGGGTTAAGAAACTTGTCTGCTATGCTCTCTACAGTTAAATGTTATCTTATCTTGCTCATTTATGAGCAACCTGTTAACAATTCAATGTCACGTTGAACAAATTATATAATCTTAGTTCAACTAACTCTGCTTCCTTTTTGGATAAACACGATTGTATCACTGTATAAAACCCCTTTAAACCCACACTTTAATACTCTTGCTAAGACACCAACATACTTATTCATGTTACTTCATATATATAAAATTATTTTTATTTTAGAATCTGAAAATAAATTTTCATTTTCCTGGGTTTTTGACCCGACCGACCCCGTTTCGGAATCTGGATACTGGCGTTTAGCTACGCGCCCACGAGTTTACATTACTCATCGGCCACTGCTGCGAGCAATTAAGCCTGTGCCCATCGGCGCTGCAATGCGGCTGACGATGCCTGTAAGAAGAAACAGCTCCTTCTGTTTTGCGACACAATCATCTTTTTAAAGACCAAAAATCTCCAAATTTCTTCCACCCAATCGACCAATTTAAGCATACCCAGACATCATATATTTGTTGTTTAAAACTGAAAGCCCAAAAAAACTTGTATACAAACAATTCTAACAAACATAAATCACACAAACAACTAAATTTAAGAGGCCCCCCAAAAATTCACTATTCATGCTTAATTTTCCATATATTTGCCCCCGACCACATTTTGCGTAATCAATTCACTGTGAAATTCATTTCTTAACCAAATTAATCCGTTTCAACTTACAATTGTTTTTGTTTTCTCAACCAAAAACTAACCAACAAACAACCAATAATTTACAAGTTACTACAACGAAATTCCTACCAATTTTAACCCCAAAAATAGGCCAAAAATATAAAATGATTAATGCCAAAACTTCAATTTCATTCCACTTTCTAACATGTTTTTATGTAATTATAATCACCCAAAAATAAATCATATTTAAATACTAATACAACATATTATGCATTGCCTATTTAACATATATAAATAATTCTGCTTAACAAACTAGCCAACTCCAAAAAAATCACATTACATAGGAAGTAATTTTGTAGTTTGGAGTAGTATACATAAAAACTTTAAACTAGCATTTAATTATCCTTAATTCTTCTTTAAACTTGATTTAGTAAAGATTCTTGGTATGGCTTGGTTATCTTTTTTTTCTCCCTCCTTTGATTTTCAAACCTTGGTTTCTCAATTTTACAGAATATCTTCTCCTACTCTAAATTATCTTCATCTTTCTCTGCTTTATGGCTTTTACAAAACTAACTTGAAAAAAAACTTACGTTCAACATTTAAGTTGGGAATTTCATCGGTTAAGGGAATACAAAGGTTCTCTTAGGCCATGTTTGGCTTTCCTAGAAACCCAAGAAACGACACTTTTAAACTTATTTTAATATTCTTTTATTATAATATGATAAGTCATGTCACACTTAATTTAATTAAACATTATTTTATTAATAAATCAAATTACACCTTACTAATGAAATTATAATATTTAATTTTGCCAACCATAACTATAATATTTATATTTAATAAATTTATATCTTTATTTAATAAATTATTATATTATGCTAATTTTAATTAAATTAGAATATTTTTTATTATCCTTGCGTAATAAAATACGCACCAATTATAAAATTATTTTATCGGCCCAACATTTAGTAATATTATCATACTTAAATTATAACTATACCACAAAAATAAAAAACCAATTTTCCACCAAATAATTTTATTTAATAAAATAAACATCCCCAACTAAAATATTTATTTAATCCAATAAATATTTTTAATTAATTAACGAAAACCCACATTCGTTACACGCACGGGTAAAAACTTGCTAGTTTAAGTTGATTGTTTATTTAGCATTTACTTAGATATTTTGTTAAAACATTGTAAATCATTGTAGTTTATATACTGTACATGATTGTAGTTAGCTTGGATTCTTTGTAAATCAAACGGTTTTCTAGTTTTTTAGTTTTGTAAATCTTTTAAGTTACTTTGATTCTTTGGATAGTTTATAACTTATCGTAAAATCAATGGATTTTAGTTTAGTTTTGTAAATCATTGTCGTTATATGTAAATCATGGTTGCAGGTACATATTATAGTAGTTATATATACGTTAAAACGTGTATATATGTTGTAATTAAAGTAGTTACGTTGTCTGTACAATAACACACACACATATATATATATATATATATATATATATACTATAGGATTACAGTATGTGTTGCAGGTTACAGGTACAAAAATTGGTTTTAAAAATCTGGAAATTACAAACACAAAAAAATATTTTTTTTAAAAAAAACCGTATTCTCGGACCGAATAGGCTAAAATATCCGATGAAAATTCCTTCGGAATTATGCATTCCCTTCATGAGTACAAGCTTGCCAACATGCACAATTAAATACCCGACAGAGTTAGTTCGTCGTACATAATCCGTCGGCACTAGCCTATCTGCGACGGACCCGATAGTCGGCCATAATTCCGTCAGTAATATTTAATTCCGACCGAATGTCCAATAGACTATATCCCCGACCAGCTTAATTTACGACTGACTTTTCGACAGAATAAGTTCATTTCTAAACGTACAAAAGCCTTGATTAAGGAAAAACTCACTTACTTACTGTGATGATCTTGTATGGTATTTATAGATACTATTTATATAGTTTGTTACATACATTATATGGGAATAAGTGTAGCCCTACAATGGGAACATTATTTACAACAATCTAATAAGACTAGCAAATGTTGAATAAGATAACCAATATACCAAAGAGACTCCATAAATATAAATATACATATGTTAATAATTTTCGACGGAATATTCTGTTCAGAAATATAAGCTTTTTCTTGTAGTAAGAAATTATTCTATCTTTTCTTTTTTCTGCCAATAAGAAAAATAATCAAATTAGAAATGTGGATAAACTTGGTAGTTAAGTTTGGTCCTTTATAAAGAACAAGAAGTAAATTTAATATTTGTAATATCATAAATATGGGTGATCAATAGTCAAGGATCCAAATTCATGGACA